>JAUPFV010000002.1:308223486-309519567 GCA_036936605.1 Limnanthes douglasii subsp. nivea
TTATTTCAGTTGGTAAATTACATTTATTTGTGAAAAAAAAATATTTTCATAAGTACAAAAACAAGTTGTTGTCCACGACATTTCATTTGTGGTAATATGGACATTTCATTTGTGGTAATATGTATATTACACTTGTAGAAATACGTATATTTCACTTGAAAAACAATTTGAAAATAATTCTCAAAAGGTATAATTAATGAACTTCGTGTTGTTCGTGTTACAAATAGATGTCTTTAGATACTTTCTCGAGTTGGAGTAATAAAACTAAGAGTTTTAAATTTTAAATTTTAAATACAACAAATGAAAATATTAATTTATGTCTCTCATTCGAAAACTAGCATATATGTTCTTTTGAATGTGTGTTACATGTTTTTTATTTTATTTTTTAAATATTTTTAAGAAATAATTATGCAAGTTCCTATATGCAATTTTATTTATCTATAGTTCGAAAAAAAAACCAAATCTCTATCGGTAATTTATTTTTTAAATAATATTTTTAAACATAATTTTAAAAACAAATGCATAATAGATTATATATTTTTCATTATTTTCAACTTATAGTTTATTGATAAGGGTAAGATCTATCATATCAGTAAGTCGAACCAGTAAAGTATTGGACCGATATTTACTTTGTAATATAAACTCAACAAATGTATAACATTGAAGGTGTTTTATGTAATAAAAAATAAATATATTTTAATTTAGTAAGTTAATGAAGTGGATTAACAAATAGTGGACTAACTATATAGGGCTAAAGACCTACCACCATTTCTATATAAGGCACTCTATTGTAACTTTTGTTTTGGAAATAAGGGACAATAATTATTCTATGAGTACTTTTGGTAGTTTTCTCTCTAGATTCCCGTCTTAATCTCCCTCTAAATTTTTTGTGACCTCCGAAACATTCAAGCCTTATTTTCACTTTGAATATTTCCAGGAGTTTTCAGTCATTCGAATATTATCTTTTGAATATTTTTTGGAGTCATCAGTCTTTCGAATATTTTTAGAAACCATCACTCGCATTTGGTTTGGTTTATTTTTGTCTGAGGGTAATTTTGTAAAGTGTTTTGGATGTTTTGTGGAATTTAATGTTTAGAGTGGTGAGTAGAGAGATAATAAAGATATCTATTAGTAATAAATTTTGATTACCCTCATTAATGAAAGTATTTGGGGTTTATACTTAATTATTAACTCATGGGCTTATTGGGTCGGATCGTGCAGGGTCAAGTTTAAGGACCCATTAGTAATCCGGTTTGAAGTGACTAGTAGCTAGCTTAGTCAACATTTAATATATTTGTCCTGTTCGGAATTTTATTATGGTGGTTTGGTCTGAATCTCCCTTCGAATTTAGTCAAGGCACAGTAACTCAAATATCCGAACTCATCAGTATCCCTTTTAGGTCTTGCAAATGATCTTTAGAAGATCTAAAACTCAAAAAACCAATACTAACATTTTCTGATTTGTTGTCTTGTTCGAACTGTAAAATTTTCCTTCAAGAGTGATCCTATTCGAATTTTGGTGGAACTGATTTCTCAATTCAGAATTCTAAGAGTTTTTCTTGAATTATGGGACACGTGTTAGGTTTTGGTTTGACGTCTCAACCGTTTTCCTTTTAGATTATCGCACCTACTATGCTAGAAAGTTACATAGGCTTTAACTTTCACACCTTGCAGTTTTTAATCATTGCTCAAAATCGATTCACCTTCTCCTAGGTAACTGCCCTATTTCACTGTTATAAATAAACCTTTCTACATTATCTTCAAAAATCCCAAACGTTCTTAGAGAGAGAAAGCTCAGTTCATCTTAAAATTTGTTCTTGAATCATATATGTTCACAGCCAGTAACACCTTAGTAAAAGGAGGTTGGTTGAACTTATCTGAATTAGAGAAAGCACAAAAAGTAGCAAGAGACAAACTCATTAATGTTGATCTTCCTGCTTCACCAAGTAAAAGAAGTAACCAGCCACAATTGAATACAGATCGGGGTTCATCTTCTTTAAAAACTCCCAAGGTTAAGAAATTCCCATTTGTAGCAAACCTTTCACCTCTTCCATCAGGGTCCTCAGTCCACGAATCCCAAAATCCTTTACCTAAGGAAAAAGCTATTTCTAGCGTAAGAAAGCCCTCTCCTTTCATCGCATTGGGGTCAGACGCAGAAAAATCTCCAGAAAAGTTAACTCCTCGCCGAGTCACACGTTAGTCTAAACCAAAATCCACCCCATATCTTCAAAGCCCTCCAGTTCGGAGGTAATAAAATCTGTGCCATAGGCTAAATCATTCGGGCAACAAACCCTAGCAGAAACCAGACTATCTGAATTATCAACTGCAAAGCCATCTGAGCAACCATCTGCTAAGTCATCCGAACAACCATTTGTAAAGCTGTCCGAACAGCCTTCCACGGTGATGGAAGAAACTATGGAAGACATCATAGATAAGCCCCTTTTGAGGCTGAGGCGTCCGGTCAAACAGGAGATACAGCTGCAGATCGGAAGTGCAAGACCAAAGTGGGTATGTCTCATCCGGATGCTCTTTCGTAGAGCTTGAAAAGTAGAGTGAGACCATGTTTTAAGATGGTTAGCGTGAAGTACTTAATAGCCCTGCAAAACATTGCCTACGTGTATACTCACACTACTGAGCTGGGTCAGATTCGCACTAAGTGGGGAATTCCAGAGTCTGTGAAAGTAAGAATTCCGATCACCCCAGAATCCCTAATGGATTGCAAGCTGAATGAAGTGGTAGTTTACAAAAAAGTGTTGAACTGGGAACTCCGGTTTCCTTTGGACCCAGAGATAGTAATATGTTTTCATATGATTAAGCTGTGCCCCAGCCAACTGAGACCCAACGCTTGGTATACTCTTCTAGACTTTATTATGGCATCCAGGCTTTCTAAGATTCCAATACCGATGTAACAGTTTTCTGTTGTGGCAAGATTGTGTAAAAACCATCAGATCCTCTTCTATCATTACAACATGAGGAATGATTATAAGGTAGTGAACGATATCTTAGACTCTGAAAAACCATGGAAGATGCAGTTCTTATTTATTAGTGGGGTTTGGAAGAATGGTAAGAAGATCAAGGCTGACTCAAACCCAAGACTTCTGACCAGTCGCTGGAAGATCACTGGTGAGTTTCTTTTATTTCTTCTTTTGTCTTTCAAGTGTTAAGTTTTTAGTTCGAACTGACTCATACTTTTTTTCAGTGCTTCTGAAGGAGTTTTCAGATTATTTGGAGGCAGGTCATGATACTTGTACCAAGCTGAACGCTTGGGCCTCGGATAAGTGGGGTAATACCTTTCACAACTGCTTCAAATCGGGAAACTTTATGAGGTCTCATCTGTGGAACACAATAAGGAGAAGAGACCTCTTCTGGGAAGATTTAACTATCCCACCCCTACAGATGTCATTCTAAGTAGGACAGAGACCAAAGATTCTAAACTTTACTTGGCTTTTAGGACCAAATCCCCCAGTAATATGAAAAACATGAAGAAGAAGAAGAAGAAGAAGGCCACAACAGACCCACCTTAAATGACTACTGAAAGGACCGGTTCGAAGAGCCAAAGAGGTATTAACGTTGTTTTACTGGAAGTAGTATAAGTGACTGTGAATGAAGCTGGTGGGTCAAACAATCCACTGAAGCCTCCGAAGAAGGATAAGAAGCGTAAGGCCAACAGTGATGAGAAAACTACCAAGAAAAAGAAAGTCACTTTGTGACCATAGATAATCCTTCGTCCTCCTGAAGTTCCTCTCCCAGCTTCTACCGATCTTACCTTGTAGAAGGAAATTCCAACCAATCTCCATTCCGAACAGGTTGCTGGTGATGGTCACGAAGAGGTAGATCTTGATGCATTTCAAAACATTAATATTTATTTCAATGACTTAGAGAAAGATGACTTCGCATGGCTTTATCGTCCTCCCAGCTCTTCCAACTTGGTGACTCATAATGGAGAGACTTGTTCAATATCCGGTGAGCAAGATAATTTGAGCCACACCCTCTTAGGCTATATCCGACCACTGTTTGATCTGTAGAGACATGTAAGGGATCAAACTGGTACCATCAATTCCTTAACCACGGAAAAGAAAAACTTTTCAAATGATCTTCTCATTGCTCAGCAAAGCATAAAGTTATTAAAGAAGGAGAATGAAGAGTTAGTTGCCAAACTGCTCAAGTCAGAAGCGGCTAGCAAAGAGCTTTAAACCCAATACTCCAACCTGGAGACTTCTTTTTCAAAAGATATCACAGCTTTGAATGAACAATTGAAAACTAGGGATGGTACTATCCAAAATTTGTTCGATGACAAAGCTAAGTTGGAGAATAATGTTCAGGAGAAAACCAAAGAGAAAGAGGCCCTGGAACACCAATAAGATCAAACCATAGCTTCAGGCATAGAGAAGTATGCTAATGAAATAGTGGATTCTCTGGAGAAGAGGGATGATGGGATCAAGTCTGATATGGTCCTATTTTTCCATGAGACCTTTCCTAAGAGGACCCTTGATCCCTTGTGGAAATATATAGACTATGATGACATCCCATTCCACACCTTAACAGATGGTGACAACCGCAACTACTCTAGTGGAATAGACTCTACTGATGATGATAAAGGAACGGGTGAGTTCAAGTGATGAACTCAAAAGTCCCAAAAGAGATGGTGGTGAAGAAAAATCTGAAGAGAACAAACCCTAATGTTATATTATGTACTTTTTTGTTTTGAAATACTAAAGTCCTTGGATGACCAAAGCATATTTTGTACTAGTGATCGGTTTGAGTTCGATTAGATTTTAATTATCACATTTCCCTTTTTGGTTAATATTTTGTTTAAATCTTCTATGTCCAGTGTTTAATTAGCCTTTTATATTTAAGAAGTGTTGAACAAAAGTATCCAACATTTCCGACCACATGTGTTTAATAAATGTGATCGAGTGTTAAGCATATCCGATCAACTCAAGAAGTCTTGAGAGCCGGGGTGTTGAATAAGCATTTAATATCCGAATTGAAACAAAATTGCACCAAACTTTTGAAGAGGGCATCATCCATTATTGAAAAACCTAGACACCTCATTAAACCTTATCGTGTCACCAGGGTAGGAAATACTATGCCTCTTAATATTTACATTGATATTTAAAAAGTAAATATTTACAAAATAGTTATATTCTAAGTATAACCTGAGATGCTCAACATTCCATGGGTGCTTTAGAGCTCTCCCTTCTTTGTCTTGAATCCTGTATGTTCCTGGTTTAACCTTTCACATACCACATAAAGGCCTTCCCAATTCGGAGCCAACTTACCGAACTGATTTTCCTTGGTGTGTAAAAATACTTTTCTTAAAAATTTGTACCATGTTTGAAAGTCTCTTCTTTTAACTTTGGAAGTAAATCTGATCTTCATCAAGCCTTGGTAGTGCGCTGTTCTCAAATGTGCTTTAATCATTTTTTTCTTCTATCAAGTCCAACTGATTCCTAACTGTTACATCATTAGCCTGTTCGGAATATTTTTGGACTTTGTGTGATGGTAAAGTAGCCTATATGGGAGTAATTTCATCCATCCCATATGCCAAAGCAAAAGGAGACTCTTGTGTGGCAGACCGAGGAGTAGTTCGATAGGCCTACAACACTTCTTGTAAATAACTTGGCCACTTTCATGTAGCTCCTTTCAAATTCTTCTTTAATCTAGAGAATATAATTCTATTTGCAACCTCAACCAGACCATTTGCTTGAGGGTGGAAAGGAGAAGAAAAACAATGTTGAATTCCTCTAGAGGTACATAAGGCTTCCATGTCTTTATTATCAAACTGTGGCCCATTTTCTGTGGTAATCTTTTGGGGAACTCCAAACCTATAAAATATGTTAGATAAGATAAATTTGATAACTGCCTTCGAACTGGTTCCATCCAAAGGAGATGCCTATATCCACTTAGAGAAATAGTCAATAACGACTATGATTGTTTAACATTCACCGAATGGCATAGGAATAGGCCCAACTAGATCCATACCTCATCTGGCAAATGAACTGGTTCAGATATGGACTCCATAGGTACTGCTGGCACATGAATTTTATTTCCATATTTTTGACAAGGATCACATTTTTCACCATTTCTTTAGCATCTGCCATTATGGTTGGCCAGTAGTATCCTGCTAACAAGACTCTTCGGGTCAAAGCCCTATAGCCACAGTGTGCAGAACCTTCCCCATCATGTAGTTCTGATAATAAAACTTGGGATTCTTCAAACCCTAAACAGCATAGGAGAGGCCTGTTTAAAGACTTTTTGTAAAGAACTTCTCTTAGTATCAACAAATCACGAGCCTTGTACTTAATCATTTTTGTCACAGCTTTATCTGGAGGTAATATCCCATCGGAGATGTATTGGAAAAGAGCATATCTCTAATCTTTAGATTGAATAACAAGTATGTTAATATTTTTTTCACCCTTTTTCTTCCGATCTGTCTGTACATATGGACATTCTTGTACAAGAATCCATGAGTATGATTCAGAATAGGCTATAGTTACTAAGGAGTCTGCCAAAGTGTTTTCCGATCTAGGAATGTGCTCATAGCAAATATTTTTAAAGTTTGCCGGTACTTCTTTCAACATAAGCAAATAGTTAATCAAATGTTCCTTCTTTGCTTCAGACTGCCCCTGAGTATGGTGGATAAGTAATTGAGTATCACTCAGCAATCAGACTCTCTTAGCCCCGCATAGGAGAGCCAACTTAAGACTGATGAGTCCGGATTTTATCACCACTCTTTATGAGAACCGGATAGGGGCAATTCGGACATCATCCACCTAACCGGATAGGGACGATTCGGACAACCTCCACTTACTGAACTGTCCGAACATAACTAAAGTATTAAAAACTTAATCACTTCATGACTAAGATGATTACTTGCTTACTTAAAAACTAGTGGGTCTTTAAACTCGACCCGAATCCATTAAACACAACCTGAAAGCCCATGAGGCCCAAAGATAAGGGTATAAATACCCAACCACCTACATTAAATGAGGGTAATGAAAATTAAACACAACCAGGCAGCTCAATTCTCCCTCTACACTCTATCTAAACATTAAATACCTTCAAAATACCACAAAACTTTGGAGAAAATTACCCTCAAACGAAAATAAACCTCACCAAAGACCAACTATAGTTGCCTCATATTCAGACTCATTGTTGGAATCCCTGAACCCAAAACATATAGCCTGGTACATTTTATCACCATATGGAAAGGTTAGGCAAATTCAGCTCCACAACCCATAATACTTGATCCACCATCAGTTCGAACTACCCATTCTTTTCTAGACCAATTTCCTGATTCCTGTTTGGAGGATCTATCAGCATGAAATTCTACCAAGAATTCAGCCACTGATTGGGCTTTAATCGTTGTTCGAGGGGCAAAGTCAATATCGTAATCACCCAACTCCACTGACCACTTGGTCATTCTGATTGATAAATCATCTTTTTGAAGAACATTTTTCAAAGGGAAAGATGTTTGGACAACAATGGAATGAGCTTGGAAGTATGGTCTTATTTTTCTTGATGCAATTACTAAGGCAAACGCCAATTTTTCCAATCTCAAGTATCTTCTTTCAACATCCAACAGACTTTTACTGATGTAATACACCAGACGAGGGTAATTATCCACCTCCCTTACTAGCACAAAACTTATTGCATATTCTGATACAGCTAGATACACATAGATTGTTTCCCTTGAACAGGTTTGAAAACAGTTTTGGGTGAGGACAAATGTTTCTTTATTTCAATAAAATACTTGTTACACTATAGGAACCAATTGAAATCTTTAGTGTTCCCCAATACTTGGAAGAATGAAACGCACTTGTCTGATGACCTTGAGATAAACCTATTCAATGCAGCCAACCTTCCTATAAGTCTTTGAACTTCTTTAACATTCCGAGGATGGTCCATTGCTAGTAAGGCACTAAGCTGATCCGGATTACACTAGATTCCCTTTTTACTTATTATGTAACCCAAGAATTTTCAAGATCGGACCTCGAATACACACTTCTTATGGTTCAACTTTAGATTCACAGCTTCTAAATTGGAAAATATCTCTTGAAGGTCAGATATATGTGAACCTCTTCCAAGATTTTAACCATCATATCATCTATGTAGACTTCCATGTTTCTGCCAATCTGATTAGGAAAAACTTTATTTATTAACCTCTGATAAGTGGCCCCATCATTTTTCAAACCGAAGGACATCACCTTATAACAATGAAGACCTCTGTCTGTAATGAAAGTAGTGTGATCTTGAGCCTTCGGATCTACTTGTATATGGTTGTACCCTGAGAAAGCATCCAAAAAGGACAACAGTTTGTTTCAAGATGTAGAATCCACTAACTGATCTATCTGAGAAACATGATAAAGATCCTTAGGGCATGCCCTATTGAGGTCAGTGAAATCAATACACATACGCCACTTGCCATTCTTTTTCTTGACTAACACAGGGCTGACAGTCCACAAAGGGTACTGAGATTCTTTAATGTGACCCATCTTGGTTAAGCGGTAAACTTCTTGGACAATTACATCTGCTTTTTCCTTCGAAAAGACCTCCTCTTTAGTACAACTAGTGCAATATCACTCCGGATTGACAACTTGTGAGAGATAATACTAGCTGGCATTCCAGTAACATCATTGTTACACCATGCAAAAACATACTGATTATTCATTACAAAGGATAACAACGGGTGTTTCCATTTTGGTGCTAGCTTAGACCCAATCTTAACATTCTTGCCCTCTGCGAGGGAGTGAGTTTCAACCTCTTCGATAGGTATTATAACAATGGGAGCCTATCTAGGATCATAAATCTTATTCTCCTTAGTAGAAGGCTCTGCTAGCTGCTAATCTTTGTTAATTCTGACTGCCTCTAGAATTTTAAGGGCAAGGATTGTTGCATAGCATTGTCTGTATATCTTTTGCCTGCTCCGGAAAACACCTACTTGTCCCTGGACAACATATTTCAAGAATTGGTGGACCGTAGAGGCCACATCATGCATTATGGAGAGCCAAGACCTCCCAAAAATTGCATTGTACGATGTTGGGAAATCCACCACAACAAACAACACTCTTACCATCTTTTTAAAGGGCCCCTTGCCCAACAATACTTCTTCTTCGAACTCCCCGAGCACATTTGGAGAACTTCCTGTGAAGCCTAAAATGAATCTGTTCGAACGTTGAATAACCGTTGGGTTTCTCATTTGCTTGTATGAGCTCAAAAATAGGATGTTTGCCGAACTTCCAGTATCAATCAGAATTCAGCGTACATCATTTCCCCCTATTGAAGCCTCTATTACCACCGCATCCTCATGAGGTCCTGTAATGTCCCTCAGGTCATCCTCATCGAAAAATATAAATGGGGATGGGGATTAGAACTGGTGGATAGACATTCCACCATCTAACTAGGTGGCCAAATTGTGGACATGCCTCTTCCTTGATGAAGTGGAAGGTGCAGTCACTGTATCTTCTCCAAAATAGTTAATAATTCAAAGAAGTTGATCATTCTGGAAACTGTCTTGGTTTTGTTTGTTATTACCCCCACCTGATTTCGATCTGGATCTGGATCCAAATACTCAGGCCTACATCAAACCTTTCAACAATCACAATTGCACCTTCTTGTGTAGATGTCTCAGGATTGTTCGAAGGGCCCGTCCGGGGAGTATTGTTTTGCACATGATCCGCTCTATTTCCACTTCGTTTTTTAACGGAAGCCCCCAAATTTCCCATTTCAATGAAGTTTTGGACCTCTTGTTTTAACGCTATGCAATCCTGAGTATCATGGCCTATATCATTGTGATATTGACAAAAACAAGTGCTCCAGTTTTCTATGGGGGACTGCAACGCTGCTGGTTTTTTAAAATGCAACTCATTCTTAGTCTTATCATAAATTGTAGCCACACTCTTCCCCAATTCAGCAAACCACTCAGGCTGAACCCAGGACCCCCCTCTTACTTTTGGTTTGTTGGCTCTGAGTTTGGTTGGATTAATTTTTTCTTGACCGATTGGACCCTTGTCCGGTCTCCTTTGCCTTATAACCGGATTGGTTAGTGGCTCAGATCGGTGTGTCTTTTTTTAGCTGAGATGAGTCTTCAAAGATTGCTCATTATCTCCAGGATTGTCAGTGTGGTGAAGTATTGACGCTTTAGATTTCTTCTTAATTCATTTTTATGCTTGTTTTATTGCTCTCAACGCCTCTATCTTAGCCCTCAGTTTGTCTCACTCATCGATGGTATATTTTTTTTTTCTCTTGCACCTTTCACCTCTGGGGGTGGAACATTGTGCTCATTCGGATCCATCCAAACTACTTTTCTTGCTGGTTTTGAATGTAAAATCCAGCCACCGTCATGCTCCCACTTTGTTCGCCAATTTGGTTTGGTTTATTTCTGTCTGAGGGTAATTTTGTAAAAGGTTTTGGATGTTTTGTGAAATTTAATGTTTAGAGTGGTGAATAGAGAGATAATTAAGCTGTTTACTAGTAATAAATTTTGATTACCCTCATTAATTAAAGTGGTTGGGGTATTTATACTTAATTACTGACTCATGGGCTTATTGGGTCGGGTCGTGAAGTCTAGTCAAGTTTAAAGACCCATTAGTAATGTGGTTTGAAGTGACTAGCAGCTAGCTTAGTCAACATTTAATACATTTGTCCTGTTTGCAATTTTATTATAGTGTTTTGGTCCTAATTGCCCTTCGGATTTAGTCAAGGCATAATAACTAAAATATTCGAACTCATCAGCATCCACGGTGGAAAATTAGACTGGTATCTGGATATAATATACAAAAACCCTAAGACAATAAGCTCGACTTCACATTCTTTTAAGAAATGCACAGTGAGACGCAGGCAGATCATATGGTGTTTACATAAGTAATAATAACCGAAGATGGCTTCGATAAGTTAGTAAGAGGTGCTAAAACACAACAACAACTCGAAGTTCTACGAAATCATTTGGCCCTAGCGAGACAGAGGTATCAATTGTTGGATAATATTGTTGCACTAAAGGCTCAAAAAGTCACAATGGTCACACGCTAAAAAAAATGTTTGATAAAAAATTCAAGAATATGGAAATAGAGAAAATTATTTTAAAGGTGATGATGTTGATTCTGAATCTATACAAAATCAAGAAAATAGAGAAAGAATCAATTTCAACCGGACCGAATATATCATTATTTGAGTAAGGAGTGCAAACTAGACTTCAGTATATTCATTGGAGTCTAATGACTATTACATGTCCAATCAGAGAAATTTTATCCTTCTCTGGAGTGGGGTCATCTCCACAGGATAATGAGAAATTCTAGAGGCAGACGTTATTTAAAAAGACATTCTAGTCGATTTAGAAGTTCTGAACAAGAGTGAGATTAAAAAAATAGCGTGATTCTTTGGATAAGCAAGTGCCCACTTATGAGGTTAAGAATATGGGGTCACCGATAATGGTCTTTATGATATAACTGTTGAAGGTCTGGGAGGCCACCAATATAGTAAAAGGCATAATTAGACGCAATCTTCTCTATCAGCATAAATTCTATCTGGACTTCCACCGAAACAATTTAACATATAACAAATAGAGAATTTTGATAGATTCCGAGATCTGGATAACCATATTGAGAAGTTCAAGAATTTCATGATGAATTATGATGATGATGATAATGATGATGATGATGATGATAATGATGATGATGATGATAATGATGATGATGATAAGTTATTTTGACGTGCCTTATACCAAACTCTTAAGAACATTGCTTTGAAGTGGTACAATCGGCTTTCTAGGGGTTCTATCAAGAATTTTGACATGTTCTGAACAATTTTTAGGCGATAGTTAAGTAAAAGAATCTGAAGGCATGGTGATACAATCATCCAATGCATACAGTTAGTTGGAGAAAGTTTGAAATATTACATCATCCCTTTTATTTTTACATTGTCATGACTAAGTCGTTTGTGTTGCTTTTAGACAAAGGCTTCTCCCAGAGAACTGGTTGATAAAGTTACTAGGAAGAAATATTTGACATTTGATGCTCCGCTGGCTCAGGTTGAAAAGCATATTAAGGTAAAAGAGTCTAAGAGATTAAGATTTGTTCCTTTACCCCAACAAAGACAAATTCAACAGTTACCCATTATAGTTTACCAACAACAACATATTCAAAACCTTTAGCACCAAACTACTACTCCTGATAGACCAAGAAGGAAGACCGATTCGTACCCCTAGAACACTGAGCATTTAAGATTGTATTTGGAACGAATGTGTAAAAATTACAGATTTTTCAATTGACTATGTCATGACTGGTGGCATGCTCGTTTTTACCCTGGTGGAGCATGAAGGTTTTAAAGAGGTACTTATAAGATCAGCTGGTAAATATAAGTCATTACCTTTTATACTTCCCACTTTATTTTCGACAAGTACATGAATTTCCGACCTAAACTATTACTTTAGAAGGTCTCAACACTAGTTGCTCATTATTTTTTACTTCATTTTTTACAGGTCCATAAATGTTTTACCTAAATCTTACTTTAAAAGGTTCCAACACTAGTTGGTCATGTTTCTGACTTTATTTTTTACAGGCTTAAGAATTTCCGACCTAAAATCTTACTTTAAAAGGTTCCAACACTAGTTGGTCATGCTTAAGTTTGTAACACTAGTTGTATATATTAAAAGCTTAATGCTTTTGAATCTATAAAGAGCTTCAGTAATCATGTGCGGACCAATCATCCTCGACTAGGTAGAATACGAAGACATGACTTTATATTCAATTTTTTTACGAAGATAAAAAGAAGATGAAAAATAATTAGCATTTATAAAATCTGAAATACGAACATAAAATGACATGGTCGTACATGGAATTGCATTTTAAAAAGAGGCATATAAAAAGAGAGTTACAACATTAGAAACACAAAAGCGAAATTTATCCAACATCCTCGGATTTGTCTTATTTGGCCTTTTTATTGCTTTTATTACCTGTCCTTTTTAGGATTGTCCTCACGATTTTCTTCGGACTGGATTTCTTACGAGCTTCCTTCTCTAGAATTTATGTTTGTAAAATTACCATTATTACCCCATCTTCTGAATCTTCATATGCTTTTTCTTCTTCTTCGATATGGAATATTTTTCTTGAGACCCAACAAATTATTTCAGAGGGCGTAGCCTGACTTGAAGGAATCATCTTGGGTCTTGTAGGATTCCTTTCTCCAAACTCAGCAGATTCCTTCGGGGACACAACATGGTTCAGAAGAATCACTTTGGGCTTTTGTTTTTTTTGTAAGATTAGAACTAGCATTTTCGTTTCTCCGAATGCAACGAGGGGTTTTTTTGTGGGAGACATTTCTTTAGTTAATATTAGCCCTTCGAAATGAATCGGGATAAACGTTAGTTTTCTTACGTGTAAGTTTTCCTAGAAGGATATGTGAGTTTTTTCGAGATACGTTAAGTAGTAGGGGCCGAAGAAAGCGAGGGTTCACCCAGTTTGGCTTGCTCTTTCCCTGGTGCGCCGATTATGAAATTATATATTTCAATGATACGGCTAGATTCATCGTCTATAATCCCGACGGCTTGCCTTTGCTCGACTTTCTCAATTATCGACAACCAATCTGAAAGGACGTTTTCAAGGTGAAACATACAATGCATTAATTTGAGAAATTAATAAGTTACCTCGAACAAGCAGTCCGGATAACTCTGAGGGCAGGTGTGTGGCATGGAAGGCAAAGTTATCCAACTCATTATATTTTGAACCACATGGTCGACTGCACTAAGTGGCAGAGGTACAAATAAAATCCGAACGAGTATAAAAACTAGTCATCTTTCATAATTTTTTGCAATAACTAGTGGAGGGAGCTACTGATAAGGGTACGATTCATCTAACCCATAAGTCGGACTGGTAAAGTATTTGACCGATATTTACTTTGTGGTATAAATTCAAAAAATATGTGACAATAAAGGTGTTTTATGTAATAAAAAGTAAATATGTTTTAACTTAGTAAGTTAATAAGGAGGATTAGCTATAAATGGACTAATGGTATGCCTAAAGACACGCCACCATTATTATATAAAGTATTGTACATTTTCTTGAAAAACGGAGGTAATAATAATTTTATGACTATTCAGCTTCTCTCCATAGAATTCCTATCTTAATCTTTATCTAATTTTTGTGCGGCTTTCGAATTGTTCAGATCTATTTTCCTTTCAAATATTATCATGAATCATTAATCCTTCTAATATTTTCAAAAACAATCACGTATAACTACCGGAAAAAGTGTTTTTTTATCCATGTCAAATTTATATATTTATAAATATTTATGATAATTTGGTTTGGAACAAAATATAATTTTTTTTGTTTGGTTGATATACAAGAATAAAATATCAAAATTCAGTCTATAATTGTTTTAAAATTTTGTTTTGATATTTTGAAATATTTGATGTTGGTGCAAATCACGATTTGGATAAAAGAAATACGATTTAATTTGATAGTTGATAGAAAATTTGATAGTGTTTTTTTAGAGTATATATATTTAATTATTTGATATTTTTTTAATGATTTTTAAACAATAATAGGATATAAAATAATGAAACCAATTAGGAACGAAAATAATAAAGTTACAACAGTAATGCACAATTCATACAATTCGAAAAATGAAAACAAAAATACGATATATTTTTTTGTGAAAAACATAGATCGGAGATGAAAATCTGTTATCGAAATACAAAAATCTCAATATAAATATCGAATGAATCGCTAAAAATTCATAAAAATTCAAATCGAAACACAAAAAAACTAAAACTCACGTAAATATCAAAATGAACCAAAAAACTCACACTAAAAACTAAATATTCATATATATATATATATATGAATAATCAATTCCCAGCCTTGAATAATCACTCAAGTCAGTCCAGGATTAGGGATAATCCGACATTTGAGTCTACAACTAACATTGTAGGTAAAGAAGCCTCCACGAAGTCCTTTGTTAATCTGTTCAAGCAAAACAAAGATACGTTAGTTCACAAAAACGTCCAAAGATCATGGATTAATAATCACGTTGAGATCAATTTTGAGGCTGCTGATCTGGTTCATCTACAATCTAGGTTTAAGCATATGATAGTTGGGAAATTCTCTACGGGGAAACCGAAATATGCTGTGGTCAAGGAATTTCTTGATTCTTTTAAATTTAAAGGTGAAATTAAAGTCTCTGCCTAGGACTTTCGTCACATATTCATTGAGTTCTCAGTTCTTGAAGATTTGAAATTGATCTGGAAGCGGAATGTTTGGGAAGTAGGGGACAAACTCATGAGGTTATTTGTTTGGTCACCCAATTTTAATCCTAATGTGGAGAACCCATCTACGCCTGTCTACGTTGATTTGCCTAATCTGCCATAATTGTTATACAACGAGTCAACAATTCTAGAAGTGGCTAAGTCAATTGGCACCTCTCTAAATGTCTGGGTTCCTGATAGAAATAGGTCTAGACAAAATCATTGTAGAATCTGGGTGATTCTGGATGTCTCTAAATATCTTCCTAAGGAGATAAAGTTAACTTTTGGGCAACATATCTTTTGGCAAAAGTTAATCTATAGTAGAATTCCTGAGTATTGCAGTGTGTGTTCTCACTTAGGACATGCAGATAAAGATTAAAAAAGCTTACCCAAAGGAAACCTGTTGATCAGGTTCTAGCCTCCTCAAAACTTGACATTCTTGTTCCTGATTTCCAGATTGTGAAAGATGGGAAAAAGATAAAGTCAGTTGTTGTTAACAAACCATATGAAGAGAAAGATTGTATTGAAAATAATGAAGAGTCGGACCAGATTGTATTACCTTTGGAAGGGAATGAGATGATTGAAGCTGTTCATATACTCCAATTGAGATCTTCAATTAAAGATGTGGAAGGATTTTCTTTGCGTGATCACTCATCTCCAACTAAACAGACTACGGGTAGTCTCCCTCCGTTACCAGTAAACAAATAAAAATTCAGTCTTATTGGGGATAAGAAAATTGAGATCAGGAAAGCTAAAATGTCTAAAGTGTTCAATTCGAAAGGGATCATTTTCCCTAAGTGTGTGCAACATAAGAGTGTAGCCAAAAACTCTAAACATTTCAAATGATTGATATCTTTAACTGGAATGTCCGTGGGATTGGAAACAAGTTAACACAAGCCAGGATCAAAGGGTTAAAGAGATCAAAAAAGCTGGATTTCATTGACATCCAGGAGCTTATGGTGTCTGAGACTAAGTTGGAGAAAATCTCAAAGAGGTTGGTGTTTCAAGGCTTTGCTAATAACTTTTCTAATAAAATCTGGGTTATGTGGAGTAGCTTGTATGAGGTGGATATTCTAGCTAATGAAGATCAGTTACTGCATGTCAAAGTTAATCACAGACTGATTCCTAAAGACTTCTATGTTACAGTGGTGTATGCTAAATGTTCAAAAAAATCTAAGAAGTTTGTTATGGAATAGCTTAAGGGCTATTAATATTGATGAAATTAAATGGATGTTATTGGGTGACTTTAATACAATTGCATCTCCTACTGAACAACTTAATTGTGCTACTAACAGTACATCTAGTATGGATGATTTTAATGATTTCATGAAGGACTGCTCTCTAATGGATGTTGGTTTTACTGGAAATAAGTCCACTTGAACTAATGGAAGGCAGTGGAGGAGATTAGATAGGTTAATATACAATGGGTAATGGTTGAGCTATTTTGATAATACAAGTATCCACCATCTTCCTAAAATTTGTTCAGATCACTCTCCTCTACTGCTTACTATCTCTTCTACTTCAACTAAAAGGGTTTCTGCTTTCAAGTTTTTGAACATGCGGTGTCATCATAGTGAGTTTTATAGTTTCATGGAAGACTTTTGGGGAAATAATGTGGCTGGTACTCCTATTAAAAGGTTCTGGTTTAAGCTTAAGCTTCTTAAAGCCAAATTGAAAGTGTGGAATAGAACAGTTTCTGGGAATGTTTTCGATTCCTTAAAATTGGTTGAGGATGAAATTTATACGCTGGAAGCTAATATGATTAGTACTAATTCTGTGGAGGATAAGACTAGGCTTGATATTGCTAAAATTAAATATTTATCTCTGCTAGAAAGGGAAGAAACTTATGGGATTCGGAAAGCTAATGCTAAGTGGGCTATGGATCGTGAGAGGAATTCTACTTTTTTCCATAATTATGTTAAAAGGAAGCATAAAAGGTCTCAAATTAATAGAATCTGGACTGGCACTAATTGGGAGGAGGATCCTAAAGTCATTTGTGATTCAGCTGTGAATCATTTCAAGAACTTGATTTCTGATTGCCCTAATCATTGGTGTTCTAACGTTCTGGGTGACTATATTCCTAAGATAGTGACTGAGACAGATAATGATAGCTTAATAAAGGTGCCTACTGAAATGGAAATCTTTGAGATTATTAAAGATCTTAGCTATACAACTGTTGCAGGTTCTGGTGGTTTTAATGGCCATTTCTACAAATTTTGTTGGCCAATTATTAAGGCTGATCTGTGTGAAGCTCTAAAGGAATTTTTTAGGGAAGGGCAGATTCTTATGGGTATTTACGCCATTGTCTTGTGTTTAATCCCCAAGGGTGTTTCTCCTAAGGAGGGGAAGGACTACAGGCCTATTAGCTTAACCACCTATTTCAGTAGGATCATTTCTAAGCTAATAAATAGAAGGATTTCTACTTTTCTGCCTAATCTCATATCAGATGTTTAAGTGGTCTTCACTAAAGAGAGGTGTATCCATGAGAATATAATATTGGCTCAGGAATTCACAAGGGATCTACCTACTAAGTCCAGGGAGGCAACATAATGGGTAAGATCGACATGGATAAGTCCTTTGATAGGCTTGATCACACCTTTCTCTTAAGTGTGATGCAAGCCTTTGGTTTCCGGAATGATTTTATAAGACTTATTGAGACGAATATAAAGAATTGTCAGTTTTCAGTCTTAATAAATGGGGCCTTGAAAGGTTACTTTAAATCCAACAAAGGGTTGAGATAGGGTGACCCACTGTCCCCAACCCTCTTTATCATAGCTCAGGAGTATCTTATCAGAAGCCTAACTCATCTATCCAATACTGAACCTACTATCAGATTTAAAGTTAGAGGAGGTGTTTACGTACCGTGCTTAAGCTTTGCTGATGACTTGTTGATTCTCTGCAATGGCTCCAATGTCTCTATTAACAAGGTAATGAATATTGTTAGACACTATGAAGAGGTGTCTGGGTGGATCATAAATAAAAGTAAGTCTAGGGTGATTGTTGCTAAAGATACTCTACCTCATAATGCTAGAAGACTTTAAAGGCTTCTCAGGTACAAGATCTGTCATCCTCCATTCAGGTACTTGGGCTCTGTGATCAACAATAAAATATTGGTTAGCAATTATGAGGATATCATAACCAAAACCATGAACAAGATAAATGATTGGGATCAAACTACCCTTTCATTTGGGGGTAGATTAATCTTAATCCAGTCAGTATTAACCTCTTATCCTTTGTTTACTATTCAACACTCTTCAATTCCTATTACACTCATTAGAAGACTTGAGGTACTCTATAGTAAATTTCTTTGGGGCTCTAAGTAAGAGAAGTCAGCTATCAGTTGGTGTAAGTGGGGTAAGATCTGTAAACCTTTTGAAAATGGTGGCCTCAACGTTAGAAGCATAGAGGATATGATGCTTGTTTTCTCTTGCAAGCTATGGTTTAATCTAAGAAGTCAGAACATTCTATGGTCAAAGGTCGTGAAAGACATCTATTTCAAGCATCATCATCCTCTCATTGTTCCTTTGCAAGTCAGTAGCTCACATGTTTGGAGGAGAATCTGGTCTATTAGGGACATGGCTGAAAAATATGTTGTTTGGCATGCTAAGGAAGGGATTTTGGACTTAAATATTGACATATGGTGCTCTAGTGAAGCGTTCAAGACCTTTGTTAGTGGTGAGGATAGACAAATATATGTGCTCTCATTGATTAAGGACTATTGGTCTAATGTTTGGATGATTAACAACCTTGAGAATGATCTGAATTCATCTCACATTCAGAACATTCTCAAGGTTATCCTGGATGGTTCTATGAAAGATATTAGTTCTTGGTCTTTAAGTGATGATGGCTTTTTTAACTCTAAAACTACTTGGGCTGAAATTTGTGAGAAAGGGCACAGATCTTACCTTTATTCCAATGTCTGGAACAATGTAACTCCGCGTAAATATTCTTTCTTCTCTCGAGAATTTTGAAGAGCTGGCTGCCGATAGACACCAATTAGCATCCAGTGTCAGAATTGCTTCAATATTAAAAGTGTGAATCATGTTTTTGTAGATTGTGAAAAATCCTGGCATGTGTGGGCTTACTTTTCTGGGCATTTCAAGGTCTATATTACTAAGAATATGTCTATTTCTCTACCTAGGGGCGCGAGACAACTCTCTCTAAGGAACTCGGCAAAATAGCCCCGTAACTTCGGGAGAAGGGGTGCCTCCTCACAAAGGGGGTTACAATAGTCTGGGTAATGTGGATGGCCACAAACAAGCTAAAAATGGAAAACAAAAACTGGAGAGCTGAGGACATGATTGAGAAGGTGATTCACATTCTATATGGTTTGGACAGTGCTAAACTTCTTAATAATAAGCACTGGGGCTATGACAGTAGTATTGGGCCATCCTTAAACTGTGTGAATTATCTCAAAAGAAAGTACATTCCAATGGCTATTAGTTGGGTCTGTCCTAAATTGGGCCGTTATAAGCTCAACACTTATGGAGATTGTTCGAACAGTGGGGAATGTACTGGTGGAGGTATTCTTAGAAACAATAATGGTGAGATGGTGTTTTGCTTCAGAAAATGGTATGGTAAAGGGAGTTCGATTATTACAGAAACTATGGCTTTTGTGGATGGTATTCAGATGTGTCGTTCTAAGGGGTTCACTAGCATTGACATTGAGACGAATTATAAATTGCTATGTGAGGTGATTCTAACTAATAAGTCTCCATGGTCCCTGAAGGCTTCTATCAACTACTGTTATAGGATTCTTACTCCTACCATGAAAATAACACATATCTTCAGAGAGCAGAATGAGGCAGTTGACTGGCTTGCTCACTGTCTCTGAATCTAACGGGGAGAAGGTCTTTGAAAATGATGAAGCTCTCAAAGCTTAGAGCAATAGTTTTCCTTGAGGGTTTAGGGTTATGGCACATCATATCTATTCCTATTAATTGAGGGGTGCTTAATCGAAAAGACGTGAAAATTATGGTTCTTACCTTGGTTTCTGATGATTCTTCTTCATGCATATCGATATGGGGCTCAATTTTCCGGTGCTTACTGTTTTGGATATTTCTACTGTTGATGGAAATCTGATTTGGGGGGTTATTTCGATTGAAGGGTTGTTTGTGGCTCTGGTTTTGTAAAGATTGTGATAAAGCTGGTTTGGGATGTTTTCGGATTTCTGGCTATGGTGGTTGATTGCTGGTGTGGCTGGTGATTCTGAGTGCTTATAGAGTGTTCCAAAGAGAAAGTGTTTGTCTAGGGTTGGGAGTACGGCTTTGGGTCTCCTTTGTATAACATATGTATGTATATACTCTTTGTTCTTAATAAAAGTTGTGATGGATCCGGCCCATCAATTATATATATATCACTGATGTAATCAAAGTTCAAAATCACAGACAAAGAAAATGTATCACACAGTTAATTAAAAACTCAAAAAAAATCACCAAAAACTCTAATACCAAAAATATTTTATTGTTCGGAAGTTATAGATAAAAGGAATTCAAAATTAAAACTCATATCAATCTTTTGAGGTATTGAAAGTATTTAGTATCTAATAATAACAAAAACCTTTTATTTGGTACAAAATTAGATTACATAAATATTAGATATTTATTTTGATTTTCAAACAAAATAAGTTGGTGAACTTTAGTAAAAATAAACTATGAGCCTATAACATTTAAATTGTTTTATAATAGATAATGATAGAGTATCTGTGTTTCTTTAAACAAGGTTACAATATATATTTTCTAAGTTATTGATAGTTTTGTTTTATTTGTTTTGTCTTTTACACCTTTTCCGTCATTATACCTATTAAATGTTTGTGACTTTTGATACCAAAATATTACTAATTTGTGGATATTACCACCCACCCATTCACAATAACTCATTAAAATTAATATTACACTTAATTTATAAATTAATTTCTTAATTTATTATTAAATAATATTTGTTTTCTTGAATTTAAGAGGGGAGTTAACCATTTTCCGACATAAATTAGATATTATGAGCTTTATATAGCCGTTATTAAACACTAATTAAAAAGGTAAACTGAATATAGAATAAATAAAATGTCAAATACAAAGCACCAAAACATATTAGGAAACTAATTAGTTAGGAGTTAATTACAATAAAGTAAAGATGGAGGTTTTCATGAATAGAGCTATACCATTCTTTATTCCCATCACTCATTATTAAGTCATAACAATCATGGATGGGCCCTCCAAATTCACATATAAACTTAGACATAGACTATAGCTTTTGTTAAATTAGTTGTCTTCTTTGATTTCTAAGTTAATCTCCTGGCTTTACAAAACAATTATGGAGGTAAGATTGTATAGAAGTTTGAGTTGGGAGTTGGCACATGTTCTTCTAGCTTTTGGCTTAGATTTCTTATCTTTTTCCCTTTTATTTTTTCTTTTCATCTTTTCTATACTTTTGAACTAAAGATCATCTAAATTGTCATATACTCTTTTTATATCTAAAAATCAATGCTTAAATCATTTTTATTGTCTTAAACTTAATTTAAAAATTAAACTAATTTAACAATTGATTACTTTCGATTCTATATATATAATGGTAAATGAATATAATCATTATAGACTTGTACCACATCCAAAACTTATGAAAAAGATTGAAATCAAATTTCAATCCCTCTCTAATCACTTGGATTTTATTCTGTAAAGTGATTTATACAAGACAAGATAGTAATTACAAAAGAAGTGAGCAATGGAAAAGAGAAATTAAAACACAGGAGAGAAAATTATATACTAATATTCAACTATTTATTTCCCAATTAATTAGTAATTGGGCTCCAAACGCTTAGAACAAGAGGAACAGAAGTACTTCTGGTTGATCTTGTAACAGAGTTGCAAAAAACAGAGTCTCCATCTTGTCTGAGTAACCAATGTTTCCACTTTGCCACGGCAGTAAGGACACGAACCTGGTGCTTCTTTTCGCTCTAGTTCTTTTTCGTCGTCAATGCATACACATACAAAACACCACATTCTCTCTCTAGTTTTCTTTGTCTGAAAATGGATGTAGTAAGCTTTTTTTATGATGTGTGTGTATTTATGTAGAAAGGTGGAAGTTGTTTGTTTCGCCACGGGTTTTCGGTCACTCGAATCTTGTTTTTAGTACAAACCAGACCAAGTTTTCAATAGACGCGTGCATTTTAGATTTACCATTCCTTCCAAACACCAATATGGGCTAGTTACTTATATATTCATGTAAAAGGTAGATGTATATTTTTTTTTATTTGTAATAATAAATGCATAAGAATATATAAAGTTATAAATAAATATTACTAGTAGGATAAGATTTAGTTAAAGTATACTTTTGAAGTCAATTATCATCCATAGTTTAATATCTAACAACTATTTCAATTATCAATAAATACTTTATTCTTATAAATAATAATAAATCAAAGAACTTTTTTAAAAAAATGTTATAGGATGTATGAAACTAAAGTAATTCTTAGACTTTAAAATGTGTTATGAAAACTTCAAAAATATTTATTTATTTATTTACAAATTAATGTATTTAAGATATTTTGATATATAATTAAAATAAATAAAAATAGAAATTTTCAAAATTAAATTAAATATTGTATACTTATATAGGGTTAATAAATTAAAAAGATCGAAACCACAACTTAAAATAATTGTCCTCATTTTAAAATAATTGTCCTTATCTATTAACAAAATGTATTTTAAAATAAAAATATATATATAGTAGATAGAGATAAACTTATAATTTTATCAAATTAATTTTATATTATTTCATAAAGCTTTAAGCAATAGTTCAACTAAGAACCCACAAAGTCTAAGTGATTCACATAGGATATATGTTCCATTTTTCAAAATGGATTGGATGTTATCACTTTTTGCTTATATTTCTAAAAAACATTTTACAAATTTAGAATTTGAACCATACATTCTTAAATTTTAATAAACAAATATTTAACAAAATTAAATTTAAAGTTGTGTTCATAATTATAAGATTTTTTATTCTAAACATATAAGGTCATAAAATCATAAATGAAAACATTTTTTTAATTAGTATACTTTTACTTTTTATAAACTAGCAATCATATTAATAATTATTAATACTTTAACTTATAGCTAGGGGTATATATTTCCTTTACGAACTTCCAACAATTATAGGTTGTAGTTGGTAGTTTAGTTTTTCTTTAAATAAATAGAGAAAGATAGGTGTTTAATGATGAAAATTATAGTTTAAATTGTGTCTAATTGGGTTTAGAAAAATATTTGTTTGCTAAAAGAAATTGATTTTTAATAAGTATGTATTAAATTGATATTTTGAAAAAAAAATATATAATACATTTAGTTTGTACAAGGTTCGAGGTAAATATATATTTTAGTTGTAAGTTTTGTATAAAAACAATATTGGTACGAAAAATCATATAAAGACGGTTAACAAGAATCATTAATACGTGAATTGCACATCTATGATAAAATATTTGGTCGTAGATATGTTGAAAGCTAAGTGTTTGATACAAGTTTTTAATATGGTGTTTAGCTATAAAAAAACATATAGAAACAATTAACATGAATCATTAGTTTGTCCCTTGTATTTTCATATGAAATTTTTAGACGTGGATAAGTTTACATGTAAATGTTTGGTACAATCCCTCGTCATAGTCTTTAGCGGTAAAAAATGAAGCTAAATAACTAACATGAATCACTAGTTTAACCCTTGTACCTCCATTTCAAACATTTGGTTGTGGATATATTTATAGGTAAATGTTTGATACAAGTCTTTGACATAACATTAAGTTATACGAATCAAATTAAAGCAGCTTACATGAAATCGGTTGTATGTCCTTTGTATCTTCATATCAAATGTTTTGTCGTGGATAAGTTTGTAGATAAATATTTGATACAACCCTTTAAGACAACCTTTAGTTATAAAATTCAAGATAAAAAGGCTAGCGTTAATCATTAGTCAGTCCTAAGTACCTTTATATCGAATATTTGTTTATGAATAAGTTCATATGTAAATGCTTGGTGCAAGCCCTTAACATAACCATTAGTTGTAAAATCAAGTTAAAACAATTAACATGAATCACTAGTTTGCCTTTTGTACCTTCATAACAAATATTTTTTCATGGATATGTTTAAAGTTAAATATGTGGTACAAGCCTCTAACTATAAAAATCAAGTTAAAACAACTAACATGAACCATTAGCCTGCATCTTGTACCTTCATATCAATGTTTGGATATGGATATATTTACAAATAAAGGTTTGATACAAGTCTTTAACTAGCCTTTAGATGTAAAAATAAAGTTATAACAACCAAAATAAATTATTTACTTGTCCATTGCACATTTATATCAAACATTTATCCAATGATAGATTTACAAGTAAATGTTTGATACAAACCTTTATCCTACCATTTAGTTGTAATAATTAAACAAAAATAGCTAACATAAATTATTAGCATGTCTTTTTTACCTTTATATCAAACATTTGATAGTGGATAGATTTACACGTAATGTCTATTAACAAGTCATTAACATAGTCGTTAACTATAAAAATCAAGCGAAAACAACTAACATGAATGATTTTCCTCCCATTTGTGCCTTTATATCAAACACTTGGTAATGGATAGTTTTACATATAAATATTTGATATAACCTTTAACATAACTGTTGTAAAATCAAGTTAAAACAACTAACATGAATTATTTATTTGTTATGTGTACATTTATATCAAACATTTGGTTGATGATAAGTTTATAAGTAAATGTTTGATACAAATTGTTATCCTAACCTTTACTTTTAAAAATCACCTTAAAAAACTAACATAAATCATTTACCTTCCCATTGAACCTTCCTATAAAACATTTGGTTGTGGATAGGTTTAAAGTTAAATGTTCGGTACGAGATTTTAAATTGGTCTTTAGCTATAAAAATTAAGCTAAAATAGCTAACATGAATCATTAGCCTTCCCCTTGTACATTCATACCAAACACTTTGTTGTGGACAAGTTACAGGTAAATGTTTAGTGTAAGCATTTAATATAGACTTTAGCTGTAAAATTTACGCTAAAACAACTAACATGTATCATAGTCTACCCCTTGTACCTTCATACCAAACATTTGGTTGTTGATAGGTTTACATAAAAATGTTTGGTACAAGCCTTTTAACATAGCTTTTAGCTGTAAAACTCAATTTAAAACAATTAACATGATTAATCACATACCCATGGGACCTTCATGTGAAACAGTTAGTTACATATAGATACACAAGTAAATATTTGATACATGTCTTTATCATAGCCTTTAATTGTAAAAATCAAACTAAAACAACTAACATGAATTATTCACCTGTTTTTAAGCTTTATATCAAATGTTTGATTGTGGATAGGTTTCAATATACATATTTACTAACAATACATTAACATAGCCTTTAGCTATAAAACAAATCAAGCTAAAATAACTAACATGAACCATTTGCCTATATTTTACCTTCATATCAAACATTTTTTGAATATAAATATATTTACAGGTAAATGTTTGATACAAGCTTTTAACATAGCCTTTAGCTGTAATAATCAAGCTAAAACAGCTAATATGATTAATTACATGTCCATTGGACCTTCATATCAAACATTTGGATACAGATAGATTTACAAGTAAATAAATGTCTTATACATGCCTTTATCCTAGCCTTTAGTTGTAAAAATCAAGCTAAAACAGCTAACAAGAATGATTCACCTGTTCTTTTTTACTTTTAAATATTTGATTGTGGATACGTTTAAATATAAATTTTTACTAGCAAGTCATTAACATAGCCTTTAGCTATAAAAAGTCAAGCTAAAACAACTAAAATGAATCATTTGCCTGCCATTTTTACCTTCATATCAAACATTTAGTTGTGTATAAGTTATATGTAATTTTTTTATATAACCCTTTAACATAGTCACTACAAAAATCAAGTTAAAACAACTAACACGAATCATTTATTTGTCATGTGTACCTTTATATCAAACATCGTACTATGGATACCTTTACAAGTAAATGTTTAATACAAGTCGTTATCCTAGCTTTCAGGTGTAAAAATAAGCTTAAAACAACTAACATGATTTATTTACCTTTCCATTGTGCCATCATACATAACATTTGGTTGTGGATGTGTTTATAGGAGAATGTTTGGTACAAGCCTTTGACATTGTCTAACACCATTTAATAGCTTTATTTATAGAGTTTTATAGCTTTGTTTCCGAAGAAAACACAGTATAAACTTATGATCAAAGTCTAACACTATTTTATCAATTGTTTGATGGTTATCCAAAATGTATATAATATGTTATGGATAACAAATTTTGACAACAAATATCTTAATCATCGAACTAATGAGTTTAAAAATTATGGTAATTAAACAACTAATTAGTAAGCTTAAACTTATTTATAAATGTTACTATTTTTATCACAAAAATTTAATGTTGTAAAAATAGTATGTTTCTTTTCGTAGGTGCGAGAGTGCTCACGCGGCTCTAATAAAATATTGTTGTACTAAGCAATGCAATTTTGAACGTTTCACGAGAAAATTCATTAGATCCTACTTAAGTAACATTCGTCGATTCTTGAATCTTTCGAGCGAAGTAAGTTATACTTTTCACTTGGTACTAGATACACATTAAACTTGTAACTATTTAGTTATGTATCATATGCGGGCCTAAAATAAATGGCACAAACTATTAGACGTGCTAGAGAAATAGGCATATACAAAGTAACATGTGGATGTGTCCTTAAGAAAACGCACAAGTTACCATGTGCATGTGAAATAGCTGCAATAGAAAGAGATGGTAAATACATTCCTAAGTATGATTTGGATATATTTTAGAGAAGATTAGATATCATTCAGAGAGATGCCAGTACGCATGAGTATGTTATATTAAAAAAACTATCCATCATAGATAGTTCGATACATGGTTACGGGCCTGAACATCAAAATAATATTATTAATAGGGTTATGCATATCCTAAATCCCAAAACCAGTGATGTTGTATAGACAAAACATAAATTTACAATTTTTTATGCAAATCAGGCGTTTTAAACTATAAATTTATCGTATAAGTGTAGCAAAACTTACGAAACAGGATAACAAAATGTGTATGGTATCAAAAAAAGAAAGTACTGAACATCGCACAACATATATGACCAAATTACTAAAATTTGTGTGACCTATGAGATGAACATATAAAAAAATCCTAAGTAGGCATGAGATGAACTGTCCTCTGTGTCGCGTGACCTGTACGATGAACGCTAAATGAGTTGCAAAAGTCACACGACGAGAACCTGCAAACAAAAACTCAAATCTAAAACCCTAACTACCTCAAATCCTAACCATTTCATGTCAAAAAGCATCCAATATACAGAAACATCAATTCAAAATAACAACAAATTATCAAATCTAAAAACAAACAACTCAATCTATAGCAAAATTGATTTTTTAAAAGTTGGAATTTTAAACTCAAATGACTACCAAATTAATTTATGAAATCGAATAAAAACTATGTTATTAGACTTGAATGACATACCTTAATATTACTAGGAAGTCGAATTTGTAAAAGAATTAGTATGAAATTATGGTATTTTGAGAGGTTTTGAGTGAAAATAAGAGGAAATAGAAAAAATAGTGTAGATCTAACAATATTTATAACTATTTTTCCTCAAAAAATAAAAAAATAAAAATAAAGTGATCCAAAATTAGGGGTGAGATCTAGCAAAACTTTGTGAGATCTAGCAGTGTGAGATCTAACAAAAAAAAGTTGAGATTTAGCGAGTTTCAAAAATTAACTCACTAATATGACTGATTAATGAGTTATTTCCTATAACATACCCAAATAAACATCTAATGTTTTTTTGTCAATTCTTAGATGACAAATTTCTACATGACCAAATATTTATTTCTTCAGCTAGACTATATCAACACCTAGTTTTGTTGGATCAAGATCCCATTTTATTTTTTAACCTAAAAACTTGAATTGTCTAAAATACTACTAACTTACAAAAATACTAAATAAACCTAATTAGCCAAAATTAAATCTATTTGATGCATTATCATCGTATACAATGATCTTTGTTTATGATCACTAGAAAGTAAAGCATTTTAATGATCAAGAAAATGGAATAAAGGCTGCTAAGAATTTCATATAAAGTTGGATAGAGTAAATGTTTCTTTGTCATCTTACCGTAAGATCTGAAGGAAAACTGTAGTACTTAAGTGCTATACAATTTGTTGGTCGGGAAGTAACAAAAATAACTTTACTAAAGTTTTCAGATCGCTTGCTTTTCAAAATGATACTAAAACCAACGAATATGAGAAAGCAAATCATAAAAAATGAAAATGGAACATACACACTAAACAGGAAAATAGGGACCTTAGAGCACAATGTATGGACTTGAGTAGTCTAGATAAAAAAAAATTAAGCACAAGAATCAAACATCGAAAAAAATAAAATAGTTGTTGGTGTAATTATTTCTGATTGAAAGGTATTTTGGGAAAGAGTTTTAGGAATTTAATATTTAGAGTGAAATGTAGAAAGATGAAGGAGGTGTGTGCTAGCAGTAAATTTTTATCACCCTCATAAATGAAAGTAGTTGGGATATTTATACTTGTTTAATGTCTTGTAGGTCTTCCGGGTCGGATCATGAGCTTGTGTCAAGTTTAAGATCCCATAAGCCCAAGATAGGAAATGACCATCAACCAGCTGAGTCACAATCTACTTGTTTGTACAGTTCGGTGGGGCATGGTGCTGGATATGTCCGAACAGCCCTTCAGATATATACTATAGTCAGTGTCAAAGAAATTCGACCTCATCAATAGCCAATTTAGTTCTTGCAAAGATACTTTGGAAGAGATAATTTGAAAAATATAACTTAGTATGTATCCAAGGTGAAGTCCGATCTGACATTTGTATCCGAACTGAATCTTGATCGGATTCGAAGAGATTAACTTGCAGTTATAAATTCCAAAAGTTAGTTTTTTGAAGTGGGACACGTGTCGGGTTTTGGTTCGACCTCTCAGCCTTTTTCTCCTCCTAGATTCTTGTACCTACTTGGCTAAAACGTAACTTAGGGTATAATCCCCATACTTCCTAGCCCCTAATCATTACTTTGATTGATTCATCTTCTCTTAGGTGAAACTCTCACATCTTCATCTCTATTTAAACGAGTTTCACTGTTTTATCTCTCTGAAAATACAAAAGTTCCTAAAGATAGAAAAAATGATCATTTTTTAAACTTGTGTCTGGGTAGATTATATGTTCACAGCTAGAAATGCATTGGTGAAAGGAGGTTGGCTAAAATTATCAGATTCGGAAAGAGCAAGAAGAGACGCAAGAATTAGAGCTGGGCTCCCTGCCTCTCCTGGTGGAGAAATCAGTTAATCAAAGCCAAACACAGACAAGAGCTCATCATCATCAAAGTCATCAAAAGTTAGAAAATCATATTTTATCCCAACCTTATCTCCCTTAGAGTCAGGGTCTTCAGTTCAAGAGTCCCAAAACCATCTGGCTAAAAAAAGCAATTTTTAGTGTTAGGAAACCTTCACGTTTCTTGACCATGGGTTCAGATGCTGAGAAATTCACCCCTCGAAGGGTAACTCGCCTTTCTAAAGGTAAAAGTACTCCCGCTTCTTCAAAACCTGCTAGTTCGGAAACAATAAAGCCCCAGCAGATTCTAAACTGTCCGAACAACAGTCAAATGTAATAGAGGAGAACATGGAGGACAGTATGGAAGACACCCCCTTCGAGACGTCCGGACAGACAGAAGACAACGCAGCAGATTGGAAAATCAAATTAAAAGTAGGTATGCCCAACACTGAGTAACTTCTGAAGTGCCTGGACAGGAAGGTGGGGCCAAACTTTCTCAAGGTTAATGTGAAGTACTTGATAGCTCTTCATATTATTTCTTATGTATAAACTCATACTGTCGAACTTGGTCGGATCCGAACAAAATAGGGCTTTCCTGAATCTGTTAAAGTGAGAATTCCAATCACTCAGGAAACCCCCATGGACTGTAAGTCCCATGAGTTGGTGGTTCACCCCCGAAGTTCTCAATTGGGGCCTTCGATTTCCTTTAGATCCAGAAATAGTCAGGTAATTCCATCTGATAAGTTTATGCCCAAGTCAACTGAGCCCAAATGCATTGTATACTCTATTGTCTGGTATAATGACATCTAGACTGTCAAAAATCCCCCTACCCATGGAGTAATTTGTTGTCGTGGCAAGTCTCTGCAGGAGCCACCATATCCATTTTTACTATTATAACATGGGCAATGACTATAAGGTGGTAAATGATCTATTGGAGTCCGAGAAGCCATTGAGGACCCACTTTATTTTTATCAGTGGAACATGGGAGAATGGGAGAAAGATATACTCCACTACCAACTTAAATCAGTTGACCAGCCGCTGGAAAAGTTCATGTAATATTCGTTCGTATTTTTATTAGTTTCTGAATACTATATTGATATTCCGAACCGACTGTTGTGTTCTCTTATGGTATTTTCAAAAAAAATCCAGAACACCTAGAGGCAGGCCAAGATACTCGTACCAGGTTGAACGAATGGGCACCAGAGAAATAGGGACTGGGTTTCCATAACTGTTTTACTTCTAGAAACTTTGTGAGGTCTCACCTATGGAACACTATGGGGAGTAGATACCTTACTTGGGAGCAGCTGACCGCTCCTCCTCAATCAGATGTTATTCTAAATAGAATTTAGGCTAAGGATGGAATACTTCACTTGCCTTCCCGGAACAAAGCCCTAGTCACCTGGACAAGATCAAGAAGAAGATGAAGAAGAAGACTAAAAGTGACTCATCTCATCAAGTCTCTGAATGGGTTGGTTTGGAGAATCAATGAGGAATCAACACCACATTTTTAGAGGCAGTTGAGGCCACAGTAAAGGAAGCTGGCGAATCGGATCATCAAATATCATAAAAGGCGCAAGAATAGCAGTGACGAAAGAGCTGAATAGCCAACATTCTTACCAGTCGAATAACCAAGTGCTGATGGAGATGTCAATCTGGATAAATTTCTGAACATGTACTTTAGTGATCTCGACAAAGATAAATTCGAACGGACTTTTCCTCATGCCAACGTGGTTAATGCTGTAACCCATAACGGTGATTCATATGAGATATCAAGTGAGCAAGACACTTGGAGCCATGCCCTCTTGGGTTATATCTGTCCGATAATTGACCTAGAACGGCAAGTTAGGGAACAAACAATGAGCATAACTTCCCTAACCACAAAAAACCAGGGCTTGAAGAACGATTTCTCCATTGCTCAGCAAAGTATATAGGCTTTAAAGAAGGAGAAAGATGACTTGGCTACTGAACTTCGCCGGTCTAAGAGTGCTCAAGATAAGCTCCAGACCAAATATTCCGGACTGGAAACTTCTGCCTCTACTGAGATCAAATCCTTAAAGGAGCAACAAGCTACTAGTGCTAGCACTATCAAAACTTTATCTAAAGAAAAATACTTTAGAGAGGCTTCTCAAGGATAAGAAAGATGAGAATGCTTCTTTAGTAAGCAAATGTGCCCAAGAGATAGCTGCATGAATAGAGAAGTATGCTGCTAGAGTGGTGGATTCTTTGTTTTTTAACATAGGCCCCCAATTTCCCCTTTTCAATGAGATTCTGCACCTTTTGTTTCAAAGCTATGCAATCATGGGTATCATGCCCAATGTCATTATGATATTTACAGAGGCGGGTAATCTGGTTTTCTCTATTAAATTATAATGCGGCCGGTTTTCTAAAATACACTTCATTTTTAGTTTTATCATATATCGTAGCCACACTTTCTCCCAACTCAGCAAACCATTCAGGTTGAACCCAACGTCCCCTTTTATTTTTGACTTGTTAGTTATGGTTCTGGTTAGATTGATTATGCCTAGGCCGATAAGATCCCAGTCTAGTTTCTTTCGATCTGTAACCGGATTTGGTAGTTGTTTAAGGTGTTGGTATCGTAGTTGTGGATCCAATCTGGCAAGGCACTATGGATTTCATAGTCTCTTCAATGTTAATTTGTTTCCCGAATTGATTTTACAACCCTCCAAAGGTCATAACTTTCTTCCAGTTACTCGGATTCAAGCCCTGCCTAAGAGAGGCAATTACCACCTGTTCAAAGATTTCTGCCAACCCATTTTTTGTATTCACAAACCTGCTAACGTATTCCTTTACTGAGTCGTTCGGTTCATGGGAGCAATGCATGATCGTATCACCATTACCTTTTAGCTCCTTGCTTCCAATGAATTGTCTCCGGAAAGCAACCAAAAAATGTCAAATTTTTTATAGACCCCGGAGGGAGACTATTATACCTTTTTAGGGCACTTCCTTTAAAGTTTTGAGAGAAAACCCTACACATAATCTTGTCATCATCGTCGAAGTTCATCATAAAATTCTTAAATTTCTCAAAGTGATTGTCCGGATCTTTACTCACACCGTACTTTTCTATTTTGGAACTATCAAATCTTTTAGGAAGATGTCCGGAGAGTATTTTTGAAGACAAAGGTGATTTCTCCAATTTTGGCTACGACTAAACATGGTGTCCTCATTTGGAGTAGCAAAAATACCTGGTTCGTATTGAAAAGCAAAAAGATCAACTATCAAACGGTCAATATGCTGATCAGTTGAACCCTTCATTTTCCCTTGATACTTTTTTTAGCCTACCATGTCTTTCCCTTTTCTTGAATGCTTCTTGGACAACCTTATTTTCTTCTTTAATCGTCATTTATCACTGCTAGATGAGACTGATTCTTCAAGCTCTGCATCAATAGTGGAACTGCTAGAAGATTTTGATGTGGAACTCTCTATCTGTTTAGATCGATGCGTTTTTTTGGAGCTGAGATGAGTCTTTACGGACTGCTCATTTTCACCAGGATTATCAGTATGGTGAAGCGCTGACGTACCGTATTTTTCTTGAACTTCTTTTTCTGCTTATTTTAATGCCCTCAACGCCTCAATTTTAGCCCTTAATTGATCACACTCTTCAATAGTGTACTCATTATTTTATTTCGCCACCTCTGGAAATGGAGTATTCTGTACGTTTGGATCCATTCGAACGGGTTTTTTTATTACTTGTTTTGAATTTGCAATTCAGGCACCATCACCCCCCCAGTATGGTCCCCAATTTGGTGTGGATTATTTCTGATTGAAAGGTATTTTGGAAAATATTTTTAGGAATTTAGGAAGTGTGTGCTAGCAGTAAATTTATCGCCCTCATAAATGAAAGAAGTTTGGGTATTTATACTTGTTTAATGACTTGTGGGCCTTCCGGTTCTGATCATGGGCTTGTGTCAAGTTTAAGAGCCCGTAAGCCTAATATAGAAAATGACTAGCAATCAGCTGAGTCACGGTCCACTTATTTGTACTGTTTGGTGGGGCATGGTGCTGGATACTCCAAACAGCCCTTCAGATATATATAATAGTCAGTGTCAAAGAAATCTAACCTCATCGGTTTTCAAACTCGAGAAGAAAACTAAAATACAACATAGTATTTCTTATTAGATATTTTAATAAACATGTTATTTGAATTTTTCAAAGGAATAAGATTGCTGAAAATTTCAATGTGCAATTTTAAGAGCTTATTTTTACTAAATGACTGAAATTTCAATGTCATTTTAGGTTTGAATAATATTTTCTTCCTACGATAACTGTTATAGAAAACCTTAAAGAACAAAAAATCCATCTAGGGCAATTATATTCATAACAATGATAATAATAGAGACAAAATTAAAAATTAAAAAAATTAAAAAAATTAAATATCACATGAGTACATTGAATTTATTTAATTTCGAAGAGGCAATGTATCCATGTGACATTTAATTTGAAAAAAATGTTAGACGAGCCTCACGGGACAATTTCACACACTAATGGTGCCAAATTTTATGTAAAATAACGTAAACATGTACCATGATTTTGTGTAAAATTGTGTTATATGTATGCTTGATTTTGCATAAAATCAAGCATGCACATCCGCAAAATCTTGCACCATGCGTGCGAAGAACATTTGAATACACTCATGTATGGTGCTCGATTTTGCAAGAACATCAATTGTTGCATTCGAAACCTAAATCTTGTATTACTTGACCAATTCTAACAGATAGACAACCAAATTGAAGATATACAAGTACCCATAAAAATAAAGCTAACTAGAAATTAAACGAACAACTACAAGTATACAAAATTTAATTTTTTTTAACTGAAAATTTAAACTCAAATATCTGAAAATGTATAGCTTAAAATTGATTTGAGTATTATTGTAGTGTTCTGGGATTTTTTTGGATCTAATATGAATATTTCTGCTTGCGAATTTTTGCGGAGTTCGTTTGTTTAATGAGATTTTTTGGTCGAAACAGCAATGTCGAATAGTACTTCCATTAGATTTCCATCGAAACTGAAATTGTTTAGAAACATAATAAATGTAAATTAGTTATATAAAAAAATTTCGATTATATTTTTTAAAGTTTTAGATTGAAAAAAAATGAATTTACCTGAAAGAGCCATGATCGAGTTTGTCTCCAATTTTATTTATCTACAAGTTTATTTTTAATATAGTTTTTGATAATTTTTTTAATTTGTTTTTTGAAAATAATGGTAAAGAGTAGCTCTCAAATTTGCATAGGCAGGGGTATTTTTGAAAAAAAAATTGGGAGACCAATCTTGCAACAAAACTTGATGCCACGTGTCAATCTCTCAGGCTTCACATGTGCGGGGAGACTATATTTACAAATTATTAAAACGAAAGGGATGAGTTTTATGCAGAGGTGAAGGAAGGGGACTATGTTGATACAAGTGGTAAACATGGGGGACTAACAGTACTTTTTACCCAATAAAAAAATAGGGAGCTACTAAAAACAAGGATGATGTAGGTAAATCTAATTATCATATGTACTTCAGTATTAATAATGTTCATAAACATACTATTTCAAGCTTATTAGATGTGTATTTGTATTTACTTTTTGTCACGATTTACAAGAATAGTTATCCTCTGCGGATTGTAAAGAAAAAAAGAGAGCATAACACATAATGCCACCAAAATCGTTCGTTAACCTAAGAAGACGTGTCTCTTTATAAGTATAAGACTCGTTCCACTTTACAATAAGAATGTTCTTTTGGTAATATGTGTTGTTATGGAAATGAAATGCAGTTAGTGTATAGAATTGTGAAGATCTCTCATGTTTATTACTTATTTTAAAGAGAAATGATGTCATATATAGCTCTAACAGTGCCAAAACAATGTTCTTACTTAAATTTCAAAACTCACTCTATGAGCATTGCCAATTTTGATGTTGGTAATTAACCCGTCATTATTGTAATACAATTAGCAAAACTTAATCATATTTTTTTTAGTATTTCTTAGGCTCTCCCTTGTCACTATGTTTAGCTCTTAGTTTATGATTGTGCTAGAAGTAGGATCACTCACCCATATATTATATTTTAAAATGATGATGATGATTTGAGATGAACGGTACGTCCTGATGAAGATCCATACTGATCAACACTAGGTATAGTGGGAGATAAGGTCCAGAAGATCCTAATAGATACAAGTAGTTTAACTAATATCATCTTTAAGTCAAATCATCATAGATGAAGAACCCTTCATAAATCTAACCCTTCACAGGTGCCAGCGCGTCAGTGATATGAGAACTCGAGAATGAGGTTATTTTGGACAATGATGAGTATAAGAAGGTTGTTTGAGTTATGTTCATGGTTATTCATGGACACACATCTTATAATGCGATTTTATGTGGCTCAACAAAATGTATATTATCATATCCATTATACATCAGTGTTTCGCTATGTCATTGGGTACAAATTCGGATTATAAGAAGTAATAAGAAGATCTTCTGAGAGTGTTATATCACACATATCGCTTCTAAGAGATAACAATTAAAGGGTCTCAGATTAAGATCAAAGTTATGGATGACCAAAAAGATCCCCCAAACCTTATCATTTTAGTAGAAAATACGAGAAATTATATTTCTGAGAAAGGGAAATACTTAAAAATCGATACCTCGTTTCTAGTAATCTTAGAAACGAGTTGATACAAAAATATTCTGATAATCTGGAGGTGTTTGCCTGAACTTGATGGGAATTTCATCTCATATTATTGACCATAAATTGTTAATAACCACAAGGGTTATGCACATCAAGCAAAATAAGCGTGGTTTCTCGACAAAAAAATCAGAAATAATTATTATTGAAGTCAGCCGACTATCCAGGATAGGGCATATAAGAGAGTTTCAGTACCCCATATATGCATAGAACCCGGTGTTGGTTAAGAAGAAAATTAAATATGTGTAAACTTTAACGACCTGAATATGACATGCTTTAAATACCCCCTTTGCAATCCTAATATTTGATTAACTGGTAGTATCTACCTCAGACAACAAATTTCTATCTTTTATAGATGTCTACACTAGTTACAATCAGATCAAGATGAATCCAGATAATCAATAGAGCACCACATTCATAACTGGTCAAGCCTTATATTGTTATAAATTTATGTCGTTTGGATTAAAAATACGGGAGCAACTTATCATATATTGGTCAACAAGGCTTTTACCAATCAGATAAGTAAAATATAGACGCCTATATAGATGACATATTGGTTAATATATTTGATGATTCAAAGCATATAATTAACTTGGTTGAAACTTTCAAGAATTTAAGAATTATTATTCTCAAGCTTCATATGGAGAAATGTGACTTCAGAGTTCGATGTGAAAATGTTTTGGGCTACATGGTCAACACGAAGGGGACAAAAGTTGATCCATCTTAGATAAAGGCTTTAACCACCATATTATACCTTAATCTATCAAATAAGTTCAAGTTTTAACCGGAGAACTAACTGATGAGTGAATAGCTGTCAAAAGAATGTATTTAGGATCTTGGACCTGATATGACTAGAGAGAGAAAGTATAGAGAGATAAAGTAGAATCTGAGAAAGTAATATTCAATACCCCTTTTTTGGGCAAGTGGGTCATCCTTTTATAGTAAAATAAGGCGGACCCATTTAACCTATTAGTGGGCCGTTCATTGCATTTCAATGAAGCCCTTCTTATTATTACATTGTTGTAAATTAGTCCTTGAAGGACTTTAAATGCCCGATTAATCCCATCAACTATTATCTACTGTATTTTTACCCCTATCGCTTGGGTCGGCGGATTCCGCCCTCATCAGTAGCCCCCCAGTCTTCGGGAACTTTTAGGAGCGGAGACTTATGAAAAGGCTATCGCAGATCGTCCGACCTCATCAACCAATTCTGATCCTGTCGGCTTCTACTTCCCGATGCTTGGGGTTACTTCCTCTGACATCTTCCCGCGCATTGTCTTCTCGTTTTGTGGGCTTCTAATCCTAAGCTTCTCTTGATGGGCCCGGTCCTTTTGTCTGAGCCTGGTTGCGACGGCCCACTTCTTTGCTGTGTTGTGGCGAGTGCTTACGTCAGGTTTCGTCAGAGCCGGGTCGACACGTGTCATGAGCTAATAGGCCATCCTCCTGCCAGGTTAAAACCCCTAGAGAGACTCTTCGTCTTCCCGCTGTGTTTCTGTCGATTGATATCCCCCGCTCTTCCAAACCTCCCTATAAATACCCCAAAGCCTTCTGTGTCTCTCAGAAGCTTTTTAGAGAGAGAAAACGCTGTCAGAGCATTTCTAGAGAGAGAGAGAACATTCGCCCGACCCTTCCTTGTCTTGGCTCTCGTTGTATGAAACCCGAACGTTCACAGAAAAACCCAACCAAGAAAAAGGGATCTGAGTGGAGTTTCGAACAGTGGTCTAGTATTGGTGATAGAGCAGAGGAATACCGACGCGCCGGTCTGATCTGGGGGTCCAACTCCAAACCTTTCGTTCCCGCTCCACTTCCTCACGACCCCGTGCTAGGCACCCCGATTCCCGCAGAAGTTTTCCTTGCTTCCGATCTTCTCATTTCTACGACTCCCGAAGCAGGTCAATCTCCAGAGCCCATCGTCCTTTCCTCTAGCGACAGTTCTTCTCATTCCCCGGTAGTTCGTCCGGGAAATCCGACCCCATCTTCCACAAACTTGTCTGTACCCCGACGTGCTCGTAAATCCACTTTTCTGACTATGGGGGAAGACGAATTACTCCAGTACACGGAAGGAGGTAATAGTCCTGAAATGGTTCAGCTTACGCCCTCGATTAGAGGGTTTCGGACCGGTATTAACACTGCGGTCACTTTTTTAGGTCTGCCCAAAATGCAGCTAACACCCAAGCAGGTTGAAGAGGCTCATAAGGCCATGGCTCGCGGTATTCCCGATGCTTCTTCTTCCCAGGTCCGGCCATCTGATACAAACGCTGCTGCTGACCGCTGCTCTAACCCAGTTCCGACCCATGAAGCTGGAGAGCCCGAAATCGACATTGCTCCCGCGGGGGAGTGCGCTGCCGCAGCTTGCCACGCGGCTAATAACCAGGACGATCCCTGGCCCGAGGCGGTCAAAGCTGCTATTTCGACTAAGTACTTTGACTGGCTTTTGACCAGGGACGTGGTCTCTCTCTTCGAGGGGAAGTACCTCTACTTCCCTGAGTCCGATCATCAGGAGATGCTAACCCGCTGGGGAATCCCTGAGTGTGTCACCGTTCGATTCCCGACCCCGGGAGAGACGCCTGTTCACGTCAGACCCAGAGAGATCGTGGTGTTCACTGAATTGTTCAACTGGGGTCTGCGCTTTCCTCTGGACCCCGAGATTGTACTCTACTTCCGCACTCTTCAAATCTGCCCATCGCAGCTGACACCCAATGCGTGGTACACCCTGATGTCCTGCATCATGGCTTCCCGCCTCTCTGGTCGAGCTATGCCGATGGAGGAGTATATCGCCATGTCGGGTCTGTCGAAATCCCCGAAGTCACCGTTCTTCTATTCCTCTCTTGGCAATAAATGGAAAATTGTCAACGACTTTTTAGAGGGGGACAAGGGGTGGAAGCATCGGTTTGTATTCTTGAGCGGGTGCTGGGAGAACGGGCTTCCGTACACCAAGGAGAACCCGAGGCAACTGCTGCGGACCTGGGTTCATGATGGTACTGCCGATATTTTTTTTTTTTTTTTTTTTTTTTTTTTACGTGTGTGATCTTTGCGTAGTGTCAAAGGACTGGCTACAGGGGGTGAAGAAGGACCATTCGTCAACCGCGGAAGATACGTTCGAAGTGCTGAAAAACTACGCCCGCCGGAATTGGGGTCGGGGCATGCATCGCACTTTCATGGATAAGAACTTGTTTATGAGCAACCTTTGGCGGTGCTCGTCCGAGGCTCTGTCTATCGAACAGCTGCGGACACCTCCAAGCTTAGACGAAGTGATGGCCCGCACCGGTCGTTCCGGGTACATACTGTACCTCCCCAAGCGCAATAAGGCACCCAGCAAACGCCCCAAGTCAGATGATGAAGGGGGGGAAACAGAAGCTAGAACCGAGGCAGGGTGCGACCCGACCAGGACGGCGGCGTCGGATGCGGAACGTCCCGAGGCGAGCCAAAATCCGACGGTAGCGCAGAAGAGGAAGACTCGTGCAGAAGCGGAGGGATCCAAGCCAAAGAAGGCCAAGGCTGCAGAAAAGGATCGGGTGGCCGTCCGTCCAGAGGTGATTGTTCCAAGGCCTGTTCTCTTGGATCACGTTGAAAGCGGGGATCGCCCTACAGCCGACGTTATCCCTATCGCGGACGACACTGAGACCCCGGAGGCCGCAGGACCTGATGCTTCGTCGTCGAGCGGTCCCAAATTCCCGGTGCTGACGACGATGGGAAGCCCGCACCCTTTTCCGCTTCGGAGCACGGATGGGCTAGCGTTGTCGCTCTACAGCTTGTTGGTACCAGCTGCCTTAAAAGAGCGCCGGGCTAAGGAGCTTGGTAAGAAGTTATCCGCGGCGGAGGCTAAGATTTCTAGACTGACCGCGCAGGTGAAGACTACCGAAGAGGCTCTGGTGGCGGCGGAAGGTCGGATTGCCGAGGCTGAGAGGCTAGCCACCGTAGCTAAGACGGCCGCGGAAACAGCAAAGCAGGCGATGGAGTCGGCGCAGAAAACCGCACAAACCGCGGAAGGCGCAGCGGTTGCCGCGGAGACGGCGAGGAAAGCCGCGGAAGACCGCGCCTCAGGCCTAGCATCGGAGGTTCAAAAGTTAAAGTCCTCGAACGTAGCCTTCCTCGATCGATGCAGACTATGGTCGGACCAAGATGCCGCAGCCGCCAAAGCCGCCTATGTTCTGTCACTCCACAACCGGTACCCGGACCTTCGTCTTGGTTCGCTATGGCTGGACGTACCGGAAAAGGATCGCCCTGAGGGAATTGTAGTGGAGGAGTCCGATGAGGCGGACGATGAAGAAGAAAACGAGGAAGACGGTGACGATGGTGACCAGTGATGCAGTTCTCTTTATTTCTGTTTTTCTTTTGTTGTTTTTGAAAATGTGTGGTAAACCTTCGGGGGCTACGGCCCCCCCAGATTTTGTATTGTACTATCTTATTTTGGGGGCCACGGGGCCCCCTGTGCGGATGATGATTTATTTTGCTAAGTACAGTGTTGTAGGTTTAAATCTTTGATGTTTGGTTAGTTGATTTGTCATGCCCGGGAATTGTGACAACCAAAAAATGTAGGTCGGTAAGACAGCTTAATCAGGTCTGTAAATCGATTTTTCATTGAAGGTTAATCCAGAGGGTCTGGAAGGCTAAAACGTAGATCGGTAAAAACCGAAAAACTCTTTGAAAGTTCTGTAGATCGATTTATCATCGAAAATCTTTCCAAAGGGTCGGAAAAATCAAAATGTAGATCGGTAAAAACCGAAAAACTCTTTGAGAGTTCTGTACATCGAGTCATCATCGAAAATCTTTCCAAAGGGTCGGAAAAATCAAAATGTAGATCGGTAACAACCGAAAAACTCTTTGAGAGTTCTGTAGATCGAGTCATCATCGCAAATCTCTCCAACGGGTCGGAAAAATCAAAATGTAGATCGGTAAAAACCGAAAAACTCTTTGAGAGTTCTGGAAATCGACTTCAATAGAAACGATGGTGCCCAGCTCGTCAGCTGTCCACCGCCATATAACGAATTGATTTTTAAAAGGCAAAGAATTTTATAATCAATAATGCGGTTCGGGTTTTGATCGATGCCTTATTAAAACCTCCTTGTGCCACCAAGGTAGGAAAGAGTGCACCCCCGATCATTACAAATTTGACTAAAAACATAAAAGAATGCGAAAATTAACCAAAAATTACAAACTATTCAAGATATAATTTCAGATGCTCGATATTCCACGGTAGCCTTAGGAGTTGTCCGAGACGGTTCTGTAGGCGGTACGTCCCGCTCCTGACTCTTTCGACTATTTCGTAAGGTCCCTCCCAGTTTGGTGCGAGTTTTCCGAGGCTCTTGTCTTTGGTGTGTAGAAAAACCCGTCGCAGAACCTTGTCTCCGACCTTAAACTCCCGACGACGGACTTTGGTGGCATACCGACTCCTCATTAAAGTCTGGTAGTGCAAAGAGTTTAAATGGGCGCGGTGGCGCTTTTCGTCAATGAGGTCGAGCTCTAGCCGTCGGGTAGCATCATTCGCCTCCGGCTGATAAGTGCCGACCCTGAAAGAGGGAAAAATGGATTCCGCGGGGGTGACCGCGTCCATGCCATACACCAAGGCAAAGGGTGATTCCTGGGTTGCCGTGCGGGGTGTCGTTCTGTAAGCCCATAACACTTCCTGTAAGTAGTCGGGCCACTTGCCAGCCTTTCCCTCGAGATTCTTCCTGAGGCCATCCAGAACGGTTTGATTCGTTACTTCGACCTGGCCGTTTGCTTGCGGGTGAAAAGGAGCAGAGAAACACTGTCGGATATTATGCGTGGTGCAGAACGCTTTCATTTCCGCGCTATCAAACTGTGGTCCGTTGTCCATGGTTAACCGCTGCGGCACCCCGAACCTACAACAAATGTTCGCCCAGATAAATTTGATAATGTCCTTGGTTTTTGTGGCTGACAGATCCATTTTGAAAAATAGTCGACCGCGACGACGATCGTTTGCCTTCCTCCCGATGCCATGGGTAACGGCCCGACGAGGTCGATTCCCCATCGGTCAAAGGGTAACCCTTCGGATATAGATTCCAGAGGCGTTGCGGGTATGTTGATCGCATTCCCGAACCTTTGACACGTATCACAAGTTTTCACCATGAGTTTTGCGTCTGCTGTTATTGTAGGCCAATAGAATCCTGCGAGGAAAACTCTTCTAATCAAAGCCTTGTATCCGCAGTGCGCCGCGCCCTCCCCGTCGTGTAGCTCGGACAAAATTACTTGGGATTCATCGAAACCTAAACATCGAAGCAGAGGCCGGCTAAAGGATCTTTTGTACAGCACATCCCCCAAAAGAACGTATCCCCGTGCCTTGTTGCGCAATTTTCGAGCCGAGGCCGCATCGTCGGGGAGCCGACCTCCAGCTAAGAACACGATGATATTCTGCCGCCAATCTGAATTCGCCACTGGAGAGATCTGGCACGCAATTTCGGGTCGGTTATCAAGTTCATGCCTTTTAACAATGGACGGACTCTCTTGCTCTATTACCCAAGGATAACTGGTCGAGCAGGAAACTGTCGCCAAAGAGTCTGCCGTCATATTTTCACTTCGGTTGACATGCTCGTACGTGATCTTGTCGAAAGAAGCAGCCAAAATTCTCAAGGCCGCTAAGTACTGCACTAGGTGTTCCTTCCGAGCCTCCGCAATCCCCGAGGCTTGGTTTATCAAAAGTTGGGAGTCGCTTACAAGGCGCACTTGTCTCGCCCCGCAGACTTGCGCTAATCGTAAACCAGCCAAAGCCGCTTCATATTCTGCTTCATTGTTTGACGTGTGAAAGCCAAATCGGATGGCCTGGAACATGCTCAAACCCGAAGGAGTAACGATTTGAACTCCCGCGCCACAACCGCTAACGTTGGCTCCTCCATCGGTGCGGATAGTCCATTCGCCCTCCGCGGTCTCTTGCGAGGGTGTTTCTTGTTCGGGTCGGTCGGAGTGAAATTCGACCAAAAAATCGGCCAAGGCCTGACCCTTGATCGCGGTTCGGGGCTCGAATTCAATGTCGAAATCCCCCAGCTCTACCGACCACTTGGCTATTCTCCCGGACATATCTGGTCGTTGAAAAACGTATTTTAGTGGAAATGACGTGCGAACGACAATGTGGTGCGCTTGGAAGTACGGGCGCATCTTCCTCGCAGCCATTACCAGAGCCAACGCCATTTTTTCGAGCTTTAAGTATCGAGTTTCGGCGTCAAGCAGACTTTTGCTTACATAGTATACAACTGTCGGAGCTGGCCCTGATTCGCTGACCAGAGCTGCACTGACCGCGTAATCCGTAACCGCAACGTAGAGGAACAGAGTTTCGTGCGCAATGGGCTTGGTCAGACGGTTCGGGGACGATAGATACTCTTTGATCCCCAAAAATGCCTTGTCGCATTCATCAGTCCAAAGGCAATTTTTTACCTGTCGAAGGACCTGAAAAAACGGAGCACATTTGTCAGACGATCGGGAGATGAAACGATTCAACGCGGCTAATCGCCCAGTCAATATCTGAACTTCTTTTACACTCCGAGGAGGAGTCATGTCGGCTAGGGCTCGGAGTTGGACAGGGTCGGCTTCGATGCCCTTCTCACTGACAAGGAACCCCAAAAATTTCCCTGACCGAACACCAAAAGAACACTTCTCCGGGTTTAGCTTAAGGTTTACCCTTCGTAAGTTATCAAAAGCCTCCCTGAGGTCGGTAAGGTGATCCACATCGGTCCCACTTTTGACCAACATGTCATCGATGTAGACCTCCATATTTCTCCCGATCTGGCCTTCAAACGTTCGGTTAACCAGTCTTTGGTATGTCGCGCCCGCGTTCTTTAGTCCGAAGGGCATTACTTTGTAGCAATATAGCCCTCGACCCGTGATGAATGTGGTATTCTCCTGATCTGCGGGGTGCAGCTTAATTTGATTATAACCGGCATAGGCGTCCATAAAGGATAGTAGTTTGTTACCCGAAGTCGAATCCACCAGTTGATCGATCCGTGGCATGGGGAAAGGGTCCTTCGGGCACGCCCGATTGAGATCGGTAAAATCTACACACATCCTCCATTTCCCGCTTTTCTTTTTGACAAGAACGGGGTTAGATATCCACAAAGGGTATCGCGCTTCTACGATATGTCCGATGCCGGTCATTCTTTCGACTTCCCGCAGAATTACCTCCGCTTTTTCGGGAGAGAAAGCCCGACGCTTCTGAATTATCGGTCTAACGTTCCTATTTATGGTCAACTTATGAATCGCAAACGACTCGGGTACTCCCGTAACGTCCCCGGAACACCATGCGAACAAGTCAAGATTCTCTCGGAGTAAAGCCAGCATCTGTTCCCTTAAAGTCGGTAACATATCCACACCGACCCGCAGACCTCTCCCAGTTGCAAAATGATGCAGCTCACACTCTTCGTCTGTTGTCAAAAGGCTTGGGGCCTCCCGAGGGTCGTCCACCGGCTGCGATCCTGGGGAGCTCTCCCTTAATTGCTATGCCTGGGAGGGGAACATCTCTTGGTCTTTCTTGGGTGCCAACGCAGCTCGGTAACACTCCCGGGCCGTTTTCTGGCTGCTTCGCACTACTCCGATGTTATTTCCAACCACATACTTTACGCACTGATGTATGGTGGAAGTCACCGCATGCATGCGCGATATCCAAGATCGTCCCAGAATAGCATTGTGCGAGGCCGGCGCGTCGACTACTATAAATAGCACCGTGACCTCTTTTTTAAACGGGCCGCGGCCTAGCTGCACCACACTCTCGAACTCTCCGACGACGTCTGCTGCCGTTCCTGTAAACCCGACGATGGTTCGGTCGGATCGCTCGAGTACTGGTCGTGTTCGGAATTTGGCAAAAGTTGAAGCGAAGATGATATTGGCTGAGCTCCCGGTATCTACCAAGATTCGCCGAACCTCTTCTCCCGCGATCGCTGCTCCGATCACAATAGCATCCTCATGAGGCCCGGCTAAGTCCCTCATATCGTCATCGTCAAAATGCAAAATTGGTGAAGGGGTACTTCTGGTTTGGAAGCAAGTTCTGGCTTCCAGCTGGGTGGTTAGGTTAACGATGTGTCTCTTCCTGGAGGAGTGCGTTATTCCCGCCATTGAATCCCCCCCGAAGATGGTCAGGGATTCGAATAGATCGCGCAGGCCTTGTACCTTACCGACGCGCCCGCCAATTTTTTCATCAACAACTCTGATATCGTCGGGATGCGGAGTTGGGGAAAGGATACGTCTGGTTTGGAAGCAAGCTCGGCTTCCCGTGCCAGAGGACTGGTCAATTTTTTCATCAACAACTCGCTCCTCCCTGAATGCACGCGGGCTTCCCATCATAGATTCTCCCCCGAAGGCTACCAATGATTCAAACATTTCACAGAGACCGAGTACAACATTGGTGCTTTCTCCCGCATCCTCCTCAATAACCCCGATGATGTTACGGTTGGCCTCGGGATCGAGGTATTCAATCGAAACGTCGAAACGATCGGTAACTTCTGAAATTGCCATGGTCGTTTCTGGCTTCGGTACGATAACCACCTCCTTAGAGGCCGTTGCAAGTTGGGCCTTCTTGACGTACTCCAACAGATTCCCATGTTCAATAAGCATCTGTATTTCCTTCTTCAAGGCTATACAATCCTTCGTGTCATGACCGACGTCCTCATGGTAACGACAATAGCGGTTATTCCTTTGCTCCCGAGGCGTCGGGATAGGAAAAGGCTTTCGGTACATCCCGCTCCTCTTGGTCTTTTCGTAGATTGACGACACGCACTCTGTGAGGTCCGCAAAGTAGGCCGGTCGTATCCATTTGTTGGACATAGGTCGGGAAGTTGCCTGCCCATTTTGTCTTGGCCTAAGACCGGTCGGGGCGGGAGATTTAGTGACCGACGGCATGATCGGAGGTATCGTGCTAATTGGTTGGGCTACCCTAGCCTGGTCTGGTCTGGAACCCTGCTTTATCACGACCGATGCTTGGGCGCTCTGTTGGATCTGTGCCGCCACCTCGGAAGCTTCCGTTTCTTCGATCAGTATCTGCTTTTCTATTTGTGCCAATAATGCAGAAAAAGTGAACGCCTGCTTCTTCGTGACTGCCTGCTTCATTGGCCCTGGTAGCAGGCCTAATCGAAACGCCGTTAGGGCCACGTTCTCTTCACAATGGTCCAGATCGGTCTTCGCATCGATGAACCGCCTGGTATAGTTTTTTAGGCTTTCCCCTAGCTTCTGTCGACAGTTCATGATAGTGTCTCCATTAGCACGGAAACTCTTACTTCCTACGAAGTGCTGCCTAAACATTGCCCAGAAAGTCCCGAAGTTCCTGATGCACCCCTGCGGCAATCGGTTGTACCATTTCGAAGCCCTATCTTTGAATGTCATAGAAAAAGCCCTACATAAGAGCTTATCATCGTTGTCGAAACTCAGCATAAAGTTCTTAAAGGCTTCCAAATGGTTGTCCGGATCCGTTTTCCCGTCGTATTTTTCCAGTTTAGAAATGTCGAAACGCCTCGGGAGCGGTCCCGCTAATATCTCATCAGATAACGGGGAGGCTCTCCAGTTGACTCCGAGCTCAAAAGCTCCTCCCCCAAGACCCTCGGTCCTGATTTCATAGAGTCCCTCGGTTCTTGGGCCGACGAACTGGCTGCTTGTTCGGTATCCATGGTTTTGGCTGTTTGTCGGTTGCCAAGGAATTGGTGGCAACATTTCTCGCTCTCCGCGGCTGGCGACGTGCGTTCCTTCCTTTTCAAAGGACACAGGGGTCAGCTTATCGGTGCCGCCCTTTTTGTACCGCGAAGGGTCTGCCCTGGACCCTCGAATGCGCTGGGACCGATTCTTTCGCGTCCGTTGGGCTCTCTCCCGGCGCAGGTACTCCTCGCCGGACGAATCGTCTGAGGGATAGTCCGACGTCATGGCCCGATGGGTGTCTGGGTTCCGACGAACCTTGACGGCCTCTTCGTCATCGGGAGGTGAATCTCGGTAGTACCTGACAGGTCGGACCTCCACCCGCGAAGCTTGGCCGCGACCAGCCGCTCCCCGATCGTCCAGGGCGGGTTCTTTGCCCTTCCCCTCACGAACCCTTTTTTCGTCTAGTGCCCGCTCTCGCTCCTCTTCTAACCGGGCAATATCTTCGAGCAGCTGCTTTCGGGTCATAATCAGGGTCGACCGCTTATCCCGACCGCCGTTCCACTCCCGACCGGGAGCTCCCGCGTCTTCCGACCCAACAGCGGCTCGGACGACCTCCCTACCGTCCCTCTCTGTCGCCGCTTCGCTATTCATCCCGTACAGTGTGATTTTCAAAGAACATAAGATTCCTTTTTGGTATCACTGTTCCCACAGACGGCGCCAATGATGAGTGAATAGCTGTCAAAAGAATGTATTTAGGATCTTGGACCTGATATGACTAGAGAGAGAAAGTATAGAGAGATAAAGTAGAATCTGAGAAAGTAATATTCAATACCCCTTTTTTGGGCAAGTGGGTCATCCTTTTATAGTAAAATAAGGCGGACCCATTTAACCTATTAGTGGGCCGTTCATTGCATTTCAATGAAGCCCTTCTTATTATTACATTGTTGTAAATTAGTCCTTGAAGGACTTTAAATGCCCGATTAATCCCATCAACTATTATCTACTGTATTTTTACCCCTATCGCTTGGGTCGGCGGATTCCGCCCTCATCACTAACGACTCTCAATATATATTTTTTCTTAGTCTTCAAATAATTTTTTTTAGGAGTTAAAAGAAGACTAATAATATTTATTGGATCAATGAGCGTGATCGACTATTTGAAAAACTCAAGAAACAAATTTCATCATCGTAATTTATATCTAAGTTTCTTCAAGGATAGAAGTTATTCACCCATAAGACAGTGTCCGCTTAAGTTGCGAGTATCGGTTTGATAAAAGAAGTGGAAAAGTTTTCGAAGTCCGTTTACTACGTGAAAAATAGATTACTCGACACAAAACAATATACTTTTAGTTATAAAAGGTAGCACTTACGTTGGTTATTACTGTAAGGAAGATAATGCCTTATTTTCAGACCCACTGAATAACTGTCTGAATATTTTTTCAGTTTGAAGCATACTTTGGAAATCAGATATATTAAGATGTTTGACGCGATGATCAGTTGAGATATTGAATTTTGATATAATTTTTGAACCAATGATTGCTTTCAGAGATCAAACTTTGGTTGACTTTTAAGACAATTCTAAGTTGAGATACTATCACATTCCTTTCCTTAGTGAGTCCCATTTCAGTTGTTTGGATCAATGACGGGTCCAACACTTCGGACTGTCGCGCATAAGTTTGGTTGATATCTCTCTAATGGGGCACTATATCAAGAAATCTGATTTGAATTCCAAACCTTATATAATGAGGTTGGATATGGGGTTACTATTATTGGAATTTGTCTAGAGTTTCCATGTGGAGCCACAAGATTAAGGCTTATTAGTTATTCATAAATTTTGATTAATCATTCTCTTAATCATACAAAAGTGAGCAAAGACCACTTGCTAAATATCTTAGTGTGCTCAAGCACTAGTCAAATCTTTTGAGGCAGCCCAATATTAATAAGTTCCGATGGCCGAAAGCTTGTTTGCTGACTATTTGGCATATTTAGCATGTTACGAAGCCACTCATTGGTTTTTTTATCCTGGAACAACCATGAATTAAAATAATGTAGAGAAATTAAAGAGGAAAAATTTAAGTATGTGAATAGATTTCCTTTTGATCGGTATGCACCCATCGAATAAAACCCCGATACACAAATTTAAATTCAAAATGCTCGTGTATGTTATAATAGGATGAACCCGATACAAGCAAGGTTTAAGACATCCCTTCATTTCCTGCCTCAGCCCCAACAAGTCTTGTGGTGTTCTAAAAAATCTTCACAAATAAGGATAATCTGCCCATTATGGATTTAAAACATTTATAATAAGTATTTTGGTAGCACTGTATTAATGGCCCCAAATTATGGTTGACACTAAGGAGTTGGTAAAGATATATGATGTTTGTTAGTGCTTCTTGAGTATTATACACCGAGAAACCACCTATAGAAAGCATATAAAAAATTATTTAACGACATGTTGGGTTTGTACGTTGTCGAACCTATCATTTAAATGATCGAAGGACGCCAATATATCGTTATAGAAAATTGACTATTTCTCAAAATGGGTAGAGGCCAAACTGTTTGCAAAAATAAGATCCAATAAGGTGATAAACCTCAATAAAACTCACATCTGCTGTATGTTCTCAATGCTAAAGAAAATTACTACTCACAATGGTATTTAGTTTCAGAATGAAAGCATACCTTATTTTTGTCGGGTGATGAGAACTTTGATGAGGTCAGATTTCTTTGCCATTGACTATTGTATATATTCGGAGGGCAGTTTGGACATATCCAGTACCATGCCCCACCGAACAGGACAAACAAGTGGACTGTGACTCAGCTGGTTGCTAGTCACTTCTTATCTTAGGCCTATGGGGTTTTAACTTGACCCAAGCCCATGATACGACCTGGAAGACGTAAAACCCATTAAACAAATATAAATACCCCAACTACTTTCATTTATAAGGGTGATACAAATTTATTTCTAGTCCACACCTTACTTATCTCTCTATATCTTACACAAAACATTAAATTCCCAAAAATATTTCCCAAACTACCCTTAGATTAGAAATAATCCATACTAAATTGGCGACCACAATGGAAGACGATGGTGCCTGAATTACAAATTCAAAACCAGTAATAACAACCAGTTTAGATGGATCCGAATACACAGAATACTCCACTTCTAGAGGTAGAATGAGCAAAATAAAATAATGAATACACTATTGAGGAACGAGATCAATTAAGAGCTCAAATTGAGGCTTTGAGGGCGTTAAAACAAACAGAGAAAAGAGTTAACGAAAAATCTAGTGCATCGGTGCGTCACCATACTGATAATCCTGTGAGAACGAGCAGTCCCTGAAAAATCATCTCAGTTATGAGAAAACGCATCGATCTAAACGTGTGGAGAGTTCCACTTCGAAATCCTCTAGCAGCTCCTCTAATGATGCAAAGCTTTGTCTCATCCAGCAGTGATGAAGGACGGTAAAAAAAAATTAACGCTTACCAAAAAGTATTCAAGAAAGAGGGATAGGCATGACAGGCTCAAGAAGTATCAGGGAATCATGAAAGGTTCAGCTGATCAACATATTGACCGTTTGTTGATTGATCCCTTTACTTTCCAATCTGAACCACGTATTTTTGCTACTCCAATTGAAGACACTATGTTTAGTCGTAGCCAAAACTGGAGACAATCACCCTTATCCACAATAATACTCTATGGACACCTTCCTAAAAGATTTGACAGTTCCAAGATGGAAAAATACGACGGGAGTAAAGATCTGGACAACCATCTTGAGCAATTTAAGAATTTTATAATGAAATTTGACGATGACGACAGATTTTTATGTAGGCCTTTCTCTCAAACCTTCAAGAGGCGTGCCCTTAAATGGTATAATAGTCTCCCTCATGGATCTATAAATGTTTTTTTACATATTTTTGGTTGCTTTTAGGAGGTAATTCGTTGGAAGTAAGGAGCTTAAAGATAATGGAGATACGATCATCCATTGCGCCCAAGAGCAAAATGAGTCTTTAATAAAATACATCAACTGGTTTGTAAATATAAATAATGGGTTAGCATATTGCTTTGAACAAGTGGCAATTGCCTCTCTTAGGCAATGATTGAATCCGGGGAACTTGGCTGATTTTGTGACCCAAAAGAAAGTTATGACCTTTGGGGGGTTGTTGAACCAAGTGGGGAAACAAATTAATGTAGAGGAGACCAAGAAATCCAGAGTGCCTCGCCAGATCAAATCCAAAACCACGACATCAACACCTTAAACAACTAGCTAGTCTGGTTACAAAACAAGGGAAACTGGACAGGAATCTCACCGGTCCATGCAGAGTCAGTTCAACCAAAACTAGAATCAGTAGGTTAGAAATAAAAGGGGACCTTGGGTTCAATCTGAGTGGTTTGTTGAGCTGGGAGAAAGTGTGGCTATGATATACGATAAAACTAAAAAAGAAGTACACTTTAGAAAGCCAGATGCGTTACAATCTTCCAGAGAAAATCGAAGTACCCGTTTTTGCAAATACTATAATGACATTGGACATGATACCCATGATTTAATAGCTTTGAAACAAGAGGTGTAGAATCCCATTGAAATGGGAAAATTGGGGGCCTATGTTAAGAAACAATGAAAGAGTATGCCAGATAATACACCATCCAATGTCAATACTCCCCGAACTACCCATTCAATATTTCCCTGAACGTCTTGGCAAGAGAACGTTATGGTAATTATTGAAATATTTGATGTGGATTTTGAGTATCTTGATCCGGATCCAACTCGAAATCAGGTCGGGGTGATAATAGAAAGGATTGCTACTGTTTCCGGGTTGGTTAAGTATTTTGAGTCTTTAACCACTTTTGGGGGGAACTGTAACTGCGCCTTCTAGTTCTTCAAGGAAGACGCACGTCAACAGTCTGACCACCTAGTTGGATTGAAGAATGGCCACACATATGTACCAAACTCCAGATCCTTTCATATTTTTTGATGAGGATGACCTAAAAGACATTGCAAGACCTCATAAAGATGTTGTGGTAATAGGGGAATCATAGGAGGAAATGATATACGTCGAATCCTGATTGACACAGGTAGTTCGGCAAGCATATTGTTCTTAAGCTCCTAAAAACAGATGAGAAACCATGCGGTTGTTCAACGTTCAAATAGAACTATTGTGGGCTTCATAGGGAGTTCGGCAGATGTGATTGGAGCATTTGAGGAAGAAGTATTGTTGGGCAAAGGGCCTTTCAAGAAAATGGTGAGGGTATTATTTGTGGTGGTGGATTTCCAAACATCTTATAATGCAATATTTGGGAGGTCTTGGCTCTCCAGGATGCATGTTGTGGCTTCTACTGTCCATCAATGCTTGAAATATGATGTGCAGGAACAGGTGGGTATTATCCGAAATAGTCAAAAGGTAACTAGAGAATGCTATGCAATAGCCCTTGCCTCGAAATGTTTGGAGGCAGTCAAGGTTAATAAAGATTATCAGCTATTGGATCCTTCCACTGATGAGAATGAAATTGATGATCCAATGGAGGCTCCTCGTGTCATAATACCTATAGAGGAAGTTGAAATTCATTCCATAGTTGAGGGAAAAATGTTAAAATTAGTACCAAGTTGGCACCAATTTTGAAACAAAGGCTACTATCTTTTTTATCAGATAATCTACATGTATTTGCATGGTGCAACGATGATGTCACCGGAGTGCATGCTGATGTAATTTGTCATAAATTGTCGGTACGAGCTGATATTGGACAAGTTGTATAAAGAAGAAGGTCCTTCTCTAAAGAAAATTATATTTGATTGTTCAAGAAGTTGATTGTTTGACCAAAATGGGCCACATCAAAAAATCTCAGTAGCCATTATGGACTGTCAATCCTGTTTTGGTCAAGAAAAAGAATATCAAATGGCGCATGTGTATTGACTTCACTGGTCTTAATAGGGCATGTCCCAAAGATACTTATCCTGTTGCTCGTATAGATCAGTTAGTGGACTCTACTTCTGAGAATAAACTATTGTCTTTCATGGATGCATTTTTAGGGTACAACCAAATACAAGTAGATCTGAAGGATCAAGATCACACCACTTTTATTACGGATAAAGTTCTTCATTATTATAAAGTGATGCCATTCGGATTGATAAATGTTGGGGCCACATATCAAAGGTTAGTAAATAAAGCTTATCCTAGTCAGATTGGCAGAAATATGGAAGTTTATATAGATGACATGATGGTGAAGAACCTTGAAGAAGATGCGCCCATATCCGATCTTCAAGAAACGTTTTCCAACTTAGAGGCTGTGAATTTAAAATTAAACCCTGAGAAATTTTCTTTTGGGGTCTGATATGGAAAGTTCTTGGGTTATGTAATAAGTGAAAAAATTAATTCAACCTAATCCAAATCAACTCAATGCTCTATTAGCTATGGATCCTCCTCGGAGCACCAAAGAAGTTCAAAGATTTATTAGACGATTCGCTGCGTTGAACAGGTTTATTGCAAGATCATCAAACAAATATGCTCCATTTTTCCAGGTCTTAAGGAATGCCAAAGACTTTAATTAGTCTCCACAATATGATCAAGCATTTCTTGAAATCAAGAAGCATTTATCTTCACCTAAAACGCTTTTTAAACCTGTTTAGGGGGAGAAGCTTTACATATACTTAGTTGTATCAGAATATGTAGTATGTGTTGTGCTAGTAAGAGAAGTGGATATTTACTCCAGTCCGGTTTATTATATTAGCAAAAGTCTGTTACATGCTAAAAGAAGATATTTGAAGTTAAAAAAGTTGGCATTGGCATTGGTAATTACTATAAGAAACATGAGACCATACTTCAAAGCTCATTTCATTTTCGTCTGAACGTATTTTCCCCTGAATAATGTTCTCCAAAAGGCTAATATATCAAGCAGAATGACCAAATGGTCAGTTGAGCTAGGTGATTATGACATTGATTTTGCGTCCCGAACAGCGGTTAAAGCCCAATCAGTGGTTGATTTCCTGGTAGAATTCCATGCTGATAGACCTCCCGGGAAAATGCAAGAAAACCAGTCTAAAAAAGAATGGGTAGTTCGAACTGATGGTGGGTCTAGTACTATGGGGTGTGGGACTGGAATTTGTTTAACTTCTCCCTATGATGATACCATGTACTAGGCTATATGTTTTGGTTTCAGAGCCTCCAACAATGAATCTGAATATGAAGCAGCTATAGGTGGTCTCAAGCTAGCCCTTATATATGGGGCAAAAAGAGTCTGATTAATGAGTGATTTTAAACTACTTATTCACCATGCTCAGGGGAAATCTGAAGCAAATAAGGAACAATTGATAAAATATTTTCTCATGTTGAGAGAAGTTGCTGAAAATTTCAAAAATATCCAGTATGAACATATCCCTAGATCGGAGAAAACTGTGGCAGACTCTTTAGCAGCCATAGCCTATTCTGAATCTTACCCATGAATTATGATGCTAGAGTGCCCATCAATACAAACAAGCCAAGAAAAGGGTAAAGAGAATGAAAAGAGTATGAACATATTTGCCATTCAACCTAAAGACCGGAGGTATAATATTTTGTGCTTCCATATGGATTTAACATTGTTTTCTTCTCCATCCCACCCTCAAGCTAATGGAGAAGTTGAAGTTGCTAATTGAACGGTCATGTCCGGGCTAAAAAATAATATGGAAGGAGCTGCAGGGAAATGACCATGTTATACGCAAGAAGTATTGTGGGCTTACCGAACTACTCCTTGGATTGCTACACAAGAATCCCTTTTTGCTCTCGTTTATGGGATGGATGCAATCACACTCATATAGGCTACTTTACCATCTTTTAGAATCCAAATCTATATAGAACAGACCAACGATATGGCAATTAGGAACCACTTGTACTTGATTGAAGAAAGAATAGTCAAAGCACATTTGAGAACCACACACTATCCGGGTTTAATGATGAGCAGATTTGCGTCCAAAGTTAAAAGAAGAGATTTTCAATTAGGAGACAAAGTCTTGAGGAAAGTTTTTGTTTTGCGTCCAAAATTAAAAGAAAAACAGTTTGCAAAGCTGGCTCCAAACTAGGAAGGTCCTTAAGTGGTATGTGAAAAAGTCAAGCCATGGACATATAGACTTTAAGACAAAAATAGTAAAACATTAAAGCACCCATGGAACATTGAATATCTCAGGTTATATTTAGAATAAAACTCTCTTGTAAATATTAGGGAGGTATACTCTTTCCTACCCTGGTGGCGCGATGAGGTTTTAACGAGGTATCCGGGGTTTTCAACAATATCTTATGCATTCTTCAAAAGTCTGGTGTAAAATTCCTGACCATAGTATGAAGTGATCGGATAAATTAAATACTCATTGAACACCCCAGCTCTCAAATGAAGTATCTTCGAGTTGATCGGATTTGTTAAAAAACTTGATCAAAATTATTAAACACTTGTGATTGGAGTCATTCAATGACTATTAAATGCTTATTTAACAAATCGGAAATATTAAAAGGTATTTAAAACAGTGAATGTGAGAAGATAATGGGATTCATACAAAGAAAAATACAATATTAAAACTTGATCGGAACAAGTCGGATCCATAATTCACAAAATGCTTTGACCATTGAAGGACTTTGGTTCATAAACAGGAATTCAAAAAATACAACAAAATGCCTTGGTCGTCCAAGGACTTTAGTTTTAAACACAAAATAATATCAAAACCTTATGGCTTTTTCCCTTCGGCTTCTTCATCACTTTTACCTTTCTTGGGACTTTTGAGTTCAGCGCTTGAACTCTCACCAGTTCCTTCATCAGAATCTTTCCCACTTGAATAACCATGCTTGTCACCATCCGCTTTGGTATGAAAAAAGATCTCCTCGTAAGGTACATATTTCCATAAAAGACCAAGGGTCCTCTTCGGAAAAGTCTCATGGAATAGCAAAACCATGTCTGACTTAACCCCATTGTATCTTTTCTCCAAATAATCCACTAATCTAGTAACATAGTTCTCTATTCATGCAGCTATTTGCTTAGGCTTGCTTCATTATTAAAGAAGCATTTTTCTTTGTCTTCTCCTTGAGCAGCTTTCCCAAATTAGATTTTTCTTCAGATAAAGTTGTGATAGTACTGGCACCGACAGCTAGTTTCTCTTTCAAAGTTTTGATCTCGGTAGAGGCAGAAGTTTCCAGTCCGGAATACTTGGTCTAGAGATCTTGTTGAGTATCTTTTAACTGGCATAGTTCGGTAGCCAAGTCCTCTTTTTCCTTATTCAAGGCCTCTATATTTTGCTGAGCAGTGAAGACATCATTCTTCAAGCCCTGTTTTATGTGGCTATGGAGGTTATGGTCGTTGTTTGTTCCCTCATTTTCCTTTCTAAGTCAACTACCGGACGGATATAACCCAAGAGGGCATGGCTAAGAGTGTGTTGCTCACTTGATATCTCGTATGACTCACCATTTTGGGTAACAGCGTTGGCCGCAGAGGCATGAGGAAAAGTTTGTGCGAAATCATCTTTGTCCAGATCGCTAAAGTACATGTTCTGGAAATTCATCTAGATTTACATCTCCTTCAGCAGTTTCTTGTCCGACTGGCAGGAAGGTTGAGCAAGGACGGTTAGGTGGAATTTTTTCTTGTGGATGAGGATCAATAGCAATGGGAGGAGGAAGTTTGGAAGGACACATAATTATCTCTGACCCTAAGCTATTTTTTTTTCTTTGCAGATCTTTCGTCACTGCTATCCTTGCGCCTCTTATGATCCTTCCATATAATTTGGGGCGGATGATCCGATCCGCCAGCTTCTTTGACTGTAACTTCAACTGCCTCCAGCAAAGAAGCATTAATTAGGGTCTCTAAAGATATTTCCTCATAATGGTTATGATCTTTGATCACCTCATCCTTTCCTCAACCCCTCTTTAACATTCTCTCTAAAATACAAGGCCATACACTTCAACTATTTTTCTTCAGGGACCACCTTCCACAACTGACCAAGCTCCACGTTGGGGAACATCTTGTGGAAACCAAGGATTATCCCTCACCATATAAATTTCATTTGAGTCTTAGCCACTCCAATGAGCTTGTTCCTTTAGGTCGTTAGAGCATTTATTATAACCTCGTCTACATTCTTTAAATACTTATATTTTGAGCTCTTCGCCTCGAATACCTTTAACTTCAGTTCCTTCATCCTTATCGATACCCACTATATTGTCTACCTTAGTCGGACATGTTCTGAATGATGGAAAACGTGTTTTTCATGGCCTAAAAATGGGCCAATAGAAAGGTAAGTTATTTGTTTCATTAAAACCCAGTTGTTTCTTAAACATATAAAATGAAAAATGCTAAAAATGTTATTCAAGGTTGGGCGTAATCATCAAAGCATATTCTTTAGGCATAGACTTATTGGTGGTGGAAACAATAGACTTTACAACATTAGCATATCAAACCACGACTTTGGGCAGATCGTATACCTCTATCGCATGATGTTTCATTTTTCTTTTAGCGTCTTTAACATTTAAGTTCCCATGGGAACCCCGACTAGCCGCAAAACTAACATAATGACCAGCTCTAGTTATACCATCATGTTGAACCAATGCGTCCACCCCACCCCTTAGCAAAACGTCTGCTAGTGTAATCTCTAACTCATCGATCTCTTCATCTTGGCTCTCCGCTCCGATTCTCTATTTTTTATAAACATTCGACCTCCAAAGTTGCACCATGCTTATCATTTTTCTGGATAGTGCCAAAATCTTCAACTTTTAGTCATTTACTAGGTGTCATGCGTCATAATAAAAAAATAAGATTAGTAGATGACAACCATATGGCCTCGACCACCATATTTTTGTCAGAGATGACTATAGTCTGGTGATCTTCGAGGTTCATGACCTTTTCTATATTCCAAAACTTGGAAAGTGCAAAGATTTCAATGAAGTAGATGTGAAATTAATTATCACAAAACATTGAAGCCTACTTGTTTAGCTCCATGAACTTCTACTTCTCTTCGTACTTGGCCAATGATAATATTTTCTTGTACTCGACAAGATAAATTAGGCAAATAGATGTAGAGGTTAAGACAAAAAACTGTGCGATAAATGTTAATAAACAAGAAATTTGCTAAGCAATGAAGATGCATCAGATGACCCAAAATCTTACTTGATTTCTTCTGTGAGGTCCATATATGACCCGAATTTTTCCTACCGATAGAGATCATGTTCTCTCAGATACCCAAAATGAATATAAAAATCCTTTTCCACTTTCTCTTCGACTCGGATAGGTCATCCATTACCGTAATGCGGTTTGGTAAAGAAACGTAATATAAGAGAAGTAATGGTTAATGAAGATGCTGCAAATAAATATAAGCCCCTCCATTTAAAACTTGATTTTCGACAGTTCCGAAGTGATGATGTACAACATAATAGTTCTCCATATATTTAAAGCTAGCTCATGTTCAATAAGGTTAATAACATGACCAAGTCGGGGTGGAACAAAAACCTAAAATCCTAGTCGAACATGTTAGTGTAGAGAATGAGTTCATTAGTTAGGGATGATGTAATGGTCTTGCCAATGATCGATAATATAAATTTTATATTTCTTGAAGTTTCCCATCTGGTCCGAAGTGAGGGCATGTCGATGAGATCTGAATAAATGTATTTAATCATCTCAAGGGTAACAATATGGTGTCGGTGTACATCCATGCCGATGAGGGGGTGTCTGAAAGTCAGATATCCAATTCTAATCCAGCTTCTGTTTGCTCTATAATATCTTTCATTTTCTTAGGCCTTTTACTAGTTTCGCTTTGCTCTGAACGAGTGTCAAAGTATTTTTTGTTGAGCCAACATATTTTATTCTCATATTCTTGGGCTACATAGTTCCCATGGGAAATGGTTGCGGTAGCTAGGACATGAGTCAAAGGAAAGCTCAAATAATCTGGAAAACAACCGAACCAGTGGTAGATGACTCACCAGGAGGGTCTCATGAGACATTTATTGTGGTGTTTGGCCTCAATTAGAAATCTTGCTATAAGTCAGACCAATTTTTAATTTTGTTGTGTCTGATGGTTTTATTATTATTTGTACCTCTTGATCTTCTTTATTTTCCCATAAAATAAGGGATCTAACAATGGGGGACGTGGGAGGAAAATGAATAAAAACCCTTAATTAACGTTTCCCTCAACCTCAAAAGATCATTACACCTCAAAACTTTCATAACATGATCTACATTTTTACCTTTCAAAATCGATTAAAGGAAAAAGATGAGGAAAAAATTACATTAGACAAATGGGTGTTAACCAAATTGAACAAATAACATATCACAAATAATATATCCAAAGAACGTTAGATGACTAGTAGAAAACATCATAAATACTAAGTTCAATCGGTAAGTTCTATACCAAATGCCAAAACAACTTGACGATAGTTGCACTTGTGACTGTAAATCTCTGTCTAAGGTTCACACGGTGAATGTTGTTATCAAAAAAGATTTTATGACACCATAACTTAGCTTAGAATGATAATTACTCATTTTTTCTCTAAAGTCTCAACTTATCTCTTCGAAATGTTTAAGTGAGGAAAAATTGTAAGCTCTATAACTATTTATAGAACGGTCACCACTTCTTTATGGTTTTTATTGTTCCTCTTTTTAATGATTGCAAACACTTTGGAAAGCTCAAAATACGCATGCCCCGCATTCTTCAATGTAGGAAGAAAATGAGACTCTAATGATGTAATTATTAATAAATCTGACTCAAGGTAATTTATGGCACACAAAGAGGCATCTCTAAAAAAAAGAGTATGCAGTAAGAAAAACGTCTGTAATTTATCTAAAACGTCCTGAGTAGCAAAACACTCTAAGCCACGAGAATCCCATTTCATACCAAAAACCTTTCATAATATAAAGAGACCAAAAACCTTCATGAAACCGATCCTTGAATTTGGGTACAAACACTTTAAAATTCTAAATGCAAACTCTAATTCAGAGTATTCAGTTTTGACTATAGATTAAGGATTTGAACCACACATGAGTTTATTATAGTACCGTCTCTACGAACTTGTAAAACCTATGAAAATAAAAATAGTGAAGTTATTAGTTGTATCCTCATTCATGATAAACCTAATGTTTAAGCAAGTTCTTATTAGGTAAAAAATTTAATTTTTTTGTCATATATTTAAATTTTTATGTCTCGTTAGTTTGTATTATTTGACTATACTTCTCAATGGTTTCTTATACTACATTATTTATGGGATCCAAGAAACCCAAGAAGACAAACCACCATTCTTGAATTCTCGGCCACCAAAACAACCAGATCTAGCCTAAATCGTCGTCCCTCTTTCCCCATTCTAACCTAGAAACCAAATGTGGAAACAGATTGAAGTTCTTCATCTCGAAGAACAAATCGAAAGAACCTCCATCCAATTACAAGAACACCCGATTCATCAAGAAACGACGACACAAAATTTTTCATTGATTCAAGATTTGAAATGTGCATTTAAATATGAAGATAACCATCCGGCAATTTTCAACAACCTGATGAATGAAGCTGCTCCAGCATCTTCTCCAACAAAGAATCCAAGGAGATTGTACGCATAAACAATAAAAAGCACAAAGAGATCGATGTCAAAATACAATGGAGAAACTAGCAAAGGGTTCGTGCATGCAAATGTAACCCGTAGAGTCGAGGATGACAACAAATTTGTGTGATTCTAGGAATCAGATAAGTCAATAATCTCCTCTCTATAAAAAAAACATTGATTGCAAAATTTTCTTTTGGAACCCTTTCTTTGGAAGAATTTATAACTTTTCTTGAATCATTTAGATTTATAGGAAACTACATTCCTTTTGAATAGGACTATATACATTTTTTGTCGAATTTGATAAGTTAGATGATAACAAAACATTCTGGAAAAGAACTGTAAGAACCCTAAGCCAATTTTTCTTCAGGATCCTTACATGGTATTCCGACTTTCATCCCAAACGAGAGTTTCCATTGACTCCCGTTTGGGTTTCTTTCCTAAAAATACCTGAAATTATGTATAATACAGACTCAATTAAGCCCATTTCCAAAGCAATAAGATTGCATTTGGCAGTGTGGATACCCTTTAAAAATCATGCAAGCTTTAATATGTGTAAATCTTGGACGATAATAGACACTTTAAGTCTCCTTCCCCAAATAATTTGGATAAGCTTTGGGGACTGACATGATGTTACTCACAATGACATCCATGCTTACTGTAAAAAATGCAAGCACATTTGTCATAATGAAAAGTTATGTAAAATGAAGGAACCAAAAACAAAAGATTCAAAGGAAATCAGCAAAAACAATAACCTAAAAACTAATAAAATCTGGATTCCCAAAGTAAAATCAGTAATAATTGAACCAAACAAACAAAATCTCCCTAAACATGACAAATCTAATGGGTTAAGAGAATCAGAAAAGAATGAGTCTAATATTAATATTGAGAACCATACTTTCCAAACTATTGCAACATATGTATCTCCCTATAATAATAACCTCAATCAAGGAATTAACATATCTGAACCAAAGACACAAAAAGATAACACCCTAATTTTTAATCAAAATTCCATTCCACCTGATATTAATGAAGGTGATGTGATTGAAGCAATTCAATCCATCAACTTAAGTAATTCTTTTAACATGTTTAATGAAGATAATACCTTTGAAAATGAATCTCCTTGCCCTTAACCAAATGTCAGAACAACCCTTAGTCTTCCCCAGTCTTCTGCCACCAAACAAATAAGAAAAAAGACAACAAATACCTTAGGAAAACAATTAGGCCTAAGATCAAAGGATTTAATAACAATCTAATAAAAAACCATTGGATATTAAAGGATCTGCTAGATCCTCAAAAACTTAAAAAAATGCATATATCATTTCTGAACTGGAATGCTAGAGGTGTAGGGAATCAAGGCACTTTAAGAAGAATTAAAAACATTGTCAAAAAATATTCCATAGATATCGTAGTTTTACAAGAACCTATGAAATCTATTGAAAAATTAGCAAAGACAACTAAAAGACTTGGTTTTGAAACATCCATTGGAAATACAAATAATAAAATATGGATGTTATGGGGGAAATAATACAATATTCAGATCTAAGTTGACAATGACCAATTAGTACACACTATGGTACACCACTTTGCTTACAAGAAAGAAGTACTGGTTACCATAGTGTAAGCAAAATGTATTAGAGCCTAAAGATTGCCTTTTTGGGACCAATTAAGGAGTCTTTTTGAAAAATAACCCTTGGCTTGTTGTTGAAGATTTTAATACAATCTCCAACACAAGAGAACAACTGAATTGTGCATCATTGTGTATGAAAGGAATGGATGAATTTAATAATATGATACTAGATTGTCATCTTGAGGACCCTGGATTCACAGGGTCAAGTTTTACATGGTTCAATAATCCTAAGTGGAAACGTTTGGACAGAGTTTTACACAATGATTATTGAAGAAAATACTTTGATATTACTAGGGTGAAGCATCTGGCCGGAACTGGGTCAGATCATTCACCCTTAGTGATATCAGTCGCATTACTATCAACTGACCATAAACCTTCATTTAGATTTTAGAACATATGATTACAACATCAAGATTTTGCTGATACTGTGGAAACTAATTGGTCTATCCCCATAAATACAACACCTTTTATCAATTCCCAAATTTATTCCTTCTAGTACAAGTTAAAGAGATTTAAAAACCACCTAAAGATATGGAATATAGAAGTTTTCGGTAACATTTTTTATTGTATTGAAATCGTTTTAGAGGAAGTTAAGATAGGTGAGTTTTTACTTGAACAGTCTAATACCCAAGAGAACATATCGAATCTTTCTAAGTTAAAGGATCAACACTTAACCTTGCTTGTTAGAGAAGTAACCTTCTCGTAGCAAAAAAGTACTGCTCAGTGGTTAAAGGATGGAGATAATAATACTAAACCATTTAATAATTTTGTTAAAAGAAGAAGAATTAGGAATAGATACAATGGGATTTTAGACAATGATATATTGATAGAAGATTAAAACCTCATAGGCTCATCTGCAGTCAAGTTCTTCACTGAGTTATTAAACTGTCAAACAAGTGCCAATCCCAAACTTTACACCTGATATAATTCTTAAATTGATATCTGACTAAGATAATATATTAATACTAGAAAATCCTACACCAGAATAATCCATTTAGTTATAAATATTTTAAACAACAATAATGTCTCTAGAGTTGATGGTTTCAACTCTAGATTTAACCAAGAATGTTGGCCAATTAATAAAGATGAGTTATATGGCTATTGTTGCATACTTTAATAACTCTATATTTCCAAAAGGCATGTTTGCTACATAAATTTGTTTAATTCCTAAGACTAATTCACCTAAAACCGGGGCAGACTTTAGACCAATAAGCATGTGTTCAGTTTTTAATAGAATAATCTCAAAACTAATTAATAACAAATTAACAGTAATACTACCTAAAATTATATCTAATGAACAAGGAGCTTATGTAGCTAACAGAAACATACAAGATATTATACTAATTACACAAGAACTTGTGCATGAACTTAATAAAAAATACAGGGGTAGTAATATAATTATTAATCTAGATATGAAAAAGGCATTTGACAAGTTAAGTTTCAAATTTATATACAAAGTAGTGCAGGCTTTTGGATTTAACTCCCAAGTTAATAACCTAATTAAAACAGGAATCAGAAACATCTATTACTCAGTTATTATAAATGGAATAGTCTATGGATTTTTCAAATCAAGTAATGGTATTAGACAAGAAGATCTATTATCCCCTTCTCTCTTTATCATAGCAGAAGAGTTTTTAATAAGAGGGATAAATAGAATTTCATCTCAACTTTCCCCATTTATATATTAAACAAGAGGTTCACTCAACATCAACTGCTTAACATTTTCAGATGATGTTGTGTTGTTCCTAAATGGTTCCATAAAAAATGTTAAAAAATATACTCTTTTTTGGATATATACCAATAGTTATCTGGTCAACAGATTAATAAACAAAAAAGTACATTTATATCTCCATCAACCATGCCTAGAGATCGTATCAGTAACTTGGAAAACATTTTAGGTTTTTAAAACAACTTTCTCCCCTTCAAACATTTAGGAATTCCTATATTTCAATCTAATAACAATTGTTATTATGATGAACTTAAAGAAAAAAATCAGAACTCATATTAGTAATTGGAACTCCAAATCTTTGTCTTTTGGTGGAAGGTTGATTTTGATTAAATCAGTTCTTTTTGCTTTCCCTCTCTATTATATGCAAAGCATCATTTTACTAAGAAATATCATAGTCAGAATAAACAAGCTTATAAATAAGTTTCCATGGGGATATAGTGAAAACAACAAAACCATACTATGGACTGACTGGATTAAAATTTGTAAAACATACAGTATATATATATATATATATATTCATCTTGGTATCCAATCTTAATCATTCTCTCCAAGTCTTATTAAAACAAACAGACTCAAAAGTCTGGAAGAGAATGATTAAGATTGGATACCAAGCTGAATATATATATATATACTGGATTATTGGTAAATGGTAGACTTCTACTTAGACAAATGGAACCATTCTAATCCCTTAATATCTTTGGAACCTAATGGAAAAAAACACTTGGTATATACAATCGGCTGTCTCTGAATTTTGGTCTAATAACAGTCGGAATATCCCTAAATATAAGGCTAATGTCATTTTCCCAATAGAAATCAATTGTATACTACAAATCCCACTCAACCCAAATCGTGACGATACTATCATTTGGAAACTCTCTCCAGATGGTAAATTTAATCTAAAATCTACAGAGAATGAAATAAGACCTAAACAACTGACCTCTAATATTAAAAGTAAAATATGAAATAATATTTAACCTAATAATGAACCTTTTGGAGAATTCTAAACAACCTAATTTCAGTTGACTCAACCCTTCAACAAAAAGGCTTTCAACTAGCATCTACGTGCCAGTTTTGCTCAGAAAGTGACACTAAACCATATATTTGTTTCCTGTAACATCTCTTGGAAAGTGTGGCAACACTTTTCTGGATTTTTTGACATCATCATAGCAAAACACATGACTATAAACCATATCATTAATAAATGGTTTCTATCTACAACTAAAAAAACATATATGAGAACTATCTTACCATCTTTAATAGTATGGTCTATCTGGATTGCTTGGAAAAAAACACAATAACTCTCCATTCTCAGATAAATCAATCATTGACCATGTTATATATTTAGTTACTACATTAGATAGTTCTCAAATTATAAAGAGAAAACACTAGAGTAATAATTACCATAGGGTTATACATATTCAATGCTTTAATCATATGATTAACACAAAAAACTGCATCTATATTAAATGGTATCCACAAAAAATAAATAGACTTAAACTTAACTACGATGACTCATCATTGCCTAATAGTGAGTCTAGCAGTGGTTTTATTATAAGAAATAATGGTAGTGAATTAATCATTGCACAAGGATCATTATTAGGAAAATGTTCACGTCATTGCTGAAACATTATCATTGTTAAAAGGTTCGGTATACTGTAAAAAAATGACTTAAAAGTAGTGGATGTGGAAATAGATTCACTTATGTTGTTTAACATATTAGCATTTGGTAATAATCCCTGGTTCATGACTCAAATATTGAGATGTTGTAGATGCTTATTTCACCCACAAATGGTGCTAAAACATACATATAGAGAAAAGAACACATCTGCGGGCTGGATTGCCAAACACATATTGAAAGAAATGGAAGACTACTCCTTTAAGGGTCTTGAAACTCCTGCCCCACTCAATGCTATTATTTTACTAGATATCATGAATGTGGGCTACATTAGATCTTTAAATTAAGACTTATCACTAACCTTCGGCACGTATTTACCTGACCAATATTCTTTTCTAATCTGCAGGTCTAAAAAGAAACAAATACAAACAAACAATGGAGAAGAAGAAAACATAATTATGAAGACGAAGATAAAATACATAATAGATGAAGCAGAAGAGATAAATTGAAGAAAGAAAGACAAAGAGGATGGAGATGTAGTCACTGAATCTGTTAAGAGCAACCAGAAATGCAGAATGGAGCTGAAAGAAGAGTCAAGCAAGAGATACTATCAACCTACATAACAAAAGATCTTATGATCTAGGTTTACGACCAATATTGTAATATATCCAAATATTTGACAAACTCAATATCACTATACTTATTTTTTTTTATCAATAAATTTTTTATTTTGTTAAAAACAAAAATTTCTTATTATATATAACAATTCTATAACGGTTTCTAAAAATATACTTTACTATATATTTTTAAAATAGATAACCAACATTATTATATTTTTAAATTTCTGTATTATTTCTTCTTTCTAACCTTTCTTTTAGTTTTTTTTCCTTAAACCAAACATATAATTTGCCACCCATTTTTTTTAAAATAATGAAAAGAGTCATCGTTAAATGTCCAGCTGCAAAATTTCAGATGTGAACAACTTGTTATGTTTAAAAATTCGTGAAAGTATAAGGCTGTCCTTATAATTTTGTCATAATATATGATTACTCCATTTTCATGGGTCATAAGAAGGCGTGAACCTTCACCTGAATCTAACCAGACCCAAAAGTTCAAAATTACGCACAAAACCCCGAACCCGGATTCGAACCCGACTCTTTTATGTTTTGAACTTTATCGATCTTCTTCGTCTTCTTCGCCAAATTCTACCATCGTTTTGTTGTTTCGCTTGCTTTGCTTTATTTACACACAACAAAAGAGACAATCAATTTTTGTTGTTATTGTAAATAACAATCCTAATTTCAACTCCTCAACCACTTCCCAATTTGCTCGTCGTTATCTCTTTTTCACATCAGCCGATATGATTTAACGAATACCACCTCTTGATTTTCGCTGTTTCGATCGTAATCGAAAACCCTTTTAGTATAATCGTACTGTTTGTGAAAAAAAAGGGAATGGGTTGTAATCGGCAGTGAGAATGAATTGCAGAGTTGTTATTCCTGTGGATTGATTGTGCTCAATCATGAAGTTTTCGTTTTGGAGATCCAGAGATCGATTCTCGCTTGATGAACTCAGGTGTTTGTTTCCTTTTGACTCTCCAGTTTTCATTTTCTATAAAATAAATTCACATTGTTAATATATGATCATAATTGCCAATTTGGCAATATAGACTCAATTTTTATCAAGTCTGTTGACTGAAAATGGAGTTGGTGTGTCTAAGATTCAAAGTTGAATGATAGGTTAAAGTCAAAATTTATGATTTTGTAATCTCCTTCTTATTAAACTCAATTGTATTGCTATTAGCTGACATACAAAACCTGATTTTTTTGGCGGAGAATAGCTAGGAGAAGTAATAGACTTCACTCTAGTAGCCCTCCTTTGGAGACGCAAAGGCTGTCTTTCCCTTATGTGCTTTAGTAATATAGCTTAAGGGTACTTTTCAGACTCTGACCCTTATGGTTTCTTACTTGACCACGATTAGTAGCCACAGTTTTGCTCCTTTGTTTAGGTGAGTTATTGCAGTAGGCAGGGAATTTTTTATTACTATGTACCCAAAATTAGTTTACTCTTTGTTTACTACATAAACATTTAATACTGAAACCTATGCCTCCGTCATATGTGGGCTGAGGGTTGAGGAGACTTAGATCATTGAATGTTTAAGGTTACAAATCCAAAAAGGAACTTCTCAGGTCATCATTCATAAAAATCTTGTTATTATAAAGTTTGAAGGTGTTTATGCTATTACGGTTATGCTGTAAGCTTTACACCTTTGGAAATTTCGGTTGACAAGCTGAGATGGTGTTAGTCTCTTGTATATCCAGTTTCTAGTCGAATCCTTTCTATGATGATACTGTCAATTTCTCTGTACAAACTTCTTAAATCATTTGCATGGTTGGTTGCAGATATTTGACCGATCAGTTGCAAAAAGTTCATATTGTCAACGATGTGAATAAGGTGAGGGTTCACAGTGCCATGCGATGTAGCTAATTGGTGCTAGTTCATCCTTATTTCTTCATGTGTCTACAGCGTACTTGTCTATTGTGTTTTTTTACTTAATTTATCCATTTATCTATCAAGGATTTTGTTATTGAGGCCCTGAGATCGATCGCAGAGATATTAACGTATGGAGATCAGCATGATTCCTCGTTTTTTGAGTAAGTTTCTATATAGATCATGCTCGTTCTCTGTATATTTTGTTGGCCAAATTTTATATCATACATTGTTACCAGATTTTTCATGGAGAAACAAGTAATGGGGGAGTTTGTGCGTATATTGAAGGTCAGCAAGGTAGTCACTGTTTCAGTTCAGTTGCTGCAGACAATGAGTATTATGATCCAGAACCTAAAAAGTGAAAAAGCTATATGTAAGTTAGAACTCATGAAAGATTAATACTATAAGTTATTCTTCAGTTAGTTCTAATGCTTTGGAGTTTGGAATGGGTTAATTTTTTTGCTGCGGGGAATTCTTGCAGATTACATGTTCAGTAATGAACATATCAATTTTTTAATAACCTACACATTTGACTTCCGCAATGAAGAAATACTGTCTTACTACATATCCTTCTTAAGGTTTGTATTTTTTATAATCTGTACATATTTTATATGTTGAGCTTTTTGTTGGTAGGATTTTCTAAGTGCATATTTTGTTTTGATTAGAGCAATAAGTGGAAAGCTAAACAGGAGTACGATATCTCTGCTTGTACAAACCGAGAATGTAATATATTTTTCTCTCTTCTCCTCCCCTTCCACGCTTTCAATCACGATTTAGTTATAGAGTATTCCATTTCTTGATTTTTCTGGTGTTATATGGTTCGATTTCATTTTCTTGCTTTTATTTTATGACAGCTGCATGTCTAGGGCATGACTTTGGTAGGATCCTACTACATCATGTATAGCTATCGTGGTGTCCTCGAATGTTTAGGCAGCATGCCGTTTTATTTTGTTGGTGAAAACTTGACTTGGGTTAAAAAGTGCTTATCTTTTAAATTCTGACTCTAAAGTTCAACCTATTGAAATCTTGAGAAAATAACATGAAAAGATCATGTGCTAAGGCTGTATACATGAGATAACTGAATAACATTGGTTCCTTATATATATATATTCTGTACTAATGCGTGAACGAAAATGCATTTTTCGTCAAATGTGGTGTTTGGCGGCTGAATTTTTTCACGAATCTTTTTGTCCTAGGAAACAGCTGTAGGATAAGAAATGAGCTCAGTTTCTCACTCTGGAAATGTGTGAATGCATTTAAATAGGCAATAGTTTGCCTTACATCCCAGTTTTTATTTATGCTTTATCATGACTTTTTTTTCCTTTATTGTCTGGAACTAGGAGGAACTAGTTTCTTTCCCATTGTATGTTGAGGGTATAAGATTCGCTTTTCATGAAGAGAACATGATCCGTACAGCAGTACGAGCTCTAACTCTTAATGTTTATCATGGTGAGCTTTTAATACTTGATATATAGTCATTTTCCTTTTATTATTTTGTTCCTTTTCAGTTTTGTTTCTAATGCTTACTTCTTATTTGCAGTTGGAGATGACTCTGTGAATAGATATGTAATCAGTCCTCCTCATGATGATTATTTTTCAAATTTAGTTTCTTTTTTCTGTAAGCGCTGCATGGATTTGAGTGCATTGGTTGCTGGCTCTATAAAGTAAGAGTTCTATTGTTGATATAAGGACATTGAGTACATTTTTTTGAGGTCTTACAGATTATCATTTTGTTACCGAGACAGAACCCCAGGCCCAGACTTGGTGTCAACAATCCTTGCTGCTCTTGATGAAATTGAGGATAACCTCTACTATTTCAGTGATGTTATATCTGCCGGAATTCCAGATGTTGGGAGTTTGATAACAGACAACATCTTAAAGCATCTGATTTTTCCATTACTTCTTCCATCATTGTGCACTGATGCATTTCATGTATGAAATTCTTTTTCCTTACCTCTGATACCTTTAGTTTCTTTATCCTTATAATATTGAGAGCAAGACATAAGTGCTTTCGAGTATGTGGCTTTATATTTTGTATTCTAAATCCTTTATCATATATTTGATCTGACTTATCGTACTATCTCTCTCTCTCTCTCTCTCTCTCTCTCTCTCTCTTTCGGATAGATTCAGGAAATCCGGATTGGCTCCATCACTTCTCTTTATTTGCTTTGTTGCATCTTGCGCATAATTAAAATCAAAGATTTGGCCAACACGATTGCTGCTGCTCTATTTTGTCCCATAGCAGTCTTCATCTCAAGTTCTGAAGTGAAGACCAACGGATTTGTATCCTCTCATAATAGTGCAGATGAAAGTCAGCAGCCACATAATAATAATATTAATGAGGCTGTGCGTAGTTTAAGTATAAAGGTTCCAAGGACAGGGGATCCTTCTAAAAGTGATATCGGACATAGCTCACCAAGTTGTTCTAGCAATTCACACTTGTCTATAAGGTAAACATGGCATTAGTGTGACATCCACTATGATAATAGTTAATGCTATTTTTGCTGTAATTCCGCATCTTTTACTTCCATGATATATGGGGTAGATAATAGGACGTACTTCGTTAAGTATGGCTTTTATGTACACCTTTTGTAGAATTGTGGAGTCAAGATTGTGAGGTTTTATTATGACACCATCTGAAGAGGATATATAAACCCGGATGGTGATAAAGTGGTAGGGACATTAATGTGATTGTATAATATAAAGGCATTTACTATGTATCAAAGGCTAATATACCCATTGATAAGGGCATATTAAACTTTAACCCTTGTAACCACTTATGATTCTATATATAGATAATAGATATACATACGGATAGGAGCCCCGAAGGATTGACAGTAAAACACTTTCTCTCTCTACTTCATCATTCTTTCTAAAAGCTCTCTTCTCTCTTTGGAAAACCTCTTTTGGTATTTGATTAGGTTTTAGGCCTCATCACCTTCACTCTCTTTTCTTTTTGTAATTGGTAGTTAATTCTCCTTTACTGGTTATAAACAAGATTGCTATTAGTCTTTGGTTTTGGGATTCCTTTTTTCATAATGCTTGGGATCACAATAAACTTTCGTATGAGTTGGTGCTAATTAGTATTTGACATTTGTATCTTGTTAGGGAGACTTTACTCACATATATTACAAGAGGGGATGATGTCCAAGCTTTGGGGTCTTTGTTTGTTTTGGCTACATTGTTGCAAACAAAAGGTCATATTAGTAGATGCTTTTCTGGTTTCTATTCTGGTTACTAGTCTTTGTGTTCTTATCTAGCAGTGAACATTGCAGAATTGGATGAGACAATGCTAGATGCTCTTGGAATTCTTCCTCAACGCAAACAGCATAAGAAACTTTTGCTGGTGAGCTATTCTCATTAGTGATTTGTTTGATCTAAGAATCTGCACTGGTGGACTTGAATGATTTCAGGCTTCCCTCTTTTATCTAACAGAAGGTGTTAGAGATGATGTTCTGCCAAAATATTGGAAGTTTAACAACAATTCCTCTCTTTGTTCTATTTCATTAAGTAATTAGTTTTGAAGGCTTGCTGTTTAAGGACAGGCTTTGTTATGAATAGATAAAAATGCTGCTGAGGCACATAGTGTTAAGAAAGAATTGGGTCTAAGAATTCATTGAATTTTCTTCACAAGTAGTCATTTAGACCTTATTAACTCTTTACTACGATCCTTGCTGACCGTTGATGTTCATTTGATCCTTTGATGATGTTCATTTGATACCTTAATGGGTTCAATTTGACTGCTTAAGATCCCGTCTACTAGAATTTATTTCATTGTTTGCAAATTCTGATACAGCATAATATAAAAGGTCAAATCTGGAATACAGCATAAGAAATAGATAAATCTGAAATCACTCCCCAGAGAGCTTCATGCTCAAGGCTTCACCCGAAGTTTTTCCTTTCACAGGAAGGATTTAACCTTTTTCTTAATTCTCACCTCTGGTTCCTTACAAACTGAGGTTCCCACCTATCTAGAGGTGATAAAAGATGCTTCTAGGCTCTACATTAATTTCAAGAGGCCTTAGGTTTCCCTAGTACTTAAATTATAAATGCCTAGTAATAAAACAGCTCCAAAATAAATGTCGGTGACCCTTGGAATAAAATAAACCCTAAGCAGGTCTGTCCAATTCCCCATCAAATTCTTTTATTGTAATAGTGATGCCAACCAGGTTCGCATTAATAAGACTACATGATGTGGGGTTCTCAAGTCTAAGCAATTTATACATGTCTTAGTCTGTTCCTTCATGCTATCACTTACACTCATCTTTGAGCTCGTTGAAGCCAAAGGATGATGTGATGCTTTTTATCAACAATACATACTCATTTCGAATGCTTCGAAACCAAAGGAATACATGATGGCAATTTATCAACAATACAAGCTCATTCTAGAATAGTATTTCTGCAAAGTACATACCTGATCCCTGTTTCAGCTATACTTGCTGATACTGTCTGGAATATATAATTTCTTATCTTAATTGTTTTAGAGTGTAATGCGGTTGTTGCCTTCATACAGCAAGCTTTAGTTGGTGAGGGCTCAGGCGAGGAGCAACTTTTTTCATCAGATAGTATATCCATGAGAGATGGTACCAGTAGCGATCTAGATGCATATTTGCAAAGGCTAAAGGTAGTTTTACTACTTTGTTCCCTTGCTTCCACACACACACACACACACACACACGTATGCACGAATAAAACTCCCCGAGGAATAAAATTGATGAAGTTTAACTACAGAAAAGGAAGTAGACTAGGCTTCTTCAAATTGTTGTTTTTTTCAACTAATATTTCTTGAGCCCGCATCAGAAGCTTCCTGAATTTTATATATACCTAACCTTCAGATATATACAGGATCGGTATAGTATATCCTGCACTTCTCATGAGGTGGAAATGAGCCCCCATGTACACACAAACCAGGTATGTTGGACATAGCACACTCATGACATGACTACTTGGTTTTCAGAACTTTTTTATTGGGAATTAAATATAAAATGTAATCTTCTCTTCCTCTTTGAATGGGTAGTACATTATATGCCAAAAGAGGAGAGGAAATGGGGTAATACGAAAATCCTGAATTTGTTCCTTGGTGTGCCTTTTAAAAAAAAGTGAAGTGCTCTTTTCATATATTTGTCGACAAGCTCAAAGCTACGAAGGAACGTTTTAATAGGATTTAACACTTCTTTGTCTTATCTGAAAGGTGATCGTTCTAATTCTACGATATGTATCTTTAGGTAGTCGACGCATTGGTCAGCCTTTTCTGTCGGTCAAATATATCTGCAGAAACATTGCGGGATGGTGGTTGGCTATTGCGCCAGTTGCTTTCTTATAGTGAGGCAGAATTTAGTAGCTCTCATCTCAAATTGATCAAGGTATGGTTTATCTATCCGACCACCGAGAGATGCTTGAATATGTATATAACTTTCTCTAATTTCATCTACTGATTTTCGTTAAGACAGTCTTCATGCTATGCTTGTGTGATCTGTTCTACTAGCACTACCATACGAATTTCAAGCATTTATATGATTTTTGGCTTTAATATTAAAATTCAAATTGGTTGTAATACTTGTGTTGGAATATATGATGATTGTTGTAATTTTTGTGGCTGTTCCTGTGGGTCACTACTTCTCTGTTTCTTTAAGATGAATCTTAATATGTTTTGATATAAAGTTTGAATTAAGTAAGGTAAACACTCTTTTTGGTCTTCTTTTAGAAGTTCAACATTTTAGATGAATTTTGTGGTGTGCTGTTGCCAGTGAGGCATGAACTCCGAGCTTAAAAATGTATTCAGGAAGAAAAATCTACCTTGAAAAGATTAGTTCACACTTGTTTTATGTAAAAACTTGACTACAGTTTATTTTCTTCCTTTTTTATTAACAATTTACGTACTTAATCGGAATATAGACCAGTGAGTATTAAATATATGATATTAAGGGTATGTGTCCACAGGAGTCGTACGAGAGATGCACGGATGTTCTTCTAAAGGAGATTAGAGGTATCTGGCCTGATCTACTCATAAATGTACTACTTGATGAGTGGAAAAAGTGCAAAAGAGGTAAATGATAGAATTTTTTTGATTTATTGCAAACAAGCTTCATATTGGCTACCAAGTGTTTGAACCGTAAGTATCTTCTGTCAGTCATTGAGGCTCCATCTCCGTGGAAAGAGCCCAAGTGTATACTCTTTCAACTAGAGAAGTCATCTGTTTCAGGTAGGTTGTCTACTATTGTTTATTAATCACTCAGCCTTTATTTAGCCTCTAAGTTTATCAAGTACTCCCCTTTTATTTTTCTCTTCTTACCGATTTAATTTTGGGTCACTCCTGTGTTGAACTTGCATCAGAGAGTACTGCTAGTGAATCGTCGTTTTCAGCTGGGGAAAAAATGTGCGAGTCAGTAAAGGTGTGTTCAGTACTTTTAAGAAATTTAATCTAGTCCTCTCATCATGAAAGTGCTGGTTTGTACTGAGCTTAGCTATCCACATCTTCGTTAGTTGACTTTAATATATAAAGCAGGGACTAGAATATATATACAGGTAGGATATGCCGTGAATACACTTCAGATTGAACATTTAAGACATTTGGATTCAGACTTAGATGTGGATTGACGATTGCGGATGCAATTTATTATTTCGATCATAGAATTTGATATATCCTAACTGAATTATACTATTTCAAACCTGGCAGCTCTTGAAGAAAACAGAACTAGGGTGCTCTCTCTTCCTTTGATAGAGCGATGTAAAAAGCGGTTAAACATGAACTTCGTTACCGGCATTAACTATTTGCTTCTGCCTCATTTTCTCATAGCCTTACGTCCAGCAACAAACAAAATTGCCTTGTAGAATGTCTAAAAAGTTTCATTTAACCCCTCGGTTGTTGTTACTATTTTTTTTATTGCACTCCGCCAGTCTGTATCACGATGTGAAAGGTCATTTGATATGAATATGGTCATCATATTAAGGCCTCTGATATATTTTGTTACAGAGTAAATACTCATCTTCTTGTGTGCTCCTATATCATGTCATGTCTAGACAACTGATATTTAATCATTTTTGTTATAGGTGTTTGTGCTTCTTCATCAACTTCAAATTTTCTCCCTAGGTAGGGCGTTGCCCGAGCAGCCACCTATATGTCCTCCATTTGATGTCTCTGGAAGCTCTCGTGCTATAGCTGCTGGTCTGGATGATTTGGGTCCAAAGCCAGGCACTGAAATAAAACTAGGTTAGTTAACTATTTGGGGATGAGAAGTAATTTATTTATTTATTAAAAATCTTAGTTTAGAAATATAACATTTCTTTTCATGTAGAAATATAAGTATCCTCATGGGAAATGCGATAAACGTACTTTATTATTGAATCATTTTGGTCGCTGGCATGTGCAGTTGATGCTGTGTCTTGTAGGATTGCGTTTGAGAGGGGCAAGGAACGCCATTTCTCCTTTCTAGCTGTCTCTGTTGGCTCTGCTGGGTGGGTTATCCTGGCTGAAGAGTCACCTGTGAAGCAAAATTATGGAGTTGTACGTGTTGCTGCGCCTTTGGCAGGCTGCAATGTACGTATCTCGTGCATGAAACTAATAGGTTCTTTGTTCTCATTTGCTTATTTGGCTATTAGGCTAATACGGAAAATGATTGTTTGATTGGGTCTATCTTTTTTGTCTTAAAAAAACTAACCTTGAGACTTATTTGATCAAAATGCCTTGAAAATTGTTTGATTGAGTCTATCTTTTTAAAGCTATTTTTAACTTGAGTTTTCCTTATACAAGTTTTCATAAAAAACAAATTTTATATTTTTAGATTTATTTTTTAGATTTTATGTAGTTTTTCACTAGACACCAAACAACCTAGGACTTTTCAAAATCCAACTTTTTTTATGCTTATATTAAGCTAAGCCTCTTGACTTATAAGCTGAGCATCAAACGACCCCTACATTAACTGTTCCCATTGAAATTTGAACAACAATAATTTGAAGATAAAACATGTTTTAATGTCTTGTTTTATTCTTTTTGGCGCTATTCAGCCAATAATAGATGAGAAGCATGCAAAGTGGCTACACTTAAGAATACGTCCATCTACTTTACCCTTTTTGGATCCTGCAAAACGTAATGCCTACGTAAAATTAAAGGCAAAAGGTTTAGTTGATGGAAGATGGACCGTAGCATTCAAGGACGAAGAATCTTGCAAGCTCGCTCATTCTATGATTGTTGAGGAGCTCAATCTACAAAGCGTTGAGGTAGAGAGAAGATTAAAACCATTACTCGAACTCGGACAAACTCCAGATCTTCCACACCCTTCTGAATCGTGCTAAAAGGTTTATCTTCTAGTATATTATGTTTCTTTATTGCAATTGGGGTGGTAATGTATTATCTCCAGTCACCCTGTTATGTACATGTTTTATAAAATGGAACCCTAGAGTCAAAGTGAGAATGTAGAGGTAGTATTCCAATTCTTTTGTGTACTATATAGCCTAAGATGTGAGTATTTTGTTCTCTTATCATTCTTTAGTAGTTCAAAGTTCTAACCTTAGGATTTTCCCTATATTTTTCTATTTTTGCGAAGATGTGCAACATTTTGTATATTAAGACCGTGTACACATCTATCATTATTTACGAAATATCTTTGTTCGCAGTAGTGATTGCTTTATGTCCATCAAGGGGTAGTGATTGCTTTATGTCTATCAAACCGGTCCAAAATATACTAATAAAAAAATATAAGCTTAATTAGAAAATGGGATACATTCTAGTTTAACTTGCGATAAAATTTAATTTGTGACTGGTCACCCGTGTTTGACATTTGTTATAAAATCCGTCAGTAAAGTTGGTTAGCGATGTTTGATATTTGTTACAAAATTGCTACTAAGATTGCTTCGTGTACAAAACTGATCCGTTTGATTAAAAATATCAAACAATGTTGCATACATGGTCATTGTTACAGAATCGTCAGCTCCTGTCCATTTGTAAAATTATTCTCATCTCAAATCCCAATCACCTCCACGATCGGAACTAGCTAAGTTAAGGGTTCAAATTGAACAAAGTTTGAGAAACAAAATACATAAGGTTTTACAAAACAAGAGAGTTTGTATAATCCATGAAACAAGGGCAATCTTTAGCAAACAGTAGACAGTAATGAACCCATTCTCAACTTTTTGTCTTGTCTATGTCCCAAAACAAATATATATACTGCTACCAGCAATTTTTGCAAGGGTCTATTTTTTTAAGCAACACAACTCCTCTACTACCTTCTCTTTAGCACTAACACCAACACTTAGCATAACTCAATTCACTCACTGATCTTATACAAGAAACTATCCTTTATTGTTCTCTTTTGAGATTCAGGTTGATCGAAAACGAATCTGTTTTGGATCAAATCAAGAAACTCATTTGAGATTTTCGCCTCACTTTCATAATCCTCATCAGATTTCATGTTTAGATCAAGAGTGCTGGTTAAACTTGGTGACTCACTTGAAAAGTTGTCTTTCTTGTCACACATTGTTTCACTGACATCATTCGATACATCGTCATTTTTATCGACTCTTGGTTTCTTCATCTTTTCTGATAACTCCCACTCAGATTTTCTCTTTTGTTCCAAACTTGGTGCCGCGGAACTTCTTGAGGAATCAACCGTTGTCAAAATGAATATTACTCGGCCATTGTTTCTCTCCCGTAAATTCAATTCGCCAAAGTTTCCGGTCTGAAACCCAACACTGAGTAATCTCATGAGCTCGGGATCAAACGAACCACCTTCTTCGACCAAAACAACAAGCTTATCAGTTTTCATCAACAACTTTATAAGAGTTTGACTATAACTGTTTTCCTCGCTCTCTGGTTCACTTGTTTTCAATTCGAACAGAAAGTCAGTAGTCCCGAAAACACATTCCGCTACTATGCGAGAAAATCTTGCTTTTGCTAATACATCACTCCCTTCAATCAGAATCCAAGAATCTGTCTCATTAGAAATAGATTCCATCAACTTAGGAACCACTGAAGATATATTCTTAGATTGCCATGCCAAATTTTCTCTTAACTTCTTCCACAAGTTACTTATCAGCATTGTTTTTCCGTCTTTCTCCGATTTCTTTGAGTCTGAGGACGGAGAGTGACCAAGCGCAAGAGTGATAGTCGATTCCTTATCTTCATTTTTCTTGAAAGAATCCAACCTTGGTTCACCTGGTTGGTGATTGTGGATGCCATTACCAGAATTAGTACATGAACTTTTTCGTCTGAATTTAGCCACAGAATGAGTTACACAGGTCTGTTTCAAAATCGAAGCTTTGAGTTTGGACGAACCAGAAGCTTGATTTGGAAATATTTTACTTTGTTTAGACCATCTAGGGTCTGATAAGGAATCTAAACAACTTTTTCCATTATGCGAAGTTGAATTCAACCAGTTTCGAGTATCCCTTTCTTGGTGTACAGTGCGGCAAAATATGTTCCACTTCCTCCTCAGCCTAGCCAAATCCTCCTGCACAAGCGATCGAAAATGTCAGAACTCTATTTTAGTACAGAGAAGTAAAGTTTTAGATTGCCCAAAAGTTATCTGTTCTTTTTACCTTGCGGTTAGCAATGTCTTCATTTGGTTTCAGCCAGAGAGCTAACATGTTTTCGTGCTCAATGTTAGAGGCTTTTGCTTCAGTTTCATAATGAGAAGTGCATTCAGCACAACAACTTAACTTGTTTGATTCTTCCTCCTTTTTGGAGTCAAGAACTTTTTGAGTCCTTGAATCAAGGGCACTGCCAATATAGATAAAGACATGTAGCATTAGAAATCATAAGCGCCTTGTGTCGTGTCATGTCATGTCAGCAACGGTCTCGAAATAAGCCATGCTTGATCACATCTAAATCTCATCTTCTAAATGCATATCGCGTATTTGTTTACTAATACTAAACCGAATACACAAAAAAATATATCAATAAGTAGAAATAAAAAGTAACCTGCGAGAAGCGAGTACACCAGAAGGAACACAAACAGCTCGAAGAGACCATTGAACATCAAGAGGAGGTTCTTTCATTTGGCATCTCATGTATGTCTCATAACAAGCTGTTCCTAAAAACCACACCTTTGTGGTTTTCTGTTCAAATACCAATCTTCCAATTTCTGCTACTAACTCTACTTCATTCACAAAACATTTCAAGTCTCCTAAATAGACAATCACACCATTACCACAAGTTGTGATGCAATCTACTATTCTTTTCAGTTCACTCGTATTTTTTCTTTCAGCCCCATCCTTTCGCAGTTCTGCTGGCGATAAAGAATGAAATCTGATGAGTTGGGTCTGTTTCAACTCTTCAGGAACATCACCTCTCTCTATTTTACCCACTAGTTCTGCAACAATTCCTTCATTAGTAGAAACAGAATCACCAACTATAACAGTGTTCTTGTTATTTTCCCGCAACAAAACTTCAATGACCAGATTAACATATTTATCAAAATAATTTCTCGAAAACAAAACTTGTTTTCCCTCAGAATACTGGTTTAAAATATTATTTTGCAACATATCTCTATGGTTAATAATAGCTTGACAACGACCTTTTTGGGTTTCATTTGAAGAAGACAAAACCCTAACAGATGAAACAGAGGAGCATTCAATATTGTTCTTCAGACATAAGTTTTTCTCAAAACTGTGATTTAAAACATGGGTTTTCAAAACTAAATCAGATTCCGTAATGATATGGTGGTTTCTTTTGACTTCAGTAGAAGGAGATGAAGGAGAAGAGAAAACCCTAGCACAAGCACTATTGAAAACAGAGGAAACAGAGTAACTCTCTATTGTACTCTTCACTTCAGTACTAGAGAAACCCGCTTCTCTCATAACCCTACTAACACTTGGGTCATCAAGAATTGAGACAATAAGCTGACCTAATTCAACTTGAACAGGAAAAAGAGACTGTTGATGTTGGTAGTGTTCGACAAAACCCTTTCTCTGGTTTGCTAGTGCTCTTTTCAAAGCTGCAATTAAAGAGTTAGAGAGAGAAAGTCGATTGCTAGGGACTACACTACCGTACCCACATGGTGTTATAGGTAATCTGTTAAGAGCAGAGTTGAAACAAAATTCAAGTTCAGAGCTTTGAATTGAAAAAGAAGAAGTGTTTTGAGTTTTTGATTTGAGACAAGCTTTTTTAAAAAGGGTTGATTTTTGGTTTGTTAAGATTGAGACGATGAGATGAAGAGGAGTGATTTGTGCATGGCCTCTTGTTGTTGCTAAGAGGAGTGAGTGTTTGAGTAGTGAAACAGCCTCTGGTGTGAGGGTCTGCTCAATCGTATAATTCTCTAACTTCATCACTTCACTTTCACCCTAAAGATGGAGGTTTGGATAAAAGAGGAGATGGAGTTTTGGTTCTTTATAGTTTATATTATGTTGAGAGGGATTGAGAAAAAGGAGTTTGATATGCCAAACTTTTGATATATATGATATGAGTAGAACTAAAAACCATACTGATCCTTCACATTTCTTTTATACAAACTATGAAAAAAGGAAATTTGAATGCAACTATACTTCAAAAAACTTGAAGTTTATTTTATAACTTTAAAAAAAGTTTAAAGTTTCCATTTGGATCTGTATGAACTTTATAACGTATATAACAATTAAATTGTAATACTACTATACTATACACACATTATGAGTTTCTTTCAAGATAAAGATAAAGATAATATATGATCTTTTTTAAAATTTATGATTTTTTACAATTAAAAATATTCGGTGCGTAAATAAATTATTTATAAATTTTAGAATTTGTAATTAATCGAATAAAAGATAAGAGCATAATTAAAATGATAAGGGGAGCTATTTTCACCATTTCTTTTTATTTCTTTCATGTTCGGCGTTTTTTCTTTATTTTTTTTATAAGGTGAAAGTCTTTTTTACTCTTATTTTGTTGAAGACAAAAATCATAATTTTATAGTAATTTGTTGCACACACATATCCATAATCTGGATTTCAATTGAAACCCCATAACTATAAAACATCAACACAAAACACTCACGACCAAATACGCTCTCACGAAGACACAAACCACACTAATACTCAATGAGCTCTAGACTTTTAGAAAATAAATTTATGAAATTTTATAATAAGAAAAACTTCATGAGTATAAACAACTTCAAAATCATATTTGAAATATTACTTGCCATCCATACTTGCTGGTTTTACTTATGAAAATCGTTTAATGAACAAGAAAAACTATACAAATAACCATGAGATTAAAGATCTTACACTATCTTCAAGTTTGCACCCGAGCTTTTACCGGTACAAATCGATCTCCATGGGTAAACGTAAAGAGTAGACAAAAGTTTGAGATTGGTTTAGTATTTAATTAGAGTTTTTTTAAATGTCATTTAATTACCACTCTCCCATTGCTAAGAAAGTCAAATTCTAATATGCTTGTAGATTTTCTTTTATGTTCCTATTGATCTCCATTCATGTTTTCTTTGTATTTAAAATTGTTGATGAGTTTTATTTGATGTTGGTTGATTTAGATTTTAAATTATTTTTGGGTTTTATAAAGTTTTAATTGAGAGGTTTACGATTATAACTTTGGTTGAATTGAAAGAATTTAAATTGTTATATGAAATAAGAGGAAGATAAAATAATGACAAGAATATATAAATTTAAAGTTAAATGAAGGATAAAATGGTAAAAGTTGGTTGTAAATTTTCATTTTTAAATCTTAGATGGAGGAAGTAAAAAATATCATGGAGAAAATAACCTGTTCCAAATGATAATACAACGTGAAATCGAGTTGGTGGAGTAGATGAGCTCGTGACCAAAAGGTCATGCGTTTGACCTCCTCTACAAACGCTTTCTTGGTTTGAGTCTGACACCTTGTGTGGTTTAAATTCTGGCGTTGGTTTGCACGCTATTGAATTGGTCCGAATAAGAAGAAGAAAATAAAAAGGCAAGGGTCGCTACTGGGTTTCCCACCTCTTCAGGTACTGTTGTTGTAACTTAATCTGTTTATTACAGAGGTATTTATTCTTACAATGGGCGTAACATTCCCTCAGTTCCTTCTTTGACTGCTCAGTCATTCACCTCACCAAATTGTTCTCATAAACCACTAAAATCATCTCAAAAGGGGCCACCAGCCGTCAAAATCCTTCCAATTTCAAAGCCATTGGATCGGACTCTGAGGAAAATACTCCATGCCGAGTAACTAGGCTCTTAAAAACTAAAGCTAGACCCTCTGTAGAAAAAAATCGAACAATTTAACAAGTAATCCCCCCCCCCCCACAAAGTCCAAATATGGGAGAATACCTTATAACTCTTTTAACTGAACTTCCACTAAATCTGAATAGAGATGAAAATCCTACAACGGTGCCAGTTGAGTCCTCTCATCCTGAAGAAGAGAATATTAGTACTCAGCATATTGAGCCTTCAGGAACCAGTCTAAGTTATGGAAGAGAATATGGAGGATATCAAAGAAGAATCCACCCTCGAGATATTTTTTCAGACCGGGGAGACTTTGAGGCCAGTGAAGAAGAAAAATACGAAGGTACCACAAGGTGGTGATGGCAAAGGCAAAGGTAAAGTCCTAAAAACTGAAACTGAACCTCTTCGTCTGTCTCTAGTTGGACGCGTTGGGCCTAACTTTAAATGTGTTAGTGTTAAATATATTATACATATAGATAAAATTTCTTACGTTTACTTTCACGAATCTGAGTTAGAGGCCATTCGGGCCAAGTAAGGGTTCTTCAAAGCTGTTGAAGTAAAACTTCCCAAACTTAGAGAGACTCTGATGAGTTGTGGTGCTATGGAATTAGTATTTTACATTGACATACTCAGCTGGGGCCTTCGGTTTCCCTTGGACCTTGAGATTGTAAGATACTTTAGTCTGATAGGATTGTGTCCAAGCCAAGCTAGTCCACACGCATGGTTCTCATTAATGGCATGTATAATAGCTTAAAGGCTCTCTAAGACTCCAATGCCAACAGAATAACTAGTTTTTGTTTCGGGACTATTTTGCAATTCTCAAATACTAATTTAGTATTTTAACATGGGGGCTGATAGAATTTGGAAGACTCCGTTTATTTTCATCAGCGGTTGGTGGGAAAATGGAAAGAAGATCACCTCACATGGTAATCCGAGTCAACTCACCATACAATAGAAGATACAAGTAAGCCTCATAAACACAATTTTTAACCTTCTATTATTGTCTTCAAATATTTTACCATTTACCCCTAAATTCTTTCGTATGAGCTATTTTGAAGCCATATCGGCATCATCCGATCGGTATGAAGGTGACCTTTAAAATATTGAATTAGTGGGCAAAGGTGAAGTGGTTGAATGACTTCCATCGGGGATTCACTTCTGCCAACTTTGTTCGAAGTCATCTCTGGAGGACAATAATAAGAGAGACAAGAAGAAAAAGAAAACCTCAACTTTTTCGGAGATAGTCCTCTGTTGAGAAATTACTCCTCAAACAATTCTTGTTGTTGAGGCTCCAGCAGCCACAATATCCGATCCTCCTTCTCTACTACTTCCCTCCATCTGAAAGACAGATGTTCGAATATGTTAACCCAATTGAAGGTATGTCAGATTTTGACTTAGAATATTTTAAAGCTGACTCCCCAGAATCAACAAGTACTGTTCACTGTCATGGTGTTCGAAAAGGTTCATTTTGAATTGTCAAAGGAGAACGATGTATTGGGGTATTTGATTTTAAGTTATTTGAGACCAATTGTTGAATTAGATAGACAAGTAAGGTCCCAAACTGAAATAATCATTTCTCTTCAAGAAAAGAATAATAATTTGAAAGCTTCCACTGAAGAAGAAAATACCAAAACTATCCGTCTATCCGAAAAGGTCGAGTCAATCAAAGAAGAGCTAGTTAAGGCAAAGTCCGATCATGAAAAGCTGCAGTCGGATTATAGAAATATGCAATCATCCAACTCTAAGAAGATTACTTCATTAAAGAACCAATAAACCCATGATAAATCCACTATTGAGAGTGTTGGGCGAAAAGAAAGATCAAGAAGCTCTTATCAAGAAGCAAGAGGATGAAATAGTCTCTCTCAAAGAGAAATGCACCCAAGAGGCGACTGATGCTATAGATGCATATGCAGATTGACTAATAGACTACTTACGAAAAAGAGATGCATACACCAAATCAGATATAATGTTGGAATCCAATAAGAAGTTCCACACACTTGCCCTGACGTCTTTCTGGGGATTGGTCCCTGATAACATTTTTATCCTTCTGACATACCCATAACCAGTCAACTTGGTATCTTTGAAGATTCGCCCAATGACGGTTCTAACAACAGCAATACAGGGGAATCCGAGAGTGAGAGTTCAGAAGAAGGAGAAGAATAAAATAACGATGGGAACGAACTCAAAGGCGAGTAAGTTTTTATGTGGTTATTTTTGTGCAAGCCCTTGTTGTGAATAAGGAATTTTGTTATATGGATATGGTATTTTGGTACGAGCCCTGGCAGGACCAAGACATTTTTTTTATTTCAATCAGATATTTTCTTACAAGCCCTTGGCATGACCAAAATATTTTTGTAACATTTTCTATGGATTTTATTAAGTCATTGGGTCACCCACCCAAAACATATTATATTAGCTACCAGCTCATCAACTTGATCTATTATCTTATGTATTTTTATCTATTTCTAGGTCCAATTTATCCGAGGATAATTAATCTTAAAACATGGACTATTCGAAGGTAATCCATTCGAAGGTATATTAAAGTTAACAAACACAAACCATTCGAAGGTAATCCATTCGAAAGCAACAAAAACTTAACATACATAAGCCATTCAAAGGTAATTCATTCAAAGGAAATAAAAACTTAAGATACACAAGCCATTTGAAGTTAATCCATTCGAAGGAAATAAAAACTCAACATACACAAGCCATTCAAAAGTAATCCATTCGAAGGAAATTAAAACTCAACATACGCAAACCATTCGAAGTTAATCCGTTCGAAAGAAAGAAATACTCAACATACACAAGCTATTCGAAGGTAATCAATTCAAAGGAAATAAAAACTCAACATACACAATTTTTAAAGACAAAAACGATAGATTGATGAAGATTTCAACACCTCTTTACAACCTCACTGAACCACCAAGGTAGGAAATAGTATGCCCATAAATATTTACTGAACAAAAAAACAAAGTAAATATTTATAATGCATGTTTATTTGAGATATAACCTTAAGTGTTCGATATTTCAATGGTGTCTCAAAGGACTGCATTCTTAGCCAACCAAACGATACGTTCCTTGCTTAATTTTTTAACACACAATGTATGACCCTTCCTAATTTGGCACCAATTTTCCAAGTTTCCAGTATTTGATGTGTAAAAATACATTTATTAAAACCTTGTCCCCCACTTGGAAGTCTTTTTTTTGTACTCTGGATGCGTATCTACTTCTCATTAAACCCAGATAATGTGTCGTTCTTAACTGAGCTTTAATTATATTTTCTTCGATCAAATCTAGTTGAGCTCTTATTCCAGCTTCAGTTTTCTTTTCAGAATAATTTTGAACCCTGAAGGAAGGAAAAATAGCTTCTATGGTGCTATTGTATCCATTCACTTTGTGGAATAGTGCGATAGGCCCATAATATTTCTTGTAAGTAATTTGGTCATTTGCGTGTTGCTTCCTCTAAATTATATTTGAGACCCATTAAAATAGTTATGTTTTCTACCTTTATTTTTCCATTAGCTTGAGGATGAAAAGGTGAAGAGAAAAAATGGTAAATTCCTCTCAAAGTAGAAAAAATATTGATATCCCTGTTGTCAAACTGAGGGCCATTATAAGTTGTAATACGTCTAGGAATTCCAAACGCACAACAAATATTGGAAATGATAAATTTGATTTATGCTTTGGAAGTAGTTCCAGGGAGAGGTGCAGCTTCTATCCTCTTCGAAAAATAGTCAATTGCCAAGATAATAGTTCAACATCATTCAGAAGCCATTGGAAGGGGTCCAACCAAATCAAGCCCCGCCTATTAAAAAGTACCGTTTCGGACACTGACTCCATATGGACTGATGGTATATGTATTGCATTTCCATATTTCTGACATGGATCACATCTTCTAACTAGATCTTTAGCATCTGACATGATAGATAACCAATAATACCTTGCTAATAAGACTCTTCTAGTCAAAGCTTTATAGTCATAATGAGCATACCATTTCCCATCATATAATTTAGATAGAAGTACTTGAGACTCATTGGATCTGAGGCAGCGCATCAAAGGCTTACTAAAAGAACTTTTATAGATGATCCATCTTAAAATAGAAAACATGTGTTCTTTAAACTTAAACTTCTTAGCTAAGATTTTATCCTCGAGAAGGCTTCCGTTAGTAATAAACTCTTGGATACCATACCTCTAGTCTTGACTGAATGTGGCTGATATTTGGAAACTTTCTTCATTTTCAACTTCCATTTCGAGGGTTATTGTTATAGAAGGGCACTATTGTACCAAAATTCAAGGGTATGCCTCAAAATATGCAAAAGTGGCTAAAAAGTCAGCCATCAAATTTTGTGATCTTGACACGTGTTAATATTTTACACATTTAAAGCTTGTGGAACCTTCTCTCAACACTTGAAAATGCTTCACCAATTTTTCTTTTCTTGTTTTGAATTTTCCATGTGGTTTATGTATGAGTAACTGCGAGTTAGTTATCAATCAAATTCTTTTTGCGCCATATATTTGAGCAAGATTTAAGCCAACTATTGCTGCTTCGTACTCAGGTTCTTTGTTTGACTCCTTGAAACCAAACGTATAACTTGGTATATTAAGTCTCCAAAGGGAGATATCAAATAAATTCCAGCCCCACAACCCATCATACTATATCCTCTTTATGTTCGAATTAGCAATTATTTCCTAGGTTTATTGGTAGAAGATTCTTCATAGGGTCTTTCCAAATGAAACTTAACCAAGAAATCTGCTATAACTTGTGCCTTAATTGTTGTTCTTAGAGCAAAGTCCCATAATACTCGAATTCCACATACCACTTAGTCACCCGACCTAATATATATGGTTTTTGCAACATGCTTTTAAGTGGAAAAGAAGTTCAAACTGTGTGGACTATGCTTGAAAATAAGGCCTCATTTTTCTAGCTGTTATTACCAAGGCGAATCCAACTCTTTCCAATCTTAAAGTATCTTTTTCAACATCCAACAAACTCTTACTAATGTAATATATCGAGCGAGAGTAATTTTCAACCTCCCTGACTAGTACTACACTCACAACATGATCAAATACTGCCAGATATACATGAAGTCTTTTTTCGATGACCGATTTAAATAGATTTTTAGGTGAAGATACAATGTCTCTTGATTTTTAGGAACACTTTGTCACAATTTGGGGACTAATTGAATCCTCAATACTTAGAAAAACTGTGCACATTTATCTGATGACCTTGAGATAAACCTATTCAAATCTGTCAACCTTCCAGTTAATACCTAAACTTCTTTGGTGGATCAAGAAGGTTCCATTGCCAACAATGCATCTATTTGTGATAGTCTGTCTGGATCACTTTCTCATTAATAATGTACCCTAAGAACTTTCCAGATCGTACTCCAAAAGTGAACTTCTCTGGATTTAACTTTAAATTAATGACTTCCAAATTAGAGAAAGTTTCTTTGAAGTCAAGTAGATGATCCTCTTCCCTTGAAATTTTTACCATCATGTCATCAATATAGACTTCTACATTTTTCCAGTTCTGTCTGGCATATTCTTTGTTGACTAAGCACTAGTAAGTAGCCCCGACATTCTTTAAACTGAATGGCATTACCTTGTAGCAGTGCATCCCCCTGTCAGTCGGATCCATTTGTATCTGATTATACCCATCAATAGCATCCATAAAAGATAAAAATTTATTTCCCGAGGTGGAATGCACCAACTGGTCTATCCGAGGAACGGGGAAATGATCCTTTGGACATGCCCTGTTAAGATCTATGAAATTAATATACATCCGTTATTTACCATTTTCATTTTACGAGCACTGGGTTTGTTGTCCATAATGGATACTGAGATTCCATAAATATGTACCACTTTTATTAGTTTGTCCACCTCTTTAACAATAACTTCAAATTTTTCTCTAGAAAAAAGCTCTTATTCTGTATTATTGTGTCTGCATCAGATCGCACAGTTAACTCGTGACTGATGAAACTAGCTGCACGCCTGTCACATCCTTATTACACAAGACAACCACATGCAAAGTTTTAGATAAGATAGATAATAACTCTTCTTTTAAATCGGATGACAACTTGGCCCTAATTCTGACATTCTTCCCATTCGCTAAGCTACATACTTCAACCTATTCGATAGGGATTATTACACTAGAAGTCTCTCTCAGATCATCTATCTTGATTGGATCTAAATATGACTCAAGTAATTTCTATTCAATTTTAGTTTCTACATTCTTCAAAGATTTTGGAGTAAGAGAAGTGATATAACATTCCATAACCACTTCCGGGCTGCTCCGAACAACCTATATGGGTTCTTTATCTTTCTATAAGTGGATACAAATAAAATATTGGGTGAGCTACCAATGTCGATTTAGATTCGTCGGATTTTTATTCCCTCTATAGATGATCTTATTACCACGACATCTTCGTGTCGCCTAGAAACATTCCTTAGATCATTTTCGTCAAAAAATATGAAAGGGGAATGATTTTGGTAAAATCATGTATTTCAATTTATGGTATGTCTCACGTCATTATGGTATGTGCAAAATCATGTATTTCAATTTTCACTCAGAGTCTATATAGGTGCATGGCTTCAGAGTTACACAATATTTTCGATTAGCTCCGTGAAATAACTTGGTTGAATTCACTGATTCCCCTTTGGCCTAGATTGCTACCCTGAATTAGATTGACTTGGTCTTGGCCAACGAGAAACTTTTCTGGAGTCCCTCTGATGAATTCTAACCATAGTTTGCAATTAGCTACTTGTTTGTGGAAGAGGTGTTGTAGGGGTAGGTCTATATTGATAAGGTTGTCTTAATATTTTTGTTTTCCATAGTGATTTGCATTCCAACCTGATTTAACAAACCACCCTATGTCAGTACTTTTTTTACGGGTCATTCAATCAACTAAATCACTGGCTAACGACCCTTCTCTAAGCGCGGCTATTACCATCTGTTTGAAGTAGTATGCCAATTCATATTCGGTGTTCACAAAGTGTTATGTGTAATATTTTAAAGACTCATTAGGGTGTTGCAACAATGGATTATTGTATCCTTATTCCTCCTTAAGTTCTTTACTTTCCACAAATTGCCTTCGGAAGACCATAAAAAACATGTCAAAATTTTGGATCGATTTCTATGATAATCTATTATACCACTTTAAAGCGACATCCTTGAAATTTTGAGAAAAAACTATGCATAGTAGCTTGTCACCATTATCAAAACTCATCATGAAATTTTGAAACTGATCGATGGTTATTCGCGTCTTGACTGTCATCATACTTTCTATCTTTGAAATGTCAAAACATCTGGGTAGATATCCGGAGAGTATTTTTGAAGACAAAGCTGACTGACTTTAATTATGCCATTGACTGAACATGTGGTCCTTATTAGAAGTGGCAAAGATCCTATGCTTGGATTACATGGAGAATTGATCACTCAACAATCAATCTATGCTATGGTCAGCTGACTCATTCATCTTTCCCTAATACTTTTTCTTTTTTCCGTTATCCTTACGACCCATTTTGTTCCTTGAAGAATCCTGCTTACTTGATAAATGATTTTTTTTGAATGTTTTTAGCTAGTTTTCCTTTCTTCTTGTTATGACAGTGATAATTATTTGAAGAAGAAGAAACTTCTAATTCTGACTCTGTTGTTGAGCCCTCAACAGACTCCGAAGTGCTTAAGATATGTTTAGCTCAATATTCCTTTTTAGATTCTTGGTGGGCTTTGTGAGACTGGTCATTCTGATATTGTTTTGGATTATGATGGGGATTATTATCTAGCTCGTCAAATTTGGGATACTATGACCGATTCTACCCCCTCAAATTCTTCTCAGCCAACCTCTGGGATCTCAATGCTTCAATTTATACTCGTAATTGATCATGATCCTCTTGCATAGGAAGCCTCTCTTCAATATCATTATTCATATGAGACGTGTGCGCATCTTCCTCTTTGACTATAACTTCCTCATCTTCAAAAGAGACCAAAAAAATACGAAGGTAAACTTATATGTTAGGTTTTGGATATTTCTATCTGGGTACTTTAGTCTTTACTCCCACTATGGTCGCCAATCTGGTAAGGATTACACTAGTCCGGAGGGTATTTAGGTAAATGTATAGGTAACGTATTAAATTTAAGGAAGGTAGAGAGATAATTGAGTTGTTGTACATAATACTTAGAGAGATAAAATCTTAAGCCCCTTAAATGTTGTTTGTCCAAGCTTTTATAAGCTAATTTTGGGTTAATGAACCTGATGAGAGAATAAATGACTAGGAAGAATATTGGATCTTGGACCTGATGTGACTAAAGTGAGAGTGTAGAGATTGAAAGTGGAAAGAGAATATTACTCCCTCTGTCTCATAATATGTGTCTTTCTAGAAGAGATGTTTTGTCTCATAATATATGTCGTTCTCGTTTTTCAATACAGCATTATTACATGCATTCCACTTTCAACCAATAAAATACTTAACTTTCTGCATAAGTTATTAACTCCACCAATCAAATTTATTTTCTTTTATTATTTCAAAGTCATTATTACTTTTCTTAATATCGGTGAAGAAACCTTAAACGACTAATATTATGAGACGGAGGGAGTATAATGTAGAATGTCCCACCTACCAAGAATAATAGGTCTCCTTTTATAGTAGTGAAGGGTAGACCCATTAATGCCCTTGGTGGGCTTGTTTTATTTCTCTTTTGGTCATTCATTAAATACTTTGTTTACAAATTACCCTCTAATAAGCTACAAATGTATTACAGTCATATTAGTTTCCTTCTATTCATAATTCACTCTTTATTATTTGTTTTGGCGAATTATCCCCTTATCAGTAGCCCCCCAGTCTTCGAGAGCAACGGGAACGATACTTGTAGAAGAATTGACTCGGAACGCCGCTGTTCCTTACCCTCTGAACTGATAACTGATCTACTCGGACCCGACCCTTTCTCTCCAGCGTGTCCGACCCGCAATTTCTATTAAGGGATCTGGCGCGGAGACTTTCTTCCTGTTGATGTCCGACCCTCTAAGCCTTATTAGGCGACCGGGCTCAGACGCTTTCTCCCAACTAAATTTAGTCCCAACGCTGTTTACGAGTCACCTTGGGTCTGCTTCCGATCCCTCTTGGTGGTTTTTCCATGGGCCCAGGCCGGTAATCTGGCTTTGGAAAGTGAATCGGGTCAAAGTGGCCCATCTAGTGTCCTCGTCTGAGCTGGGTAGTATAGGCTTAGCGTGCGTGTCAGAAGAAAAACGACACGTGTTGCCATATAACTTGAAGCGTGATCATCAGCACAGTCTCCTAAGGAGTTCTTTCGACTTCTGGCTGCTTTTCGTCACTTGGACTTCCCCGTACGTGTAACGGCTAGGCGGGGTTGTCTATAAATACCTCATAAACACAAATTAATCTCAGAAGCGTTTTAGAGAGAGGAAGTGTTGTCCGGACTTTTCTAGAGAGAGAGAGCTGGTTTTATGAGATATAGATACCCGAACCAGAACCCAAAACCCAAAAAGAAAAAAGAATCGGTGTTCAGATTCGTTGATTGGGCTAGCATTGGTGACCGTGCCGAAGAATGCCGACGTGCGGGATTAATTTGGAGTTCTGACACCAAGCCATTCACGCCTGTACCGCAGCCCCACGACCCCGTTCTTGCCGATCCGATCCTCGCCGAGTCCTTTACCTTGCCCGAACCCTTTGGTGCTCGGACCCCAGAGCCCATTATCATTCCTTCTAGCAGTAGCTCTCCACACTCCCCAACTGCTCAACTAAACCGTTCGACCCCTTCATCAGTCAATTCTTACGCCGCTCCGCCCCCTTTTCCGCCCCGACGTCGAGGCAAAGCCAAATTTCTTTCCATGGGAGAAACCAGCTCTCCTACTTCTCCCGCGGGAGGTAATTCTCTTGAGATGGTTCAACTTACTCCCTCCATTCGAGGATACCGAACCGGTACTAACACTGCTGTGACGTTTTTAGGTCTTGATCATCGGTCACTGACACCCGCAGAACTGGATCCCGAACGAGCTCGTCAACAACAAGAGGAGGCTCATCTGGCCCAAACTGGCAGCAGTTCTAACCCTGCGGACCTTCTTGTTCGACCATCCGACCCAGACGCGGCCAGTGCCCTTAGTTCTGACAGACTCCCGGTAGTGAATACCTGAAGAATTAGAGGTGGATGCCCTTCCTCTGGGCGAGGCTCTCGATAATATCTAACAAATCGGGCCTCAATGCGTTGTCCCGCAGTCGGGTTGCGTCTGCCGCGGTTATCTGCGAGTGGCTCTTTATCTTTTCCTTCCCGAACCCTTTTCTCGTCTAACGCCCGTTCTCTCTCAACGTTTAATCTGGCGATGTCTTTCAGGAGCTGTCTCCTGGTCATGATAAGGGTCGAACGCTTGTCCCGACCCTCTCTCCAAAACGGCTCGGGCTACCTCTCTCCCGACCCTCTCTCCAACAACTTCGTCATTCATCCTTTAAGATCAGATTGCGATTTTCAAAGAAAAATATTCCTTTTTGGTATCACGGGTTCCCACAGACGGCGCCAATGATGAGAGAATAAATGACTAGGAAGAATATTGGATCTTGGACCTAATGTGACTAAAGTGAGAGTGTAGAGAGAGAAAGTGGAAAGATAATATTATATTGTAGAATGTCCCACCTACCAAGAATAATGGGTCTTTTTTTATAGTAGGGAAGGGTGGACCCATTAATGTCCTTGGTGGGCTTGTTTTATTTCTCTTTTGGTCATTCATTAAATATTTTGTTTATAAATTACCCTCTAATAAGCTACAAATGCTATTACAGTCATATTAATTTCCTTCTATTCATAATTCACTCTTTATTATTTTTTTTGGCGAATTATCCCCTTATCAGAACCAATCAGATCAGACCATAGATATAGGTCAAGCCTATGGGTCATGAAAGCCCATTAACCACTTTTTCTTATATATATATCCAAATAATTAGATATATAACAAACAAATTGATGCATCACCCACACAACTTAGTCAAAAGGAAAAGAAATATGGTAAGTATAAAACTTATCTTAGGGTCTAAATTTTCCCCTCAAAAAAATTCGGCCTTATCTTTGTTTACTATCCTCAAAACTTTCTGATCCCCATAAGATTTTACTATAATAGTTCTTATCAAGTTATGTTTCTTGAAAAGGATAGAGCATACGACCAGAATAGTGTTAAAAAAATCATAGATAAATAGATCAAAAAAATAATTGCATGGGTAAGTGTGCCGATCATGCCACAAGAGAGGTCCGTTCAAAGTTACAACTATCAATGTTTTATGGTATAATTTTTTTTCTTTACCCAATTGAAGAATTTAAATCGAAAGATATTATATTTATGTGTGAAATTTTATCAATAAGGAGATAATTTTTTTTTTCTTATCAACAAAAGGATTGTTAAAAAAGTTGATTAATAATAGAATCGATCCGGAAATAAGTTCAAGTCATCTGAAAAACTATGATCAGGTCGAACTAGGGACAAAAAAGAGACTTATCCAAAATAAAAGAGCTAAAAATTACATTTTTAGGTACCTAGTAAAACTCGCAATGGTGACGAAATACTCAAATTTTATAAAATCTCCAAAAATGTTATTCGTCTTGCTGATATGGGAGTTCGTCATGACGATAAATATTTTGCATCGACGCTCCAATAACTTGTTATGGTAAAAATAGTTGTAATTAAATAGTGATCGAGTCTTCTCATCGTAATGATCCATTTTTCATCGTTGCAACAATCTATGCTCGTTATTGCAACAACGACAAACATATTATATTCAAATTTTTTAGTTTTACTAAAATTTTAACTTTTTTGACATGATATTTTCCAATCAATTATGAATTTTTAAAGTAGTTTTTAAAATTCCACAGCTGGTTTATTAGGCTAAGAGCTTAAAAGTACATATATTATATTTTTTTAACACATAAATCTTTTTTTACCTAATCAATTTAGGTTTGATCCTGAATTTTGTTTCTTTTCATTGAAAATTACAAAATTTCTTATATCACTTTTTAAAAATAAAAATATCAAAACAATAAAATAATTACAAAATATATATAAAAATGTACTCATACGTATTACAAATCACTTCACTTGTCTTACGATGACGAGAGTTTAGTGTAAAGTATTATTGTTTGCTATCCTATTTTTTCAAACGACACTAGCATTGTATATTAAAATTCTTACATTCAAATAAACAATTTCATCCAAAATTTGAACGTAAAACTATTCGAATTGGTTCACTATATATTGGAATCTCTGCATTAGAGACGTAACACGGTAATTTATATAATTTCATATTTTATAATAAAAGAACTACAAAAATTGAGAAATTAAACCTTTATCCTTAAATATAGTATTTGTTGGAATCAATTGAATTGCTTCAATTATCTTATTTAATAATTAGACGTTATATGAATTATTTTTATTGATGTTACATAAATTATTATTTTAGATGTTACCATTCCGGTTAATAAAAGCTATCATTTATTGACTCGAATATGTAATGCTTCTTGTAGGCTATTCAAAGCCATTTTGTGTTGTGTTTGAGTGAAATAATTTGAGTGAGAGTGAGGTATGTGTGTCTGAGTGAAACACAAAGAGAGTGAGGTATGTGTGTCTGAGTGAAACACAAAAAAGTGAGGTATGCGTGTCTGAGTGAAACACAAAAGAGTGAGTTATGTGTGTTTGAGTGAAAAACAAAAAGAGTAAGGTATGTGTGTGTGAGTGAAATACAAAAAGAGTGAGGTATGTATGTCTAAGTGAATCACAAAAAGAGTGAGCTACGTGTGTCTGAGTGAAACACAGAAAGAGTGAGGTATGTTTGTTTGAGTAAAACAAAAGTGTTTAAGTGAAGAAATAGTGAGGAAAGTAACAAGAGTCTTTTAAGTGAAAAAAAGTGAAGAAAGTGTGAAACAAGTGTGAAAAAATGGCATCTGATTTGAACAATTTTAGTGCCCATGTGTACCCAAATTTGATGGAGATTACGATCACTGAAGTTTACTCATGGAGAATATCTTACGTTCAAAAGCGTACTGGTGTGTAATTCAACCAGGTTACCGGGAATCTGAAGAAGGTGAAGTGTTGACGGTAGTGTAGCAAAAGATGTTGGATGAATCTAGGCTTACAGATTTGAAGGCAAAGAATTACTTGTTTTAGTCCATCGAAAAGACTATATTGAAGACCATTACTGAAAAGCAGACATCCAAAAAACTTTGAAAAGCAATGAAGACCAAGTATCATGACAATGAAAAAGTGAAGCATGCTCAAATTGAGTGGCTTCGAAGATTGATTGAAACAGAAGAGATGAAGAAGGGTGAAACGGTGACAAATTATTTTAGAAGATTCATGGTCATAGCAAATAACATGATAAACTATGGAGAATATTTGTAAGATGCAAAAATGGTTGAGAAAATCCAGCGCACGATGACATACGATTTCAATTAGATTGTATGTTCAATTGAAGCGTCAAAAGATATTTATCAAATGACAGTCCATGAGTTGCAAAGCTCACTACTTATTCATGAACAGAAGCAATAATGCAAGGTCTTTAGAAAACAAGTACTGAAAGTCGAGGGTGATCGCAGTTATGGACAAGGTAGTAGAAGAAGTAATTTTGGCAGAGGGGGAAGTAATTTCGGCAGAGGGACAAGGGAAGAGGTGGAAGAGGATAGACTATTAACAGAGCTCATGTTGAGTGCTTCAGGTGTCACAAGCTAGGATATTATCAAAGTGAGTGCCCAAATGGATAAAAAAGAGCAAACTACACCGAGTTTGATGAATGAGAAGACTTACTTTTAATGGCTCATATAAATATCAAAGAGGTTGAAGATAAAGGGGTTTGGTTTATCGATTCCAGTTGTTCAAATAATATGACAGGTGACAAATATTGGTTTGTTGAGCTCAATGAAAACCTTATACATGGAGTAAAACTAGGGAATAACTCACGACGGAGATGATGGGAAAAAGAAATGTGAACTTTGAAGTCGAAGGGCTGACCCAAATATTAACAGATATGTTTTTTGTTCCAAAATTGACTAATAATCTACTGAGTGTTGGGCAACCTCAAGAAATAGGTTTAAATATTTTGATCGACCAAGGAGCATGCAAAATCTACCATCCTCGTAAAGGTTTGATTATAAACTCTACAATGACAATAAATCGCATGTTCATATATGCAATTAGAAAGTCTGGTTTTAATAGATGTTAGAAAGTAGAAGATGAGTCATACTCTTTATGGCACAAGTGTGATGGGAATTTGAGTAACTTATACATTAAGACTATGGAAGAAAATCAAATGGTAAAGGGATTACCTCAAATGAAAGAGACAACGAAAGTGTGTGAATTATGCAATATTGGAAAGCAACATCGGTTAATCATGTCAAAGAAAATCAGTGACGAGCAACAGAGAAATTGAAGCTTGTTCATGCAGACTTATATGGGCGAATATCTCTTGCTTCTCAGAATGGAAAAAGGTATATATTCTTGCTGGTAGATGATTATAGTCGCAAAAGTTGGATATATTTTTTGTCAGAAAAAATGAAGCTTTTGTTATTTTTAAAAACTTATAAATTCTTATTGAAAAGGAAGCTGGAAAATTTATATGTTGTCTGAGAACTCATAGAGGAGGAGAGTTTACTTCAAATAGCTTCAACCAATTTTGGAAACAATATGGAACCAGAAGACAACTAACTGTTGCCTACACTCTTCAACAAAATGGAGTAGCCGAGAGACAAAATCGCACAATCATGAACATGGTCAGATGTCTACTCGCAGAAAAGAGCATGCCAAAGAATTTTTAGGCCGAAGCGACTAAGTGGATGTGTCATGTGATGAATAGAAGTGTGGCAAGTTTTGTAAGTGATATGGTTCGAGAAGAGTGTTGGAGTGGAATTAAACCAAGCGTGAGCTATTTCAGAATTTTGGTTGCATAGGTAATGTGTACATCCCTGAGCAGCATAGAATAAAGATAGATAACATGAGACATAAGTGTGTTTTACTTGGAGTAAGTGAGGAGTCAAAGGCATACCGACTTTATTATCCAACTTTAAACAAAACTTTCATTAGTCAGGATATAATATTCGAAGAGGAAGAGAAGTGGGATTGGAATGTTGATGTGAAAAAATCAGATGATAGTCTTGAATGGAGAGAAGTAGACACTACTAGAGAGGAGAATGATGAAGAAATTAAAGTTGTTGAGGAATATGTCATTGATGAAAATAATATCATGTCACCTCAACCTGAAACACATCAGAAAAAAAAGGCATAGAGCACCGATATAGATGCAAGATTATGAAAGTGAAAAAATGATTTCAGATGAATAGGTTGAAGTAAAAATATCATTGGCACTATTTATGTATAATGCTGATCCGATGTGTTTTGAATAAGATGTCAAAGAAATAAAGTGGATTGACGCAATGAAATGTGAAATAGATGCCATTGAGAAAAACAACACATGGGAACTTGTAACTCTCCCTGCTAATGCAAAGAAAATCGGGGTTAAATAGGTTTTCAAGACTAAATTAAATGAAGATGGGGAAGTGGATAAATACAAAGCAAGATTGGCGGTGAAAGAATATACACAAGAATAAAGCATTGATTATGATGAAGTATTTGCATCTGTTGCAAGATGAGATACAATCATAATTTTATTGGTTGTTGATGCACACAAAAGTTGGAAAGTATATCAATTAGATGTAAAAAGTGCTTTCATATATGGAAAACTGAAATAAGTGGTGTATGTAGATTAAGCAGAGGGTTTTTTTCAAAAAAGGTGAAGAAGACAAAGTATATCAACTCACGAAAGCTTTGTATGGTCTGAAGCAAGCTCCCCGAGCTTGGTTTTGTCGGGTAGAGAGGTATTTCAAGCAAAAAGGATTTGACAGAAGTAGTCATGATCACACATTGCTTATTAAGAGGGAAGAAGTGATGTATATTATGGTAAGTCTCTATATAGATGATTTAGTTTTAACTGGAAACGATGAACAATTAATTGAAGAGTTAAGTTGTCAATGACACGAGAATTTGAGATAATTGATCTTGATTTGATGAGGTTCTTTCTTGGTGTTGAAATTTATCAAAGCCAATATAGGATTCACTTAAGATAGAAAAATTTTGCTCATGAGGTGCTGGAAAATTTTGAAATGACAAACTGTAATTCACTAAAAAAATCCTATTGTCCCTGGTTCTAATCTCTCAAAGGCAGGAGCTGGAAAAGAAGTCGATACTACTCTATACAAGCAGTTGGTGGGTTGTCTAATGCACCTCAAAATTACAAGACCTGACATGATGTATATGGTCTGCTTATTGTCTCGGTTCATGGCCAAACCAATGGAGGAACATATGTATGCAACTAAAAGAGTTCTACGATATTTAAAAGGTATAATGGATTTTGGCTTTTTTTTATAAGAGAGGATCAGAGATGAAGGTGGAAGTATACACGGACAATGATTATGTTGGTGATCTCGATGATAGAAAAAAGCACTTCAGGTTATGCTTTTATGTTCAATGAAGCTGCAATATGTTGGAGCTTAAGAAAACAAGAGGTAGTTACTTTGTCTACAACCGAAGCAGAGTACATTGCTGCAGCATCTTGAGCTTGTCATTGTGTATGAATCAAAAAAATTATGGAACAAATCACATCTGAACAATCGAATGTCTAGAAATCTATTGTAACAACACTTCTTCAATTGAACTCTCGAATAATCCGGTGATACATAGGCGCACGAAGCATATCGATGTTAGGTATCATTATGTACGAGATCTTACAAATCAAGAAGATGTGAAGCTGGTTTATTGTGGAACAGAATAACAAGTTGCAGATATAATGACCAAGCCAGTGAAGTTGGAGACGTTTGTTAAGTGTCGAAATTCACTTGGATTACAAGCACTAAAAGATTAAACGGGTTCTTTTCAGGCATATCCAGTTTAAAAGAAAAATTTGTTAGAATTGATTTAATTGTTTTATTTCATAATTAAACGTTACATTGATTTGTATTTAAAACGTTACTATTCCGCTCAATAAAAATTATCATTTATTGACTGAAATTTGTAACGATTCTGGAAGATTGTTTAAAACCATTTTGTGGGACTAACGGTACTCATATAGACTAAAATTCGATATAAAAAACATAAATGACATTAGATATATATAAATATCTACAAATCTACCATTTATTTACATAGTAGTTCCACTCGATTGATTGAGTTAACTTCTCCTGAAATTACTTGCTCCCTAATCAAGGGAGGTGTGGAATGTTCTTTTCTTCTTTAAGAACTGGGCAGCTTTTATAGCTTTTGATTTCAAGCTCCCTCAAGTTAACACTACACTTACAACTCACCATTTTAGTAATCACATGAGTTTTCTTTCTCTGGAAGCTACTCTCATTTCATATAATATAGTGTTAAACATAAGTGGTACGGGTTTTCAAATTAATATAATCTAACTTGGGTATCTATAGTGTCTTGATTATTCAGTTTCATTTTAATGCTATGGAAATAGAAAATAATCTTCTTTGGGAAATCTCCAGGTTTTTGTTTTATTTTTGCAAAAAAAAATAAAAATAGATCAAATATATGGTACAATATTGAGCTCCATAATCTTCATGATTAAAGTACCCTATCAAATAGAATAAATAATAATTTTTAAAGGGACAAAAGATTCATCTTGTTGCTTCCAAGATTAACAAAAGGTCTGTTTTCCTCTTAATCTAAATGCATCAAAAGAAGCCAAAAGAGAATTTTTGAAAGGGCACCAAAGAATGTTTGGTTTTAAAGTGTGAGAAATCTTTATAGGTTTAAAGTACTAAGAATATTTAAAGTTGATACAATCAGAATTTTCACTCACTAAACCAGATTATTTTATACTTCAAAACATTGGTATCTAGATATGTTATACTATACCATCCATTTCATACAGGTTCAAATTTATTCTCTATTTTTGGGTTAATTTTTTTATTGAAACTTTTACTCATCTAATTGTTTTTTTTTTTTAAATTTTCATATTTGTATCATTTTGTTTTCCTTTCTATTGTTGTAGTGTATAATCTATTATTTATAAAAGCAATATAGCAGTAGTTCATGATAATGAAAACGAAGGTGAAATTCGAAAGAGAGAGAGGGATAAAATACAATAGAAAAGAAAAAGGATGGGAGTGAGAGAAAAGTAAAAAAGAAAAGTGAAAAATGTAAGAACATGAAAGTACGTAAGGTTTCTTTGCATGCAAAAGATGACGACTAAATCCATCATTGCTGCCACAATTTTTTTTCTTTTCCACAAATCCCGATGCGGATGAATCTTTTCCTCTTTTATTGAATTTTTAAACCTAGAAACAAAAGGAAAAGCTTCTTTTGAAAATGACAAACTTTAATCCAGAGAATGATCTTGGCAAGCAAAGAATTTCGACCCATCCAGTGTCTTTTATGTTGGTCTGTAACCTTTGATTATTCTCATGTTTCTTTTTTGTTTCATTAAGTTCATTCCAAGTGGACTAGGCGAATAACGAAATTACTTGCGCAACAACGGTTGTTAACTCAATAGGGTCTCCCGGCACATTCCGTCCCGATATATTTAAAACGGCTATTTTGTTATAAATTTACATAGTTATAACGTCAGGCCGTTCTAATGTTTTACCATTATAAAATGGGTTATATTTTAGTTTTCACATTATAATTTGATTTTTTTTTTAGTTTTTTTAGTTATTTTAAATAGTTAATTAGATTTTTCCATTAATATGGTGTTAGATTTTTATATTTTATTTTTGAACTTGTTGGAATTTTTGGATCGTTATATATTTCAACCATTAAATATTTTAAATAGTTTATTACTATATTATTCAAGTATATTAGATTTTTAATATGTATTTTTAAAGTTGTTGAAATTTTTAGATATTTATATCTTTTAATCATGACATATTTCAATTAATAGTTTATTATATGTTTAAAGTTATTTGACTCTTTCAACTATTATCTATTTTAAATAGTTTATTAGATCTTTCAACTAATAGTGAGATGTTGTGGTTTCAGCGTTTGAAAAAGCACTGGGTAAGGTCAGGTGAGCGTAGCACACAATTTTACCATCCCTCAATCGTACGAAAAAGAAAAATTCCAAAAACTACAGGTTTGAGAAATAATCAAGGGTAGTGTATTTAGGATCTACCCGAGGTTTAAAGGATGGTTAGATCATTTTTAGAGAAATTTTATACCATAAATATCGAGTTTGTTAGTCTATTTTGTTTTTTGTATATTCATCGCTTGGGGAAAGTCGAATCTAATCTTCTAGTTGAGAAGTTTTCAGATGAGAAGATTTAGGAGGTCATTTTTCAATCAACCCCGTTAAAAGTTTCGGGATTAGATGGTATATCTCTTGCATTTTATCAGAAATGTTGGGAGACATTGGCCCGATTGTTGTAAGATGTTTTATAACGCGATTGGAAGATGAAATATCCATACTCGACTTAATGGTACGATTATTCATCTGAATCCTAAAGTTGATGACTAAAAAAGAATCAGTCGTTTTCGCTCGATAAGCATAGTCAATGTGACATATTTTAACATATTACAACCTTGTTAGTTGATCGTATTGGACCCAATCAGACAAGTTTTCTTCTTATGCGATCTACCATAAATGGTATAATCTTGATGCTAGAGGTGGACCATCAATCGCATAGAGCCACTAGGGCACATAGATACATGACGATTAAGGTTAACCTAGCCAAAACATATGAAAAGTTTAGTTGGTGGTTCATTAAGGACATTATCACTTAATTTAGGCTCCAAACGACATGGATAAGTTTTATCATTACCGCCACGAGGTCGAATTCGATGCATATTATGTTAAATGGACAATCGCTCAAGCCTTTCACACTGGAACGAGATATCAAATAAGGAAATCTGATGGCTCTTTAATTTTTTTTCTCTTGTATATTGAATGAGTATGTCTTAACTTTCAGGTTATGTATAGTAGTGGAAAATATAGTCCACTCTGACTCCATGGAAAATTTTCTCGACCTCTCACGTTTTCTTTCTAAACAATTTAATGTTATTTGCAAAGACTTCAAAATAAAAATCCGACTTGATTAAAAGAGTATCATACCTATTTCGCGATGAATCCGACCAATGAGTAAGCGATGAGAAGTCAATAATAGTATTTTTTGGGAATGTAGACCAAATTTACAAAAATAATTTGGTGATTAGGAGTGGTTTTTGGTCTTAATGAATCAGTAGGGATGTATCTCGATACACCAATTTATTCTGCTCACCTCCTTGTGGGGTTTTATTTCTAGATTACTTCAAAGATGGGGGGATTACCAAATTAGAAAGCATAAAATCATTCTTTAACAGGTCAGATAACTCTGCATAATCAATTTCCAGCATGATGTTAACTTATATTATACAGACAATAAAGTTTTCGGTGCATGTGTGTAATAAATGTATTCATATAATTGGAGATTTTGTTTGGTATTTATCTGATAAGGTAATAAGATACATTAAGCGGCACAGGGTAAGATATAAATACCGAAAAAAGAAAAAGGAAATGATTTAAGAGTACATAGATTTTAATAAAACGGTATTAGCTAAACTAGGGTAAAGGTTCTTACAAAATGAAAATAGATTATTGGTAAGTGTTCTGAAATAAAAAAATTTTAAATAAGGATTGATGGACCGTGTAGTTATGTCTCCAGATTTGAAGATGTGTAAAAACATATTGGAAGAGTGGGATGTGTTGATTAATGCAGTGAGTATTATTCAACATTATGATGGAGAGCATTACAAATGGAAACTAGATGCATCAGAAGTATTTTTGGTAAAATCAACTTATATTTTGTTAATCCCGCTGTGTGAGGAGGCAATATTCAAGTGGGAAAGTCATTAGGCCATCGAGTGTCTATAAAAAGTACTAGTATTATTGTATTATGTCATAAGTAATAGGCTTCTGAAAACAGTTAATTTGGTGAGACATGGTGTAACATGAGCGATTCTTTATAGTGGATGCGGTAAGGCCCTAGAGATGATTATTCACTTTTTCCGAGATTATGAGAGGTATAAAGTTCTTTGTGTATCTTTGAGTGATCTTGGGGATATAAAAAATTTATTCGAGAGCATGATACAATCTATAGCACCCACTGGAAGAGCGTTGAAACTTCAAGATGAACAACGATAAAGTTTTGTTTGCGCACCATGAAATGAGTGAGCAATTGTAAGAGATTTTAGATAATGGAGTGAATTATTAAAATGTCGAGGGAAATCCATGAGCCTAGAAATTTCAACTTTGAATTGGTTATATCATGTCATATATGGTTGGATAAGAATAACATAGAACTCAATGCAAGGCAAAAGTCTATAACAGAAATTTAGGCTATGGTTTAGAACACGAACAAGGATTATATCCGAGATTAGGTTAAAGAGGTTGACGAAGGAATTATATTTTCATTGGGAAGTAAAATTATAAAATGGAAAAATCCAATTGCATGAGTTAAACTAGACGTGGATTGGTGTTTGTAGTCAGATCATTTGATAGTATAAGTATGAGAAGTGTTTTGCAATGTAAATGAATCCTTTTTAGGTGGATTTAAGGGATCAATCTTGGTAAAATAAAATTTTCAAACAGAACTTTATGCATTATAATTCGGGCTATATATGGCGTTGGACCGTAAGTATGAGACGTTTGTTATGATGACAAACTTTAGAGAATTACCAGTGATATTATGACCGACTGTCATTTGGAATATACTCCATGAAACAAATTCAAGCAGTATTTCATAGTATTAGGTTCTTGTCATTAATGTTTTCATTCTTCTCGTCCATTTTTATTTGTTGATGGAACATTTTTTACCGACAAGCATAGAGGAGTATTTCTTTACACCATAGAAAAATATGGTAACAAAGGTAAGTTTCATGCTTTTCCGTTTCTTATTATATACATGTAACATGCGAGACTTTAGTTTCTTAGTAGCAGTTCATGCAAGACATGTATATAATAGTCTAACCTACCAACATGGAGGATATGTTATACAGAACATGTGATTCGTTACCATATGGTTATGTGAGATCTATGAAACAATTGTTGCAAAATTTTATATACATATAGTATCAGTTTAATTTTTTTAAAGGTATTTTCCATATTTCATTTGATATTATTGGTTATGAAGATGGTGATAATTGTTAATGGTTTCCAGAGAGTTTGAAATCTCATTTATTGGAACATCAAATAACATTCATTTCAGACCGTCATTTAGGTATCATTAATGTTTCTTCCTTTTATCCAAACTGCTATCATGCATATTGTATTTTCCATCTTGTTCAGAATTCGAGGTATGCTCTCAGTCGTTCTGATGTAAATTTTAAGTCTATGATCATTTATAGGTTTAGACAATATGATTATGCTCTAATTGTAGACATTTTTTATGAAAAGTTTGAAGTATTTCTTAGGGAAAAAGGTAATATAGTTATTAACGTTCACAATAATTTACCTCGGGATAAATATGCTCAAACATTTGTTCAAGAGAAAAGATATGGTGCTATGGCATCTTGTGTGGTCAAATCTTTTACCCATCAGATTAAAAATCTGTTTAGTCTACTTATGACTCAAATTTCACGATGTTATTCGAATGAGTTAAGTTGGAGCAGTAAATGATATTGTGAGTTTGAAAAGAAGTTAAAGGTTAATATGAAAAAAGGTCATCCCTGGCTAGTTCGTAAGTTTTTTGCAGCCATATTTGGAGTTTTTTCTGAACCGATTATGGTTGTTAATTGACTGGATTTTAAATGTTCATGTAATATTTGGCAACAATATTTTTTTTCTATGCTCTCATGCTTTTGCTGCAATACATTCGACTCAGCGAGATCCTATGACATTAATAGAGCCATTTTTCATTATTAACAATTACATGCACACTTACTCTTGTAGCATACATGATTTAACCAATTTTGGTGAATGATTAAGCTCTAATAAATTATCGAAAATTCTACCTCTTAACTTGAAAAGATGAGCTGGAACGCCTAAAAAGAAGCGTATTTCGTTTAGAGGATAAATAACAACTAGGTAGATGAAGTTTGGTCGTTGTTAAAGTTAGGACATAATAAAAGGACTTGCGAGGAACTTGTTTAAATGTTTTTGAGATACTATGAATTTTCATGTTACAAAGTATTTCTTTGTCTACTTATAGAAACATGCGAATCTACTTGAACTAAACATGGGATTCTACTTAAAACTAATATACAATTTTGGTTAAACTAAACATGCGATTCTACTTAAACTATTTTGTATATCTAATTAAACTAAACATGTAATTATACTTACTGAGACCAAACATGCGATTCTACTTAAACCAAACATGCGTTTCTACTTATGTAGACTTGTGATTCTAATGCAAATAAACATGCATTTATGTTGTAATTAAACATGTGATTCTAATGCAACTAAACATGTGATTCTAATGCAACTAAACATGCATTTCTATTGTAATTAAACATTTGATTCTACTTCCATTATACACGAGTTTCTACTGCAAATAAACATGCATATCTACTTGAACTGTGGTAGACATATTAGCCATACAAAACAAACCGAGATGAGATCAAGTACGTTGTTGTATTTATCAAAGCCAAACTTCAATATGCCAGAAAACAACAAAAACATTCAACCCTAACATGAAAAGTTCATAATTTCAACCTTAATAACAAAAAAAATTAGGTTTGAACGGATATCGTGCCAGAAAAAAAATAAAACCATCAAAAATATAAACTTTCAAACATCAGAAGCAAAGTCTCATTCGCCAGACTCTTCATCTTCCTCCTTCTCTTCATCATAATATTCCTCATCGTTAGACTTTTTCTCATCCTCTAGTTTCCTAAACTTTCTCTATCTGAGTGGAAGAACATAATACAAGTCTTCCTTATCTCCAGAATAGGAAGCAGGGTTTGACGAATAATAGTAGAAAACGAACGAGAAGATCTCCTCGTCATCAACACTAAAGGATTATTCCTCTGTTGTCGTTATTTTCTATTTGACTCTCTTGTTTTATAAAAGAATCCATCATCAAAGGATCTTGAGAAGTCTTACTCATCATCAGAGGAGATGTTAATGAAAATAACCATTATTTTGAATTTTGTGAGTTTAATTCTAATCAATTTGTAAGTTTTGTTTTTGTATGTAATCCTACTAAAGGTGTAAACCTAATTTATTGGGGAAAAATTAATGAAAGGAGAAATTTTTACTATCACTCTAACCTTTCTTGATAATCATTTTGTAGTTATTGCTTTAGTTTTCTTGAGTTATCTACTGTTGTCAAATCAAACAATAAGTTATGCAATAGAAATATAGACAAACTTAATTATTAATATAACATAACTGGTTGGAAGATGGTGATACATATTAATTATCATGGAGACCACTTCATTGTTTACTTTTAAAAATGGATAAAGCCAATGAATAATATGCAGACTACATGGATTCAAACATGTGGTTTGTGAAGTAACTGATCATGCGACTCTATCATAACTAAACATGCGACTCTATTGTATCTAAACATGCGACTCTAGTGTTAGTTTACAAAAAAATAATTATATTTTGTTACTTACAAAATATATTACTTATAAAATATATTACTTACAATATAGGTAACATATGAAAATACTATATTAAGAGAGCTACCAATGAACGTTTTTGTTTTTATCATTTATAAAATAATAAAACATTTGAGCTCTCATATAATGACTCATGTCTTTTCTGTATCTTTTAGGAACAAACCCATTCTTAATAAAGTTTTTGGTTTTTTGGTTTTTATTATAATACAAGGCTTCTTGATTTTTATTGTGGAATATCTCTTTCTGTTTTCATTTTATATGCCTTTTTTGAATATGCAAGAATTTTTTTTTATATGGTACCCCAACTGTTAACAAGAGTTAAGACCACTTAAAATGTTATATGCAAGACTAGTAGAAAATAAGCAGCATACATGACTTTAAAGTAACTACAATATTTTTTCTTGTTTTTTCTAGTGTGAATTTTCTGTGAGGCAAAAATGGGTTATATTTTGTTTTTATTCCTTTTTCAAGGTTCATAATCAACCATTTACAATGGTTCATTTCATTTTTCGAGATGGTGCGTACTAGAACTAACATATAATACTTGTGGCATAGTGAGGAATACTTCATCAACCATTTTTGTTAGATCTTTCTTCGTGGCCAGTGAAGTTTGCATTAAGGCAAAGGATTATAAGAATTTTTTTTATAATAATTGATACCTAATTTAGGTATACATAGTGTTGTATGAGCAGAAAGTTTTATCACGTCGAATTTACAACTGTAAGTACCATCGAAGTCTTGGACTGGTACATTACAATTTTTTTCTTTAAGTATCTTATAAATACAAACGTCAATAATATACCAAATGACAAGTGGGAGATATGTAATTAAATATGGTTTTCCACTGTAACCAAACATGTAATTCTAGTTTAAGTAAACATGCAATTCTAGTTTAAGTAAACATGCATTTCTACTGTAATTAAACATGCGATACTACTTCAATTGAACATGCGTTTCTACCTTAAAGTCCATTGTTATAATACAACACTTGTATATTTTAACTTAAATTCTAGGTCGCATTCATTAGGTAGCATCATCATGTCACTTACATAAATATTCATTCTATAGGATCCTTGCGATGATAGTAAATACCATACTTATGGATCTTTATGTTTTTCTCGCATTTTGTATCTTACACACTTTCTGGTATTCACTGAAGACTGTTTTGTTGCTGTATTTATTTCCCAACCAGGGAAAGTCGCATCCTCATCTTGTATCTCACCATATATTTCTTCAAGTAATAATAATTCAGGCCACTCATTGTCCTTTTGCATTAGTTTTTTAGTTGCCTGAAAGATGAAAGAAATGATGTCAAGCACTATGTAAGTCATGCATGAAACCAACTATCCATGAAGTAAACGTGCGAGACAAGTTATCTATAAATTAAATCTACGAGACTAGCTATCTACAAGAAACATGCAACACATCGACACATATCATTAATATAAATATGACTCCAAGTATAATAAACATGTGATTCTAAGTATAATAAACATGTGATTCCAAGTATAATAAATATGCGAGACGTGTTATATATAACATAAAACATATTCTTTTACAACCTTACAATATATGACTTTAGAAACCTATAGTATATAACAATATATATTCAACGTTGAATCTTAATCTAGTTAAGATCCACTTATATCTTCACGAACTTATACCCATATGTTTTCTTTGTCTCATTTATAGCCTTATCATTAGTAACATCTATGAAAACATCAGCCTCCATCTCTTCCATGATAGCATCCCAAGTTCATTACATGGCAACATCATGTTCAAGCTTATCAATCTCATTATACTAGGGTTGTGTAAGCTCTGTCAAAAAATCATCATCATGTTTTACTTTATACATGCTCTTTTTTATCGGGTGTATTAGCTAAGGCTTATGATAATGCTTTTCTTTTGCACTTTTTAGGTGTTAGTTGCTCAGGTTGTCTGTGTTGGGGTTCTGTTTCATGTGGGTCGACTTGTGATGGTTTTAGTTGATTGAGTCGAGCTTCTTCTGCCTGTGGGTAGGTTATTTCTTGTTGTTCTTGTGGTATTGGTGGGATTTACTGATTAGTGGTGGTGGTGGTACTGACTCAGTTGGTTTTGGATTACAAAAAAGGTACAAAAAGTGTTATGTCAAGGTCTGGAGTTCCAACTCCCGACATAACTCGAATATCACTTTATCTTATTCTTCAACCTCTAATAAAAATGCGATACATATTAGTACGATGCATATGAGACTGAAACAAATAAAACATATATAACAAGCGAGATAGAGGAGAAACATATACTAAAAAATTTATAATATTTTTCAAGCCAACAGTTTATACAGTAGAACTCAATAGACCACCTATATGTATTTCTTTATCTTTTATGTTCCAGTCTGACATAAAAGAGAACTCTTGTGGCCGTATTCTTTTTTTCAGGGGTGGTTCTACCTTTTTTTATGTGGTTGCATTGTTTTTCAAGGTGGTTGTACTGCTCTTCGAGGGGGTTGAAGTCTTCTTGTAGGGTGTTGAAGTCTTCCTTTGTTGTTGGATAAATTCACCTAAGGTGAAACCAGCATCAAAGTCATCTCTGAACCCCCCGGTTTCAGTTGAAGATGTCCAGATTTATTTATGGTGGCGGTTGTGGGCTTGTGTGTTCGGGTTAGGGTGGTTGGTGGTTGTCTGGGTGTAAAGGCCTTCTTCTTGGCTTTGATCTTATTGATTTATTACTTCTATTAGGACTTTTATGTGGTGCAGGATATGGTTTTCCAACTGGTTCATCTCTCAGATCATGCCCACTAGCTTCATCTCCACTAAATACTCTTTTTTCAATAACTGTCAGTGTTAATTCACCCTATATAATTTATACAACGATAAACAACTCAATAAAACATATGTGACTAGTTTAAGTCAATATGAGAGATTAATATAACTAAACATGAAATTTTAATGCAAAATAAACACCATCAATTCAAGTTATATTGACCATGAGATTATGTGGTACAGATCATGCGATTGTTATTGACCATACGATTCTACTGCAAGAAACACCATACGATTCTATTGCTGCTAAACATGCGATTATACTGCAAAAAATACCATGCGAGACTAGTGCCATTGACCATGTGATTCTGGTTCAACTGAACGTGCGATTTTATTTCAACTAACCATGCTTTTTAATTATACCCAAAGTTGATGATTTTGACTCCAATACCCACCATTTGTAGCATTTTGGGATCGTGTTGGACCTTGCTTCTACTTGTGCAACAGTTGTGTGCTCCATGATGAATAATTGCATCAAAAATAATTATGAACAACATTACATATTTTTTACTTGTTTAATTACGCAGCAATATGCCTACCATTAAAAGTGCACCACATCCGATAACTCTATGCATTTCCAATGAAGCCAGTTTGCCATCACTTGAGTAAAATGTATCATATTTCTGAATTATCTGCATTTCCAATGAAGCCAGTTTGCCATCACTTGAGTAAAATGTATCATAACCTTCAAGTAAAATGTGAAGACAGTGGAGATGAGGCAAGTGCTAAGCACATTAAAGAGAACTGGAGTGAATTGAAAAGACACTGTAATTTTAGGGGGTTATAAATTACACATTAAGGACTGTAATATTTTTTTCTCTTTTTTAAGTGTTACAGTCTCTATAAAACCTTGTGTTAGGGTTAGGGTTTTTTGTGTATTCACCAGAAACGGCAGTCACTGTGTTCTTCCTAATAAAATCGATCTGCAGCAGGTCCGGAGACGTAGGCATAATTTGCTGAACTCCGTTAACAATTGTGTCTTTGATTTCACTTTTGTTTTTGTGCTTTCCTTTTCTTTTTTTTTTCTTTTGATCTGATTTGACAGGAAATTAGCATATTTCCCTTACAACTGGTATCAGAGCCAAGTTGGTAGCGATCCAAAGGAAATCAGATTTGAGTGGGAGCAATGGCTACAGACAAAGGAAAGGTGAGACTCAAAAAATTCGATGGTGTAGATTTTGGGTTCTGGAAGATGCAGATTGAAGATTATCTGTACCAGAAAAAACTTTATCAACCCCTCTCAGAAAAGAAACCAGAAGGTATGAAAGATGAAGAATGGACCCTTCTTGATAGACAAGCTCTTGGAGTCATCCGATTGACGCTATCCCGCAACGTTGCTTTTAACATCATAAAGGAAACAACCACGGCGGGTCTTATGAAGGCTCTCTCTAGTATGTATGAGAAGCCATCAGCGTCTATCAAAGTTCACTTGATGAGGCGTTTATTCAATTTGCAAATGATGGAAGGCGCTTCGGTAGCTCAACACCTCAATGAACTTAATACAATCACAAGCCAGTTGAGTTCAGTTGAAATTGATTTTGATGAAGAAATACGAGCATTGATACCGTTATCTTCACTACCAGATAGTTGGAATGCTACTGTCACTGCGGTGAGTAGCTCATCAGGAAGCAATAAGTTGAAATTTGATGATGTTCGTGACCTATTTCTCAGTGAAGAGATTCGAAGGAGAGAATCAGGTGAGTCATCAATCTCCTCAGTCTTACATACAGAATCGAGTGGAAGAAATTCAACCAGAGTATATGGACGTGGTAAGTCGAACTACCGAGGCAAATCAAGAGACTGGAGGTCCAAGTCTAGGAATCCTAAAAATTCCCAGGGGTTGAGAAACATGGAGTGTTGGAATTGTGGGAAGACTGGGCACTTAAAATATCAGTACAAGAGAGAACCAAAGGAACAAGAGAAGAAGACAGAGGCAAATATCACTTCAGAAGGAGATGATGCGTTAATATGCTCCTTAGAAAGTAGGGAAGAGTCTTGGATATTAGACTCCGGAGCATCGTTTCACGCGACTTCGAAGAAAGAATTCTTCGAGAGGTATGTCCCTGGTAACCTTGGAAAAGTATATCTTGGTGATGATCAACCTTGTGATATTATTGGTAAAGGTACTGTGAAGATTAAGTTGAATGGGTCTGTATGGGAACTGAAAGATGTCAGACATATCCCCAGTCTGAGAAAGAACTTAATCTCAGTAGGTCAGTTGGCTAGCGAAGGCTATAGTACGATCTTCTATGGCGACAATTGGAAAATTTCAAAGGGAGCAATGACGATTGCTCGCGGAAAGAAGAGTGGTACTCTTTACAAGACAGCAGAGACAAGCTGTTCAATTGCAATAGCAGCAGGAAACGAAAATCCAAATGTTTGGCACCAGAGGCTTGGCCATATGAGTGTGAAGGGTATGAAAATTATGTACTCGAATGGGAAGCTTCTAGGTCTAAAGTCAGTCGATATAGACATGTGTGAAGATTGCATAATTGGAAAACAGAAAAGGGTCAGTTTTCAGACGAGTGGTAGAACCCCAAAGAAAGAAAGGCTGGAGCTTGTTCACTCGGACGTTTGGGGGCCAACAACTGTTTCATCTATAGGAGGGAAACACTATTTCGTGACCTTTATCGATGATCATTCTCGAAAGGTATGGGTTTATTTTCTGAAGCATAAATCTGAAGTGTTTGATGTTTTTAGGAGATGGAAATCTATGGTTGAGAATGAGACAGGTCTGAAGATTAAAAAGCCGAGAACTGATAATGGTGGTGAATATGAGGACACCAAATTCAAGAACTTTTGCTATGAGCATGGTGTCAGGATGGAGAGAACCATTCCAGGTACGCCTCAACACAATGGTATTGCCGAACGTATGAATAGAACGTTGACAGAAAGAGCCAGAAGCATTCGAATACAGTCTGGTTTACCGAAACAGTTCTGGGCAGACGCAATCAACACATCGGCTTACCTGGTTAACCGAGGCCCGTCGGTTCCCTTAGAACATCGAATACCCGAGGAGGTATGGAGTGGTAAGGATATAAAATTATCACATCTAAGAGTTTTTGGTTGTACAGCATATGTTCATATAAGTGACCAAGGCAGGAACAAGCTTGATCCGAAATCAAAAAAATGTTTCCTGATCGGCTATGGCGAAGATGAGTTCGGTTATCGTGTTTGGGATGAGGAGAACAAGAAGATGATACGAAGCAGAGATGTGATCTTCAATGAAACAGTGATGTACAAGGACAGACATAAAACTGAAGCAAATGACTCAAAGCCTTATGAATCAGTATTTGCAGATATCGAGGGAGTCCCAGATAGTCAAGAATTAGAGCCGATCAGATTAACCCCTCAACAAAGAGAGTCCGTTGGACAAACCGATCGACAGAAATCCGATACCTTACAGCCGACCGAGGCAGTTCTTGTTTTGCGAAGATCTTCCCGACCCCATGTACCCAACAGGAGATACTTGAACTATCTGTTACTTACCGATGGAGGAGAACCTGAATGCTATGATGAAGCTTGCCAGACCAGTGATGCTAGTAAGTGGGAGTTTGCTATGAAAAATGAGATGAAGTCTTTAATCTCAAATAATACATGGGATCTAACTGATTTACCAATGGGTAAGAAGGCACTTCATAACAAATGGGTGTATCGGGTGAAAGATGAGCATGATGGCTCTAAGAGATACAAAGCACGACTAGTTGTCAAAGGGTTCCAGCAAAAGGAAGGAATTGATTACACCGATATTTTTGCTCCAGTTGTGAAGCTCAATACTATTATATCAGTGTTGAGTATTGTTGCCATTGAAGACCTTTATCTTGAACAGTTAGATGTGAAGACTGCATTTCTTCACGGGGATTTGGATGAGGAGATATACATGTATCAACCAGAAGGTTTCTTAAAAGAAGGGAAAGAAAACATGGTATGCAGACTTAAGAAAAGTTTGTACGGTTTAAAACAAGCTCCAAGACAGTGGTACAAGAAATTTGACGGTTTTATGCACAAAGAGAGTTTTCAGAAGTGTAATGCGGACCACTGTTGCTATTTTAAAAGATGTAAGTCCAGTTATATCATTTTGCTACTCTATGTTGATGATATGTTAGTAGCAGGTTCAGATATGGATGATATTAGAAGATTGAAGCTACAATTGTCAAAAGAATTTGACATGAAGGACTTGGGTCCGGCGAAGAAGATTCTTGGAATACAAATTATAAGAGATAAGCATAGAAAAGTTTTGCAGTTATCTCAGTCAGAGTACATCGATCGTGTTTTGAAGAGATTTAACATGTGTGATGCAAAGCCAGTTAGTACACCATTGGCAGGTCACTTTCGTTTATCCAAGGATCAATCCCCTAAGACGGATGAAGAAAAAGACTTCATGGCTAAGGTTCCTTACGCCTCAGCTATTGGAAGTTTGATGTATGCAATGGTCTGTACGAGACCAGACATTAGTTATGCAGTGGGAGTTGTGAGTAGGTTTATGTCAAACCCAGGGAAAATTCATTGGGAAGCTGTCCAATGGATTTTGAGGTACCTACTAGGTACCATAGAAAAGTGTTTGTACTTTGGTAAGGGTGAGTTAAAGGTACAAGGCTACGTAGATGCAGATTTTGGAGGTGAAGTTGATCACCGGAAAAGCACTACCGGTTATATATTTACTGTTGGAACTACAACTGTTAGTTGGATGTCAAAATTACAGAAAATTATCACTTTATCAACTACAGAGGCTGAGTATGTAGCAATGACCGAAGCCAGTAAAGAGATGATATGGCTTCAAGGTTTGTTAACCGAGTTGGGATTCAAACAGAAGAACAACGTTCTGCATAGTGATAGTCAAAGTGCAATTCAATTGGCGAAGAATTCAACATTTCATTCAAGAACCAAGCACATCAGTCTTCGTTATCATTTCATTAGATCTTTATTGGAAGATGAGGTGCTAATACTGGAAAAGATCCAAGGAAGCAAGAATCCAGCTGATATGTTGACAAATACAGTAGCCATTGAAAAACTGAAGTTGTGTTCAGCTTCAGTTGGTCTACAAGAGTAATAAGACCAGAAAGATCTGCTGCATAGATCAAGGTGTGAAGACAGGTTGAAATCAGTCTTCAAGTGGGAGATTGTTAAGTTTTTCTGAACTTATCTGCATTTCCAATGAAGCCAGTTTGCCATCACTTGAGTAAAATGTATCATAACCTTCAAGTAAAATGTGAAGACAGTGGAGATGAGGCAAGTGCTAAGCACATTAAAGAGAACTGGAGTGAATTGAAAAGACAGTGTAATTTTAGAGGGTTATAAATTACACATTAAGGACTGTAATATTTTTTTCTCTTTTTTAAGTGTTACAGTCTCTATAAAACCTTGTGTTAGGGTTAGGGTTTTTTGTGTATTCACCAGAAATGGCAGTCACTATGTTCTTCCTAATAAAATCGATCTGCAGCAGGTCCGGAGACGTAGGCATAATTTGCTGAACTCCGTTAACAGTTGTGTCTTTGATTTCACTTTTGTTTTTGTGCTTTCCTTTTCTTTTCTTTTTCTTTTGATCTGATTTGACAGGAAATTAGCATATTTCCCTTAGAGTGGGCCCTCAGACGTCGGAATGGTAGCACCAGTACACCTTACCATCCGAGGAGGGTTTGTACTTTCCGAGTAATGACAACTTAAGATCCGGAGTCTATCGTGCGGGTCACAATTGGAGAGCTTCACCCCTGTCCCCGGATATTTTGGTAAGGAACCTCCCGAAGCACTTTGATATTTTGAAACTCGAGAAATTCGATGGGACACAGGATCGGGATAATCACATAGAGCAATTTAAGAATTTTATGATCAATTTCGACGACGACGATAAGCTGCTATGCAGAGCATTCTCCCAGACTTTCAAGGGAGTAGCATCCAAGTGGTACAACATGCTACCTCAGGGCTCGATAAAGAATTTTGATATGTTCTGGAACATCTTCAGACAACACTTCGTGGGGAGCAAGAAGTTCCGAGCCAACGGAGACACAATCATCTATTGTCGACAGAAGGTGGGGGAGAGCCTTAAAATTACACTAATCGCTTTGTCAAGACCAAAACGGATATGGAATATTGCAAGGACTCAGTGGCGCTTGCAGCTTTCAGGATGGGTCTGCTCCCCGGGTTGTTGAAGGACATGGTGGCGGAAAGTCAGGCGATGACCTTTGAAGAATTGCTAGATCAAGTTGAGAAGATGATCCTGGTAGAAGAGACCCAAGCCTCAGAGAAAGGGTCAGGGGATCAGTTGGACCATAATCAATTTCATAGGACTGAGTCAAGCACCCATGGCCCTCGATCGAACGTTCAGACTAAAAGTACGGGTCAATATCCTCCGAGGCAAAAGTCGAACCCACAGTACTATGGCAATCAACAAAACTACAATCAAGGGGGAAGACTCATGTTAAACAAATGGGTTCGACCCGATTATTTCACGGAGTTGACAGAAAATGTTGCTGCGATATTTGACAAAGCTAAATCTACGGTCCCGTTCAGGAAACCTTTTCCCATACAGACTACGAGGGAAAGCAGAAGCGTCAACAAATATTGCAAGTATCATGAGGATATTGGACACGACACCAAGGATTGCATAGCTTTGAAGAAGGAGGTGCAAGCCCTAATTGAGAATGGAATGTTGTTAGAGTTCGTCAAAAAACACTCCTAGAAAAATGTCGTGGTAAAAGCTGTCTCAAAGAACACTGACATGGCCATGGTGATTTCCGAAGGGGTCGACGCTTTTGACATCGAGCAAGAGTATTTGGACCCCAAGGTGGGGAGGAACAACGTGAACTTGGTAGAGGAAGAAATTCCGAGGGGGAGAGTGGACAGCCTTTGTGCGTTCTTTGATTCCTTGGCGATTTTTGGGGGAGACACAATTGCGGGAAATTCCAATAGCTCCCGCAAAAGGCACATGGTCAACCTGACCACCCAGATTGAAGCAGGAGTCTCCGCGCAAATGCACCGCTCGCCTTCCCCAATTATTTGTTTCGATGATGATGATATACGAAATGTTGCAGGCCCTCATGAGGACGCTGTAGTGATTGCGGCGGGCATCGTTGGGGATCAAATTCAGAAAATACTCATCGACACAGAGAGCTCTGCGAATATATTGTTTATGAGTACTTACTGACGCATCTCTGACCCACCGGTTATCCGAAGATCTGACAGGACTGTAGTGGGCTTTACCAGTGCCACAGCAGTGGTGGTTGGAGAGTTTCAGTGTGTGGTCGAGTTGGGTCGTGGACCATTTAAGAAAGAGGTGGAGGTTCTTTTCATTGTGGTCGACGCACCAACCTCGTATAATGCTATCCTGGGTCGCTCTTGGTTGTCCCGGATGCATGGCGTAATCTCCATAGTGCATCAATGCTTAAATTATGTGGTCGGAAACAATATTGGGACAGTCCGAAGTAGCCAGAAGATGGCACGTGAATGTTACCAGATAGCCATGTCCTCTAAGGGGGTTCGGGGGGAGACTTCCGACCTAGCATAGCAATTAAAGCCCCCCCCCCCCCCCCCCGAAATCATCCCCTGTGATGATCCGAGGGAGGCCCCCGGATTTGAGGTCCCAGAAGAAGATTCTGCGACACACGAATTTGCGAGTGGCAAAGTTCTGAAGATTGGGGTCCACCTCTCTCCAGAATTTAAGGAGAAATTAATTGCTTTTTTATCTGATAAACTTGATATGTTTTCTTGGTGTGCACAGGATGTCACTGGAGTGCCGTCGGAAATCATGTGTCATAAACTCGCGATACGATTAGATGTTCGACCCATAGTCCAGAAAAGAAGGCCTGTCTCCCCAGAAAATGCCTCGGCAATTCTGTTGGAGGTCGAAAGGCTACTGAGCATCGGCCATATTCGCGAGTCGTATTATCCCGTATGGGCGTCGAATCCAGTGTTAGTACGAAAGAAAAATGGCAAGTGGAGAATGTGTATTGACTTTACAGACTTAAACAGGGCTTGTCCTAAGGATCCGTTTCCTGTGCCTCGCATCGATCAATTAGTGGATTCGACCTCCGGAAATCGATTGCTGTCATTTATGGACGCTTACTCGGGGTACAACCAAATCCGACTGGCCGCTAACAATGAGGAAAGCATTTCGAAATTTGAGCAAAGTCAATCTTAAAATCAACCCGGAGAAGTGCATTTTCAGGGTAAGGTCAGGTAAATTTCTTGGTTACATGATCAGCGAAAAAGGCATCGAGGCTGATCCCGAGCAGCTAAAAGCTCTGATCATAATGACCCCCCCCCCCCCCCCCCCGAAATATTAAGGAAGTACAAATTCTGACAGGAAGATTGGCCGCTTTGAATAGATTCATTTCTCGGTTTTCGGATAAATGTGCCCCATTCTTTAAAGTATTACGGAATGCGAAGCAGTTTTGTTGGACCAAAGAGTGTTCGACCGCTTTTCGTCAAATCCAATAATATTTGACCTCTCCGGAAGTCTTATCTAGACCTTTGGTAGGGGAAACATTAATTGTCTACGTAGCAGTATCATAATGTGCGGTCAGTGCCGTTCTCCTCCGCGAAGATGACTCTCTTCTGAAGCCAATTTATTATGTCAGTAAGAGTTTGCTGGATGCGGAGAAGCGATATCTCACGTTGGAGAAGGTAGCTTTAGCGTTGGTAACGGTAGATCGAAAGATGAGACCTTACTTCCAGGCCCACCCAATCGTTGTTCGGACAACTTTTCCTCTGAAGAGTTTATTACAAAGACCAGACATCTCTGGCAGGATGACTAAATGGTCAGTAGAGCTGGGAGACTTCGACATAACATTTGAGCCTTGAACGGCGATAAAAGCACAAATTTTAGTCGATTTCTTGGTCGAGTTCCATTCAGACAGAGGGGAACAGGAAGTACACGACGTGGTTGACGAAGAGAAATGGGTGATACGGACGGATGGCGGGTCGAACATTTCAGGAAGTGGGGCAGGTGTCCAATTGATTTCCCCGAAAGGGGTAGCTATGTTCCAAGCCATTCGTTTCGGTTTTAAGGCTACTAATAATGAAGCTGAGTATGAAGCTGCTCTAGCAGGATTGCGTTTGGCTCAAATATGTGGGGCTCGAAGGATTAAATTGATTAGTGACTCACAGTTGGTGATAAATCAAGCCTCGGGGGAGTCCGAGGCCAGAAAAGATACGCTGTTACAGTATTTGAAGCTGATGAAAGATTTGGCATCTGAATTTGAGGGAGTCAAGTTCGAGCATGTTCGAAGAGAGTTAAATGCTGTCCCGGATTCTCTTGCCTCCGCTTCACGGACAGAAGGTTACCCGTGGGTTTTGGTTCAGGAGTGCCCTTCGATCTCGATTGGCGAAGAACACGCGATGAACATCTCGGAGGAAAGCAACGTGATTTCGCACGATTGGAGAACGATTATCATTGATTTTTTGGCCCATGACATTTTACCGGTCGAAAAGTACGAAGCCAGGAAAGTTAGATTAGTCTCATGGCTACATTCTGCTGGGAGGATTGCTGTATAAAAGATCTCTGAGTCGGCCATTATTTAGATGTCTGAGTGGGCCCTAGTCACAAATTATCCTCTCCGAATTGCACGATGGTGAAGGATCTGCCCATTGTGGGTACAAGGCATTAATCCGAAGGGTATTCTTGGCTGGGTTTTATTGGCCCACTATCGCGGCCGACGCAAAAGATTTAGTCAAACGATGCGACACGTGCCAGCGTTACGCTAATGTAATTCACAAACCTGGGGTGTTGATGGAAAGCATTTCAGAGGCAGTCCCGTTTGACAGGTGGGGCATTGATCTAGTTGGGCCTCTACCAATGGCGTCTGGGGGCAAACAGACGATAATTGTGGCAGTCGATTATTTTTCTAAGTGGGTGGAGGATGAGCCGCTCGCAGGAACAAAGGCCAAAGACGTGATCAAGTTTGTCATATCTAACATTTGTTGTCGTTTTGGTGTACCATTGTAGATCACCACGGACAATGGGCCTCAATTTGATAACAAGGAATTCCAGAGCTTCTGTGTATCGAGGGGCATACGACAATGTTTTTCAGCACCATTTCACCCTCAGGCCAATGGGCAGGTGGAAGTGACTAATCGCACGATCCTCGATGGTTTGAAGAAGAACTTGGAAGGCAAAGCAGGGAAATGGCCCGACTATCTACATGAGGTGTTGTGGGCGTACCGAACGACTCCCCGAACGGCCACTGCTGTGTCCCCACTTGCCTTAGTCTATGTGATGGATGTCGTTGTCCCTCCAGAGATTCTTTTCCCCTCACATCGTATAGCAACATATGTCTCGGACACAAATGACCAGAGTAGAGCATTGGCTCTAGACTTGGTTGAAGAAAAGAGACAGCAAGCACAGCTAGCATCCCTTCATTATCAAACTCTCATGATGAGTCGATATGCGTCCAAGGTAAAGCATAGAGATTTTCAGGTGGGAGACAAGGTCTTACGCAAACTTTTCTTGCACACTAAAGACAAGAGTTTGGGGATGTTGGGACCTAACTAAGAAGGCCCCTATGAGGTCACCGAAAAGATAAAACCAGGCACATATCGGTTAAAAGATAAAGAAGGGTGATACATCCGTCTACCTTGGAATATTGAGCATTTAAAATTGTATCTTGATTAAAAGAGCTAGCTGACATTGTATTTCTTTTTCCCTTATCAGTAGCCCCCCAGACGTATCGCATAATCACCCTTGGACAATCTTAAAACTCTTCACTCTCCACCAACCATAGCTGTTTATTCTTTCAAGATCTTCGACATAAAAGACCACTGTTGTAACCAATATATCTCATGATATTGAATACAACAGGGTAGACCACATAACACAATTAAACATGCATTCGTATTGATCAAAATACATGTCAGACTATCAAATAAACCATGCGGTTTTTTTAAAACTCGCATGCTGGTATTGATCAAACAAACCATGAGATCCTGGCACAATATAACATGTAATCCAGATGAATAAACTACATGCAAGTCCAGTGCAGGTTAACCATGCAATCCTGGAAAAAAAAACTACATGCAAGTCTAGATCAAACATTTCATGCGATCCTGGTACAATACAACAGGTGACCCTGGTGAAAATAACTACATGCAAGTCTAGTATAGATTAACCATGTGATACTTGTAAAAAAACTACATGCAAGTCTAGATCAAACATACGTTGCAAATGACAAAGGCATACATTTATCAAATTATTTTAATAGTGGGTTTGATTTATATTTGCCAACTTTTCTTGAATTTTTATTTAGAAAGTATGTTATCGTGATCTAGACTGTGTTTCTTAACCATCAATATAGCAAAGTTTGAATCCTCCGGCTGAGTATAAAACCATTTTCGTGTCATCATATTTCAACCAAAAAATAGTCTTTACGTAATTGGTCGTTAGTTTTACAACTTTGGAACCAATTTCTGAAAGTGTCTTTTTCTACCGAGTATGTCCTCATGATCCTGGTATAGTCTAATATGATTTTTTTATCAAGAGACTCTCATTACTAAGATCATAAGAAGTCTTCAATATGTATAGAAATGAGTTTCATTCACAACCTAATTGTGTTCACCGATAATAATTTGACTCTTATCTTTAATCAAATTCAGTCTGCTAACTAAACCTGATCTTGAAAGACTGATTTAAGAGATATTTCATCGTACCGAAACACCATATGAGATAGGTTGATGAAACAAGCCAGACTGCAGACCTAAGTAGCATAACCTTGTGAGACTAGACATAATGGATGTATATAAAATGCGAGACGCTTGTAAAATAAATATGTCATGCATACGCACACGTGTAACTATGTGATTCTTGTGAAAAATAAAATATAGCATGCAAACAAATGCGAGACGTGTATAGGACATATAAACCAAATGCGAGACGTGGTTCGTTTTCACATTCCTAATGAAAAAAATCAAAAATAAATTCCAAAAAAATCAAACAGTTGGACACCAAACAATACATTATAACATATCAAATGCAAATAATGTGAAGTTGGTATATTCTGAAACCCTATTTTTACCCAAAATTACAGTACGAACGTGAGTTTTGTTCAACGATACCCTGTGTTTATCCTGAGTTTAACTAAAAACTAATTTCATAATAATTCAAGACTTCCGGACTGAGTTAATTAAACCTAAACCATCCAAATACATAAAAATGAAGAACTTGTACCTAGTTCTTACATGTAATTATAGATATCTACAATGTCGTACTTCGAATAGAGGTCCAATGGAGGATATACTGAGTTAATCCTAGTCCAAACTGAGATTATAGCTAAAAATCAGTTTTCCGGAACGAAAAATCGCACCTCAAATCGGAGTTCGTCAACGTGTTATGGGTTTTCTCCATTTTTGGGTTTTCTAGGTTTAGGGTTTAATAGGGAAGTATAGGTAGAGAGCTCACACATATTTGTTCAAAAGAGAGAGAAAAGATGTTTGTCAACTTAAAACTTCCAATTTATACTAATGAGATTTTTTTTTTGAATTTTATGGTTCAAATATTTATTGGTAGTTTACAATTTTGGGCTATCAAGTGGTAATGAAAGACTTGTTTAGGTATTTATGGGTAGTTTATCCTTTATTTTTTTATATAATTAATAAATATTATTTTATTTTATTTTTAATTAAGTTTAATAAAATATATATTTTATAACCCGCCTTTTAATTTAAATTATTTTTTATAACCCTTCTTTTAAATCACAAATCAATTAATTTTTTGATAAGTTCGATCACAACATAAGACTTTTAGGGTCTTTTAGCTGTTTCTTAATTACGGTAGGGATTCAATTAAGGATTCAAGATTTTTTTTCTTTTTTAGAGGTTGGATACATGGAACCCATTTTTTAACCAAGTCGATGAGAGTTTGTCATAGGAACATGTGCAAGCTGTTATCAGGCGCGTGTAGCACAAACACCCGACATTAACTGATGGTAACATGCGCACGTTCATGTGGCTGACTACAACTAGTTAGCATTTTAACTCAATATCATACATTTTTTGTCTTTTATTTTTTATTTTTTGAAATCTATAAATAGAGAGTTGGTTTGGATGATTTGGATACCAAAATAAATTGATATTTTTACACTTTATTTCATTACTTGTTCTTGTCATCTTCAATTACCTTCATGAATACTTCCGGAAACTATAATTTTTACTTACAATCACAACACGATTTCACTAACCAATACTAAAACTTAAATATTTGACCACCGTATCCAAGAGTTCAAAATCTAAAAAATCCTCAAAATAATTATTGGAATCATAATGTTAGCTCGTAGTATGACATGCCTCTTCCCATGCAAAATCTCTACAACCAACCATGTATGTGTTTTGGATACTCACCTATGCCTGTAAATAGTTATGTTGTCGCTTATGAACTACCCAAATATCCCATAATTTTGTACTCAAAAATATTTTGGTGGAAGTGAATGGGCTACCCCTACTTATTTTGCAGCTCTAACCCAAAAATCAACCAATGAAAAAAAATGTGGTTTCGAGTACAAAATATAATAAATCTTTATTGTGTAGTGAAATTGAGACGAACCAAAAAGGTGAAACTTTATAAGGTACAAAACAAAAGTTATTTTGCTTTGATCAATAAAACATATTAGTTTAATTAGTTATTACAGTACGACATGTGTGTTATTTTTAATTATTTTATGTGAGTTGTTTTCAATATTGTTTATGTTCATTTCAATTATTTCGGTTGAATTAAAATGTTGTTTGAATTATTCCATCGCTCACCCATTAACTAACTTAAGGGAGACAACTCATTAGACCATGTTTGATTTGAATTATTACAATACCCACCTACTAAATTTTGACTAGATAAGGTCATGCTTTATGAAAATATAAGATTTCTTGATACATGTACCCACCCTCCATTATATAAAAATTAAATGCAACTAATAAACTGTATTGGGATCGTTACACAACTCATTATCAAAAGGTTATTGCACATCATATGGGAATCACCAAACATAACTGACCCTCAAATATTCTTCATAATATATTATTATTATTATTATTATTATTATTATTATTATTATTTGATGAGTCCGGATTCGAACAGCTACTCAAAAGGGGAGTCCAAAGTAAAACTCCCCGGAAACCGGACAGACTCCAAGACCTCAATTCGAACAGCCCTATTTGAACCGGACGGATGATTTTGAACACTGCAAGTATAAGGCAGTTCGAACTATGACTAAAGTACTAAAAAACCTAATCACTATCTGACTAAGCTACCTGTGCATTTGCTTAGACTTCCTGGGTCTTTAAACTTGACCCAGGTCCATGAAACTTGACCCGAAAGCCCATAAGGGCCCAAATTACACACTATAAATACCCAACCACCAGCATTAACTATGGGTAAGAAAAATTAACTGCTGCCAGGCTGCTCAATTCTCTCACCACCCTTAAAACACCTTGAAACACCCTGAAATATCTTGAAACACCATTAAACACCACCACACCACCGTGAAACACCCTTACGCCGCCTTAAAACTCCACTTAAAATTACCAGCCTACCCTCAGGCTACTTTTATCCTCACCAAATTGGCGACCACAGTGGGAGCCGACGGTGCCTGAATCAAACATTCAAAACCAAGTAAAAGAATTCTGTCCGAATGAATCCGGATAATCCAGAGCTTCCACCAGCTTTGCTCGAGGTGGTGGAAGAGAATGATGAATATACTGTCCAAGAGCGTGACAGGTTGAGGGTTGAAATAGAAGCTCTGAGGGCTGAGAAGGCCAAGATGGGCGTGAAGGAGAAGTCCAAAGCATCGGTTGCTCATCGCTCTGATAACCCTCGAGAGCATGAGGCTTCGAAGACTCATGTGAGCACTAAAAAGACACATGCTAGTTCTAAAAAGTCTCACCGGTCCAAGCCTGTGGAGAGTTCTGACTCAAGTTCAGAATCTTCGGACAGCTCTTCGGACAGTGAGGGGAATGAAAAGTCCTTGTCCTCCAGCAGTGACGAAGGGCGAACCAGGAAAAAACAAAAGCAAGTTAAAAAGTATTCCAGAAAAAGAGACCACCATGGAAGAATGAAAAGACACATTGGGAAAGGATCATCTCACAGCCGGAGACATATAGACCGGATGCTGGTGGATCCTTTTGCCTTCCATGATGAGCCAGGTATCTTTGCAACCCCTAATGAGGATACTGCGTTCAGTCGTGGGAGGAACTGGAGGCAATCGCCATTGTCTTCTAAAATTCTGTCCGGAAACCTCCCCAAGAGGTTTGATAGCACAAAGATGGAGAAGTACGACGGCAGTACCGATCCGGACAATCATCTGGAGCAATTCAAGAACTTCATGATGAACTTTGATGATGATGATAAACTACTCTGCAGGGCATTCTCCCAATCCTTTACGGGGAGTGCTCTAAAGTGGTATAACAGCCTTCCTCAGGGTTGTATCAGAGACTTTGATACCTTTTGGGTGGCCTTCCGAAGGCAATTTGTGGGAAGTAAGGAGCTCAAGGGCAATGGAGACACTATAATCCATTGTGCCCAGGAGCCAAACGAATCGTTGAAAGAATACATAAGTCGTTTTGTGAACACAAAGAACGGGCTGGCTGATTGCTTTGAACAAGTGGCAATAGCATCCCTGAGACAGGGTTTGAACCCGGGCAACCTGGCCGATTCAGTAACTAGGAAGAAAGCCATGACCTGGGGTGGATTGCTAAATCAAGTCGGCAAACAAATTAATGTTGATGAAACAAAAAAGACCAGGGTGCACAGGCAGGTGAGATCCACCCCGGTAACACCAACTCCCAATCCAAACCAGTCCGGCAACAAAGCTAGAGAAACCGGACAGGGGCATGGAAGAGGAAAAGCTCAGTCTCAACCAGCTGCTCCTGCACAAAGTCAACAGTCTAGAAACAAAAGGGGGCCGTGGGTTCAACCGGAGTGGTTTGCAGAGCTTAAAGAGAGTGTGGCAACCATTTTCGAGAAAACTAAAGATGAAGTACACTACAGGAGACCGGCAACCTTGCAGTCTCCCAGAGAACATCGAAATAATTCTTTTTGCCAATACCACAATGATATTGGCCATTCTACTGATGATTGTATAGCCTTGAAACAAGAGGTTCAGAACCTGATTGAAAGAGGGAAGTTGGGTGCGTATGTCAAAAGAAGAGGAGGCAACAGGCCTGATAACACTCACCGGGCTGGTCCGGTTAATGCTGCCCCAGAAGGGGCCATGGTAATTATTGAAAGGTTTGATGTGGAATCAGAATATTTGGATCCTGATCCAACAAGGAACAGAGTGGGTGCAATAGAGGAACGTTCCAGGTCGGTCTCCAGGCTCATTAAATTCTTTGAGTCCTTGACAATTTTCGGAGGGGATACTGTAACTGCTCCTACCACTTCGTCAAGAAAAAGGCATGTCCATAATTTGGCTACCCAGCTAGAAGGGGGCATGACCTCTTATCAATCGTCAAGTTTATTCCCATTCATTGTCTTTGATGGGGATGATTTGAGGGACATTGCTGGCCCTCATGAAGATGCTGTTGTCATAGGAGCATCAATAGGGGGCAATGAGATAAGGCGAATCCTGGTAGATACTGGGAGCTCAGCCAATATCCTTTTCCTTGATACTTACAAGAAAATGAAAAACCCAGCTGTGATTCAGAAGTCAGACAGATCGATCGTAGGCTTCACGGGCAGCTCAGCCGATGTAATCGGTGAGTTCGAAGAGGAAGTGTTGTTGGGCAGAGGCCCTTTCAAGAAAACAGTCAGAATACTTTTCATTGTGGTGGACTGTCCCACTTGTTACAATGCTATTCTAGGGAGATCTTGGCTCTCTAGGATGCACGCAGTGGCTTCAACAGTTCATCAGTGTCTAAAATATGCTGTTCAGGGGCAGGTTGGGGTTGTCCGGAGCAGTCAAAAAGTTGCAAGAGAATGCTATGCCACTGCCTTGGCTCCACGAACGCTGGGGGCAGTCCGTATGAATGATCAATAGCAGTTTGAGGGCCTTTCTGGGGGTGAGGGCGAAATTGATGACCCCAGGGAGACCCCCGGAGTGTTGATCCCAGTTGAAGAAGTTGAGACACACTGCTTAGAAGAAGGGAAATTTGTCAAGATAGGATCCAAAATGCCACAAGTGTTGAAAGAAGAAATGTTGAAATTCTTAAAAGACCATCAGCACGTTTTTGCTTGGTGCAATGCTGATGTAACTGGAGTACCATCAGAAGTGATTTCTCATCACTTGTCAGTCCGAAGAGACATAGCACCAGTGGTGCAAAAAAGGAGAGCTTTCTCAAAAGAAAAGGCTGATGTCATTGTACAAGAGGTTGACAGACTCACAAAGATGGGGCACATTAAAGAAGCTCAGTATCCTTTGTGGACTGCCAATCCAGTCTTGGTAAAAAAGAAAAACGGTAAATGGCGAATGTGCATAGACTTCACAGATCTCAATCGAGCCTGCCCAAAAGACTTGTATCCGGTTCCCCGGATAGATCAGCTGGTAGATTCTACTTCTGGGAACAAGCTACTCTCCTTCATGGATGCTTTCTCCGGATATAATCAGATCCAGGTGGATCCAAGAGATCAAGAGCATACTACTTTTGTTACTGATAGAGGATTACACTGCTACAAGGTGATGCCCTTTGGTTTGAAGAATGCTGGGGCTACTTATCAAAGGTTAGTCAACAAAGCATTTGCTAATCAGATCGGAAGAAATATGGAGGTTTACATCGACGATATGATGGTGAAAAGTGTGGAGGAGCAGCTACACTTGTCCGATCTCCAGGAGACTTTTGCAAACTTGGCCAAGGTAAATTTAAAGTTAAATCCTGAAAAGTGTATATTCGGAGTGCAGTCCGGGAAGTTCTTGGGGTATATTATAAGTGAGCATGGAATACAGCCCGACCCGGACCAACTCAATGCTTTGTTCCAAATGGAGCCTCCTCGAAATGTTAAAGAAGTACAGCGGTTAACGGGGAGGTTAGCAGCTTTGAACAGGTTTATCTCTAGGTCTTCGGACAGATGTGCTCCTTTCTTTCAAACTTTGAAAGGTGCAAAGGGGTTTGAGTGGACACCACAGTGTGATGAGGCGTTCAATGAAATTAAGAAGCATCTGTCCTCTCCAAAGACTTTATTCAAACCAATCGATGGGGAGACTCTATTTGTGTATCTGGCTGTTTCAAGTTGTGCCATCAGTGCTGTGTTAGTTAGAGAGGTTAATGGGTATCCTCACCCAGTATACTACATCAGCAAAAGCCTGATTGATGCTGAGCGACGTTACTTGAAACTTGAAAAACTAGCATTGGCCTTGGTAATAGCTGCAAGAAAGATGAAGCCTTATTTTCAGGCTCATCCTATTGTAGTCCGGACATCTTTCCCTTTAAAGAATGTCCTTCAAAAGGCAGACATTTCAAGCAGAATGACAAAGTGGTCAGTAGAGTTGGGGGACTTCGACATAGACTTTGCTCCTCGAACAGCAGTAAAGGCTCAGGCTGTGGCTGATTTTCTGGTCGAATTCCATTCTGATAGGGACTCAGAACAACTTGCTGATTCAAAAGACAAGAAAGTATGGATTGTCCGAACAGATGGAGGATCCAGTGCCATAGGATCTGGGGCAGGAATATGTCTTACCTCTCCTTATGGAGACAACATGTATCAAGCTATTTGTTTTGCTTTCAGGGCATCCAATAATGAGTCCGAATACGAAGCAGCTATAGCTGGGTTGAAATTGGCTTACATCTGTGGGGCAAAACGGGTCAAGCTGCTAAGTGACTCCCAATTGCTTATTCACCATGCCTTGGGTCTATCAGAAGCTAGAAAAGAACAGTTAATCAAGTATTTACTTCTCTTGAAAAATGAGGCAATGAAGTTTAAAGCTGTTGTCTATGAGCATATTCCCCGGGCAGAGAATGAATTGGCAGACTCATTGGCAACAATAGCATACACGGAGTCCTATCCATGGATCCATGTGCTTGAAAGTCCTTCTATTCAATTTAATGAAGGAGAGAAAGAGGAGGTCTTTGAAATACAAGTAAATCAGCCCCAGGATTGGAGGTCTCCTCTTATCCAATATCTGTCCGATGGCGTCGTACCCTTGGTTAAATCACAAGCCAGAGCGTTAAAACACAAGGCTCATGGTTTCATCATGATTAGAGAGGTCTTATACAAGAAATCCTACAGCAAACCTCTCCTACGCTGTTTAGGGGATCATGAGTCACAAATGGTTCTCTCTGAATTACATGATGGTGAGGGATCAGCCCATTGTGGATTTAGAGCGTTAACAAGAAGAGTGCTTCTCTCCGGATATTATTGGCCTTCAATAATGAAAGATGCCAAGGAACTGGTAAGAAGGTGTGACCCATGCCAGAGGTACAGCAATGAAATTCATGTACCAGCCATTCATATGGAATCAATTTCTGAGCCTATCCCTTTTGCTCGATGGGGATTAGACTTAGTTGGGCCTCTCCCTATGGCGTCCGGAGGGCGTAAAACCATAATCGTAGCCATTGATTACTTTTCGAAGTGGATAGAAGCAGCCCCCTTGGCAGGAACAACATCAAAGGCTGTTATAAAATTCATTCTATCCAACATATGTTGCAGATTTGGTGTCCCTCAAAGAATAACAACAGATAATGGGCCACAGTTTGACAACAGAGAAATGGAGAGCTTCTGTGCCTCAAGGGGTATTCAGCACTGCTTTTCTTCACCATTCCACCCACAAGCCAATGGGCAAGTTGAGGTGGCTAATAGAACAATACTGTCCGGCTTAAAGAAAAATCTGGAAGGGGCTGCTGGGAAGTGGCCTAGTTATTTACAAGAAGTCTTGTGGGCCTACCGGACAACGCCTGGGGCTGCCACACAAGAATCACCTTTTGCCTTGGTCTATGGGATGGATGCAGTAGCTCCCATAGAGAAGACACTCCCCTCTTTTCGTGTTCATAACTTCTCCGGACAGGCTAATGAAATAGCAATCAGAAATCAGCTTGATTTGATTGAAGAAAGGCGAGTAAAAGCTCATCTTAGAATGGCACACTATCAAGGTTTGATGAGAAGCAGGTTTGCTTCTAAAGTTAAAAGAAGGGATTTTCAACCAGGAGATAAAGTATTGAAGAAAGTTTTCTTGCACACCAAGGAAAAGCTCTTCGGAAAGCTGGCCCCAACCTGGGAGGGTCCGTATACTGTGGTTGAAAGAATCAAGCCTGGTACATACTGGCTGGAAGACAAAGATGGCAGGGTTTTAACTCACCCTTGGAATATTGAACACCTTCGAGTGTATTTGGAATAAAACTTATGTAAATATTTACTTGTTTAAACATCCATGTAAATATTTGGGGGCATACCACTACCTCTCTCTGGTGCCACGGAGAGCTTTAAATGAAACTTGGAGCTATTTTGAATAAATTTTCTAAGTTTTTACGAAATTCTGTTGATTGCCATACTACCCGGACTGAAAGATCTAAGGGCTATTTAAATTCTAGCCAGAGAAATTAAACACTCTCACAATACGAAGTACTTAAACAAACTCTAGAGTAAGAGAAAGGTTGTGCAAAATAAAACATTCATTCAGTAAACTTAAAGTTGCCTTGGCCTTCCAAGGACTTTGTGAACAAGTTTAAACACAATACAAAAATCTGTCCGGTCAAAATGGACAGCATCACAAAAAAGGTGCCTTGGCCTTCCAAGGACTTTGGTTCAAACAAACATTAAACAAAACAAATTACCAACTAAGGCGGAGCCTTTGAAGATGGCTCACCCTCATCTGTTCCCTTGGTCTTAACATCGCTTTTGTCCTCAATGACCTTCTTTCCTTTGGGGTCAGCCTCTTCTTCTCCCGGACTCTCTTCGGTTTCCTCCTCGTCACCAGATGAGGGCTCATCAGAGTACCCCTCGTCATCAGCCATGGTCCAGTATGGGAGATCGTCATCATCTACATAACGCCATAAGTCCCCAAGTCTTCTCTTCGGGAACTTCTCGTGAAATAAAAGGACCATGTCAGACTTTACCTTTTCGATCAGTAGTTCTTCACTCCGTAGCATCTCCTTGGCATAAGCATTGATTTTGGCCTTGATCATGGCCTCTTGATCCTTCACCAGGGCAGCCTTCTCACCAATAGCTTGAGTCACTGCATTCTCCAAAGTAAGTTTGTCAGTAGTCAGATTGGTGACAATCTTTTCTTTTGCTGCAGTCTCATCTTTTGAGGTTTTCAAGTCTTTCTCCAACTCGGACAGCTTAGCCTGGAGATCTTCTAGGGTTTTCTCCAAAGAGGCAATTTTTGTGTTGCTCTCATCTTTACTCCTCTTCAGCTGTTCATTTGATTCCTTAAGCAAGTCAACCTGGGTAGTGGCACCCCGGAGGTTGTCGGACAGTTTCTCCTTCTCAGACTTAAGCTCCTTAATGGTTTCTGCCTGACTCCGGACTTGCCTTTCCAAGGTGAGCACAGGTTGTACGTTGCTAAGGAGGGAGTGAGCAATAATGTCCCTTTCGCTGGAAACCAAGAAAGTCTTGCCATTAAAGTTCACTGTGTTGGAACTACTTGGAGGAACGTATGGCCCAGCAAACTCATCTCTTGACAGACCAAGAAAGTAATCACCTAGAGGACCCAGGCCGGTGACGTCCACTTCGTCCATGTTGATCTCTCCCTGTTCAATGTCATCAGTGTGAAGCTCCCCGGGAATCCCTTCGTTAAGGTTTTCTGGGATCTCTTCGGCTAATGTAGGATCAACTGGAAAAGTGGGCTCCGGGTCCCGGAGAGCAAATTCTTCTTCTTGAGAAGTTTTCTTCTTTTTTACTTCTCTCTCAGCACCCTCACTTACTTGCTTACGGGTTCGTTTGGAGACCCTCGTAGGTTTTGAGGGAGTCTCTCCGTGTTTCTTACTTTCCACTTCTACCACATGTAGAAGGCTTGCATCAACTTGAACTGGAATTGGCGCCTCTGTGTCAGTCAGGGCCTTTCTCTCTGTATCCACTGCTGTTTTCCTCCCTTTCTTCTTCTGGCCCTTCATCTTACTTGGGGCTTTGGCCCGGGCAGGGAGGAAAAGGTTCCCATCTAGCTCGTGAGACCTCCTCAGCACTACGTCATCATCCGGAGGGGTGGAGAACTCCTCCCATGTTAGATCCCTCCGACCTGTGGTATTCCACAGATGAGATCTGGCTAAGTTTCCCGGAGTGAACGCCTTGTGAAACCGGTTCTCCCAGTTTTCAGCAGCCCATGCATTTATCTTTCCACAAGTATCCTGTCCGGCTTTTGCATAGTCTCCGAACTCTTTTGGCAGTTCTAACAAAATAAAAAGAAACTAGTTAGTGAAAGTTTAAAGAAGGAAAGATTCGAACAGACACTTAAAGAGAGAACTTACGATCACTTCTCCATCTGCTTCGAAGAAGGCTAGGATTCTCCCCGACTTTAATCTTCTGGCCATTTTCCCATGAACCACTTATGAACAGGAACTGGCTCCTCCATTTATTCTCCGACTCCAGGAGATCGTCAACAGCTTTCAGGTTGTTCCCCATATTAAAGTGATAAAATGGGAACTGGTGGTGTTTGCATAAGTTGGCAACAGCAGCGAACTCTTCCATTGGAAGAGGAATTCCGGACAGCCTGGATGCCATAATACATGACATCAGGGTGTACCATCCGTTGGGGCTCAGCTGCGATGGACATAGCTTCACTAAGTGGAAATAGCGCACTATCTCCGGGTCCAATGGGAACCTGAGTCCCCAATTGAACAGCTCTGTAAAAAACACGATCTCATTCCTCTTACAATCCATCGGGGTCTCTGGATCAATAGGAATTCGCACCTTTACATTTTCAGGGATCCCCCACTTAGTGCGAAGCCGTCCCAGGTCTCTAGTGTGGATAAATGAATACTTGGTTTTCAACAAAGATAGAAGATACTTGAACTCTACTTTATGAAAGCAGGGCCCAACTCTCCCCTCAAGGCTCTCCGGCAGATCCGGACGCCTTAGATACAACTCTTCTTTGCCTTTTTTGGCAGCGACTATGGCAGTTTCAGCTTGTCCGGATGACTCGGACTCGAATCTGACCTCCTCTGTGGAGTCTTCCATCCTTTCCTCCATTACAGTTGGAGGAGCTTCTACAGAAACAGCCCGGGGAGGGATGAAGCTTGGCACAGCTGATCCTCCGGACTGTTGGCTAGATGTGTGCTTTTGAGATCTCACCTCAGTTGGAGTTTCTGAGGTCGAGGCTTCCTTAGGAGGTAGTGGGCTGCTAGTCGCCGGACAGATTGGCTTTTCCCGGAGAGTCCTAACAGCTGACCCAGACTCCGATTCACTAGTTTTCTTTGTGGAAAGTCCTTTGACCAGTCTGCTTGGTCTTTTCATAATCAGCTTGTCTGGAGAATGATCGGAGTCGGACCCCATGGCAATGAAAGTAGACTTTTTTCTGACACTTGTAACAACAACCCCCGGTTCAACAATGGGGATTGACTCTTGAACTGAAGAGTCTGAAACGATGGGAGAGAGTGTTGTTCGAAAGAGCTTTCTAGGTTTTGTACCTTTTGAGGAGGACGAACCTCTATCAGATTCTTCGATCGAGGGGGCTGGTTTCTCGACAGGCGATGCTGGGAGCCCAGCTGCAAGCCTTTTCTCTTTTTCAACCCTTTGAGCTTTCTCTAGTTCTGAAAGATTGAGCCAGCCACCCTTGATTAAAGTTGTTCTTGCTGTGAACATAAAACGATTAAGGAAATTTTGAGGTTTTAGAGAGATGAAGTTTAGAGTGAAATGACGAAGTAGAAATGAGACTGTGAAAGATGAATAGTATTTATAGTAAAAGTAAAAAAGGGGGGTTTGATTCCTAGGAGAATCCGAAAAGTTGGGCAATGATTAAAAGACGGCGCTGACGTCATCAAAACCATTTAAAGAAGTTACCTATTCAATAAAGTGGTGTAATTTTCGAGGTAGAAAAACGGCTGGAGTGGCCAACCGGAGGGTGACACGTGTCCCACTACTCCTGACAAATAACCGTTTGGAATTCGTAACGGTCGGCCAGTCCGGGCCTATCTCACATCTCTTCGAATTGAAAAACCACTTCTCCAACCGGACAGTTTTTCAGCTCTTTAAACAAAGATACTTGTTCAAACATCTAAAAAAGGGGCTCCTGATGAGTCCGGATTCGAACAGCTACTCAAAAGGGGAGTCCAAAGTAAAACTCCCCGGAAACCGGACAGACTCCAAGACCTCAATTCGAACAGCCCTATTTGAACCGGACGGATGATTTTGAACACTGCAAGTATAAGGCAGTTCGAACTATGACTAAAGTACTAAAAAACCTAATCACTATCTGACTAAGCTACCTGTGCATTTGCTTAGACTTCCTGGGTCTTTAAACTTGACCCAGGTCCATGAAACTTGACCCGAAAGCCCATAAGGGCCCAAATTACACACTATAAATACCCAACCACCAGCATTAACTATGGGTAAGAAAAATTAACTGCTGCCAGGCTGCTCAATTCTCTCACCACCCTTAAAACACCTTGAAACACCCTGAAATATCTTGAAACACCATTAAACACCACCACACCACCGTGAAACACCCTTACGCCGCCTTAAAACTCCACTTAAAATTACCAGCCTACCCTCAGGCTACTTTTATCCTCACCATTATTATTATATCTTATACTCAATTATGGCACCAAAAATAGATTTTCTACCAAATATTTTAAAGATATGCAAAAGGAGTGAGAGTTGGAAGAAGTCATGTTCAATAGGTAATAATAAATTATTGAGGAGCTATAGCAAATGGAAAATACTCTGCGTACAAGAATAATTATTAGGAGAGATCATTAGTATGCACATGAGAGGATAATCCCCGACTATTTCTACGAATCATGCGTATACACTCCACGAAAATTTAGAAGAAGGTTTCATATACAGATAAAATTATTCCTCTGAATTATAGAAAGCTTATCAAGTTACAACATCTATTTTACTCAAATGAGTAATAATCCAGCCAAACCTGGCTTGACAAGTATCATGAAGTGCACATCTATTATGTGTATGCTTACCTATGAAAATGCAGCGGGTGATTGTGACGAATATATCAACATAGGAATTATTTTGAACAAGAATACTTAAAACTTCAGAATATGGCCGATTTGGAGAGGTTACTACAAGTTGGTCACGATCGAGGTTTCCCCCGAATGCTCAGAAGTATCGATTGCATGCATTGGACGTGGACAAATTTTCCTAAGGCGTGACACATGTAATTTACTACAAACACAAGGGCACACCAAAATTTATCCTCGAGGCAGTGGCTTCCCATGACTTGTGGATATGATATGTTTGGGTGTCTGGTGTTTTGAACGAAATAAATATACTAGATAAATTTCTGGTGTTTGACGATATTGAGTTTGTTGTCGCCTCGATAGTGAGAACTACAATGTGATTGATAATCAATACAATATATGTTACTATTTTGTTGAGAAAATGTATCCTAAATGTCACCTTCATTTAGTCAATTCCAATTCCCCGAGGCAATGAAGTTAAATTATTTACTAACACACAAGAGTCATATATGAAGGATGTGAAACGTGCATTTGGAATTCTGCGATAATGACATGGAGTCTCGAAGAATTGGGTAAGATAATGAAAGCATGAATTATTTTACATAACATGATAGTTGATGATTAACGAAATTCATATTCAAGAAGTTGGAAAAATATCGATTTCGAATCGACGAGAAATGATGGGCCTAACTCATCCTTCACTAAGCAAAACTCAAATGCATCATCGATCACAAATGCATGTCCAAAATCGAACTAGAGCCAGAGTACGTGATAAAACAACATATTCAATTAAAAAATGATCTCGTCAAAAACATTCGAGACGAGTTCAAAACAGCTCTCGGTTGAATTTTTCTTACTTCACCGATGTTTAATATATTTTCTCATGTATTTGCAATAATTGATTCACTTTTCCGTGTTTGTTTGTAATAATTTTTGTTTGATTTTTTTTCAAGTGAAACAAACTTTTAACAGATCTAATAATAGAAATTTTATCAAAACAACACAATATTGTTTTGGTAAAATGTATATTACTAGATCTTTTAAAAATTCAAATTTTAAAAAAATTAAATAAAAATTATTTTTGTAATAATTATAAATTTAATATGAGTATATTATATATATATATATATATATATATATATATAACTAAGAAAACTATTGTAAGATATATGATAGAGTGATGTGAGATAAAAAAAAAGGAAATTGCACCTAAAGTACCCATTCAACTATTACATGGCCATTTAGTACCCAAGTTTTGTTTTACTACCTCTCAAAACCCATCTCAACTATTAAACTCCACTTAATACCTAATATTATTTTAATACCCATATTAGATGTTCTGACCATGTTAAGAACCTGAGTGCTGTTAAAGATGTCAGTCCACTTAACCCACTATATAAGCACAATTTTCTGTTTTCTTCCCTCTTTTCTAGCTTTTAAAGATTTGAATTCTGGAAGCCGCTCTAACCACCTAGCCTTACAAACCACCGTGAACCACCAAGAAACCACAATTTTCAGGTGATCGGATAGTTTAAGGTCTGTATAATTTTGTAAGCTCGATATAAATGCATCTAACTACTGTTTTCTACGTACAAGAGTTGATCACGCGTTCTTCGAGTTTTTTTTGAACCTCTGTTTTTTTGATCTTATGTGTTGCTTTTAGGTAATGGTGTTTAACTACTAATTTCGAGGTTATTTCTTGATTTTTTTTAGTTAGAATAGGTGTTATTCTACTGTTTCGAGTGTTAGTAAATCTTGTTCGAGTTTTTCTCTGTTTTTTGTTTTTTGTTCGAGCGATTATTTGTTATTATGTTAGTCTATGTCGTTAATCCTTGTTTAACAAGTTATATACTGATTTTTAGTGTATTAGATGCTGATTTTGAATGTGAAACATGTATAGACTATGAGTTTTAGGGGTCCAGGAATTCCCAACAAATATGCGAATTATTTTCTGGTTATTAACGTAGAAGATGCGAATTGTTTGATGTTTTCTAACGAAGAAGATGCGAATTATGTTAAAAACTCTCATGCTATCCTAAGAGTTGTAAACAAGTCTTTGCAAATATAAGAGTTGCAAACAATTCTCAGGCAATGTAAGAGTTGCAAACAACTCTCACGGAATCCAAAAGTTGCAAACAACTCTTAGGTAATCCTGAGAGTTGAGAACAACTCTTAGGCACTATTGCGAGTTGTTTACATTTTGTTCATGCTTAAGTGCTAAAATAAGAAGTATGTTCCGCACCATACTTGCATCTATTGATTCCAGCACCGACTTAATGACGATCAAGAAGTATGTTCCGCACCATAGTTGCAGTCCCGTTTTCTCCCAAAAACATAAGCGGCATAGGCATTTAACATCAGATTTGATTGCAGAGGAAATTCATGATTCTATACGGACCTACCATTCGTTGACAACCAAAACCATACAATCGACTCTCAAACAAAATTACGGTCTAGACATTTCCTACCGTTTCTCATGAAATGCTTTAGAGAAGGCAATAAGGGGAGTTTTCGGAGATAGTTCAAGTTCTTTTAATTTACTAAGCGGGTACTTCAAACGATTGAAGAGCCGGGATATTACTACGGACTACCGGTTGGAGTTATCAATTGGAAACGTCTTCAAGCGTTGTTTTATAACATTCGGTTCATCCCTTCAGGGTTTCCATTCACGTCGTCCAATTTTATTTGTCGATGAAACATTATTATATGGAAAGTATAAGGGTGTATTGCTTACTTTCGTAGGAAAGGACGACAACAACGGTTAGTTTCATTTTTTTAATCTAAAGGATTAGGATGTTTTGTTCAAAAATTGTAAACAACTCCCAGGATATCCTGAGAGTTACAAACAACTCTTTGTAAATATAAGAGTTGCAAATAACTCTAAGGAAATACAAGAGTTGCAAACAACTCTCAGGTAATCCTGAGAGTTACAAACTACTCGTTGCAATATATAAGAGCTGCAAACAACTCTCAGGCTATCCTGAGAGTTGCAAACAACTCCTTGCAAATATAAGAGTTGCAAAATAGTTAGCATTGAGGATGTGACAATTTGATGTGGTTTTTGGGGTGTTTGAAACCTCATTGGTTGGAGCGCCAAATCACATTTATTTTGGACGGTCATTCTGGTATCGTTAATGTTGTTTCTGTCTTGTATCCAAAATGCTATTATGCATACAGTTATTTTCATCTCATGCAGAATTTGAAATCCAAATTGGAACACACTAACAGATACTATAAAAAAAAGGATGTTATGTTTCTTCCATCGTCTTGCTTATGGTCTCACTCGAGAGATTTTTAAGAATATACTAACAGATTTTCCATGTGAATGTGGTGACAGAATTAACGATTTTCTTAGAAATTTACCTCCGGATAAGTATGCTCAAGCTTACGTAAGGGAAACAATACAGGTCTATGGCTTCTACTGCGGCCGAATCTTTTAACAATCAGGTCAAAAAATATTAAGGCCTACCCATTGTTGATTTTATTAACTACATTAGAGTCTTGCTTATGACTCAAGTTTCACGAAGATACCAAGAGGGGTTAAGGTAGAGTACTAATTTGGTCCTCGAGTATGAGAAGAAGCTAAAGCAGAATGTTGACATGTGCCGAACTTGGGTAGTACGTAACTCAGCTGCAGCCATGTTCGAAATCTATTCCGATCATGTGGCAGTTTTGTTAGATTTTAAATATTCTTGCGGAGCATGGCAACAAGAGTATTTTTCATGTCCTCACGCTTTAGCGGCAATACAGTCTATCGACCAAGATCCTTTTACTATAATAGAGTTGTTCTTCACGGTTAAGAATTACAAGGAAAGTTACTCTTTCAGCATACCGGCAATAACCGATTTCGGCGAAGGGTCAAGCGCTAACGATCCTTCGGAGGTGGAAATTTTTCCTCCCAGCGTTAAGAGACGCCCCAAAAGGCCTAAGAAAAAACGAATCCCCTCTAGAGGAGAAGCCTTAACCAAGCAGTTGAGGTGTGACCGTTGTTTGAAATCAGGTCATAATAGGAGGACTTGTGAGGTTTCAGTTTAAAGACAATTCTTGTGGTGGACAATTCTCGTTGACTACATTGATTTGTAATATTGTGCTTGTTGTGGACAATACACTAAACATTTTTAGAGTTGTTTGTTAATTCACACATATTGATCTTATTTGTATTACAGTAATGAAATGTGAGGCGTTTGGTTAATAAAGTTATTTTTCCCAAGCAACTGTTAGGAACATTGTTTCAAACAACTCTCAGCATAGTCTGAGAGTTGCAAGCAATTCACATGTACTATGGAGAATTGTTTGCAATATCTGGGTATCATATTGCAAACAACTCTCGGGTATTACTGAGAGTTGTTTGCAAATGTTTGTGATGCGAATTGTTTGCATGTCCAACTTATAGAGTTGCATACAACTCTCAGGATATAAAATTGCAAACAAGTCGTGGCTTATACTACTAAAAATTGTTTGCAATAGTTGGGTATAATATTACAAACAACTCTCAGGTATTACTGAGAGTTGTTTGCAACTACTAGGGTGCGAATTTTTTCACATACACACATAAGGATGCGAATTGTTTGCGTGTCTTTCCCTTGAGTCTATATAACAGAGAAGGTTGAGTTGTGTATATTAGTTCCTGAGGATTCTTTGTCAAGGTGACCTGAGATTTGTTTGCAAAATAAAAATACTTCATAAAAAATTTACACTAATTAAAAGTTTATACAAAAAAATGATTACATAGCCATAATAGGCTTCATGCACTAACCACTTAGAAATAAACACTACCGCCTTTAGTGTTTGTTAGTTTGCGTTAAAAAACAGAAGTAGTGACTATCAGCCATCACTAGAGGATTCTTCGCCTTCTTCGTCCTCTTCATGCTCATCATCAGCATCTCCATTATGCTCTTCCTCCTCGTTATCTAAATCCATTATACTTTTATATTTGGTCCCTGATGGACCAACATCTTCCTCCCTCTTCCGTTTCCTGTTTGGAACCTCTGTTGGCTGAGATGTAGCCACCAGGGGAACCACTTCAACTGGTTCAGAGTCAGCTGAAAAGTAATCCTCGATATCGTCCATTCCAAAGACTGGGCAGTTTGGTGGTACCACCGGAGTGATTAAGCCGGAGCTTCTGTTGGTGGTTATGGAAGACCAGGAGTCACCTAAAGAACCGGAGGTAGACATAGTGATTAGAAGTTGAAGATGTTATGAGTGTTTGAAATATATAGTTTTTTTTATTAAAAAAAAATAGCCTATGGTTAATAATATTATTTATAGACATGGAGGGAGTCTTAGTGAGGTCGTGGTGTGGTTATATTAATCATTACATAGCCTCCTCTGTCCAATCAACAATTAATGAGCTGTTTTGATTAGATAGTTTTTTGCGTGCTCAATGCACATAACGGTTACCAAGGCAAACGTCATAGTCTGTTCGTATTCTCCAGCCATGTATTCTAATTATTTAATATACATCATGATAAGATGTGAACTGTTAGTTGAATTTTACTCCTGAGAATTGTGTAGATGTAGTTGGTTGTATATATTGAGAATTGTTTAGTAGTAATTTTGTTTATTGTATATCTCTAGAAATGATGCGAATTGTACCCAATAACCCACTATTTTTTAAAGCGAGTCCAAAAATGTCATACATTACACATTTCTGAAACAAAAAACTCTATATATACACCAAAAAATTACAAGGAATATATATACACCAAAAAATTAAAAGGAATATATCCAAAAGGCTCCCTCCACAGTTTTCGATATAAAAAAGATTACTACCAGTGTCGGTTAGTGTTAAAATCATTTAGGAGAAAATAAAACATTTCCCCTCTGAAGTCTGTTACCATATCTTTACGGTAAGTATCTAGCACATATTCTTTTTCGATAATATCTCTGGCGTATTGACAGATGAAAATACCACAGTCGATGGTGCCTAGTTTTTGTTGTGGAATTTTTCGTGCATTTTTTACCTTATACCCGGTCCTTGAAGGAGGTAAGTATCATTTATCGAGACAATACTTAATCTGGTTATAATAATTTGTGTCAAGGGTCAGTACAAATAAATACTCAGTTAATTAATTGATTTCCACAAAAAAACTCATACTCTAGTTGCAAACAACTCTCAGGATAACCTGAGAGTTGTTTAGAAATCCAAGCTAAAAGTGTTGCACAGAACTCTCAGGGAAGGTATTAAAGTTGCAAACAACTCTCAGGGTAGCCTGAGATTTGTTTACAACTCCAAGGTATTAGAGTTGCAACCCAACTCTTAGGATTTTTGAGTTGCAAACAACTCTCAGATTAACCTGAGAGTTGTTTGCAACTACAGAAAACTAGAGTTGTGAACAACTCTCAGATTATCCTGAGAGTTGTTTTTTAAATTTGTTTTACAAGTATTGTAGTAGTTAGGTGTCTTACCATCGGTATATGTGTCCTTGTTATGTAGTTCGTTGCTTGGGGTTTAGGCCGGAATGGGTTGTAGTTTGTTTCCATCCTGGCGTCTATATCAATGACGAGCAACGTCCAATGGTTAATTGTATCATTCTTCTTGCTCCATATTGAAATGAGCACAAGATTCGTGCTTTTAGATGTTGCGCTAAAAACATCGTCGACTGCATTTGTTATTGCCTATCCTTTTTCCATTTGATGTTGCTTTCAAGAACATTACAACGAGAACATGTGAGGTTTTTTTTATTTATAGCTAAACTTACCGTACTCATGCCATATATTTGTATATAGTCAAATTTCACTTTAGGGAAAGTTTTGCCTAGAACTTTCCAATTTACTTCTTTAAGCATCTTTTGAATCCAAGCGTCCACAATCTATTAAACGAGTTGTTTATTTACGTCAAATACATGAGAGTTGTTTGAAACATATATGAGGGTTGTTTGAAAATTGGATACCTTGTAGTCCAGGCCCATCCCGAAAGGTAGCGCCAACGCATCAAATATTTGCACTTGAGGTCTGTAGGAAAACTCGGACGTTGGTAACTACCATACTGTTGGATCAAGTGAGTCTTCGTTGGCTTTAATTAATTGTCTTTTGTGGTATTCACGGACATCGATCTGTTCAGTTGTCGGTGTTCTCTTTGGCCAGCCGATGAGAGTTACCGGTGCCTGTGGAGCTTCTACCACACTTATCTCTGCCTCCGGCTGCTGTGTTGGTATCAGTAGATTAAAATAAGGAAGCATGTCATCCTCCTCCACTGTCTCTTCTCTTGACTTGAACATATAAAATAAAAAATATTTAAAAGAATTTGTGTCGGGCATCATGATATTATAAGTTGCAAACAACTCTCAGGATAACCTGCGAGTTGTTTGGTACACCAATCTAATAGACTATCAAACAAATTTCATAATATGTTGAGAGTTTTTTCTAACTCAGAATAATATATATCCAACAAATCTCAGGAAATGCTGCGAGTTGTTATAAAATTGTTATACAAATATCCAAACACTCATAAAATCCTAAAAATACACGTTGCAAAATCATTTAAAATTTCGCTTACCACACGATCAGCGACAACCAATGCCGACGACTGCTCCGGCATAATCTCCGGATCCCGTCGATAAAATTCATTTTATCACATCCTCCGACATATTCTCGAAAGACCGTTGTATTAAAACATCGTACTCAACATTATCAATTTCATTTAAGAATGATTGTAAAACTTGAGTGGAAAAACCATCAATAGATACATTTGGTAAACGTAATGTGTTATCGTGCGTATCGGTCAAGTCTGGAGCTTGGCCTTCTATGTTTTGCGGTTGATTTGGTACTGGTCCTACAACTTTAGTTTGGCTTAGGGATTCTGACTTTGCGTAGACCATTTTTTGTTTTTCAGGTACATATCCGTCTCGATGTTGGTCTTTAAGCGATGCTTCTTCCTGGCTAAGTAGTTCCAACTTCTTACAGGGATTGGCAGACTCTGACTCTTTAAGAGCTGCGTCTTGTGCATCTTCGGTCTGTGTTAGCCTTTCACTCTATGTAAAGGCTAGGTGTTTTTCTTGTTGTTCTTGTTGTTCTCTTTGATTTTGTTGTACTTCTTGTAGGTGTTGTTCTTGTTGTTATCCTTGATTTTGTTGTTCTTCTTGTGGGTGTTGTATATCGGCATGCTATTTCATACAAAATACAAAATAAAAAAGCAATTTATGTCACACATCACGATACTCTGAGTTGCAAACAACTCTCAGGATAACCTGAGAGTTGTTTGATACCCCAATCCAATAGAGTATCGAACAACACTCAGGATATCTTGGGAGTTGTTTGGACTAACATATCAGTCTTGAGAGTTTTTTGAAAGTGAACATATAACGAATTGTGTGAAAATAGAGCATAACAGTACGTGAATTATTAGTAAGAGAAAACCACGGATTGTTTTAAATACATACCTTGATTTTGTTTGAATATGTATACAATAATATACATTCGTAAACAATTTCATCACAAAAATATATTAGAATATATGAATCTTAGTGTACTTCAGATCCACTTACATCTTGACAGTTTTTTGCGTCCATAAGTCCAGATTCTTCCGCTGCTACTTCCTTCTCACGAGCTTCTACCTTCTTAGCTTTATATTTTTGGCAGCCTACTTCTTCTGGCATGCGAGGTACGAGTTGTCGGTCATTCATAAAATACTCATGTATTTATGTCTTATTTGGAGGACTCAGACCTGTCGCTGCCTCCTCTGTAGGAGGAGACTTGCCTGTCTGTCTCTCCGCAGTGTCTGTCTCTGTGGTGACCAATAAATCTTCTGGTCTTTGTTCAGATGGCTCGTCTGCCTATTTTTCTGAAACCACCATTTCCGCAGGAAAATCATTTGTATCGTCCTTTTTGGGTACAACGGATGGTACCGGTACGTGTGAATGGTTTCCATCATCGTCCTTCTCCTCTGGCATTTTCATGTCCTGATTCGGGTCCTTATCCTGAATTTCAGATGGCACAAGTGCCTGCAATTCAGTGGATGCTGCCTTTGATGGCAATACCGGTAGCTCCGGTTCTTTCTCCTTTGCAGGGCTTCCAATCTGGCAAATGAGCTGAGAGAGAGAATTGCAGAGTTGTTGTCCTTCAAGCTCCGCTATATTCAACCATTGAAGCTGAAAAAGTAATAACATACGCATTATAATATATTTTGTGCTGATTAAAGCGATTAAATCTACGTTTACGTAAGGCTCAATTTCCTACTTACTTCTTTCGCCTGTTTGTCGATCTTCCGCTGGTACTTGTCCTTATCGGTATACGTCTTCAATCGTTTTGATCTTGCATCAGTTCCAGACTTATTTGGAGTAGCATGTCTGCGTTTGATGTAAAATTTACCAATCGTTTCACTCATACTATCGTCTACCTCTTCCTCGGCGTCATTTCGGGCTGTCTCGATTGGCGTTGGTGGAATCACTGTTCGGGGGACTAGTTGTGGTTGGACTCTCATTGAGATGTCTTGATTATATTCTTTCTATTTCTGTGTCACCCTTTTTCTTTTCTTTTTGGGTTGCGGTTTTCTTCCTTTTCCTCGGTCTTTCTTCGGGTAAAATCGGTGCAGCATCTGGATCTCCATTTCCTACTACTCCTCTGAATACTTTGCTTTCAGCCTCTGTCAAATATAGTGGAGCTTCCAAAACTTACAAGGGAGGAACATCGAAGTAAATAGCTACACGCGGTTAGTTTGGAAAATATCAGGGGATAGCCTGAGAGTTGTTTGGATATCTATCATCTTGGAGTTTCAAAGAACTCTCAGGATATCCTGAAAGTTTTTTGCAAACTATAAAACCTGAGAGTTTTTTGGAACTCTATCATATTGGAGTTCCAAACAACTCTCAGGATATCCTGAGAGTTGTTTGCAAACTATAAGCTGCGAATTTTTTTTCAACTCTATCATCTATGGGGTTGCAAACAGCTCTCAAGGTTTCCTGAGAGTTGTTTGGAACTTTATCAGGTTTGGAGATGTATTCAACTCTCAAGTTATACTGAGAGTTGTTTGGAAATCTGATAGCAAAGAGTTGTCTACAACTCTAATGCCTCATAGTTGTCTATCTTACTATATGTTTCATACCTCATCATCTTCCAGTAGAGGTAGTCTTCCAATCAACTGCACGGTCGATGTTCTGCACTCCCATCCCTACCATTTGAAGAACCTTGGGATCAATTTTGGCTTTACGACCTCTAGCCCAATTGTTGAGTGCTCCATGACGAAGGTTTGCATCGAGACAAGTATTATCATCAAGATGCTCCGTATATAACTAATATTTGGACTAAACTAAGAAACTTTACGATTAGAATTGCGATGCAGCCGACAACTATATTAGGTTTCTGATTTTTAAGCAACTCCTAATAGACTAGAGAAGCTTCAACACTATTGATCCGGACCAATCGTAATCGTTTATTCTACTGAGGTCTTCATAAAAATAAAACATACTCAAACCCATTACATCTCCAGATACCGAGTAAAATAAGGTTGAGCACAAAAACAGTATCAACAGCCGGGCAACATCCTCCAACTCATGCTCCCCCCTTCGCTGATAGCTTTTGTTATACCTGCCTGTAAAACCCACCACAACATGTTATGTTAGTAAAGTTCAGCATCCTGCTTATAAGAGAAACTACATTTACAAGTACCTTTAAAATGGTGTTCGTGATGGTTTTACTATTCGTCAGTCCCATCTTCCTCGACGTTTCACCCATGAAGAATTTTCTCATCATCCTTGATTCGTTCGTATCTGTTGTGGAATGCTCCAACTTTTGTTAAAGTCATTTCCTTTGTTCCGTGCTTCAGCCCGAAAATAATCCTTACATCGTTCGTCGTTAGCTTCACAAACTTCGAACCAAATCGGAAGGCGTCTTGATCGACCGAGAACATCTCCACAACCTACTGAATGTTCGAATAAAACTTCTTCTTCGACAGCTCTGCCACATTCCGGAGGTCGAATGTCGCCTTCAAAAGCGTGTAGAAGGGTGTGTTTTTTGTAGCTTCGATGTGGGCAGCAGTAATACGGTCCTCTTTCAGTAGTTTCAAAAGGCTCACCAACCGTGACTTGTAATAGCTTGGTTTTGTTGTAATACTTACAAATCATCAGCTGCATGCGAATTGTTCCCACAAGGGACTCATCAGCTTGTAGTCGCAAACAACTCTCAGGATTGCATGTGAATTGTTTACAAATATAAGCTGTGAATTGTTTGCGACTATAAAAAACGATGAAGTTTGCAGCTATAAAGAGCGATGAAGATGCGAATTGTTTGCATTCGTACATAATGAAGACGCGAATTGTACTATAACATACATGTAACCAGACGCGAATTGTTCTATTTTTTACATACACGTTACAGGGATCTAGGAAATATGGAAACAATACCAAAACCAACAAACAACCCCCTAAAATACATCTAATATACATCACAACATGCAGAAAAGGATTAACATTACATGCAACCTAAGAAACTATTGTGTGTGACGATAAATCCAAAAACTAACATATCAACTATCGATCCTAAATACTTGATTCCGGTAGAAATAAGCAACGAAGATCATCAAATAACATCAACAAGTGCTTGGAAGTAACCATAAACGCAAAAAAAAACATTTTGTGGAATCGGAATACACCTGGTTACTGTAACTGGTTATCGCTTCACCGGCCGACGTAGAATCAATGGCAACACGTCAAACAATTGCTGGTTACTAGCTTGAGGGAGTAAAAGATGGTGACCAGTCGAAAAAACGACTGATTTGTAGGTTGAATGTTGGAAGGGTTTCTCTCGAGAGAAGTTTGTAGAAGTCGAACGGTTTCTCTGGTTGTTTCTAAGGTTGAATGTTGGAAGGGTTTATCTGGAGAGAAGTTTGTAGAAGTCGAACGGTATCTCTGGTTGTTTCTAAAAATTTAGACGTGTTTAACTTGGTTTAGGATGTTAAGAATGGGGAAAATAGGTTTGAAGTGAAAAATGAGTATATATAGTCAGGGTGTTTTTGTCCAAATTTTAGGTGGAGGTACAAGTGACACTATCTGAAATTCAGGTACCAGTGGGTAATTAGGTAGTTGAGTGGGTATGTACCGGTACTTTTCTAAAAAATAGTCAAATTTTTTTTAAAACTACACTTACAATTAAACTAATGAAGCGCATATGCGACAAAAATGTGTGATTTTAAAAAAAATTGAACTCTTGCTATTCATGGTCTAAATGGATATTGCAAACACACAAATTTTAGATCTTTGAATTTCAGTTAATGGCTAAAATTTCATCTTATGAATCTAGATACGAGATGCTCATACTAAACTCTACCTTTAAAATATATATCTAATTGAAAATGATAAAACGAATTTTCACCAGAGAGCTGGAAAATGACTCCAGAAGATGAAAAGAAAAATCATTGCCTTTGTAAAACGGTTTTTTCTGTTGACAGCAGAATCATAGGTGTGTAAAGAAGCAGGTCATCATCTAAAAGGCCATCATATTGAAAAAAATGTATGGTACTCAGATATTTAAACCTGCATTTGCTTGGCACTAGATATAAATTTTACCATCAAACCATGGTGCCAAATAAAGTAACAGTGTATGTATCGAGATGGTCTGTCATAAACTCCCAGAGTCGAATCCAGTATTACACTGAATATGACAACAGCCCGGATGGTATAAAGGAAACTACCAGACTGTCAACCTAACCATGTTTCACAAACCTAACATAAATACAAACATAGAAATGAGTCAAAAGCACATACAAATGGAAAGTTGCAAAGATCACCAATCTTTAAGCAAGTCATTCGCAAGTTCCTTGTAGCTAACTTTTTTTTTCTTCACAGGCACTGGGTTGGAATCAATTGGTACAGTTTCTTCCTCGATAAAAACTAGACTTCTCTTCTCAGGCTCACTAATAGATTCCTTAGATGGCTCTGCTTTCTGCGTTCCAAGACTTGGAATCATGTCCATTAACATGGCTTGAACAGGATCAAGCATAACTTCCAATTTTGCAGGTTTTTCACTGTCATGACCAGAATTACTTCCTCCAACTTCTATAAATTTCCGCTTCTCCGGTTTCTCATTGTCTTCACTCTGATCACTTTCACTTCTTGTCATTTTAAGCTTTTCAGGCTTCTCTATCTTTTCAGCTTTAGGATTTTGACCATACCATTCTTCATTTGCAGCATCCTCTACAACCTCATTCTTCATGTTCCTGGTTCCAAGTGATTCGGGATTTTTTCCTCTTCTAGTTTGTTTCTTTTTTGGATTTTCTTTGATATTCATTTCATGCATACGAGTACTTCTATGTGTCATGTCAATATCACTTTCTTTATCAGAACTTAAACTTTCTTCTGTTTCATTTTGTGCTATTTTAGAAGGAATCTTTCCACGGCGTGTTTGTGGCCTTCGGGCTTGCTTGACAGCAATTATTCCCTTTTTCGCAGTTTTGGCAGCAGGCCTTCCTCTCTTGCCTCTGCCTTCCCTATTGGAAACTATTGATTGTGTAGAAACTTCCATAGAATCTTTCCTCCCTCTATGTTTCGCTTTACTGACTGGGGAACAAGAATCGTCACATCTTTCTGCTCTATTTGAAGTAGTGGCTTCTTCCATATCTTCATCAGATTTGCTGGGAAAAAAAACAATTGGTGAATAACTGGTTGGTCCATCTTCTAGTATCATGCAAATTAGCACAATAAAAAAAATAGGATATCATGCTTTTGACCAAATCTAATCAAATTTTCTGACTTACTACTCTTCAGAGTTCGACACCTCTATACCAGTAGGCTTCAGGCTGTATGTTTCCTCGGGCAACTTTTTCTCCCTCTCTAAACTATCTTCCAACCATTGAGACCTGACAACATGGAGCCTCTTCCTTAACAGAAGTTCTTTCTCTCTCACGCTAAAACTGTTCAAAGGAAGAATGCAAAACGAACAAGAAAATTTTAGGACTCTTTACTTGTCTAATTCCTTTTGTAACAGGAATGGAATAAGAAAACTTTACTGCAAATCTCAAGGCGCTGATTGAAAAATTTGGGACAATGGGGAAAGTGAAAAACAAGGATTATGACGCTTATGTATAAATATCTTGTAGTTAGTATCTGTTAAAGGAAATAGATTAGATTAATCTAATTTATATCCTTTAACAGTATCTTCAAAGGTCCGTACACAGGAAACCGCAACATATTACAAGCATTTTAAGAGCAGAAATGAAATCAACAACTCCAGACTTTTAAAGTTAAGATTAACAATATAAACAGAGAAATGGTTTGAATAAGGACAAACAGTAGTCAGCTCTAAAAAGTCGTCCAGAATTCCACATACTACAACAGTTATGGATTATACAAGATGACATGAATGCATCAACTACCTTTCCATCAGAGAGTAGAAGTCTACATCATCTCCTGGTAATGAAAAGACAACAAAATGTGTGGCTTGGCCAAGATTTTTGCTAACTTTACCACCACCCATTTGGACCTCAAGCGTCAACCTCCTAACCACGAGTCCTAACAAGGTTTCCTGATCAAGTTTCCTGGAGAAAACGGTTACAGTTGATAGAACAAGTAACACTATAACCCAGAAGATGCTCAAAACAGATTTGATAGAAGTGTGATAGTCGGTGGATCTTACAAAGGGTGCGGACATGAGTAGAAGTAAATGCAACAGCTATGGAAACAAGACCATTTGTCCTCCGGACAGAACTTCTTTATATAATAATCAACAGTTTTCACATCTTCTGATTTGTCAACGTTGCTTAAAAGCTGCAGATCAAAGTGACAAATAAAGATAGCATCCCCTATGTACTAAACTATGGTGAGCTACAAGAATAATAAAACATAAGTATACCTGCTTGATGTCTGAAAGGTCAATATCCAAGTAATATGAATCAGAAAATTCATCAATTTCTTCCTGTAATTTTTTCTTTGTAGATTCAGACAGAAAAACAAAGTACCTAAGAAGAAAAGCTCTTCAATGTTAATACTGAGATGCTATGAAAAGCTGTTAAGGACGCATCAAAATAATAATACAAATGACTTACTTTGGTTGTAAAGGGAGAAGTTTCTTTTGTGAACAACAATCCAAGATCCAAGAGTAATGGATAACATCACCATGACGCTTGGCTGCCTGATACTTAAGTCCTGCCACATTAAATCCAATCCTTATAAACTAAGAAAATAGTGTTCTGAAGGAGTAAGTAAATGGATCTGCATAGACACAGAGAAAGATAAAAAGAGAGGGAGAAAGAGAGACCGCTGCTTTCGGCTGCGATAGAATGGGTTACAGCACTGTTCATATTCATGGAGAATGTTCCTCCATTTTCAACAACCATTTTATGCAACGAGTCCAGTGAAGAGGAAGGAGGCACATTAACAAAATCTGTACGTGTCAAGGGCAATCGAGAAAAGAGAAAAAGTATGCAGAATAATATAATGAAATCTAAAGCATAAGGTTAATAATGCTAAGTAAAGCTCAAAGCCATAAGGTACTGAGATTCAGCCAATTTGGATGTCCAGAAAAGCATCCAAATTATCATGTAATGTAAACCAGAAAACAACATCCAAAAACTGAACATATTTGCTCATTATAGTTTTGCATACATGAAATAACATGGTTAACTACCAAAATGGTCCACCAGTGGGAGCAATTCCCCACACAGCTCTTATATTTTATATAGAACTGTTAACAGTTTTTATATCTCCAAATATGTGACCCTATACACGACTCAATAACAAATTTGTACCTTATAAATATTTCATTGCGCCAGAGTAACCAAATTTTCAAGATCCACTACAACCATGAAGATCGGACACACTGATAACAAATAAACTATTTAATATTCCTTTTGTACAGATGGCACCACGAAAGTCAAAGAACCCTAGAGAGTATGTTAATATGAAACAAATTCCTCAAGCAAGCCAACAAGGATACAAAACATCATATCGGAAAATATAGATGTCTTCCCCTTGATGTCCGAAACATCAGTTCGAACAAAATGAGAAGGAACAATAGAAATATTCTTTTTCTCTGCTCTTTTGGAAGACTTTCCACGACTTGGTTTGGTTTCTTGCACACCTTCATTTTCCTTTTGCTTTTGTGTGGTACCATTACTCGAATGTACTAATTCAATAAAGGCTGAAAGAATGTCCACAAGATATGCTTACACAGCAGTATATACTTGCTGAAGTATTTTCTAAGATTGGAAACAAAAAGAACTATTTTAATCTTTGAAGTCTTACACTGCACATCAAGGCATTCATGCCAAGGTTTGTCGTACCTCACTCTATCAATACGTGGAAACCTCAGGCTGTATGGTGCAGCAAATACCTAATTAATGACAAAATAAAATATTTTTTAAAGTTTACAGGAAAGAATACACACCAAAAAACTGTATAAACTTTAAAAATCCTTCTGTGCTCAAAATTATAGCAAATCCTACCTCCGACCTTATAGTCCTGATATCACTGGTGATAGAAAATATTACTGATCTGCAAAAACGAAACAAAAAGAGGCAAGTAAAATCCTTAGAATTTTTACGTAAAAGCAATTATTACTTTATTGTTTTAGAAGTACGCGATTTAAGAATACTGACTTCTCAGGGCTCTCAATCCAAACATCAGGTCTCTCTTTCGAATGACTTGTGACCTGATAGAAACTTGGTGGGCCTTTCTTCGGGTGTTCATTTTTCCTACAGAATATAAGACAGCAACAGAAAATATAAAAATGTCTTTCAGCATATATTAATTAAAGAAACGTAGATGGGTCAATACTGTGCTTTAAATGCTCATATCAGTGTATAGAAAGATCAACATCGCTGAAAGTAACAAAAGTTAGTTGGTTACAATCCCTCGCCTTTCTTCATAAGATGCTATAAAGAAACCCCTCCAACGCAACCACAGTACATTACAATCCAACATTTAATAGCTGCGGTTACCTAAAATAAGGCTTCAGTTTGGTCACAACAGCCTCTAATTCTTCATCAGAAAGCCCAGTGCCCACTCTGCAAAATGAAACAAACCTGCAGAGGAAAAGTTCATTAGTCCATCAGTCTACTGTTCATGCAAATTATATTTACGTAAAATAAATAAATATTTAGATAAAGAATTTAGGGCTTTTTTAGTTGGTGGTCTTAGATCAGTATTACTGTCACGATTGCATTATGTATAAAGAAAAACATAAAAAGACCATGCAAAACAGACCTGCCTTATAATTCCCCTACCAGGATGAAAGTACACATATATTTCAGATACACGGATAGAGTTTCGGCTATATCATACGAGAACTAATGAGCCATATATATACACAAATATATAACATCCCACAAACTCCCAGCTAATATATGATAATACAGCAATGAGATTCGTCTTGTTCAAGAGTCAACTTATATACATTACCAATATTATCCAGTCAATCACGACTTGACATCCCTTTCAGCCTTTCAAAAACCTTTGGCCAATAGAAGTTACGATGCTATTTAATAAAAAAATAACTGAAGACAATATTTAGAACAACTAGAGTCTAGACATTTGACAGTATAGTCGACTATCTAGTTTTAACTAAGGACTTCCGTGCACCCCCTCTTAGATCAAAATCTAGGATTCTCTCAGATCTCTTTCACGTGGTGTTAATGTTTCTAAGGAATATAAGTTGCATACCAGCGATCCCAACGAGACATGTCTAGTGTAACCAACCAAGTGAATCTGGAAATGTATTTGAAAACCAAAACTTTGAGTACAAGGTTACTAACCAAATCACAAACCCTTCAGAGCAAGGAATTTATGTGATTACGAATGATGGTATAGCTGGGAGTTAACATAGACAAGAAATGGATTGCAGGACATCCCCTTTGTCTGCCGAAGTCCGATCTATCGCGCATCCAAAATGTTTCGATATCGCAAAAAGTAGAGAAGTTTTATGGAATCAGGATCCTGATGATCACACCAAACAATTTAAGAACTACATGATGAATTTCGATGATGATGTTAAATTGTTGTGTCGAGCTTTCTCACGGACTTTTAAAGGAACTACTTTAAAATGGCATAACAGAATTCCCCAGGGGACTATAGCCAACTTTGGAATGTTTATGTTTTATACAGCATCCTGAAGGAAATTTGTAGGAAGTAAGGAAATGCGAGAAAATGGGGACACTATAATTCAGTGTAGGCAATTAATAGGGGAAAATCTAAATTATTACACTAAGTGTTTTGTGCTTACTAAAACTGGTTTGGATGATTGTGATGAACAAGTTGCATGCGCCGCTAATCGACAAGGTTTCTCCCCGGAGATTTGGTTAATGAAACAACAAGGAAAATTGCAATTACTTTTGGAGATTTAATGGATCAGATGAAAGAACAGATTAGGGTTGATGAATCGAAGAGAGTACAGTTTGGTCCAGATTCCACACAAAGGCAAGTTCAGTAGGGTAACCTTCAAATTCCAAAGTTTTGGTTTTCAAATACATTTCCAGATTCACTTTGTTGGGATCCCAATTCATCATAAATCATAATATATTTCTACGAGTTTAACCATAAAGACAAGTATAGTGTAAAAGCAAATTTGAAGCTTCAAAATCCTTACCGCCGAGGATGTGTATCTGGCCCCGTCCGCTCAGCCAAACCAACCAAGAATTGAGCTACCTAATTTGTAAAATTCCATAAATCAGTAATTAAAAAATGACAGTAGAGCATATACAGAACAGGCCAACCAACCTCCCCTCCATGACGTCCGGAGCCATAATATCCTCCTATTGAAAAGAAGCAAACACGCATAAAGTAAGGAATATATCATAGAGAAGCATAAGAAAGGCAAGGAATATATCATAGAGAAGCAAAAGAAAGGCAGAGCAAAGGGGAACTCATGCAGACCTATAACAAGAACATCTAAGTCAGAACCAGCACGGACATACTCAGGCTTCAGTTTCATCCACTTTCCACTACGATCTCCAGGTTCCCATGTAGAACCCAGGTCCTTCACAACAACACCTTCATCTCTGTGATAAAATTGAAACTTGTGATGATGCACAGAAACTAAACATGAGAAAAAAAGTAAAATAGTTTCTCATTAGTTACAGAATGAGCTGAAAAAGAATAACAGAAACATGGTAAAGTGCAAGAAAGATGAGGAAAGAAGATTTCCGAGCATGTTAGTTCTAGATAAAAGAACAACCTTCCAGCTTTAAAAGTTGGAATAGTTGATAAGTTAGCAAATGAAGAACTAAACTCAGAAAAGAAAATGACCTATTCTCAATCGTTTCTTTAAAGAATTTCTGAATAATATCAACATTGTGGGCAGTAAGAGACCAACAAGGTTCTCCTGCACAAGTATCATAACCAGTCATAACCAAAACATAACACAAAATTAGAGTTTATAAGCCCTATATGGAGACTACATATGATAAAGACATCAGCCGGTATAATTACAGATTCGTTTTCACCCCACCTGAAAGCAGTACTATAGGATTTAGAGACATGCGTCATTAATTTGTCTTCATATAGAGGCACTCATAGAAAACATTAAAGATTATATTGAGAAGAGCATGAGGAAGGAATATAATTTCTATGTATAAAATTAACGAAAATTGGTTAGGATACAAGATTAAGACATGTAGAAGTTCTGTGGTACCAAAAGGAATCAATGTACAAACATAATTATTATGAAGCATGTTACCAGGCATTACATTAGAGATAAGCATCTAGCCATGCCCTAATTCTTATCTACGACCAGTGAACCCTGCTAGCCCACTTCTACATGTCAAGGAATTTGTGCTAACTTGTAGAATATAATTACTTTGGAATTTAGATACATAGAAAAGTGTGATACTGTTGCAAGTAGCCTGACTTCACCAATGAGCAACCTAACCTTAGAGTAACAGATACGATGTGTACCAGCATGATTGATTCAGTGTGAGTTGCAGAAACAGAAGCCGTCATGTTATAAATGTATCTAAAATACATCTAGTGATCAAAGTCTGTGTGAAGTAAATATTGAATTCTCACAAAATTCCTTACCAGGAGGCCGGTGAGTATTGAGACCACCATCAGGTACTAAAAATTCTAGGCGACCCTTCAAAGGCTTCACAACTTTCCTTAATAACTCATGTCTTTCTTTTAAAGTTTGGTGGATTACACTAGTATCTCCAGCGTAAAGAATGTCAAATGCAATATCTGAGAAACCTCATGTCAAGGTCCAGTAAACATCAATTTAAAATTGCATTTCTGATACTGAAGAAAACTAAATTCGTCGCAGGTTACAAGTACTTAATGTTGAAACTGATATCAACTAATTCCAAGACCGTCGCATGTCACAAGTACTTAATAATGAGACTGTATCAACTGATTCCAAGAAATGGCGCTTCTCCTCAACTTTGTTATCATACGGTAAAAGGATACAGCATAACTGCATCAAATAAGAAAATACCAAATCAAATCTCAATAGTAGCGTTTACAGCTCAAGCGGCAATAAGAACACGCTTTGCAAATTGAACCTGTTTGTGATTGTCAAGTCCTTCTCTTGCTGCCTTGGCTGTAATTGGCAAGCCAAAAGTTAGAATGAATTCTAACAGTTTCTTGCCAGGGGAAAAATGCTAATGAACCAAAATTTACGAAACCTATTTCCTGATTTGAGCCAAATTCAGCAAACCGATTCAACGAGGTGTCCCAGACCAGCATTTCACCATCGAGTATGCATCTACATGATTTAACCATAAAGAAAATGTAAGAGCACATGAAATCAGTATAGAGAATCCTACGAGGTTGTTTACCTCCATACTAGAAACATAACAAAAGAACCCATTGTTTTGCCTTGATGAATCTTACCTATCAACCAGTACATTTTGCACTATAAGGTTTGACATTGCATGTGCATATTCAGTGTGATCAAGAAAGTTCCTGCAATAGTGAATAACAATGCAAAACTTTCATCAAGTCTGAACAAGAATGTCTTTTTTACAAAATAAGTAGACAGGTCCAACCGTAATAGTGGCAAAAAAAAAAGATATATCCTGTATTATATCACGTACAAAGCAAATCTGAATTTTTAAGAATTATACATTCTTGAACAGTACTAGCTTAAAAACTGAAGCATCGGAACTTAAAATTATAGCAAAATGGGAAGTTACTGAGCACACGCCTTGAGAAATAGTGTATCTCGGTTCCATTTTTGTGTATCTGTATACGGTCTCCATCAAATTTACACTCCACAATTACATCCTTACCATGCAGCTGCTCGAATGACAAAATGAACAGAACAAAAAAAAGTTACAGGTGAGGACTAGCGAGCTTTTAGATAAAATTTCCAATGGAAATGAAAAACAGAAGTGAAGTACTTATTGATATATAAAAGCAAACTTGATGAATAACCAATCAGACTGCATCTTATAATGCTAGAAGATGTACACATGTAAAGTTATCAAGATGGCATATTATTTAGCTAGTATATACCTTTTTCCATGCAGCAGCTGCATCGGCAACCCTCATAGCCAACTGGGGTCGCACGGCCTTTCCTACTTCAATGTCCTGAAATAGTAGTGAGCCAAATCATAACAACACACGTACTAAGCTATCTGTAATAAACTAATTAAGCCTCAATGAAAATGAACCGTCTGGAATCTCAATTTAAGAAAACAATAACAATCTAAGTGAACTGAGGACGTGGAATGGACTTGCATACCAATAAAGTTATAGAAAATCCTGGGTCCAGGAACGAGAAATGTCAATTTATGACATTATGTAAACAAACAGTCTAACATGCTATCCTACTAAAGTAAGCTTGGACATAATTGATCAGCAAATACAGCAAGAAACTTCTGAGGTAAAAGAACTGCGTTAGCACCTTTATCTCACATAAGACCTAGAGTAACACAATAGCTACGCTACAGAACGGGGAATGAAAAAGATCAGAAGCAACAATTTACAACAAACCTGGCGCTTGTGCCGTTGACTACGATCCCTTAACTTTTCACAAACCAGCTTTAAGTCACATGTCACATTGAATAAGTCTTCGGCATCTGGATGAAATTCATGAAAAATGCTCTTTTCACTCATCCCCAATTTCAGTTCTGTAGAAAAGTTATCAATACAGTGGTGCTAAGATCAGTATCTATGCAAACAGCTATTTTAGGAAACGGAACAAGATGCGGTATAAAGGACATACCTTTAAGAATTATCATGATAATCCACTTCATTTCTTGAGCATTCGTCTTCTGAATAAGAGTAGATAAAATAGAACTCTTCTCGGATCTATCGCCATAAACATAAAAAAGAAAGAAAAAAAGAAAACACATACGACGCTTAAAAACAAGTTTACAACATTTGCTTCAAAAACATTTTCTTATAAGAATCTGTCACACTATTAATAACTTGATAGCAGAAGCATGAAAGGTCAATTTAAACAGATACACATACACAAACTGCTATGACATTAACATATTTAGAAACTTGTAACATGATATTATTATAAATATGGAAATGGTATGATTCTAAATCTTTTTTATACTACTCCATCGCCCTTCCTATGTTTCTTAATCACGTCTGATATACTACTTCTACTCATAAAAGGAAGCAACTATAGGACATAGCAAAATAGGATACCTATTTTCACTTGAAGCCAAGCGATCAAGCAGGTCATTCAACTCCTTAATTGTCAAACCACCCGAAGTCATTCCTTGCCTACTCTGTAAAACCTATTCCACAAAAAGGAAGACTAAATCACAACAAATTTTTAAACACCAATCATTCAATATAAAACCCGCGTTTTGAATCAATACATACTTCTGCAGCCACAAGGGCGAAATTACCGGCGTTGGCGCCGATCTTAGCGCCGCCTTTGCGCCAGTTTATGAGGCGCTGCGCATCGGGAGAGTCTTTCGAGATGCCAAGGGCGTCAATGAGACAAGTCGCGAGTACCGACTCCTTGAGACCGTAAGAGCCGCGTTCTCTATCCAACGAGGGTAAGATCAGGCGTATCGCACTGAAGTAATCTTGAGGTTTGCAATAAGTGAGTAAAAACTTTCTGAATTTTGATCGCTTTAGGGTTGACGTTTTGCTCTTCTGTATCCAGTTGAAGAGACTGACTATGACGCTGAATTTGATTTCTTCCGTCATCGTTTAGATTGTCGTGTGTGTTGCCATTAGAGAGGGTTTAAAGGTTTAGGGATTTTGAATTTGGAGGGGCTTTATACTGCCTACCCACGGGTTTAGTTTTCGATGGTGAAAGACTGCTTTGGCTTGTAAAGGAATTTCTGTTCCACGTCTTGTGAAAGGGCAGACTAAAATGAGACCTCATTTGGCTATAACGAGACCCCTCTATAATGAGATTCTATTTGGCTATAATGAGACCCAAAAAAAGACACATTTAGCCCTGATATAAAACCCTTATTTTCAGCCCATTTTCTCTCTTTTCTCTCTTTTCTCTCTTCTCTCTACTCTCTCTCAAACTCACCAAAAAACTCGAAATCCAAACAACAAGTTTTATCAAATCCAACATCACAAACAACTTAAGGTACGAATCCTTTACATATCCATGTAATTTTTATGCATTTTAGTTTAGTATTTTTAGTGATTTTTAGAGTTTAGTGTTCTTGATAAAAAGTCGGATTTTCATGTATATTTAGTCGTTTTTTTTGAAAAAAAACTTCAGATTCGTGTTAGTCGATTCAGTAGGATCGTTTTGGTACCATGCATAATGAATTGGGGTTGGGTTTTGGGGATTTGGGTTCGATTTTGGGAATTGGGGGTGAAGGTTCTGGAAATCGCGATTTGCGAACTGGGGCTGCGAAGGCCCAGTTCGCAAATTGCCAATTTCTGCAATTTCGGAATTTGAGAAATTGCGAACTGGGCGTTCGCAATTTCTCAATTTATAGAGTTTTTTGTATTTTTTTGTTTTACGAAATAGTTTGTATCCCATATTTATTAACAATTTATATGTTGTATTTCAGCATGCCTCGCAAACATGAGACACCAGTTCGACATTCAGCAGGCTCGAGCGATGATGGAGAGCACTCTGAGCTTGTGTCACGGTCACGGTCGGTTAGGCGTAGGCCTAGCGCTTCCACTCCGGCCCCCGTTCTATCCCAGGGGTTTGCTACATTCGACCTGTTATTTCGGAGGGTGAACCCTCACGTACCTGGTCTATATCCAGAGTATGCACAGCACGAGGCTTACCACGTCTTTGCTGGAGAGGTAAGTAATGATGTGTTTTAAAGTACGTTTATATGTTCTTTTATATTATTTCTAAGTTGTTTATGTCTTATGTAGTCTCGCCGGTACTCGCGGTGCTACTCTATGTACGGTACCCACCGTGCGTGGGGTCTTGCTGGGCAGCACAGGGTAAGGGAGCAGGTTATGATGACTTGTTTCGGCCCACTGGTAGATGCGTTGGAGCGTTGGAATACCAACGTTCATCTTGTAGATGCTTTCCTAGAGAGGTGGCATTCGGAGACGAACACCTTTCACTTTAGCTTCGGTGAGATGACGGTTACGCTAGACGACGTCCACGTCATCACTGGTCTCCCGGTCACAGGTGATGATTTCGTAGTTCAGTCTTTTCCTAGTAATGGACAGCGTGAGGCTTGGTATTCTAGTGCATTAGGCATAGATTTGGATGACCTTAGGTATGAGTTAGGGCGTAACAGGGGGGTAATGGTAGATCTGTTCGTTTACAGTTTTTACGCGAGCAGTACATGGTATGTAGATATAAAGATGAGAACATGTCTGATAGTGATGTAAAGTGCGCCACTAGGGGTTATCTGCTGCATATGTTGGGTTGTTGTAGTCTAGTGAACAAGACGGGGAATAGTATATCTTTAGATTACCTCCAGTTTGTAGAGCATTATACCTCCTCCGTTAGATATAACTGGGGACAGCATATACTAGCTCAGCTGTACCACCACCTAGGGAAGTCGTCGCTGCACACGACTTTAGGGATTGCGGGTTGTATTGCCTTGTTGGAGGCGTGGATATACGATCACTTCTCCACTTTTGTGCCTACGATTAACACGGCCTACGACTTTTCTATGCCGACCATGTGCCGATATGTACCGACGCCGTTTCGTGCGGATGATGAGACTCGGATTAACATTCGACAGGGACTGATTTCGTTGACGGCGAACCATGTGAGTTACAATGATTTGTTATATTTGTTTCCATAGCTTTAATTTATTATTACTTTCATTTTTGGAAGATTATTAACTAACATTTTCATATGAGACAGGTTTGGTTCATACCTTACGAGCATCATCGTTCTCATTTCCCTTCTCAGGATGTGGCTTGGATTGACCACACGCTGAAGGCGTTCGACGTAGTTGAGGCGTACTATCCGCTTCGGGTGGCTCGACAGCTAGGGCACGTTCAGGACATACCACCGGCGCTGCGGACTGTTGTACCCGTACATAGGCGAAAGCGTGTGAACACGCGCTTCACGTGGGATGAGGCCACGTGGATATCATGGTGGTCACACGTTGTTGACCGGAGGATTCGCGGTGACAGGTACATTTTAGGCGGTCCTGGCACGACCACGACGTACGATGTATGGATCAGTGACCACCTATGGTACGTTCTGCTTGATCCTAGTATTCTTGCTCCATCTGCTTTGCATGTTCCAGAGCCCCCTAGTGCGATGACATATCAGGCACGACTGTATCACCTCTCCGATCGTGTTACTGATGTTCATTCTAGAGCGGAGTCGATGAGTGTGGAGGACTTGCGTCGGGAGGTACAGGAGTGTCACCTTTTAGGGGTCCAGTACCACCAGTTGGATTGAGTTTGAGTGCATTTGTATTATATGACTAGCAGGCCGGTTGTTTGATACTACATTATTTTTTTGCTTTGCTTTAGTTGTTGCTTTGGTTTACATGGTTGTATGGAATTGATTTTGGTTCTTTATTTGTCGCTTTTGTTCGGATAAGTTGATACTACCTTATTTTTCTGATTTAGTTTTGCTTAAGTTGTTCATTTCGCTTATATGATGTGTATCTTAAAAACAACAACACTTAAACAATAACACCTAGAATTCTCCCATAATATAAAATACATAAGGAAATTACACACGTAAACCAAAAGCATTGCGTGATTAAAAATACATAAGCAACTAAATTAAAGCAAACGGTAGACAAACTAACCCTCAGTCAGCATTGCACACTTAGTTCTACGGAGTCGGATAGTTCATTCCATACCCATCTGAATCACTACTTCCTTCGGGAGTTAAATACGTTTCAACGGCGCTCGCTATTGCGTCAGCTATTTGTTGCTCTTCCGACTGTGTCGCATACGACACCATCTCCGGCGTGATTGTACTTTGCGATCCAATGTCGAATCGCTTTCGGAGGTTGGTTTGGACTTCCCAAGGAAGTGACTCGATTTGTAAAGTCACTGTTTTAAGGTAAGCTAACCTTTCGGACACTTCTTCGCGTGTGCGTGGTCGAGGCATCATACATCCTGGGCAAGAAGCCTCCCTACCGTGGTTGAAGAACATTCTGCACAAGACCGCATCGATGAAGCCAGGAACCTCCTCTTCTATTGCACCCCTCACGATGTCAAATGCGTTTAGGAGGCTTGCATCTTCGTCTACGTTCCAGCCCGAATCACACATTGTTATACCTTAAATGTTTAGTTTCTTAGTCTGATGGTAGTATTTATAAACTCGAACTGGGTGGTTCAACTCAAAATTTGTTAGCGGGAAAGGTTGTCTTTGTTCCCGCTCAAATCTCTTTTTAGCGGGAAACCTTCACTCCATTCCCTCCATATGTTTCCATACAATATTATAATATTCTGATGAACTAATGTCTGTTTAGATTTTTGTATGTACTGTTGTTATCCTGCAACCAATAAGTTTTGTTATCTATTTTAAAACAAAAACGTCTTAGGTTAATATTATATCGTGCAACCAATAAATTAGGTTGAATCTACTTCCTTTTACTTAGCAGTACCATTTAACTTTGACCACCACAAACACCCACAAAATCAAATCAGAAGAACATTTTTTGCAATTCGTATATTGGATATTATTTGTTGTGCCTAAAATTACGTCTTTATGTACCACTTTTATGGTTAAGATAACGTTATCCAAGTTGGCCTATTGATAAACAATACATGTAAGAAAAGGATACCGCAATCCAAACGGACGAATGAGTATGCAACACCTAATATTTAAAAAAGTACAATAACTTTTCAGTGCAATAATAGCAGGGGTCTCATTATAACAAAAATTCCATCACCAGGTTTTCCGCTATAACGAGACACCTAAAAAAGTTGCCGCCAAAAATATCTGCTTTAAATGTAGTTCCCGCCCAAACAACCACGACCCTATAAATAGACGTGAAGCACTATTCGAACAGTAACAATTTAACCAATGGAGTTTACCCCTAATGAAGATTACCATTTGCTCGAGGCAGTGAAACTCGCCCACCGAGAATTGGGAGAAGATAGTAGCGAAGCGTTTTTCGAGCTGGTCTTGTGTAATATGTACTACAACTACGGGCGTTTAGGAACTGAAGGTATTGTCGTGCGTAACTGTGACCAAATCAAGGAGAGATACATTTTTTGCAAACCAATGGATCGTTTGTTGTTTCTACCTTTTAAAATTAAGCAAGAAGCAGCTACCGTCTGGAACATGACCGTGGTAGACTACATCACGAAGGATATGGTAGCGTATATTGAGAATAGGATTACTGAGAGGGAAGAGGGGATTCAGTCTGACGACAACTTGGGATACGACTTCGACGATTGAGCATTGTGATATGTTTTTAATAGTTTCCATCTGGTAGTGTCTGTATTGTGTGTTTGTTTTACTTAATGCTATAACTTGTTAAATTTTTCATTACCTAGTTTTGTAGACATTATTTGGTACCCATTACTTCAAACAACAACTAATAAAAAAGTCACACCTTAAAAATAACAACCAGTAATATGAAAATAATAACTTCAAACAACAACTGATAAGAAAATTGACAACTTCAAACAACAAACAGTAATACGAAAATCACAACTACAAACAACAACTGATAAGAAAATTGACAACTTCAAACAACAGACAGTAATACGTAACACTGCATAAGTGGAAGGCTTAGTCGTAGTCGTGTCTAAGTTTGTATTCCACATCATCCACTTCACCCCTTGCAATTATTTTGTCCTCTAGAAATGCTACCATATCCCTTGTGATGTAGTATATCAAGGTTAGGTTCCAAACAGAGCCTGCTTCTCGCTTAATAAGCGATGACAAGAAACACAAATGCTGTATTGGCTTGCAAAAATTGTATCTGCTTTTGATCTGCTCACGAGTACGTATAACGACACCTCTTGTACCGAAACGACCGTAGTTCATATACATCGTACATAGGACACGCTCGAAAAACTGATCGCTTGTATCTTCCCCCAGTATCTCGCGTGCAATCTTCACAGCTCGAAGCATGTGGTAATCTTCGTCCGCCGTAAACTCCATACGTAAACGTTAACGAGTTTTAAATTTTCGTTCCTGCGGTAGGTTGCAAAAGTGTCGTATTTTGTTAGATTTTATGTCCCATTTTATAGGAGGCGAGTCAATTTTGGTGGGCGTTTAGTATTTGGATGAGGTCTCATTATAGCTCAATTCATACTATTTCGAATGCAATGTTGTTTTTCGCTATAATGAGACCATGATTTAAACAACGTAGGTTGTAATAATTAACTTCTATATGTGTGTATTTTTGTATATATTATGTGTCACCACATTAGTCGCCCATCCAGATTACGTTATCCTTACATGTCTGACAACGCTATCCTACTTTTAAGTAGTTTTTAGTCGGTTCATATATCTTATCTTATACCTCAAATCACAATTAATATTGAAGGTTTTAAAAAAATTCAGTTTAAAAAAAAAATTAGTTTTTGAGTCGGAAAGGTCACAAAATGTGACCATTTTAGGCTACTTCGATATCGTTTTTTTAACTTTTTTGAATTTTTATTTCCCGCAAAATTCTAATCATTAGGGCCACTTGACTAATATTTGATGTTGGTAAAAAGAAAAATCAGTTTCTGAGTCGGGAAGGTCACAAAATGTGACCATTTTAGGCTACTTCGATGTCGTTTTTTTAACTTTTTTGAGTTTTTTTTCCCCCGCAAAATTCAAAATATTAGGGCCACTTGACTAATGTTTGATGTTGGTAAAAAGAAAAATCAGTTTTGGAGTCGTTAAGGTCACAAAATGTGACCATTTTAGGCTACTTCGATGTCGTTTTTTTTTTTAATTTTTTGAGTTTTTTTTTTCCGCAAAATTCTAATCATTAGGGTCACTTGACTAATGTTTGATGTTGGTAAAAGGAAATATCAGTTTTGGAGTCGTTAAGGTCACAAAAAGTTGAAAAAACAAAATTTCCATAGGGTATTGCGAACTGAGGTGCTTGTAAAATGCCGGATTTGCGAATGCAGGCCCATGAAATTGGGCAAAATTGCGAACCCACACTTCGCGATTTTGCTAAATCGTAGTGGTGGGAGTTCGCAATTTGGGCCAAATCACGCGTACAACGTTCGCAAATCCGCCACTGGGCCGAAATTTAAAAAAAAATTCACACTTTTTTGGATAAAATTGTAATTTTATGGGGAACTAGCAATTTATTTGTGGTGTGCAACTTGTTTTTACAACAATTATAAGTAATGGAATTTTAAAAATAAATAAAACGTGGGAGTATCGATTACAAACCAAAGTGAAAGTTCTAAAAATATTCGTAGACACAACGGAGTTCGGTTAAACACGTAATGCATAATAAAATTATTAGTCTTCATTCAAATCGAAGATACGTGGTGGCTCTTCGTGTGCGGTCGATGGTTGCGCGGGCTTTATTTGGTTATGTTTGTTCAATCTCTTGTCGAGCGGTATTGCCCAACCGGTCACTTCATGATCCGTACGAAACGGAAACCAAGTAGGATATATTTCCGGAAGTGGTCCATCCAACACAACCTACACAAATAAAAGGTAGATAAATATTTGGTCACGAAAATAATATAAAACATTGAAACACACTGTAGTAAACTTACTTTGACGAAATGGTTACCATGAACGAAACCTATACCAATTTCGAGGTTAGGACATGATCGAGGAGGCACACCACGTAGCGGTAGATAAGTGTACGATTGGTGGAGTGAAATGTGGTATACGATACATTGGTATCTAGTGGCTATCACTAACCCTAAATCGGGTAACGTCATCCAATGCCTAGTACCGGCACCATACAATTCGAAAACGTTCAACCTTCTCACAAGGTTATCTACACTTTGTGATCCATCAAACACTCTCTCCCATAGCTCACGTTCGTTTTGCAATTCGCCGATCAAATCCCGTCTAACTTGGTCCCATGAATCGGATTTACCGTATACCGTCAAAGCAACGGCTCGGAATCCGCAATTACCGTCGGGAGAGACGTCTTCGACGCTAGAAATATAGTCATGCAAATAGCTAGGAAACCAACTCTCGTACCCGCTAAAATCTTTTCCCTTTGACGATTTTTTCGGTCGAGGCACTTTATCTTTCTTCGGTTGAGCCTTGGTTTTCGCTTTTTCTTTCGTCTTGTTTTTTGGCGGTAGAAATGTAGCCGTGCTACCTATCGTGCCGGGAGTGCTAGCGCCTAGACTTCCATCGTATTCCCACTCGCTAGGGTCCCGTTGAGTTGATTTGTCCCGACCGGCTTTTTTCCTACCCTTAGTAACAACCGGCTCCTTAGGTTCCAAAACATGACTTCTAGCGGGATCTAGGATTTGCATCATCCTATTTATAATGTGGTCTTGGATGTGTTGCCCGTAACCGCGGATGGTGCTACCTATTAAGGAGATTTTTCTAGTGAGCTCGTCTTCGATATCAAACTCCTCATTAGGTTTGATCCTTAACGTACTCCAATAGACATCACACTCATCTTTTCTAACCGCCCTTCCTTCTTTATAAATCAAAGCTAATTCGCATGCACATGGTAAATTATGAGTTGTCCTAATAACACACCCACACACTCCGGGTGTGAACTATATTTTCAAGGACTTTGCGAGATTTTCCTCTATTAGTTTTATGGCTTGAGATGAAAGCTCACCTTTGACATCCTTGTAGATGGTTTTGTTAGGCCCCCTAGTTGAGTTTCTTGGACGATACCTACTACGCTCGAATGACTCGAAAATGTTAGAGTGTTGAGCGGATAGGTGCGCATGAACATGTTTCCAAAATTGTTCGAACGTGCATAGACTACTACCAATTGCCCGCTTGAGGCTAGAGTGAGCACTCTCCGCCCTACAACATGAGATAAAATACATTAGATTTCTAACACTTTATATTTAAAAAATATGGGTGGAGATGGAAATATAACTCACCGGTTGCTAGTTTGGTTGCCAAAATGTTTAAATTTGTTCGTGTGAATGTTGAGGAATTTGTGTCCATATTCGTCAATCCATTGCTTCATAACGTAGTCGATAGCCAATGGACAAAATGCGAACGTGTGGTGCATATCGGCAAGGTTTTTGTTATAGTCTTCGAGCGTGGCCGAATAGGCTACCCTTTGGTAATATTCCCCGAACTCATCGGCCATTTCCACATTCGGTAAAACTTTTCTAGCGTAAGAGGTGACGTTCTTACCAATATGCCAAGTGCATAGCATATGAGTTGCGTCCGGAAATATATCGTCGATAGCATTCATTAAAGCCAACTCCCTATCGGTGACAATGATGTTAGGTAATGGGCACTTGTTGTTCGTCAACACCATCTTTAGAACACTCAACCCCCAAGTGTAGTTCTCTTGTTTCTCGGAACTCAAAAAAACAAAAGCAACACAAAATGTCTTCTTCGTCGAAGTTTGGCCCACTATTTCAAGTAAAGGCATCTTATACCTTGTAGTCTTGTACGTGCTATCCATTATAAGAACTTGAGGAAACGTGCGCATGAAATCGATGCTTTTAGGGTGTGCAAAAAACAACTCGAGGATCTCGTCTGTTGCTTCACAACTTCGCTCCCAAACATAGTACTCGTGTTCTTTTAACTTAGCAAACAAGTATTACATTTGGGTCTTGCCCGCTTTATCAACCAAATCATGTTTTTGCCGCATGTTGTATATCGTGTGCATGCCTGATACATTTTGCGGGTCTTTAATCTTCAACCCGCGATATATCTCTCTCGGTCGAGAACCGACTTCCGTTTGACTACGAACGAACAATTGTTCTTCGACTTTTAGTCTAGCGGCCCGAGAGTGACCGTCCAAGTGCAAAAATTGATCGTGGTTGTGTTTCCCGTTTAGCACAACCACTTTCCAATAACCCGGTAGCTCTGAGACCGGACTCCCTCTTAAGTAGAACGGACACCCGCATTTTTTCGATGAACATTCTCGGCGCTTCTTAACATACCCCGGTTTGGGGTTAGGTTTGTAAACCCCATGCCTCTCGCACCTAAAATATATCCTAGGAGTTTTCATGCTTTTTGTACCGTCGTCGTTTTTACTCCGGACCAGAATGAATCCTAGCTTTATGCTTTTGGACTCGACCCAATCAACCAAATCGGCTTTGGTGTAATAAGTGTCCGTACTAAACACTTTCGTGTAATCGGCCATCGAACATGGCGGTGGACCGGGTTCCTACATAGTTCATTCATGCAATTATATGAGAACATATTTATACCTACATGATCATATAAATTCCAAAACAGGTCATTTTTGCGAATTTCATATTCGAAAATTCAACAAAATTGCGAATTACAAATTCAAAAATTCAGCAACATTGCGAATTTCGAACTCGAAAATTCAGCCTAATTGCGAACAGCCCGTTCGTGGGTTTGGCTTTTTCGCGAACGGGCCGTTCGTCCATCAGGCTTTTTTGCGAATGGCCCGTTCGTCCATCTGGGGATTGCGCGAACGGGCAGTTCGCAATTAAGGATGAACTGCGAATCCCCAGTTCGTAGTTCATCAAAAATATAGCGGTACCACCGCTATATTCACACTGACTCGAAAAATTTCGGAAAATACCTCATTTTGGGTATCTAAATGGTCCGTCAACGGCTCTTCTTCCTCCGATGCGAAATCATCAAGGTTGCAGCTAAATCCTTCACTCCAATCAATCAAATCCATGATTTTTTAGAGATTTTAGGTAGTTTTAGAGAGAGAAAGCTCTAGAGAGTAGTTGGAGAAAAGTTGGTTTTTGGTTCAAAATTGTGACTTATAAGTGAAGGGCAAAATGGACATTTCACATTGAAGAAAAAAAAATTCTGAATTTGGGGGTCTCATTATAGCCACATGGGGTCTCATTATAGCCATGCCCCTTGTGAAATTCATTACTTAGACTTCTGGCCGAGTCCAAAGGTTTTCATCATCATTCAAGCCAAGAGCTGGCTAAAAACCACCGGAATCGTATACGTTGTAAAACCGCTACCCAAGTTCTTTTATTCCATTTTTGTTGACAAATGTTATATTTGTAATGATGCATGTTAGTTAATCAAATTGTATTATGAGAAATTGTTGATGTGTTAGTATTTATGGGTTTCCTGGAATAACATATTGTATATTTCTGGTTTAGGATTCCGAATTTTTTTAGATGTCAACAATACCTATTTGCAGTGAAGTACCATTTTGATGGAAAGGTAGTGGAAAATAAGTCTTAAAAGTATGTTAGAGGGAAATGAACATTGATCGATTAGAAGGGGAGCTCCAAGAAATACTCAGTGGTTTCTTCTTCAATGTCTACTGCTCTTCTAGATTCTTCTTCATTCTAATTTCTCCTATGTTTTTGTTCTATCTCAATCATAGAGATTTACACCAACGAAATTTTGAGGAAGAGGATTTCTCTGTTTTTATTCAAGAAACAGAGTGCGGATTAAAGATGGAAACGGTAGGAAATCATATGTTGATATTGTAAAAGATATGAATGTGGATTGTAATCTATTCTAGATATTTTTAGATATCTTTTTTTTTAGATATTTTTTTTGTAGTGTTTTCCTTTTCTAGTTAAGATTCTAGTAATTTTCCTTATTTCGATTCTAGTAATTTTCCTTATTTCTAAGAACTTCCTATTTTATACTTTAGGGTTTCTAGGGTTTTCTCTTTAGGTGTTATGTTTTAAAAAGACTTTTATCATCACTATTAATCAAAGTCTTCGAGTTTTCGAGATTTGTTTTTTTCTGGTGAATTCCAGAGCTTTTTTCTTCAAGTTTGACACCCGCAAACTTGAACCTTCAATTCTAAAACCAACGTTTGTTGTCTTAGTGCATCCGTCTGCGTCAAGTGGTATCAGAGCAGGCAATCTCCTACTCTTTTCAAAGCTTGAACAGCTATGGGTGATCAACCAGTAACCAGGGCCGACATGGAGGGTTTCACAGCGAGTTTGAACGAATCAACCACGAACCTGGCAAATCTGGTGGCAGCGTTAACTAATCAGATTGTAACATTAACCAATTTGATTGCTGACGCAGGACAAGGAGGAGGAGAAGGAATGAGACGAAATCAGAATCGACAAGGCAGACACATACCAGTTGTTGAGGAGCCACCCCGAGTCCGACATGGTGGAAACAACTGACTGCCTGTTAGAAACAATCAACAACAAGGCAGGCATAACCGTGTCGCTGTTGATGATTCTAGCTCGGATGAGGAATTGGAAGAGGAAGAGGCAGAACAAGGGAATCAAAATAATTAGGACTACATAGTGAAAACTGATATTCCATTGTTCTATGGTACTATGGGTGTCGAGGACTTTCTCGATTGGCAAATTGATGTCGATCGGTTCTTTGATGTTATGGAAGTCCCGGAGAGTAAACAGGTTAAGATGGTGGCTATCCGGTTAAAGAAGACTGCAGCTGTTTGGTGGGACAAATTGGCTATTCAAAGGCAAAGACAGAGGAAGGGTCCAATTAGAACATGGCGCCGAATGAAGCAGCTAATGACTGAGCGGTTCTTACCGGAGGACTACGAGCAGATTCTTTACAAGATGTACATTGATTGTGTACAAGGAAGCAGGACCGTGACTGATTATACAGCAGAGTTCTTACGTTTCTCTGAACGTAGTGACTTGAACGAAACAGAGAATCAGAAGGTGGCTAGATACATCAGTGGTTTAAAGGGCTCTCTTCAAGGGAAAATAGGGTTACAGACTGTGTGGACAGTTCAAGAAGCATCCAGTCTAGGCTTGAAAGCGGAATTGATGGAGAAATCATCTCGGGGTTTCACAAATTTCGGGAGACCCTCGATCCAGAACAACATCGAACCAGCCGGAGAAACGGACAAAGGCGTGGTTAACAGAGATTTCAACTCTCATAACAAAGGAGCAAGTAGTTCCATTAGTGGCATTCAGAAGGACAAAGCACCCTCTCCGAAACTGAACATTCCTTATGCTAGGCCAACCATCGATAAGTGTTTCCGTTGTCAAGGAACAGGTCACAAGTCGAATGTTTGTCCCAGTAGGAAGACGGTTGCATTGCTAGAAGAAGAGGAAGACGACTTTATGGAGAATGAGGAGTATGAGGGAGTTGAATTTGCGGAAGAGGAATCTGTGGACAGAATCAACATTTTTTTACAGCGACTGTTGCTATCATCCAAAAAAGAGGGACAACGCAAGAATCTGTTTAGAACGCATTGTTCTGTTCAGAACAAGGTGTGCAATGTGATTGTTGACAATGGGAGCTCCGAGAATTTAGTTTCTCAAAAGTTGGTGGCATATTTGAAACTACCCACGACTCGTCATGAGAAACCGTATGGTCTCGGATGGGTGAAGAAAGGATCTACAGTAGGGGTTATTGAAACTTGCAAAATTCCTCTATCAATTGGTAAGCATTACAAAAAGGAGATAATTTGTGACGTTTTGGATATGGATGTTTGCCATATTCTCCTTGGTCGACCATGGCAGTACGATAACGACATTACGTACCGAGGACGAGACAATGTGGTCATGTTTACATGGGGGAATCATAAGATTGCAATGGCTCCTGTCAAGGATTTTGGTAGCATTGCAACAGAGAAGAAGTCAAACTTCCTCATCATGTCGCATGATGATAAAGAACTTGACAAGGCTGTTAAGAAATCACAGTGTTTTTATCCAGTTGTGGTCAAGGGGTTGGTGAGTGCCGTGAAGGAGGAGACAACAACTCCACGTGAGGTGTTAGAAATTTTGGAAGATTACAAGGAATTAGTTGCTGAGGAACTACCTGACAACATGCCTCCTATGCGTGATATACAACATCACATTGACTTGATCCCGGGTTCTAGTCTACCTAATCTTCCCCACTATCGAATGAGCCCTAAAGAGAATGAAATTGTACGGGAACAGATTGAAGATTTGCTGAAGAAAGGGTTAATCCGCGAGAGTATGAGCCCTTGTGCTGTACCAGTTCTTCTTGTTCCAAAGAAAGGTAATCAGTGGCGAATGTGTGTTGATTCTAGAGTCATTAACAAGATCACAATCAAATACCGGTTTCCTATCCCTCGGTTGGAAGACATGCTTGATAAGTTGAATGGATCAAAGGTGTTTTCCAAAATAGATCTTCGAAGTGGGTACCATCAGATTCGAATCAAGCCTGGAGATGAATGGAAGACTGCTTTTAAGAGTAAAGACGGATTGTACGAGTGGTTAGTGATGCCTTTCGGCTTGTCAAACGCACCTAGTACTTTCATGAGATTGATGAATCAGGTTCTCCGTCCTTTCATTGGGTCATTTGTAGTAGTTTACTTCGATGATATTTTGATCTATAGCAAAGCCAAGGACGACCATTTAGAGCATGCACGGCAGGTGTTACAAGTCCTCCAAGAAAATCAGCTGTACATGAATTTAAAAAAATGCACATTCTGCACAAACCAGCTGCTGTTTTTGGGGTTTGTCGTTGGTGAAGATGGGATTCAAGTAGACGAAGCCAAAGTGCGTGCAATAAAAGACTGGCCCGTTCCCAAAACCGTAACTGAGGTACGCAGTTTTCATGGTTTGGCTACTTTCTACCGGAGATTTGTAAGAGACTTCAGTACTCTTACTGTAACTCTTACCGAATGCTTGAAGAAAGGGAAGTTTCATTGGGGACCAGAACAAGACGAGAGTTTTGCATTGATTAAAGAGAAGCTTTGTACTGCTCCTGTGTTAGCATTGCCGAATTTTGATAAGATATTTCAAGTGGAATGCGATGCTAGTGGTGTAGGAATTGGTGTTGTGTTATCTCAGGAGAAAAGAACAATAGCTTTCTTTAGTGAAAAGCTAAGTGAAGCACGACAGAAATTGAGTACTTATGATCAAGAGTTCTATGCGGTATTTCGAGCTCTTCGACAATGGGAGCATTATCTGATTCAGCGAGAGTTCATTCTGTTCACTGACCACCAAGCTCTGAAGTTTCTGCACAGCCAGAAAGTGATAAATAAGATGCATGCTCGTTGGGTAAGTTTTCTGCAAAACTTTCCTTTCATTATTCAGCATAAGTCCGGAGCTCTTAACAAGGTAGCTGATGCTTTGAGTAGAAGGGCTTCCTTGCTAACTACCTTAGCACATGAGACTGTGGGTTTCGAATTTTCGAAAGAGTTATATGAAAGTGATGCTGAATTCAAGGAATTATAGGACAAGTGCAACGGTAAGCATCCTTCTGCAGACTTCCATATTCGCGATGGCTATCTTTTTAAAGGAGACAGACTGTGCATTCCTTGCTCGTCGTTACGAGAGAAGCTGATCCGAGAATTGCACAGTGGTGGTCTTAGTGGTCATTTGGGACGGGATAAGACAATTGCAAGCTTGGAGGAAAGATACTATTGGTCGCACCTTAGGAAAGACGCTGGAGCTATTGTCCGGAGGTGTTTTGTTTGTCAAGTTTCTAAGGGACAATCTCAGAACACGGGTCTTTACATGCCGTTACCTGTTCCTGAAGATATCTGGCAGGACCTATCTATGGATTTTGTGTTGGGGTTGCCGAGGACGCAACGAGGTGTGGATTATGTGTTTGTTGTTGTCGACAGGTTTTCCAAAATGACACACTTCATTGCTTGCAGAAAGACCGCAGATGCAACCAACATAGCCAAATTATTTTTTCGGGAAGTTGTGCGTCTTCATGGGGTTCTGAAGTCAATAGTTTCCGACAGGGATACTAAGTTTCTCAGTCACTTCTGGATTACATTATGGAGAATGTTTGGAACAAGTTTAAAACGAAGCTCTACAGCTCATCCCCAGAGTGATGGGCAAACCGAAGTCACAAACATGACGTTGGGTAACATGATTAGAAGTATTTGTGGTGATAAACCGAAACAGTGGGATTTAGCTCTACCGCAGGTCGAGTTTGCTTACAATAGTGTTGTACATTCCGCAACAGGGAAATCACCATTTACGTTGGTATATACCTCTGTCCCGAAGCATGTGGTTGATTTAGTTCCACTACCGAAAGCTCCTGGAGTTAGTGCATCAGCTGAAGCTATGGCTAAAGACATTTTGGACACTAAAGAAGCAGTCCGAGCTAGATTGGAAACAACTGGACAAAAAAACAAAAGGGCAGCAGATAAAATACGGAGGCTCAAGGTTTTCAACGAAGGTGATAAAGTAATGGTGTTTCTCAAGAAAGAAAGGTTTCCAGTCGGTACTTATCGTAAGCTTCAGCCTCGCAAGTATGGTCCATTCAAGATTTTACGAAAGCTTAATGACAATGCTTATGTGGTGGATCTACCAGATGACATGAGCATCTCTCATACGTTCAATATAGCGGACATCTATGAGTATCATGCCGATGGTGTTCTTTATCCAGATAAGAACTCGCGGACGAGTTCTTTGGAGGTGGAGGAGACTGATGCAGGAGACGGTTACAATGCCTAATCTATTCTAGATATTTCTAGATATCTCTTTTTTTTAGATATTTCTTTTTTTTAGTGTTTTCCTTTTCTAGTTAAGATTCTAGTAATTTTCCTTATTTCGATTCTAGTAATTTTCCTTATTTCTAGGAACTTCCTATTTTATGCTTTAGGGTTTCTAGGGTTTTCTCTATATAAAGAACCTTAGGTGCTATGTTTTAAAAAGACTTTTATCATCACTATTAATCAAAGTCTTCGAGTTTTCGAGATTTGTTTTTTTCTGGTGGATTCCAGAGCTTTTTTCTTCAAGTTTGACACCCGCAAACTTGAACCTTCAATTCTAAGACCAACGTTTGTTGTCTTAGTGCATCCGTCTGCGTCAATAATGCTAAGTTGGTTCCTGAAATGGTAAGTGATAAAGGAGATCATATTGTTATTCAATAGTCTAGTGATGTCAAAGAATTCTTGAATCTGTCATAAAAAATTACGATCATCGGATAATTCTCGATGGGTTTACCCAAGAAAACGGCTATTGAACATTTTTTATCTTCGCTTAAGTTTAGAGGTAACTATAGTGTCTTCAAATGGGACTCAAGGCATCTTATTATGGGATTTGATATAAAATAGGATGTTAGCAAAGTGTGGTCCATAAATGTTTAGAGAATTGGCAGCTTTACAATGAGAGTGCTCCGCTGAAAACCTGACTTTAATGTGAAGTATGAGTGCCATGTGTCGCTAGTGTGGATAAGGCTTGAAAAAATCCCTGAATTTCTGTATAATAAGAAAATGATATATGATATTGTTGCCATCATTGGAGTTCCATATAAAATTAAATTTCCAGAAAAGAACATAGCCTTCAATAATGCGGTTGTTGCTTTGGTAGAGATGAATGTTTATTCTAAGATTCATAATAGAATTTGGGTGGGCTTTGGTAGGAATGAAGGTTGTTGGCTATCTGTTTCTTATAAAAATCTTCCTACCTATTGTTCTTCTTGCTACCATCTGGGTCATAGGATAAATGAATGTTTAGAGATTCAAAAGTTTCAAAATAAAATAAGTAATGATATTGGAAAGGAAACTGAAATTTTATTTCCAGAAAATGGTAAAGTATACAAGAGTGTTGATAAAAGTAAGAACAGTGATACTAATTACAATCAGGTGTATGTTCCTAAGATAAAGTCTATGGTGATTGAAAAGAAAGTTTCGTCTTCGAAAGTTTCTGGAAATCCTGGCAACAGTAATGATCTTCTGAGTTCCACTGAAGTTAATAGGGATGTTCTTGTAGCTTCAAAGACTATGAATCTTGTTAAAGTTTCATTGCAGAATTCTGTAAATGAAAATAAAATTCATGTTGAAGACATTGAAATTATTGATTCTTTGAAGAATCTTAACAAAGATATTGACTCTAAGATTTCTCATGAGTATAGCAATTTACATACTGGATAAAACTCTCCTAAACAAGGAAACATTAGGAGTGAATGTAACTCTTCTGCCAAAAAAGACTAGTGTGAATTCTCCTACTGAACAAAGCTTCAACAATATTCTGAAAAAAAGTTGAAATCTGTGAGTAAAGGGAAAAAAGCAAGTAAAAAAGTTCTTAAATCTCTACATTTTTCAGGGATAAAGAAAAAGTATAAATCTGTATCTGATCATAAAATCTTCTGTTGGAATGTCCGTGGTGTAAATAACAACTCTACTATTGGTAGATTAAAAGAGATAATTTTTAAGGAGAAAGTTAAGATTCTAGCTATTCGGGAGCTTATGGCCAGGGTTGAGGTGGAAACTGATGTGGCTGCTAGATTAGGGTTTCCTAATTATTCTGTTAATTTTTCTAACAAGATTTTGGTTTTCTTATGCATGGATATCAGTATTAATGTGATAACTAATCATGATCAATGCCTTCATCTAAAGGTTTGTTATCCTGGGATTAATAGCAGTTTCCTATTAACAGTGGTGTATGCTAAGTGTAACAGGCTTCTTAGGTGTGACTTATGGGCTGAGCTTAAAAAACTTATATTGAAAATAAGGCCTGGCTTACCATGGGGGATTTTAGTGCGGTGGCTTCTGTGGATGAGCAGATTGGTTGTTCTTTTCTTTGTCAGAATAGTATTGAGGACTTCGTGAACGCCATTAGTGATTACCAACTGGAGGATCTGGGATTGTTGGATCGAAGTATACCTGGAATAATAATTTAAAGTGGAAAATGTTAGATCATGTGATGATTAACACCAAATGGTCTAACCTTCTCAATTATAATCAGGTTATCAACATGGTCAGAACTTGTTCTGACCATGCCCCATTACTTATATCTGCTTCCATCTTAAGTACTACCTATATAAACAGTAAGAAAAGCTTTAAATTTTTAAATGTTTGGTCTACTGATGAATACGTTTTTAGCATGGTGGAGCAGAATTGGAATCTTAATATTAAAGCTCTTCCTAATGAACTGTTTTGGTTCAAGTTTAGAAGGCTCAAGAATTGTTTAAAGACTTGGAATATAAAAAAATTTAGTAATATTTTTCGTAAAGTTAAGGAGGCTGAGGTTGAGGCTAATGTTGTGAGCATTGATAATATTCATCAAAGATAAAATAGCTCTATCTCTAATGCAAACCTTAAGAAAGCTACTGCTCTTCTTCTAAAGGCTCTTAGAACTGAGGAAGCCTTTTGGAGGCAGAAATGTTATAATGTCTGGCTTAAGGAGGCTGATTGTAATTCTAAATTTTATCATGCATACGTAGATAAGAAAAGGAGGAGAAATGTTATTAAAGGCATTAAGTATGATGATAGTTGGTATTATGATGATCCTAGTATTGGAAATTCTGCTGTTAATTATTTTACTTCTTACATATCTTGTTAATCATTTAGTAGCGAGGAAGAAGAGGAGGTTATGATGTCCAGTGATATCTTTGACACAATCCCCAAGTTGGTTACCAATAAATATAATGCTCTCCTTATGATGCCTGCAAAAGAAGAAGAAATTTGGGAAATAGTTAGCAATATGAAAACAGACAGTGCTGCAGGATTAGATGGGTACAACATTTCTTTTTATAAATATTGTTGGAACATAATTAAAGGTGATATTTGCTACTAGGATTAGTCTAATCCCATTTAATTCTAACCCTATAAGTTGGAGTAATTACAGACCTTTTAACCTGTGTACTATGTTGAATAGAATCTTCTCTAGGCTTATTATTACAAGGCTTTCTAATATACTTCCTTGTATTATTTCTAGCAATCAGACTGCCTTTGTTAAAAACAGGTTAATTCATGAAAATATTCTAATAGACAAAAAGATGGCTTATGATCTTAATAGAAAGCCAAAAAATGGTAATATTATGATACAGTTGGACATATCAAAAACATTTGACAGAATTTCCTTCTCTTTCATAATGAAAGTTTTATCTCACTTTGGCTTCTCTAGTAGTTTCATAAGCCTAGTTTCTAATATGATTAGGAGAGTCAATTTGTCTATTCTTATTAATGGTATCAACTTTGGTTATTTCCAATCTAAAAGGGGCTTGAGACAGGGTGATCCCTTGTCTCCAGCCTCTTTATTATTGGAGATGAAGTGCTTATTAGAGGTCTGTCAAATCTGTTAAATGCCTACAAGTCTCTGCAGTATGCTTCAAGGACCAAAAAATTTATCCCTTGTACTGCTTTTGCTGATGATATAATAATTTATACTAACAGTCTTCGTAATCTTATTGAACCTTTAAACTGTTTCTTAGACAGGTACCAATTGGTGTCTGGCCAGTCCATAAATAAAGACAAAACTAAAATTATTACCTCAAAAAAGCTTCATCAGTACAAAATTCATGGATTAGAAAGTTCTACTTGTTTAGCTCAGACAGTCTCCCAACATGTTATCTAGGTATCACCCTGCATAGCAATAATAAGGCTCAGAACTATAACCCTTTACTTGACAAGATTAATGCAAAAGTTATGGAATGGGATTCAAAGTTCTTATCCTATGGGGGAAGGCTTTCTTTGATCTCAACTATTCTAATGCCTATAACTTACTATTGGATGCAAAACTCAGTTATTCATATCTGTGTTATTAAAAGACTTGGAAGAATTTTTAACAGATTTTTATGGAAGTCTAAGTTCAATGAAAAATTGATTCATTGGACTTCTTGGGATAAGCTCTGTTTTCCCTTTGAAGAGGTTAGACTAAATATCAGAAAATTAACTGATATTCAGGCCACTTTCTCTCAAAATCTATGGTTTTCTTACAGAAAGAATGAGAGTCGTTGGTCTAGAATTATGCAAGATATCTACAATAGAAACTCTCATCCTTTAAAAGCAAATTTAAATAAAGTTGGCTCACCAACCTGGAAACGCCTTGTATGTATCAAAGATGATGCATAATGCAATATTAGGTGGTTGCTGGAGGGTGGTGATATGAATTTCTGGTCTGAGAATTGGCACCACTTGCCTCCTATCCTGGACCATAAGTTGACTGCAAACAACTAGTTTCTTGAGGCTAGGGTGAACTCCTTTTGGAAAGCTGGCTTCTGGGATTTTGATGCTCTAAATGGTGTTGTTCCTGAAAACAGTATAAACCAAATTAGCAAGTTTAGGGTGGACTCCTCTAAAGATGATGTTATGATCTGGGATCTATCTCCTGATCACCATTTTAACATGAAGTGTACTTGGAATTTTATAAGGAAAAGCAATAGGCATTCTCTTTTCTACAGAAGAATCTGGGCTACTATTACTCTAAGGAAGTTTTCGTTCTTACTTTGGAAGATCTTTAAAAAATTTATTCCCATAGACTCTGTTTTACAAAAAAAATATTTATACTTGGCAGCAAAATGCCAATTTTGCTTAAATTGTGAAGATATTAACCATCTTTTTGTCAATTATTTTTATGCCTGGAGTCTATGGAGTCATTTCAGCAATGTTTTCAATATAAGAATTGAAAGATTTATGACTTTAAAGCATGTGGTCTATAACTGGTTTTGGTTTTTGACTCAAAAATTTCATATCACTCATTCTTTGCCAGCTATAATCTGCTGGGTGATATGGAAAATTCGAAATAATACAAAGTTTAAGGAATCAGGCCTTAGTATTTTTACTTCCATCAATTTAATCAACAAAATTATTCTAGGACTAGACATTTCTAATGTTCTCACCAACAAACACTGGACTAATGTCAGCGGTGTTGTTCTAACATTACGATATCTTTCCCAGCAGAATCTGTGCAATAAAATTACTTATCTTAATTGGGTTACGTCGGTTAATGGCAGGATATATCTTAATGTGGACGCCTCTTGCCTCAGCAACAGGGGATCTTGTGGAGCTATGATTTTCAAGGACTGGGAAGGCTCAATCATAACTGGCTCAAGTAATCTCTTTGGCAAGACAATGCCTCTGGTTGCAGAAACCAGAGCGTTGCTTGAGGGTCTCTTGATCTGCAAAGATAGATATTGGGTTAATATAGATATATAAACAGATTTTCTGATTCTAGTTAACATTATTAAGAATCGGAAAAATCATTGGTACCTTAAATCTCTAATTTCTATATGCGGATATCTTCTTCTTCTTTCTATGACCATTTCTTATATCTCGAGAGTCCAAAATGGGGATACAGATTGGCTCACTAAGTGGACATTGAAATGTAAAGAGAAATTATCATTCTCTCATTTCAATGCCCCTAATCTCTTGCTTTCTATTGTGTTTCTCGAAAGCCTTGGTTTAGGCTACATCACTTCTTCTTGATTAAATATTATTTATCTGAAAACTGTTGGTAGTTCTCTTACTTTTGCAGATGGAATTCGGATGTTGAGCTTGTTCATATTGAAGTATTGAAGCTTCGCTGAGGCTATTATTGGTGTGATATGCTGATTCATGGAGAAATAGAAGAGAGATTGAAGATGAAAGTTGGCTAGGGTTTGGCTGATGGCGTGATATGCTGGATGATTTTGATGAATTTTTTCCTAATTTTTTCGATCGAATTTGATCTTTGCTCATGCATTTCATCTGTTCTTGTTGAGTGAATGGATTTTTTAGAAACTAGAAAAGATTTTATTAGAACATAGAATTTCAGTACAAGTTAAAGCCATATATATAGGCTCTGAAAATATCTTCTAATTATACTAGTCTACTGTAATAATTATGTTTGAATATTGACTATAATAAATTATTTAGTCAATGTATATTATATTATTTCCTTTAACACTCCCCCTCAAGTTTGTGCGAAAGTGCTTGAAACTGTCATAGCTTTGATAATAAAGTTCTCTTTGAAACTTGAATTGAAGTACTTGAAGTGCAAGCTTGATCGAAAGACTGAAACGAAATCACACTCCCCCTCAACCTGGAGCATATATATTAATCATGCCCAACTTGTTACAAATATAAGTAATCCGTGATCCATTGAGCGCTTTTGTGAATATATCTCCTAGTTGTTCTCCTGTTTTGACATATCTCGTATGAATGAGATTTTGTTGAATCTTTTCGCGGATAAAATGACAATCAATTTCAATATGCTTCGTTCTTTCATGAAAGACAGGATTAGACGCAATGTGCAGGGCCGCTTGATTATCACACCATAATTGCGCATGCATGGTAGTCTTGATACCAATATCATTTAAAAATTGGAAAATCCAAATTATCTCACAAGTAGATTGAGCCATGGCTCTATATTCAGCTTCAGCACTTGATCGCGATACAACATTTTGTTTCTTACTCTTCCAAGATACCAAATTACCCCCTACAAAAACACAGTAACCAGTGGTCGATCTTCTATCAATTTTAGATCCAGCCCAATCTGCATCTGCAAAACACTCTATATTTGTATGACCAATACTGCCATGCCACAATCCTAGTCCAGGAGCTGATTTGAGATAACACAAGATATGTCCTAGTGCTGCCCAGTGATTAACTGTTGGAGAAGACATAAACTGACTTACAACACTGACTGGATATGCAATATCTGGTCGAGTTTCTGTAAGGTAATTGAGTTTTCCTACTAATCGACGATACTTTTCTGGATCATTAAACAATTTTCCGTCATCTTTCAGTAATTGCGAATTAGGAACCATTGGTATAATACATGGTTTCGCTCCTAGCTTTCCTGTTTCCATCAACAAATCTAGAACATATTTTCTCTGTGATAAAAGAATACATTTGTTGTTTCTTGTTATTTCAACCCCCAAAAAATACTTCAATGGTCCTAAATATTTTGTTTGAAATCGCGAATGTAAAAATGTTTTAAGCAATGAAATGCCTTTAGTATCATTCCCAGTAATAATGATGTCATCTACATATACAACAACGAGTATAATTTCATTTGCAGAACGTTTATAAAAGACAGAGTGATCACAACTGCTCTTCTTCAACCCAAATTCATTTAATGCATCACTAAACTTGCCGAACCAAGCACGGGGACTTTGTTTTAATCCGTACAATGATTTATACAAACGACATACATTTCCTCTCTCCCCTGCAACAAATCCAGGTGGTTGCTCCATATAGACTTCTTCTTGAAGGTCTCCGTGTAAAAATGCATTTGTAATATCTAACTGATGTAATGGCCAATCATTTGATGCTGCTAAGGAAATAAATAAACGAATAGAAGTAAACTTAGCTACCGGAGAAAAGGTTTCAGAGTAATCAACACCATAGGTTTGAGCATATCCTTTTGCAACAAGTCGTGCTTTGAGACGAGCTAGCGTCCCATCTGGATTCATTTTTACATTAAACACCCATCTACAACCGATAGCTTTCTTTCCAGTGGGTAAATTAACCAACTTCAAAGTACCAGTGTCTTCTAATGCTCTTATCTCTTCAAACATTGCAGCTTGCCAGCCAGAATGACACAATGCTTCGTGAACAGTTTTTGGAATAGAAATAGAATCAAGAGATGCTATAAAAGCTCTGGTAGAAGAAGGTAATTGATCATATTTTGCGAAAGAAGAAATTGGATAAGTACATTGTCTTTTACCTTTTCGAAGAGCAATAGGAAGATCAGGAGTGGACTCATTATCGTTTGTAGCAGGATCTGGAGACGAAAGAATTGGTAGTGGATATGATGGAGGAGGTGCTTTACGTCGAGAATAAACATATCTAATGGGAGGTCGATATGGTGGAGGTGGTACATCAGATCTTTGAACAGTGGTGTACATGAGTAAATCATCATCGACAGTAGTTGTTTCTGGATCGACATTAAACAAACCAGGAAAAAATGGAACATGTTCTAAAAATGTAACATCCTTAGATACAATGTAACGATGAAGAGACGGGGAAAAACATTTATAGCCTTTTTGAAACCTAGAATATCCAAGAAAAACACATTTTAAGGATTTGGGATCTAATTTTGTACGAGTAGGACTTACATCCCTAACAAAGCAAGTACATCCAAAAATGCGTGGTTCAACAGGAAATAGAGGTTGAGACGGAAAAAGCACGAAATACGGAATATTATTTGAAAGGACAGTAGACGGCATACGATTAATTAAAAAACAGGCAGTGGAAACAGCATATGCCCAAAATAATTTCGGTACTTTCATTTGAAAAAGAAGTGCACGAGTAACCTCTAAAAGATGTCTATTTTTTCTTTCAGGAACACCATTTTGAGATGGCGTGTCCACACACGAAGTTTGGTGAATCATTCCTTTTTGTTCCATAAATAATTGAAATACATTTGAACAATATTCTTTACCATTATCACTTCTTAAAATACGAATAGGACAATTAAATTGGGTATTTATTTCTGCAGTAAACGTGCAAAATATTGAGAATAACTCAGACCGATTTTTCATTAAATATAGCCATGTAACACGGGAATAATCATCAACAAAAGTAACAAAATATTTAAAACCAGTTTTAGAAACAACGGGACAAGGACCCCAAACATCTGAATGAACTATTTCAAAAGGAAACGTAGCCCGTTTATTAATACGAGGATATGATGGAAGACAATGATGTTTAGCAAATCTACATGACTCACACTCTAATGATGTCAAATCCCAAAATTTAGGATAAAGTTGTTTTAAAGAGATTAAAGATGGATGACCCATACGACAATGTGCTTCAAATGGAGATGTAATACTAGAACACGCAGTATATGTATGATAGTCTTTATCAAGATAGTAGAGACCTCCACTCTCATGCCCTCTACCAATTATTGTATTCGTCGTAAGATCCTGAAACAAACAATGATCGGAATAAAAGGTAACAAAACAATTTAGTGTTTTAGTGAGTTGGCTAATAGAAATAAGGTTGAATAAAAACTGAGGGAGATGTAAAACAGATGTCAAAGAGATATTTTTGGTGGGATTGACAGTCCCTGAACCTAAAACACGAGATGATGATCCATCTGCCAATGTGACATTAGAATGATGTGTATTTGAAAGAGAAGTAAAAACTTGTTTATTACATGTCATATGTTCTGTGGCAGCAGAATCAATGACCCAATCAGAAGATGAAGAAATAAGACATGTAGTTGAGTTACCTGACACACAAGCTGCAGGGTTTGTAAGATCTTGTGACTTTAGAGACTCTTGGTACTTGGAAAATTGAGCATATTCCCCAGCGGAAAGCACATGAGGTTCTTCATTCGTTGCCATATTAGCAAATTGTTGAGGTAGTTGAGGACAATTCCACTTTGTATGACCACGTTCATGACAGTAAAAACACTCAACATTGTTTTGATCACCTACATGGTTACCGGAACTGTTATGTCTATTGTATCCATCTTGGCTATTGTATCCACCACGACTACCGCGATTACTATATCCACCACGATTACCACGATAGTTTGATCTACCACGACTACCATAACCGTTATATCCACCACGACCACCACGCACACCAGATCTGCCACGATTGTTGTAACTATAAGCGCCGCGACCACCACGACCATCACGACTATTATGACAATCCCGATCATCAGAGAAACCAGGTTTATTGGTGCTGATTAATGCACTGGTGACAGGTTGTACTGGCTGTGAGTTTTCGGTTCGAAGAAGTCTAACAAAAATTTCATGTAGAGATGATATCTCATATCCAGCGAGGATTTGAGATTTTGCACTATCAAACTCCGAAGGAAGACCAGCAAGAAAACTCATTACAACCATTTGTTCTCGTTGTAATTGTTGACTTTTAATATCAGTACTGAAGGGTAACAAAACATTAAGTTCTTCGTAGATGCGTTTGAACTCCATAAAATATGTCGTAAGAGACTTATCTTGTTTTTCAGTACGATAAAAAGACTTGCAGACATCATAGATACGCGATATATTACATTTTCCCGCATATAGAAATTCCAGATATTCCATTAACTCTTTAACGTATTCACAATGATTAACAAGACTAAGTACCTCAGTAGTGATTGTATTTTGAATCTGAAGAAACAGGCGAGCATCATCACGCATCCAATTTTTCGCTGTGTCATCCGTAGGAGGATCTTGTATCAAATGGTCATCTTTTTCTATACTTCGTAAATAGATACGAATTGTTTTACTCCAATCTAAGTAATTGGATTCGTTCAATTTCTGTTCTGTGATTTTTGTCATCACATGAACCAAATCAGACATACTTTTCTCCATCTAGATTTTTTTATAGAAACCCTAATGGCTCTGATACCATGTAGAAACTAGAAAAGATTTTATTAGAACATAGAATTTCAGTACAAGTTAAAGCCATATATATAGGCTCTGAAAATATCTTCTAATTATACTAGTCTACTGTAATAATTATGTTTGAATATTGACTATAATAAATTATTTAGTCAATGTATATTATATTATTTCCTTTAACAGATTTTGATCTTGAGATTGGGGGTTGGAGCTCTCGATTGTGTGAATGGATTGTGTTTCAGTCTTTCTCTGAATAAAACTTTTGGTTTATTTGCGTGTTAGCCCCCCTATGTTATATTAAAGTCTTAATTGATTCATCAAACAATTGTAATTTTCTTATTATAGTAATAAAGGTCGTTTGCAAAAAAAATTAGAAAGGTTTTGAATTATGGAGCTCTATGAAATACATTTCATAATTTATGGAGCGGAACGGTTGGCCACTTATAATTTGCCTACAAGCTTCCTAGACCATGTGGAAAAAAAATTAATCAGCAGCGATGCAACTACCTATAAAGTAACTCATAATCTAGGTGATACTTAGTTGGTTAGTATATAATCATAAAGAACACCTCAATTAGAAACGATATATCTTACCGAAAAGAAAATAAAACCCATCTACGATTTGTACCGTGGATATTAAATGAACTAGTAGCATTATCGTTAGGTATTCGGGCTTTAGAGCTGGGTGTTTTGGTGCTGGTATAGAGGAGGCTAATAGTGTTAGAAAATGTTGAGGTTGTTGTAAATACTAATTTAGATGACTGTGTAGATGCTGAATTATAGAAGGTTGATAATGTTAATCGAAATGTAGAGATTGATGTAAAAGATTGTTTATCGGATTTTATAAATATTGTTTACGAGAAGTTTGTTCAAGGTGTGGGTGTTGGTGTAAAGGTGGTTGTAGATGTTGGTTCATATGAGGTTGATAATGTTAATACAAATGTTGGGGTTGATGTAGATGTTGGTTTATAGGATTTTATAGATGTTGATGTAAATGTACATGTTGGTGTAGATGGATGTGCTAATGTAAATGCTGATTTAGAGGTTGGTGTAGAGGAATGTGCTAATGTAGTTGTTGATTTAGATAAAGATGTTAATGTAGAGGATGATTTATGGGCTGGTGTAGAGAATGATAGTAATGTTAATATAAATGTAGAGGTTGATTTAGAGGCTGGTGTAGAGGTGAAGGTTGTTATTGTTGATGCAACATGTGGTTCTAAGAGAGGATGTTAACATCCGAAATCAAGGAAGTTTGCCTAAATCTAAACAATACTTTTGTGTCCGACATCTCCAAGCTAATAAGAAAAAAAATATTCCTTGATAAAGAGGAACACATTATGTTTTGGGCATGCATTATGTCTTCTTTTTTCCCCATAATTTGACTTCCACGTGGAAGAGATGAAGAAATGCAACCCAACATGTTACGAATGGCTAACAGTAAAACATCCCTCTGAATGGAGTAAGGCTCAGTATATAGTAGAGAATAAGTATTTCATGCAAACATCCAATTTGGCTAAAATATTAAATTCAATTATCTTAGACTATAGAGCAAAAAAAGTGATCAGGTCGTTGGAGGGGATACATGAGTAGGTAGGCCGAATAATTGTACATAAAATAAACCTGTTATCTAAGTGTGAGTCAACCAATATGTCCGTATATTTATAGAAAAATTGACCAAGAAATATAAGCATGCAATGGATTGAAACGTGGTTCCTTCTGGAGAAACAAAGTTTTAGATTGAAGATATAATGGTCCAACACAAGTTTGTGGTTGACTTGGAAACATGGGAATGTGTTTGTCGTAAATGGAAACTTTAAAGGCTTCCATGTAGCCATGTAGTTTTATGTATTTTGTACATTGGTGGCAACCCATTATGTTACATCTTTATATGGTTTATGGTGTCAACATAAAATACCATATAATATAATCAAATCAACCTCATTATTGGATACTAATATTGGTCGATGAACTCTCTACAACTTGTCCAGGATTTATCGGTTAACATACTTGGAGGAAAGTGACAAACTACTAGGAGGAATGATCCATTAAAGAGACTATAACCACCTTTGCAATCATCTACATCGGGATTACCAAGTCTATCTATGAAGCATAACACCTCTAAATGTTCCAAATGTAAGGAAGTTGGACATAACAAACGAAAATGCACCCCTACAGCCAGTCAACCTCAGCTGAAGACACACCCATATCCAATAACACTTATGCACGTGAAACTGAGCATCCCTATAGTGTTTTTTCTCTTAAATATAATCTATTATTGCTATCTAATGCTCTCGAATAATTTTTATTATTATATAATATTATATAATACCTGATAATGTTATTGAATGATATCCAGTAACTGTATTTTCTCTCTAATGATCTATAATACCTGATAATGTTATGCAATACAAACTAATGTTTTATAATACCTGATGTGAACCTAAGGTAAACTGTATTTGTTATTTTTTATGTTGTCTATATTTTCTGATAGGTTGAAGGCACATCCACAACCAATAACTCATCTGCACCTGTTAGTGAACCTCCAAAGTTTACTCAAATCCCCGCAAGTGCACAAAGCTAATTAGTTTTCCTTTGAATATAAGGACTTTCTCTCTAATAGCATTAAGTGTTTTTGTTCTTTTATTCTCTATTTTGTAACAACTTAGAAAACCCTATAGGGAGTCAAGGCACATTAATACTTGATGTAATTATTATCTATTAGTGTGGTCCATTCTTTGGGTAGTGTAAAAACTTTAACTTTTACATTATTAATATTTTTTGTTAGTCTGTTAAGCAGAATAAAGTGGTCCATTGTCTTAAAGGAAGGGACAACTCTAGTGGCAAACATGTTGCCTCACCTGTAAGATTCCTAAACTTTATATATTAAAGTCATTTTGGATATATTATCGTATAAATGTCTAGATTTATATTTATTTAATATTATGGACTTGGATTACTCTATACTCTTCCCAAAACACCATAAGTTCACCACATACCGGTTGGGTAAAAAAAGGAACTATGCAAGAGTACACAAAAGCTTACCATGCATAAAACAGAGGTTAAAAAATAAAAGTTGCCTTAAACTATCATAGGTAATTTCAAGCAACCAAATGGTATATGGTAATCCATCAGGTGCACCTCGGTTTTTTATTGCAGCATCTGTTGGTTGATCTTTATGAGCAAAGTCTGGTTGAACTACCGGTAACTCGGGCAAAAAGGTTGTGGAAACATGTGGTTTCCAAGCATCGATGGAAAATAGTGGCAACCATGTTGTTAACATCACTGAACCGCAACTGAATTAGTGGATGGTTAGTCACTTAGTGTGATGTATGGTTACCAATTTATGGTTAGATGATGCATTGTTGTTTTTTTAGATGAATAGATTGATGGTTAGATATTCTGGGTTATTTTGTGATAAACTTATTCATTCTTGATGGTTAGATGTTTTGGGTTATTTTTTGCAATGACTATAACATGTCTTTTACACTTGTGTCCTGAATATAAAAATTTCAGTGTAATAACAAATCCAGTGTTTTGATTTTTATGTTTATATTGATGTTATTGTTTTGGTCATATTGATGTTGTTGGTATGAAGATTAAATTATATGTAGATCTATGGTACAATAATATCCAACTACAATTATATAACTGTGAAACAAATGCAATTTACTTCTTCTCTTAGTTGATGCATGGTTGCTTTTCACAATCATGAAACCATTAAATTTTAATAGAACTATTAAATTGTGCATGTTTTTGTTCTTTTCTAAAAAATTGAATTATTATGGTGTTTTTTCACTCTTTAGTTTTTCATCAGTCAAATTCTAGTTTTGTAAACAATATAACTACAGACAAATGAGTTACATTCACACCAATTAAGTTACATCAATTCATCTCAGCTGAGTTACAGTAAACATTTGGGTTTTACATCAATTTTGACAATTAATAAAATTCAACTCAGTTTCATTCCTATTCAATTTCAATTCCAAAAAATTGAGTTACAAAATAATTGACCCAAAACAACAAAATTATAGGAGCCAAAATACTCTGGATACTAATAACCATAAACAAGTTTTTCTTTTGAAGTTTTTCTTTTATCTTTCCATGTTTATTTAGTAGACCTTTAATCACGGATTGTAACATATCATTAACGATACCAATACATCTAAAATAATTACAATGTTCACCTTTCTGATAAAGAAAAGCTTGTTTATAAAAACTAATATACAAGAACAAAAAAACATAAACAATCAAAATCAAAATGAAAATAAAAAAATCATTTGACCCGTAATTTCCAAATCTCATTGATCCATCAACACAGATTTAGGTCTGTCCAAGACGTTTTGGTTATGCTGGATAACTCACAATAAGAAAACCGTAAACTATATGGGGGTTTTGAGGTACCGAAGAAGAAAATTGGTGGGCTTGTTGGAGAAATGGAACTGAATAAAGAGAATAAGAAGAATATGCGAATTGAAATTACGCTGAGAAACATTTTTAGTTAAGATAAAGGTGAGTTCGAAATTGAGAAGGAAAACTGAAGAAGAGGGTTTAAAATTACGATTGAAATTTTGTTTAACCGGGTCAGATTATTTTAAATTAATGGGTTAATCCAGTTCATATAATTTTTAGTAATTTGGATAATTTAGTTAGTGTTAAATGGATAAGTTTGTAAAAAATAAAAAATAAATATTTAAGTTAAATAGTAATTATTTTAAAGTAAAAGTCAAATAGTAAAATATTAAGTAGAGATGTATTTGAGGCCTGAAATATGGAGTGACCATATTTGCAACAAAAAATGGTAAGTTTTGGTGTCATGTGTCACACTCTGGTTGACTGACATGCGTCAGTGACCACATATATAACATTGTTAACAAAAATAATTAGTTTTGGATACGAAAGAAACTCAATAGTTGTTTTGCAACAAATGACCAACTCTGGTGACTAACCAAGATTTTTAACCACCAAACAATATAAATCCTCAATAACTGTAAATTATCTTCATTTTTACATGACATATAGTATCGATTTAATTAGTTAACATTATTTATTTGATTTTTCGATATCTCTTACCACAATCAAACTAAATTCCTCAAAAATATACACCGGTGTATTTTGTTTTTCCGCTTTAAAACTTTAAACCTAAAATAAGAAGTAAATTTAAGTGGGTTTTCATTAATATGTAAAATTGGTTTTAATCATATATTTTTAAAAAGGTTAGGCTATATCAAGATCATTTATTGTTAGATCAAAATTTAAAAAAATCGAAAAGATAAGTTTCTAAAATACTCTCGTACCTAAAACCATAAAATTCAACATTTTCAAAAACTAACTTATTCTGAGTATCACTACTAAAACTATTTTAAACTAAATTTAAAACTAATTTAAATCCATACAATCTCATAAAGTATGGTTTCAAGTGATAAAAACAATGAGTTTAGTTGTAACCTTGATGATTTTCTACTGGAAGAGGATGAATCATTAACGGACCATCTAGAGTAACTCATGGAGGTACATTGTCTTAATTTTGTAAGTGAGAATTATTTTCGCACGTATCGCGCGTGTAACTATATAGAAACGTAAACCTAGGTATGTGTAATGAGTGTAAATTGCACGGTTATAGCGCGCACTTTTGGACCAAATTGTGTATATTATTCTTGCGCAATTCGGTCCAACTTCGTGCAATCGCATAAAAAAGTTGACCTGATCGCGCGTATAATGAGTGCGCGATTTTGTACATATATACGAAATAACGTGCACAATTTATGTTTTACTTGAATTAAGAGAGTTTGAAATTTCATGTATATTATCTTTATGTATGTGCTAGGATTCGGAACAGCCGACTTGCATGATTGCCAATTATACCTATAATTTTACCACAAATAAGTATCACAATAAAGACGATTTGGAAGCATGGGTGAAATCTGTAGTCATCGATATAAGTTTCATTATTATTAGTACCAAAGATGACGAATGTAGTAGAAATAGAAAAACTCATAAGGTATATTATCAATGCGAGAGGTACGATCCTTATATATCTAAGCCTAAACCGGGAGTTGTAAAAAAACGACGATAATGTTTATCTAAAAAATATGGTTTCCTTTTCATGTTAAGGGGAAGTCCAATTAAAGGAGGACCTGATTTTGGGAAATTGAATGTGTTAAACGTAAAACACAAACACACACTATTTTTGCACTTGAATTTGATGAGTCCGGATTTTGTCACCACACTTTATGGGAACCAGACAGGGTCAATTCGGACAATGTCTACCTCACCGGACAGGGGCAGTTTGGACGACTATCATCCACTGAACTATCCGAACAAAACTAAAGTACTTAAAACCTAATCACTTTTTGACTAAGCTGCCTATTTACTTACTTAGAACTAATGGGTCTTTAAACTCGACCCGAATCCATTAAACACGACCCGGAAGCCCATATGGCCCAAATATAAGGGTATAAATACCCAACCACCAACATTAAATGAGGGTAATGAAAGCTCAATTCTCCCTCTATTCTACCCAAGTATTAAATACTCTCAAAATTCCACAAAACTCTAAATAAAAATTACAAACTTACCCTCAAACAGAAATAAACCACACCAAATTGGCGACTACAGTGGAAGGGCGACGGTGGCTGAATCTAGCATTCAAAACCATCATAAAAACCAGTCCGAATGAATCCGGACGCACCAGAAGTACCACCAGCTTTGCTTGAAGTGGTGGGAGAAAATGATGAATATACAGTCGAGGAGCATGATAGGTTAAAGGGCGAGATAGAAGCTCTGAGGCAGAGAGGGCAAAAATGGGCATAAAAGAGAAGTCAAAGGCATCAGTTTCTCATCAAAGTGACAACCCTAGAGAGCATGATCCTTCGAAGACCCATGTGAGTACAAAGAAGACTCATGCTAGCTCCAAAAAGTCTCACCGGTCCAAGCCGGTGGAGAGCTCTGATTCAGACTCAGAATCTTCCAGTAGCTCCTCGGGCGAAGATGAAGTTGAAGAATCCTTGTCCTCCAGCAGTGATGAGAACCGATCTATAAAGAAACAAAAGTTGGTTAAGAAGTATTCAAGTAAAAGGGATAGGCATGGAAAGTTAAAGAAGCATATAGGCAAAGGGTCATCTCATAGCGGAGACACATAGACCGGATGCTGGTGGATCCTTTTGCCTTCCATGATGAACCAGGTATCTTTGCAACTCCTAACGAGGATACCGTTTGCAGTCGTGGCCGGAATTGGAGACAATCTCCATTGTCATCCAAGATTTTGTCCGGAAACCTCCCTAAGAGGTTTGATAGTACAAAAATGGAGAAATACGATGGCAGTAAAGACCTGGACAATCACTTGGAACAATTCAAAAATTTTATGATGAATTTCGATGATGACAATAAGTTTCTTTGTAGAGCATTCTCCCAGTATTTTACGGGGAGTGCCCTGAAGTGGTACAACAGCCTACCACAGGGGTGCATCAGAAATTTTGATACCTTTTGGGTGGCGTTCTGGAGGCAGTTTGTTGGAAGTAAGGAGGTGAAGGGCAACGGGGATATAATTATCCATTGTGCCCAAGAGCCGAACGAATCTCTGAAAGAATACATAAGTCGCTTTGTAAACACCAAAAATGGGTTGGCTGATTGCTTTGAACAAGTAGCAATAGCTTCCCTGAGGCAGGGCTTAAACCCTAGAAATTTGGCTGATTCAGTGACCAGAAAAAAGGCCATGACATGGGGAGGTCTACTGAATCAGGTTAGAAAGCAAATTAACGTGGATGAAACAAAGAAAACTAGGGTTCACAGCCGCCGCTAGCAGAAGCTAAGTGAAAAGCGCGCTAAGAAACGTTGCTTCAGTCGAGGTGAGGTCTGCCCTAGCTGCTCCAAACCCCAACCAAAATCAGTCCGGGAACAAGGCAAGGGAGGCCGGGCAGGGTCATAACAGAGCTAAAGCTCAGTCTCAGCCAGCTGCGCCTGCCCAGAGTCAGCAATCTAGAAATAAGAGAGGGCCTTGGGTTCAACCGGAGTGGTTTGATGAGTTAAAAGAAAATGTAGCCACCATTTATGACAAAACAAAGGAAGAAGTACACTATAAAAGGCCGGATGCGCTACAATCTCATAGGGAGCATCGTAACAATTGTTGCTGTCAGTATCATAATGATACTGGACATACCACTGAGGATTGTATTGCTTTAAAGCAAGAAGTCCAGAATTTAATTGAAAGAGGAAAGTTGGGAGCATATGTCAAAAGAAGAGGAGGAAATAGGCTTGATAATGCTCCTCGGGCTGCTCCAAACAATGCAGGCACATCCGCTCTGGAGGAGGCTAGGGTGATAATCGAGAGATTCAATGTAGAGTCAGAGTACTTGGACCCTGATCCAACTCGAAACAGAGTGGGTGCCATTGAGGAACATTGTAAAACAGTGTCCGGGCTTATTAACTTTTTTGAGTCACTCACAATTTTCGGAGGGGATACCATGACAACATCCACTGCTTCTTCAGAGGTATGTTCATACTTTAGCTACCCAACTAGAGGGAGGCATGATTTCCTATCAATCACAGATTCCATTTCCCTTCATTGTTTTCGATGAAGATGACTTAAGGGATATAGCAGGTCCTCATGAAGATGCTGTTGTCATAGGAGCATCCATTGGAGGCAATGCCATAAGACGAATTTTGGTGGATACTGGGAGTTCAGCCAATATCCTCTTTTTGACTTCCTACAAAAAGATGAAAAATCCTGCGGTAATTCAGCGTTCGAACAGGTCAATTGTGGGTTTCACTGGAAGCTCAGCAGATGTGGTCGGGGAGTTCGAAGAGGAAGTTTTTTTGTGCAAGGGCCCTTTTAAGAAGATGGTTAGGATACTGTTTGTCGTAGTGGATTGTCCCACTTGTTATAATGTTATTCTAGGGAGGTCTTGTCTCTCTAGGATGCATGCAGTGGCCTCAACAGTCCATCAATGTTTGAAATATGCTGTGCAAGGACAAGTGGGAGTTGTTCGGAGCAGCCAAAAGGTAGCAAGAGAATGTTATGCAACAGTACTGGCTCCTCGAACGTTGGGGGCAGTTCGTATCAATGAGGAATAGCAATTTGAGGGGCTTTCTAGGGGTGAGGGTGAAATTGATGACCACACATACGAGTTGGACATTATATGGGGATACTTACGTAAATTTGACTCCAAGTTAAAGTTGAAAAGTTTGAAAGAATGAGATTTGATATTTAAAAAATATTTTTATGGATCAAAAGGGAATAATGTTAGATACTTGGCACCTAGCATGGACTTGTCATTTAGTTTTGTTGCAAAATGAAATCATAGGGCTTATAAATTGATAGATTTAAATGGGAGTGTATTGAATATCCTTACAATATTCAATATCTGAAATGGTATAAAACTTTAAGATAATCAGTTTGGTGTATTATTTTCTTATCTTGGTGATGGTGTTAACGGGACACCATTAGAGTAGTTATTAATACAAAGTTGTTTTTCCATTTATATACATGTTATACATAAAAGCTATAATAGAAATTTTAATAAGTTAAAAAAATTACAAAAAAGTATAAAAAAGAATAAGTAAGTTAAATGAGGAAATATATAAATTGTATGATAAACAAAGAAGAATGGCTAGAAGAGTTGTACGTTTGAAAGAAATAACTAAATAATGACGGGTGAAACATTTTAATGATAAATAAAATCAAGTAAAAAGTAAAGGGAAGGTTAATGAATATGAATTCAATATTTTATGTTTAGTTGGTAAATATTGAAAGAAAACATCGCTTTTAACCAAACACATCATTCATAAGTATGACAAGGTTATACAAGGGATCGTACTCGTCCAAACTATATACCCATTAAAGAATATGACTATCATCCAAATTCATTATGTAAAAATATAATGTATCATGCAATGAACTACAAAGACATGGATTATATGTCAATTACGAATATAGCTATAAACCAAACTCGTTAGATTAAAATATTATGTCTACGTAAGAGGTCGTAAACACCCAGACTATATGTCAGTTATAAGTTATGAAAAAAATCAAAAAGTTTTAGAGATTAAAGAGGTTGTAAAAAAATAAAAAGGTTGATAAAAGAGGTTATTGAAATTTGTTACGGTTATAATACGATAAAGGCTGACTAAGTTACTTAAATAATAATATAATATTGATGAGTTAATTTAATATGTTTATGATACGATAATGATATGATTAATTTTTTAAATAATAACATGATAATTGTGGGTTAGGTTAATATGCTTATGATATGATCATGACGAGCTAGTTTAGTATGATAAAATAAACCTAAAAAAGAGTAAAGTAAAAGTTATCAAAGTATAGTAAGTGTTAACTAGAGCTAATCGACTAAAACCAACTGTTTGCAAAATATGTGCGGATTAATCAAAGAGTTTGAAAATATATGGATAAATTAAGTTTTTTTGTTTATGAGTGTAAACTGTTTTAGATTGGAAAATTTATCGAAATAAATAACTTCGGGAGTAGAGTTGTTTATAGTTTTTTTCCTTACCCTAAGCTTTTGTATATGAATCGGATCGTGTTCATTCGCATGGGATATATCTTTATCGCTATCGTAATCTTTATCTTATAAAGAACCGTTTGAATGAGGAATAGCAATTTGAGGGGCTTTCTAGGGGTGAGGGTGAAATTGATGACCCCAGAGAGACCCCTGGAGTTTTAATACCAGTTGAAGAAGTTGAAACACATTCTTTGGAAGAGGGAAAAATGTTAAGATAGGGTCTAAAATGACATCCGAACTAAAGGGTAAGATGTTGAAATTCTTAAAAGACCATCAACATGTTTTTGCTTGGTGCAATGCTGATGTTACCGGGGTACCAGCAGATATTATATCACACCACCTGTCCATCCGAAGAGACATAACACCTGTGGTATAAAAGAGAAGAGCTTTTTCCAAGGAAAAGGCTGATGTTATCATTCAAGAAGTCGACAGGCTTACTAAATTGGGGCACATAAAGGAGTCTCAGTATCCTTTATGGACAGCCAATCCGGTCTTGGTAAAAAAGAAAAATGGCAAGTGGCGTATGTGTATTGATTTTACAGATCTCAACAGGACTTGCCCAAAGGATTTATACCCGGTTTCCCGGATTAATCAGCTGGTGGATTCCACATCTGGGAATAAGCTACTATCTTTCATGGATACCTTCTCCGAGTACAATCAGATTCAAGTAGATCTGAAGGATCAGCAGCATACTACATTTGTTACTGATAGGGGCCTTCACTGTTACAAGGTGATGCCGTTTGGGTTAAAAAATACTGGGGCTACTTATCAGAGGTTGGTAAACAAAGATTTTGCTGATCAAATTGGAAGAAACATGGAAGTATATATCAACGACATGATTGTAAAAAGTGTGGATGAAAAGCTACACTTGACAGATCTCTAAGAAACTTTTTTCTAACTTAGTAAAAGTAAATTTGAAGCTAAATCCAAAAAAGTGTATGTTTGGAGTGCATTCCGGAAAATTCCTGGGGTATGTAATAAGTGAACATGGGATACAGCTTGCTCTGGACCAGCTTAATGCTTTATTCCAAATGGAGCCTCCTCGGAATATTAAAGAAGTACAACGATTGACTGGGAGGTTGGTTGCGTTAAATCGATTCATTTCAAGGTCTTCGGACAGATGTACCCCGTTCTTTCAAACTTTAAAAGGTACAAAGGGATTCGATTGGACTTCACAATGTGATGAGGCCTTCAATGAAATTAAAAAATGTATGTCCTCCCCCAAGACTCTATTTAAACCTGTTGATGGAGAGACATTCTTCATATATCTGGCAGTTTCCAGTTGTGTCATAAGTGCCGTGTTGGTGAGGGAGGTAGATAATTATCCCCGTCCGGTGTATTACATGAGCAAGAGCTTGATAGATGCATAAAAACGTTATCTGAAGCTTGAAAAATTAGCATTAGCTCTGGTGATTGCTGCAAGGAAGATGAGGCCTTATTACCAGGCTCATCCTATTATTGTCCGGACATCTTTTTCCTTAAAAAACGTTCTTCAAAAGGCAGACGTTTCGAGTAGAGTGACTAAGTGGTCAGTGGAATTGGGAGACTTCGATATTGATTTTTCCCCCCGGATAGCGATCAAAGCCCAAGGTGTGGCTGATTTCTTAGTTGAATTCCATTCAGATAGGGATACAGAGCAAACAACAGATACCAAAGATAAAAAAGTCTGGGTCGTCCGGACTGATGGTGGATCAAGTACCATGGGATGTGGAGCGGGGATATGCTTTACCTCTCCGTATGGTGACAAAATGTACCAAGCTATATGTTTTGCTTTTAGGGCTTCTAATAATGAGTCCGAATATGAAGCTGCTATAGCTGGTTTGAAGTTGGCTTTTATTTGTAGAGCCAAAAGGGTCAAGTAGATGAGCGATTCCCAACTTCTTATCCATCATGCACAAGGTCAATCCGAAGCAAAAAAGGAGCAGCTGATAAAGTACTTACATCTTCTTAAAAATAAGGCACTTAAGTTCAAGAGCATCGTTTATGAGTACATACCCCGAACAGAAAATGAACTGGCAGACTCCTTGGCAACCATAGCCTATACTGAATCCTACTCTTGGATCCATATGCTGGAGTGTCCTTCCATTCAACTCAGTATGGGTAATCAGGAAGAGAGCTTCAATATATATACAAAACAACTCAAGATTGGAGGTTTCCTCTCCTTCAATATCTTTCAGATGGCATTTTGCCTCCGGATAAATCAATAGCAAGAAAAGTAAAGTTCAAAGCTCGTGGTTTTATCATACTAAGAGATGTTCTTTATAAGAAGTCTTACAGTAAACCCCTCTTACGATGTTTGGGGGTTGATGAATCTCAAATAGTACTCTCCGAATTACATGATGGTGAGGGATCAACTCACTGTGGATTCAGGGCTCTAACAAGGAGAGTTTTGTTGGCTGGTTATTATTGGCCCTCTATAATGCAAGATGCTAAGGAGCTGGTGAGGAAGTGTGACTCATGCCAGAGATATAGCAATGAGATTCATATCCCAGCCATCCCTTTAGAGTCGATTTCTGAGCCCATACCTTTTGCTCGATGAGGGTTGGATTTGGTGGGACCTCTACCCATGGCATCCGGAGGACGCAAGATAATAATTGTTGCTATTGATTATTTTTCGAAGTGGATCAAAGAAGCTCCATTGGCAGGTACAACATCAAAAGCTGTTATAAAATTCATTTTATCCAATATCTGTTGCAGATTTGGGATTCCACAGAAGATAACAACAGATAATGGGCCACAGTTCGATAACAAGGAAATGGAGAGTTTCTGTGCCTCTAGAGGCATACAACATTGTTTCTCTTCACTTTTCCACCCACAATAAAATGGTCAGGTTGAAGTGGCTAACAGGACTATACTGTCCGGTTTGAAGAAAAATTTAGAAGGGGTTGCTGGAAAATGGCCTAGCTATTTGCAAGAAGTTTTGTGTGCTTACCGGACTACACGTGGGGCTGCGACACAAGAATCACCTTTTGCTTTGGTCTATGGGATGGATGTCATAGCTCCTATAGAAGCAACTCTCCCTTCATTCGAGTTCATAATATCTCCGAACACACTAACGAAGAGGCTATCAGAGGCCAACTTGACTTGATAGAGGAAAGAAGAGTTAAGGCTCACCTTAGGGATGTGCACTATCAAGGTTTGATGAGAAGCAGGTTTGCTTCTAAAATCAAGAGAATGGATTTTCAACCGGGGAGTAAGGTGTTGAGAAAAGTTTTCGAACACACTAAAGAGAGGTAGTTCGGTAAATTGGCTCCAACTTGGGAAGGGCACTATGTGGTCATTGAAAAGCTTAAGCCTGGAACATACCGGCTCCAAGACAAAGAAGGAAGAATTTTGAACCACCCTTGGAATATTGAACACCTCCGGTTATAATTGGAATACAAACTATGTAAATATTTACTTGTTTAAAAGTCCATTTAAATATTTGGGGGCATACTCTTTCCCACCCTAGTGGCGCGGGGAGGTTTTAATGAGGCGTCCTTGCTTTTTTATAAAATTTGATGCCTTCTTAAAAATTCGGAGTGTTTTTTAATAGTTCATTGTCAAATTTTTATTTAAACACATGCCGGCTTAAATTGAAGGAGTGATGACCACTTAAACATTTGTCATCTGAGAATTTAAACACTCTCACTTTAGAAGGTTTATGAAATAACTAAGGGCTGTTTAAACATTAGCCACCAAAATTAAAAAGCTATAAAAGAATACAAGAATTGTGCAAAGTAAAGATACCCATTAAAACAACCGAAGTGCCTTGGCCATCCAAGGACTTTAAATTGTTAATCAAAACAAAAAAGATCTATCCGGTCAAACACTGGACACAGTTACAAAAATGCCTTGGCCTTCCAAGGTATTTAGTTCAATCAAAACAAAAGGTGAAAAAATAATTTATATTCTAAGACTGAGCCTTTGAAGATGGCTCAGCCTCACTCGTTTTCTTCTTCTTGAGGTCATCATTCTCCTCATTTGGACTCTCTCCGGTGTTCTCTCCCTCATCGGATGAGTTAGCACTAGAATAATCATGCAAGTCTCCATCAGCCATAGTGTGGAAGGGAAGGTCTTCGTACTCTACACAAGTCCATAAATCTCTCAGGTTCCTCTTCAGGAACTTCTCATGAAAGAGAAAGACCATGTCTGACTTCACTTTGGCATACATTTCTTCCTGTGTATCTATCACACTGTTGGTGTAAGCATCAATCTTGGCTTGGATTTTTTTCGCTTGCTCCCTTAGCAGATCAGCTTTTTCCTCTGCAGCCTTGGACACCGAATCCTCGAGTCAAAGTACGGATGACTTGGTCATTGGCCTTCATCTCCTCTTTCGAAGAGGAGAGATCTTTCTCCAACCCGGGCTGCTTTTCCCGGAGGTCTTTGATAGTATCTTCTAAGGTAACTACCTTTGTGGCCTAACCCTCATGGTTATTCTTTAACTCCTCATTTTCTCTCTTCAAAACATCAGCATTTTGAGTGGCAATGAGGAGGTCGTTGGACAGTTTCTCCTTGTCAGAATTAAGGGCAGTAATGATAGCTGATTGACCTCACACTTGTTTCTCCAGAACCAGCACTGGCTGAATATTACTCAATATAGAGTGAGTTATAACATCTCTTTCACTTGAAACGGTGAAAGATTTACCATTGAAGGTAACGGTGTTCGAAGTGCTTGGAGGTAGGTAGGGCCCAGTAAAGTCATCTCTAGGGAGGTTTTCAAAGTAGTCACCAAGTCCCTCAAGCCCTGTAATGTCGACACCGTAAATACTGATGTCTCCTCCTCCAACCTCATCGGTTTGAAAGTCACCAAGGATCTCTTCTGCTCTTGTTGGATCAGTAGGGTCAACAGGAGGGAGGGGCTCCGGAGGTCGGAGAGAAAGTTCATCACCCCTAGAGGTCTTTTTCTTCTTGGCCTCCCTGTCCTTACTTTCTGCTCCCCGTTTCCTGTCTCTCTTAGGAACCCTTGGAGGTTTTGGAGATCCTGCCTCTTCCCTAGTACTCTCGTGCTCCACAACTTCTAGAAGAGCAGCATCAATCTGACTTGGAACTTGCCCCTCTTGGTTTGTTGGAGCAGTTTCCTCCGCTTCGGTGGGGTTAGCTTCAATCACACTCTTCTTGCCCTTACCTTTTTTGCCTTTCATCTTACTTGGGGCCTTGGCTCGACCAGTCAAATACAGTGACCCGTCCGGTGCGTGTGTTCTTTTAAGGACTACCTCCAGAGGGGGTGGAGTGGTAAGTTCCTCCTAGGATAAGTCTCTCCGGTCAGTAGTGTTCCAGAGGTGGGAACTTGCAAGATTACCTCCAGTAAAGGCGTTGTGAAAGCGATTTCCCCAGTTTTCAGCAGCCCAAGTGTTTATCTTAGTGCTAGTGATCTGCCCGGCCTTTAAGTGATCATTGAAGTCTTTAGGCAGCACTGTCAAGAAACAAAAAAAAAGAAAGGCAAGTTAGATAAACAAATTTATAAAGAATGAAGATGGGAATTAGAGATGGGATTCTTACCATTACTTCGCCATCTGCTGGTGAGAAGACTTGGGTTGGTACTAGCTTTAATCTTCCTCCCGTTCTCCCAGGCGCCACTCACAAACAAAAAGTGAGTCCTCCAATTTCTCTCCGACTCGAGCAAGTCACCCACTGCTTTATAGTTATCACCCATGTTGAAGTGATAGAAGAGAATATGGTGGTTTCTGCAGAGGTTGGCCACAACTGCAAATTCCTCCATTGGAAGAGGAATTCCGGAGAGCCTGGAAGCCATGATACAAGCCATGAGAGTGTACCAGGTGTTAGGGCTCAGTTGACTTGGGCAAAGCTTGATGAGGTGGAAGTATCTGACTATCTCCGGATCTAATGGAAACCTTAGTCCCTAGTTAAAAAGTTCAGTGAAGATAACTATTTCACTAAGCTTGCAGTCTATCGGTGTTTCAGGTCTATTGGGATCCTTATTTTTACATTCTCCGGAATCCCCCACTTTGTTCGCATCCGACCCAGTTCGGCTGTGTGGATGAAGGCATAATTAATTTTTTGCAATGCAAGTAAATACTTAACACTAACCTTGTGGAAACAAGGTCCCACTTTTCCCTCAAGGATCCCCGACAGATCTGGATGCCTTAGGCATAGATTTTCTTTGCCTTTATCCTTCTTGGCAGCACCAGCATCACTCGTTTATCCGGAGACTTCGGACTCAAATGAAGCCTCTTCAATAGAATCCTCTATTACTTCATCCATTACCAAGGAGGGGTTTTCAGTTGTTTTTGGGTGAGGAGAGTTAGAGATTGGCTCAGCATGCCCTCCGGATTGTTGGTTTTCACTAGCTTCTTGTACTCTGACCTCCGGCTGGGGCTCAGATGCAGTAGTTTCTTTTCGGAGACTTGAGCTAGATGCCTCCGGTCCGGACGACTTGTCCTTAGGAATTTTCATGGGTGCCTCTGACCCTGTGTTGCTACCTTTGGCCCCTGATTTGGAAGGTGTACCTTTTTTAGCCTGCCCTCTTACCAGACGACCTCTTCTCCGATCAACTAATTTATTTGGAGAAACATCTGCATCTGACCACATGGCGATAAATGGAGAAGGCTTCTTAAAACTGGTAACTGCTTGCCCTGGTTCAACAGTGGGCTCTGATTCTTGAACCGACGAGCCTGAAACGATTGGTGAGAGGTTGGTTTGAAACAATCTCCTCGGTTTAACGCTTTTAGTTGAAGAAGAGCCCTGGTCAGGCTCTGTGTTTGGAATTTCTGGTTTGTCAACAGGGGAAGTAGGAAGGCCTGCAGCAATGCGCCTTTCTCGTTCAACTTTTTGGGCCTTTTCTAACTCTGATAGATTAAGCCACCCACCTTTGATTAAAGCACTCCTAGCTGTGAACATAAACTCACAACCGAAAAGAAGTATTTGTTTTTGAGAGAGAAAGATCTTAAAATTATCAAAGTAAGGATGAAGAGGATGGTAAAACAGTAAAGGAATGATTAATATATTGTAAACATACAAAAAGATGCTTTAATACCTAGGAGAATTCGAAAGGGTTGCAATGATTAAGGAACGACGCTGATGTCATCTACATTAAATGAAGAAGTTACTTTTTGGAGAAGGTGGGAGCGCCATTCTAGGTGAAAAAACGGCTGATGTGACGAACCTGAGAGAGACACATGTCCCACGAACTCTGGCAAGAAACCGTTTAGTTTTCAAGAACTTTTTCAGTTCGGATAAAGCTATAACATAGTTCGAAGGACCTGTCCGGGTGTAACTGTCACCAGCAACAGGCTGTTTTTTAGGTCTTGCCAAAGGTTTTTGAACACCACCTAAAAAAGGGGCTACTGATGAGTCCGAATTTTGTCACCACACTTTATGGGAACCGGACAGGGTCAATTCGGACAATGTCCACCTCATCGGACAAGGGCAGTTCGGACGACTATCATCCACTGAACTATCCGAACATAACTAAAGTACTTAAAACCTAATCACTTTTTGACTACGCTGCCTATTTACTTACTTAGAACTAATGGGTCTTTAAACTCGACCCAAATCCATTAAACACGACCCGAAAGCCCATGTGGCCCAAATATAAGGGTATAAATACCCAACCACCAACATTAAATGAGGGTAATGAAAATTAAATACAACCACGCAGCTCAATTCTCCCTCTACATTCTACCCAAGTATTAAATACTCCCAAAATTCCACAAAACTCTAAACAAAAATTGCAAACTTACCCTCAAACAGAAATAAACCACACCAGAATTATCATTCCCAAGTCGCTAAACTCAAAGACAAAGATGAATTAGTTCATAGATTAACGACAAATGATACTCGTCATCAGAGATATACACTGGTTTAAAGATTCATAACCCTCAAAATGTATCTACCATGTACACCATTTACAACATTCGTTAAAAATACTGTTTTGTCAAAAAAGTCGGGTAAACCTAGATTTAATTCTTGTTGGGTAAACTTAATGGAAACATAATTACTCTACATGGCATCAAACAAACAGAACAAATTATGAGAATCTCAAATTATTTTTTGCGCATCCTATAAGTATCGAGCTTTTACGAACATTTCCTCGAGTTCTTGTCATGGATAGTACTTACAAGAGTACGAGTTACAAAATGTATTTTCTTAAAAAAATTTATGTAACATCAAACAACAAGATATTTTGCATTGTTTTCCTCTTTATAACCACACGTAAGCCTTTGAGTGTTTTAAAGACTATCATAGTGGATAATATTTGCGGATTTCCGAATATTATCATCATAAATGGGAAGGTAGCATTGATGTGAGTCATTTAAGATGTTTTTCAATATGTTACACACATGGTATACAAATGGTTTATTAAAAATAAAATTTGAGCGTACGTTAAGGAGGTGATGCCCAAAGTAGATATAACGTAGGAGCTTATGTATTTTTATGACATCGTTGTCCAACAAACATGGTTGAAGAGTATAACAAAAATCACACAACACTAAAAGAAGTATCCTCATCTTGATCGAAAACTATAAATTATTTCATGAATCAATGAATAAGATATACAGTGAAAAATTTCTTCATATCTATACGAACGAGCATAAACATTTAAGGCAACCCAACTATCAATGGGTAAGTGATACATTCAAATATAAACTTAGAATTTTTATATCTAATATTATAATCGTAATTTATTTGGTTATATATAATACGACGGAGAGTGCTCACTTTAACCTAAAACGTTGTCTCGATACAAATTTATGCATTTTAAAAAAACTTTGAATATTCATACATAAATTACTTGATGCGAAACACTCGGTCATTTTCAAATTATTTAAGAGAAGTAACTATTATCCCAAAGTGTTCTATAGAATTGTTATATATAAAGAATTAAAAGGTAATTTATCAACGAGAGTTATAAATGTGCTAGGAAAATAGGTATGAGCGGGTAGCTTATTGTTGTATTATTAGGAAAGCTCACAGGATCCGTGTGTATGTGAGCTAGCTATAGTCGAGCGAGAATGTAGGCATTTTTTCTCTAAAATAATATGATGTACATTGGAATACTTTAAAGATTGTTTCTATATATAAAATAGGTACAGAAGATTACCTAACACAAAAAATTGGCATAATAGATAGTTTTATCGGTATGTAGGACCAAAATATACAAGATCGTATTATAAATAGGATGATACAAATCCTCAAGCCCGAAACTAGTCACATATTAGAACCTAAGGAACCAGTAATCACTAAGGATCGTAAAAAAGACGGTCCCGAAAAATTGACTAAACGAGACTCATCTCTATTCAAATATGGCTCTAGTATAGGCCTTAACACTAGCACGTCCGATACAATTGATAGTTTGCCGCCTTAGAAACAAACCCATTCCTAGTACCGAAAACTAAAGCTCACCCAAAGAAAAAGGAAAATATTATCGAACGAAAAATAGGTGTAAGACCAACGATCTTATTGGTTACGATGTAGGCCTTCCTAATTATTTACTTGATTATATTACTAGCATGGTAGACGTTGATTCAGATGGTTAGTACAGTTATCGGGCCATAGATATATCAATATACAAATATTCTGATTTGTGGCTTGTGGCTATTAATGAGACAAGATTTGATTTCCGAATTGAAAAGTCAACACAATTTTTGGGTGATACTATTAGATGGTGCAGTAACTGTAGACAACCTACTTGAACGATTAGATAGGTTTAAAGTATACAACAACGGTAGTAAGTATTGGATGACCTTACCCGATATTGTCTTAGTGATAGCTACTACATATCAATGTTTGGTATACTATATATCTATTTACATGTACTACACATATTTACGTTGACACAGATCCTCGTATTGTTCTTGTTTTAGAATGAGAAGTTGGTATTGGTTTCGTACAGGGTAATTACTTCGTTCATGTAAGTAAATCTATACCATTTTATTATACTCATATTTTTTTTGATTTGTTACATTATGTTCTATTATCAAAGTTTTATTTTTGCCGATCATTTTAGATGAATCATTACCAAAAATATATCTGATATAGTACCCATTTCACACAACTGCTTGGAAATTTATTTTAATCAAAAATTCAACAAATTTAACTAAATCAAGACTGTTCAAACATCTACTACACATGATTGAGCAATGCACTTCACTGATTTGATCGAAAAATCTTGTTTATGCTACAATATGTGTAATTTTGTTTAAGTTTCGTTAGCGCAACATAATTAGCACTAATTTACATATCGTTCATATATTAATATTTATTATAAGACTAAATTATGTATTGTTTATCTTTTATTTTTAATCCCTATGTTTTTTTAATGTTTCCAATTAAAAATATCCACCCCGTGCCAAAACAATTATAATAATATTTTTTTCTTAAATTTGGGCAGAGATATACTCGCAATGTGAGTGCATGATGCAGTGTAACCCATCCATCCAGAGCGCATGCATTTATACACATCCACGCAAGCAGTTTCAGACATTGTGCAACAATTCGCGCGCACCTAGTGCGACGAGATGAACACTTATGTGCACTCCTAGTGCACAAATATCTATGCCCTAATAAAAATAATAATTTTCACCCACCCGTGATATATAAAACCGAAATTTAAATTAAGTTATCTTTATATAAAGTCATTACAAAAACATGGTGTTAAAAATAATATTAAGAAAGAATAACTAAAATTTGACTAAGATCAGATATAATGTGATTAAATAATAACTTAAAAATACTGAAATTGATAAAACAAAAAGTTAAGACTTACAATACAAAATAAAAATAACATAGTAATTCAAAAACATAAACAATCATAACTTCAAAATTATACAAATCATTGCTTATCTGTGATGCCAATTCAATGCTATCACCTTTATTTTTTTTATTTCTCTATTGTATAGTTCACCTAATCATCGTACACAACTTTCTCTCGCTTAGTATTTATATTGTTATGCACCTCATCAAATTGTTTCTCAGTTATACAATAATCGTCGGTTACCAAGCAATTAAAATGATAAAACACAATATGATGCTCCTCGCCATTGAGGTTGAAATTCAATTGTACCCATTGTGTAATTTAATACTTCCACATAATTTTAACCTCGTAAAAAATTTAAGAAATTATTGGTGGCTCGAAACGATCCCTATCATAGAGGTAGTACAACTGACCTAGTATTGCCTCCCAATACGGTTTAACCCATTCATCGTTGTGTGTTTTATTCACTTCAACGAAGGCTTTATTTTCAAATACTCATCCTTGAGATTGGTCCACGCGGACATATTTTTTTTTATAAGGTGTATTTTACAAATTTTAGCATTTACAAAAGTGTAGCGTCTATTTATTGAGGTTAATTTAAAGATAACTTACTCTAATTAAATATATCAACATTGGAGATATGTCACTAGTCAATATCGTAATCATAATAACCAATAGAGTTCGGACACATATTAGATTAGGCTAACACAACCCCCCGATGTATGTCATGATTATACCCATGTAACAAGTAACAACTAAATTTGGAGGTCGAGATCCAAAATAAATGGGTCGACATATAGTATTGCCCTAAAGTTTACTTGATAAGAAAATCAAAATAACCTTATGATTATCTGACGCATATAATGTATGGATAACGTAATAAACTTAACCAATCTGCTAATCGTACATACATAATAAAAGGTAAAAAAATAAACTATTACATAACATCAAAGTAATCGTGACATAATAAACCGTAAACATCAAACTTATACATAAAAGTGGAGTCGTAATATAACAAAATAAAACATGACATCAAATTATTCATGATACTTGTGATCTAGTATGATGCATCTACATAAACGATCACCAAGCAAGTTATACTCAACTCATGGGAAATAACATCCAACTCGACAAAACTGATCCTTGAGGCCTTGTAACCTCGCCTGATAAATGGATGCAAAAATATTAACCCCATCATATGCATCGACGGAGTTAGAATCTGGATCAATCAAATATGTACCATAGGTTTGTCTCAACCAATACAAGGTATAAGGAGACTATAGTAGGTTAGCTGAGGCGATATGGAGTACCTCAAAGCATACGATCAACAATATGGGGATGTCATGCATTCCAAATAGATGTATCCCACATATATCATGCATTAACACATTTACCTCTAACACCACCTCCCAAAACAAGTCGTACTGAACCAATTAACCCCTGAATATGCCTAAGTCATTGAGCGGTGCAAAGTGAATTATGAGTCTCGATAATGTCTTATGACTTCAATGTGGTATCTATCCAAGATATCTTACAAAAAGGTCTAACACCATGTAAATGGTCAAATGGCATGAACCACACCTACAATTTAAAACTAATATATGTATAAACTAATGTCCTATTGAAATGAAGAGAAATAAAGTAATAAAAAAAATAGAACGACAAAGAAGACTTACATCATGCTTTGTGAAAATAGCTACAACCTGACGAATATTATCTCGAGTCTATTGATTCGTTTGAAATAGAGGAGGTGCATATCGATACATGGTCGGCTGCATGATAGAATATAAAATGAATTTCATAGTCACAAGCGCGAGAAAATCGTCGTAGATCCATATCTCTAACAAATCGAGAAAACCAGTAAACCATAACGTGGCGTGTAAACAATTCTGATCAAGCTAGTAATATAAATAAGCCAATATCATAATACCCCACTTTTACCTATCCACGCTGTTATAGTTCTCAATGATGTGTAGGTATTCAAGACAAATGTTTTTATCCGTCTTATGTGCAAGAATACAACAACCAAACGTGTGGAGCAAATACCTCCTCGTCGCATAAATAACCATCTGATTAGTTATCTTATCATCGTAATAATGGCTACTGATTTAATGCTGGAACAGAAAACTGAGGCAGACATGTATGCCACTACCACCGCAGTTACTCTCTAGCCCAATACCAATGTTTTTTACATCTATATCGAGCAATGTAGCAAATGTAACAACTAGTTGATTTTACTAGAAAATTTATCGAGATCGAAACCCTAACTAATGATGGGTAGACTTGTAATGGTGTGTACTCATCACGTGTAATGGTCATCTCACCGTAAGAGAAATAAAAATAATTAGTGTTCGGATGCCACCGCTCCAAAAATGTCTCTAGTATATGAATGTAGGTAGACCAACGCAAAAGAGAATAAAGAAGCGAACCAAAACAAGTCCATGTAACCTTATCGTGAATCCTAATCTGACGAGTGAGATCTCACGAGAGACGGGTAGCGCGCATAATGAATCATCATAAATACTCTCTAGCTTACAAAACATAAAAATTAAGTTAACGATAAAGACTGATGTCATTAGCTGCAAGACAAACAAGCAAAAGAAGTAAAATTCAACACCAATATTGTTATTAAAGCATGTATAAGGTACAATAAACGATTACCCATTTTTTTTTGTAAAAACCTACATCGTTATTGGAGACGTTATACGCTTTATTGGACTTACAAAAGTATCTCAAACAATTCGTAAACATATAAATATTATAGCACTACGTGAACTCTTGATTGATGTATTATGTTTGTGATAACTTCTCTCATCATCTGACTCATAAAAGTATCTCAAACAATTCGTAAACTCATAATATGTCTCGAAACAATATATAAACTCATAAAATTGTAGTACAATAGAAGTTAAAGTGTTCTAATATTTAAAAAAAAACTCATAATATAGTAATATTTGTGCGCTATCTATTCAAAATTTATGCAAAATCATGCAAGCATGACGTGCAATTTTGCACAAATTACACTATGATGTGCACTTAAATTTGGCATGGATCGTGGGATGAATAACTAGTTTTGTGGGCCTTCGGTGTGCGGAACTGGCTGTTTGTCGCGCGACTAGTGCACGAATTTGCACAATCCTTCGATACTTTACTATTTCTTATAAATAAATATCCAAAACAAATATCTACACCTAACCTAAACAATAAAACTAACTAGAAAATAAAACAAACAACTACAAAATATATAAAAAATAAGATTTAAAAAAAAATTAAAGTATAAGATCTCTAAATATATAAATCCAAAATTGAAAACAAATAGAGTAATAACAAATTAATATGTACCTTAACAATATTGTGAAGTCGAATTTTAAAAATATCAAACTTTGGAAATATATATTTTTTAGAAGTTTGGGGTTGCTCTCAAAAATTATATTGTTTCGGGTTATGGATTTAGAAAAACTATTCATATAAAAGTAAAAATGTCAAAAACATAATCAAATTCCAACAAAATTGGATCTAAATCCAACGGGGTATGAATCCAACAAGACGAGATCTAAATATAGCCTAACCCTCTATAAAAAAAATGTTAAAAAATATAGTTTGTAAAATATATCACTAGAAAGAAGAGAATGGCTAAAAAAGATGGCAAAAAAGAATCAAAATTACTCTGTGAAGTTATTCTTTTTAACAATTTTACATTTATACTAAAACAATTGTATAAAAATTTGTTAGTAGTTTTTTTTAAAAATGTTTCTACCTTTTCTCTATAGTGTTAGGGTTAGGCTAATTCAAGACCCATTTTTCTTATAACGAGACCCGGTTATAGTGAGACCCATTTTGGCTATAACAAGAACCCTCTTATTTACAAAGCTGTCATCGATATAAGTACTAAAACTCCCAAATTCCACCACTTTCTCTCTTTTGAAACCCTAACGCTCTCTAAACCCACGATTTCAAAACTTAAGATTTTTCAAATCCAGCAGAAAACACTTGTTAAGGTATGCATTCTCTATACCATGGTGTTTTTTTTTAAATTTCATGTGCATTATTTAGTGATATTTAGACTTTAGTTTTCGGATAGAAAAATTAAATTTTCCTCTACTTGTAGTTGTTTTTTTATGTTGGAATACATATATATGTTTAGTTAGACCATTAGCTTCAATTTCGCATGCTATTTGATAGATTTGGGGTAGTGTATGATAGTTATAGGTTTTTGGTTTTTTTTTTTTCTGTTCGTGGTATTTTCTGGCATGAAATCGTGCCAGGAAATACCCAATCCACGAAACATGGATTATGGAGATCCACGCACAAATGCGTGCCAGGATTTTCCCAATCCATGATGCGTGGATTGATCTGATCCACATGCGTAGATTGTGACTAATCCACACACAAATTCGTGTCACGATCGACACAATTCATGCAATTGCATGCGTGGACCAGCCTGTTTCACTTTTTAAACCCGTACTTTAAGTCTGTTCGATTTTGTTGTGTGTTACGATGCATTTGTTATCTTCCATCGATCATTTAACATATTTTTTAGTTATTTACAATCCATTTTAGTAAATTTAGATTGTTTTACAAAAAAATTGATTAACGTGTTTGCGTGATTGTAGGATGCCTCCATGCAGCGACTCAGATGATATGGTGGAGCCAGATACGGCCGATGAATATGAGGAGATGTTAGTAGGAGAGACATCTAGGAGCGCACGACACTGTACTAGACAACACGTGGTTGTCGCCCCTGTTGCTCGTCATCGCACTACGGACCAACGATTTTTTCGATATAATCGACATGTGATTGACCTATACTCGACGTTTCACTCTTACAAAGACCACAAGCCTTACAACATCTTCAAGAATAATGTAAGTTTTTTAGTGTTTATATAGTTGTTAAAGTTATAATTGTGTGCTGCAATGTGGTTTATGTTATATTTGTTATTGAATTTATTTGTTTAGGTTTGAATGCATTGTATTGGTTATTAGTTTATGTAGACTGTAATGTAATGGTTTAGTTTATATTGCATATATGTTTATATTGTATTTTTTTATGCAAACGAGGGTACATATGCGGTGTTACGTTATGTACCAAACACACCGTGGTTGGGATATGAAAGAACGATAGATACACATACGTGATATGGTGATAAGCATATATTTTGGACCCATCGTTGATGTTCTTTCTCGATGAGCTACAAACGTCCATTTGATAGAGGCATTTTTGGAGAGATGACATCCGGAGATAAACACATTCCATTTATCTTTTGGGGAGATTATTGTTACACTAGACGATGCCTACATCATCATGGGCCTACCAGTGGTTGGGGTGAACTGCGAGATGTACGAGTATCCTAATGGTGATGCGCGGAATGCGGCATACGCTCGCCTACTTGGGTGCACTGTTCAGAACTTGGTGGCCGAAATTGACGAAAACAAATGCGGTGGCAGGAGGCACGTTCTTCTTGCATAGCTGAAGAGGACAGTTTGCACGCATCAGTATTATGACGATGTGATTATTGATGCTGATGTTCACCGAGCTACTAGGTCTTATTTGTTGCACTTATTTGGTTGTACCATACCAGCCAACAAGTCGGCCACCATCATAAGCCTCGGTTACTTACAGTTTATAGATGATTACAATAGTTCGGGCATGTACAATTGGGGACAAATGATAGTGGCTCAACTCTACTTCCAGTTTGGCAGAGGTTGCCTACACTCAACTTCCGGTATGTCTGGATTCCTAGGCTTGTTAGAGACCTGAATTTACGACCATTTCTATATTTTCTCCTGCACAAAACCCCAGATTTAGTATCGCACATCCTACGATGTGCAAGTATGCACCTCCACCGTTTCGACAAAGTCAACATGCTCAAAACAGTGTTCGAGATTACCTAGCTACCTTCACCGAGCACGATGTAAGTTATAATTATGTTTATTTTTAATTTTCGTAATAATTTAATTAATTCTGCTTTGTTAATGTTAAAACCTTTGTTCATTTTTTGTAGGTATCGTTCATGCCTTATACGTACGTACGGGGTGTTCGTGGTCATTCTGATGTAGTTTGGATATATCGCAGACATTGTCGAAGCATACTATCCACTATGATTGGCTAGACAGTTGAGTCGCATCTAGCAAGTAATATTTTGCGATACTCGATAGAATATATTGATTGTTTCTCATTATAGCGTTATGGACTAATAGTTTCATTATAGGTACCTAGTGCACTACATCCTGTTCTTACAGGTTCTAGTAGGGTTCACCGGCGAACACTATTTAAAACTAAGACGCGTTTACTTGGGATAACTGGGAGTACCACATGATTCACCCTAGTCTGCAAGGTGGGGAGTATGTTGCGGGTCAGGAGGATGGTACAATATTGATCTACTCTGCATGGGTTTCGAAAAACCTGTGGTTCGTCTTTATCATTCCTAATTTGCACCGCGACGATGCACAAGTAGGGGTGAACCCCTCTGCACCCACCCATACCACCAGACTGTACGATTTGACGGGTCACCTAATCGAGTTACAAGCCTTTGAGCAGAGCCACTGTGGCATTAGTTTTGAGGAGCTTCGTGTACCCTTAGACGAGTGCTACCATCTTGCTCGCGAGTACAGGGATTGATGCTTGGGTTTTATTACTTTTTATTGTATTAGTGGACAATTTACGACTACTTTATTAACGTTAATATATTGTACAACTACTTTAAATTATGTGTTATGGTATTTTGTTACACTTTATTATGTTACTCTATTCGCGAACCCTATTGCAAATTTTTCCATTTTTTATTTTTTTTGTTCCCAAGTTCCAAGATCAAATTTTAGAGAGCCAATATTATACTATAATTATTTAACTCCATTGTGTAAAATTTATGGAAAAATTAAAAAATTAAAAAACATTCTTCGAAATTCAGGTCTAACAACTTCAAAGTAGCATTAAATACAGAAACAATACACCAGGAATCATAAAAAACATCATTGAAGGAAACTCATACTTAAACAAGAACTGAAGATAACATTAACTCATACAATAACTAAGAGATTAATTGTCAATAACTCATAGTAAACGAAGTTTATCTATCAGGCCAATTCCATTTCATCAACTTCCTTTCTTCTTTCACATCTCGGTAGTCCTCCGTAGTAACACACATTTCCTCTTCCTTGATGGTAACAATGTCGGATGGACATGATCCAGATGAGCCTCCATTATAGTATCCGTGAGTTGGTAGTTGAACAAGTTAAACGCGACATGACGCACCAAGTCGCTGAGGTCGGAAACCATATGTACACGAAATTTCTTTATAACGTACCACCGAGCTTTAACCTCATCCAAACGCCTTGAAATATTAGGAGGCTGCACCTCATCCCTACCATATAAGAAATACATCTGGCATTGCATTGCCTCCCAGTATGCTTTTCCCCATTTTTGCGTGTATGTTTTACCTACTTCAACATATGCTTTCATCAAATATTCATCTTCCAACTCAGTCAAGAGACATATTTTCGGTAAATATTTTTAGTTTATTTGTTAATGCCTCCCATAGTGTCTATTTATTGACCATTTCGTCTTCATATAACATAATCCAAGTAGAAAAATCAATAAACGACACTTGTAAGATAAGGATAACACAATCCAAGTTGACCAATAATTTTGTGACACCTAATACTTACAAAAGTACACACATCTGGTTGAGCATTATTAGAGGTCTTGTTGTAGCGTAACTTCCATTATTAGGGGTCTTGCTATAACAAGACCTAATATCAACTCCCGCCAAATGGGACTCCTGCCAATATAAAAACTCCCGCCTAAATTGGCAGCTGCCTATAAAAGGACATGTAATATCATGCAACATGACAACCATCAAACATTAAAAAGCAAAAAAAACATAAAGACTTTTAGAGATGGAGTTTACGGCTGATGAAGACTACCATATGCTTCAAGCAATGAAGGTTTCCTGCCGAGATATGTGCGAAGATACGAGTGATGCATTTTTCAAAAGGGCCATATGTATGATGTATTTCAACTACGTCCGTTTGGGAACAGGAGGTCTTGTTGTGCGCGGCCGTGACGAAATCAAACGCATGTACCTTTTTGTCAAACCGCTCCATCGTTTGTTGTTCTTGTCATTTAAAATTAAGCAAGAAGCGGCGTCTGTTGGAAAATGATTGTGGTAGACTACATTACTAGGGATATGGTAGCGTATCTTGAGGATATGATTGCAGAAAGGGAGGAGAGGGATGATTCTAAAGACAACATGGGATACGAATTCGACGATTGAGCATTCTGATTTCTTCTGTTCTGTCTTATTTTGTACGCACCTAATCGAAGTAAAAAAGAAAATCATTTTTTAGTTATTTTCTTCTAAATTTTGTGTTACGTCGTGACTTAATCATTACCTACACTGGAGTATCATATCACAATCCCTAGGTAAAATATTTTTTTTAAAATTTCCAAAACACCATCTCGCACTCCTTTGCAAGCAGAAGTACATATATATGTACGATTTTGCATGCCGATGTACACGTCTTCATATTTTCGTGCGTGGGTATGTACATCTCCGTGCAAAGCAATGCGAGATAGTGCACTGTAAATTTAGCAAAAACATTTTCGTACCTATTTTGACTTGTTTTTTTAATCATGCTTCTAAGCTGAAATTGTGTGAGCGTAATAAAAAGTCTTAATAAATATAAAATAAAATAATAAAGTCAAAGGTAGCGGGAGTTATTAAAAAAACAAACACATGAAATATTACAAATACTCTAGCTAATTATGCATCCTCGGACAAATCGTAGAATTGATTATCCCCATCTTGTAATGTTGGTGGTTGTACTGGTTTGATTTGGTGATATTGTTGAGACGTTCGTCCAGTAAGATGGCCCAATTTGTAACGCCATTGCTAGTGCGGAACCCAAATCGGCAAGGGTATATATCTGGCAATGGTCCATCTAAGACAATCTGCAAATTTCAATAAAATGGAAAAACTAAATAAATAACGAAATAAATAATGAAATAACAAAGAAGTATTAATAAAATATATTAATTTACTTACTTTCACAAAATGTTTACCGTGCATGAAACCGATGCTAACTTCTACTACAGGACACGATATGGGACGCACACCACGTAGAGGAAGATACATGTATGATAGCTGGAGAGATACATGGTATATTACACATTGATACCGAGTGGCTATCACCAAGCTGAAATCCAGTAATGTCATCCAGTGCCTACAACCGCTCTCGTACATTTTGAAACAATCCAATCTCCGTAATAGGTTATTAACATGTTGTGCACCATCAAAAACCCTTTCCCATAGATCACGTTGACTCAGTTCGTAAATGAAATCCTGTCTTACTTGATCCCATGAATCTACATTATCTTTAATGGTTAAAGCTACGACTCTAAATCCACAATTACCGTCAGGAGCAACGTCTTCAACGCTAGTTATGTAGTTGTGCAAACAGTCGGGAAAACAACTCTCGTACGTGCTAAATTCGTTTCCCTTATTCGATTTTCTAGATCGAGTCACTTTCTCCTTTTTCGGTTGGGATTTAGATTTGGGTTTGACTTTGGGTACTAAAAATTCCTTAACCACTGAGGCGGCCCTACTACCTATCGTATCGGGAGTACTAGCGCCTAAACTACCATTGTATTCCTACTCGGATGGGTTCCGTCAAGTCGACTTGTCCGGGCCGACTTTTTTCCGACCTTTAGTGACAACCGGCTCCTTAGGTTCCAAAACATGGCTTCTAGCGGGATCTAGGATTTGCATCATCCTATTTATTATGTGATCTTGCACTTGTTGACCGTAACCGTGGATGGTACTATCTACTAAGGATAGTTTTCTTGTAAACTCATTTTCGGTACCACTGTAATCCATAGACTTCATCTCTAAAGTACTCCAATAAACATCACATTCACTCTTTTGGATCTCCCTACCTTCTTTCTCGATCATAGCACTCACACTCACACGCACATGGTAAATTGTGTGTTGTCCTAATAACACAACCACATATTGCGGGAGTGAACCATAATTCCCCGTCCTTTTTGATAGTTTTCTCTAATATTTTTATGTCCGTACATGAAATTTTACCTTTGATTTTGCTATAGATAGCCCCCCTAGATGCGAGTCTAGGACGAAATAAACTTCGTTCGAATATTTTGAAGATGGTAGAGTGTTGAATATGAAGCAACAAGTGAAATTTATCCCAAAATTGTTCAAACGTACATAGACTTGTGCCGATTGCACGTTTTAGACTCGAGTGAGCACTCTCCGCCCTATGACACAAACTTAAATTATTTAGAAGTCTAACAATTAATAAAATAAATTAATGTATAGAGATGATAATATAACTCACCAGTTGCTAATGTGGTTGCCCAAATGTTTAATTTTGTTCGTGTATATATTAAGGAATTTGTGTCCCTAAGGGTCTATCCATTGTTTCATCACCTAATCGAGAACCTTAGGACAATAGGCGTAGGCTTGATGTAACTCGGTAAGGTTTTTTCCATAATATTTCATCGTCGCCAAATGGGCAACTGAGGCATACAATTCTAAGAACTCTTCGGCCATGTCCGCTTTGGGCAAAACTTTCTTAGCGTAGGATCTAATGTTCCTATTGATATGCCAAGTGCATAGCATATGAGTTGCATCCGGGAATACATCCTCGATAGCGTTCATTAAAGAAAACTCCCTATCGGTGATGATAATATTTGGTAATGCATACATGTTATTCACCATCACTCTCCTTAGAACACTCAATCTCCACGTGTAGTTCTCTTGTTTCTCGGAGCTCATAAAAACAAAAGCTATACAAAAAGGTCTTTTTAGTCGAAGTTTGGCCAACTATTTCTAGCAAAGGCATTTTATACCTCGTAGTCTTGTATGTGCTATCCATTATAAGAATTTGAGGAAAAGTGTGTAACAAATTGATGCTTGTAAGATGGGAAAAAACAATTCAAGGATCTCGTCCGTTGCTTTGTTTGTTCGCTCCTAAAAATAGTACTCGTGTTGTTTTAACTGACCGAACCAGTATTGCATTTGGGATGTTCCCGCTTTATCTACCAAATGGTGTTTTTAGCGCATGTTGTAGATAGTACGCATACTAGATACATTTTCCGGATCTCTTAACTTCAAACCACAGTATATATCTCTTGGCCGAGAACCGATTGTTGTGAGTTTACGAACATACTCCTCCTCCTTCGCTTTTAGCCTCGTGACTCGTGAATGACCATCTAAGTGTAAAAAGGTTTGTTGGTTGTATTTTCTATTTCTAACTACCAATTTCCAATAACCGGGTAGTTCTAACACTGAATTTCCCCTTAGCGTGAACGGACAACCGTATTTTTTTGACGAACACTCTCGACGCTTCTTTATAATCCTTGGTTTGGACCACGGTTTGTAAACACCGTGCCTCTCGCACTTAAAATATAGCCTCGGAGTTTTACCGTTTTGATTACCATCATCATCTTTATCGACCAAAACAATGAATTCCATGTTTTTTCTTTTCTTATCAACCCATGCAAGCGATTCCAATTTGGTGTAGACGCTCTCCGTAGTAAAAATTTGGCTATAATAGGCCATGTTACATGGTGTTTCTCCCGATTCCTATACAAAAATTAATCATTTAAATTAATACAATATCACAATTCATTCAATTTACTAACCAACACAACTCGTTTTATAACTAAGTAACTCATTCAATTGTCAGCAAGTTCAAACATGTATTTAAAGTTTGAACGGCTATAATCGGGCAAGTATTAAAAAATCCCACATAATAGTGCCAAAATTTGTCAAATCTTAGCAAAAAACACTGCCAATTTTTATGCACAATCTTTGCACGATTGCTTGCGAAGATTGTGCAAAATCTTGGCACAATTTGGTGCCAAAATATGACAAAATCGCGCAATGTCGTGCGAAGATTTCAAAATCTTGGCACAAATCGTGCTAAGATTTGGCATAATCTTCGCACGATATTGCGCGATTCTATATCTTCCACGCATGTTCTTGCGTGGAAGCGTACAACGCAATGCACGATTTAGAGCGTGGATCGAATCTGTTGAAAAACAAATTCAAATTTACCACAACCCCAGTCTCGAGGTGGTCAGTAAACGACTTCTCCTCATCCGAAATAAAATCTTCAAGATTACAGCTAAAATCGTCGTTGTAGTCACTCAAATCCATAGTATGAACTAGATTTAGAGTTGGTTTTAAGTGTTTTCGGGTTTATGGGTTTATATTGAATATTAGAGAGAAAAGTAGTTGGGAGAAAGAGGAGAGGAGGTAGAAATGAGATGGGTGGAAAATTAAGGTTTTTATATCTATGGATAATTTCTTAATTTAACATTCAATAAAAAGAAATTAGGATGTGAGGTCTCAAATGAGGTCTTGGTTTAGTCGTGCCCATAGTGTTATAGATAAAGAAGAGATTTTAGTGTGTATTGAAACAACCCACCCTCATTTGCACTCAACCAAGTCAGCGAAACTTTGTGAAGCAGCAACATGAAGCAATCGTAGACTTACAGAAATTCGAAACAAATGTTCGTTATTTTATATGAAACTCGACTAATACTCGACTGAAAGATAGGTAGAGTTACTAAAATTCCCAACGCAAGCAACTATAACCCCAGCTACAACACTTCATTTGAATCAACCCACAAGCATCCATAACCACAACCACTCAATTTCATTTGAATCAACCCAAGCTTCTAAATTTGTGTAAGCTTTTCGTTTAGAGTTACAATATTAAATAGTATATTTTATTAGGGTTTTGGTCTTGCCTTTTGCCTAGTTTATTTAGGGTTTCAGTCATAAGAAGTTTGAAGAACACCCGGTGTCTACCAAACACGGACGAAAACCAGACATCTTACGTTAGATCTAGGTTTGCGGTCAACTAAATGACGGTCTGGTTGCCCGTAGTGTCAGACGTTTGGTGCTTGTATGAACTATTCTGCCATAGTGTTGGCGTCGGTTTTGGCCATCGGATGTTAACCAGACCGATTTTATCTTCTTTATTTTGATATTTTGTTTATGTTTACGCTGTTTTAAACAATGTTCTTATTATCCATTTAGTATTTTCAAGTAGTTTCTTTTCAAATTCCTTAAGTTTGTATGTTTTTTTTTTCAAATTATGGATTCATGTGAGGGTTAAAGCGCTGGTGATGGTTCACGTACTAAAAAAAGTAATAAATCGAGAAAAAAGAAAAAAGAACACCAAACGGGAAGAAGTCCTTCCACCGGTTCCTCTAGATTTGATACCTAATTCATTACCACTTCCTCTATTTGGTTCCACATCGTCTAGCATTGCCCCAGGCGATGACCGTCTGGCCCTAGTCGATGTTTGTCTAAAGATGTGTCCCCTGCTACATTACCTTCATTATTCTGCGACATGTTCGAATATCAGACTGCTTACTACGTTTGGCAGGGAGATAAAATTTATTTTTAATTGTTTAGTTGATGTATATATATATATATATATATATATATATATATCATAAAAGATTATTTGTAGGAGTATGAGATGAGATTATACACCCACTATCATAGTCCATGATTTGGAGTCTAGGAGCTCAGGGTAAGGTTCGAGCAGTATTGGATGCAATGCCTTTTGGTAGGCTCATCAAGCCGTTATGATGTATGCATACGCAGTACAACATCAACGAGGTATTGTTAGAGTGTTGGCATTAGGGAATGAATAATTTCTATTTCAGTTTTGGTGAGATGACTATCATTCTCGATGATGTGCATATTATATTAGAGCTAGAGGTCCGAAATGATTTGGCTACTCTCCGGTTTATAACTGACAAACCGTAGGCCATGCACGGTGTTGCCTTACTACTCGCTATTGATGATGAGACTTTGACCAAGGAGGTCGGGTTATGCAAATGTATCGGGTTAGGTCTCGGTTTTCTTCAGACTAGGTTTAGCAATGGAGTTTACCACGACACCAACGATTCCCTTACTGACAATATGGTCCATCAGGCCGCACATGCATATATTCTTTATATGTTTGGTTGTATTCTCTTTGATAAGAGTAACGTAGCATGGAGCACTCCGTGTTGAATTGTTTGTATCATCATCTTGGAGAGTCCTCTTTTCATTCAACAAAGACTATAGGCAAGTGTATCGTTCTTCTTGACACATAGATAAAAGAATATTTTGTTTCAGTTTGTCTGGTTAAGCATGCGACTTACACAAAGCGACCGCCAACTATTGCTAGATGGGATATAGGTGCGCCCATTTTTTGTTCACAGACTAAACTGAACTCGACGATTACCATCAATAATCAGCAAGAGATCGATGCAAATATTATATGTTTCTAATATCTAATTGTTTAATACATGTTGATTAGTAGGTAATTTTAGTTATAAATTTTTTGATATATGAGCAACAAACATGTTGGATACTTTTCGATACTTAGAGGTTTATAAGAATAGAAGAAAATGTATAGCTTTGATATATGACAAAGAAATATGTTAGACTCTTTTCAATACTTCTAGGTTTGTAAAAATGAAATAATATAAATATGATTGATATTATTTTGTTTTTTTATCGTTGGTTGTTTCATGTAAAAGGTAATAATTAGAAAACCTTGTTTCTGTTATTGTTTGTACTGTTTTATTTTGCCGGTCTTGTTTGAGCCTTATCGTCTTATACACAATAATTTCCCATTAGAGAAACTGTTTTGGTACCATGGTATCATTGACGATGTTCAGAATTTGCAGGCATACTATACCGAGCACTTATTGAGGTAGTTCGAACGTGTTCAAGGGTGTCTCATGTTTCAGTTGTATAGGATGCATAGTAAGGGAAAAAGAAAACCACAGCCGATGATGCATGTATCTGATCCGGAGAACTGGCAGTTATGGTGTTATTTTTTGTTATAGCTTATATTAAGAGGACATATTGTTAGAGACGATATGTAGTCATTCTATACTCCTGAGTATCTTATGTCTCATAAGAAGATTAGTTAGTACGATATCGTTAACACAACAATATACCCATTAGATGATTATGTCATTAGAGATTGTGAGGGTGCCGTTACACGATATTTGTGTTCTGGCCTGCGTAGGATTTCATTGTTTCCTGAAGTTCCTGAGTTTGACATGGATTTTAATCATCTTGTTGAGGTGTACGATGTTTTGTCTATAAACAAATACTAGGTTAGACACTATGGAATATGAGAAATCAGTTACTTTCAAATTTAAAGATAAATTCACCTCATTCATAATTGTCCATCAGAGGTCGAACACACAATATATTGGTTCGTTTTTAAAATAATTGTATCTCGTAGATACTTCTTCACGACTACATGGAGACGACATGGGGTTTTCTCCTAAACTCTCATACATGTAGTACATAGTACATAACACTACATTGATAAATCCATTAGATCTCTCATCTGATCTCGTTATCTTCACATGTTTGGTGACTCGGACGAAATACGAGTCTTCGCTTATAGTTCGTTCAATATTAAACAGAAGTATGTGTTTTTATAAGCTATATTTATGTCGATGTTGTTATGTTTTAAAGCTATGTTCCTAGAGACCTATATATAAACAAACAAAATTGGTAGATTTATTATTGGTCGGTATGATTTTGGCAGGTTAAACTTTTAACGGGTTAAATTTAGGACTAAACTTTCTATTTGTAAGACATTGTTGTTTATTAATATTTTTATTTATTTATAACATATAACAATCGAGACATGTATAATTATTTCCATTTAAACATAATATTTTTGTTGTATTATATTTTAATTTATTGACTTAAAAATAAATGACGATGACAGCCAAACGCCTCATAGATACATGCTCATATCCACCAAACAATTGTGAAATATGCAAACAGATATCCAAACTTTTATCAGATTGATCTTAATCTGTCTGCCATCTCCATTGAGCCTACACAACTCTCGCCACCACTAGATGGTAGATATCATACTGGCAACACCAACGGTTGTCGTTATAGATAGTACATACGACAATCGTTGACGTCAGAGTGGATAACGACTCCTTAGCCATGGAGGCGGGATATTCCTAAAAATAAAGCAAACTAGTAAATAAAAATAAAAAACCAATACATAGTACAAAATAACGAATACACACTATTGACTGCCAATATAACGTTCATTCAAAAATATAATTCAACAAGTTTGTCATTTAAAAACACAAAACAAAAAGTATTTTCGTGGAACTTTTAAATATTAACACCCCTATAGATATTTGGTTAAGTCTATTATTAGTTGCTCGCATTCTCCAGGCTGTGATGGTGTGAGTTGTTTTAGTCATAAAATGCATTGACTCTAAAAAGCAAGGGGATCAACCAATGATTAGCATATTCTTTAATAGTGCGCATTCACGTTGGATCTATCGTTAGTAAATGTGAACCTTTAACCATATTGACCTATAAATTTAAGATTAAAAGATAAAAACTAATTGTATAAAACAAGTATATAATAAAATTTATTTACTTACATGAACAAAATTATACATGTTCACGAAAGTGACCTGATCTCTTTTATAAGGCCATCTTGTTGGTGGTGCATTTTTTACCATTAAGTAATTTGTAAAACTGTCAGGTGCTAGACAATAGAAAAATCAATTGAATATGGTGACGATTAGTTTGACGCAACTTGGTAACGCCATTCAAAATTCAGATGTTGTTTATAATATCTCAACTAGTGTAGCTCTTTATCGACTTCGTTATCTTCACAAAAATATGTGACACTCAAATAAAACTCTCTATGCTTCTATAGTTCGTGTAACAACGTTTGTCTAACAAGTTTCCATCCACTTTTGGTATCGATCAAACGATGGACGATGGCTAACGTTGTTAATCTTATTTATCAAAAGACGCATAAAGTATGGTATGTCAGATGAATACCTCAAGTCCAGAACGTTAGGCAACCTCTTCGAAATTGGTTTAACGGTAATTGACAGTTTTGTGTTAATGTTAATCGATGCAAATCATAATTCATATACTATTACATGCAACTCATATTGGTTTCGTTTTCAAGGGTTTTACTCCGGAATTAGTATGGGCTTTTCCGGCGAACGATCTAGCAGTGCAACCAAAACTACCAACCGGTGTTCTGAAAATCGCGATTGGTGTCCCCATCTTTGGAGTTTTGGCACTATCGGTATAAGATTTTAATCATTATTGTTCGACTTATTCTTGCACAAAATAGTCTTTTTTGTAGAATAATCAACATGAGTTTTGTTTTCATTACCGCGACCACGACTGCGATCAAGGCCACAAACGCGTCCGAGAGTACGACTGCGGGTTCTTACCTTTTGAAGGGGTTCGTGAAAGATTGAAGTAGAATGATTAACAACCTGTATGAATTTTTAAGCTAATTTATTTGTTCACAAACATCAAACTCTGCGAGTTTTGTATTTAAATTTACAAAGTTAAGTTTCACCTCTTCTTCACTTCTTAGTTTAACTCGGGATACAATATCCATCTTCCCCAATGCTCATTTATAATTTAGTTTGGTACATACCCGTCCACTCTTTGGTTTGAATTGGAGAGCATCGCCGCTGTCAGATGAGATACTGTCGGGACACCTCCCAAAGAGATTTGATATATCTAAATTAGAGAAATATGATGGAAAAAGAGACCCAGACGACCATTTGGAAGCTTTTAAGAACTTCATGTTGAGTTTTGATAACGATGATAAGTTGTTATGCCGAGATTTTTCAGTGCCCTTCAAGGATCGGGCATCTAAGTGGTACAACCGGTTGCCGCAGGGTTGCATAAAGAATTTCAAGATGTTTTGGATGATGTTCCGACAATAATTTGTGGCAAGCAAAAGCTTCCGAGCTAATGGAGACACAATCGTCAACTGTAAATAAAGGCTGGGAGAGAGCCTCGGGGACAATACCAGACGCTTTATCGACGCAAAGACCAATCTTGACCACTACGAGGAGAATGTGTCACTCACAGCATACCGTTTAGGGCTGCTCCCAGGACCGATGAAACAAACGGTCACAAAGAAGCAGGCTTTTACTTTTTCCGTCCTTTTAGCTCAGGTGGAAAAAGAGATATTGATAGAGGAAACCAAGGCTTCTGAGTTGGCAGCACAGATCCAACAGAGCGCACAAGCGTCGGTAGTCATAAAATAGGGCACTCAACCTTGCTACGTCCCACAGGCTCAGCCAATCAGCATGATACCGCCACCTCAGCCCGTACTGGTCAAACCTCAGACGTCTCAGGTTCAAAAGACTAAACAGACCAATCTTGTGGTCACACGACCCATTTCCAACAAATGGATCCAACCTGCCTACTTTGCTGACTTAACTGAATGCGTATCTACTATCTATGAAAAGACTAAGAAGAGCGGGATTTATCGAAAGTCCTTTCTCATCCCAACGCCTCGGGAAAGAAAAAATAATTGATACTACAGATACCATGATGATGTGGGGCATGATACCAAGGATTGTATTTCTCTCACAAAGGAAATACAAATGCTGATACAAAACGGAATATTACTTGAGTATGTAAAGAAGAAAGCACAACAGGGTGCAGTTTCAAAAGAAATCGTGACAGTACAAAAATCAGAGACAACAATGGCAATTTCCGATAACAGATATTTTTGATGCATCCGTCGAATATCTCGACCTTGATGTCAGTCGTAACATCATCGGGGTCATAGAAGAAGAAGTTGTGGAAAACTGAAAGAGAGTAAGCAGCGTCTGTCAATATTTTGAATCCTTGACTATCTTTGGTGGTGACTCTATGGCAGGGATCACCCATTCTTCCCGGAAACGACATATTGTGAGCCTGGCAACTCAGTTGGAGGCTCGGACGTCTCCCCATGTGAAAGGAAACACATCACCAATTTTGAATTTTGACGACGATGACATGAGGGATATAGCCGGTCCCCACGAAGACGCCGTCGTTATCGGGACAGCCATTGCGAGAGAAGAAGTTCGCCGTATCCTCGTTGACAACGGAAGTTTGGCAAACATAATATTTGCGTCTACATTTGCCCATTTTAAGAAACCCCCAATGATTACGCGGTCAGACCGAACTATTTTGGGATTTACAGGTTCGGCCGCAGTGGTAATAAGAGAATTCGAGGGCGTGGTTCAACTCGGCCGCGGGCCGTTCAAGAAAGAGGTCACCATTCTAATTGTCGTGGTAGATGCGCAAGTTTCTCATAACGCGTTATTTGACCGGTAATGGCTGTCGCGGATGCATGCGGTGATATTTACTATTCATCAATATTTAAAGTATGTGGTCGGTGACAATATGGGGGTAGTAAGAAGCAGCCAGAAAGCGGCAAAAGAATGCTAACGGGAAGCTTTAGCACCAAAAGGCGATCAGGAAATGGAGCAAGTTCGGGACTAGCACTTAAGAGGACTTCCATTGGGGTCGTTACCTGTGGACGATCCCAGGGAAGCTCACAGTTTTTTTACTACCGATGAGGATTGCGAGAGATACCAGTTTGCCGAAGGGAAAATCTTACAAATCGAAACTAATTTGTCGCCGGTTTTCAAGGCAAAATTTATTTTACTACACAAGAGAATTTACATTTGTTCGCTTGGTGTTCGAAGGACGTAACCGGAGTCCCAGAAGACATGATAATTCACAAATTGGTTGTTAACAGAAATGTCCCACCCATCTCACAAAAACGTCGGGCTTTCTCACCAGAAAAAGAGGAAATTATTCTAGGGGAAGACAAAAGAATGCTCAGCATCTGTCATATCAAGGAGTCGAGCTACCCGCAGTTGACATCCAATCCCGTTTTGGTCAAAAATAAAAATGGCAAGTGGAGGATGTGCGTAGATTTCACCGACCTCAACCGAGCATGCCCCAAGGACCCTTTCTCGATGCCAAGAATCGACCAATTGGTGGATTCAATGTCGGGTAACAAAATACTCTCTTTTATGGATGCATATGCAGGATATAACCAAATCAAGCTAAACTCAGCAGACCAAGAAAGCACGACGTACATCACCGGGCGGGGGCTGTATTATTATAATGTTATGCCCTTCGGGTTAAAAAACGCAGGAGCAACATATCAGAGGCTCGTTAACAAGGTGTTTGAGAACCAGATCAGGAGGAACATGGAAGTCTATATAGACGACATGCTTGTGAAAAGCGATACTGACGATGACCATCTTGCTGATTTGAAAGAAACGTTTGTCAGTCTAAGGAACATAAACCTTAAGCTAAACCCGGAGAAATGTTCTTTTGGAGTACGGTCGAGCTGTCCGAGGAAGACAAACAAGTTGAATGGATTATCAGAACCGACGGAGGGTCGAATGTTAGTGGTTGTTGTGCGGATGTACAGATAACCACTCCTACGGGCATAAGTATGCACCAGGCGATCCAATTTGGTTTTACCACGTCTAACAACGAAGCTGAGTACGAGGCTGCCCTAGCTGGTTTAAGGTTAGCATATGTGTGCGGGGCCATGCATAAACACCTCGTTAGTGATTCTCAATTACTGATAAACCAAGCCTTGGGAGCGTCAGAAGCTAGGAAAGAGCACATGTTCAGTACCTAGCAGTGTTGCATGTGTTAGCTGCGTCGTTTGCCAAAGTGACATATAAACACGTCCCTAGGGCTGAAAACGTGATTGCAGACTCCCTTGCGTCGGCATCCTGCTCAAGCAGCTACCCGTGGGTAACTGTGCAAGAAAACCCTTCAATTATAAAAAAGATAGAGCTGAACAATCGGCCAGAGATCGCCTGTCAGATATCCTCGGTAACCTTTTCGAACTGGAGAAATGACATCATAGGTTTCTTGGTAGAAGGATCATTACCGCATATTAACGCCTTGGCCATGAAAGTGCGAGATAAGGCTCGGGAGTACATTATTTTGGGAGAAATACTATTCAAGAAGTCTTTTGGCAGTCCTTTGCTGAGATGTTTAGGGACGAATGAATCACAGATAATCGTCTCCGAATTGCATGATGGGGAGGGTGCCACTCATTGCGGCAACAAAGCATTAATAAGGAGAATTTTTCTTGCCGATTTTTATTGGCCAACGATAACTGCCGATGCTAAGGATATAGTAAGAACATGCGACACCTGTCAAAGATTTTCAAACGCAATCCATATGCCCGCAGCATCCGTAGAATCAATTTCGGAAGGCCTCCTTTTTTACCGGTGGGGGATCGACCTGGTAGGACCATTATCGATGGCATCCGGCGCAAGACAAATGATAATGGTGGTAGTGGATTACTTTTTGAAATGGGTAGAGGCCGAGCCACTATCGGGAACAAAGACTAAAGATATCATCAAGTTCATTTGTTCAAACATCTGCTGCAGATTTGGGGTTCCACAAAGACTCGCGATGGATAACGGACCACGGTTTGATAGTAGCGAGATGAAATCCATTTGTTCGACCCACAGGATCAGGCAATGTTTTTCGGTTCCTTTTCACCCTCAGGCGAACGAGCAAGTCGAGGTTACAAACCGGACTATTATAGACGGACTCAAGAAGAACCTGGAAGGAAAAGCCGACAAGTGGCCCGATTATCTACAGGAAGTACTATGGGCCTACCGTATCACTCCCTGAATGACGACTCAAGAATCTCCCTACGCCTTGGTCTATGAGATGGATGCCATCACCCCCACATAATCAATTTTCCCATCTTTTAGGATTAGAAGCTATGATGAAAATAGAAACGGGGATGATAGACGACTAGCTCTTGATTTACTAGAAGAAAAATGAAGCCGAGCTCAGCTGAATTCCCTACATTATCAGACCTTAATGAGGAGCCGATATGCGTTGAAAGTACGCCGACGAGAGTTCAAAGTCGGGGACAAAGTTTTGAGAAGAGTTTTTCTGCACACCAAGGACAAAAGCCTCAGCAAACTCGCCCCGAATTGGGAAGGCCCATATCGGGTAGTGGAAAGAATCAAGAGCGGGACGTAACAATTACAAGACAAACACGTAGGTCTATTGAGGCTCCCTTGGAATATTGAGCATCTGAAGATGTATTTGGATCAATCTTTTTTAATTTCTTTGTAATTTATTCTCGTTTATGTAAAAACTCTTGGTCGGGGATGCACTCTTTCCTACTTCGGTGGCGCGAGAAGGTTTTAATGAGGCATCCATGGCAACCGATCTTTTTATATTTACTCTTTTTGCCTTCAAAAATTCGAAATAAAATGTCAAAGGGAAATCCATCAGCTAACGAGTATATAGACGACTTTTGATTAATTGATTTACAGAGCCTTAATTGGTTTTTCAGTTTTCAACTGATCTACATTTGTTCCCGACCCTATGGGAAAATTTTCAGTTAAATATTGATCTACAGAGCCTTAATAGGTTTTTTCAGTTTTCAACTAATCTACATTTGTTCCCTACCCTAAGGGAAAATTGTCAATTAAATATTAGTCTACAGAGCCTTAATAGGTTTTTCAGTTTTAACTGATCTACATTTGTTCACGACCCTAAGGGAAAATTTTCAATTAAATATTGATCTACAGAACCTTAACTGGTTTTTCAGTTTTCAACTGATCAATGTTTGTTCCCGGTCTCAAAGGAAAATTCTAAATTAAACAACGATCTACAGAAGCGTAAAGGTGAATAATTTCGAAGACAACGGGAAAAACTTAAACAAAATTTAAAAGTCATCGGATTAAGTACAAATTGGAAAAGGTTTATTCACCCCACTGGTTACAACATAGAACCGCAAAAAAACTTCAACACTTGGGAAAATAAAAGAAATTTTAGACGTTTTCAGTTTCAGGGTCAGTTTCTATGGCATATGATTCTTCATCTTCACAGACTACTCCGGATGAGTGGTCTGCTTCGGGAACATCTAATCACATTGACCCAAGAGAAAGTTCGGGGAAACGGTTATGTAGGCTTAAGACATAAGCAGATTTAGCTTCAGAGGCTTCTTTCTCCATCCACTTCTGACATTTTGCAGCAAAAAGGTCATTGGCAGCTCGGAGGTCAGCAATTTCCTTTGTCTTCTTTGATGCGAAGTGACGGAAAAAGTGGCTTCAGAATTTTGCTGCTACCAACTCCCGAGCTTGATCATCACGGTTCTTTTTGACCCGCATCAGGGTTTTCTCAGCTTTTGACGCTCTTTCCTCAGCCTTTTTAACCCTTTCTTCCAAAAGCTTTTTTCCCGCATCTCCACTTTTAAGTTCATTCTCCGGTGCGGTTATTTTCTCCTCAGCATCCGTCAACTTTTGATTTAGCTCCCCCGCGCGTCTCTCTTTCATCGCCAGAGGTAAAATCATGCTATACAAGGATAAAGATAGCACATCATTGACTCGTAAAACGAAAGTATGAGGACTCCCAGGAACTGACAGGACGGGCAGCTTGGTGCCACTTGACGAAGCCCTATCAGTTTTTGCTACTCCAGATGGACCGACCCCGACCTCATAATCGTCAAGAATCACAATGACCGTGGCATTTTTGGCCGACGCGGCTGCATGAGCAATAATATCCCCACCCTTAACCCCTTCATAGTGCTAAAAAAGCGCAGGGATAGTCGTATTTTCTGCAAGTGCAGAAGCTTCGACAGTTCCAATCTCCGTTTTCTTCTTCACGCGCTTCGGCTTCTTGGCTTCGTCACAATCAGCCGCAGACTTCTTTCTCTTTTTCTTCACCTCCTTGGGCCAGTAAACCTCCTTAGCCTCGACGACAACTGCTGTCTATTGTCCAACAACATCAGCCTCTACATTTTTTGCGTTCTCCGGCTCCGCACCCTCATTAGATTTTGCGTGTTTGCTAGGCGCTTTGTTGCGTTTCGGAAATAAAAAATACGCGTCGGGTGCATCCGTCTTAGAAACCGGATCCACCAAGCTAGGTGGTTGGCGCAGCTGCTCCAACGTAAGTGGCTCTTTAGAGCAACGCCAGAGGTTGTTTATTATGAGGTTAGTGTTCTTGAAGCATCGATGGAATGCCCGACCCCGATTCTTTCGGGAAAAGTGCTTCAGAATTTGGTATCCTCGAAATAATCCCTCTTCAACCCTTGGATGAATTCCTTGGACACTGAACAAAGGATCGGTTAAGTAAAAAAAATAAAATAAAATTACCATCAGGAACCCACGTCCGCAGCAACCGCCTCGGGTTCTCCTTGGTATATGGACGACCGTTCTCCCAGCAGCCACTAATGAAGACAAACCGATGCTTCCACGACTTGTCACCCTTGAGAAAGTTATTCACGATCTTCCAAGTATTTGCCAAGGAAGAATAGAAGAAAGACGATTTGGGCGATTTTGAAAGCCCGGACATAGCAATGTATTCTTCCATCGGCATAGCGCGACCCGACAGTCGAGAGGCCATGATACAAGACATCAGCGTGTACCACGCGTTGGGAGTTAGCTGTGAGGGGCAGATACCGAGGATTTTGAAGTATTGAGGGATATCGAGATCCAGAGGAAACTTGAGACCCCAGTTAAAAAGCTCTGTAAAAACGACGATCTCTTGAGACTGTACATGCAGAGGCGTTTCCCCAGGAACGGGAAACCGTACTTTGACACACTCCGGGATTCCTCACCGGATCAGAAGCTCCGACTGTTCCGCAGTATAGAAGTACATATACTTGCCCTTAAAAAGGGAAATGGCGTTGTCCCGGCACAAAGATCGATGGTAAATGGTGGTTATAACAGCCTCTATCTCCGGAGAAAGAGGCTTTTCAGAATGAGCGGCGGCACCACCGCTTATGGCAATAACACATTTCCCCGCTTCGTCCTCTCTTAAAGGAGTGTTCCCCGAGCCAACTAAATTGGTCGCCTCTGGCTCGTTGATGGCGTCAGATGGAACAGCCTCGGTAAAATTAGGATTGGCTTCTTCTGGAATCTGAGAACCGGCCACTTTCGGGTCAACCGATTGGGAAGAAGGTTTTACGAAACTAGAACTACAACTGGTGCAGACATGTTTTGATCAACTTTCTTGCAACTTGCGCGCACGTTCCATTTCTAGCGTCTGACGTTCGAAATCCCTTCGGGTAACGCCCAAATGAGTAGCAGCAGTATTGACGCCCGTACGAAATCCGACGATAGTAGGGGTTAATTGCACAAATTCAGGTGAGATGCCTCCCACCGGTGAAAAAGAGGCGCTGGAGTCTCCCATTGTAAGGAATCTAGGTTTACTATAGCACTCCAGAAGAGTAAAGGGTAAGTTTTCAGGTGCGTTTACTGATGAGAGCGTCAGGTGATTGGGTTGATTGATAGGGGAATTCGGAGAACTACTACTGGAAGGGATGACGATTGCTCCGGGGATTTGAGCAACAGCCGGTTCGGTACTATAAACGATTCCACAGGCACGGGAGTTGGCAGGACAAGATCGTGGGGAAGAGGCACGAGTGTGAAGGATTTTGTATCGGAACCCCAAATCAGTCCAGCGGCTCGATATTTGTCAGCTCGGTCACTAAAGCTAGCCCAATCAATAAATCCAAACACAGATTCAGGTTTCTTTTTTGGTTTCTGGTTAAGCTTTGGGTTTTTCTTTTTCATAAACACTGGCTTCTCCCTCTAGAATGATTAATGGTGACTCTCTCTCTAGGATTTCTCTGAAGGAGCGATTTGTGATGAATGAAGTATTTATAGGCAGCGATATGCCTTAACTGTTTCACGCATAGAGAAGTCTAAACGACGAAAATTCGTGGGAAGTCGAAGAGCCTCCTAGAGAGATGTGCAGATGAGCACGCTTCGAATAAAGGAACGACACGTGTAAGACAAAACCAACTATGCACGAAATAGGTAATCATCAAGCTAGTACCATAAGCCTGCACCGACGCTGGAACTCGAGTGTTCTCCGAATAAGCTCCACGTTTCCACTAACGTGAAGAACTGAAGCAGGCGAATCTCCAAGAAGGATTAACGACTCGGTTGAGCCCATGGACAATTTACTAGCCAAATTTTTAATAAGCCCATCACTACAGGTCAGGCGACGGGGGACAATATGGATCACCTCCCGAGGCGTTAAGAGACGCGAGAAGGGTCGGTTTTAGCTGTAACAGGTTGTTTGGGCGTTGGGCAATGAAACTTTTTCCGAAGCTTTAGGAGACGCGATCCCCAGGAACTTGGTCAAAACACCCACAGAACCCTAAGTCCGAGGTGATTTTTGACAGTGGCCATTTTCTCGAATTACTCATGAGTTTTCATTCCCGATGCTCTTGAAGACTGGGGCTACTGATAAGGAAATAATTCGCTGAGTCCAGTAGCAAAAGTGTTAATTGTAAAAGGGACAATTAAGATAAACCCATTAATGTATTTATTATTTATTAGAGAGCAATATGCAAATGAAGTAGAATGTAAATGACTAACCATTAAATATTCAAGGACTACCTAGGACATAAATGGGGACCACTTTCCCCACTATATAAGGGAGCCCCTTTATTCTTGCGGTACGTGGACATTCTTTAATACTTTCTCTTTCTACTTTCTCTTTCTACATTCCTAGCACTAGTCACATCAAGCACTAGATCCAAGATTCCCACTTTCTTGTCATTATTTTACTCATCAAGGGGTGCATAGTAAACCTTGTCTTATACGATCGATGCAATCGCATGAAGATTTTTCACCTCCGATTTGATCAAAAGAATTTGTACACTATCATCAAAGCAATAGATGATACGTATCGCCGTAGTAATTTAAAAGGTTTAAAATATTAAAATTTATAAATAAGGTGACACTTGCTCAATTCCATTGATTCTTTAATGGTCGAATGTTGCATCGCTAACAAACCATGAACTTTTTCCTTAAAGCCTTTAAATTTAAATTGTCTTGACCCGATATATTTTGTCAAAGTAGCATGCAAGCTTTCTGCCCTACTTGATGTGTAATTGTGAAAATGCATGATTTTATAAGTGTAGGTTTTGATAAACCTCTCTCTATATAGTGTAATCCACGAGTCTATGATATAATCGACCATCTTATCATATTCTTTGAATATCGGCCGCATCTTAGCCAACCTTTCGTTCATCATGTCAACCATGGTTGACAAAATGACATCATTCCAAATAACCATACATGTGTCAAACTCGTTACTATTTTTAAACATTTTTTGGTTAGATAACCGACCCCTCCTTAAGATAGATCTAAATTGAGTAGACATAGGGAGGTTGGTTAGCTAACTGACTCATCTTCTCAAGAAGAAGTCAAATTGAGAAGACATATGAATCCTTTATAAATAAAGCCAAGTAAAGCAATTATAGAGTGGTCGGTCAATTAATCGACATTTCCTTTTGAATGGAACCAAGTAATACAATTATATAAAGGCCGGTTAGGTAACCAAACCATATTTTATAATATAGAGACAAGTAAAAAAATTATGATGAGATTGGTCAAATTAAGAGAACCTTCATTTTTTAGTGAAGTATAACTGAGCACTTATAGGGTACATTAAATACACATTTTTTAGGTAACCAATACCCACTATCTAATAATACATTAAATACACATGCTTCATCACCAGCCACGAAACCATTTCTCATTCTTGAACCAAAACTTTTTTTTCTTATTTTTTATTTTTATTTTTTTTCTTATAAGGTACATATCCTTCAAATCAGAGCTTGAAAAAATACATATGAAAGTACCATCGACTTTGTTTTTTTTAAGATGGACAAAACTAGATCCATTGATGATATTTTTTTGGATTTGTTCATAAACTTTTTTTGCCAGTAACATGTGAGACTAGGCATAACCAAACATGTGAGATCATGGATAAAAAACTTGTGAGGCCAGATATTAATAAATATACAGGACCACGCATAAAAATATGCGAGACCGTGTATAAAAAACATACGAGCCTAGACATAATAAATCATGCGAGACAAAGCATAATAAACATGCAAGACAAGACATATTAAAAAAAACACTCAACTATCTGTTATTGTTTTTGAACAAAAAATTATCTATAAACACTCAACTACTTTATTACCATATAATATTAAAAAACATGCATATTACTAATAAATACCCCAACCATAGTAAAATGCATATTACAAGTAACCTTTTTTAAACCAATTATTTTTTATTCTATTTTTATTTTTATTTTTTCACCATGATCGAGTATCTAGTGGTATTATGCAATTTTTGAATGGTTGGTTATGTCTGGTCTCGCATGGTTGGTTATGTATGGTATTCCATACTACGGGTGAAAAAAAATTCCAAAAATTATCATTGATGGATTTATTTTTGTTCGTCTCAAAGCTTATGGTACTTTTAGATTTTTTTCTAAATTACCGTTTAAAAAATACATTTTTTTTAGAATAAAAATAAAAATAAAAGTGAAAAGTAATTGATTTAAAAAAATATCAATTGTAATTTTTTATCATGGTTGAGGTATTTATTAGTAATATGTATTTTTTAAATATTATATGGTAATAAAATAGTTGAGTGTTTATAGATATTTTTTTTGTTAAAAAACAATAACAAATGGTTAGAAAAAAATGTAAAGACAGAAAAAAAATCATAAAATTACGAAGATAAAAAACTAAATCAAATAATAATAAACAGGAGACCGTCATGCTTTGTTCGTTGGTTGTAGGGGTGGCAAATGGTTCAGGAACCGCGGTTCAAAGCTGGCAATCTGTTTATGAACTGGCGGTTTAACTGCGAAACTGGTCTATTAGGACCGCAAACCGTTAGGACCGCAAACCGTTAGTACCGCAAACCGGCAGGACCACATAAGGAGTAAACCGGCAGGACCGCAAACCATTAGGACTGCAAACCGCCAAGACTGCGAAACCACGGTTTTTTATTTGTAAAAAACCGCGGTTTATTTGTAAATATTATAAATGTTTTATTTATTTTATAAGCAAAATCATATGTTAAGTTATATTTAAAAATATTGAGATATTGCATGTTATTATAAAATTATTATTACATTTTTGTTAGTATTAATTTGTTTTGGTTATTAATATTTTAAGTGTTTTAATTATTATATAGTCCAAAATTTTAAATATTACTTATGTTATTATCACATTTTGAATATTATTATTATGTTTTTAGATCTAATATTAGTAGTGTTGATTTTAATATTACAAACCAAAACTATATCTTATCATGTTAAAATATTACAAATTCTATAGTTATAATTTTAATATTACATTTTGATTACTATTGTGATTTGGTTTCAAATATTACAAGTGTTTGTTATTGTTTTTTAAACCAAAATCAGATCTTATGAAGTTATAAGTATTTTATAATACAGTTGTTGTTATTATAATAAAAGGTAAAGTTTTTTTTTGGATAATTTAGTCGTTCATAGTTTATACTCTTGCGGGCCAGGAGTTGTACAAACGTTTTCAAATTACAATACAAAATAGTAAATAATTATTACAAACATCATTCATCTCCAGCTTCGTCGTCTTCGTAAGTAAAATCTTCGTCCTCACTTGATTCACCTTCAGCTTCGTTTTCTTCCGCAATTTCTTGTTCAAGTATATCTTCGTAATCATCCGGATAATCTTCGAAGATGTCGTCTATGTTCACTTCGTATCTAAACTCTCTGTCTTGCATCATTTTATCCGCCGTTGTCCAATCCTTGACTGCCACAAGCACTCCAAGTGCTTTTCCCGTCAATCTTGTTCTCTTAGTCGTGTATTGCAACCTCGCTTGGCTGAAAGCACACTCACTTGCAATTGTAGACATAGGTATTGCATAAATCTCTTTAACAATCCATAAAGAATAGGAAACTCTTCAGTTTTGGTACCCCACCATCTTATGATATCTTCAATACCTTGTTTTGGAAAATTCGTAAAATCAAACCTAGTGCTCAAATATCTAGACAACTCATTATCAGATTGAGGGGTTTCTGTAAATTCACTGCTTCGTAACATTGCCATTTGAACATAGTTAGTAGAACATCTCCCTCTACCCCTATTGTTACTACTCCTTACATTTGTAGTTGAATTTGATCTATATCTTGCAGCATACTTATCATAGATATTATACAAACATTCATATATACCGGTAATATACCCTTCAGGGTCAATTGGTTCCTTTGATGGTTTAGTTGTAGAAAACTGTACAGATCGATAAAAGCATTTAACTAGCCATTCAAATTTATCTTTTCGTGAAAAATGATCTAAAAGGCAAGCAAATGAATAACTATCAGGGATTGGATGAAAATACTTTGTGAACTTATATTCCATTTCGGGCACCATGTCTACGCATACAAAATTTGATTTAAATTCATTCATATGCATGGCAAGATTAGTAATCATGAAAAGGGTCAAATGAGCATTAGGTTGATTTTGTGAAGAAAAGGTTAGAGTGTTATCTTTAAAAAGTTTTAAAAATCTTAACATGTGTGCACAATATTTCCAATGTTCGTTGTCAATTGGTGTTTCAGGATAAGATGTATTATAAAGCGTCATAATCTCTTCTTTAAAAACATGCGCACGTGCAAGCATTGTGTAAGTAGAATTCCATCTAGTTTCGACATCTAATATAAGTTTCTTATATTGTTTCCCATTTAAAGTAACAAGTGTTTTAAAAGCTCTTTTTTTAGTAGCGGATGTCGAGCAAAATAGGATCCCATTTTTTATAGGGGCAATACAATCACCTATAACCTTACGTATTCCGTCTTTCGCAATTAATTGAAGTACGCGGCATAAACATTTGGTGTGAAACAATTTTGGAAAAGGGGGATTGCAATCTTGTATAAGCAATTTTATAGCATTAATATTAGAAGATGCATTTGGTGTGGATAAAAGTAGACTGAGGGTAGGCTGGTAATTTCAAGTGGAGTTTTAAGGTGGTGTGGGGGTGTTTAATAGTGTTTAAGGGTGTTTCACAGTGTTTAAGGGTGTTGAAAGAATTGTGCAGCTTGGCAGCAGTCAATTTTTCTTTCCCATAGTTAATGCTGGTGGTTGGGCATTTATAGTGTAAAATTTGGGCCCTTATGGGCTTTCGGGTCAAGTTTAATGGACCCGGGTCATGTTTAAAGACCCAAAAGTTTTAAGCAGATGTGCAGGTAGCTTAGTCAGATAGTGTTTAGGTTTTTTAGTACTTTAGTCATAGTTCGAACTGCCTTAAGTTTACAGTGTTCGAAATCATCTGTCCGGTTAAAAAGTCCTGTTCGAATTAAATACTTGGAGCCTGTCCGAATTCACGGGGAGATTTACTTTGGACTGCCCTTCCGGGGAGCACTTCGAATTCAGACTCATCAGGAGCCCCTTTTTTAGGTATTTGAACAATTGTCCTTGTTAAAGAACTGAAAAACAGTCCGACTTAGGAAGTGGTCTTCCAATTCGAAGAGAGTTGAGGACAGGCCCGGACAGCCCAATCGTTATGAATTCTAAACGGTTCTTGTCAGAGTTAGTGGGACACGTGTCACTCTCTGGTTGGTTACTTCAGCCTTTTTTTCACCTTGAAAGTTGCACCACTTTCTCGAACAAGTTACCTTTTTAAATGCTATTAATGACATCAGCGCCGTCTTTTAATCATTGCCCAACTTTTCGGATTCTCCTAGGAATCAACCCCCCTTTTTTACATTTACTATAAATTCTATTCATTTTTCACAGCCTCATTATCACTTTCACTCTGCCATTTTACCCAAAGCTTCATCTCTCTAAAACTTTAAGATTTCCTTAGTCGTTTATGTTCACAGCAAGAACAACTTTGATCAAGGGTGGCTGGCTTAACCTCTCAGAATTGGAGAAAGCTCAAAGGGTTGAAAAAGAGAAAAGACTTGCAGCAGGGCTTCCAGCATCGCCTGTCGAGAAACCAGCCCCTTCAATCGAAGAATCTGATAGAGGTTCATCTTCTTCTAAAGGTACAAAACCTAGAAAACTCTTTCAATCAACACTCTCCCCCATAGTATCTGGCTCATCAGTCCAAGAGTCAATCCCTATTGTTGAACCGGGGGTCACTGTCACAAGTGTCAGGAAGAAATCCACTTTCATTGCTATGGGGTCCGACTCCGACCATTCTCCAGATAAATTAATCATGAAAAGACCAAGCAGATTGGTTAAAGGACTTTCTTCAAAAAATACCAGTGATTCAGGGTCCGGGGCAACTGTTAGGACTCTCCGGGAAAGGCCAGTTGGTCCGGGGGTTAGCAGCCCACTACCCCCTAAAGAAACTTCAACCTCAGAAACTCAAACTGAGATAAGAACTCAAACTCATTCAAAGAGCCAACAGTCCGGAGGATCAGCTGTGCCAAGCTTCATCCCTCCTCGGGCTGTTTCTGCTGAAGCTCCCCCAACAATAATGGAGGAGAGGATGGAAGACTCCACCGAGGAGGTTAGGTTTGAGTCCGAGTCTTCCGGACAAGCTGAAACGGCTATAGTTGTTGCCAAGAAGGGCAAAGAGGACTTGTATCTGAGGCGTCCGGACCTGCCGGAGAGTCTCGAAGGGAGAGTAGGGCCCTGCTTTCACAAGGTAGAGTTCAAATATCTTTTATCTCTGTTAAAGACCAAGTATGCGTTTATCCATACTAAAGATCTGGGACGATTTCGCACTAAGTGGGGGATCCCTGAAAATGTAAAAATCCGAATTCCCATCGATCCGGAGACCCCGATGGATTGCAAAAGGAACGAGATAGTCTTCTTTACGGAGTTATTCAACTGGGGACTTAGGTTCCCACTGGATCCAGATATAGTGCGCTATTTCCACCTAGTCAAGCTATGTCCATCACAGCTAAGCCCTAACGGATGGTACACCTTGATGTCATGCATTATGGCGTCTAGGTTGTCCGGAATCCCTCTTCCAATGGAAGAGTTCGCTGCTGTAGCTAGTTTGTGCAAACACCATCAGTTCCCTTTCTATCACTTTAACATGGGGAACGATCTTAAAGCTGTGGATGATCTCCTGGAGTCGGAGAGCTAGTGGAGGAGCCAGTTCTTGTTTGTGAGTGGCTCATGGGAGAATGGCAAGAAAATCAAGGCCGAGGAGAATCCTAGCCTTCTTCGAAGTAGATGGAGGAGCGATCGTAAGTTTTACTTTAAGTTTCTGTTCGATTTTTTCCTTTCATTTAGTTTATGCTAATCAGTTACTTTCTTGTCTTATCAGAGCTGCCAAAGGAGTTCGGAGACTACCTAAAAGCCGGACAGGTCACCTGTGGCAAGATAAACGCATGGACCGCAGAGAACTGGGAGAACCGGTTTCACAAAGCTTTTACCCCTAGGAATTTAGCGAGATCCCATCTGTGGAACACCACAGGTCGAAGGGATCTAACCTGGGAGGAGTTCTCCACCCCACCTGATGAAGATGTAGTGCTGAGAAGGTCTCATGAATTGGATGGGACCCTCTTCCTTCCTGCCCGGGCCAAAGCCCCAAGTAAAATGAAGGGCAAGAAGAAGAAAGGCAGGAAAACGGTAGAGGATACGGAGAAAGAGGCTCCCACAGGTTCAGAGGTGCCAGCCCAAGCTCAAGTTGACGCAAACTTTCTACAAGTGGTAGAACAGGGGAGCGAAAAGCAAGGGGTGAACTCCCCAAAACCTACAAGGACTTCTAAACGGACTCGCAAACAAGCGAGTGACAGTGCTGACAGGGAAGTCAAAAAGAAAAAGACTTCTCAAAGTAAAGAGCTCACTCTCCGGGATCCGGAGCCCACCTTCCCAACCGATCCGACATTGGCTGAAGAGATCCCAGGGAATCTTAACGAAGGGATTCCAAGGGAATTCCATACCGATGAGATTGAAAGGGGAGAGATTAACATGGATGAAGTGGACGTCACCGGTCTGGGTCCTCTAGGTGACTACTTCCTTGGCCTGTCTAGAGATGAGTTCACAGGGCCATATGTTCCCCCAAGTAGCTCCAACACAGTAAACTTCAACGGTAGGACTTTCTTGGTTTCCAGTGAGAGGGACGTCATAGCCCATTCCCTCCTTAGCAACGTGCAACCAGTGCTCACCCTGGAAAGGCAAGTCCGGAGTCAGGCAGAAACCATCAAAGACCTCAAGTCTGAGAAGGAGAAACTGTCCGAAGACCTCAGGACTGCTACTACTAAGGTTGACTTGCTTAAGGAGTCGAACGAACAGCTAAAGAAGAATCAAAATGAAAGCAACACAAAAGTTGCTTCTTTAGAAGAGACCGTAAAAGATCTCCGGGCTAAGCTGTCCGGATTGGAGAAGGACTTGACAGCCTCAAGAGGAGAAACTGTAGCAAAGGAGAAGCTGGTCACCAACCTGACCACTGACAAACTTGCTTTAGAGAATGCAGTGACTCAGGCTGTTGAGGAGAAAGCTGCTTTGGTGAAGGATCAATAGGCCATGATCAAGGCCAAAATCAATGCTTATGCTAGGGAGATGATACGGAGTGAAGAATTAATGATCGAAAAGGTGAAGTCCGATATGGTCCTTCTGTTTCACGAGAAGTTCCCGAAGAGGAGACTAGGGGACTTATGGCGCTATGTGGATGACGATGATCTCCCATATTGGACCATGGTTGATGAAGGGTACACCGATGTGTCCTCGTCTGGTGATGAAGAGGAAACCGGAGAGAGTCCGGGTGAGGAAGAGGTTGACCCCAAAGGTAAGAAGATCATTGAGGAAAAAAGCGACATCAAGAGCAAGAGAACAGATGAGGGTGAGCCATCTTCAAAGGCTCCACCCTAATTTATAATTTGTTTTGTTTATCTTTTGCTTGAACCAAAGTCCTTGGAAGGCCAAGGCATCTTTTTTGTGATGGTGTCCGAATTATTCGGACAGATTTTTGTACTGCACCCAAACTTGTTTAAAAATTCCTTGGAAGGCCAAGGCAATTTTAAGTTGTTGAATGAATATTTTATTTTGCTCAACCATTTTCTTCTTTCATAGTCTGTTTAAATAGCTGGAATTTAAGTAGTTTTGAGTTATTATGTTGTGAGAGTGTTTAGTTTCTCTGGCTAGAATTTAAGTAGCCCTTAGACCTTTCAGTCCGGATAGTATGATAATCAACAGAATTTTGTAAAAACTTAGAAAATTATTTAAGAAGGCTCCAAGTTTTATTGAAAGCTCTCCGTGGCGCCGAAGAAAGGAAGCGGTATGCCCCCAAATATTTACATGGATGTTTAAACAAGTAAATATTTACATAAGCTTTATTCCAAGTACATTCGAAGGTGTTCAATATTCCAAGGGTGAGTTAAAACCCTGCCATCTTTGTCTTCCAACCAGTATGTCCCAGGCTTGATTCTTTCAACCACAGTATACGGACCCTCCCAAGTTGGGGCCAACTTTCCGAAGAGCTTTTCCTTGGTATGCAAGAAAACTTTTCTCAATACTTTATCTCCTGGTTGAAAATCCCTTCTTTTAACTTTAGAAGCAAACCTGCTTCTCATCAAGCCTTGATAATGTGCCATTCTAAGGTGAGCTTTTACCCGCCTTTCTTCAATTAAATCAAGTTGATTTAATTAGCCTGTCCGGAGAAGTTATGAACACGAAAAGAGGGGAGTGTCTTCTCTATGGGAACTACTGCATCCATCCCATAGACCAAGGCAAAGGGGGATTCTTGTGTTGCAGCCCCAGGTGTTGTCCGGTAGGCCCATAGGACTTCTTGTAGATAACTAGGCCACTTCCCAGCAGCCCCTTCTAAGTTTTTCTTTAAGCCGGACAGTATTGTTCTATTAGCCACCTCAACTTGCCCATTGGCCTGTGGGTGGAAAGGTGAAGAAAAGCAATGCTGAATACCCCTTGAGGCACAGAAGCTCTCCATCTCTCTATTATCAAACTGTGGGCCATTGTCTGTTGTTATCCTCTGGGGGACACCAAATCTGCAACATATGTTGGATAGAATGAATTTTATAACAGCCTTTGATGTTGTCCCTGCCAATGGGGCTGCTTCTATCCACTTCGAAAAGTAGTCAATGGCTACAATTATGGTTTTACGCCCTCCGGACGCCACAGGGAGAGGCCCAACTAAGTCCAATCCCCATCGAGCAAAAGGGATGGGCTCAGAAATTGATTCCAAAGGAATGGCTGGTACATGAATTTCATTGTTGTACCTCTGGCATGGGTCACATCTTCTTACCAGCTCCTTAGCATCTTTCATTATTGATGGCCAATAATATCCGGAGAGAAGCACTCTTCTTGTTAATGCTCTAAATCCACAATGGGCTGACCCCTCACCATCATGCAATTCGGAGAGAACCATTTGTGACTCATGATCCCCTAAACAGCGTAGGAGAGGTTTGCTATAGGACTTCTTGTACAGGACCTCTCTAATCATGATGAAACCACGAGCCCTGTGTTTTAACGTTCTGGCTTGTGGTTTATCCAAAGGCACGATGCCATCGGACAGATATTGCACAAGAGGAGACCTCCAGTCTTGAGGCCGGTTTACTTGTATTTCAAAGACTTCCTCTTTTCCACCTTCATCAAATTGAATAGAAGGGCTTTCGAGCACATGGATCCATGGCTAGGACTCCGTATATGCTATCGTTGCCAATGAGTCTGCTAATTCATTCTCTGCCCGGGGGATGTGCTCATAGACAACAGCTTTAAACTTTGACGCTTCATTTTTAAGGAGGAGCAAGTATTTGATCAATTGCTCCTTTCTGGCCTCTGACAGGCCTAGAGCATGGTGGACAAGCAATTGGGAGTCACTTAGTAGCTTGACCCTTTTTTCTCCACAGATGTATGTCAACTTTAACCCAGCTATAGCTGCTTCGTATTCGGACTCATTATTGGATGCCCTGAAAGCAAAACAAATAGCTTGGAACATGTTGTCCCCATAGGGAGAAGTGAGACATATTCCTGCCCCAGATCCCATGGTACTGGATCCTCCGTCTGTTCGGACAATCCACACTTTTTTGTCTTTTGAATCAGTAGGTTGTTCTGAATCCCTATCAGAATGGAATTCGACCAGAAAATCAGCCACAGCTTGAGCTTTTACTGCTGTCCGAGGAGCAAAGTCTATGTCGAAGTCCCCCAACTCTACTGACCATTTTGTCATCCTGCTTGAAATGTCTGCTTTTTGAAGGACATTCTTTAAAGGGAAAGATGTCCGGACAACGATAGGATGAGCCTGGAAGTAGGGCCTCCTTTTTCTTGCAGCTATCACCTAGGCCAAAGCTAGTTTTTCAAGTTTCAAGTAGCGCCTCTCAGCATCAATCAAGCTTTTGCTGACGTAGTACACTGGGTGAGGATACCCATCAACCTCCCTTACTAACACAGCACTGATGGCACAACTTGAAACAGCCAGATATACAAAGAGAGTCTCCCCATCGATTGGCTTGAACAAAGTCTTGGGAGAGGACAGATGCTTCTTGATTTCATTGAATGCCTCATCACATTGTGGTGTCCATTCAAAACCCTTTGCACCCTTCAAGGTTTGAAAGAAAGGAGCACATCTGTCCGAAGACCTTGAGATGAATCTGTTCAAAGCTGCTAACCTCCCCGTTAACCGCTGTACTTCTTTAATGTTTCGAGGAGGCTCCATTTGGAACAAAGTATTGAGTTGGTCCGGGTCGGGCTGTATTCCATGCTCACTTATGATATACCCTAAGAACTTCCCGGACTGCACTCCGAATACACATTTTTCAGGATTTAACTTTAAATTCACTTTGGCCAGGTTGGCAAAAGTCTCTTGGAGGTCGGACAAGTGCAGCTGCTCATCCACACTTTTCACCATCATATCGTCAATGTAAACCTCCATATTTCTTCCAATTTGATCAGCAAATGCCTTATTGACCAACCTTTGATAAGTAGCCCCAGCATTTTTCAAACCAAAGGGCATCACCTTGTAGCAGTGTAAACCTCTATCAGTAACAAAAGTGGTATGCTCTTGATCTTTTGGATCCACTTGGATCTGATTGTACCCGGAGAATGCATCCATGAAAGAGAGTAGCTTGTTCCCTGAAGTAGAGTCTACTAACTGGTCTATCCGGGGAACCGGATACAAGTCTTTTGGGCAAGCTCGATTGAGGTCTGTGAAGTCAATGCACATACGCCATTTACCATTCTTCTTTTTTACCAAGACAGGATTGGCAGTCCACAAAGGGTACTGAGATTCTTTAATGTGCCCCATCTTTGTGAGGCTGTTAACCTCCTGTACAATGACATCAGCCTTTTCTTTTGAGAAAGCTCTCCTTTTTTGTACCACTGGTGCCACATCTCTCCGGACGGATAGGTGATGGGAAATCACCTCTGATGGAACTCCAGTAACATCAGCATTGCACCAAGCAAAAACATGCTGATGGTCTTTCAAGAATTTCAACATTCCTTCTTTCAACATCGGTGGCATTTTGGATCCTATCTTGACATTTTTTCCTTCTTCTAAGCAGTGTGTTTCAACCTCCTCAACTGGGATCAACACTCCGGGGGTCTCTCTGGGGTCATCAATTTCACCCTCACCCCCAGAAAGGCCCTCAAACTGCTATTGGTTATTTATACGGACTGCCCCCAGCGTTCGTGGAGCCAAGGCAGTGGCATTGCATTCTCTTGCAACTATTTGGCTGCTCCGGACAACCCCAACCTGCCCCTGAACAGCATATTTTAGACACTGATGGACTGTCGAAGCCACTGCATGCATCCTAGAGAGCCAAGATCTCCCTAGAATAGTATTGTAGCAAGTGGGACAATCCACTACAATGAAGAGTATTCTGACCGTTTTCTTGAAAGGGCCCCTGCCCAACAACACTTCTTCCTCAACTCACCGATCACATCGGCTGAGCTGCCCGTGAAGCCTACGATCGACCTGTCTGACTTTTGAATCACAGCCGGATTTTTCATTTTTTTGTAAGTGTCTAGGAAAAGGATATTGGTAGAGCTCCCAGTATCTACCAGAATTCGCCTTATCTCATTGCCCCCTATCGATGCTCCTATGACAACAGCATCTTCATGAGGGCCAGCAATATCTCTCAAATCATCCCCATCAAAGACAATGAATGGGAATAAACTTGACGATTGATAAGAGGTCATGCCCCCTTCTAGCTGGGAAGCCAAATTATGAACATGCCTTTTTCTTGATGAAGTGGTAGGAGCTGTTACAGTGTCCCCTCCGAAAATTATCAAGGACTCAAAGAACTTAATGAGCCCGGAGACCGATCTAGAACGCTCCTCTATAGCACCCACTCTGTTCCTTGTTGGATCAGGATCCAAGTATTCAGATTCCACATCAAACCTTTCGATAATTACCATAGCCCCCTCCGGGGCAGCATTAACCGGACCAGCCCGGTGAGTGTTGTCAGGCCTGTTGCCTCCTCTCCTTTTGACGTATGCACCCAATTTTCCTCTCTCGATCAGGTTTTGAACCTCTTGTTTCAATGCTATGCAATCATCAGTAGTATGGCCAATATCATTGTGATATTGGCAAAAAGAACTGTTTCGATGTTCTCTGGGAGACTACAAGGTTGCTGGTCTCCGGTAGTGTACTTCATCTTTGGTTTTATCGAAAATGGTTGCCACACTTTCTTTGAGTTCCGCAAACCACTCCGGTTAGACCCATGGCCCCCTTTGTTTCTAGACTGTTGGCTTTGTGCAGGAGCAGCTGGTTGAGACTGAGCTTTTCCCCTTCCATGCCCCTGTCCGGTTTCTCTTGCTTTGTTCCCGGACTGGTTTTGATTTGGAGTTGGTGCCACCGGGGTGGATCTCACCTGCCTGTGCACCCTGGTCTTCTTTGTTTCATCAACATTTATTTGCTTGCCAACTTGATTTAGAAATCCTCCCCAGGTCATGGCCTTCTTCCTGGTTACTGAATCGGCCAGGTTGCCCGGGTTCAAACCTTGTCTCAGGGATGCTATTGCCACTTGTTCAAAGCAATCAGCCAGCCCGTTTTTTGTGTTTACAAAGCGACTCATGTATTCCTTTAACGATTCGTTTGGTTCTTGGGCACAATGGATTATGGTATCTCCATTACCCTTTAACTCCTTACTCCCCACAAATTGCCTTCGAAAGGCCACCCAAAAAGTATCAAAATCTCTGATACAACCCTGAGGCAGGCTGTTGTACCACTTCAGAGCACTCCCCGTGAAGGATTGGGAGAATGCCCTACAGAGTAGTTTATCATCATTATCAAAGTTCATCATGAAGTTCTTGAATTGCTCCAGATGATTGTCCGGATCAGTACTGCCATCGTACTTCTCCATCTTGGTGCTATCAAACCTCTTGGGGAGGTTTCCGGACAGTATTTTGGAAGACAATGGCGATTGCCTCCAATTCCTCCCACGACTGAACGCGGTATCCTCATTAGGAGTCGCAAAGATACCTGGCTCATCATGGAAGGCAAAAGGATCCATCAGCATCCGGTCTACATGCCTCCGGTTGTGAGATGATCCTTTCCCAATGTGCCTTTTCATTCTTCCATGGTGATCTCTTTTTCTGGAATACTTCTTAACTTGCTTTTGTTTCTTCTTGGTTCGTCCCTCATCACTGCTAGAGGACAAGGACTTTTCATTTCCCTCACTGTCCGAAGAGCTGTCCGAAGATTCTGAACTCGAGTCAGAACTCTCCACAGGCTTGGATCGGTGAGATTTTTTAGAGCTGGCACGCGTCTTCTTAGTGCTCTCATGAGTTTTGGAAACCCCATGCTCTCGAGGGTTATCAGAGCGATGAGCAACTGACGCCTTGGATTTTTCCTTCATGCCCATCTTGGCCTTTTCAGCCCTCAGAGCTTCTATTTCAAGTTTTAACCTGTCGCGCTCTTGGACAGTATACTCATCATTCTCTTCCACCACTTCGAGCAAAGCTGGTGGAAGCTCTGGATTATCCGGATTCATTCGGACAGAGTTTCTTTACTTGGTTTTGAATGCTGGATTCAGGCACCGTCGCCTCCCACTGTGGTCGCCAATTTGGTGTGGATAAAAGTAGCCTGAGGGTAGGCTGGTAATTTCAAGTGGAGTTTTAAGGTGGTGTGAGGGTGTTTAACAGTGTTTAAGGGTGTTTCACAGTGTTTAAGGGTGTTGAGAGAATTGTGCAGCTTGGCAGCAGTCAGTTTTTCTTTCCCATAGTTAATGCTGGTGGTTGGGCATTTATAGTGTGAAATTTGGGCCCTTATGGGCTTTCGGGTCAAGTTTAATGGACCCGGGTCATGTTTAAAGACCCATAAGTTTTAAGCAGATGTGCAGGTAGCTTAGTCAGATAGTGTTTAGGTTTTTTAGTACTTTAGTCATAGTTCGAACTGCCTTAAGTTTACAGTGTTCGAAATCATCTGTCCGGTTAAAAAGTCCTGTTCGAATTAAATACTTGGAGCCTGTCCGAATTCACGGGGAGATTTACTTTGGACTGCCCTTCCGGGGAGCACTTCGAATTCGGACTCATCAGCATTATCCAACGAAATAGACATAATCTTGTTTTTAATGCCATAAACATTCATGCATTCAATCATACTCTCCCTAATTAATTGTGCGTTATGCTTCCCAATTGATTCAAACCATATAATTCTCCTTTGGAGGACCCATTCGGCATCCATCCAATGAAGGGTAACACATACCATATCAAAATCAGTAAAAGTAGCTATGTCACTAGTAATCGAAACATTCCATGGCAAAGTCAGCATAGTTTGAATAATGCATTTTTTTCTTTTTAAATAATATTTAAAGGCTAGCGATCGCAAAGAGCTACGTGGAATGCGTTTTTCCTATGGGTTTACCCCAGCTTGCATCCAATTTTCGTATCTCCAAGAATCCCTAAAACTAAATGGTTGTAAACTACCGACTGCATAATTCATTGTTTCTTCCCTATACCTATCGTGGTTAAACTCAAAAGGAAGACTTGTTTGAGGGTTCATGCAAGCATTATTTGGGTTCGGTTTTGTAGGATCATATACTTGATGTTTCAATAAATGTTTTACCATAGTGCTAGTGCCCATATTTCTATTTCCACTTACGTGAAGATAACATTTTTTGCACACGTTACAAATACTAGAATAACCATCTTCTGATGCAGTATAGTGTTTCCAAATCCAAGATGTTTTCTTACGAGATCTCGACCCACCACTAGTACTTCCACCACCACTTTCGTGGGAGGAGAGTGTATCAACATGAGGGAAGTTTGTAGAAAATTCATCTATGGTATTGAGATCCACATGAGCGGGTGGGTTTACCCCAGTATTTCTACGTTTTGAATTCATTTTAAAACTAATAACAATTTTTTTTTAACTATGCAATAAAATACTAATGGAAACTAATTAATATTGAAAATAATAAAATCTAAATTTAGACTAATAATAACTAATAACAACTAAGAACAACTAAATTTAGACTAATAACAACTAAGAAACAATTTGCAGAAAAACAAAAAACAAACAATTTCGAAAGTAGAAGTAGAATATGTAAAATAAGTAATTATAGTTTTCTAGAATTTTTCGAACAAGTAGATAGATTTAGAGAGAAGTAGAGAGTTGTTTGAGAGGTGTGAGTATTGAGTTGGGGTCTCCTCTAGTTATAGGGGAGATAAAAAAAAAAAACAAAAAATCAAAAATAAAATAAAATTCCGGACCATTCTGACACACGGTCCGGATGGTCCGGACAGCGAATTCGGACCATCCGGATATCGATCCGGATGCCCCGGACCTCTATGGCTAGTTGAATTCAACTAGCCGTTACCATTTCGAACGTGCGGACCATCCGCACACCTGGCCGGATGGTCCGCACGATGACGCCATGGATGACGTCATCTAACGGCTAATTGGAAAAAAAAATTCCTATAGATACTACCTATTTCCTATTCTATTTTCACACAACCTCAAATCTATCTTTTCTCCACTACAAATCTATCTTTTCTCCACTACAAATCTATCTCTTCTCCAATACAAATATTTCTCTTCTCCACTACAAATCTATCTCTTCCCCACTCCAAACCTATCCCTTCTCTACTTCAACTCGATCTCTTCTCCACTACACTACACTTCTCTAAATTATTTTTATAATTTTCAAACACTATCCTCTTCCCGCTGAGCCTCCTTTCTTCTCGGTCCACAGAGACGAAATGTAGGACTGGCTTTTAAATTTCAAGTTTCGCTAAATGTCTTCGAGAAGATCAAAGCAAGCCCGTCAAGGTGGAGGAGTTGAATCATCCTCGAGACGAATGAGAGAGATCGAAGATTTGCTGTATGAAGAGATGGAGGTAACGGAGAGCGCGACGATCGAACATCGCGGTGAAGGGGAGCTTCGCATCCGTAATCCGGAAGGAGGACGAGGTGTAACCAAAATTTGGTCGGGTATGTATTTGGATTATGATGAACTGATCCAAGTAGAGGGTATGCAAAAAATTTCAAACTTATTAAACCTACTAATGACCTAGGTTGGATGACACTAGCTAGATTCAAATGTGATTGGTATCTAGAACTAGTACGCAAGTTTTATGCCACCGCACAATTAATTGAGAATGATCCAAATGGTAGAGGTTTAGGAATGAATTGTTTGATTGATGGTAAACCCTATAGTTTTTTTGAAACTCATTTCGAAGATCTTTTTTTCGTTCCAACCCATGATATATATACCGGTAATAAATTACCTTCCATTAGTTATCGCCATTTGGGCTGGGGTGCTGATTGGCCTATATCTTACGAAGAAGCAGTAGAGCTTCTTACTTGTCCTGGTGCGGATGCTCCGAACATTAGCGATAAATTTCGAGCCATGCGGGGTAATTTGGATGCTAATGGGAAATTAGCTTTGAAATTGGTAAATAATATATTTCTTCCCCCCTAGTAACAATGATTCGCAGCTTTCATATATTCAAACATTTGTTATTGCTTTTATTGTCCGAAATCAGGGAATAACTAGTTTACCTAGCTTGATGATTCGAAATATGCTACGAGGTGTGGTACGGATAAACTACCTTATGGGATGATAGTGAGTTACTTGCTTGTTTCGAAAAGAGCCGATGTGAGTATGTACACTCCGATGAAGGTGAGGCCGACTAGTGCTATAGGTAGAAACTCTTTGCGTTTGCAGGAAATATACTCTTGGGATGAAGAGTTGATGTCGAAATTGGAGGCAGGAACCACCATAGACCCGAGTTGAATCAGATATGGACTGCGAACGGTCTTACAAAACCGCCAAATCCACCTACTCAGTATCGAGTTCAGGCTCAGGCGCCTTTCGATCCAAATGCTATTGGTGGTTCTTCTGGAGTACCACCACAAGAAAGACGAACGGATCGCGAATTTGCTGAGTTTTCGCATCAGCAACATATGGATTATATGCAATTTGCGCCTACTCAACAAAAGGAATGGCATGATGATTTTACAAAATGGCAAAGTGAATTTCAAAATTGGCACGGGGGGGGGGGGGGGGTAAATGACCAGCTTAGCCAGATACAGCAGTGGCAAGTAGGGGTGAATGATCAACTTGGTCACCTGCAGCAGTGGCATGGTCAATATGAGCAGTGGCATGGTCAATACGAGCAGTGGCATCATGGACAAGATCAATGGAATGAGCAATTTGCAAACTCTCAAGCCAAACAGTCGGAGTATATGCGACAGATGATGGAGAACATGCATTTGCAAGGTCCACCACCTAACAACAACAACGATGAAGCTCCTTAGTTTTTTGCATTTGATTGTCTTAAGCATTATTGTTGTAATGTCTTTCTTTTTTATTTGATTGAAGAACTATGTTACTTGTTTGGTTTTTATTTTTAATGAATTGTTTGTTTTGCTTCTATTTTTTATTAAATGTTATTTAAATCACTTTCGCTTTCAATTTTTATTTTGTTATTTACAAGTAATTTATGTTTATGCATATAATTATACAATTCTAAAAAATTTAAATTTAAACTTCTAATATTGAATAGTTCGAAAATACAATAAACTATATAATTCATTTAAGGCTTTGAACAGTAACTCGTCCCTGGACTATCGCACTTGGTGACAGATAGTCCCTGGACTTTCAAAAGTCCGTTCGTAGTCCCTCGACTATCCAGTTTGGATAAAGTTAATCCCCTTGCATGTGTTGACTATCAATTTTTGTGACAGATAGTCCTTCAACTATTCATTTTCGATAAATTTAGTCCTTTGACTTTCTATTTTTGATAAAGTTAGTCCCCAAAATAAACATGCGCATGGGACTAACTTTATCCAAACTGGATAGTTCAGGGACTACCAACAAACTTTTGAAAGTCCAGGGACTATATGGCACCAAACTGGATAGTCCAGAGATTACAAACGGACTTTTGAAAGTCCAGGGACTATCTGTCACCAAAGTCGATAATCCAAGGACGAGTTACTATTCAAAGCCTTCATTTAACCATAAACACTTCAAGCTTGAAAGAATCTAAAGAATCACCTAATAATTTAAAATCAGAATACAATTATATGTTTAATAGGTATATATTATTTAATATGTACATAATATTAAATATAACATCTTAAATATCCAGTATGTTCAAACAATATACAAATCATTTTACAATTATATTGTTTACGATATCTTGTTTAGGACAATCAACTTTTTATTTTTATATTTTTACAAATATTGAAAGTTGTAATCAAAATACAATTAGATGTATATATTTTATTTAATATCTACCTAATATTAAATAAAATATCTTAAATACATCAATATAATCAAACATATCAAAATCAAATTACAATTATTTTTTAGAATGTAATTGCTTGATTATAAAATTTCGATTAAAATGATAACATATTTAAATTAAAATACATGAAATATCATAATTAACTCGTTTATACGATACATATCTCAATTATTGAAATTAGATTCAATTAACACTTACAAATTAATTTTAAATAACATTATAAAATATTTTGATAAACGGTTCCTAAATGGTTTGTCCGGTTTAACTGCGAAACTGGCCCATTAGGACCACAAACCGGCAGAACCGCAAATCGACAAGACCGCATAAATAGTAAACCGACAGGACCGCAATCCGCTAGAACCGCAATCCGCCAACCGCAAACTGTGGTTCTGATTTAAACGGTTCCGATGGTTCACGGTTCAAACCGTTTGACACCCGTAGTTGGTTGAATAGTTCACAAATGAATAGGAAAGGTCGTTTAATGCCTTAGGTCTTGTGTTTTTATGTTCGATATCCAGCCAAAGAACCCTCTAACTCAACGTTTTGGCATCCATTTGCCACTAAAATTTCAGCGGAAGACACCAAAAATCATTCATGTGATTGCTGTCTGTCAGGTTAGAGTCTAGACGTCTAAAGCTACATCCAAAATTTTACCTCTTTACTACATTCACGTGAAACAAAACACACTATACCCAATCATGTCTGTTCCACGTTACACTAGAGAATCAGTAGACCCAATGAACTGGTGCCACATCGGCATTTAAGGAAACATCTCAAAAAGGATTTTGCAGAGGCATGGGATTTTCAAAACTGAGAGCCTGCCCATTCTTTAGGATGCGTGATTTGTTCTTTTTTTTCGTTAAACTAGGACATTGAAATAAAATTTAAGTTGTTCAATATATATTAAAAACATACGTATATGTAAAAATATAAGAATGGATTCTGTTTTTATGAAAAATAGCTACGCAACTATTCCATATATCGTATTAAAAATTATTCCATACTCAACCAACTCGGCTACCCCCTTGGGGGCAAGTTGGAGTCAATCTGTATATAGTTGTATTGGATTTTTGGAAGGAATCTGCCGCTGCTCAGAGTGCAATGAGTGCGTACAGGGTACACCCTCAGTCTGAGGCAATAGCCTACAAACCAACGCCAGAAGGTAAATTGTACAAGGTGACAACCTCAACCGAGAAAGCGTATGCAAAGAAACTCGAACTCATGACACAAGCATGCCTTACTCAACCAATTCGGCTACTCCTTTAGGGATATAGTTGTATTGTTTATATTTGTCCTACAAATAAATTTTTCTCTATAAAAGTTAATTTTTTTTGGTCAAAAGTTATTTTTACTATTTCATGCTATATAAACTCGGATTTAAACAAAATCTCCCAAAAAAATTCCCATCAGTATGCATCTACTTATACTAATATAATTAATTTAATATTTAAATTTTTATTATTTAATCTGTATAAAAAATTAAATTTTTAAATTTTTAAAACCAAAATCTGGAATTTTTGGTTTATGTGCATGTATGTTTAGGATTAGGTAATAACATAATTCATAACCTGATCTAAAGAATATCAAAGCGGACAAATGCTCTAAAAGGTATGTAGTTGTTGATTTAAATAACTATTACAACATTGAATTTTCTTATTTGAAGGGGATGAATATTACAATGAAGATTACAAGTTTGTTATTTTTTTTTTCAGTTATCGGTAAATATTTTGGTGTTTTTCTTTTCACGATTTGATTATGTTTGTCTACGTATATTTTGGATCGCAATTTTGTGAAGTATACAAGTTTTTCTATTATCTGTGATTATTGTCGATCTATTTGCTTCAGGTTTTATTTTTTTATCATGTAAATTTCCTGATTAATGTTGGATATTTTAGTATAATTGGATTCGACTAGTCGACCAGTGTAGTCATAATATATTATCGAACAAGTTGGAGAGTGTGGAGTACACGTTTGTTCGAATATATTAGGATTAATGGGTCCAAAAGGCGGAGTCTGGATGATGTTAAAATTTATTTTAAATGATAAGGCTATTCTGAAAATTTATTAAAATTTTGAATTTGAAAAATTCGTTTGAATTTGAATTTGAATATTTTGGCCAGTTTTATTATTTGAAATTATAGTCGTTATTAGACTTAAAACTGTTTTTATAGTTTGACTATTTTGGTTGAATAAATAAGTATAGTTCTGTTAACATGACATCACAATAAAAAAACATTTATTCTCATTGTTCAAAAGAAATGCTATGATTTTATCCGGTTGGAAATTTTAGAAAACCACCAATATAATTTCAATATGAAATTGTTAAAACAAGACTTTAGATTTTATCCGGAAATCAAAACAATATTCCCAACAAAAGATTGAAATAATTTGTCATTGTTTTACAAAAGATTGAAATTTTATGTGTCTAAAGATTGAATGACGAGATTTGTGTATAATGATTTCTCTCTGGATACATAGAGAGATTTGTTGTGATCATTTTGAAGAAAAATGTAAAGGCTACTTGCTAAATGATTTTCAAATGCTACTATGTTATGCATTTAAAGTATGTGGCAGAACATAAATAACGATTTATTAAATTGTTTATGCATGCATTGAGTATAAGTTGTAATATATAATATATAATATATAATATAATTTACGATTATGGTAACTTTTGATGTTATCCGTAAATGCGTTATGATATGTTTATACATGGGTGACAAGTTGATTTTTTAGCATTGACCAAATCAAGTTGATGAAACCAAGACATTCTTATCATATAGTTTTGAGATGAAAGATTTCGAAGAAGCTGAAAGGATTCTTGGTGTATGTATGTCATGACTAACACTGGGCAGAATATTATATTTGCTGAGTATTTCAAGTATTTGAAAGGAGCCATGGATTATGGTTTGACTTATACTGGATTTTTTTATGTACTTGAAGGATATTCGGATGCGAGTTATATTTCCAATAAGGAAGATCACTCTTCCACAAGTGGATGCGTATTTATACTTGGGGGACGTGTTATCTCTTGGGCATGTAAGAAACAAACTTGTATTACTGATTCAACAATGGAATTAGAGTTTGTGGCATTAACAACATCTAGTAAAGAAGTTGAGTGGGTAAGAAATTTAATGTATGAAATTTTGTTGTGGCCTAAACCGGTATCACCTATATATATTAGATGTGATAGTGAAGTTGTCTTGGCCAATGTCTATAAACAAGTTCACGAAGGCAGGTCTTGACACTTAGGTATTAGACACAATATGATTCATGAGCGCATCATACACGATGTTATTTTAGTAGAGCTTGTGACAATAATTAAGCCAATCATTTAACCAAAGGGTTAAGTAAAGATCTTGTGCACAAATCAGCTATTGAGATGAGATTAAAGTCCATTTGAAATCTCTCATGTTAAGATACCCAATTCCCATCTAATATGACATTAGGTGCCGAATTCAATACAAAAATATTAACATCTAGATATTGGAACACATTAGTAGTATTATCCTAAAGTATGTGTTCAGACATGCAAGCTGTGGAGGTTGGAGTTTATCTTCTTATTAGCTCTTTTTGAAAAATTACATATGCATGTGCAATAGTAAAATATCTACCTATTTAAGCATGAAGTTTACTTGCTTTTAGAAGGAAGGACTTGGCTTTGATATGCTTAAGAATGATAAGGACACAAGGATAATAAAAATAGTGTCAAGTATGAACATTTGAGAATATAAATTTATGTGTATATTATCTTCGAGTATTCATTATGATCCTTCGGTCAGACTTTTGGTTGCAATTTTATTTTGTAATTCACAACTTCATCTCATTTTTATATCATATCCCATCTAAATTATGCGAGAAAAATATGTTAGATTATGTCGTTTTCCATGTGTATGAATATTTTATTATCCGATTTAGATTTTAACATTGTATTCTGAAAATATTATCTATGTCTTTTCCGGAAGCTTCACGAAATTTACAAAGTATTTAATTCAATAAAAAAACTGATAAATATTCAAAAAAAGGGAAGAATAGTACAAGGGAATTCGACAATGCTATTTGGAAAAATGGGTTGTTGAGATCCGACTTTTAGAAGGAAATACATTATGTCGTTTCAACCATGAATTGAGTTTTAAAAGTTTTAAAAAATACTTTATGTTGAGTTTTGATGATTTTAGTTCGGTTTATGATAGTTTAGGTTTAGTTTTTAATGATTTTTTTTGTTTTGCAAATGTATGGAGTAATTAATGGCATACATCTTAAATAAATATATTTAATATTTAAGAGATATATCCATCATTGATAATTTTAAATATTAAATAAGACGACAACAACTATACAAATCAATTTTGACCTTTTTTTACCAATTCCCTAATTTATGTGCAAATCTTTTGACAATAAAGACTATAGAATTTGAAGTTGACACTTTAAAACTAGTATCACACATAATGTCATAACTATTACCATTTCTTCATAAACGAGGAAAATTTATTTTCGACAAAGGTTATATATCGTTTAAAAAAATTATAATTTTATCATTGGACAAAAAAGTATAAATCAAATTATTAAACACATAATATTTATTTCTCTTCTCCTTCAAGTTCTCATAAACCAAGAACATTAAAGAACACAAAATCTAATATTCTGCTACTTATTCAAATCTAAGGTAAACACATGTATGAAATGGTTTTTGATCAGTGTTTTTCCTTTATTTCAATGTGTTTTTTTTTTATTTTAATATTTAGAAAAACTTTTGAAACTTGTACTAGTTATAGTTAAATGGTTTAAATTAGTTGTAATGGTTAGTTAACCATATATACTGAGGTTTTACCAAGTATTTTTTATTTGATATCAAAATTGTTGTTTTCATCTTTAAGTCCATTGTTCTTTGTTTACTAATAAACGGTCCATGTATGTATTATCGACACACGACGTCGATATCAACTTCTATTTTTGGTATACGATATGGACGTCTCGATATTAGGTCCCGATTTCTAAACAAATTACTGATGTATTCAGTCAAAAATAACTCCCACATACGATGATCAATATCAGCCGTCTACGTCGATATTGGTTGTCGGATACATCCACGAAAATCGAACTCGTACGTCGATTATGGTTGCATTTCATGGTTTGTATATTCTATGCGTGCAACTTGGTTTTTATTTAATTATTGTTGCACACAAATCCTACATAGATTAGCGATGTAGTAGTCATCTATGGTAGTACACATCCTAAAGATGTTGTCTACCACTAAGGAATCCGTTAGAACTAGTGTATTGTCAATACAATAGATAAATCTAGAGAAGTATATATCGGTACTCAAATTAGTGAATATTGGTGAAACTAACTTGAAATTTACCAATGACATCATAGGTCGTTATGGTATGTCGAAACATTTATGATTTCATTTTTTTTATGGTGTTAGTCAACCGTGGGTTATTTGAGCTTATTTGATGGCTTGAATTTATAACAACACACGAGATCGATGAGGTAACTCTTAGTTTTTTGGAATTTGTAAAGTTTTATTTGAGATACATATGCGTGTGTTAGAGAATTCGAAGAAGTTGGTGTTTGTCAATTTTTGTTTTATAATTCCTTTGAAAATAATTTTGTATTGGTTGTGCCTCAAGCTTTTGTCTTTGTAACTAGACATATTTAAGGACAAGTTGACTAATTTATTCTGTGGGTACCTCTTACTTCATAAATTTTCCTTAGATAGATGTTATATATTGGGTGACATTCAAGTATACTTCAATATTTCAATGAAATTATCTCTAATAATCGAAGCCATAATGAAGAATATGATTATTTTATTGAGGTTCATGCATCTATTATCATTATTGGTAGACACAAAGTATGATGAGTTTCACATGATAGATGTTTCGTCTTTATCTGATTTTAGTAATCAAATACAGGAATAAATAGAAGCGAGGGTGGTAAAGAAGCTCTATTATGAAGTTATAATCACTATTGGTTATAGTTACGTCCAAGTACGTGTTATAATTAACCATATATTTGTTTTTTAAATATTTTTTTGTTAATTTTTTACCTAATTTCTCTTTTTGAGGTGTTATCATCATGAAATCCCATAGAAGTGTTGTGTTCATTCTTTAATCATGCGTAGACCTAACAGTTGAATTTGGTGACATGCTTGTATGCGGGTTACTTAACCTAATGCAAATGTCACCAAATCTAAAGAAGCTCCGAATATATGTAAGCGTGTACCAATAATTCTCATAATAATTATTGTCATTTTTTTAATCATGTTTTTTTGTTGGAGTGTAAAATCATCGAGAGCCCGAATGAATTAATTTAGGAACGTAAAGCATTATCTTGTTTGGAATCATACATAACCTATCTGCATGAAATATTATATAATGTATTTAAACCATAGTCTTTTTTAACAATTAATTTTATGTTTTTGGCTGTAAGATCAACTTTGGTCCTAATATAATAATGTATCTCATCAACAATCAAATCCATAAATGCTTTATACTTTATTTACAAAAAGTAATCTCACAAGTGTGAGGTTAGACATACTTTTTAACAACCATAAAAACAGTAGATGTATCAAGATTAACATAAAGTCTTCATGGACGTTGATCGCCCTTGAAATAATTGGAAGCGAATAGATAGTATTTGGTCTACACGAATGCTTAGAGTAGTCAAACAAATAGCTGGAGAGAGATAGTGTCAATAAAATCTTAGATAGAGAAAGTGACAAATGTTAAAGTCAAAGAGTTATGATTTATCCCATTTTTCAAGATAAAGTACACCTACTTATAGGGGTGTCAAGTTCCATACAACATACATACACTTCATTTACTAGAATTTTTACCCCAATACTAACTAAAAACATATTTATTACATATGGCATCTTTAGTCCTTTAAGTCTTTATTCTACTTAAAATCTTACTTATACATTATTTGTTGATCATTTTACCCTTCAAAACTAATTATTTTAGCTCGAATTACTTATATCATTATCTAACTTCCCTTTGAATTTTATTTCTCGTAATAAAAATTTATTTTTCATTTACTATTATGAAACATTTGAAGGTAAAATCTTCATATAAAAGAAACTGACATATAACTAATCTTAAAGCTAATGCACCTTCTTCTAAAGCTTACCAACACCACTAATTCCATCAACCCAACCAACTATAGCAGTTTGTTTGTTTCTATAACCAAAAAAACTAATACATAAGTACTTTCTTAACTAAATAAATGTTCATTTGAAGCTTCAAATAACATTAAAGCAGTTTCTCTAACATTTTTATCAACAAAATTAATTTCTATATTAATAGTAATAGTTGAACAAACAAAAGTATTAATAATTCATATCATACTAACAAAATCATCATCACAACACCTTCAAAGTTTTCAAAATTACAAAAATCACGGATTGCAATTTCACCATTTAGTTTAAAAATACCTAGTCGAGCTCTATATATCTTGTACGTGCATTTGACAAATCAAAAGATAAAAATAAAGTATTATTCGCATCTCGCATTAAAACATTACAAAAGTATCACAACTAGCATTGAAAATTAACAAAATTTTGCATTTGAATATAAAAAGTCTCGCATCTTACATGTTAGATAAACAAAGTCTCACATCGTGCAACTACTTTAACTATTTTATATAATTAAATAAAAAAAAAACAACAAAATCGAATAAAAAATAATTCAATATTTATATTTTTTCTCTCTAAAACAACGACGGAAAAAAATATGAGCTGGAGATAGAAAAACAAATTGACAAAGAAAATCGACAAAAATTTAAGAACGTGACCATCGACACTAAAATTTGATTTTTTTTATCACTTTTATCTCATATAATATGGTAGAAATATTATATAAAATTTGGATAATAAATAGGAAAAATTAACTCCAACTTTGATGATAATAAATAATAATTAATATAATAAGTGTAAAGTACTACATTGTTATTGGGTTTTTCTATTGTTATTCTTATGATTAGAATTTCGACTCGACAAATAATACTATTATTTTCTCAAAAAAATACTATTTGTTTTTAATATATATTCATATTGTTTTTTGAATTTTTTTATATAAAACTAAATAAACAACCGTATAAATTAATATTGTCGATGCTTGGAAATATAATAATCATATGAATCCGGGATATTTTTGTTTGACTACTCGGTATAGCAAAACTGATCCACATTTATACCCGTCTCTTCCTACTAAAATTATGTCTAGTGATTGTGGTTTATTACCGAAAGGGTGAAGTTTGTTCATATAAAAATCATACTACTAGATACTCCCTTTCCTTTCTCTCCATTAGAGACTCTGCAACTGCCAGGACACAATGAGTATGTGCTTCTGCTACTACATGCCAAATTCTAGAATTTTCCTCATCTATCTGCCACAAACCAAGGCCTTTTATCGCAATAAGACAGAGACAAAGACACAGGCAGAGACAAAAACAAAAGCTTTACTTTGTTGGGTAAGTTTTTGTGTATTTTTGGATCTACCTCTCTTTAGTTACTTTTTTTTTTCCTAAGCGATTCCTATCCAAAACCTTAGGGAGCTTTCGAAAGATATTATACTAAATAGTAGGATACAGCCGTTTAGGCAGAAGGTGTTCTAACTAATTTATTGTTGAAAATCTTAGCCTTTTTTTCCCAACCAAACCTGATAGACCACAAAGTTAAAAGCCCACCCACCTAAAGTGGTGGCGAGCAGGCCAACTGGAGGCCATAAGAAGCCACGATAACCAATCGACACGAACAAGAAGAGAAACAGCCAAATTTGGTACCGTTGGCTTCCCTAAACTGAGCGAAAAGGGACAATCATGGAATACATGATTGATCAGACTCTGCGGCCAATATTTCATTTCAAATACTGTCAGATATTTGGGGTAGGACAAGTGATCAAAGGGTGGTAACTCATATCACATGAGCAAACTTTGTACAAAGTTCTGGGTAGCTCCGCGATTTCTTATGGTATGGACACAAAACATTCAAGCAATTCAGTCTTATGATTCTTCTCCACATATGGAGTTACAAAATACAAAATCCGGAGGAAAATCGTAGTATAATTTGTTTTTACTCCGTAACTTCTTTTGAAATGTCTTTGTTCCAGAATATTTCATCTTCCTATTATATTTGAGTTACTGAACTGTTACCGAACTAGTGGTTCATTAGTTTTGACTTTTACTTTTATGGGTTTAGGGTTTTGCAACTTTCACTCTCTTTATGTCACTATATCAAGAAAGTGACATTTGAGCTTTTCTTGCCAATTGACTTAAATTTCTCCTCTTCAATTCAACTTTCTCTTGCTCACAGTCAGGTCATTTAATTTCTGCTTCAACTCTCCTTTCATATAAATCCCAGAAAAAATCCAATTTGTTCTTCAAAATTGAATTCACTTTTACTTTTCTCCTACAAATGTATTCGTGTAAATTTGAAGGTGTTAAAACCTATGGATTCAATCCTGAAAATTCAACCAAATCGCCATCTAAAAAAGTGTCTTGTAATAGATCTTCATCTCTGTCCGAATCCTTACACTCACAGTCACCACTCATATCTCGAAAGCCCCGTTCTCAAAGAAAGCGACCCTGCAATTCCACAAAACAAACTCATACCAACGACTCTGCTTTCTTCAACGATGTGTTTTTGCCTGATGGTTTCGTGGTTCATGAACCTGTCGATGAAGATGAGCCAAGTTGCCCCTTTGAGTCAAAAGTTGTCAGCTTTGGCGAAAATATGTTTCAGGGTTTTGAAGATTCCATTCGATTATGGGACAAGGAGGAAATGGAAAGAGAGGTTGATGGTATTATGAACTATAGCTGTTTTATTGATGAGACAAACTCCATGGAAATTACAAATTTGAGTTCCGAAAGAAAAAGTAGTCCATTGAGGAACATTGATAATAAGACTTGTTGGAAATTTCCTAGAGTTGCATTTGAGAAGACCAATAGTTCTGTTGATTCCAAGAAGAAGATGGCTGATGCGGCTGCCAAGGAGAAGAAGAAAAATAAAGGAGACAAAAAATCAACAAAGAGCTCGAAAATGAAGACAAAGGACACGAACAGGGGGACAGGGATGACTTCTAGGTTGCTGTTGAAACTGAATCATGAAGAGGTTATGAGTGCTTGGTCCAATCGGAGTTCACCATTTTGTAAAGGCTTGTGAAAGAACAGTGTAATTTTGTCAGCAAAGATCAATTTTAATTCTTATTTACTTTAATTCTAATTATATTTATATATATTCTTATATATAAATATATAATTTTGGTTAAAAAATAAATATATTTTATATCAATGTTATGTTATTATTTTATGAATAGTTTATAGCATGATTGCCACCGATGGTATTATGAATAATAAAAGTTTTGTTGAACGCTTAATCCGTTATATTTTAACAAGTTTTTTAATACTTCAGCCTCAACCTAAGATTCAAGCATTTTTTTATGAGAAAAGTATCCCTAAATACCTTCTCAAGTATCAAATACCAAGATGGTACCCGTTTTTGGACTAGTTTCATAAACTATCTAAAGCCACATTTTGGACAATTATACCCTCTAGGGTATAAAAGGGGTTTTTTCCTTGAAACCCACTTATTTTCACCTTCTAATCTGACTTTTAGGTTCCAATTTCCCCCCACTTTCACATTTCCAAATTTGAGGAGAGAGAAACACGTTTTACGAGAGCGAAACCAAAAACCATTTTTGGAACGTTACGTACCGTCGAACCACGACTGAACCTGTTTCTCTTCCGATTTTGTTGCCCCCTACCGGAGAACCACCGGCGACTAGTAAGCAGCATCTAGGTATGCCTCCTCCGATGATTCTGACATCGGCCGGCAAAAAACCGGCGACAACTAACCAGTTTTGGAAACACAACTAACCGATGTCTCTGTTCCTTGTATCAGGCAACTACAGGCGCACCAGAACTCTCTCTGTTTCTGGTTCAATATTTGGAAACACAACCGGCGAGAATCCAACTGCGACGAAGTGTCCGTCGAACGGAACAGTAGCCTACAAACGAAATCAGGTATGTGTTCGATTCTTATACGTTTCTGTTGAGGTTTTCGAACACAAGGATAGTCCATGCTGTATTATGTGTAACAATCCGGTAGAATCGTAAGGTCATTTGTTGCTGTTGCTGGACTGGACAACGTTGCGTGATAGTTGTATTGGTAGTGATGATGGTTTGTTGTAATCATTCTGAGACTGGGGTTTTAAGCATTGTCATGCTGATGTTTAGGGGTTTAGGGGTTTTAAGCATTGTCATGCTGATGTTTTTAGCATTGTGAGGCTGATGTTTTAAGCACTGTGAGTTTGGGAAGTGTTGGTCCATGTCTAGCAATATGGGCTCTATTATCTATCAGTACAACTATCAGGTTAATGAGGCTGATCGTTAACGTGTTATAGGGATGCTGTTCCAAATGTTGTTAGTGTATGCAGGTATCGTCATACAGGTAGCAATGTATATTGTATTATATATCAGGGTGTGGTAGTAGTTTACATGTAAGACAGCAGGCCTAGGGGATAAGTATAAGTTTCAGGTCACTTATACGAATCTTCATAATGTAGTGGCTGCTTAGTATTATTGTTTTAGTTACCATGTTGATTACTAACTACCTTATTATGTGAACGTTGACAGGTTAAAATGACAGGAGTATTCTACCGCTCTGGATTGGTTGGTATAATCAACGTCCTCAGACGAGATATCATCAAAGCCGAACACATCGAGGCTGCTCGCGGAACACCTTTTTACACATTCCTCAAAACCTCGTACGACTTGAGGAATGAAACTCTGAAGCTTAAAAAGTTCCACCACCTTATAGAGGCGATCTGTGGGTTATACGACGTCAGATGGAAGGCTTTCAAGATTGGACAAAAGCGTGTAAGGCTGACGAAGAAAGACGTTCAGGAAATCTTTGGCCTGAGACACGGTAACGAAGAGATGCCGATGAGCAAATCAGGTGGATTTATCGCTCGTTACGCCGAGGGAGCAGAATTAGATTCGACTTTGATGAAGAAATATTTCTTGAGTCCAAGGACGAGGAGAAGCGGGCCAACAAACGACAAATCTGTGTCAAACGCGTTAATAAAGGTAAATACAGTATGTTTGAATGTAGTTGTTTTGTAGGTCGTACTGCAGGGTGTTTTGGTTCATGAAATCCAGGGACATTTTCACATAACTATAAATAGATTGCTGTTAATAGCAAAGTATGAACACTAACATATCACAGATAGTGTAACATTTAAAGGAACTGTCCAGTTAGACCTAATATATATGATGTTAAGATACATAGCAATTTGGATTGTAATAAATATCAGAGGGTAGCCGTATAGGTAGCAATGTAAACGAGTATAGATATCAGAGTATGTTTACAAACAACTATGCTATGTATGCAATCATCTATCTAATGTCTTATTAGTTGTGGATGCCTTTAATTGTTCTGTCTGTATTGTTGTTATGATTTTGGATGTTTTTGTAGGAAGCAATCGAGAAAGCAGTTAGAGAAGGAGGGGAGGATGAAGCGAGCGATGTGGCTAGGCTACTGATACTTTCATATGCTCGACACTTTTCTTTTCAGTGTCGGGCGATGTAATCGGTTGGACAGCAATCTTCTACGTGGAGAATCTTGACAAGATAAACGACTATGACTGGTCTGGAGCAATCTTGGATAAGCTTCACAAATCGCTGGACAAATGTATTAAGGCTGGGCATCCTTCAAGAGTTATCGGATGCGTTGCTTTGCTTTTTGTAAGTATAGCTAGTTATGATCAGCCTGTCTGTTAGGAAAATGTTTTTTTTAATAGTTAGTTATGTTCTGTGCAGTCGTTTCTTATGGAGCATATTTCTATAAATGTCGACATACCAAGGCCTTCCATAATACCTAGATGTTACAAGTGGTGGGGGCTAGAGGGTAAGGAGTCCACATTCGAAATGATCCAGATGGTCGGTGAGCTCAGGGACGACGAGGTATGTTGTGGTATAGTAGATATATCGTAGTAGTATGATACATATATCAGGGATGATTATAATATTTTGCTGCTAAATGAATATTATAATGTATCTCATAGGTTGTCGGCGGGGAGTTGGTGTTTACAGCATCAGAATGTTTTGTTTATGGAGTAAATGATTCGCGGTTAAGGTGGGAAGGGGCTGGGGAACCAAGCGAAGAGAGGAGTAGGAAAAGAAAGAAATCTGTTGCGAACAGAAGTTTGATAAGCAAGCAAGATGACGGAGCTGGTAGTAAGAAGACAAGACATTCAATGATTGAGGTTGAAGATGATGTTACGTTGGGGGAGTTCATTGTGGAGAGGAAGGCAAGAATTGGTAAAAACAAAGGGGAGAGTTTGAGGAACCGGAAAAAACGTAGGTCTAGTATGATTCCTAGTTTTGGAGTGCTGTCGCAGTCGGTACTGCGCGACAGCAAAAAACTGAAAAAAAGGAGCCGGTTGCGGCGGTTGAAAGTTGAGAACAAGAGGCTTAAAACATGCCTTGATGAAAGAAACGAAGAGGTTAGTGCTAGCATGCCTTCTAAGTACTACTAACATCTGTATGGTTGTTGAAATGAACTAGTCTATCAATAACGTATTCTATAACTATCAGTGCTGTAAATAATGTAACAATTTCGTATGGTCGTTTGAATCAGGTTGAAAGATTGAAGAAAGATTTGGAGCACCTTAAAGAAAAGCTGGAGATGGTCGACTCAAGAGAGGATGGCGAGGATCAACAACTGCTGTTGACCTTATCATCGCCATTTTGCCGCTATGATGAGGATGCTACTGAAACCTTAGATGCACGGGCTGCTGAGAAGGTGGTTAAGGAAACACTGGTTTACAAAAGAACTCGGAGGCATGTAGTAACTGAGTCGGACAAAGCAACGGAAGAAGACGGCGTTGATGGGGAGGATAAAACAGAAGAACAAGAGGAGATTGACAAAGCAAAGCAAAAAGAAAAACATTGGTCGGAGGAGGACAAAGAAGAAGTTGATGGAGGGGGTGTTCAATCCGAAAACCGTGTTGAACCAATAGAAGAGAGTACTACACATGATGCTGTTGCTGTCGATGTGTTTAGGAAGCCAAAAGGGACTAGCACAAGTGTTTGTGACGCTGGTAATGGGGAAGGGGATGTGGCAGAAGGAATACCACCCCTAACTCATGCTGCCGGTGCGCAGAATATAGTTTTGGTACCTGCACAGGGACCTGGAGTCGGAAACGACGAGGTTGAACAACAGCAGCTGGTGGTGGATAGAAATGATTTGTTGGACGAAGAATCCAACGATATAACGAAAACAATGGAACGACAGTTGAAGGAGTCGCAAAAAGCCGTCGATGAAGGAAAGAAGGCACCGATCATCGGTGAGGACAAAGGAGAAGATGACATAGTAGTAGCAACTACATTGTTGGAGATAGCAGCAACCGAACCAGTGGTTTCGGAACATGTCTCTCACAATGTAAGTGGATGTTAACGTTGTATTTGAATATCATACATGATTGATAGTTAATCTCGCAATGAATGGTTTTCAATCGTATGTTTTTAGGAAGTCGAAACAGCGGAGCCTGAAGAAACCCGAAACTCTAGCTTAGTTCTATTCACTGGCCCCGGAACAGCTGCAAAGTGCGAACAGCTATCGCAAGCTCTGTCTCCATTAAAGGTGATAGAAATTTCCAACAGAGTAGATCATTCCGCAGAGAAGATCGAGAAAGTGTCACAGGTTGAGCCATCTTCGTACGCAACACCAGAACAACAGAAAGCAGCATCGAAGGGTCTTATTGTCAAGTCGGTTACACCGTTGGTTGACGATAGCTTCATAGACTGCACCCAATCATTTTACGCTGAAGTTGACAAGGCTATTGAAACTTCAAACGAGAAGAGACGTACACTCGAATCCATCGAGGAAGAACAAATGGAGGTTGAGGTAAGTAGATATTTGGTATTCTCCATAAATTTTTATACTGTATTGTTAACAGTTTACCACCATGATGCTTTTTTTTAGGTACCCATTGATGACATGCCTGGGTTCAACTTACTTACTCCGACCCAGGTTCAACAACAGCAAACTGAATTTGTAGCTTGGCCGTTCCAGACACAGACAACAGAACTTATCGATCTAAGTGAGTACGAGAAAGTCCTGAAACTGAAACAGGTAGAGACACAGGAAGATCCAGAAGTGTGGTACTTGCCAACATCAGAGTTCTCTTACAGGCTTTCCGTAAGTGTGACAGAGTTAATGGAACTTCCTAACGAAACTCAACTGGACTTCAAGGTAAAAATATATTAGGATCTATCTATCGTAGTGTACTTGTACGTCTACCAACGTGTCTGTATACATCTATCATTAGTAATTGAAGAAACTATCATTGTGTCAACCAATAAGTTGTTGGTTGCTCAACTGACTTGGGATTGTAATTGTGTTATGATAGGTAATAGATGCTTGGATATATAAGCTGTTAAAGGATTCAGATTTCAAAGTCCCTGTGAAAGGGTTTGATAATAAGTATTCATTTCCTGCCAACGCCATTCAAATATCTGGGATTGCAACTGTAAGTTCCCATGGGATTATTGGTTTTAGATTAGGTACATCTACTTCCTGTATTAATGTCTCAAATTTACAGGGAACACTGGCTAACAAGGGAGATATGTCTGCCATTGTGGACAATGTTTTTGAGACAATGCCCAGCGACACATATGTTGCATTCGTCCCCCTCTGTACTGTAAACACGGATGGCGTGAACCACTGGACGCTCCTGGTCATAGACATGGAGAATGGGGCTGCAAGAAGCTACAACCCTATGCTGCCGTGGAGCAAATTCATTCCCGATAAGACAAGAAACACAGCCGATGGTCTGGTAAGGAATCTAAATTCCAAGTAAACTATGTTGATTGCAGATCTATCTATTTCGAACATTATATCTAGCAAACAGTATAGTAATGCATATCAATGACTGCTACTGTATCTATCAATGCAGCTGGCCTATTGCATGAAGAAGAAATATACACCGCATGTTAAAGGTGGGTACAAAATTAAGACCATGTTAAACATCCCACAGCAAAAGAGGGGCAGCTACGACTGCGGTGTTTTCGTTTGCAAATACGTAGAAGATATAATTACGAACGGGTTGGTTGGACGGCAATATGGGGATGAAATGCCGGCAGTAACAAGAGCTAAAATATTCAAACATTTTTTGAATGATTGTAACACAAACAGACGTTGGTAGTATGTAACTGGCATTTTGGTACCAATTTGTATATTTCTCATAAATTAGCATCTATGATTTATGTTTGTAGACTGAAATTTACATGTGAAAGCACTTTTTAATTGATGCAGTAGGCTGTGAAAAAGTTATCAAAGAAAAGTCTGTTTAAATTAAGCTATCTGAAATAGCCTCCAAAGCTAGCAATCAGGAATACCTGAAATACCATAGTATATAATACAAAATATCAGACAGTCTGATTTGATCGCAAAATATGTATACATATTACTCAGGCCAATATGTATATTGAAACGTATTAGCAATGATAGTTGCTTCAATCTATAGCCACTCCAGAAAGCACCACGCCAGCATCTGTACACAAAATCAACATTAATAATGATCCACTGTTCGAAAATATCAATATTGCAAATATAAGATAAACTATCAATGTTCACCAAAATGTCTATCTGGGGTTAAGGAAAAATCTATCTGGGGTTAAACAATAAAATATCGCAGTGCGAAACATATCATAATTTATGAATTTTTTTGTTACGAACCATAAAGTATAGTTTTAGATATCGTTCAGAATAAATAGATAGACCATTAAGGTTTTAAATTTTTAATATCATTTATCTACCATTCAGAATTAGTCGCAAATATCACATAACAGGTTGGTGATGCACAAAATTAAAATATATGGACTGCACAACATGGTTATTGGTAGATAAATGCAATTAATTTGTTGAAAGGACTGTTAACCACACACATTACTCAGTACTACATTAATGTGTTCAAACCATTGGTTAGTTTGAAATTGAAAAGACATTGGGTAGATGAAGAAGAATGATTACATTCATTTAATGAACGTGTGCCATTAAAGTTGTGAAAGAAAATATGGTTGCTTAAGGGGACTCAGCATTGGAAGCTGGGTTTTGCTATAAATAGAGTGGCATATGACAACCTATTGCTCACAAACTCACAAGTAAAGGAAAAAAAAAAACCAGAAAGTATACCCTAAGTTGAAACGCCTGCTCCTCCAACCATGGCTCCTTCATCACCCTTCTCCCCACACCACAGCAGCGACGACGCCTGGTCCTCTGACTACTACTCATGCGAGAAGGCCTACAAGCGCACGACGACGTCGGAGTACTCCTCTGACGAAGAAGATGCATGGTCGGTCTGGTCTGAGGAACAAGAAGACCCGTATGGTTCATGGGATTCTTGGTCCATGGAAGACTGGTATCTTTCTGACGATGAGAATGTGCCAAAAAGGAAGAGGTGTAAGAGCATTAACCCATTTTGGGATGAGGAAGACGATGATGAAGATGAAGAGGCAGACGATGAGGCCTCTGACGATGATGATGAAGTTGAAGATGAAGAAGAAGAAGAAGGAGAAGACGAAGAAGAAGAAGAGGACGAGGGCTCTAATGGAGACGACTCCGATTAGGTTATAAGGTTACTAGATGTAGTTTCATGTCCCTGTTTGTTTCTATTTTGGTGTTTTTAACGTAAGTTTATCTTTTTTTTGTGGACTGTAACTTGCACCAACCCTGTGCAGAAGTGTTATTTTTTGGGGGGGCTGGTGTATTTGGACTATATGTAGCCAGTCACTGTTTTTAATGTTACCGTTTGAATGAATTTTCAGTTCTATGGCTTTTCTCAGTATGATATAATAAGATATGTTGCAGTTGAGGAAAGCAGTTTTAACTGCAGTTATATAACAAAATCGCAATGTATGACTAGTAACATATCGGAGGTATGAAAACATAAAATTATGTATCTGTCAGATGTAGAATCGACGATCTATCAATGCTTCATATTTTGTCTATCATAGTACAACAGCGTGTATAGCAATGTAGCCGTTAATAAATATCACAGTGTGAACCAAACAGACAGGTTACATGTCAATATTAAAAGTGTAAAAAAACATAAGTCGAAAGGTACCGTTAGATGGATGTACATCGAAATAAATGTAAGTAACATACTTTGATGTATCTGTTAGATGTACAGGCATGTTAGATGGATTTATCTTTGAGATGAACATGGAAATTCTTTCAGGGGACTAAACATAAGTGGAAATAGAAGAAGTGCTTATATTTGAGATGAACATGGCATGAATAATTTGAAGTACAAGTATAACTAATGTGAGCATAGCATCAGATGGATGTAAACCGAAACAAAAAACATAGGTTTGAGGTATCTGTCAGATGCAATATCTAGAATCTATCAATGGTTATAAGAGTCGCTATCGTAGTATATCACCAAAGATAGCAATGTACATGTGAATAGATATCATAGGGGATAAGAAACAGAAATGGAACATGTAAATGTTAAAATTGTACAAAACAGACGTCAAAAGATAAGGAGTGCTTATCTTTGATATGTAAAATGTTACGAAAAAGTAGGTTAATAATGTTTAGAACGGAGCATCACATGACCTCCTATTATGGCCAGATTTGAAACAGCGACCACAACGGGACTGGCTGCTGGAAATTTCGCCTCTTGATGGAATACGCTTCTTCCTCGGACGACCGGGTCGTCTTTTAACGTTAGGGGGCAGCACCAAGGGCTCTCCATCACAATCTGCGCTACTGGATTCACCAAACTCCGTTATAGCGGGTATGTTAAATGAATAGCTGGACAGGAAATTTTGTGTAGTGAAAAACGGCTCGACCAACGTCATAGGATCCTCGTTTATAGATGCAATTACAGCCAACGCATGAGCGCAAGGGAAACATTCTTGCTGCCAAGAGCCGCATGTGCATTTGAAATCCAGTATGTTGACAACCATGACTGGGTCCGATAAAACCTCAAAATAAGCCGCAGAAGACTTGCGAACTAACCATGTCCGACCGGATTGTACATTATCTTTGAACATCTTGTCAAACTCGGGGCACAATTGGGTGTTCCAACTTTGACCTTCTCCTAAACGTCGAGACATTTGAGTCATCAGAAGAGCTCTAATCCGGTCGATTAATTCGACTATAGGCAGATGGCACAACTTCTTAATCTGGCCATTGAACGATTCAACAACTGTTGATGCCATAGCCCCATACCGTTTGCCTTTCACATATGCCTGAGCCCATTTTTCTGGGGCAAGATTCCTGACGAAGTTTTCAATACGATTACCGCCTTGGCGCAACCACTGACCATAACGTTCATTAAAAAGATCGACCGTAGGGGCATAAGCACAGTTCTTAAACATCGCTAGCATGTCTTGTTTGTAGACTCTGTTAGTGTGTTCAAGAGCTTTATTCAAGTTCTGAACAAGATGGAAGATGCAATAAGCGTGGTAGTCAGTAGGATAAAGAATTGCGACAGCGCTAATAATACCAGCATGGCGGTCTGAAATGAAAGTTATCTGGCGCCCTAGCAGATGAGGTTTTAAAGTTTCCAGAAACCAGAACCAGTTGTCCGAGTCTTCACTACCACATATACCAAAAGCAACGGGGAAAAGACCTGGGATGGAAAAGAAGTTTAAAAACAGAACTACATTAACAGAACGATGTTTTGTTCGATTGTGTAATAGTTAACAAATCGCAGTCTGTGTAACCAAATCTAGCAAACAAAGCCTACCAAGATAGCAATCAGTAATAACTAAAATATCAAAGCATGTAATACAAACTATCAGACAGTGTTATTAAATCGCAAACTATGTATGCTTATTTATCAGATCAAATGTATATTGAGACATATTTTTACTGACCGTTGTTTCCATCTTTTGCCACTGCTGAAAGCAACACGCCCCCGTGCTTCCCTGTCAGGTGGGTTCCGTTAACGTACAGCAAAGGGCGGCACGAATGGAAACCCTGAAGACACGCCCCAAATGCTATAAAACAGCGACGGAAAACATTGCCGGGAGCCAAATCCAGACGACAGTCCGTAGTGATGTCACGACTCTGTAGCCTCTTGAAGTATGGTTTTAGCAATCCGAAAGAGGTATTGCTATCTCCAAACACAGCGCGACGGGCCTTCTCCAACGCATTCCAAGATAGACGATATGAAACGTCTAAACCGTAGTCTTGCTTGATGGTGGACTGTATAGTCTTAGCTGTTAAAGAATGGCTGTTTCGTAGAGAATCGTGAATTTCATCAGCAATCAAATCGGAGGACAGATGCCGGCTTTTCTTCTTAGTGAACACGGGACTGCACGTGTGGGTACTGAAAAATCTTTTAATTGTCATCAAACCGGTCTTACAATCGACAGAAGCGTAAAGCCTCCATTTGCAGCCATCCGAATCTTTGTTTACACAATAAACGGTGATCTTGTTAAAGGTATTGTGCATGTACCTAAACGCAAAACCGTTCTCTAATGCATAACGGGATAAGGATAACCTCAGACCTTGAGCACCGTCTGGAAATGACTGTCCAACCCCGATGATAGCTTCAGCCCATCCCGCTGTAGCTAGATGTCTTTTTTTCGGGGTTGTAATGGCCAAACAGGTACTGCTTTCACTGCTGGTTCGTTGTATGTGATCGGATTCTTCGAACAGTTGAACGGGTTGTTTACGTTTAACGGCGGAGCCTTTATCAGCAACATGTTCTTGGATAAGAAATGACACACTCTTCAAACGCTCAACATCGAGGTAACATTCCAACCCGATGAAATCGGTCTCCTTATTAAAAATACAATTACTCTGAGCACCGCAAGAGTACGTTATGCTGTAGTTCCCTCTAACAAGCCCTTGCCATGTTTGCTCAACGTACTGTTGAAATGACTCGAAGTCTACAAATTCGGACAGCGGAACAATACTTGTCTCCGTACCAAGTTTGAAAATGCAAACTTTTGGTTTAGACATTGTGTAACCTGAATTATAGGACTTTTCGTTAGTTTGTTTAATGTTGGTGTAGAACTACTGAATCTGTTACTGATAGTATAACAGATATAGCAATATCCTATGTCTAACATATCATGGAGTATCGGTGGTGGTCAATTTTAAGGACAAATAGCAAACTGGCATACCTAAACTATCAGGGTATGTCGGTCGTGGTCACTTTCCAGCACAAATAGCAAACTGGCATATATAAGCTATCAGGGTATATGGACTAATAATCTGTTTTCAAACACATATATGAACATGTTACATGTAAGATAGCAGCAAGAGGAGATGGTTGGAAACATATAGCAATATCAAGTACCTAAACTATAAGGGTATATGGAGCCATGGTTTATTTATCAACACATATAGCAACATGACAAAACTAAGATAGCATGGTGTATGCAGTCAGGTTTAATGTACAAACAAATCTAACATATCAGGGTGTATGTAGTAATCTAGCAACCTGTAGCATAGAATTGCAGGCGTAAAATCGCAAGGAGCAACCATATAAATATCAGGGTTCAAACAGAGGTGTGGGAATGAAAATTCTCACCGGAATGTGATCGGAGCCGGTTTGGATACTTTGGATTGAGCAGAAGCAGATGGAAATAAGTTTCCTAGCATTAACGCACGTTATATTAGAGGTTATAATCGATTTCGAAAAGGGAAAACGATTTCGAAACTGAAAAATCGACTCTGTTACTCACCTGTAAAATGTAACGACAGGATACGACTTCGAAACTATCAACCGGAGCTAGGAGGCTGTGTACGGTGGTCTAGGAGGCTGAGACACGGTGCAATATCGGAGCTAGGAGGATATGACGGTGCAAAACAGTACTCAGGAGGCTGACAACGTTAAACTTGTTTTCTGAAAGTCGCCGGCGATCGGAACACTCCGATAAGGCTCCTAGATGGGTCGCCGGTGGTAAAGTAAGGTAAATGGTGGTTCTAGTGTGTCGCCAGAGGTGGTGTGATCAGCCGTAGTTTTTAGAATATGAAGAAACGTTTTGAAAAATGGGTTGTTTGAAAGGTTAGGAGAGAGGAGAGAGAAAGGAGGCTAATAAATTCAAAATTCAAAATTCAAAAGTGATTAAGAAGATGCTGGAGCTAAAAGGGGTCCTTTTTTTCACAAATCAACCTTATATACTAGGTTGAGGGTAATCTTGGTATTAAAAAAAGAAAAGGTATTAGAAGTGGATATGTTTAATGAAATGGGTATTTAGTAAGCATTAATCCATTAAAGGGCACTAGGTTGTAATAGGTTTGGCAAAAGGGTACTTAGTGTGTCATTTCCCTTTTTTTATTCAAAAGGGATTTCTATTGATAAGGAAATATGTGAAAGATTACCGACAATTTGTCCAGAATTGAAAAGATCTACAAATTTTGAACAAAAACAAAAATTGAACATAGGTCAAAATTTGTACGAAAGAGAGAATTGACCAACAATCTTCTTTCTATTGCCTTTTCTTCACTTAATGCTTCTAACCTTTCGACTTCTTTTTCCATAACTCCAAGAGACTCAAGAAGCAATTAGAATCAAAATCCCAGTCGAAAACATAACAGGCGAGCTCGACGAAAAGAATCAGACTCAAAACTTTCTTAAAAAACAACTTTCAGTTAGCAAGCAGAGAATTAATCAGCATTAATATAACCTAGTCCTAAGTTTTCTAGGAGAACAATAGTCATTAAATCATTTAGAGCTGAGAGATGATTAAACTTTTGATTTTGATGGTAGGATATAGTCCATTTCGCAAGCTAGTCTGAGGCTTGGTTTTGGACTCTAGAAATATGTCTTAGAGACATTTTGGGATGAATTAGCTTTCTGCAAATGGAAATCAAGGAGTCTAGATACGAGACAACATTACCTTTAATAAGAATATTGATAAGAAGAAGGCTGTCTGACTCAATATCGACATCAGACCAGTTGTTTTGTCTGCAAATGATCAGACATTCTAAAAGCGCTCTGGTCTCAGCAAACAATGGATTAAGCTTGCAAAATATGATTCCCGATCCTTCAATAATGTCTCCTTCCCAGTTTCTAAACAAGATCCCTCCGCTTGATTCACCAGTGTGAGAGCAAACTCCATCAATATTCAGCTTTATCCCGTCTTTCGCCGGAAGAATCCATTGGAGGTATTTTGGTTTATTGCTTCTGTTTTCAATTGAGTTGCAGCCTAGAGCTATTCTTGCACTAAAAGCATTTGACCGGTGTTTACTGGTCAGATTGTTAGACATATAAATTCCTTTTATAACTCTAATCAGTCTGTCAATGGAACAATTTACAGAATCATGGTTTCTTTTGTATTTCGAATTGTTTCTATTATTCCATATGATCCAACAGATTACTTGATGAATTATATGAGTCATATGAAACTTATTTTTAGATAAATAAAGCCACATTCTAATCACACGAGATAGAACCATATGACGCCCAATATTAATCTTGAATAAGGAACCAAAATAGTTCTAAATTTGCCACACAAAGCTGCAGTTAACAATGATTTTTCTCTTCATAGTTGTTGCATAATTGACATTTGGAAGCTATAGAGAAATGACTTTTCATTAAAATATCATCAGTAGAAATAAAATTATTGATTAGTTTCCAGCAAAGAAAAGAAAACTTAATGGGTATTTTGTGATTCCAGATCTCCTTGAATATGATGGACTTGTTATGCTTGATTCTGATACTTTCTCACGTGAGATTGGTATTCAAGTTGTTATTAGTAGATTGCTTCCAGATTATTTTTTCTTCAATATCAAGATTAATCTTGTACTTCCTGATATGATTAATTATTTCAGAAGAAAGGAAGTTTTCAAGAGTAATGTTGTCCCAGTCATTGTTCTTTCAGAATGAATTGACTTTTTCTTCGAGGAACCAACTATTAGAATCAGTGTTAGAGGGATTCGATAAATAGGGGTAGTTGTGCCAGTCGTCAAGCCAGAAATCCATATTTCCCTTCTTAAGAATCCATTTGATGTTGCTTTCAGCTTGATCTTTAACACATGTAATCTCTTCCAAACCAAAGAACCAGACTTATTATAGTTAGTTTTTAAAGGATGAGTAATGGACATCATATGTTATGCATAATTTTAGACCACAAGCATTTCTTTTTCTTGAAAAGGAACCAGAGCTTTTGAGAGAAGGTGAGCTGAATGTCAGTCAAAGACTTGATGTTCATCCCTCCTTCCTCAAAAGGCTTACAAATATAGTTCCAGTTTGTCCAATGAATAGACTTATCATTATAGTTAGACCTCCAGAGAAATCTATTAAAAGTAGTTTCCAAGCTTTTTTTGTAGTTTTTGAAAGCATACTGTTTTGCATCCAGTAGTATTATTGGAAGCAAAACAAAAGATATCAGGGTCATTCTTCCTTCATATGATAAATGATTTGAGTCACATTCATTTATCTTGTCATTAGCTTTATCTAACATAGGTTTGAAGTTCTTTCCTTTGTTATTTCTATAAAGGGTGATCCCCATATAGCTTGAAGGAAGGTTTTCAACTGAATAACCAGTTAGAAGCTTCAGGTTGCTAATCATAGATTATTGCGTTCTATTTGAGGTAATCAGATTGGTCTTATCCTTGTTGATAGCTTTCCGAGAAACAAATTGATCATTATCCAACATCTTGCTTAACTTGTCTATGGAGGAGTTCAAACCATTAGTAAAAACTAATATATCATCAGCAAACACAAGACATGGAACAATGATATTTGTTCTAGAAGCATAATGCATACTTTTGTTAGCACTGAAAAGATTATAGAGCCTTTTTATTAGGACTTCGTCAGCAAGAATGAAAAGGCTAGGAGATAAATGATCTCTTTACCTTAAACCTTTCTTCTGATGGAAGTAACCAACAACAGACCCATTGACAAGAATAGAATTGTTTACATCAGTAATCATCTTCCTGATTAAGCTAATAAAATCTTCAGAGAATCCAAATCTGGAAATAACTTTAAGAATAAAAGAATGAGCCATTCTGTCGAAGGCTTTAGACATATCAAACTGAATCATGATGTTTCCAGTTTTGGGTTTTCTATTAATTTCATGGATCAACTCTTTAGCAATCATGATGTTTTCGTGGATTAGTCTACCTTTAACAAAGGAACCCTGAGAGTTTGAGATAATGTTGGGGAGAATATGGGCTAATCTAAAGTTAATAAGATTAGACAAGACTCTATTAAACATAGAGCACAAGCTTATGGGTCTGTAGTTTTACCAACTAGTTGGGTTAACAGTCTTTGGGACAAGACAAATCATAGTAGAAAAGACACCAGTAGGAATGATATTACCATGAAGATAAGAGTTTATAGCCTTACAAAGATCTTCATTAATAATTTTTCAGCAGAGTTTGAAAAAGAAGATGTTAAATCCATCAATGACAGCAGCGTTGTCATTACTCATTTTGTTTATGATACTCCAAACTTCATCCTTTTTAGTAGGATTAAGCAGAACATCATTATCACCATTAGTAACCAGCATGGGAATATTTTCAAAGATAGAATCCTGCATCATGATGTTCTCTTCTTCCCTATTATTATAAAAATTAGAAGCAAGATAGTTTTTGAAGAAATTTTCAGCTGATTTACCAATTTCTTCGGAGTTATGAAGCCAATTACTTCCCTCTTTATTACTATTAATCACATTCTTTCTTCTTTTCTTGGATACATAGACATGATAAAGCTTTGTGTTGGAATCACCATCTTTAAGCCAACTGTTATAATACTTTTGTCTCAAACAGTCTTCCTCAGCAGAATTGGAGCTTTAATGGTTGGGTTATTGATCGTATAATGAAGAATTTCCAACTTCTTCACTTCATCAGCAGTAGCTTTAATATTGTTGAAAATGTTGCCAAAATGCTTGTTGTTCGAGTCCTTTAGACAAGTCTTGAGTCTTCTCAGCTTGTACCAAAATATTTGATTGTTGCTGCCATTAATCTTTAAGTTCCAATTATGCTCTACAATATTTAAGAAACTTGTATAATTAGCCTAGGCATTTATAAACTTAAAGCTTTTCTTAAAGTGATTAAAAGTGTTAATAAGAGAAGTGATTAAGAGAGGGGCATGGTCAGAACAAGTTCTGACCATGTGGTGAACTTGGATCCCTTTGAGATTGGTAAACCATCTATCATTTACCATAGCTCTGTCAAGTCTTTTCCAACGAGAGCTTTTGTTCCAAGTATATCTGGATTTCACATACCCCGTGTCTTCAAGATTACAGTTTCTGATAGAATCATTGAAGTTATCAGTATTGTTTTGATCATTAGAAGTACAACCAATTTGGTCCTCATAAGTGGTAATTGATTAGTCCGAATTCTGCATGCTCCCCGGACAAGGACAGTTCGGTCCAATGCCTCCGGGCCGGACAGATCACTTCAAACACTCAGACCATAGAACTATTCGAACTATGACAAAAGTACTAAAAAACCTAAACACTTATTGACTAAGCTACTTGCTCTCTTACTTAAGAGCTCATGGGTCTTTGAACATGACCCGGGTCCATTAAACATGACCCGAAAGCCCATAAGGGCCCAAACATCAGGGTATAAATACCCAACCACCTGCATTAAGTGTGGGTAATGAGAATTAACTGCTACCAGCCAGCTTAATTATCTCTATACTCTCTACTCTAAACACATAACACCCACATACTATAGTAAAACACCAACCAAATTACAAGCCTACCCTCAGGCAATAATTGTCATCACCAGTAATAGCATTGGAATCACCAGCAGTGATCCATGCTTTGTTATTGGCAGCCATAATCTTCATCCTTTCCCAAAGATCAATCCTTTGAAGCCTCTGAATTTTAGCATAAATAGAAGTAAACAAAAAACTATCATCTAGACCAAGATAATGAACCTTCATATGAATGAATTGATCATGGTCTTCCACAATATCTATAGTAACATCATTAAAACTATTGAGAATATAGTTCTTAAAGCCCGAGATATTAGTTATACTTTCAATCTTCTCAGCATTGGTCATAGATTCTTGAATAGCCAAGATTTTAATATTTTCAGCATGAATCATTGAGTGAAGCCTTCGCAAAGTTGGCTTGTTATTAATACCTCTAGCATTCCAACTAATTATCCTTATCATTATAAGATAGGTATTTTTGTTTCTGTTTGTCCCTTGTTTTCTTTAGGGAATTCATGACCAATTTATTGTTTTTCATATCTTTCTTTGCAGACTTCATTTTTTTACTGATGATGGTGTTGAATTCAGAGTCATACTGGGAGTTTTTTTTTGTTAGATTAACATTTCTACTTCCTATGTTATCATAATCCGGAGTTATGGAGTTAACATCATCCTTAGGACTGCTTTGACCATACACATAGTCCATTTTTTGAAGAGCTTCAATGATTTCCAGGTTATCTTTTGCTGTAGAGTCTTTGCTGGAGTTAGTCTGTTGGTTTTCAGTGAAGGTCTGGTTTTGGTGGCTTTGACATTCAAAGTTTTGATCTTGATAGGATTTGGATTGGGTTTGACTGTCTTTCTTCTTACTGTCCTGATCTTTTTGACTCACAATGGACTTAATCTTTCTTCTGTAAACTTTGCTGAAAGTTTGGGTGACATGACTAGATGTTTTCATCTTTTCCTGTTGGTTAAGATGTTGCTTGTTCAGAGTTATAGTTTGTTTATCATTGCTTTGATTTTTCAATCTTGGGATTGGGAACATCTTTTGGATCTTCCTTCTTCTCCTCTCTAGTATCATTATTTCTGGATTTCTTGCAATCTGTCTCTGTGTGTCCTATAGGGAAATATAGATCACAATATACAGGAATATTTTTGTAACTTATCGTAATCCAGCAGCCATGGTTTAAGCCAAAACCAATCCATATTATGTGTTTTAATTTTCTTGAAATGTCTATTTCAATTTGAGCATAACAGGAACTATTATAAGCTCTATTGTTTATGGGACTATAAATTTAAAAGGGGTTACTATGGTTGATGCTAGATCGTTTATGACAGTGTGGTTGTAAAGAAACTCAAGGATTCTTTCAAAGCGAACCGAGATCATCGTCAAATGATTTTCATATTTTCTATTAAAGCTAGGTTTCCATCTTAGCAGTCTCATCGTCGATCCTTCTATATTCCAAACATTCCTATACCAAAGATAGCTCACATCTTCCTTCAGACTGAACTCCAGAAGAATGTGATGAACATCTATAATCTCGAAACTGAATGACCCTTTGAACTTTAATGAATTCAGAAAGCTATTCATAACCGATCTTTTAAGGATTCTATTGCTGAAGTTCCCATAAGAGTAATTTTTAATCGTTGAATCAGAAGGTCTTTAACTTCTTTAATATATTGAACTAAATAGTGGTCATCTGCTTCTTTTGTGTACTCAGGTTTGAGGTTAACATTCAAGGCTCTGTTTCTTGGCTTAACAGCTTCAACGAAGGATTTCTTGATTTGAGATTGCTCAGAAGATTTTCCAATTAAGTTTCTAGTGGGAAGAGAAGGGTATTCTTCCTCGTCATAGAGTTTATTGGAGTGAGTGTCCATGATAAGAAATCAAGAGAGAAAAGAAGAGCTCAGAGATTGAGCTTGAAATTTAAGAACATAGGATGAAGGGTGCAAGGGTTTCTTGGAGAAAAGTCATCCTTTAAGCAGGGGTATTTGTAACTCTAAAACCAAAGAATATGCACAAAACTAAGTAGTACTTTAGTATAACGCTAATGATTTTCCCTCCAATACTCTCACATTCATATAATATGATGTCCAAGCCCTTTACCAACCCTAACCCTAATCTTACCTCTATATTCTCCCACTCTTTTTAGTAATTCTTTGATTCCTCTTCTGTAATCTTAACTACTACTGTTTTGTTGATTCTTCATTGAACTGGTTTCTCGTGGCTATAGTAATGGTGGGATCAATCCCATTCTTAAGGATCCCAGTCCTAAAATATTCAAGGAAGATACTCAACTTTTTGATTCTCAGTCTTTACCATCTTCACCCTATGGTAACGATTTATTATACAATATTCTTTGATGTTATGTGTTTTTTTAAGTATCTTATTATTGAATTTGTTAAAACAAGAAGATACGATAACTTTTTATTTTTAGCTTTTTATTTTATTAACTAACCAATTTATTTGAAGATACGGTTGAACTCATTTGGTTTTTTCAAAATCTAATATTCTTTTAAAAAGAACTCAAAACGATCTAGACATTGAATCGTCCAAATATAATATTTATGTCATTAGTACATGATATTCGTGTAATCAATTAGATAGTTGATTATATTTTGATTTTTTAAATTAAATTAAAAACCATAAAGAAATGTAAGATCTAAATCTAATACTACCAAAAAGGAATAAATTTAGACACACCTTTTATTTTGTAGACTTAAATTATACCGGATTTTGATTTTTAACCTAAAATCTACTATAACTCGAGCTCAGCTAAGCCTAACTGTATTCTCAACCCCATGAGTATTCCGAAAATTTCAACAAAAGAATCATCAAAATATTTAGGTGGGTTTCGCTTTTAGAAAAAGCACTTCGAAAATAGTTACCATTGAATTCAATCGAAAAAATTTGATTAAAAATGTTTGCAACACTAAAAATCAATTAAAAGATTCGAATCGATTTAAGTGTATTTGAATTTAGATGACTATTTTTTATATGTGTTGTGTTTTTTTGGAGGGAATCCGCAACCGCTACTCAACGAGTGCACACAAGGTAAACCCTCAGTGTAACACAATAGACTATAGACCAACGCCAGAAGGTAAACCAGACAAAAACAGAAAAAACCTATGTAGAGAGACTCAAACTCATGGCTTTGAGTCACAAACATGCCTTACTCCACTAACTTGACTACCCTTTTCGGAGCGGTTTACAATCATATTAAATGATATATATGGAGTTTAATTTCTGTATTATCTTTTTAACAAAAATCGTGAGTATTAAATCGAACTTGAATCGAAGATCGACTAGATATATTTGTGATAAAATCATAAAATGAGTTATTAACTCAAGAAAAGTTAGGCATAGAAAAATTTCAAGGGTTAAATACTTCCAAAATCAGATTTGAATTGAATTCAAATTTGCGTTTAATCTTGTTTTGATAATCAACTTTCTTACATGAACTGTTATAACCCATTTAACAATTCAAGATGTCGATGAGTTCGAGTATTGGGAATCGATTTATCTATTTAAATTCAAATCCTTATAAATTTTTTGCACCAGTGTAATAGAAAATTGATATTTGATATCAATAGTTTTAAAAGTGTGATTTAAATTCAAATCTTTAAAGTCCAATTTTGAATAAAGAATTAATTTTAACATTCAAATCCTTAAAGTCCAAATTACAAAAACTATTATTACCTGCGCAAACATAAATATAAAAGAAATTTATTGTGAACATTATCATATAAAACATTGTTTTTATACAATCGAAACGTATATAAGTTTATTTTTACAGAAATACACGATATAAACAACGTAAAAAAAACTTTAGAAATAAAATTCGATCATAATAAAAAAAATGAACGTGTAATTTATTGAAAGAACCAATTCAAAAGGTTCTTAAATAAAAATTATAATATTAATTTATTATAAAAATATAAATTCTAATTTTTAATTTCTTTATTGATTAGGTAAAATATTAAATATTTTTTACATTCAAATAATATAATGAAATAAAACTATTATTATTTTTATTTTTGGTATCTATTTATTAAGAATTTGATAAACAAAAGTAAATATGAATGAATAAATATATTAATTTTATACGACTTTCATCGATAAAATAAAATATATAAAATAGTATAACCGATAGCAAAATTGTATGATAAATTATAAATCAAAATAAATACGAAAAATCCCAACATAAAAAACACGTTAATACATTATTAAAATCAAATATTCAACGTTAGTCATAATTCAACTTTTCATTTTTGAATAGTATTTTTTTCGTTTTGAAAATTTTGGACAATTTTTATTCTTCAACTTAGCCAACCAAGTTGCTTCAACTTTTGAATTAGACTCAGTTCCTAGTTGCATTCTTCAACTTAGCCAATGACATTGTATTAGCCACATTCTTTAACTTAGCCAGCCACATTGTATTAGCCACATTCTTTAACTTAGCCAACCACATCAGCTTCGATTCTACTTTCATTCTTGAACTTCATTGCACATATTCTTCAACTTTTGAAGTATAATTGAACTCTTGAATAAGATTATGATTATCTGTTCGAATGATCGAATAACGTGAAAACCAAGCCTTATAATAGCGGGATAGCACACTTTTGCTTGCAGTTTGTTTATTATCACTTTAATAATTATTGTTTATAAATAAAAAAAATAATTTTTTTTAAAATATATAATAATTGTTGCCTATAAAAAATAATGTATAAACTATTGGCTATTATTAATAAATATAATAAATTTGAATAATTTAAATATAATGCATATAAGTTATTTATATAATTAGAAGATTATTTTAGCTATGGACTATTTATATACAATATATAAATGATGAATTATTTTAACTATAGACTATTTATAATATATATATATATATATATATATAGGGAAATGACACACTAAGTACCTTTTAACCAAACCTATTACAACCTAGTACCCAAAATGGGTTAATGCTCACTAAATACCCATCTCATTAAACATATCCACTTCTAATACCTTTTCTTTTTTTAATACCAAGATTACCCTCAACCTAGTATATAAGGTTGATTTGTGAAAAATTAGGGTTTTTTGTTACAGCCCCCATTCTATTTTTGAATTTTGAAATTCAAAACAGCCTCCACTCTTACTCTTCTTCTCTCTCTCCTCTTCTTCTCTCTCTCCACCGGCGAACCATACAACCACCGTCGAACTAGTCTTAATCACCGGCGAACCATACAAACACCGAGGTCCTGCGTTCCTCTCACCGGCGAGCTGTTTTTTTGACGAACTGTCGAATATCGCCGGTGACATTTCCAGTCCGATCGAACATGACGAACCTTAACTTTTCGGTAAGGTTTAGCAGTGTTCTCAGTCCGATCGAACATGACGTGTTTTCTGTCTGTTTAGTCTGATACATTATGGTGCGATTTAAGCGTTCTTTTTATACTGTTGTTGCTATCTAGGTGATGCATTTCTACTGTTTTCTATTTGTTTAGATATGGTTCATAGAGAAACTAAAGGCTAAATAATCTTTGGATCTTTTTGGCTTAATTAAAGAACTTCTATGTTTCTAAAACCTGAAAAATATCTTGCAACTTATATAGGTATTGTGGCTGCTTTTTGAAATAAGTTTCCATTTTCGATCTTAACAATAGATTCACTAGCGTAGCTAATGTATATTAATGGCAAGAAATCGTTTAGTTTCTGTTTCTGGTCGAATCAAAGCATCGATACCGGCTCTGATTACATTCCGGTAAGAAATTGCAGTTTTCCAGCTCTGTTTTATACATTGCGATTTTAGTGCATATCTAATTGCTAGACACTATATTATTTATCAGTTGCGATTTATGCCTTGTATACAGTGCTAGATACATCATGAGACATTGCTAGATACAGCATGAGACATTGCTAGATACAACATGAGACATTGCTAGATACATCATGAGACATTGCTAGATACAGCATGAGACATTGCTAGATACAGCATGAGACATTGCTAGATACAGCATGAGCTTTCGAGGTATTTATGGGTAGTTTCTTTCGAGGGAGCTTCAAGCTGTGTTGGGTACTGCAAAATGGGAGGTGCAAAATGGAGATGGAAAAGGGAGTAACTGAAGAAGTGCCGTTTTCATTCCTTTCGTTACCATAGTTCATGTACCTTCTTTAAGTTATTGCATTGTATATATAAACTGACTCACTGTTTTAATCCAATTAAGCTGTTGTGATTCAATTCAACATTTTGATTATGTCATAGCTCTATAATTCAATTCAACATTTTGTTCGTTCGGGCTTGATAATAAGTCTGATTCATTTCTACTGTTTTCTATTTGTTTAGATATGGTTCATAGAGAAACTAAAGGCTGAATAATCTTTGGATCTTTTTGGCTTTATTAAAGAACTTCTATGTTTCTAAAACCTGAAAAATATCTTGCAACTTATATAGGTATTGTGGCTGCTTTTTGAAATAAGTTTCCATTTTCGATCTTAACAATAGATTCACTAGCGTAGCTAATGTATATTAATGGCAAGAAATCGTTTAGTTTCTGTTTCTGGTCGAATCAAAGCATCGATACCGGCTCTGATTACATTCCGGTAAGAAATTGCAGTTTTCCAGCTCTGTTTTATACATTGCGATTTTAGTGCATATCTGATTGCTAGACACTATATTATTTATCAGTTGCGATTTATGCCTTGTATACAGTGCTAGATACAGCATCAGACATTGCTAGATACAGCATGAGACATTGCTAGATACAGCATGAGACATTGCTAGATACAGCATGAGCTTTCGAGGTATTTATGGGTAGTTTCTTTCGAGGGAGCTTCAAGCTGTGTTGGGTACTGCAAAATGGGAGGTGCAAAATGGAGATGGAAAAGGGAGTAACTGAAGAAGTGCCGTTTTCATTCCTTTCGTTACCATAGTTCATGTACCTTCTTTAAGTTATTGCATTGCATATATAAACTGACTCACTGTTTCAATCCAATTAAGCTGTTGTGATTCAATTCAACATTTTGATTATGTCATAGCTCTATAATTCAATTCAACATTTTGTTCGTTCGGGCTTGATAATAAGTCTGATAGATATGTAATACAAACATTGCTAGATACTTGATTATAAGTCTGATAGATAAGACGCATAGACATTGCTAGATACGAGAATACTAGTCTGATAGATACTTATCAACTGTAGTCACATGACTCAGCCAGAAAATAACTCAATTTCTACTCTCTCTCTCTCTCGCTTGGCCTCGAAGACAGCCCCGTCATTTAGCATGTCTTGTGCGTCGGTCTCTATTCCTAGCTTCGAGAGAGCAAGAGCCTGCAAATAGAACGTTGTCGGCCATTCAGGGATGCCCGTATGAGTGTCAATAGCCGAGCTAACAACTCCATAACTTCTGTTACCTACAACTTCCTGGATTTTATATCTACTGGCATCACCATATTCAGAAAAGAACTCAATCTCTGCTGTTTTAGTCATGTTTCCCTGTTAACATTACAAATTCAAACTAGTTAGTAATCCCATAGTAATATCTTTTTCACCCACAAAACAATTAAACAATAAAACGACACACCCAACATATACGTTAACTACATTTTCACATTGCTAGATACAGTATACTACATTGCTAGGCATGACTGGTCCTACTAACTCCACAACAACGTTGAACTCAATGCGTTTCTACACTGCCAGACGTGACCAAATTCATCTACTACATTGCTACACGTGCATTGCTGACACTAAACCAGTTCCAGACTATGATAGATAAGGCAACATATACAGTTCATACTGATAGATACGTACAGTTCATAATAGTTCCACACAAAACAACCTCTACTCAAGTTCGACAGCCACAACTATGATAGATTAGGCTAAAAATACAGTTTGAGGAGATATATACGTACAGTTCATACCACTACCACACAAAACAACGTCTACTGAAGGTTGACAGCCACGACTATGATAGATAAGGCACAATATACAGTTCATATTGATAGATGAGTACAGTTCTTACAACTACCAAACAAAAAAACCTCTACTGAAGATCGACAGCCACGACTATGATAGATAAGGCAAAATATACAGTTCATGCTGATAGATACGTACAGTTCATAACAGTTCCACATAAAACAACCTCTACTCAAGTTCGACAGCCACAACTATGATAGATTAGGCTAAATATACAGCCACAACTATGATAGATTAGGCTAAAATCGGTCATTCGTCTCATAAACTTTTCTAGGCCAAAAAACCTGTAACCACTACCATAGATATTGTCCGACGGCACTATCAACACAAACAACAACTAACCACTGCCACATTGCTAGATGACTTAAAAACCTACGTAAACTCACATCGGTTAGACCAGCAGCCCTATAGGTCCGATAGACGACGGTACACGTTGAGGATTCAACCAGGACAAGTTCTAATCGATGGCGTCGGATAGCACTACCAACACAACTAGAAGCAGAAAGCCTAAACCGACGGTTTGGATCTTGCAAGAGGTAATCGACGACAAACCAAGACTCTGATAGATAAGGCCACGAGCAAAACAACAACTCTGCTACGTACATGTTTCACATCAACACAGAACTACTGCTACAGTCTCATACCAGTTCCACACTATACAGTCTCTACAAAAGTTGGACAGCAACGTCCTACAAAAAACTAGTCCTACAAAAAACTAACTCTATCGACGTTCATAACTCCGGCGACGGCGTAGAAATCTAACCTAACCGGAAAAATGTTAGTTACGCACGAAAACGCAGAGACAAGGAAGAAGAAGACCCATAACTAACCTTACAGACTTTGACGGAGGCTGACGACGCTACGTTTGGCTGAATTCTGGCAATCGGCGTCGGTATCTGTTGCCGGCGTTTGAAATTACAGTCGGTACGGTGGTGAAGATTTTCAGAAGGTTCGACGTCGGTATCAGTGGCCGGGGTTTGCAATGACAGTCGTTTCTTTCGTGAAGAAGAAGAAAAGGTTCGACGTCGGTCTCGGTGGCCGGCAATTGATACGGCAGTCGGTTCGGTGGCAGTCGGTTAGGTGGCCGGCGATTGATACGGCAGTGGGTTGGAAGGTTCGCCGTCGTCTCCTGTTAAAGCTGCTTCGCTTTTTGGTTTTCTCTCTCCTCAAATTTAGAAAGTTGAAATTGGGGGAATTGGAACCAAAAAGTCAGATTAGAAGGTATAAAATTGTGGGTTTCAACAAAAACAACCCCTTTTATACCCTAGAGGGTATAATTGTCCATATTTTGGCTCTAGGTAGTTTATGAAACTAGTCCAAAAACGGGTACCATATTGGTATTTGATAGTTGAGAAGGTATTTATGGGTACTTTTCTCATATATATATATATATATAAATGATTAACAAACTTTTTTAATTATAAAGTATTTATAGCTAAATTAATTAAGGTTTCTTTCCTAATGATTTTTATAGGATAAAATATCCAATTGCGAAATACTTATCATGATTTCAATGTCAAAAAATAAATTAAAACCTATATATAATTTTGTGAAAATATATATAGAAAAAATCACTAACAAAAATAGGGGTGTGAATATTAAATAATTGAACAAAACTTAAGTAAAAATTTATAAAACCCACTTGTCATCTTATTTATAACTAATTTTTTTGAAAAGTTTAAATGAAAAAAAAAATTCTAAAAAATAACTAATAGTAAATATATAATTTTATAATATACTTTTTTGGTAATGTTATACAATTTTTTTTTATTTTGTTTGATAGGAAAGAAAAGCTGACATGTGCCATAGAAAAAAAAAATTTGTTAATGGTAACAGCAAATTTCATGAATAATTTTTTATATTAAAAAATAGTATAAAATATAAATATCACATAATAAAAAAATTAAAAAAAGTATAAGTAAAAAAAATTTATATTAAAATTTTATAAATAATGATAAAAGAAGCCTTTTAATTTAAAATAAAATTTGAAAAATATATTACCAAATAAAACAATTAAATACCTATAAAAAAGATCTATTTTAATTAATACAAATTTTATTGAAATAAATGAAAAAAACAGTTACAAAAATTGGGTTTGAAAAAAAATGGTTTTGAAATTTAATAACTTTTTGTTTTGATATATACGGCATAATTTAATTGGAGAAGGAGTGTAAATCTAAATAAAAATCCCTTAAAAATAAAAATAAAACTCTATATGGACATAATTTTTTTTTTACTCAAATTTGAAAAAAGAATTATATGATAAACTGTTTACTTTTCATCATTGTTAACTCTAGTTAATAGAGTGGGATAAGAACCTGCTAAAAAGATTTTAAAAAAATATATGTAATCAAAACCAAAGATTAATAAAAAAATCACGAACTGAGATTAAAATAAAACTAAGACAATATAAACTAAATTTGCAGAATAACTTTCATCTTAATAAGGTGGAAGAAGGAAGAACAAATAATTCTTGATCTAAAAAATTATAATAAAAGGGAATACAGAGAATGGAAAACGAAAACAAACCTAAAAGCGAGATAAAAAAGAAGGTATATTTAAATAGGTGAGAACATGCCATTATTGAAGATGTAGTAAAGCTAAAAAACGACACATTAAAATACGTGGCAGATCCATACATACGTGTCGTCTAATAAGATAACCTCCTAACTTAACAATATTTATATGAGATGAATCTTTTAGGCATTATTACGGGCCACTAACCAAAACTGAAAGTAATAAAACATAAATATTTAAAACTACTAATAAATAAATACTAAGAAGTAAATACCCTCTAATCCATGGTCGTCACGATCGAAAACAAAATTGTTTATACAAATATAAGGTTAAATTGGTAAAGTAGTGATTCACTGTTCATAAACACAGTAAATCACTACTTTAATATTTATAGTAATTTTGAGAAATTAGAATATAAGATTAGTCCGTGGTGGGTTTTTAGTTAAATTTTGACCCACGATTCCCCTAACTACAAAGACAGTTAATTTTGATCTCATTGTTAAATTATTTTAACTACAACTCTAGCTAATTTAGACTCAAATGTATTTTTAAATACATATAATTTCAAAATTTTAGGTTGACTTATACGTCTTTTATACATATTTGGAGTTTCACAATTTTTTTTTAATTTTTTTTTAAAATAAATGTTAAAATCACGTTAAAGATATTTGATGAGACCCCAGATAGGCTAACCTAGAATTTATAGCTAAATATTTTGAGATAATATTATTAGAAAGAGAAATAAAAGTAATAAATACTCAATGGTAATAAATGAATGTTCATCTTTTCATCAGAGTGTCGCCCTTTATATTTATAGTGACCAAAGTGGGCTTTAGAGCTTATTTGGCTCATTGATACATAGAATTCTTTACAATGTTTAAACTTATCTTACAGCATACAATGTGAGAAGCTGGTCAAAAAGTGAACCTTTGGCTTATAAGATATTTCCCTTGTTAGTAGCTTCCATATTCGTGTCGAATAGGTCGAGGCAGGAATATGGAAAGCCCCGTGGTAAGTTTTAAGGAAATGAGCCCACCAATTCTTGCGCTTGGAATAGATGGTTTGATCTGTTTCAGAGTGATAGATGACACTCGAGTTCACCCCATAGTGGAGACTTCGATATAAAACACCTCGAGGAATTTGAGAGACTTCAAAGAAGATTACTCCGCTTTAAAGATGTCGCTCTCCTGTTTCAATCGAGCTGGTTTATCTCTAAATACTGGTTATTGACAAAGTTTTTTCTTCAAAACGGACGCTTGCTCCACCCAAAGGAATTCAAAAATCTTTTAGAGCTCACGTTTTGTATTTTCCAAGGCCAGACCTGCAATTTATATAATATATCGTGCTTGCTCTAACCTATGGCTAGTGGTATACTTTGAGCCTAGCGGTACATGCGCAAGGCATTCCCTACGATTTGTCTCCTTGAATTGCTTATCATAATTGTTTTCTAAATAATGACGTGAGATTTGGTTGTACTCATAACTTTATGGTTCTCAGAGAAGTCATATCATACTTACTAGGTATGTTAGATCATTCCACGCGTCATTTTTCCCTAATCTATGAACTGGTTTCCCTTCCACGTGTAATCTTTTCCCTGACCTAGATGATTTCCTTATTTTGACTCGCCGAGGTTCCGTAGTGCTCGATGTTGGGCAGAATTTAGCGCAACGATGAAACTTCTTTCTATAAATACAAGGCACCTCAGGATGCCACAATCTTTCATAATCTATTCTCATCATAGTTTCTTTTTGAAAGCATAAGTTTCCCAAGAATATAGAAAAACCTTCTATTACCTCCGACTACGATCCTTTTCCAGCCATCGTGTACTTTTTCCAACCAAATCTTCACACATTCGGGTCCATTCTTCCTCGAATACCATCCAAACGAGGTTAGTCTATCATTATTTAGAATTTCCAACATGGATTCCCCCTGTAAGGCTTCCACCTCGAAAATGGATAGAGATAAGTCTAATGACCAACCACCAAACCTCATAAATATCCCCTCTCGACCTGACCAATCGGTCTTATCTTTTGACATCTAACCTCCAGATTGCGTCATCCTCGAGAAAATGTCTTATAAGTACCCTAACCCCAGCGAGATTCCCAAAATGAGGGTCCGATGGAAAATTATAGACAATGTCAAGTTTCGACTTCCAGTGAAAGAAGAGATATTTTTTTTTCTGAAACGTCCAACGAACCGGTATTCTTTACACATATTGTTTTATTTTAAATTTCGGTTCCCTTTCCATCCCCGACTTATGGAGTTGTTTAGTGCATCAAAACTTTGCCCTAGAAATATTAGTTAGAATGCTTAGAGGACTCTGATGTTCTTCATAATTTCTTCAGAGCGGTCAGAGATTACACTTACAACGGAGCAACTAATATTCAATTGCATCATTTACCATTATACAAACTATCTCAACTATATTCTCTCCTTCCTGAAAAAATATAGGTTGGTAACTGGTGTGGATGATTTATGATTGTAGGGTATTTTGGGTAATTTCTCAATAGGACATTAGATTTTATGTGAGGTTAGAGAGATGATAAAGGTGTGTTCTAGTATTTTTTTAGAGAAATTCCACCCCATTAATGTGGGTGGTTGGGGGTATTTATACTTTGTTTTAGGATCCGTGGGCCGTCCAGGTCGGATCTTGGATACAAGTCAGTTTTAAAGACTCTCAGGCCCAAAACCAAAAAAGGGTTTAATACACAACTGAGTCATAATCCACTCAAATCTACTAGTAATTGAAATTCCGATATAGAAAGAGTCCTTATTACCCCTTCAGATTTCTATTTAATTCCCTTCCAACAATATCTGACTTTAGGTCTTTCAAATAGAATGTTTTTGAAGAGCTAATTATATAAAAGAAGACTCGTATCAGAATTTTCTGGAATAGATGAGTAGTTGAGAGAAGACTTCGATCAGATCCGAGGGGATTTCCCATTGGCAAGGAGAAATCCAAAGGTCAGAGTTTTAATGAACAATTTTGTTACACGTGTCAGTTCCTGGTGTGACCTCCAAGCCGTTTTTTCTAGGTACTTGAACCTACATTTGAGAAATTAATCGGACTAGGTTATTAACCCCTAATCATTTTTTAGATTTTTCATCTCCCCTAGGTAAAGTACTCAAGTGTTTTCTCACCTATATATACATGACTGTTTTACTATTTTTATTTCTAGAGTGAGAAATTTTTTGCATCTAAGCCTCCAGAGAGATAAAGCTTAAAACTTCAAGTTATTATTGGTTTGAAATTTTTTATGTTCACAGCCAGAACTCCTATGATCAAAGGAGGCTGGTTGAACTAGTACGAATTGGAAAAGGAGAAAAATAAAGCAAGAAGAGCTACTGCACTCCCTGCTTATTCTGGTGGAGTGATTAGCCAATTAGTATCGGAGCCAGACAAAAGTTCATCGTTGCCCAAAACATCAGTAATAAAAAAGACTTATTTCATCCCAAATTTACATACACTAGATTCTGAATCTTCGGTTCAAATACCCTTGAAGTCTTCTTCTAAATACAAAACCGTCTCAAGTATCAAGAAAACCTCACCATTCATTGCCATGGGATCAGATGCTGAAAATACTACACCCCAAAGAGTCACTCGACTCTCTAATGCTAAAAGTACCATTCCATCTTCAAAAAATGTTAGTCCAGGGGTGAAAGAAACTTATGTTCAAGCCTATTTGGATCTGAATCCATCACTCCCTCCTCATGATGCTAAATGTGCTAAACCGGCCGATCAACGACCAAGTATAATGGAGGAAAACATGGAGGACTATGGGGAAGATACCCCTTTAGCAACGTTCGGAAATGCTAGAGTACCATAGCAGTTCGAACCACCAGAAGTAAGGTGGGGATGCCTAATACCGAAGCACTTCCAGAGTTCCTAAACGGGAAAGTATGGCCCAACTTCATCAAGGTTAGTGTGAAGTAGTTACTAGCTTTTCATAAAATATCTTATGTGTATAGGCATACTGCTGAATTGGATTGGATTAGGAAAAAATGGGGCTTTCTTGATTATGTTAAGGTTAAGATTCCCATCTATCCAGAAACTCCGATGGAATGTAAAGTTGGGAATATAGTGGTATACACTGAGGTCTTGAACTGGGGTCTTCGTTTCCCATTAGATCTAGAAATAGTTATGTATTTTCATTTGATAAAGCTCCGCCCAAGCCAATTAAGCCCCAATGCATGGTATACTTTGTTTGCCAGCATTATTACTTCAAAACTGTTAAAAATCCAATGCATATGGAACAGTTTGCCACTGTGGCTAGCTTGTGTAGGAAACACCATAACCCTTTATATCGTTACAATATGGGTAATGACTATAAGGTGGTTAATGAACTATTGGAGGCACATAAGCCATGAAGAACTCAGTTTGTCTACGTAAGTGGGTCTTGGGATAATAGAAAAAATATATCCACTAAAGGAATCCGAGTCAACTGAGCATACACTGGAAAAGCTCATGTGACTTCAGTTCAGATTTTACTATTACTTAGACTTTTATTTTGTTATGCCGAACTGATTGTAGTGTTTATGTTGTAGTGTGTTTGAATTTTTTCAGAGCACTTGGAGGCTGGAAGGACTACATTCACCAAGCTAAAAAAATGACCTTTAGAGAAGTGGGGGATTGCTTTCCACAATTGTTTTACTGCTTCAAATATGGTGAGGGCTCACTTGTGGAACACAAATGGGAATAGGGAACTTTCTAGGGAATAACTTACCGTCTCCCTTTCATTGGAGACCATCCTCAAAAGAACAGAAGAAAATGATGGTAAACTCTACTTGCTAGCCCGGAACAAAGCCCCTAGCCATCTGGACAAAATAAAAGAAAGAATAAGAAGAAAATGGAGAAAGTTGATGTGGTCCGTTCGGGTAATCCTGAGGGGATCAATACTGCTTTGTTAGGGGCAGTTGCTGTAACTGTGGTGAAACCGAAGGGCTAGAACCTCCACCCTAAATTAAGAAGAAAGTTCATAAGAGAGGTCATTAAGGTAGTGACCGAAGGGCTGGGAAAAATAAGAAAGACACCATAGGATCATAGATAATACTCCGACCCACAACTGCTACTCTTGCTCTGCCAACTGATGTTCCTTCATAGGAAGAAGTTCAAGCTGACCCCCTAGCTTGGTGCTTACTACAACCGAGCATCATACTCTTGAAGGTGATGTTAAACCGAATAACCTTGGTAATATGTATTTCAGCAAGTTTGACAAGGAGGACTTTGATCGGTAAAAAAAGTGGAGGCTTTAGGTAAAAAAAGAAGCTGAGCACCGAGTTGGAACAGTCCAAGACTGCCCAAGAAAACCTTCAAACTAATTGCTCCAAACTGGAAACAAATACATCTATAGAGATCAAGTCTCTGAAGGATCACCACGTTATTGATGCAAGCACCATTACCACATTATTCGAGGAGAAAAAGAAGCTGAATAAGGTTTTTAAAAAGAAAGAAGATAAAATTACTTCTCTGAAGTAGAATTAAACTCAAGAGATAGCTGCAACAGTGGAGAAGTATACTGCTAGTGTGGTGGATTCTATGAAAAAAAGGACGAGGGTATTAAAGCAGACATGGTTCTGTTATTTCACGAAACCTTTCCAAAAAAGAATTTTGGACCCCTGTGGAAGTTATTACCATATGACGAAATACCCTTTCATACCCTGCCACATGGTGATAAACATGGTGTCTCTTCAGCAAGTGGGTTTAATTCCGATGAGGGATTTGATAAGAGTTCAAGATCCGAATAAAGTTCAAGAATTGATGCTAAGAGTCCAAAGCAGGATAAAGATAAAGAGAAAGAACAAGAGAAAGGTGAAGGTAAGGAATGAATTGAAGGTAACGAGCCCTAACGTTGTTATACTTTTGATTTTATGTTTAAAACTAAAGTCCTTGCATGGACAAGGTATTTTGTTAAAGTCCTTGGATGGCAAAGGAATTTTGTTAAAGTCCTTGGATGGCCAAGGAATTTTGTGTAATGGCGGATCAGACATCTTTTGATGATTCAAACATTTTTTTAAAGTTGTATTTTCCTTCATATGCATTCCTCTCTCTTGTGTTTTATTGAGTAATTATTTTTTTCGATGTGTAGACCGAATGTTTAATTTATCCAATCACTTCAAATATATTTCATTTGAATACCCAAGGTGTTAAATAGGTGTTTAATTCATCGAGTACTTTAAACATATTTCATTTGAATACCTAGGGTGTTAAATATGTGTTTAATTCATCGAATACTTCAAAGATATTTCATTCGAAGGCCAGAGGTGTTTAATGGGTGTTTAATTCATCAAATCTCTTTTTGTATCCACTATAATTCTCTAAAAAATCATAAGATAATATTTATTTAAAACCGGACACCTCATTAAAACCTCCCCCTGCCACAAGGGTAGGAAAGAGTATGCCCACTAATATTTACATTGAAGTATAACAAAGTAAATATTTTACAATACGATTTTACTCTAAATATAACTTGAGATGCTCAATGTTCTATGGGTATTTCAACATGTTGCCTTATTTGTCTTGAAGTCTATATGTTCCTCGATTGATTTTATCACATACCATGTATGGGCCTTCCCATTTTGGAGCTAGTTTCCCAAATTTTTCTCATTGGTATGTAGGAAGACTTTTCTTAATACTTTGTCCTCTATCTGTAAATATCTTCTTTTTTACTTTAGCTGCAAACCCACTTCTCATCAAACTCTGATAGTGTGTTGTTCTCAAATGTGTCTTTACTCTTCTTTCTTCAATCAAATCCAACTGATTCCTTACTACCATACCATTAGCTTGCTTGTAATAGTTCTGTATCTGGAATGAAGGAGAAGTAGCTTCTGTAGGTGTGATTGCATCCATACCATAGACAAGAGCAAAAGGAGACTCTTGAGTAGCTGTGTCAGGAATAGTTTGGTAGGCCCACAATACTTCATGTAAGTAGCTTGGCCATTTCCAACAGCCTTTTCAAGGTTCTTTTTCAACCCTGTTAAGATTATTTGATTAACAACCTCAACCTTTCCCATTTGCCTGAGGATGGAAAGGAGAAGAAAAACAATGTTGAATTCCTCTTGACGTGCAAAATATCTCCATGTCTTTATTGTCAAACTACGGCCTATTGTCTGTAGTAGTACGTTCGGGAATTCCAAATCGACAACATATGTTAGATATGATAAACTTTATAACTTCCTTGGAAGTGGTTCCAACTAGTGGAGCATCCTCGACCCATTTAGAGAAATAATCTATTGCCACGATTATCGTTCGATATCCTCCAGAGGTAATGGGAAGAGGTCCAATTAAATCCAAACGCCATATGTCAAAAGGTATGGGTTCGGATATTGACTCTATGGGAACTGCTGGCACGTGGATCTCATTCCCATATTTTCGGCAAGGATCATATCTTTTGACCATATCTTTAGCATCTGTCATTATAGTGGGACAGTAGTATCCAACTAACAAAATTCCCACGGTTAAAGCTTTATAACCACAATGTGTTGAACCCTCTTCATGATGTAAATTGGTGTGGATAAAAATGGCCTAGGGGTAGGTAAGTAATTTCAAGTGGAGTTTTAAGGTGGTGTAAGGGTGTTTTACGGTGGTGTGAGGGTGTTTAAGGGTGTTTCAAAGTGTTTTAATGTGGAGAGAGAATTAAGCAGCTTGGCAGCAGTTAATTTTTCTTACCCATAGTTAATGCTGGTGGTTGGGTATTTATAGTATGAAATTTGGGCCCTTATGGGCTTTCGGGTCAAGTTTAGTGGACCCGGGTCATGTTTAAAGACCCATGAGTTCTAAGCAGGAGGACAGGTAGCTTAGTCAAGAAGTGTAGGTTTTTTAGTACTTCTGTCATAGTTCGAACAGCCTTAGGCTCATACTGGTTCGAAGTGATCTGTCCGGTCCAAAAGTTCTGTCCGGATTTCGGAGAGAATTACACTGATTTGCCCTTCCGGGGAGTATTCTGAATTCGGACTTATCAGGAGCCCCTTTTTTAGATGTTTGAACAAGTGTCCTTATCAAAGAACTGAAAAACAGTCCGATTATAGGAAGTGGTTTTTCAATCCGGAGAGAGTTGTGGACAAACCCGGACAGACCGAACGTTACGAATTCTAAACGGTTCTTGCCAGAGTTAATGGAACACGTGTCATTCTTTGATTGGTCACTTTAGCCGTTTTTTCACCTTGAACTTCGCACCACTTTCTCGAACAAGTTACCTCTTTTAAATGCCATTAATGACATCAGCGCCGCCTTCTAATCATTGCCCAACTTTTCGGATTCTCCTAGGAATCAACTTCTTTTTTCACTTTTACTATAAATTCTAATTCACTTTTCACTATCTCATTATCTCTTTCAAATTTCACTCTGCCATTTTTACTCAGAGCTTTATCTCTCTAGAATCTTCAAAACTCTCTTGGCTGTTTATGTTTACAGCAAGAACAGCACTGATCAAGGGCGGCTGGCTTAATCTCTCGGAATTGGAGAAAGCTCAAAGAGTTGAGAAGGAAAAAAGACTTGCAGCAGGGCTACCGTTGTCGCCTATTGAGAAACCAGCCCCTTCAATCGAAGAATCTGACAGAGGCTCATCTTCTTCTAAAGGTACCAAGCCAAAAAGGCTTTTTCAATCAACGCTTTCCACCATAGTATCTGGCTCCTCAGTTCAGGAGTCGATCCCTGCTGTTGAACCGGGAGTTACTGTCACTAGTGTTAGGAAAAAATCTTCTTTCATTGCTATGGGGTCTGATTCTGACCATTCCCCGGACAAGTTAATCATGAAAAGGCCAAGTCGGTTGGTCAAAGGGCTTTCTTCTAAAAACACACCCTCGAAGTCGGGGGCAAAAGATAGTGTATCAGGGTCTGGGGCAACTATAAGGGCTCCTCGGGAGAGGCTGTCAGGACTAGAGGCCAGCAGCCCACTACCCCCCAAGGAATCTTCTACCTCAGAAACTCAAATTGAGGTGAGAAGTCGAGTAAATACGGACAGCCAACAGTCCGGAGGATCAGCTCTGCCAAGCCTCAATCCTCCCCGGACTATTTCTACTGAAGCTCCCCCAACGATTATGGAGGAGAGGATGGAGGACTCCACTGAGGAGGTTAGATTTGAGTCCGAGTCCTCCGGACAGGTTGAAACTGCTATCGTTGTTGCCAAGAAGGGCAAAGAGGACTTGTATCTAAGGCGTCCGGACCTGCCGGAGAGCCTTGAAGGGAGAGTGGGGCCATGCTTTCATAAGGTGGAGTTCAAGTATCTTTTGGCTTTGTTGAAACCCAAGTACGCGTTCATCCATACTTCAGATCTAGGTAGATTGCGCACAAAGTGGGGAATCCCTGAGAACGTAAAGATAAGGATTCCTATCGATCCGGAGACCCCGATGGATTGCAAAAGGAATGAGATAGTCTTCTTCACGGAGCTATTCAACTGGGGACTCAGGTTCCCACTGGACCCGGAGATAGTGCGCTATTTTCACTTGGTCAAACTCTGCCCATCACAGTTAAGCCCCAACGGTTGGTTCACCTTGATGTCATGTATTATGGCGTCTAGGTTATCTAGAATCCCTCTTCCTATGGAAGAGTTTGCAGCTGTGGCCAACTTGTGCAAACATCATCAGTTCCCCTTCTACCATTTCAACATGGGGAACGATCTTAAAGCTGTCGCTGATCTCCTGGAGTCGGAGAGCAAATGGAGGAGCCAATTCTTATTTGTCAGTGGCTCATGGGAGAATGGCAAGAAAATTAAGACTGGAGAGAATCCAAGCCTCCTCAGGAGTAGATGGAGGAGTGACCGTAAGCTTCTCATCTTAAGTCTCTGTTCGAATTTCTCTTTTCTTTTAAGTTTATGCTAATTAGTTTCTCTTTTGTTTCATCAGAGCTGCCAAAGGAGTTTGGAGACTACCTGAAGGCCGGACAGGTCACCTGTGGTAAAATCAACGCTTGGGCCGCAGAGAACTGGGAGAACCAGTTCCATAAAGCCTTCACTGCTGGGAACTTAGCAAGGTCTCACCTGTGGAACACCACAGGTCGAAGAGACCTAACTTGGGAGGAGTTCTCCACCCAACCTGATGAAGACATCGTGCTGAGAAGGTCTCACGAACTGGATGGGACTCTCTTCCTTCCTGCCCGGGCCAAAGCCCCAAGTAAAATGAAGGGCAAGAAGAAGAAAGGCAAGAGGGTAGCAGGTGACGATGAGAAGGAGGCCCCAACAGACACAGAAGGACTGGCACAGGCTCAGATTGATGCAGCTCTTCTACAGGTGGTGGAACAGGAGAGTGAGAAGCAGGAAGTGAACCTCCCTAAGCCTACAAGGGCCTCTAAGAGGACTCGCAAGCAAACAAGTGAGAGCGCTGACAGGGAGGCCAAGAAGAAGAAGTCTTCCCAAGGAGATGAAGTTGCTCTCTGGGACCCGGAGCCCTCTTTCCCTACTGACCCAACATTGGCTGAAGAGATCCCAAGGGACTTGCAAGGAGAGATTCAAAGGGAGTTTACTACAGATGAAGTTGAGAGAGGAGAGCTCAACTTAGATGAAATGGACATCACCGGTCTGGGTGGACTTGGTGAATATTTTCTTGGGCTGCCCAGAGACGAGTTTGCAGGGCCCTATGTCCCTCCAAGCAGCTCCAACACAGTTAATTTCAACGGTAAGACTTTTATGGTTTCCAATAAGAAGGATGTTATAGCCCATTCTATCCTTAGCAACGTGCAACCAATACTTACTTTGGAAAGGCAAGTCCGAAGTCAGGCAGACACCATCAAAGACCTCAAGTCGGAGAAGGAAAAACTGTCCGAAGACCTCTGGACTGCTGCCAATAAGGTTGATTTGCTCAAGGAGTCAAATGATCAGCTAAAGAAGAATCAAGATGAAAGCAACACAAAAGCTGCTTCCTTAGAAGAGACCGTAAAAGATTTCCGGGCTAAGCTGTCCGGACTGGAGAAGGACCTGACAGCCTCAAGAGGAGAAACTGCAGCAAAGGAGAAGCTTGTCACCAACCTGACCACTGACAAACTTGCTTTAGAGAATGCAGTGACTCAGGCTGTTGAAGAGAAAGCTGCTTTGGTGAGGGATCAAGAGGCCATGATCAAGGCCAAGATCAACACCTATGCCAGGGAGATGATCCAAAGTGAGGAGCTAATGATTCAAAAGGTAAAGTCTGATATGGTCCTCCTGTTTCATGAGAAATTCCCGAAGAGGAGACTAGGGGAATTATGGCGCTATGTGGATGATGATGATCTCCCATACTGGACCATGGTTGATGAGGGGTACTCCGGTGAGTCTTCGTCCGGTGAAGAAGAGGAAACTGGAGAGAGCCCAGGTGAGGAAGAGATTGACCCCAAGGGTAAAAAGATAGTTGAAGAGAAAAGTGACACCAAGGGAAAGAAAGCAAATGAGGGTGAGCTATCTTCAAAGGCTCAACCTTAACCTATAATTTATTTTGTTTATCTTTTGTTCGAACTAAAGTCCTTGGAAGGCCAAGGCACTCCTTTTGTGATGTTGTCCGTATTATTCGGACAGATTTTTGTACTGTGCCCAAACTTACTCAAAAAGTCCTTGGAAGGCCAAGGCAGTTTTAAATTGTTGAATGAATATCTTATTTTGCTCAACCATCCTCTTCTTTCATTGTTTGTTTAAATAACTGGAGTTTAAATAATTTTATTGTATTGTGAGAGTATTAAGACTTTCCGGCTAGAATTTAAGTAGCCCTTAGATCTTTTAACCCGGGTAGTATGATAAGAGACAAAATGTTTAAAAATACTTAGAGAATTTTGAAGAAGGCACCAAATTTCATTGAAAACTCTTCGTGCCACCGAAGAGGGGAAGGTATGCCCCCAAATATTTACATGGATGTTTAAACAAGTAAATATTTACATAAGTTTTATTCCAAGTACATTCAAAGGTGTTCAATATTCCAAGGGTGAGTTAAAACCCTGCCATCTTTGTCTTCCAACCAGTATGTCCCAGGCTTGATTCTTTCAACCATAGTGTACGGACCCTCCCAAGTTGGGGCCAGTTTTCCGAAGAGCTTTTCCTTAGTATGCAAGAAAACTTTCCTTAATACTTTATCTCCTGGTTGAAAATCTCTTCTTTTAAATTTAGAAGCAAACCTGCTTCTCATCAAGCCCTGATAGTGTGCCATTCTAAGATGAGCTTTTACCCGTCTTTCTTCGATTAAATCAAGCTGATTTCTAATTGTCATCTCATTAGCCTGTCCGGAGAAGTTATGAACACGAAAGGAGGGGAGTGTCTTCTCTATGGGAGCTACTGCATCCATTCCATAGACCAAGGCAAAAGGGGATTCTTGTATTGCAGCCCCAGGTGTTGTTCGGTAGGCCCATAAGACTTCTTGTAGATAGCTAGGCCACTTCCCAGCAGCTCCTTCTAAATTCTTCTTTAAACCGGACAGTATCGTTCTATTAGCCACTTCAACTTGCCCATTGGCTTGAGGGTGGAAAGGTGAAGAAAAGCAGTGCTGAATACCCCTTGAGGCACAGAAGCTTTCCATTTCTCTGTTGTCAAACTGTGGCCCATTGTCTGTTGTTATTTTCTGGGGGACACCAAATCTGCAACATATGTTGGATAGAATGAATTTTATAACAGCTTTTGAGGTTGTCCCTGCCAAGGGGGCTGCTTCTATCCACTTCGAGAAGTAGTCAATGGCTACAATTATGGTTTTACGCCCTCCGGACACCACAGGGAGAGGCCCAACTAAGTCCAATCCCCATCGAGCAAAAGGGACGGGCTCAGAAATTGATTCCAAAGGAATGGCTGGTACATGAATTTCATTGCTGTATCTCTGGCATGGGTCACACCTTCTTACCAGCTCCTTAGCATCTTTCATAATCGATGGCCAATAGTATCCCGAGAGTAACACTCTTCTTATCAAAGCTCTAAATCCACAATGGGCTGATCCCTCACCATCATGCAATTCGGAGAGAACCATTTGTGACTCATGATCCCCTAAACAACGTAGGAGAGGTTTGCTGTAGGATTTTTTGTACAAGACTTCTCTAATCATAATGAAACCACGAGCCCTGTGTTTCAATGTTCTGGCTTGTGATTTATCCAAGGGCATGATGCCATCGGACAGATATTGTATAAGAGGAGACCTCCAGTCTTGAGGCCGATTTACTTGTACTTCAAAGACTTCCTCTTTTATACCTTCATTGAGTTGAATAGAAGGGCTTTCAAGCACATGGATCCATGGGTAGGACTCCGTATATGCTATCGTTGCTAGTGAGTCTGCTAGCTCATTTTCTGCCCGGGGGATGTGCTCATAGATAACAGCTTTAAATTTCAACGCTTCATTTTTTAGGAGGAGTAAATACTTGATCAACTGTTCCTTTCTAGCTTCTGATAGGCCCAAGGCATGGTGGACTAGCAACTGGGAGTCACTTAGTAGCTTGACTCTTTTAGCTCCACAAATGTAGGCCAATTTTAACCCAGCTATAGCTGCTTCGTATTCAGACTCATTATTGGATGCCCTGAAAGCAAAACAAATAGCCTGGAACATGTTGTCCCCGTATGGGGAAGTGAGACATATTCCTGCCCCAGATCCCATGGTACTGGATCCTCCGTCTGTTCGGACAATCCACACTTTCTTGTCTTTTGAATCAGTAGGTTGTTCGGAATCCCTATCAGAATGGAATTCAACCAGAAAGTCAGCCACAACTTGAGCTTTTACCGCTGTTCGGGGAGCAAAGTCTATGTCGAAGTCCCCCAACTCTACTGACCACTTTGTCATTCTGCTCGAAATGTCTGCTTTTTGAAGGACATTCTTTAAAGGGAAAGAAGTCCGGACAACGATAGGATGTGCCTGGAAGTAGGGCCTCATTTTTCTTGCAGCTATTACCAAGGCCAACGCCAGTTTTTCGAGTTTCAAGTATCGCCTCTCAGCATCAATCAAGCTTTTGCTGATATAGTACACTGGGTGAGGATACCCATCAACCTCCCTTACTAGCACATCACTGATGGCACAACTTGAAACAGCCAGATATACAAAGAGAGTCTCCCCATCAACCGGTTTGAACAAAGTCTTGGGAGAGGAAAGATGTTTCTTGATTTCATTAAATGCTTCATTACACTGTGGTGTCCATTCGAACCCCTTTGCACCTTTCAAGGTTTGAAAGAATGGAGCACACCTGTCCGAAGATCTGGAGATGAATCTGTTCAAGGCAGCCAATCTCCCCGTTAATCGCTGTACTTCTTTAATGTTTCGAGGAGGCTCCATCTGGAACAAAGCATTGAGTTGGTCCGGGTCGGGCTGTATTCCATGCTCACTTATGATATACCCTAAGAACTTCCCGGACTGCACTCCGAACACACACTTTTCAGGGTTTAGTTTCAAATTTACTTTGGCCAAGTTGGCAAAAGTCTCCTGGAGGTCGGACAAGTGCAACTGCTCATCCATGCTTTTTACCATCATATCGTCAATGTAAACCTCCATATTTCTTCCAATTTGATCAGCAAATTCCTTGTTGACTAACCTTTGATAAGTAGCCCCAGCATTTTTCAAGCCAAAGGGCATCACCTTGTAGCAATGTAGACCCCTATCAGTGACAAATGTAGTATGCTCTTGATCTTTTGGATCTACTCGGATCTGATTGTACCCAGAGAAGGCATCCATGAAGGAGAGTAGCTTGTTCCCAGAAGTAGAGTCTACTAACTGATCTATCCGGGGGACTGGATACAAATCTTTTGGACAAGCTCGATTGAGGTCTGTGAAGTCAATGCACATACGCCATTTGCCATTCTTCTTTTTTACCAAGACAGGATTGGCAGTCCACAAAGGGTATTGAGATTCTTTAATGTGCCCCATCTTTGTGAGTCTATCAACCTCTTGTACAATGACATCAGCTTTTTCTTTTGAGAAAGCTCTCCTCTTTTGTACTACTGGTGCCACATCTCTTCGGACAGACAAGCGATGGGAAATCACCTCTGATGGAACTCCAGTAACATCAGCGTTGTACCAAGCAAAAACATGCTGATGGTCTTTTAAGAATTTCAACATTCTTTCTTTCAACATTGGTGGCATTTTGGACCCTATCTTGACGTTTTTTCCTTCTTCCAAGCAGTGTGTTTCAACCTCTTCAACCGGAATCAATACTCCGGGGGTCTCTCTGGGGTCATCAATTTCACCCTCACCCCCAGAAAGGCCCTCAAACTGCTATTGATCATTTATACGGACTGCCCCCAGCGTTCGTGGAGCCAAGGCAGTGGCATAGCATTCTCTTGCAACCTTTTGGCTGCTCCGGACAACCCCAACCTGCCCCTGAACAGCATACTTTAGACACTGATGGACTGTCGAAGCCACCGCATGCATCCTAGAGAGCCAAGATCTCCCTAGAATAGCATTGTAGCAGGTGGGACAATCCACCACAATGGAGAGTATTCTGACCATTTTCTTGAAAGGGCCCCTGCCCAACAACACTTCTTCTTCAAACTCCCCGATCACATCGGCTGAACTGCCCGTGAAGCCCACGATTGACCTGTCTGACTTTTGAATCACAGTTGGATTTTTCATTTTCTTGTAAGTGTCTAGGAAAAGGATATTGGCAGAGCTTCCAGTATCTGCCAGAATTCGCCTTATCTCATTGCCCCCTACTGATGCTCCTATAACAACAGCATCCTCATGAGGGCCAGCAATGTTTCTTAAATCATCCCCATCAAAGATAATGAATGGGAATGAATTTGATGATTGATAAGAGGTCATGCCCCCTTCTAGCTGGGAAGCCAAATTATGAACATGCCTTTTTCTTGATGAAGTAGTAGGAGCTGTTACAGTGTCCCCTCCGAAAATTGTCAGTGACTCAAAGAATTTAATGAGCCCGGAGACCGATCTAGAACGCTCCTCTATAGCACCCACTCTGTTTCTTGTTGGATCAGGATCCAAGTATTCAGATTCGACATCAAACCTTTCAACTATTACCATAGCCCCCTCCGGGGCAGCATTAACCGGACCAGCCCGGTGAGTGTTGTCAGGCCTGTTGCTTCCTTTTCTTTTAACGTATGCACCCAACTTCCCCCTTTCAATCAAATTTTGTACCTCTTGTTTCAACGCTATGCAATCATCAGTGGTATGGCCAATATCATTGTGGTATTGGCAAAATGAGTTATTACGATGCTCTCTGGGAGACTGCAAGGTTGCCGGTCTCCGGTAGTGTACCTCATCTTTTGTTTTATCAAAAATGGTGGCCACGCTTTCTTTAAGTTCTGCGAACCACTCTGGTTGGACCCATGGCCCTCTTTTGTTTCTGGATTGCTGACTTTGAGCAGGAGGAGCTGGCTGGGACTGAGCTTTTCCCCTACCATGCCCCTGTCCGGTTTCTCTTGCTCTATTCCCGGACTGGTTTTGATTTGGAGTTGGTGCCACCGGGGTGGATCTCACCTGTCTGTGCACCCTGGTCTTTTTTGTTTCATCAACGTTTATTTGCTTGCCAACTTGATTCAGCAATCCTCCCCAGGTCATGGCTTTCTTCCTGGTCACCGAATCAGCCAGGTTGCTTGGGTTCAAACCTTGTCTTAGGGATGCTATTGCCACCTGTTCGAAGCAATCAGCCAACCCATTATTTGTGTTTACAAAATGACTTATGTACTCCTTTAACGACTCATTTGGCTCTTGGGCACAATGGATTATTGTGTCTCCATTGCCCTTCAGCTCCTTACTCCCCACAAACTGCCTTCGAAAGGCCACCCAAAAAGTATCAAAGTCTTTAATACAACCCTGAGGCAGGCTGTTGTACCATTTCAGAGCACTCCCCGTAAAAGATTGGGAGAATGCCCTACAAAGTAGTTTATCATCATCATCAAAATTCATCATGAAGTTCTTGAATTGCTCCAGATGATTGTCCAGATCAGTACTGCCATCATACTTCTCCATCTTAGTACTGTCAAACCTCTTAGGGAGGTTTCCGGACATGATTTTAGAAGACAGTGGAGACTGCCTCCAATTCCTTCCACGACTGAACACGGTATCCTCATTAGGAGTTGCAAAGATACCTGGCTCATCGTGGAAAGCAAAAGGATCCATCAACATCTTGTATGTATACCTCCGGTGGTGAGATGACCCCTTTCCAATATGCCTCTTCATTCTTCCATGATGATCTCTTTATCTCGAATACTTCTTAACTTGCTTTTGTTTCTTCTTGGTTCGACCCTCGTCACTGCTAGAGGACAAGGATTTTTCGTTTCCCTCACTGTCCGAAGAGCTGCCCGAAGATTCTGAACTTGAGTCAGAGCTCTCCACAGGCTTGGACTGGTGAGACTTCTTAGAGCTGGCATGTGTCTTTTTAGTGCTCACACGAGTTTTTGAAGCCTCAGGCTCTCGAGGGTTGTCAGTGTGATGAGCAACTGACGCTTTGGATTTCTCTTTCATGCTCATCTTGGCCTTTTCAGCCCTCAGAGCTTCTATCTCAAGCTTTAACCTGTCGCGCTCTTGGACTGTATACTCATCGTTCTCCTCCACCACTTCGAGCAAAGCTGGTGGAAGCTCTGGATTATACGAATTCATTCGGACAGAAATTCTTTGCTTGGTTTCGAATACTTGATTCAGGCACCGTCGCCTCCCACTGTGGTCGCCAATTTGGTGTGGATAAAAATGGCCTAGGGGTAGGTAAGTAATTTCAAGTGGAGTTTTAAGGCGGTGTAAGGGTGTTTTACGGTGGTGTGAGGGTGTTTAAGGGTGTTTCAAAGTGTTTTAATGTGGAGAGAGAATTAAGCAGCTTGGCAGCAGTTAAGTTTTCTTACCCATAGTTAATGCTGGTGGTTGGGTATTTATAGTATGAAATTTGGGCCCTTATGGGCTTTCGGGTCAAGTTTAGTAGACCCAGGTCATGTTTAAAGACCCATGAGTTCTAAGCAGGAGGACAGGTAGCTTAGTCAAGAAGTGTTTAGGTTTTTTAGTACTTCTGTCATAGTTCGAATAGCCTTAGGCTCATACTGGTTCGAAGTGATCTGTCCGGTCCAAAAGTTCTGTCCGGATTTCGGAGAGAATTACACTGATTTGCTCTTCCGGGGAGTATTCTGAATTCGGACTTATCATAAATCAGATAGAACATTTTGGGACTCATTAAATCCTAGGAAATGTAGGAGAGGTCTAGTAAAAGATTTTTTTGTAAAGAATTTCTCTCAACACTAGGAAACCACGAGCTTTGTATTTTACTTTTCTAATCAAAATTTTATCTGGTGGTAGAACTCTATTAGTAATGAATTGTAGTATTTCATACCTCCAATATTTATATCGTACACCAGATATGTTCATATTTTCTTAGTTTCATCCCCCCAAACCGAACTTATGGATGGAAATTATTGCATAAGGATCCATGGATATGCTTCAGAGTAGGCTATAGTAGCTAAAGAATCTGTCATAGTATTCTCCAATCTAGGGACATGCTCATATCGAACACTTTTAAAACCCATGGCTACTTCTTTCAGGATTTTTAGATACTTCATCAACTAATATTTTTTAGTCTCAAATTATCCTTGAGCATGATAGATAAGTAACTGGGAATCATTTACTAACCGGACCCTCTTTGCTCCACATATTTGAGGTAATCTTAAACCGGCTATTGCTGCTTCATATTCTGATTCATTATTGGCTGCCCTGAAACCAAAACATATAGCTTAGTACATAGCATCACCATAAGGGGAGGTTAGACAAATTCCAGCTCCACATCCCATCGTACTAGATCCACCGCCTGTTCGGATTATCCACTATTTCTTACACTTGTTTTCTTGAGCTTCTTCATAAGGTCTTTCAGTTTGGAATTCCAACAGGAGATCAACTATTATTTGAGCCTTGATTGCAGTTCGAGGTGCAAAATCAATATCATAGTCTCCAAGTTCAACTAACCACTTAGTCATTCTTCGTGATATATCAGCTTTTTGTAGAGCATTCTTTGAAGGAAAATATTTTCAGACTGTGATAAAATATGATTGAATATAATGCCTCATTTTCCTGGCTGCTATTACCAATGCCAAGGCTAACTTTTCTAACTTCAAATACATTTTTTCTGGTTCCCTTAAACTCTTACTTATGTAGTATACGAGCAGAGCTAATTATCCATTTCCCTTACTAGTACAACACTCACTGCATACTCCGATACAACTAAATACATATAAAGTTTCTCTCATTGACTGGGTTTGAACAAGGTATTGGGCGATGACAAGTGATTTTTTATTTGCAGAAAGGCTTGGTCACACTATGGAGACCAATTAAAATTCTTAGCATTTCTCAAAACTTGGAAAAACTGAACACACTTGTCCGATGACCTTAAAATAAACCGATTCAATGCAGCCAATCGTTCGGTTAGTCTCTGGAATTCTTTAGTATTCTGAGGGTGGTCTATAGCTAATAAAGCATTGAGTTGATCTGGATCAACCTGAATCTATATTTCACTTATGATATATCCTAGAAACTTGCCAGATCAGACTCCAAAAGTGCATTTTCAGGGTTTAGCTTCAAGTTGATAGCATTCCAGTTAGAAAAAGTTTCTTGAAATCCGATATGTGATCTTCTTCCTTGAGGATTTTTACCATCGTGTCATCTATATATACCTCCATATTTCTGAAAATTTGGTAAGAAAATATTTTATTTACCAACCGTTGATTGGTAGCTCTAGCATTCTTCAACCCAAATGGCATCATATTATATAAATGAAGCCCTCTATCAGTTATAAAGGTGGTATGATCCTGATCATTCAGATCCACCTGAACCTGATTATACCATGAAAAGGCATCCATAAAAGAAAACAACATGCTCTATTAAGAGTCAGTGAAGTCGATACACATGCACCATTTCCCATTCTTCTTCTTGACTAAAACGAGATTAGTTGTCCATAAAGGGTATTGAGATTATTTTATATGACCCACCTTGGTTAGCCGATCTACTTCTTGCACTATCAAAACAGATTTTTCTATGGAAAAGTCCTCATTCTCTGTACTACTGGCCCGACATCGGATCTGACTGATAACTTGTGGCAGATCACCTTGACTGGTACTCCAGTTACATCATTAATGCACAGTGAAAATACGTGTAAATTGTTAGATAAGAAGGATAATAACTTTGTTTAAAACTCAGCGGTAATATAGTCATAATCCTAACACTTTTCCTTATGCCAGACAATGGATTACAACTTCTTCAATGGGTATCACAGCACTAGGAACCTCTCTTGGTTCATCTATTTCATTCTGATAAGTGAAAGGCTCCACTAGTTGCTATTCTTTGTTAATCTTAACTACCTCAAGTGATTTTGAGGCAAGGGCTGTTACATAGCACTTTCTAACGACTTTCTGTCTGCTTCGCACAACACCCACTTGTCCTCCCACAATATACTTTAGATATTGATGGACAGTTGAGGCCATATCATGCATCCTAGAGAGCTAAGATATTCCAAATATAACGTTGTAGGATGTAAGGTAGTCAAACACAACAAATAACACTCTTACCATTTTTTTTAAATGGCTTTTTTCTCAATAGTACTTCATTTTCGAATTCACCAATGACATCGGCCGAACTCCCAGTGAAATATATAATAGTTCTGTTCGATTGTTGCATAACAAAATGGTTTTTCATCTGTCTATAAGTGGTTAGAAAACACATTTTCCAAACTACTAGTGGCAATTAAGATTTATCGTATGTCATTTCCCCCAATGGATGCTCCTATTTCTACAACATCTTCATGTAGACCAGCTATATCTCTTAAGTCGTCTTCATCAAAGACTATGAAAGGAGCAGGAGTTTGGTAAAGGTGTGTGGATATTTTTCCTTCCAACTGAGTAGTCAAACTGCTGACATGCCTTTTTCTCGAAAAATTTGAGGGTGCTGTTCCAGCATTTCCCCCAAATATTGTTAATGACTCAATTTTTTTGACGAGATCAGAAACCTTGCAGAATCATCTATTATTATCCCTAGTTGATTCAGATCTGGATAAAGATCAAGATATTCAGTGCCCACATCATTCAACAATCACCATGGTATCTTCCTCTCTGGATATCCCTAGAAGGGTTAAAGAAGTTATCAGAGGTGCATTATTATTGGACTGTGTGTTGTCTGGTCTACTGCGCTCTTGTCTTTTAATGAAGACACCCAAATTTCCACTCTCAATAATATTTTTTATTTCTTGATTTAATGCTATACAATCATTGTTATATTTACAAAAGTGAGTACTTCGAGTCTCTCTATGGGATTGTAGTGGAGTTAGCCTTCTAAAGTGCACATCATTCTTAGTTTTATCAAATATTGTTGCTACTCTTTCTCCCAGCTCAACAAACCATTCAGGGTGGACCCAAGGGCCTCTCTTACTTCTAACCTGCTGGTTTTGATTGAAATGATTTTGTTTGGACTGATGGGATCCATGTCCAGATTCTTTTGACTTGTAATTAACCATAGGCTGGGATTGAGTTGTTGTTTGTGGAGTCGACGTTGTAGCAATAGATTTGTTCTGAGAAAGGACTCTAGAATTCTTGGTTTCTTCTACTGTGATCTGTTCCCCAACATGATTTAACAACCCACCAAAAGTCATAACTTTCTTTCGGGTTACTAAATCAACTAAATTTCCCAGATTCAATCATTGTGTTAAAGAGACGATTGCCACTTGTTCAAAACAATCAGCAAGCCCATTCTTTGTATTGACAAACCTACTGATATACTCCTTCAAAGATTCATTTGGATCATGAGAACAATGAAAAATAATATCACCGTTTTATTTGAGCTCCTTGCTTCCAACAAATTGCCTCTAGAATGCAACCCAGAACATGTCAAAATTCCTTATAGAGCCCTATGGAATACTATTGTACCATTTGAGGAAAATTCCCTTAAAATTTTATCAGGATTCCCGGCACAACAACTTGCCATCATCGTCAAAGTTCATCATAATTGTTTTGAACTGCTCAAGATGGTTTTCCGGATATTTACTTCCATCGTACTTTTCCGTTTTAAAGCTATCAAATCGCTTGGGAAGGTGTCAGAATAATATTTTTGAGGATAAAAGAGATTGCCTCCAATTGTGATTACGCCTAAATAAGTATCTTCATTGGTAGTAGTAAAGATACGTGGTTTATATTTAATGGAAAACATATCAAACAACAAAAGATCAGCCGAACCCTTTACTTTACCGTGATACTTGTTCTTTTTTATTCTACCCTTTCTATCCATTTTTCTTGTATGTTTCTTAGTTAGCCTTATTTTCTTCTTTAGGCGGCCCTCATCACTACTGGATGATAGTGACTTTTCCAGGTTTGATTCACTTGACGAACTATCAGACGACTCTGAAGTTGTACTCACAGCGTGTTTAGACCGATATGTTTTTTTAGAGCTGACACGAGGCTTTGTGGATAGCTCATTATCACCAGGCTCACTTGTAGGATGCACTCCGGACACATCCGACTTTTCTTTTACTCATGTTCAGCTTAATTTTGAGCCCTTAAAGCTTACATTTCAGCCCTCACCTTATCCCGTCCATCTTGCATGAACTGTCTTTCATCTGGATTGTGACGAGGAATATTTTCATGGACCACGCCCTCAACTCGTGTAAGTGGAGCATCAACCCCCAGATGTAGAACATCCTGTACGTTAAGATCCATATCTTAACGATATCCAAAATGTCCTTTTCTACAGGTTTTGAATTTTCTATTCAGACACCATCATCCCCCACCATGGTCGCTCTTTTGGTGTGGATGATTTATGACTGTAGGGTATTTTGGGTAATTTCTCAATAGGATATTAGATTTCAAGTAAAGGGTAAAGAGATGATAGAGGTTTGTCCTAGTATTTTTTTAGAGAGAGCCACCCCATTAATGTGGGTGGTTGGGGGTATTTATACTTTTTTTAGGATTCGTGGGCTGTCCGGGTCAGATCTTGGATACGGGCCAGCTTTAAAGACTCCGAGGCCCCAAACCAAAAAGGGTTTAACACACAGCTGAGTTATAATCCACTCAAATCTATTGTTCATTGAAATTCCGATATAGAAAGCGTCTGAATTATCCCTTCGGATTTCGTCATAATTCCCTTCTAACAATATCCGACCCTATCAATAACCAATCTGCAGGAATCCAAAAAATAATAAAGGAAGCGATTTATTTTTGTATGGGACGCGTGGAAAACAAGGATTCTCATAAATTCGACTAATCCAACCTTTATTAAAAACTCATAGAGTAGCAAGAGTAATTATCTCGTGTCAGTTAACCGATATGAACTTGTGGTATTTCTATATATTTTCGCGACTAATCACTACTTTTATGTTAATGGTATTAATGTAGAATACACAAAGTTTTTTCACGCCAATGCCGAATTAGGCAAAGAGGGACTCTTGAAGTTGAGTAGTTGGGCAAAAAACGCATGAGATAATGAATTTCATATATGCTTCACCCGCAACAACCTGATTGGCTCAAAATTATGGCACCTCCCTGATGACAGCGAGGGAACCGTTAGAGCCGTCTTTTCGAAGCTCAAAGCAAACTTAGATAAATACCTCGAACTATCCGTTATAATAAAAATTCAAAACAAATGATCTTCCCAAACAGAAGTACATGGTCGTTCGTAGAAGAGGACAAAGCATGACAGGTGTTTAGATTCTTCTCATGGATCAAAATACGGGTGCTGATCTACCTTTCCATAAGAGACTTCTACTGACAGAGTTCGTTGTGTAAAGGTAGAAGATGAATAAAGTTGCTCATGTAACATCACAGTGACTCATGATTCAGATTATCCTTCCAATAGCTTAAACTGAAAAGTAAAGCTCTCGAATCATAGTTGATTTTCAAGTCCTGTCTTAAGTCACATATATGCAAAGGCCTTGGTTCGTATTCTGCTGGTCACTCACCAAACTATTTTTGACGCTATGGCTTGGCACTTAGCTTTGCATAACGAGGTAATTTCATTTTCATACTAACTTGTGTTAAGTTCACGCCTTCATTACTTATCCACCATTATGTATTTGTAGGACTTAAACAGTCCTTGGCCTATACTACAAGAGATAAAAAAACAAGGACTCTCATATCAACTTATCCATCTTGATGAAGAAACCTATCAATCAGATTGATGGCGAAGAATCAGAGAATGTGAGGTGGCATATTAAAAAAATATCTCTCGAAAGAAAAAGGCTCCAAATCTAGAAATACATTATGGCCGACGAAACTATTAGTAGTCTTAGGGACAAAGTCACCAAACTTGAAGAATAAACCAAGAAGATGAAAGAGAAGCAAAATTAAGATGCGCATGGGTATGTTAGTTGCTAGAAGATAAAATATATTAGTTCCGGGATGACATGGTTTTGGAATTCCATCGCTGCTTCCTTGATCTCAAATTGGGATCCTTTTGGGAGCATGTTCTTGAAACACCCTTCAGGGGTGTCGTTGGAGTTCAACTTGGGTATTGCGTCTGAGTTCGAAAGAAGAGAGAGAGGAAAAAACTGATGGGTTAAGTCAAACTGACCTAAGTTCGGACCTTGCAAACCCCACAAATAAGGACTCCCAAAGCGATGGTGATGCCTCATCCACTACTTTTGCTTCTAAAGTTCCTCCCGAAGTCGAATGATCTGGAGCCTCACACTTCGTATTCAAATTTCAGTCCACTTACATTATACTTGGATTATATGTATTTTTTTAACCGTCAATAATCATTAAGTCACAGAAGTTTTAATAGTTTGCGTTGCCCTAAAAACTTGTAATTCTTATGCAAATACATTATCATGAATTGAAACAGAAAATTCTTTGAGCTATATAGGCTTTCACTTCACGTTTTGACATTCGTTAGCATTTTTATCTTTAGGCGGTGTTAGGAGTTTGGTTTTATCCAAAACCCTCAAAGTAGGAGATATCTTAGGAGATATGTGGAGTTCGGTTTTACCCAAACCCCTCGAGCTAAGAGTTCGAAAGTATACCCATTTTTTTAACTCCCACAACACCCCATACTTTTAAGTGTCGCTTGGATAAGATTTTCACCAAATCTACGAAGTACTATCATATATTATAACATGCCAACCAATATGTTGGTTTACAAATTCTAATCCGAAAGTCTAGGCCTATGTCACCTTACATTAACTGCATTTAGTTGTGTTACAAATATAACACTAGATATTAGGTGTTTGAAACCTTTATCATTATTCTCTAGTTCTGGAACCACCTATGAGATCCTCGACCCACTTGCCCTGGTGGTTCCCGCCCTAACCCCCGCACTCCCTGGTATCTTGTAACCCATTCTTTGTATAAAAAACTCTGTCATGTAATTTTTCAAACTCAATTCTGGATTTTGTTTGTAAGGGATGATGCAGTCCCCATTTCCTTCGATAATTTTAGAACCCATAAATTGATTTTTAAATTTTACCGGACAATTTTAAAATTTGTAATATAATATTTGAAATATTATTGAGCCAAGCTAGAGAGCATCATATAAAGATCATGCTGAATACAATTTACTTTATTTGCTATGAGCATATAATACTTGAATAGTGATAAAACATGAGTTACAATTAAAATCTTGTCTTCAGTAATGGACCTAGTCATGCTCACTCGATGACCTCATTCAAGGACCTCTTCTAAGGACCTCATAATATTCAGTTGAAGACCTATTCTAAAGAAAAATTGTCTAAGGACCTTGTCATGCTCAGTTGAGGACATCGTCTAAAGACCTTGTCATGTTTAGTTGAGCACCTCGTCTAAGGACTTAGGAATGCTTAGTTGAGGACTTTGTCTCGTCAAGCTCAGTTGAGGAGTTCATCTTCAAAACATTATATTCAGGACTTCTTTTATAAAATATAAGCATACAAAGAGCTGCACAAGAGTGATCATACATGTAACAATATAATTTATATTGGTTACTAAAAATGTATCTTAGACGGTTATAACTGAATTACACGTGTAATCATTTAATTGGTTTGATATTTTTTGTCACCTCTATAAATAAAGACCAAGCGCATCATTTAAGGAGGAGGATGATTGACAGAAAAATATTATATCTCTATGGTTTATCTTTCTTTCTAAAAGTTATATTATATCTCTAGTGAAACTATTTTGATATTTGATTAGGTTTTAAGCATTATTAAATTGGTTTTGATTATGCAAAATTGTATTTTTTATTCTTTTAACAAAAATCTTTTTTCTAGAGCTGAAAAAAACTTGATTAAATCTTTTTTGTTAGGATAAAGCATGAAAAATGGCGGGATCAAGACCTAAATTAAACAAGAAGACAAATTGAAGAATTCAATAGCTTATGCCTAGTTCATCATCGTTCTACCAAAATCAGCATGGTAAGAAGTTATAAATTTTTGAGTCACACAAATATAGGGTATGATTACAATCATTCTTAATTCTTTTGTTTGGATATTTTTTAGTTATGAGTTGCTGTAATAAAAGGTCTTTAATGGCCTTACTTGCCTAAGAAATTATTCCACATGCAGGAATGGGTGACTGATCAGGTGGACTGAGTGCTTCGTCCAAAAGTTTACGGTGGTGTATAGCCTCATAGAGGTGGACTTGCGAATCAACCCACTCTAACAACGCCCTAAAGTTCAAAGTCTTTTGTTTAATACTTCTTCAGTTAGTGGGGAGTCCTAAAAGAAATACTACCTAAAGAATGAGACAACTACCTCCTCGTAACGCTCTTTGATGTAATTTTTGCTGATTGTAGAGTATCACATGGTATTTGCAGCCCCGCTGACCTTGCCATCATTAACCGATGCCTGAAGAGTGCCTGTAACATCTTGAAGCTCACGATAGTCCTTAGGGCCAAATTGCTAAACTATGTCAAAATTGAACCTCTAAAGGTCATAGTGAACATGCGACACCACATGCAATCCTCTTTGTGATAGTTCGCCATGATTCTTACAAATACTCGATATGTCGTTTTGAGTCTCAATTCACGTAAAAGATTTCTAACTTGCTAGCGTCAAAATTCTACTATAAACCTTACGCCATAATTTGAGGGGTTAGAAAATTATGTATTGATTGAGAGTTATATTAATGATATGAGTTTTAAATAAATATAAATAATAGTTTGGATTAGATAACAATAAAGTAAGTATGTACGACTACCGAAATGTAAATGCAATGTATAAAAAGTTCCAAACTTTCAAAAAACGTTATAAGAAGACGAATCAACTCTAAGTCATATATAGCTTTTAAATCGGGCTAATAACAAAGTTCTACGTTTATGCTCAACAACAAAAAGAATTGGTAAACGAGGTGGATTACTGAGGTAACCATAAATAAACGAAGAGTAAATATTTTTAAGAAAATCACTTAAGAAAAGGTAGTTCGGGTTGATGCCTCAAGCCAACTCATTCTATTCTAAGAGAAGAATAGTCTATGAAATCTACAGCTGTTTTATTAAATGACAGAGAGACACAGCAGTCTGACTAGAAGTCTAACTCTTCCGAGTAGATGACGGACCACCATAGCCAGAGATATTCAATTTTCTCGGTTTAGGAGCCAACCGATTCCTAAGCTGCAGATGACACAAGGGTGTTAGTAAAACTCAGAGAGCATGATAACACATTATATTTATATTATATTATATGCGAGTTAATTATACTTGTTCCTGAGCTTACCATCTGAATATACTTGAGCTGCCTTAAGATTTCATCAGTTTCAAGCTCCTGTAAACAAAAACAGTAAAGAAGAATTTAATTAAACCAATTATCATTTTGATATATAAATTCAATATTATATGATGTTGGAAGCACGAATACAATGCAGTTTTTATTATATTTTGAACACTACCACTATATCCAAAGCTTAAAAAGTCACCTGAGGAACACTGCAATCCGAATGAGGCGGGTCCCAAAGGACGGAACAGAAGCACTCCCAGTTATCAGTTTGTTTTTCGAAAAGAGGAGCCCTGATGTATCATTATTCAGTACCAAATTCGTTATTCTAAAACCATAGCCCAGTTAGATATATAGAGCAGCATGAACGCAACTAGTTGTCCAACTTTACCTGCGCCACTTTCCGCAGATTTTACCGTTGACTTCTTGTTTACACTGAAGCCAGTTGCCTATAGGACTGACTTTAGAAGATTGTCTGACAATTTTTTCCTACGAAGAAACATATGTTACTTCTCATCAAACTCCACATCGCAAGATTATGAAAAAAAATGAAATAGCAACACACAAAATGTAACCTTACATGCATACATTCAGAGGGGTCTAACACTTGTTCGCCAATGACATCACTGCATTGAAAGGAAGGTAGAAACTTGTTATGATAAGATGAAGAATATGCATCGCTATTTATAGAGTAAGACAACTGTTTGCTTTCTTGAATCTCAATTCGTATACAAGAGAAAAAAATTATTTGTAACAATAAAAATAATGCCAAAGGAGATAAGACAGAAGAGGACACGACAGTATTTGAGTAGGGAGACGTCAAAAAGACCTCATCCTACAACCTTACTATATATACAGAGAAAAAAGTTATAACCAAGAGTGAGCTTCCACATTGTTGAAAAAGTTAGTCTTCAGTGAAGTTTTTGCTATGCAAATTAGCAAAAGTGAAGTTTCTCAAACAAATATCCAAATAGTTATTGGATGATATACCCTGGGACTTTCCTTGAAGAACTGAATTCTAAGATTTTTGTAAGAAGCATACCTATTGATTGGACCTGACCATGTTGGAACTTCTGCTTGAAAGGCTTTGCCAATTCGAACATGCGTAGTATATGGTTCGGTGTCACTCAGCATCGGCTTTATTGCTTTTGTTTTCGTCTTAGATGACGAACCTCTGCATTTGCCTTTTCCACTGGTGGACTTTCTTGATCTCTTTCTTGTTGTCTCCTTATAACGTTTCCCTTTCTTTTCTGATACATTGTCTTTTATGACAGCAGCTTCTACTGCACCGGATGAGAAGCATCCACCATTTCCATCCACTGGAGTCTGCATAGACGCTACATCAAGTACATCATTCGATTTTAACGATGGACATCTATCGTTTAAAATCTTAATGTCTTTCGTTTTCTGCATGGAAATGTAACTGAATATTTTTTGTTTGATTTAGTCGTCAAAGAACAAAAAGTGTCTCTATCACATGCTTGTGAGATGACATTTATAAGATTCTTAAAATCCTTCCAAAGAGTTCTGTCCATTCATAAAATCAGGTGCGCTTATTCAAGAAACCCTTCGGAAGAGTTATATTAGATCAATGTGGTGTCCTTTGTCAAAAACAGAACGTTCCTAAAGGCACCTTTTCACTTTTCTACTGCAAAACAAAGGGTGCCGCTGCAAGCCAACGGTTAAGTACCGTGGCTTAAGACGTTGCCTTGTTTGCCATGACAAAACACGGTTCGTGGCAACAACATTGCTTAGTTATGTTTGACTCAAGTTTCCAGTAGGCAGGCATCTTGAGTTGTTGCGGCAAGCCAATCACCATCTGGAAAGACGTTCTGTAACAAAGCTTCATCTCTGTCCGAATCCATACACTCACCACTAATATCTCCGAAAACCCTGTTCTCAAAGAAAGCCAACTTGTAATTTCAAATAACCAACTCATTACGACTCTGCTATTGCTTTGTCGATAAGTTTTCTTGGTTTATGAACCTGTTGATGAAGATGAACCAAGTTGTTACTCTTTTGAGTCAAAAGTTGTCAACTTCGTTAGAAATATGTTTGAGGGTTTTAAAAGTTCCCATTCGATTATTGTAGAAGGAGAAAATGGAAAGAGAGGTTGAGAGTCTCATGAACTATAACTGTTTTATTGATGAGACAAACTCCATGGAAATCCCAAATTTGAGTTCGCAAAGAAAAAGTAGTTCATAACATTTGAAAGATAAGATACAGAAGCAGCTTGAAACCGTTTTCTTCCTTTCTTGTTTCCCTTATTTACTTTTGTTGTACTTAACATATTCTATTATGAAATGAAATATTAATTCTTATAAGAAACTTTGTTTTCTCTGTTTTGATATAAAATTCTATATTTTTGTAGACGTAAAATGATTGAAATCTAATATTTGGTATCAAAGTCACAATGTCGGATACGTCAGGACGTGATGGTAGTTACGCCAGTGTGGTCAGAGGCAGTAGGAGCATGCAGACAGGAGTTTCTGAAGGTCATAGAGAGAAATCTTTATCCTTCCAGTACCCGAAGTTGTGGAGTTTGGGAAGTAGTGGAGTCAATGGTTGACACACAAACGAACCAACTTTCACTCTCGATGTACTCTACCTAGGGTTCCCATTCGATTATTGTACAAGGAGAAAATGGAAAGAGAGGTTGAGAGTCTCATGAACTATAACTGTTTTATTGATGAGACAAACTCCATGGCAATCCCAAATTTGAGTTCGCAAAGAAAAAGTAGTTCATTCAGGAACATTGATAAAGTGACTTTGAAATTAAAGTATATAGTCAAGACTCAGAAAAATAGCAACATTTGAAAGATAAGATAAAGCAGCTTGAAACCGTTTCTTGTTTCCCTTACTTACTTTTTGTTGTACTTAACCTATTCTATTATGAAATGAAATATTAATTCTTATAAAAAAAATTGTTTTTTCTGTTTTGATTAAAAATCCTACATTTTTTTTAGACGTATTAATATCCAACATTTAAAAGAAACAGAATGATTGAAATCTAATATTTGGTTTCAAAGTTACAATGTCGCATACGACAGGACGTGATGGTAGTTACGCCAGTGTGGTTTGACACACAAACGAACCAACTTTCACTCGATGTACTCTATCTAGGGTTCAATAAAGAGACAATATATCAAATTATAGATAAAGACACCGCAAAAGGAGTGTGCATGTTAAAGTCACAAACTCATGCCTTAAGAAAAGCCTAGACAACATGGACATGACCGAGAATAAATCCATTGATGAATACACCAAAAACATAACCATGATAATCAGTATGATAAGGTATATTGGAGCAAATGTTGACAACAACTATGTCATTAAAAAATTGCTTAGATCGGTGTCGTCAAAATTCATACCAGTGGCCACAACTATTGAAGAGTTTGGTGATATCTCCTCCAAGTCTCTGGAAAAAATTATGAACTCTTTAAAATCCTTTGAAGATAAGATGACAGAGTTTCAGAATAAGAAAGGTGTTGAAAAATTCTTGTACGCAATGACCGATGTGCAAAACAGTGATCAAGGTAGTTCAAGTAACAGAGGAAGAAGCCAAAGAAATGGAAGAGGTCGAGGCAGAGGTATGCAAGGAGGCAAAAATATTTATAGACTAGAAGGTGACAGACAGAAGAAGAGCTCCACCTTTGACATAAAAAATGAAAAATGTTACAACTGCAATAACTATGGTCATTTTTCTCCAAATTGTAAAGACAAGAAAGAAACAAATATTCACTTAATTCAACAAGTGGAGGATGACGCTATGTTGCTTGTATCCAAGTATGTACTTTGAAAACAAAAAAGAAAATTTTACTGATTAACAATGAAGAACATAACATGAGAGATGATATGGTATTTTCATAGTGGAGCCAATAAGCATATGACTTGATCAAGAAACTTGGTAACGAACTTCGATAATTTCGTTAAAGGAGCAGTCGGAGTTGGAGATGTATATGAAATTAAGATAAATTGGAGAGGAGATACTACATCAAAGGAAAAATCGGAATGAAATTGAAGATGCAAAATGTATATTACATCCCTAGTTTAAAAAGTAATATCATTAGTCTTGGACAACTAGACTAAATTGGTGATAGAATGTCCATTAAAGAAGGCTTTCTTAATATCCTTGATGTAAAATAGCAGATGATCGCCAAGATTCCGAGAGCTGAAAATCATCTTTAAACGTTGAAACTTTCGGTCACCAATCATGGCTTTTTGTTGATCCAGAATAAGACTAGATGAGCTTTGTGGCATGCTAGGTTTGGACACCTTAATTACAAAGACTTAATGATGATGGAAATGGATGAATTGGTCAGAAGCTTAAGGAGAGTTAAAGTGATCGATCAGACGTTGAAAATTGTACTTTCACTAAACAACACTTGATATTATTCCCAACCGTGTATCAAGCCAAAAAGAATTTGGAACTTGTTCATGCGGACTTGTGTGGACCGATCTCACCAACAGCTCACGAAGGTAATAACTATTTTTCTTTTTTTGTTGATGATTATAGTAGATATATGTGGTTGAATTCATTAGGTGGAAGAGTGATTACTTTATTATATTCAATAAGTGGAAGATCGAAGTTGAAATGCAGTCTGGTAATAAGTTAAAAATTCTTAGATGAAACGGAGGGGGTGAATTCTTGTCAAATGAATTCACAAGTTTTTGTAAGCAAGAAGGAATCAAGCTACAATTCACGGCTCCCTATTATCCTTAACAAAATGGAGATGTAGAGAGAAAGAACCAAACAGTTGTTGAAAGGGTTTGATGTCTACTGAAACAGAAGAATATGCCAGCAATGTTTTGAGCACAAACCGTTTGTAATTCAGTCCACAACCTTAATCGATTTCCAACGAAAAGGGTTAATGGAAAAACTCCATACCAAGTGAGGTTCTGAAGAAAAGTTGTTGTTGGATATTTTAGAATTTTCGGCTGTATTGGATATGTCAAGAATGTGAAACCACACTTAAGAAAATTGGAAGATCGGAGTACAAAAATAGTGTTTTTGAGATACGAATCTGGTGTAAAGGCATATCGATTTGTTTGTCCAGAAATTATGAAACTTGTCATTAGTAGAGATGTTGTTTTTTCGAGAATTAGAAGGTTGGAACCGGGATCGAATGGAAGATAGAAGGTTTGCATAAAATCAAGGAAACAAATTTTCCCCATTTAGGGGAATCAGAATTACAAAATCGATTTTCTAAATCACAGAGAGAATTGACTTCTAAACATGGTACGGTTTTAAATTAGAATCTACATCCTGTCCTAAATCAAGAATTAATTTTTCAAACGATCTCTGATGATAGATTGGTAGCCAAAGGATATGTTCAAGAGAAAGGTATTGACTTTGATGAAGTTTTTTCCCGTCTTCGTAGAATAGAAACGGTGAGAGTTATTTTAGCTATGGTTGCTCAAAACTCATGGAAAGTGCATCATATGGATGTCAAATCGGAATTCTTCAATGGGGATCTGAGAGAAGAAGTTTATGTCAAACAACCACCGGGATTTCTTGAGAAAGGAAATTTAGGTTTTGAGACTCTAAAAAGCACTTTCTGACCTGAAGCAAGCTCCACGAGCTTGCAATGTGAAGCTAGATATGTGTTTCCAACGAATTGGATTTGACAAATGTCCATTATAAAATGATTTATATCTGAGACGTTTGAAGGATGAAGCTCAATTTTTCGGGGTCTATGTAGACAATCTAATAATCAGTAGAGTTCAAACAACAGATGAATAAATTATTTGATATGGGTTACTTGGGGTTATTAAGTTAATATCTTGGAATTCAAGTTTTTCAGAGACCAGGCTACATTAGTTTATGTCAATCAAGCTATGCTCTAACATTTTGGAGAAGGTGAATATGGAGGAGTGTAAACCGTGCAAAGTCCCCATGGATTCACGATTGAAACTTTGCAAGTTTATGATAACCCACTTGTGGACGCGACGTTGTATCGCAGTATTATTGGCAACTTCTTTAGAATGTAGGATTTAATCCTTCTACCTTTTTTAGAATATAGGATTGCATTAAACAAATTTTAGTAGAACAAAGAAGACAAAGTTTCGTGAAAGGGTTATTTATTTCACTAATATATTATCTTAAATATTACATAGTAAAATAACTGAAATATAAACGGATGCAAACGTTCTTCTAAGAAAATGTTATTCTATTTAACTTCTTCAAAGCTTTGTTTGAATTTGGTACTTTATCATGCTTGACTACATAATTTACCCTGACAAGACAAATAAAAATAAACGAGATAAAAATTCAACAAGACGAGAAGAGCTCAAAATTGAAGACAATACATCATGGAAGTTACACTTTTAAAAGTTGCTGGATTATCGTTAATAGGATTTCACCAAATCCCATCAAGCTTCGAGGATATGTCCATATGTAATAAAATTTGGCCGAATAAAAATCATACCTGTCTGTGACCGTCACTAATGACAGAAACAAAATCCCCTTCCTTCAGTAGAATATATCTATGCAATGGTGAGAAAATAGATACTTATACTACAAAACTTGAAGGCAACAACCAATTATGAGGTTATTCCATCAGTAGGAGACATGCCCCCTTCTTAAAAGATTAATGGATCCTTAAACTCGACCCGGTTTCATAACTTGACCCGTAAGCCCATGGGTCCTTAATTAAGAGTATAAATACCCCAACAACTCTCATTAATGAGGGTAATGAACAATTAATACAACCAGGCTACTCAATTCTCTCACTACTTTATACACCAAACACTTAATACTCAGATAAATTTCATAAAACACTTTACAAAATTATCCATAGCTTAAAATAAACCAAACCAAATTGGCGACTACAGTGGAAGCGCGAGGGTGCCTGATTCTTGCATTCAAAACCAGTAGAAAAGACCAATTCGGATGGATCCGAACGAGCAGGGAAATCCACCACTTGTGGTAGAGGTAGTTGGGGAAAAGAAGGAATACACCATCGAAGAGCGAGACAAGGTGAGAGCAGAAATAGAGGCATTAAGGGCCATAAAACAAGCAAAAAAGGGTATACATGAGAAGTCAGGGGCGTCAACTATTCATCATACTGACAACCCTATGGATAATGATCCATCAAAAAAGACTCATCTGAGTTCAAAAAAGACCCATGTTAGTTCTAAAAAGACTCACTGGTCTAAGCCGGTTGAAAGTTCAGATACTGAGTCCTCCAGCAGTTCTTCGAATGAGGATGAGCTTGAGGATTCTTTGTCATCAAGAAGTGATGAAGGCAGGTCCAGAAAGAAACAGAAACTAGTTAAAAAATATTCAAGAAAGAGATATAGGCATGAGAGGCTTAAAATTCATCTCGTCAAAGGGTCATCTCACAGCCACAGCCACACGCCTGGCAATGCTCATTGGACAAGTCGTACAAACAATGTGGGAACATTGCTCAAGAAGGGGAAATGGTGATCCATGAAAGATTTGATGTTGACTCTGAGTATTTGGATCCTTATCAAACTCGGAATAAAGTGGGGGTCATAACAAAGCAAACCAAGATGGTGTCCGGACTGATATTTTCTTCGAGTCACTCACCATCTTTGGAGGAGATACCATGACAGCGCCCACTCCTTCGTCAAGAAAGAGGCATGTTCATAGTCTGGCTACTCAGATGGAAGGGGGCATGTCTTCCTATCAGTGCCAAACCCCTTTTCCATTTATAGTTTTTGATGAGGATGATTTAAGAAATATTGTTAGGCCTCATGAGGATGTTGTGGTGATAGGAGCATCTATTGGGGGCAATGATATCCGATGAATTCTGATAGACACAGACAGTTCAGCAAACATCATCTTCTTGAGCTCCTATAAGCAGATAAAGAATCCGGCTGTTATTCAACGGTCAAATAGAACCATTGTGGGCTTTACAAGAAGCTCTGCGGATGTGATCGAGGAGTTTGAGGAAGACGTGTTGCTGGGCAAGGGGCCTTTTAAAAAGCTGGTTAGGGTGTTATTTGTTGTGTCAGATGGCCCCACATGCTACAATGCAATCTTTTGGAGGTCCTGGCTCTCGCGAATGCATGATGTGGCCTCAACAGTCCACCAGTGTTTGGAGTATGCAGTTCAAGGGCAAGTGGGTGTTGTCCGAAGTAGTCAGAAGATAGCAAGGGAGTGCTACTAGGCCTTCAGAGGGAGTGGGTGAGATAGATGACCCCATAGTGCCCCTAGTGTTATAATACCAGTTCAACAGATTGAAACCCACTCCCTGGCAGAGGGTAGAAGTATCAAGGTTGGCTCCAAGATGGCGCCATAGTTGAAAAAGAAATTATTGTCATTTTCATCAAACAATTAGCATGTCTTTTCTTGGTTCAATAGTGATATAACCGGAGTACCTGCAAGCGTTATCTCGCACAAGTTGTCAATCCGAAGTGATGTTGCACCTATTGTGCAGAAAATGAGAGCTTTCTCTAAGGAGAAATCTGATGTAATAGTCCAAGAAGTTGATCGGCTTACCAAGATGGGGCACATAAATGAATCCCAGTATCCTTTATGGACTTCAAATCCGGTGTTGGTCAAGAAAAAGAACGGAAAATGGCGTATGTGTATTGATTTCACTGACCTCAGCAGGGTTTGCCCAAAAGATCTTTATCCAGTCCCTCAGATAGATCAGTTGGTAGACTCAACATCTGGAAACAAGTTGCTGTCTTTCATGGATGCTTTCTCTGGGTACAACTAGATGTAGGTGGATCCGAAGGACCAAGATCATACTACCTTTATATAGATAAAGGTCTCCATTGTTACAAAGTGATGCATTTTGGGTTAAAAAATGCTGGAGTTACTTATCATAGGTTAGTGAACAAAACATTTGCTAGCCAGATTGGCAGAAATATGGAAGTATACATAGATGACATGATGGTTAAAATTTTAGAGGAGGATTTGCACATAGTTGACCTTCAGGAGACATTTGCTAATTTGGAAATGGTAAATCTGAAACTGAATCCACAAATATATGTTTTTAGGGTTCGATCCAAAAAACATTTGGGGTATGTGATAAGTGAAAAAGGGATACAGCCCGATCCGGATCAGCTTAATACTCTACTAGAAATAAATCCTCCTCGGAATATTAAAGAAATACAGAGACTCACTGGAAGGTTGGCTGCCTTGAATCGTTTCATTTCAAGGTCTTCGGACAAGTGTGCTCTGTTTTTCCAAACCTTGAAGAATGCTAAAGATTTTAATTGGTCTCCATAGTGCAGCCAAGCTTTTGTTGAAATAAAGAAACACTTATCCTCACCAAAGACTCTTTTTAAATCCATTCAAGGAGAAACACTCTACGTATATTTGGTTGTGTCATAATGCGCTATAAGCGCATTATTGGTGAGGGAAGTGGAAAACTACACTCGTCCGGTGTACTACATTAGCAAAAGTTTGATAGATGCTAAGAAAAGATATTTGAAGCTTGAAAAGTTGGCACTAGACTTAGTAATTGCAACAAGAAAAATAAGGCAGCATTTTTAGTCTCATTAAATCATTGTCCGGACATCTTTCTCATTGACAAAATGTTCTTCAGAAGGCAGACATATTAAGCAGGATGACCAAGTGGTCAGTAGAGTTGGGTGATTATGACATTGATTTTACCCCACGAACTTCTGTCAAAGCTCAATCAGTTGCTGATTTCCTGGTAGAATTTTATTCGAACATGAGCTCTAAACAAACTTCACAAGAAAAAACCAAGAAATAATGAGTAGTCCGAACTGATGGTGGATCAAGTGCAATGGGTTGTGGAGCTGGAATTTTCTTGACCTCTCCGTATGGTGATAAAATGAGTCTGCATATGAAGCGGCTATAGCTGGACTTAATAGAAGAAAGAAGGGTTAAAGCTCACTTAAGAACAGTCCACTACCAACGCTTGATGAGGAGCAGATTTGCTTGCAAGGTCAAGAGAAGATATTTTCAACTGGCAGATAAAGTGTTAAGAAAAGTTTTCTTACACACCAAGGAGAAGCAGTTCAGAAAGCTGGCTCCGAACTGGGAAGGCCCCTATGAGGTCTCTGAAAAACTTAAGCTTGGGACATATAGGCTTCAAGACAAAGAAGGAAGAGTTTTGAAGCACCCATGGAATATTGAACATCTCAGGTTATATTTAGAATAAAATTTGTGTGTAAATATTTACTTGTTATATATCAATGTAAATATTAGGGGGCATACTCTTTCCTACCCTGGTGGCGCGGAGAGGTTTTAATGAGGTGTTCGGTTTTTCATTCAATAAAATGTGATGCCTTCTTAAAACATCCGGCGTGGTTTTACTACAATTCAATTCAAGTACAAATCACTGGTTCAACACTTTGGATCTTTAGAAGATCGGATAAACCTGGTTAAGTGATGACCATTAAATACATGTCAACGGAGATATTAAATATTCTCACTATAATACTTCTGAAATATTATAGGTTATTTAAACATTAGCCATTAAAAGTTAAAGGGAAGAAAGTGTTAAATGAAGGAAGATTTGATAAATACACCTGTTCGGACTTTAACCGAACAGGAAAAACAAAACATGCCTTGGCCATCTAAGGACTTTAGATGTTTGAAAAAATTATCCGGACTCTGGCCGGATAAGATTACAAAATATGCCTCGGCTATCCAAGGATTTAACTGTTCAAAAAAGACAAAAAAAAATATGATTAAACCTTATACTTTGTTCCCTTCAGATGTTCATTCACCACCACCACCTTTCTTATGACTTTTGAGTTCAGCACTCGAACTCTCACCAGTTCTCTCTTCATCATCAGTAGTGGAATCGATTCCGCTGGAGTAGTTGCGTTTATCACCATCTGCTAGAGTATGAAATGGGATGTCCTTATATTCTACATATTTCCATAAGGGACCCAGAGTCCTTTTCGAAAAAGTCTCATGGAAGAGAAGCACCATGTCAGACTTAACTTCATTATATCTTTTCTCTAGGGATTCTATCACTTTGTTGGTATATTTATCAGTACCTGCCTGAATAGCTTGCTCCTGCTGCTTCACCAAATCCTCTTTCTCTTTGGCCATCTTCGACACAATACCTTCTAACGTAGTTTTCTCATCGGATATGGTTTGGATGACACTATTTTTGGTCTTCAAATCCTCCTTTTAACGTTGTGAGGTCCTTTTCCATACCGGAGTACTTAGTTTGAAGCTCAGTTTGGGCAGCCTCTGAAATGGCCAACTTGGTTGATGAATCTTCCTTGTCCTTCCTAAATGCTTTTATCTCCTTCATCGGTTCTTCAATACTCTGATTGGGATTGAGGATGTTGGATGATACAGATTCCTTGTCAGAGGTGATGGAATTGATGAGAGTGGTCTGACTTTTCACCTGTCTCTCCAAGTCAAGTATTGGCTGGATGTGATCAATGAGGGAATAGCTCAGAACATCTTGCTCTCCGGATACGGAGAAAGATTTACCATTGAAAGGCACCATATTGGCAGAGTTGGAGGGGCGGTAGCGACCTGTGAAATCATATTTCTCAGAGTCATTGAAGTATAAATCAATGTCTTGAAGGGCACTGATGTCCACTTTGTCATTCTCTCCCCCAGCAACCTCTCCGGACTGCAGACCTGTTGGGATTTTTTCTTGTAAGCTGGGATCAACAGGGGCTGGTGAAGGCATAGTCTCTAAAGGACGAAGAACCATTTCTTCTCCCAAAGTGACCTTTTCTTCTTAGCAGCTTTCACATCACTTCTAGCTTTTCTTTTCGTGTCCTTCTTGGGAGGCTTGGGTGGGTTCCACGACTCTCCCGCCTCCCTTACTGTTTCAGCCTCTACTACTTTGAGCAGGGCAGCGTCAATACCCTCTTGGTTCCCCGAACCAGTCCCATCTGTGGCTGATTGAACCAGCTATGTTGGCGCTTTCTTCTTCTTGTTCTTCATCTTGCTGGGAGCTTTTGCTCTGGAAAGTAGTAGTTAGCCTGTGAAGAATTACATCAGGAGGAGGCGGTTTAGTTAGCTCTTCCCATGAGAGGTCCCTCCGGCATGTGGTGATCCACAAATGCGACCTCACAAAATTCCCCGAGGTAAAGAAGTTGTGGAAGGCATTCCCCCAATGCTCTTCAACCCATGCGTTAAGCTTTGTGCAAGTTTTTTTCCCCTCCTGTAGGTGTCTGGTGAACTCCTTTCGCAGCACTATAAAATGAGTAATAAATTAATCATAATGGAAACACTTGTAATTCAAAAAGAAGAAAAGCATGAGAAACAAAGATAGGAGAGAAACTCACCAGTACTTTTCCACCTGCTTGTCAGCATGCTATGATTGGTGTTGGCCTTGATCTTCCTACCGTTCTCCCATGTCCCACTGACATAAAAAACCTGTGTCGTCCAGTTCTTTTCGGACTCCAAAAAGTCATCTACCACTTTGAAGTTGTTCCCTATATTGTGATGGTAGAATGGAATCTGATGATTCTTGTATAAGCTTGCCACAGCAGCAAACTGCTCAATTGGGGGTGGGATTTTTTACAACATTGATGCTATTATGCAAGCAAGGAGAGAATACCAAGCATTGGGGCTTAGCTGGCTAGGGCAGAGTTTAACTAGGTGGAAGTACCTGGCGATTTCTGGATTCAATGGAAACCGAAGTCCCCAGTTTAGCACTTCAGTGAAAATCACCACCTCATTAAGCTTGCAGTCCATAGGAGTCTCCGTAGTGATAGGTATCCTTACCTTCACTGACTTTGGAATCCCCCATTTTGTCCGGATCTGGCATAACTCAGCACTGTGGATATATATGTAGTTTATATTTGTAGAGCCAACAGGTATTTGACACTAACGTTTTTGAAGCAAGGGCCTGACTTGCCCTCTAGGCACTCCAGAAGCTTTGGATGATTCAAACAGACCTTGACCTTGCTTATTCCCTTCTTTTCAGAAGAAATATCTATGGTTTGACCAGATGCCTCGGTTTCAAAGGGAGCCTCCTCAATACTCTCTTCCATTACTTATTCCATCACTGTGGAAGGTTTATCTATTGCCTTGGATGGGCGAGGGTCAGTTTCTAGTACCGAACGTTGTTCGGATCGTTGAGTACTTGTTGTCTCTAAAGGCCTGGTGTTTGGTTGAGGTTGGGATCCGGAGGTCTTGGCCCTTGAGACTAGTTTATATGACTCCAATCCGAATGACTTATGCCTTGAGGTTTCTTTAGATGCCTCCGATCCGGAGTGTTTTGGCAGTGAAGCAGTAGATTGAGTTTTAGTTAGACGGTTTATCTAAAAAGGGGTTGTCTTCTTCGGGGACTTCTCAGTGTCAAAACCCATGGCTATGAAGGGGGAAGGTTTTCTGATACTCGAAACAGCTTTTTCTTTACTTACAGAAGGTTGAGAATCTTGAACAGAAGAGCCTGAGGGAAGGGGTGAAAGGCTTGGTTTGAATAGCTGTATGGGCCTAGGATTTTTAGATGAAGATGACCCTTGATCGGCTTCCTGAGTCGGTTCAATGAATTTCTCACTTGGAGAAACTGAGAGGCCGGTAGCAATGCGATTCTCTCTCTACCTTTCTCACTCTTTCTAACTCTGATATATTTAACCAGCTGCCTTTAACTAGTGTGTTTCTGGCTGTGAACATAAAACCTCTCAAGAACATGTTGAAGGCAAGAATGAAAATATCTCTATGAAAGCTTTGAGTGATGAAGACAATCAAATAGTGAAAGAGAATTTATATAGCAGTAAAAAGTAATTGTTACCTATGAGAAGTTGAAGAGGGTTTTATAATGATTAAAGGTTGTGCACACGTGTGAAGAATCAAAGCCATAGGTTACTTTCTAGACTTAGTGGGTGCGCCGGTCTAGGAAAAATAACGGCTGGTAGGTCAAACCAAACATCGACACGTGTCCCACGATCCAAGAAGAAAACTCTTATAATTCTTGAAAGAGAAACGAATTTTGATACACTTTAAACTGGGTTGATGTTAAAACCAAGCTGCATGATACGAACGCCAAAGGCAGGTCGGATAAAGTTGAGACTAGCTTAAATGAGTTTTTTAGCTCTACCAAAGACATTTGATAAGGCCTAAAAAAGAGGTTATAAATGAGTTCGGAATATTCAGACACAACCCACTATATAATCAAGACAGGGGGTAATTCGGACAATGACATGCCACTAAATAATCCGGACAAGACAAAAGTAAAACACCTATTGACTAAGCTATTTGCTAATCTACTTAAAAGATTAATGGGTCCTTAAACTTGACCCGGTTTCATAACTTGACCCGTAAGCCCATGGCTCATTAATTAAGAGTATAAATACCCCCAACAACTCTTATTAATGAGGGTAATGAACATTTAATACAACCAGGCTGCTTCATTCCCTAACTACTTTATACACCAAACACTTAATACTTAGAAAACTTCACAAAACACTTTACAAAATTACCCCAGCCTAAAATAAACCATACCAATAATCATTACACTTTAAAAGCAAACCAGAATAAGAAAGAAAATGACGAACTGGTCATTCAAAATTTACTCGAATACGGTGGAAATCCTTATCACGAGAAGATAAATACAAGTCAAATTGTACATATTTTTCAATGCATAAACATACCAAGGAGCATTGTTTTAGGTTGGTGGTGTAAGCGGAGTGATGGGAAGACAACCACCAGAAATTCAAGACACATGTTCATAATAACATCCCAAAAGTCACATCTAACATTAAAAACAGTCAAAAGACAAAAAATGAAAGAAATAATAATATAAGTAAGACTTTACAAGAAAAAGTCATGAAGGCGGTAGCAATACCCCTAAACTCTCTAAAAATATTTTTTAAATTTAATGTATATTTAATAATTTATTTTGAAATGCTAAGTTATCTTAAAATGAAGCCAATTCACAAGCATATCAAACTCAATCCAGCTCGAGGAAAATAACGGAATAAATTTTAGATTGTGGCGGTATAGACACAATAACCCATTACCTATTTGATATTATTGACCGGGTACCACTTTCAAAGGTTCATCTTGAAAGTAGTGTTTAACCAAAGCCGAAATGGAGGATTTGTTGTATTTCTCCAAAGTTGAAATTAAAAAATATGCATATGGGTTCCATCATTATCTTGCATTGAGTCATGTGACATGAACTGAATTGTGTAGTAGTCATATATCCTCGTTTTTTCCATTTACATGACATTTATACAAATGAGATCATTTCGCGTGGTACTGAGCGTGGAGGTATATACTACGCTGATAAAGTGGTTCTCCCGGGAACAATCTTACTTTCTCACAAGACTTCTAATAGAAAAATTTGGTTGTGGCACCGACTCCTAAGTCACCCCTCCATTAATTACCTTCTTTTTCTATTTTATGCATTTTTAAAGAATAATGATAATCATTTGTCATATGAAACTTGTTTTTTGACAAAAATCATCAAACTTCTTGTAGTCGAAGTAACTATCGACTTCCGTTTATTTTTTATTTGAAACACTCACACGTGTAGAGACATCTATCGCACTCTAAGAAAAAATAAATTTAATATTTTGTGGTATTTGTTGATGATTTTCTTGCATGACTTGGAGGTACTTTATTAAACACAAATTTGAAGTGTATGAGACATTTGTTGATTTTTTCCAAATGATCCAAACTCAATTCAACTAGAAAATAAAAATTTTCGGTCCGTTAATATAAAGGAATATGTTAACCATGATATGAGAGCCTTTTTAAAAAAAATGGTCTAATTCAGAAAACCACTTGCCCATATACACCAAATAAAATAAATTTACAGAACAAAAAAATCGGATTATTTTTTAAAGATATGATGATTGAGTCTAATGTTCTCAAACAATTTTGCCACAAAGACATTGCAACATCCGCTTATCTACTTAAGAATTTACCCACAAAAATCCGTGGCCATAAAACCGCAGTTTAAATCTTGAAAACCCAACCAAATATACCACATACCCTAACTCTCCCATATCGTATTTTTGGTTGTTCCATATTTGTTCATGTCCTAAAAATGATCAATCAGAACTTGATCAGTGTTTCATTCAAATTAATTTTTGAGGGTTATACACTTAATTCAAAAATGGTATCAACTATTATAATCTAGTCTATCATCGCATCTATGTCACCATGGATTTTGATTTCCTTGAGTCAAATTTCTACTACCTACCCAACCTTGTGTTTAGGGGGAGAGCACACGTGACTTAGTAGGTTGTTTAATATCCAACATCCTGTAAATATTGTATCTATAGAGCCACCAATCAACATAGAATGAACCAATGAATTCATAAGAACCAATAAAAATTCAGAGGTAACTTAGAGAAAACCCTCAAACTGTCCATTCTAATAGAATTCAAAACAAGCGATCTTCCCAAACAGAGGGATATGATCGTTTACGGAAGAGTAAAAAGCAGGATGGGTATTTAGAGTCTTCTCATTTATCAAAATACAGGAGCTCATCTACCTTTCCATACGAGACGTCTAGTGATACAGTTTATTGTGTAAAGGTATAAAAAATATGACGAATAAAGTTTCCCATGTAACATCACAGTGACTCATGATACCAATTATCATTCTAATAGGTCCAAACTAAAAAGGAAATCACTCGAATCATGGTTAATTGTTAAGTTCTACCTTAAGTCACTACCCGATATGCATTCTTTGTATCTCGTCCTAGCTCCCGTTCTCACAAGTATCTGGTAACTCATTCTTTTTATAAAGAAATCTATGAGTGTAATTTCTCAAACTCAATTTTAGATCTTGTTTGTAATGGATGATGTAGTCTTTATTTCCTTTGATAATTTTAGAACCCGTAAATTAATTTTTAAATTTTACCGTACAATTTTGATACTCTTAATACAACATCTAGGAAGATTCTTGAGCTAAGCTAGAGCACATAATATAAAGATCACGTAGAAGACTATTTATTTCATTTTTATGAGCATATAATACTTAAGTAAGGATAAAAGATGAAAGAGAATTAAGATCTTGTCTTCAGTAAAGGACCTTGCCATGCTCAATCGAGGACCTCATTTAAGGACCTTGTATAAGGGCCTCATGATGTTCAGTAAAAACCTATTCTAAAGAAACGTCGTCTAAGGACCTCCTTATCCTCAGTTCAGGACCTTGTCTAAGGAATTTGACATGCTCGGTTGAAGACCTTGTCGCGTCCAGTTCAGTTGAGGACTTCATCTGAAGGACTTCATCTTCAAAACTTTACATTCATGACTTCTTCTATAAAATATAAGCATACAAAGAGCTGCACAAGAGTGATCATACATGTATCCATATAATTAGTTACTAAAAATGTTTGTTAGGTGGTTATAACTAAATTACACGAGTAATCTTTTAATTAGTTTAAGATTTCTTGTAAACTTCATAAATAAGTAGCAAAAACCTCTTTTTAAGAGGGGCTGATTGACAGGAAAATACTATATATATGTAGTTTACCTTTCTAATTTATATTATATCTCTGGCAAACCTCTTTTGGTATTTGATTAGGTTTGAGGACTTATCAAATTGGTGTTGTTAATGGAAAAAATTTATATTTTTTTAACCAAAATCTTTTCATTGGAGTTGAGAAAAAACTTGATTAAAATAAAATTGTTATGATAAAGGATGAAAAGCGATGGGATCAAGACTTAAATTAGGTAACAAGTTAAAATTAAAAATTCAGTAGTTTATGCCTTAATTCATCATCATTTTACCAAAACCATCACTGTAAGCAGATATGATTTTAGAGTCAGAAAAATGTGGGGTATGATTACGATAATTTTTTATTCTATCATTTCAATATTTTTTAGTTATCAATTGCTACAACAAAAGATCTTTAATGGACTTACTTGCATCTGAAATGATTCCAAAGTTCGAGAATGGAGACTGATCAGGAGGACTGAGTGTTCAGTCCAAACGTTTACTGTGGTGTATAGCCTTCTAGACGCGAACTTACGCATCAACCCGCTCAAACAACGCCCTGAAAGTCAAAGCATTTTTTTCAATAGTTATTTAGTTATGGGAGGAGTCCCAAAAGAATAACTACCTGAAAGATGAGACGACTACCTCCTCGCAATGCTCCTCGATGCATCTTTCGGCACACAAAAACGTTATTTGTAAGCCTTCAAGATTTTCTCACTACGCTGATTGCAGAGTATCACATGGTCTTTGCGACCCTCTTTGACCTCGCGATTCTTGAACTGATGCCTTAAGAGTTCCCGCAACATCTCGAAGCTCATAATAAACCTTTGGGCCAACTCGCTGAACTTTGTCAGAACCGCACCCCTAAAGGTCATAGTGAACGTGTGACACCACATGCAATCATTTTTGTGATACCTCGTTATGATGCTTACAAAATGCTCGATATATCGCTTTGAGTCTCAATACACGTTAAAGATTTCAAACTAGATAGATTTGAAAATCTATTATATAATTTGAGGGACTAAGGATATACTTACCTACCATAGATACACGAGAAGCTTCCTCTAAAGTTTCTTTGAAAATGGAAAATAGATTCGCATAATAACGCACCCTGGGTGACCGTACGTAGGTTCCGCCTTTTTCTCAGAGGTCGAGGAGGGCTCCCACCTAAACTTGATTATTCTTTATAAAGTTAGGAATTGGTAAGTTGAGGCCCCTACTCACTTACCACGACCCCACTACTAGGAACAAAAACCCTGGGTGAGGAACCCCGACTCCTTATAGAACATCTCACTCGTCCTTACTGCGGATTTCAGCTTCCCGGCGAGTATTTGCGCTATATCTGCACCTCTTAAATAATAGGCCCGCTCGAGGGATTCGTGGACCATTAAGGTAAAAACACTTCTCGTACTCGCTCTTGGACTCTGATACAATTCGGGCTTTCCTCAAGAGCTCTCCTTCCAAGGAGCTTCGAGCTTGGTTCGAGTCGCTAAGCGTGGAGGGCTCGTAAGCGAAATCTTTGGTAATCACCTCGACAAACGCCTCATTACAGACTTCAGCCTGTGAAAGATAACAAGCCCTTGAAGCTTGAACATGGTGAAGCTTCAAGGGTTGTGGAGTCTGAGATTTTGAGGAAAGAAGAGAAGAGAAAGGTTGGAGAAGGAAGAGAAGAGAAAGGAGAAAGGGCTTAGGGATTCATGTCTGAATCCTAAGTCGATCCGGGTCAAGATGTGTTGGGCCGGATCTTGTGTTGAAGCCCAGTCAGTGGTTTAGTGAGGCTCCTTGGATTGGTGCTGGTCCAAACTCTATCACACGAAATAAGTGTAGTGGTCTAAAATGTGACTACTTTTATTAAATGTAACAAGATGTAACAATGTAACAAATTGTGTAACTAACTAACAACTTGTTGTTAGTAACTCTACTATAAAGAGTAAATCTGTATTCTTGATTCATTAATGAAAATACAAATCCTATTTCTCTCTCTCTATATTTCCTAAAACTAACTTGGTATCAGAGCCCCTTGCAAGCCTTCAATGGCGAACTCTGATTCCCCTACCCATAGTAATGAGTCCCTTGGCTCTGTGTTCCCCATCAATCTTTCTGGTGCTGCCAAGAGTGTACACCTGCAAACAATGAACAACAGCAGTCAGATAAGGCTTGATATAAGCAATTACTTGCTGTGGAAAACTATGGTTCTGCCTATCATCAAAGGCAACAAGCTTGGAGGCTTTGTTACAGAGGATAAGCCCTGTCCTCCTAAGCTGATCAATGATTCAGAAGGTAATACTGTCGACAATCCAGATTATGAAGACTGGACTGCCAAGGACCAACTGCTCCTTGGTTGGTTGTACTCTACAATGAGTACAGAGGTTGCTGCTCAGTTAATGGAAGAGAGCACCTCGAGAGAGCTGTGGGATGCAGCTAGTAAACTCTCAGGCTCACACACAAGGGCCAGGATAACATACTACAAGTCTGAATTTCAAAGAACAAGAAAAGGTAATCTAACTATGACTGAATACCTAAGCAAAATGAAGAACATTGCTGACAATCTAGTGTTAGCTGGCTGTGGAGTTTCAATTGATGACCTGATCACTCAGGTTCTTGCTGGTTTAGATTCCGAGTACACTCCTATTGTGGTCAGTCTAACTGATAAGGAGTCTATGGGGTGGCTAGATCTTCAAACTAGCCTACTCACTTTTGAGAGTAGACTAGATCAGCTGGTTAATATTCAAAACAACCTAGCAAACTTAAACCTAGCTACAGCAAATCTCACTCAGAAAGCAGATTACAAAGCACAGAATAACAGTGGGAATCAGAAGAACTACTCTGGTCAGTATAAAGGCTCTTACAGAAACAATAGAGGAAGAAACAACTCTCCTAACTACTCAAGAGGAAGAAATAACTATTATAGAGGGAGAGGGGGACGCTTCTCTCAAAATAAACCCACATGTCAAATCTGTAATAGATATGGACATGCTGCACCAGTGTGCTACTACAGGGATGATCCATCTGTCATGGGATCATCTTCTACTGAACAACCTAAGGGAGACAATGATCATGCTGCATATGTAACTACTCAGGACTCTACTGGTGATTCCACTTGGTATGCTGACAGTGGTGCTAGTCACCATGTCACAGGGAATCCTAACATGCTTGCTCAGAAGGGAGAGTACACAGGTAACAAAAGTGTTATGGTTGGTAATGGTCACAGACTACCTATACATAACATAGGGGATTCTAGTTTACAATCTCTCAATCACATCCCTATTTCTCTCAAACATATCCTACATGTGCCTCAGATTAATAAGAATCTATTATCTGTGTCCCAACTTACAAATCATAATAATGTCTTTATTGAATTTCATCATGATTCTTGTCTTGTGAAGGACAAACTAACAGGGACAGTGCTTCTCAAAGGGACTACTGAGGGAGGTTTATACAAGCTGAAGGATGTTCCTAAGTCACAAGCTACTGGGGGTCTGCCTACTAGTGTCAAACACAGTCCTCTTTCTTCTAGTACTTTACTACCTTGTGTCATGTCTGTCTGTTTACCTAATTCCCTAAAAGATGGATGGCATAGGAAGCTTGGCCATCCATCCCTACATGTTCTTAATTCTGTTCTAAGACAATGTAACCTCACTTCTGTTATAAAAGAAAGAATTACCTTTTGTGAAGCTTGTCAGTTTGGGAAGTCACATGCTTTACCATCCTCTTTGTCTCAATCTCATGCTAGTGGTGTCTTGGACCTCATACATACAGATGTATGGGGTCCCTCTCCTGTGGCTTCCACTCAAGGTCACAAATATTATGTGATCTTTGTGGATGACCACACCAGGTATACCTGGCTGTACCCTGTCAAACAGAAAAGTGAAGTGTTCAGTATGTTTAAACAGTTCAAGTGTCTTGTTGAAAAACAATTTGAAAGAAGCATTAAAGCTATTCAGTGTGATGGTGGAGGAGAGTTTCTGCCTATATCCACTATGGCTAAGGAACAAGGGTTTATTGTGAGGAAATCATGCCCTCACACTTCAGCTCAAAATGGTAGAGCTGAACGTAAACACAGGCACATAGTTGAGACTGGTTTAACCCTTCTGTCTCAAGCTAGTTTACCCTACAGATTCTGGGTTCAAGCATTTCAAACATCAGTCTATCTTATCAATAGGCTTCCTACACCTATTCTATCAAACAGTTCACCTTTTGAAGTCTTGTTTCACAAAAAGCCTAACTATCTATCTCTAAAAACTTTTGGGTGTGCATGCTTTCCATGTCTCAGGTCTTATCAATCACATAAATTTCAGTTCCATACAGTTAAGTGTGTTTTCTTGGGGGTCAGTCAGTTCCACAAGGGGTATGTGTGTCTCAGTCCTAAAGGCAGGGTCTATATATCTAAAAATGTCATCTTCAATGAAACTGATTTTCCCTTTAAGCATCAGTTTCTTCATACTTCTATTCCTGAGTCCTCTACTAAAGTGGTTCTAGAGTCTTGGCTACCCTATTTACCTCAGTCTCTTGTGAACTATGAACACTCAGTGTCACCAGCTACAACTCTCAGGGTCTCTCAAGAGGACACTACCTTGCAAACTATGTCTCCACAAGGTAAGTCTCACAACTCTCTTTCTAATACTGATCATACTATGCCTAACAGTTCTATTCCTTCTCAAACATATTTTGAATCACCTAATCATAGTCCTAGATACATTCAAACACCCAACAACTCTCTTAATCATACCACTGATACTCATCCAAGTCATCTGAATCAACTACATCCTAATCTTTCTATCTGTCTTCCTCTTGACTCCACTAATAAACAAACCACTTTACCTTCTAAACCTACCTCTCATCCTATGGTAACCAGAAATCAAGATGGAACTAGAATACCTAAACATCCTTATATTGGTTCTGTGATCAAAACTGACTTGGATACTATTGAACCTAGTACTTATTCTAAGGCTGTGAAGTGTGCTCATTGGGTAACTGCTATGGACACAGAATACAAAGCTCTAATGCTCAACAAGACTTGGTCCTTAGTTCCCTGGAGTCCTAAACTCAGTGTTGTGGGCTGTAAATGGGTTTACAAGGTGAAGTATAACAGAGATGGGTTAGTTCAGCGTCACAAGGCAAGACTAGTAGCCAAGGGGTTTCATCAAACCCCTGGTATTGACTACTCTGAGACATTCAGTCCTGTGGTAAAGCCTTCTACAGTCAGATTGGTCTTAACCCTAGCAGTATCTAAAGACTGGGAAGTAAGGCAATTAGACATCAATAATGCCTTCCTAAATGGTTATTTGACTGAAGACGTTTACATGGTTCAACCACAAGGGTTTCAAGACCCTCAGAAGCCCACACATGTGTGCAAGCTCCATAAGGCCTTGTATGGCCTTAAACAAGCCCCAAGGGCTTGGTACTCTAGGCTGAAAGACACTCTTATCCAGTGGGGTTTTGTCAATTCTAAATCTGACTGCTCCTTATTCTATCTGGTCTCTAATACTACTATATTACTCATTCTGGTCTATGTTGATGACATTATTGTCACAGGGAATGAAACAGCAGGTTTGAAAGAGTTTATTCAAAAACTCAACAAAGTGTTCTCCCTAAAGGATATAGGACCACTCCATCTATTCCTTGGAATAGAAGTTCATCGTGATCCTACCGGGTTCTACTTAACACAGCAACAGTATATTAAAAACTTACTCAGTTCGCAGGGTCTCTCACTAGCCAAACCGTGTCCTACTCCAATGGCTGCTGGTCTTCATCTTTCTCATGATACTGGTACACCACTTGCTGACCCTACACCATATCGCAGCTTATTAGGTGCATTACAGTATCTAATACATACGAGGCCTGATATTGCCTTTGCTGTTAACAAGCTCAGTCAATATCAGCAAGCCCCAACAACAATACATTGGCAAAATTTGAAAAGAATTTTGAGATACTTAGCTGGGTCGTGCTGGATTGGGTTGCATCTGAAGCCATCCTTCAACTTTCAGCTTCAGGGTTTCACAGACGCTGACTGGGCCTCGTCCTCTGATGATCGGAAAAGCATTGGTGCCTACTGTGTGTACTTTGGAGACTCCCTCATATCCTGGTCTTCAAAGAAACAGAATGTAGTTGCTCGATCCTCCACTGAGTCGGAGTATCGAGCTCTAGCAAATCTGTCAGCAGAGCTAATGTGGTTGCGATCTTTGCTGACAGAAATTCGATTCCCGATTGAAACTCCCTCTGTTATCTGGTGCGATAACTTGGGAGCGAGCTCCCTTGCCTCCAACCCAGTTTTCCATGCCCGAACAAAGCACATAGAAATTGATGTGCACTTTGTTCGGGATGAGGTGATGAATGGGCTTCTTCAAGTCAGATTCGTGCCGTCTCATGACCAATTAGCTGACTGTCTCACAAAGGCTCTCACACACCATCGATTTCATTTTCTGAGGGACAAACTCGGATTGATCTTATCACCCCTTCGTTTGAGGGGGGATGTGAAAGATAACAAGCCCTTGAAGCTTGAACATGGTGAAGCTTCAAGGGTTGTGGAGTCTGAGATTTTGAAGAAAGAAGAGAAGAGAAAGGTTGGAGAAGGAAGAGAAGAGAAAGGAGAAAGGGCTTAGGGATTCATGTCTGAATCCTAAGTCGATCCGGGTCAAGATGTGTTGGGCCGGATCTTGTGTTGAAGCCCAGTCAGTGGTTTAGTGAGGCTCCTTGGATTGGTGCTGGTCCAAACTCTATCACACGAAATAAGTGTAGTGGTCTAAAATGTGACTACTTTTATTAAATGTAACAAGATGTAACAATGTAACAAATTGTGTAACTAACTAACAACTTGTTGTTAGTAACTCTACTATAAAGAGTAAATCTGTATTCTTGATTCATTAATGAAAATACAAATCCTATTTCTCTCTCTATATATTTCCTAAAACTAACTCAGCCTTTGTCCCTAGTCGTCTAGGTCCTCTGTCCCGTCATGGTGCTGCCACTCCGGACTCCTTAGCGGCGTTCGCCAATAAATACTTCTTTTATTAAAGCCTTGTAGCATGGCATGCAAGCAACGACCTTTGTCCTTCTAGCTGGGCTGGACTTAAAGAAGATCCCAACAGATTTCGTGACCCCACCCCTTGTAGCAAAAGGGAAGACAGGTTCCTGCAAGTTTCATGAGTAGTCATTCTAAGAAAGCTCACTCTCGAAGCAAAAGGTTAGTCTAGTTTTAAAGGTTGTTTTTGGATATACTGTTGTCGCCACTAATGAGCCTCGAATAGGTTTACCTAAAATTTGTAGGTAAATTTGTCAATAGAGAATATGACTACATATATAAAGTAACGTAATAAATGCCAAAAATTATAAATGAATGTTCGCCTCTTATGAAATGGTGACTTTTTATTTTTATAGTGATCAAAGTGGACTTTGGAGCTCTTTTGGTCCATTAATACGTCAAATATTTTTATAAAGCTTAAGCTTATACAATAACATAAAAAAAATTAAAGGTGATCCAAAACTAATCCTTTGGACAATAAATATTTTCCTATGTTAATTATATTTTGATTATAAATTGTTGGTCTTCGTTTTGACTTTATACAAAACAAATTCATTAGTGATGGAATGGGTTTAATTGTTTTTGTTTATTCTTCAAAATGAATTCAAAATTAATGTTTGATTTGGATAAAGTGAAGGTTTGTTTGGTATTTTGTGGGTGTAGATGAATTTAATAAAGGGAAATGACACACTAAGTACCTTTTAACCAAACCTATTACAACCTAGTACCCAAAAATGGGTTAATGCTCACTTAATACCCATCTCATTAAACATATCCACTTCTAATATTTTTTCTTTTTTTAATACCAAGATTACCCTCAACCAGTATATAAGGTTGATTTGTGAAAAATTAGGGTTTTTTTGTTATAGCCCCCATTCTATTTTTGAATTTTGAAATTCAAAACAGCCTCCACTCTTACTCTTCTTCTCTCTCTCCTCTTCTTCTCTCTTTCTCCTCTTCTTCTCTCTCTCCACCGGTGGAGGGAGCAAAACAGAGAGTTACTGCTTAACTTATGCGCGAGCAAAACAGAGAGTTACTGCTTAACTTATGCTGAGTCAATTAATCCGATTCCAAATGTGGACAGAATGGTCCTGAGTGAAGCAACCGATGAAACAATTGTTGTAACCCCTCCACCAACAAGGCGCATTGCAGGCAGGATGAAACCCAAAAAGGCTGACTCAGTAGATATTTACAAGCGTCAGCTTCAGTGCAGCAAGTGCAAGGGTCTCGGTCAAAACAAGAAAACTTGCAAAGCTTCCTAGTATATGTTTCCAAAAGGATTTTCATTTCAGGTAGATATGCATTTGACATCTATGGAATGGTAGAAATTTGAGAAATATTTTTAGAATTTCTTTTTGTTTTTATTAAACTTGTGCTATGCTCATGATTAACAAAACCGACGCGATGGATGAGATAGAAATTTGGTTACTAGTGAGGCCGCAATAACTTTTTATTTGGTAGGACAACCTCTCTTCTTCCTAATTGAGTGAGTACATGAGATCTTTAGACCTAGGAATCAAACCTACCTGGGTAATCTTTGTTGCTATACAGTTTAAACTTAATGTTTGGGTTTGGTTTTTATTTATATGTTGTCTTTGTTTTGTTTCAGGTTTCAGATCTGTTTCTGAAGAGTTACCAAGGAGAGAACTTTGTTGGTTCTTGGTTCTCTGTTCTTGGTTCCAGGTTCGTACATATTACTGAAGAGAAACAGTACTAGTTTGTATTAGTATTGTAAGTGTGTTTTGGGTTTTGTGTATGGGAACAGTCGACTGAAAACCTGTTTTTTGATATCATGACCGATTCTATTTAGTATTGCGCAAATGCAGGTTCGTTATCTCAATAGACTTCACCACTTCGTGATCTTGTTGGATGTTGTGTTGAACAGTTATCAAGCAGTAGTATCTGCAGTAGCCCAGATGATACTAACTGTGATGGGGTTAAACTTGAAGAAAATGGGTTGTGGAAGTTGATTGATTTATTCGGCATATAACAAACAATATGCGGAACTTGAAGAAAATGGGTTGTGGACTGAACCTACTCCTGGAAAGACAATTTTTTGGGAAACATCAAACTTCAAGATTGTAGTTTTATGTATTTTGTTGATTTTGGTGGTATTTTGTAAGAGGTAGTGTAGTTAGTTTTGTTTTGTAAACATACTCGTCATCTAGTTCTATTTGCTTGTTAATTGAAGTCAATGCCGATTTTATAGCCAAAATGTCTAGTCCAACCTCATTTAGTCTTAAAGTATCATGATGGAAATGATAGATACGAAGGAACACCTTGCTAGATACGAAGGAACACCTTGCTAGATACGACGGGACACATTGCTAGACAGATGCAGCATCATATACATTGAATTATAAACATATTGCGATTGATAGATAGCACATATATATATTGATAGATTTGAATTATAAACATTGATAGTTAACTAACTATAAGTATGATAGATTCTCTAGTATGAGTCCGATAGATATGCATAAAGACAATGCTAGTTAACTAATCACAAGTATGATAGCTTCTTTGTTAGTAGCCTGATAGATTTGAGTAACATACATTGCGATTGTTTCGTATATTGCTCTGATAGATACGGCTTACAGCAAATAATGGACTATTTTAAACTGTAGGTCTATTTGTACTATTTTAAACTAAACACTCTCATGTTTGTACTATAAACTAAACGCTCTCATGATGAACACGTTGCTAGATAAGAAGGAACACCTTGCTAGATAAGAAGGGACACCTTGCTAGACAAGAAGGAACACATTGCTAGACAAAAAGGAACACCCTGCTAGATAAGAAGGGACACCTTGCTAGATAAGAAGGAACACATTGCTAGACAAGAAGGAACACCCTGCTGAAAACGCATTATCTATTAGACTATTGTGTTTTAAAACACAAAGAACTGCTGAAAACTGCAAAAAAACCCAAAAGTCTCAAAACTCATAACAAGCTTTTTAAATCGCTGACAAGAACATTGTAATCCGTTAAAAATCAAAATCTGTAGGAGTATTTGAGTATAACTGAAAATCAGATGCAGATCACACTTAAGAACTGATACACATACACATTATAATCATATTTTAGTCGATGCATCGTTTGTTAGTACATCAAAATATTCGACAGACTGGCGTTAAATTCAATAAAGCGTTCATTTCTCGCTGAACCAAATCTTTCAATTACAATACTCGGTAACTAGGAATAAGCAACACTAATCTAATGTTTAAAAAAACAACAAGCCGCTTGTAATAATCAAAACTGGAGCTCACACGCTACAAATATAGATATATTGGTAACTGAAACGAACTTTGTGTATCATACATGTATGTGATCGAGTACCGATCTCGCCGAGTTGAGAGAAATCCCGCGCTCAGTAGAAGGACCGCCGCAGATAAGACCGACTTTTAGATCTCTTGTTCTCTCACGATGGAAATGATAGATATGAAGGAACACCTTGCTAGATACGAAGGAACACATTGCTAGATATGAAGGGACACATTGCTAGACAAAAGAGGAACACCGTGCTAGATATGATCTACAAACAACCTAGACAAATTACGGCGGCGATGAAGCCATCTGATTATTGGGCTTTTCATAATTGCCCTGTAGTAACAAAAAACATAACTATTACACACACTTCATACAGAAGTTCACAAGACTAACTCAAATACACAAGGAGAGGCGTCTATCCTATGTTTCCTACTTTCACATAATCGAAAGAGAGATTAAAATTCACAGCGAAGATTTAACAGAGAATAAGCGATAGACCACTTATACTAACAACAATGATCAAGCAAAGAAAACAAGGTGTATAATTTACAAATATTTGTTTGATATCATGACTCGTCATCAGTAGATGTGCAGAGAAGAAAATGAATCTTTACCTGAGCAAGAATCATATCGAGAAGTTCCCCTCCTCCTGTACCATAACCTCCCGCGTCTGATTGGTGACTGCAATCAAGTTTGACAAACAGATATATACAAATTGAGTTTTCATGGTTTCGATAGACCAGTATAATCCCAGGAATTGAAATTTCTAAGCAAAAAGTAAGAAAAAAAGAAGAACACGCACTAAGTTCTACATCTAAAAGGTCTGATTTGATCCCTAACGGTAGGGTTTGAAATTCCTAAACGACGAGGTTTAGGACAAACCACTGATTCAAATTCCTTCTCCTCGCAGCCTCCCATGGCGTTCCTCTGCGTGTACATATAGTTGTTCATCTTCGTCGTCAACAACACACAAACGCCTGTTCGCACAAATAACAAACATAAACACAATCAAATCACAAATTACATATGGCAAATCAAATTTTCCACTTCGATGAACTCTTGATAACAGAAATCCAAATCAACCACCACAGCCAAAACAATCGTAACAAACGTCTTGAAAACCTCTAAATTAACATGATGAAAGCTTTGAAACTCTCGTTACTAGAATTTTCTAGGCAACCAAACAGAAAACGAGAAAAACACATCGAAACAATCGAGTAATTACGTTAACGGATCTGTATACGATTCATGAACCAGAAGAGAAAGAGGAGAGAGAAACTACCTTGAGATGCGTACGAGGCTCCTCTAGAGTGAGAAGAAGAAAAGGTTCGACGTCCGTCTCGGTGGCCGGCGATTGATACGGCAGTCGGTTCGGTGGCAGTCGGTTAGGTGGCCGGCGATTGATACGGCAGTGGGTTGGAAGGTTCGACGTCGTCTCCTGTTAAAGCGGCTTCGCTTTTTGGTTTTCTCTCTCCTCAAATTTAGAAAGTTGAAATTGGGGGAATTGGAACCTAAAAGTCTGATTAGAAGGTGAAAAAAGGGGTTTCCAACAAAAACAACCCCTTTTATACCCTAGAGGGTATAATTGTCCAAAATGTGGCTTTGGGTAGTTTATGAAACTAGTCCAAAAATGGGTACCATGTTGGTATTCGATAGTTGAGAAGGTATTTATGGGTACTTTTCTCTTGAAAATATAGTGGTAAATATTAAGAGAAAAGTACCCAAAAATACATACTCAATTTTCTCACTACCAATTAATATCTAAAAATTGTATACTATAAACAACTACGTCCAGAATGCTAAAAAATCACAAACAACCCTCTTTCTTTCTTTTAGAACCAAATTTTCTCTTTCCAACTTTTTTTTATTTTATTTTAAAAAGTCTATATCTTTCAACAAATAGTTCGAAACAATTTTCCAAAGCACCACCGAATTTGTTTTCTTAAGACAAACAAAAGTATATACATTAATGATATTTTTTTTAAAAATGTTGTTAAAAAAAACTCGCATGGTCGATTTTTCAAACAAAAATAACATTGTTAATTTTTCAAACAACTCGTGTGTTTAATTTTTCAAAGAACTCGCATGATTGATTTTTTTAAAAACTCATACGGTTGATTTTTTAAGCAAATTAGCATTGTTAATTTTGAAAAACCTTGCATGTTTAATTATTCATAGAACTCTCATAGTTAATTTTTCAAAGAACTCACATGGTAGATTATTAAAACAAATTAGCATTGTTAATTTTTAAAAAACTAACATGTTTAGTTTTTCAAAGAACTTTCATGACTGATTTTTCAAAGAACTCCCATGACTGATTTTTCAAAGAAGTTGCACGGAGCCCCGAAAGGGGTAACCGAGTAGGTGGACTAAGACATGCTTGTGACCAAAGGTCATGAGTTTGAGTCCATTTACAAACGTTTTCTTGACTGAGCCTGTCACCTTGTGGTGCTAGAGTATCCATTGAAGAAGGCTTTCTTAATATCCTTGATGCAAAATAGCAAATGATCCTAAAATTCGAGAGCTTAATATAATCTTTACACCTTGAAACTTTCTATCACCAATCATGACTTTTTGTTGATCCAGAACAAGACTACATGAGCTTTGTGGCATGCTAGGTTTTGATACCTTAATTAGAAAGCCTTATTGATGCTGGAAAAGGATGAATTGGTCAGAGGCTTAAGCAAAGTTAAAGTGATCGATCAGACGTTGAAAATTGTATTTTCACTAAACAGCACTGGACATCATTCCCAACTGTGTATCAAGCAAAAAAGAATTTGGAACTTGTTCATGTGGACTTGTGTGGACCGATCTCACCAACAACTCATGGAGGTAATAACTATTTTGCTTTTTTTTGTTGATAGTTATAGTAGATATGTGTGGGTTGAATTCATTAGGTGGAAGAGTGATTACTTTATTATATTCAATAAGTGGAAGATCGGAGTTGAAATGCAGTCTGGTAACAAGTTAAAAATGCTTAGATGAAACAAAAGGGGTAAATTCTTGTCAAATGAATTCACAAGTTTTAGTGAGCAAGAAGGAATCAAGATACAATTCATGACTCCCTATTATCCTCAACAAAATGGGGATGTAGAGAGAAGGAACCAAACAGTTTTTGAAATGGTTTGATGTATATTGAAAGAGAAGAATATGCCAGCAATGTTTCGGGTAGAAGTCATTCGTACTACAGTCCACAACCTTAATCGATATCCGACGAAAAGGGTTAATGGAAAAACTCCATACCAAGTGTGGTTTTGAAGAAAAGTTGATGTTGGATATTTTAGAATTTTCGGTTGTATTGGATATATCAAGAATGTGAAACCACACTTAAGAAAATTGGAAGATCATAGTACAAAAATTGTGTTTTTGGGATACGAATCTGGTGTAAAGGCATATCGATTTGTTTGTCCAGAAACTATGAACCGGGATGGAACGGAAGACAGAAGGTTTCCAAAAAATCAAGGAAACAAATTTTCCCCATTTAGGGAATCAGAATTACAAAATCGATGTTCTAAATCAGAGAGAGAATCGACTCCTAAACGTGGTACGATTTTAAATTAGAATCTGCATCTTGTCTTAAATCAAGAATCATATTTTCAATTGATCTCTGATGAATCGTGGGACGAACCTAAAAAGTTTAGGTCATTAAGAGAAATATATGTAGAAACAAACAAAGTCGACAATGAATTTGCACGAGAAGATGATGTATTTTTACTGTCTTTTGAAGAAGCAACCACTTATGAATAAACCACAATAGATGAACAGTTATATCATGCGAGAGAGAGGAGATTCAACCGATTAAGAGGAATGCTACATGGGAATTAATAGAACTTCCTAAGAGTCATAAAGCAATTATCCTGAAATAGATTTTCAAAGTAGAAAAGAATCTAGATGGAGAAGTCGTCAAACGCAAAGCTAGATTGGTGGCCAAAGGATATGTTCAAGAGAAAGGTATTGACTTTGATGAAGTTTTTGCCTGTGTTCCTGGAATGGAAACGGTGAGAGTTAGTTTAGCTATGACTGCTCAAGACTCATGGAAAGTGCATCATATGGATGTCAAATCGGCATTCTTATATGGAGATCTGAGAGAATAAGTTTATGTCAAACAACCACCGAGATTTCTTAAGAAAGGAAAGGAAAGTTAGGTTTTGAGACTCTAAAAATCACTTTATGGCCTGAAGCAAGCTCCACGAGCTTGGAATGTGAAGCTAGATATGTGTTTCCAACGAATTGGATTTGAGAAATGTCCATTAGAGCATGCTTTGTATATGAGACGTTTGAAGGATGAAACTCAATTTTTAGGGTCTATGTAGATAATCTAATAATCAGAGGTACAAGACTAGTAGAAATTCTAGAGTTCAAACAGATGAATAAATTATTTGATATGGTTTACTTGGGGTTATTGAGTTATTATCTTGGAATTCAAGTTGTTCAGAGAACATGCTACATTAGTTTATGTCAATCAAGCTATGCTTTAAGATTTTGGAGAAGGTGAATATGGAGGAGTGTAAACCGTGAAAAGTCCCCATGGATTCACAAATGAAACTTTGCAAGTTGATGAGAACCCACTTGTGGACGCGACGTTGTATCAGAGTATTATTGGCAGCTTCTTTAGAATGTAGGATTTAATCCTTCTACCTTTTCTAGAATATAGGATTGCGTTAAACAAATTTTAGTAGAACAAAGAAGACAAAGTTTCGTGAAACGGTTATTTATTTCACTAATATATTATCTTAAATATTACATAGTAAAATAACTGAAATATAAACGGATGCAAACGGTCTTCTAAGAAAATTGTATTATATTTAACTTCTTCAAATCTTTGTTTGAATTTGGTACTTTATCATGCTTGACTACATAATTTACTCTGACAAGAAAAATAAAAATGAACGAGATAAAAATTCAACAAGGGGATAAGAGCTCAAAATTGAAGACAATACATCATGGAAGTTACACTTTTAAAAGTTGGGGGATTATCGTTAATAGGATTTCACCAAATCCCATCAAGTTTTGAGGATATATCCATATGTAATAAAATTTGGCCGAATAAAAATCATACCTGTTTGTGACCGTCACTAATGACAGAAACAAGATCCCCTTCCTTCAATAGTATATATATATATATATATATATATATATATGCAATGGTGAGAAAAGAGATACTTATACTACAAAACTTGAAGGCAACAACCAATTATGAGATTATTCCATCAGTAGGAGACATCAACATGAGACTAATATTATAATCAATAAACTTTAAAAGCAAACCAAAATAAGAAAGAAAAGGACGAACTAGTCATTCAAAATCCACTTGAATACAGTGGAAATCCTTATCACGAGAAAATAAATCCAAGTCAAAATGTACATGCATAAACATACCAAGGAGCATTGTTTTAGGTTGGTGGTGTAAGCGGAGTGATGGGAAGACAACCACCAGAAATGCAAGACACATGTTCATAATAACATCCCAAAAGTCACATCTGACATTAAAACAGTCAAAAGACAAAAAATGAAAGAAATAATAATATAAGTAAGACTTTACAAGAAAAAGTCATGAAGGCGGTAGCAATACCCCTAAACTCTCTAAAAATATTTTTTAAATTTAATGTATATTTAATAATTTATTTTGAAATGCTAAGTTATCTTAAAATGAAGCCAATTCACAAGCATATCAAACTCAATCCAGCTCGAGGAAAATAACGGAATAAATTTTAGATTGTGGTGGTATAGACACAATAACCCATTACCTATTTGATATTATTGATTGGGTACCACTTTCAAAGGTTCATCTTGAAAGTAGTGTTTAACCAAAGCCGAAATGGAGGATTTGTTGTATTTATCCAAAGTTGAAATTAAAAAATATGCATATTGGTTCCATCATTATCTTGCATTGAGTCATGTGACATGAACTGAATTGTGTAGTAGTCATATATCCTCGTTTTTTCCATTTACATGACATTTATACAAATGAGATCATTTCGCGTGGTACTGAGCGTGGAGGTATATACTACGCTGATAAAGTGGTTCTCCCGGGAACAATCTTACTTTCTCACAAGACTTCTAATAGAAAACTTTGGTTGTGGCACCAACGCCTAAGTCACCCTTCCATTAATTATCTTATTTTTCTATTTAATGCATTTTTTAAGAATTCTGATAATCATTTGTCACATGAAACTTGTTTTTTGACAAAAATCATCAAACTTCTTGTAGTCGAAGTAACTATCGAGTTCAGTCTATTTTTTATTTAAAACACTCACACGTGTGGAGACATGTATCGCACTCTAAGAAAAATTAATTTTAATATTTTGTGCTATTTGTTGATGATTTTTCTTGCATGACTTGGATGTACTTTATAAAACACAAATTTTAAGTGTATGACATATTTGTTAAATTTTTCCAAATGATCCAAACTCAATTCAACTAGAAAATAAAATTTCTTCAGTCCGTTAATATAAAGGAATATGTTAACCATGATATGAGAGCCTTTTTCAAAATAAATGGCCTAATTCAGAAAACCACTTGCCCATATACACCCAATAAAATAAATTTACAGAACAAAAAAATCGGATTATTTTTAACAGATATGATGATTGAGTCTAACGTTCTCAAACACATTTGCCACGAAGACATTGCCACTTCCTCTTATCTACTTAAAAATTTACCCACAAAATTCTGTGGCCATAAAACCCTAGTTTAAATCTTGAAAACCCAACCAAATATACCACATACCCTAACTCTTCCATATTGTATTTTCATTTGTGCTGTATTTATTCATGTCCCAAAAAATGATCGATCAGAAATTTATCAGTGTTTCATAAAAGTCATTTTTTGTGGGTTATACACTTAATTCAAAAAGGGTATCAACTATTATAATCTAGTCTATCATCGCATCTATGTCACCATGGATTTTGACTTCCTTGAGTCAGATTCCTACTACCTACCCAACCTTGTGTTTAGGAGGAGAGTACAAGTGACTTAGTAGGTTGGTTAATATCCAACATCTTGTAAATATTGTATCCACAGAGCCATCAATCAACATAGAATGAACCAATGAATTCATAAAAACCAATAAAAATTTAGAGCAAACTTAGAGAAAACCCTCAAACTGTCCATTCTAATAAAAATTCAAAACAAGCGATCTTCCCAAAAAGATGGATATGATCGTTTTCATTGTGTAAAGGTATAAAAATATGATGAAGAAAGTTTCCCATGTAACATCACAGTGACTCATGATACCAATTATCATTCTAATAGGTCCAAACTAAAAGGGAAATTGCTTGAATCATGGTTAATATTTAAGTCCTACCTTAAGTCACCACCCAATATGCATTCTTTGTATCTTGTCCTAGCCCCGCGCTCACAAGTATCTGGTAACCCATTCTTTTTATAAGAAATTATATGAGTATAATTTCTCAAACTCAATTTTAGATCTTGTTTGTAATAGATGATGTAGTCCTGATTTTCTTTGATAATTTTAGAACCCGTAAATTGATTTTTAAATTTGACCGTACAATTTTGATACTCTAAAGACAAAATATAGGAAGATTCTTGAGCTAAGCTGGAGAACATCATATAAAGATCACGGAGAAGACTATTTATTTCTTTTTTATGAGCATATAATACTTAAATAAGGATAAAACATGAAATAGAATTAAGATCTTGTCTTCAGTGAAGGACCTTGTAATGCTCAATCGAGGACCTCATTTAAGGACCTCGCATAAGAGCCTCATGATGTTCAATAAAAACCTATTCTAAAGAAACATCGTCTAAGGACCTTATCATGCTCAGTTCAGGACCTCGTCTAAGGTCCTCATCTAAGGAATTTGACATGCTCGGTTGAAGACATTGTTTCGTCCAGTTCAGTTGAGGACTATATCTGAAGGACCTCATCTTCAAAACTTTACATTCATGACATACCACGACCCCCACTACTACGAGCATAAACCTTAGGTTAGGAACCCCAACTCTTTACAGAACATCTCACTCGTCTTTACTACGGATTTCAGCTTCCCGACGAGCATTTGCGCTATATCTGCACCTCTTAAATAGTAGGCCCGTTCGAGATATTCGTGGACCATTAAGGTAAGAACATTTCTTGTACTCGCTCCCGGACTCTGATACAATTTAGACTTTCCTCCAGAGCTCTCCTTCTGAGGAGCTTCGAGCTTAGTTCGAGCCGCTAAGCGCGGAGGGCTCGTAAGCGCCATCTTTGGTAATCATCTCGACAAACGCCTCATTACAGACTTCAGCCATCTTTACTCGTCTAGTTCCTCAGTCCCGCCATGGTGCTGTCATTCCGGACTCCTTAGCGGTGTTCACCAATAAATACTTCTCGTATTAAAGCCTTGTAGCATGGTATGCAAGAAACAACCTTTGTCCTTCTAGCTGGGCTGGACTTAAAGAAGATCCCAACAGAACTCGTGACCCCGCCCCTTGTAGCAAAAGGGAAGACAACTTACTGCAAGTTGCATGAGTAGTCATTCTAAGAAATCTCACTCCAGAAGCAAAAGGTTAGTCTAGTTTTAAAGGTTAATGAGCCCCGAATAGGCTTACCTAAAATTTGAAGGTAAATTTGTCGATATAGAATACTACTACACATGTAAAGTAAAGTAATAAATGCCAAAGATTATAAATGAATGTTCACCTCTTATGAAAGGGTGACTTTTTATTTTTGTAGTGACCAAAGTGGACTTTGGAGCTCTTTTGGTCCATTAATACATCAAATCTTTTATAAAGCTTAAGCTTATCCTACGACATAAAAAAAATTCAAGTTGATCCAAAACTAAACCTTTGGACGAATAAATATTTTCCTTATCCATGTTAATTAAATTTTGAATATAAATTTTTTATCTTCATTCCGACTTGATACAATATTTTTTTTGTTTTTCATTAGTGATGCATTGGGTCTAATTGTGTTTGTTTATTCTTTAAAATGAATTCAAAATGAATGTTTGATTTGGATAAAGTAAACGCTTGTTTGGTATTTTGTGGGTGTAGATGAATTTAATAAATATAGTGGTAAATATTAGGAGAAAAGTATTCATAAATACATAATTATCTCATTACCAATTAATATCTAAAAATTGTGTACTATGACCAAGTACTTGTGGAGGCTGAAAAATCACAAACAACCCTCTTTCTTTCTTTTCGAACCAAATTTCACTTTCCAATTTTTTCCTTTTTATTTTTATTTTTATGTAAAAAAGTTTAAATCTTTCAAACCAAAGTTCGAAAAAAAAATTCAAAGTACCACCGACTTTGTTCTTTTAAGACGAACAAAAATAGATACATTAATGATATTTTTTTAAAAAAAAGTAAGAAAGATAGATTTTAGTTCAAAAATTAGAAATGATTATTTGCCACACAAATAATTTATATCTAGTTTATATTAACATTTATCCTTTTATATAATTTTTCCTTTTGATTGTTTTAATTTGGTACTTTATCATGCTTGACTACATAATTTACTCTGACAAGACAAATAAAAATGAACGAGATAAAAATTCAACAAGAGGAGAAGAGCTCAAAATTGAAGACAATACATCATGGAAGTTACACTTTTAAAAGTTGGTGGGTTATCGTTAATAGAATTTCACCAAATCCCATCAAGTTTTGAGGATATATCCATATGTAATAAAATTTGGCCGAATAAAAATCATACCAGTTTGTGACCGTCACTAATGACAGAAATAAAATCCCCTTCCTTCAGTAGAATATATATATATATGCAATGATGAGAAAATAGATACTTATACTACTAAACTTGAAGGCAACAACCAATTATGAGGTTATTCCATCAGTAGGAGACATCAACATGAGACTAATATCATAATTGATGAGTTCGGAATAGTCAGAGACAGCCTACTGCATAATCCGGACATGGTAATTTGGACAATGACATGCCACTAAATAATCCGGATAGGACAAAAGTAAAACACATTTTGACTAAGTTATTTGCTAATCTACTTAAAATATTCATGGATCCTTAAACTCGACCCAGTTTCATAACTTGACACGTAAGCCCATGGGTCCTTAATTAAGAGTATAAATACCCCAACACGATGGAGAAGGTTCAGTACATTGTGGGCACGGGGCACTAACCCGGAGTGTATTGTTGGCTGGGTACTATTGGCCATCCATAATGGCAGACGATAAAGAAATGGTAAAGAAATGTGATCCTTGTGTGTTAGCGGTACCTATGGAGTCTATATCTGAGCGAGTACCTTTTGCTCGTTGGGGATTAGATTTAGTTGGGCCTCTGCCAATGGCATCCGGAGGGTGCAGAACTATTATAATTGCTATTGATTACTTCTCAAAATGGATAAAGGTAGCTCATTTGGCATAAACCACTTCGAAGGCTGTAATTAAATTTATCATATCCAATATATGTTGCAGATTTGGGATTCCAAAAAGACTACCACAGATAATGGGCCACAATTTGATAATAAAGATATGGAGAATTTTTGTGCTTCTAAAGGCATTCAGCACTATTTTTCCTCTCATTTCCATCCACAAGAAAACGGCAAGGTTGAAGTTGCAACCATTGTGTCCGGATTAAAAAATAATCTAGAATGAGCTGCATGGAAGTGGCCAAGCTATCTACAAGAAGTGTTGTGGGCATATTGAACTACTCCTCAGGCTGCTACACAAGAATCTTTATTTGCTTTGGTGTATAGGATGGATGCCATTACCCCCATAGAAGCTACCCTACCATCATACATGGTTCATAACTATTCCAAACAAGCTAATGGAATAACAATTAGGAATCAGTTGGACTTAATACAAGAAATAAGGGTTAAAGGTCACTTAAGAATAGTCCACTACCAACGCTTGATGAGGAGCAGATTTTCTTCCAAGGTCAAGAAAACATATTTTCAAGTTTGAGATAAAGTGTTAAGAAAAGGTTTCTTACACACCAAGGAGAAGTAGTTCGGAAAGCTAGCTCCGAACTGGGAAGGCCCCTATGAGGTCTTCGAAAAACTTAAGCCTGGGACATATAGGCTTCAAGACAAAGAAGGAAGAGTTTACAAGCACCCATGGAATATTAAACATCTCAGGTTATATTTAGAATAAAAGTTGTGTGTAAATATTTACTTGTTATGTATCAATGTAAATATTAGGGGGCAAACTCTTTCCTACCCTGGTGGCGCGGAGAGGTTTTAATGAGGTGTATGTTTTTTCATTCAATAAAATGTGATGCCTTCTTAAAACATCCGGTGTGCTTTTACTACAATTCAATTCAAGTACAAATCACTGGTTCAACACTTTGGATCTTTAGAAGATTGGATAAACCTGGTTAAGTGATGACCATTAATATTCTCATTATAATACTTCTGAAATATTATAGGTTATTTAAACATTAGCCATTAAAAGTTAAAGGGAACAAAGTGTTAAATAAAGGAAGATTTGATAAATACACTTATTCGGACTTTAACCGAACAGGAAAAACAAAACATGCCTTGGCCATCCAAGGACTTTAGATGTTTGAAAAACTTATCCGGACTCTGACCGGATAAGATTACAAAATATGCCTTGGCCATCCAAGGACTTTAACTGTTCAAAAAAGACAAAAAAATATGATTAAACCTTATGGCTTGTTCCCTTCGGATGTTCATTCACCACCACCACCTTTCTTATGACTTTTGAGTTCAGCACTCGAACTCTCACCAGTTATGTCTTCATCATCAGTAGTGGAATCGATTCCACTGGAGTAGTTGCGCTTATCACCCTCTGCTAGAGTATGAAATGGGATGTCCTTATATTCCACATATTCCCATAAGGGACCAAGAGTCCTCTTCGGAAAAATATCATGGAAGAGAAGAACCATGTCAGACTTGACTTCATTGTATCTTTTCTCTAGGGAATCTATCACTTCGTTGGTATATTTATCAGTATCTTCCTGAATAGCTTGCTCCTGCTGCTTCACCAAATCCTCTTTCTCTTTGGCCATCTTCGACACAATACCTTCTAACGAAGTCTTCTCATCGGATAGGGTTTGGATGACACCATCTTTGGTCTTCAAATCCTCCTTTAATGTTGTGAGGTCATTTTCCAAGCCGGAGTACTTAGTCTGAAGCTCATTTTGGGCAGCCTCTGAAGTGGCCAACTTTGTTGATGAATCTTCATTGTCCTTCCTAAATGCTTTTATTTCCTTCTTCGCTTCTTCTATACTCTGATTGGCATTGAGGAGGTTGGAGTATAAAGATTCCTTGTCAGAGGTGAGGGAATTGATGAGAGTGGTCTGACTTTTCACATGTCTCTCCAAGTCAAGTACTAGCTGGATGTGATCAAGGAGGCAATGGCTCAGAACATCTTGCTCTCCGGAGACGGAGAAAGATTTACCATTGAAAGGCACCATATTGGCAGAGCCGGAGGGGCGGTAGGGACCTTTGAAATCATCTTTCTCAGATTCATTGAAGTATAAATCAATGTCTTGAAGGGCACTGATGTTCACTTCGTCATTCCCTTCCCCAGCAACATCTCCGGACTGCAGACCTGTTGGGATTTTTTCTTGTAAGCTAGGATCAACAGGTGCTGGTGGAGGCAGAGTCTCTAAAGGACGAAGAACCATTTCTTCTCCCAAGGTGACTTGTTTCTTCTTAGCAACTTTCACACCACTTCTAGCTTTTCTTTTCATGTCCTTCTTGGGAGGCTTGGGTGGGTTCTGTGACTCTCCCGCCTCCCTTACAGTTTCAACCTCTACTACTTTGATCAGGGCAGCGTCAATTCCCCATTGGTTCCCCAAACCAGTCCCATATGTGGTTGTTTCAACCAGCTATGTTGCCGCTTTCTTCTTCTTGTTCTTCATCTTGCTGGAAGCTTTTGCTCTGGAAAGTAGTAGTTACCCTGTGGAGAATTACATCAGGAGGAGGCGGTTTAGTTAGTTCTTCCCATGAGAGGTCCCTCCGACCTGTGGTGTTCCACAGATGCGACCGTAACCCATGCATTAAGCTTTGTGCATGTTTTTTTATTAGAAATCCTACATTTTTTTAAACGTATTAATATCCAACATTTAAAAGAAACAAAATGATTGAAATCTAATATTTGGTATCAAAGTCACAATGTCGCATACGCCAGGACGTGATGGTAGTTATGCCATTGTGGTGAGAGGCAATAGGAGCATGCAAACAGGAGTTTCTGAAGGTCCTAAAGAGAAATCTTTGTCCTTCCAGTACCCGAAGTTGTCTGATACAAAATACCAAGTATGAGCTACGCAGATGGAGTTTGGGAAGTAGTGGAGTCAATGGTTGACACATAAATGAACAAACTTTCACTCGACGTACTCTACCAAAGGTTGAATAAAGAGTCACTATATCAAATTTAGCGTTAAGAAACACCTAGACAACATGGACATGACTAAGAATGAATCCATTGATGAGTACATAAAAAGGATAACTATGATAATCAGTATGATAAGATCTATTGAAGCAAATATTGACAACAACTATGTCATTAAAAAATTCCTTAGATCGATGTCGTCAAAATTCATGCCAGTGGCCACAACTATTGAAGAGTTTGCTGATATCTCCTCCAAGTCTCTGGAAGAAATCATAAAATCTTTAAAATACTTTGAAGATAAGATGACAATGTTTGAGAATAAGAAAGGTGTTGAAAAATTCTTGTACCCAAAGACATATGTGCAAAACAATTATCAAGGTAGTTCAAGTAACAGAGGGAGAAGCCAAGGAAATGGAAGAGGTCGAGGTAGAGGTATGCGTGGAGGAAAAAATATTTATAGAAAAGAAGGTGACAGATAGAAGAAGAGCTCCACCTTTGACATAAAAAAATGTTACAACTGCAATAACTATGGTCATTTTGCTGCAAATTGTAAAGAAATGAAAGAAGAAAATATTCACTTAATTCAACAAGTGGAGGATGACGCTACGTTGCTTGTAGCCGATGTATGTGGCATGCTAGGTTTGGACACGTTAATTACAATGCTGGAAAGGGATGAATTGCTCAGAGGCTTAAGCAGAGTTAAAGTGATCGATCAGATGTTGAAAATTGTATTTTCACTAAATAGCACATGACATCATTCCCCACTATATCTTTGTAGTTTATCTTTCTTTCTAAAAGTTATATTATATCTCTAGCGAACCTTTTTTGGTATTTGATTAGGTTTTAGGACTTATCAAATTGGTTTTTTTTTATTCCTTAATTCATCATCGTTCTACCAAAATCAACATTGTAAGGAGTTATGAATTTTGGAGTCAGAAAAACATGGGGTATGATTACGATGATACTTGATTCTTTCGTTTGAATATGTTTCAGTTATCAGTTGCTGCAACAAATGGTCTTTAATGAACTTATTTACTTTTGAAATGATTCCACAGGACGGGATGGGTGACTGATCAGGTGGACCGAGTGCTCCATCCAAAACTTTACGGTGGTGTATAGCCTTCTAGAGGCGGACTTACGCATCAACCCGCTCTGACAATTCCTTGAAAGTCAAAGCCTTTTGTTCAATAATTTTTTTTTTATGAAGGGATTCCTAAAAGAATAACTACTTGAAGGATGAGACGACTACCTCTTCGTAACGCTCCTCGATGAAATTTTTGGCACACACAAAAATGTTATGTGTAAACCTACAAGACTTTCCCACTATGCTAATTATTGAGTATCACATTGTCTTTGTAGCCCCCATTGACCTCGCAATTATTAAACCGATGCCTGGAGAATTCCCGTAATATCTCAAAGTGCATGATAAGCCTTTGGGCCAACTCGCTGAACTACATCAAAACTGCACCCCTAAAGGTCATAGTGAACGCTCGACACCACATGCAATCATTTTTATGATAATTTGCCATGATTCTTATAAAATGCTCAATATATCGCTTCGAGTCTCAATACACGAACACGGGTTACTACAACTTCCACGAGTAGCCGTTTTACGAAAGCTCATTCCACAAGCAAAAGGTTAGTCTAGTTTTAAAGGTTATTTTTGGATATAATGTGGTCGCCACTAATGAGCCCGAATAGACTCACCTATAATTTGTAGGTAAATTTCTAGGGAGAGAATACTACATAACAAATAAAATAAAATAATAAATGCCAAAGATAATAAATGAATGTTCATCTTTTATGAAAAGGTGACCTTTTATATTTATAATCACTCAATACTGGATAAACTGGCTTTTATAACGGTCTGAAAACGACGAAAATCATTTCGTTACCGTTGAAAAAATCACTCTACAACAGATTGAAGACCAAAAGCGCTCGTTGTGTTAAGTGGGGTCATTAATGAAAATCAGTTTCCAGTTTTCTGTTGCCCTAAAAAAATCAATGGTCAAAGAGTGCAGCATCCAGATTAACATTCTTAGTGTTTATTCCGTCTAGCATTGGCTTGAAAAAACAGGTTCCGAGATAAATATGAGAATTACATTTCTAGAACTCAGATAAAGTTTTTCTATTTTTGTGATAGTAGTTCAATCATGCCCAAGTGAAAACAATATATCTACTGCAGGCTCGCTGCAAAGTGGCATTAACATCCATATATCTATTGTAGCCGCTACTCCAACTGGCATAGTCGCCTTGTATACCGGACTGAATGATCCCTGCCCTAAAATGGTTGTAAAGTTTTGTGTAGCTTTCTGGATATCCCTAGGAATCGGTATATATCATATCACAAATAAATTTTGAAGCTTCATATGTGTAAGTAAATAATTAGAAGCTAACAGAAGTATATTGAGACGACAAAGAAAACTTAGAATTCTTCTAAAATGATTGGGTCTCCCAACAAAACCCATCTACATTTTAGAGAGAACTTGTAAGCTTTAATTTATGTCACGATGACCAAATAATATACTAAAGTTTTTGTAATATGTTAGTTGACCAAAGTAGCTTAAAATGTTTAGCAGAGGCAATAATCTAAACTTGTTGAACATTATAACATAGCTTCAGCCTAATTGTAATGAAGCATGTACACAGCTGTAAGTAGCATTTTATATAAACCCAGAAGGTCTTGGCTTATGGGAAAATATCATTTTGAAGACTATTATTTAACCAAATAGTTTCTAAATGAATTAAAGAATTATTACAAAGGAAAGCTTTGCCAAACTCCATATATAAACTAAATATACCATGTATCACTGTCTGAGCTAGACTTTCCTTCTTTATAGCAACCGTGTTATTATGGAATCACCAACTTTAGTACTTAAAAAGTCAACTACTAATCTTTATAAGTAATTGGTCTCTATGGAAAAATGGTGTATACAACAACCTATTCTTTCCAGAGCAGGACAGTGTATACAACTAATAATAGAAACATTCACTTATAATTATATATATATAAATAGCAAACGCACACACAAACCAATCTCGATCTCTATTTTGATTATTCTACCATTAAGGCAAAGAACTTTTTTATGCGACAATTCTAAAACCTGTATACTTTTATCGCTCAAAATCTAAGCTCAGTGCTTGTACCAAACCGATTTGTGCGTATTAATAGAATCTTAACATAATTATCAATCGAACATCTTCAATGGCATCTTATACAGTAAGATGCAAATCAAGTTATTAAGATACCTAGTGCAAGGCCACCAAAGACACTGATAAAAACAAGTTTTTTTTACCAATTATTGTGCTCCCTCTTTTTGAATTCAAATCTTGAAATCATTTTTGAAATGACACAATCCTTCCATTTCCTAGCTCACTGCATCCACAACAATGATACCGTAATTAAATATGGAATTATGATATCATTTTCCTTTTAGGGAGTCGAAACTTTATCTTACATCCCAAAGGAAAGGAAATATATTATTGATTTAATTGTAGAAACATAAATGGTTTATTGTAAACATAGAAAGACTCAAATGCAGGTTAATCATGGGATCAAAATGGTCGAAGATGCTAACATTGAAGAAAAGGAAATATATCAACGACCACTTAGAAAACTAATTTACTTGGAACATACTCGAATAAACAAAGCCTATGGAGTTATGGTTGTAAGCCAAGTTAAAAAAAACAACCATAATTGGATCATATGGAAGCACTCACAATGATAGTATGGTATTTAAAAAGCACGTCGGGGGATGGAATTATGCCAAAAAGCAATGTGCATTTAGGTGTTGTAGCTTACATTGATGTAGATTGAGTTGGTAATACAAATGATTGCAGGTCTATATAACTAGTTGAGAGAAACTTAGTGGCACAGAGAAGCAAAAAGCAGAAAATAGTAGTAATTTCGAATAATTAGGCAGAATTCCAGAAAATTCCTAAATAAGTAACAAAATATATTGTGGATTGTTAGGAAAATCGCAAGTGTACGATTCTCATTGTAGTTTTATGAGTATATTAAGACTCAAGATATCGAACCCAATGTAGGATTCGTTTTTTGCTAGATCCAAAATAAAATAGAAAATAAATAATCTACTTAATTAAAAATATAGAGTAAATAAAAAAATAATTAAGAAAAATTAAATTAAATTAAAATTAAATTAAGAAGAAATAATTAAATTGAGACCGAAGATCAAGAGTTGGTGTTGCAAAATAAAATAAAATAAAGAATTAATTAAATTTAAGGAGATATATATTAAAACAATATATGCATATATATTTTATTAAGACCTTTAAATAATTGATTAAATCAAATCTAAACATATCTTTTTTTTGAAATTCAAGTTCTCTTTTAGAGTATTGTATCATCTCTCGATCTCACACAACTAACCATTTCGTATGGCCGGTTATATCTCTAGTCCTCTACCTCCTACAATTGGGTCATGCAACCTAAGAATCTAATTCAGACTTCACTGGGTCATGGTCGTAGACAACTACTCATTCAACCCATTGGTATTATTATATTTCGGAAATAAATTTTATCTCTCGGTCTCAACCTAGATCTAGCATCAACCAATTCAACACGTAAGTAGTTGAAGGCATTACATTCAATAATAATACTAAAAATATTATATAAAGAAGAAATTAAAATTAAAAATCAATAATTAACAAATATATATATATATAGAGGTTTTAAACCCTAGAAAAAAAGTATTAGCTCATGTTATTCTTATTCATAGTTTTAACAATATAAAAAAAGAAAATAAAATCTGAGAAAAAAAAGAGAAAAGTAAGCTTTTGTGTTGACAGTCGTCAACTGGTTTTCTATGTATGATACAGTATGGTTTTATTTATAGGAGAATTATGGGCATTATTTTAAGAGAAAAGTATGGGTAAATACCATTTCAAGTATTTAATTACCCACTAGTACCCGTTTTTTGAATAGTGTCACTTGGTATCTCGAATTGAAATTTGGACAAAAATACCCCCGGCCATATATACCTGCTGGTACCTTGAACAGTACTAACTTGAGAGTTGTTTGAAAAACTAACCTCAGAGTTGTTTGTAAAACTAACACGAGAGTTGTTTGAAAAACTAACCTGAGAGTTGTTTGCAACTCTCTCGATTTCCTGAGAGTTGTTACTGGTAAAATTTTATTTTTAAAAACAAAATCAAAAAATATCATCACTGGATCTAGTTTTGTTCATTTTAAAAAAAAAACAAAAACGATGGTACTTTCATTTAAAATAGATCTTTAAAAATAAAAAAAAATAAAAAAAAAGTAAGAAAGAAGTTGTTGATGAAGGGTGAGGGTAGTTAGGGTATTCAAATAATGTTAGGTATTAAGTGGTAATTAGGTAGTTGAGATGGGTATTAAGAGATAATAGATCAAACCTTGGATACTAGATGACAATAAAATAGTTGAGTGGGTACTTTAGGTGTAATTTCTCTTATTTTAAACTCTACACTCCTATGAATAAAATATGTTGATAATATAATTATTATATCTATTAAAAAAAGAATTAATTTTCTTTTAAATTAAATAACATATATTATAAGTAATTATAGAAGACTTTTTATTTCGAAAAAAATAAAATCATAATAATTAAAAAATATTTTTTTTTAAATTAAATAATAAAAATATTATAATTTATTATTAATAAACTAAGTGTCCTAATATTAAGAGTGTGATCTTTGATTAATCTATTATCTTTTGTCTTACTTTTCTTCGTTCTTTCTTTATTTATCTTCAAGTTATCAATTCTATAAGGCCAAAGCTATTTCCTCCATGAAAATTATTATTTCCTTCATAATTTAAAAAAACCCTCCATGATGTTATTTCCTCCATAAAGGATGTTACAAATTTGCCTTTTTATACATTTTTTCTTCACAAAACCATTACCATAACATACCATTACCCATTCAATACGACAAAACCTATTCTTTACCATTATCACTACCTTACAAAGAAGAAAACCCATTTTTCACCGTTATCGCTACCTTACAAAACAAATTCGAAGAGAGAGAAACCTTGGAGAAGAAAACCCATTCTTCATTTTTCGATTAGGGTTTAAAGTTAGATATCTTTATTAGATTCGATTAGGGTTTCGATTGTTGTTAGATTTCTTTGTTAGATTCGATTAGGGTTTCGATTTTTGTTAGATTTCTATTTTAGATTCGATTAGGGTGTCGATTGGGGTTTGATTTATTTGTTAGAATCGATTAGGGTTTCGACTTGGGTTCGCGTTGGGATAAATCACTGTTCTGAAAAAACAAATTATGCACTGAGCATGTGATTCCGAGATACCCACTCGGAATCACATGCTCAGTGCATAAAAAAAACATGTGAGATTCTTGAATCGGGAATGCTGAAATCCGGAAGTGCTCAAATTACTGTATTCTAAAACGTAAAAAATGACATTAAAATACCTTATCCGGTGCTTTACTGTTGTTCTCCTGCATGGAATTATATTCTTGATTTTCCATGGTCGAACGACGTTCAATCTTCAATAAAACTGATGTTTTGGGGTTTAGGGTTAATTTCAGTTGCCAAAGTCAGATATGTAGGATTAAAAAGGGTTTAATCTTATGTTTTTACACAGTAGGGTAATCTATTTCACTAATGGCACCTAACATTAAATTTGAATACAAAACAAGGGTAAAATAGTAAAATCGTGTTTCACTAGTTTTAGAGATTTCAAATTATGGAGGAAATACCTTTGGCCATTCTATAATTATAGCTTCTATTTGCAATCTTAACTAATTTTTATTATGTTTGCTCATTTTGCTCCAATTTCACTAATAAATAAAAAATAACCAAATGAGACTATTTTTATTCATAATTAATGAAAAATAACAATTAAATTAGTATAAAAATAATATAAAATTAAAGATACATATCATTTTCAAATAACCCCACACTTATCAATTTGCTAGTCCCATGAAAAATAAGTATCACAGTTTAAAGTATGATCAAATGATATTATTCTATGGTATTAATTAAGACCAAATTTCTTAATTTCAAAACAAGGTAATGAATCAAGTGATAAATTCATAACCAAATGTTATAGATAAAAAGTTGAAGAAATCTAAAGAATCTTCCACATGCCTCGAAAAAAATTAAACATTCATTATATACTATTTACTTTAATATATTTTTTGAAAAAAAAAATTATTAATGAACCAAGATAATATCAATTTACTTTTAACACTTGTAAATTGTATTTTTTCACTTTTTTTATAAATATAATTCATTTTTCTATGTGACAGTCAATGAATCTCAAACCAGTTGGCTTAAGTCAATAGGTGATAAGGCACCCCTAAGACATATAAACATAGAAAATGAATGATATAAATAATATATATATATATATATATATTTACATGTGACTTGTGCAATGTCTAGTTAAGTTTTCTAATTAATCTATTTAACGAGCTTTAGATCAATGACATCTCTCCCAATTGGTTTGGAGCATTAGCTGATGAAGCACCCCTAACGATTTACTAACTCATACTAATTAAACTACAAAACTAGACAAGCCACGTTTGAGAATTAACATAAATCTCTTACATTTTTACTCAAATCTCGACCAAATTAGGAAGAGACCGTGTCACTCAGTAAAAACTTTATTCAACCTCATTATTTGATAAATAATATACAATTTCTTTTGATTTTTTTTTACAATGACAAATGTTTTTTTTCTGAGAAAATATTTATTATATTGGTAAATTAATTTCCATGTAAGGAAAAAACACTCTGAGTAAATTTGCAATATAGTTAATTTTAATAACTTCTAGACATAGAAATTTAAACATGCATTTATTAATTGTTTTGAACTAAAAGTCACTTCACAAGTTTGAATTAATCTATGAGGTCCTAAAATATACAATAAACAATATTAAATGATCATAAAATAATATTTTTTGTGATATTTTACTTAACTAATTTCCTATTATCCCACACTTAAAATCTAATAGTGTCCACAATATTAAAAACATAAATATCTTGTAACTCTACATGGAGATGATAAGATTTTTCATAGACAATTTTGTACGGAGACATACCAATTGGAGTCTTAAAAGCAATTCTATATGCCCACAAAGCATTATTGCGTTTCGAAGACCAATCTTTTTCTAGAAGCACTTTACAGTTTTCTCCAAGATTCTTTTCAACTCTCTATTTGAGACCTCCACTTGTCCGCTGGTCTAAGGATGATATGGTGTAGATACCTTGTGAGTAACTCCATATTTTACTAACAGAGCATTCAATTGACGATTGTAAAAGTGTGATCCCTATCACTAATAATCCATCTTGGGGTTTCAAAACGTGAGAAAATGTTCTTCTTGACAAATTTTATTACCACACGCGCATCATTTTTGGGTAAAGCAATTGCTTTAACACATTTGAAGACGTACGTAATCAACTACAACTAGGATATACTTGTTGTTGAATAATGATGGAAATGGTCCCATAAACTCGATACCCCATACATCGAACAACTCACCTCAAGAATATTTATCAACGACATCTCATTTTTTCTAGATATGTTTTCCACTCTTTGGCATCTATCATACCCTATAACATACTTACGAGCATCTCTATATAAAGTAGTCCAAAAGAAACCAGATTGTAGAACCTTTGTTGTTGTTTCTGTTGCGCCAAAATGACCTTCGGTCTCTAAAGAGTGACAATGACGCAGTATGTCAAATGTTTCTTCCTCTGATACACAACATCTAATAATTTGGTCTCCATATTTCTTGTATAAGTGTGGATCATCCTAGTAGTATTGCTTAAGATCACGAAATAATTTTTTTCGTTGCTGATAATTCATGTCTGGGTGGATCTATTTATCAACAAGATAATTTGCAATGTCTGTAAACCAAGGTTCAACTTTAACTGCCAACAACTGTTCGTCAAGAAAATACTAATTTATAGGCCTACTCTCTCGAATGTATTCGTTTTCCTCCAAGCGAGATCTAATGGTCTGCTATAACATTCTCTGAACCTTTTTTATCTCGGATCTCAATATTAAATTCCTGCAAAAATAATACCCATCGTAATAATTATGGTTTTGACTCTTTCTTACCTAGAAGATACTTGAGTGCAGCATGATTTGTATGCATTATCACTTTTGTACCTAATAGATATGATCAAAACTTATCCAATGCAAAAACTATCGCTATGAATTCTTTTTCAGTTGTTGCATAATTCAGTTGTGTATCATAAGTGTTCTAGTAGCATAATAGACAATATGAAAAACTTTATTTTTCGCTTCCCAAGTACTGCCCATTGCTAGCATCACACATCAATTCCAATGGTAAAGTCCAATTAGAATATACAATAACAGGCGCATTGATCAACTTAGATTTTATCAAATTAAATGCATCTAAACACTTAGTAGAAAGTAGAAATTCAGCATCTTTTATCAATAGATCACAAAAAGGTTTAGTGATTTTTGGAAAATCCTTAATGAATCACCAATAAAAACCTATATGACCGAGGAAGCTCCAGATTCTTTTTACCATAACAGGAGGTGGTATTTTTTGGATGACTTCAACTTTAGCTTGATCTACCTTTATACCCTATTCTGAAATGTGATGTCCTAATACAATTCCACCATGTATCATAAAATGAAATTTCTCCCAATTGAGAACAAGATTACTATTGATACATCGCTGTAAAATAAACGATAGATTAGCTAAACAATTATCAAAACAATCACCAAAAACAGAAAAATCATTCATAAATATTTCCTTGGATTTTCAAATATGTCGGAAAAAATAGACATCATGCATCACTGAAAAGTCGCAGAAGCGTTACACAACTCGAACGCCATCCTCCTATAGGCGAAAATCCCATACGAACAAGTAAAACTAGCCTTCTCCTAATCCTTTGGTCGAATAGATATTTGGTTGTACCTGGAGTAACCATCGAGGAAACAGTAGAATGTATGTTTAGCTAATCGTTCCAACATTTAATCGATGAATGGTAGTGGGAAGTGATCTTAACATGTAGCATGATTAATCAGTTATAGCCAATACATATTCTCTATCTAGTCATTTTTCTAGTATGTGTCAACTCATCTTCGTCATTCTGGATCACTGTCATCCCTTCTTTATTTGGGACTACATGTATTGGACTCGCCTATGTATAGTCTGAGAGAGGATATATGATGCCTGCATCCAGAAGTTTTAGTACCTCTTTCATCACTACCTCCTGCATTGCTGGATTTAATCTTTTTTGAGGTTGAATGATTGGCTTATAAACTTTCCTCATTAGTATTTTGTGTTGGCATAGAGAATGACTGATTCTCTTGATGTCTCCATTGTCCATCCAATGGCTTCCTTGCATTCCCTCAACACCCATAAAAAAATTTCATATATCTGTATCACTCAACAAGACATTAATGATCACTGGAAAAATATTAGGTTCTTCTTGGAAAAATATAAAGCAAGTGTGAAGGTAAAGATTTTGATTCCAATTTATATGCGTCAGCTTTTTGTGATTTCAGCTTTAATAATCTGAACATTTAAAGGTTGAACTGGTAGTTTATTTAAGTCCATCACACATTATCTTACCTTTTCACTTTCAATTTCAGTTTCATCTAATCTAGCATGGAGTAGAGAATTTTTAAAGTAGATTGAGGGAAAAAAAATCATTCATACAATTATCAATCAATTCATCTACCACATCAATCATATAAGCATTAGCATCATTAGGAAATTTTAAAGACTCTAATATGTTAAATTCTACTTTATCATATCCTACACGTATGATTAATTTACCAGCCTCGACATCAATAATCGTTCGAGCAGTAGCTAGAAAAGGTTGACCTAAATCAACAAACAAGTCTATTTTCCTCCATATCTAAAATAATAAAATATACTCGAAAGATAAACTTGTCAACTTTAATCAATACATCTTCTACTATATCTTTTGTGTATGCAAGAGATCTATCAACGAATTGAAGAGAAAAATTGGTAGACTTAATTCATATTATCCCTAGTTTCTTATAGATAGATAGAGGCATCAAATTAATACTAGCACCTAAATCACACAAACATTTATCAAATACTAAATTAGTGATTCCACAAGGAATAGTAAAATTTCCTCGATCTTGTAGTTTGGGTGGTAATTTATTCAGAATTAGCGCGCTACATTTGTTTGTTAATAAAACTTTCTCGAAGTCCTTTAATTTTCTTTCGTGAGAAAGGATGTCCTTGATGAATTTCGCATGTTTCAGTATTTTCTCGACCAAATCTGTAAAAGGTATGTTAATCTCTAAACTGTGAAATGATTCAAGGAACGAGAAAATTCATCATTAGATTTTTGTTTTTTTTTCCTGCTTGGGCAAGGAATTTATGATGCATATTTTAAAAATTTATGAGCATTTTAGGCTGCAGTTTGGGTGTGATCAAGGTCCTATGCAGGTCTGTTATCGCCATGTTCATGTATGTTTCTACTTCGAACAAATATGTTGCAATCAGCTCCTATACATTTGCTGCCATTTAGGCTGTCAGGTGTATCGTCTTTGCTGCTCCGATCAACCCCAGAATCAGCTCAAAAATGAGCCCCGGAATCAGCCACAAAACTTCCAGTTTTTTTCAAGCTTTTTACTGCTCCGATCAGCTCCGGAATAAACCCCAAAACTTTCAATTTTGTCGAGCTTTTTGTTGCTCCGATCAGCCCCAAAATCAGCTCCAAAGTCAGCCTCGAAATCAGCCCCAAAACCTGCAGTTTCGCCAAGCTTTTTGCTGCTCCGATCAGCTCCAAAATCAGCCCCGGAATCAGCAGTGTTGTCGAGATTTTTGATGCTCCGATCAGCCCCAAAATCAACCCCAAAACCTATTTGTCTCCCTGTTCTCAACATGATTGCATTAGCTTGTTACGAGTTATTTTTTGTGTTGCTGGGCCAAGTTCCTTGAACTCTAGATTTCATCATTTAGTGTAGTTTTCCTAATTGAACCACTAAGTTTTTCAAGCTTGCATCGTGATTTTGAATTGAGACTTCGATATTTTTCATGCTCGATTTGTTTTTCTCAAAACGGTTTTTAGACGATTCAACAAACCTGTTCGCATTCTCTTCAAAGGTTGCTTTCTTCTCCAACTTCCCTAAGTCTTCCTGCTGCCAAACGTTCTCGTTGTTCTTCCAAGAAAAGTTTGGATTTTTCCTTCGAACTGCTTGATAATTATTAGAATAATAATGTTTAGGACCTTGTTGATAGTTTACTCACATACCTAACATCTTCGGATTCCGTTAATTTATTTGATATATGATACGCATTGATATCTGATACTGCAACTGAATTCATCGTCAATTAGTTTTTCTTCTACTCCAGCGTTGCTATCTTTGCTTACATGACAATTTCATTGTTGACTGCATACATTCCAGTTTTGTATTTTCGTTAGATGCGTAATTTTTGTAGATAACAACTCCAATCATTTGTATGTTTCTTTTGTCGTCTTGTTCATTAGAGACCCTCCGCAGAAGAAACATACAAATGATTGGAGACAACAACTTATGGGTTCAATTTTTGTAGACAACAACTCCAATCGTTAGATGCGTAATTTTTTTAGCCAACAACTCCAATTAATTTATTATATATTGTATTTCTTTACATTATCCTTTCTTTATTTATATTCAAATCTTTAATTTTTGTCTTATTTTTTAATTATAGCTTATATTTACAATCTTAACTTCTTTTTATTCATTTTTGCTCATTTTTCTGCAATTTCACTAATAAATAAAAAATAATTGGTATTTTTATTCATAATTAATTAAAAGTAAATATTAAATTAGTATAAAAGTAATATAAAATCAAAAATAAATATCTTTTGATCATGGATTAAGAAATTAATAGTTGAAATTGGTTTTCGAACATGTCTTCCGAGTCAGGTGAAGTGTGATAATAAATCAGTAATAAGTATATCAGAAAATTGTGTTCAGCAAGATTGAACTAAACATGTTGAAGTAGACCAGTCATTTATAAAGGAAAAAATGGTACAATTGAACTTTCTTTTATCAGATTGGAAGATCAGCTAGTAGACATCCTTACAAAATCTGTATGTTGACGAATCTACACAAAATTTTGAGGAAGTTGAATATTCGAAATGCAACTATTCAACTTGAACGAGCATGCTAAGTATTAATTAGATAATAATTGGAGAATACTATGATATTAATTAATTGAGAAAATCAAAAGACTAATTGGAGATTAATTGAGAAAACCAAAAGATTAATTGGGAAAACCAACAGATTAAAGATTATCATTATTAGAGAGAAAAACTAGGAGATTCAACGTATAATCAATGTCAACAATAATTAGGAAAACTCGTATATTAATCATATCAACAATGTCACCAATTATTAGGAAGGTTAGGAGATTTAACATATCATTAATCAACAAGAAAAAAATTGAAAAGATTTTCCACCAAATTCTATTTATAATCTTTCTAAAACTAAGTCCAATTAGTTCACCATTTCATATTTCGTAAGGACTTATGAAATGACATTTTGAGATCCATCTTCTCATATATATTAAGGTACGTAATACAAAAAATAATGATATAATTTGTTATATATTATTATCTTTAATTTTATGGTTGTTTAGGTTTGGAGAAACTGAATTACAAACATCAATTTTGTTATCTTTTTAGTTCTTTGTTTTATGATTTGTTGGTTGAATTGTGTATGGATTTGATAGAGTTATACGTAGGAATACGTATTCATTAAAAATGGTTCATACTTTAGTAATTTAGGTTCTTAGGTTTTGGAAGGGGTTTCTTGTGTTCATCGAATGCGTTGCGCTATGAGCCTCATCGTCTTGCACACATTGTGCGATGAAGATGTAGTTCATCACAAAAAATTGTGCGATGAAAATGAGGTTCATCGCGTTATATATGTGATGAAAATGACTTTCAAAATATACTACATGTTATTTTTTGCACTTTTGTGCTACATTTCTGTGATTTCTACATGATTTCTTATATTTTTTTCACACGTTTCATATGTCGTGTGATACTAATACACTACATATATAGTTTTAAAGTATATAGTTTGCTTAACCTTTGGTGAATTTATGTTTTGGTTTTGTTATTTATAAATTCTGTTTTTGTTATTTTTGTAATATGGTTAAATGTAAGGTGTCGAGTAAGGTAAACGAGCCCTCGTCACCTCCTATACCAACATCACGAGAGTTGATTATCCTAGCTGATCCTACTTTCTCTAGCGTGCGATATACTCATCATGGAACATTTGTAGAGTCCATTTTGGACAAGTGTGCTTATTTTCATTTTCATTTTGCAGGTTGTTTTGAAGTAGCCATGAGTAATGTTGTGCCTTCCACGGTGGAGAACCCGTATGAGTTGTTTGCAAACATCAATCCATACGTGCCTCGTTTGTATCCGGAATATAAAAAAGCACAAAGCTTAAAATGCGTTCACTAATAATGTAAGCTTTCTTAAAACTTATATTTTATTAATATTCTATATTATTTTTGTTTGACTAACAATATTTCATATTTTTTTTTGTAACCAAGTTAAAAAATTAATATTCTTACGTCATCAATTATTCTATAAGGAGACAGAACATTACTCATATGAAATGGGTATGAGATTCATTGATAATTAGGCTCTTATTGTAACTCAGATATAGTGAAATATTTTAGAAATTGACTAGTAATTTCCACTAAAATCAGTTTTGTACTTTTATATGATTTGTAATCTTGGAACAATAGTTTGTAGCTGATTCATATAGCTTCTTTGAGAAAATTGGTTTATTAGTGTATTTGATAGCTTACAATATTGGTAAGACAAATAACCATTTTCTATCTTGTTCTTTTATGATGCATATTTTATTGTTTGTCAATTGATGCAATGATGAAACTGTAAGTGTGTTTTCTTTTACCTTTCTTAATTTACCGTTGATCCAAGTATTTTTCTGGATGCTTACGTTATTTTTATGCGTTTTGTAGACTCGACTATAAATATGTTGTTACTCTTTATACGATAATGTCTGACGATGAGATCTGAGCCATCATACTAGATTCCAAGAGCAGGTTATGCATACGCTAATCGTGCCTACTATCAATTATCTCGGTTGTTGGTATACCAATATTAATATAATTGAGTATTTTCTCAAACAGTAGCATGTATAGATATCGTATTTTCATTTTTATTTTGGTAACAAGATAGTAACACTTGACGAAATCCAATCTATTGCGAGTTTTTCCATATAAGGTATTACTTTCAATCTTATTTACTATTATGATGAGGAGGAGATGTGTCAGTTTTATTCCGTTATATTGGCTTGAGACTGATCCACCTACAAAAAGAGTTAAGTAGGCCATATAGTAGGGGTGGAAAATTATTTTATGTGTTTACCTATCATGATTGTAGGAGACTTATTTTTTAATCACTATCGTGATACTTCTGTGACCGATGACCATGTCAGTTATGCTAACCAAGATTATATATTATATGCCATAGGTAGTGCGATATTGGCCAACAAGATTAAAAATATAGTTTCTCTCGATTATTTATAGTTTTCTCTATAATACGGTATGATGGATAGGTGTAACTAGGCTCAAATAGTTTTGATCGATTTATACCGTGTCCATGGACATAGTTCACTCCACAGTACTTGTAGTATATATAGGTTTATCATTTTTCTCAGTTATCGGCTTCGTTATACAATGAGTATGATATCACCCAATCTTATATGTATCGTTATGCACCGTAGAGTGTTCACTCGAACCAATCTATTCGAAGTTATATTTGATACACCAAGCTAAGTTTTGAGAGACCGATGTAAGATTCCATTAACACTTATAAATATCAATTTGATTTTATTTTATTTATTTAGTATATCCGACCGTTTTGTGAGATTAGTTGGATCGATCATACGTTGAGATTGTGGGACATGGTAGAGCTATATTATTTGGTGTATGCGGCATACTAGTTGGGTTATATCCAGATGGTACCAAGCCATTTCCGACGTGTTGGATTTAAGTTTGCGTGGGTAAGATACTCAAGGTAACACGACTGGTTTAGATAAGATACTCAAGATTGAGGCACGTCGTGGTACGATGACGGTAGAGGAGAAACTAGAGGCATTAAAGGCGTGCTACCATATTTTCCACTGCTAGCAGTGTCATTGATAGATTGTAGTTCACATTTTTTATGATTTCCACAACATACAACGTTTATAGTCTTCGTCTTTACTTGTATAACTATTATGATCTATGATGTTTATGTTTTTGAAATTTCCATTGTTCGATTTATATTCTCATCATTTCATAACTTACGATGATTATATCTAAGACTCGATGACCATGTTTATGAACTATATGAAAGCATATTTAAAAGCATCGAACTTAAAGAAATAAAATCTAACATAAACTAAAAAGGCATACGAAAAATAAATATAAAAAGTAAATTAGAACACATCTTAAGAAAATATATTAATCCATAAGAGATTTATATCATTCTATTTGCACCTGTAAGAGGTTTGCATCCTCTTTTAATTTTTCGAGATGTTTTTCGAAAATATGATCGTTCAAAAAGTCAAGTATATGTTGTTTAATGGAATCAGAAATGTGCAAACCAAACAGCATACGTGTCATTAGCTTGACATTATACGGAAGGTCGGAAACTTTAATATTTAGAACCAAGTTCAAATAATTGTACATTGTAGCGACTTATTCACGACTGCGTTGAGAATGATATGGAGCTCCATGATGCTTATACTTGTAGTTCTACAAAAAAGAACATTAAAAACTCTTGAGTAGTATGGTATAGCCACCTTATTTTAACATAATTGAAGGCTTTCAACAAGTGGTAGTATTCTTGGACGGTTGATTCCATGTCATATAATTATTTATAATACGAAGTAGATAAAAACAATTCTATGTTTATAAAGTTATTTATAGAGAAATCACACTTAAGGCCCAACTATAGAATTAAATCACACATAATACACCTGTATTATAATTTTAAAGCCCATTTATAACATTAAATCACATATAATACGCAACGTATGAGACAAAAAAAACACATATTATATGCGACTAAGTGGTATATTTTTATTTTTTAGCCTTCAATCGCAAATAATACACGATCGCATGTTAAGGTTTTTGGCTTTAAAATAAAAACAGAACACTAAATCAAATAGAATGTGTAATTTTATTGTTATGTTTTATTTTTAGGTCGTATATATAGATTTTGTTTGTGCATTATGTGCGACATATGAGCCTGATAGCACATACAATGCGCGATACATTACTAACATTTGAAATTTAAGACCAAACAATCATACATTAACCATAATTTGAGATAACATTGAACATAAGATGAAAATACATCATTAAACATCAATACAAGATGATATAAACTTACGTAAATAAAATTTAACATGAAACTACATACATTCTAAGTTATTTGTCAAAATCATATCCTCTATTAAATTCAAGAGGTGTGAAATTGGCTATCGCATCCTCTTGTTTAGCGAAGCGCTTCTCCAAGTAAGTTATCGTATCTTTTGTTATGAAATCAGTATTTTTTTCAAATTTCACGTATTGAACGCATCTTGCCTGAATTCATATGACATTGGTTAAAAATTCAAATGATCATACCTGGTAGAGAATTATTTAAGACTGCGTGGAGGCAGAGATGGAGCTTCTAGATGCCCGCACATTAAGTACAATATACACATGAGTTCATAAAAAAAAGTATCTTTGTACTCATCCGACTTTGTTCTCTCACCTTCATGGATTGAAGCAAGTGGCTATCTTCGTCAAATTTGATCTTTAATTTTAGGCTCGAAACCATGTATAAAACTATTTATTATCAATAGTTTTTTAGCATCTTCATACGTAGTTGCATCTCTAAGAACGATATATAGTGTTTTCCAAAATACATCGTAATTTTTAGTAGGAATTTATCTATGTTTTATTTCTACCATAGTTATTTCACATGCACAAGACAACTCGTGTAGTTTCTTAATAACACATCCACGTACTACCTGGTCTACACTCATATTTGTAGCCCGTTCATAAGCATGCTCGATTATTGTTATGACCGTAATGGCTATATAACTACTTAGTTATGCAAACAGTGTAATTATATAACCGATTCCATATGAAACTTAATTAGCTCGAAAGATTAAAAAATATTTGAATGTTGAAAACCAAGCAACTTGTGAACTTTATCCTAAAAAATTTAAAATATTACATTAGTACCAAGGTAAATTTTTAGGGACGCATGAGCACTCTCACACCTACAAATAAAATAAAATAAAATAAAATAAAATAAAATAAAATAAAATAAAAACATTGATTTGTTTCATACAAAATGCAAGATTGAAAACAAAATTTACACTTAAAGTTCGGTTGTACAGTTTCCAACATGTTTGATCACGTTAACTTTTTCCCTCATTATTTGTTATCTGTGTCATAACATAATCTATACATTTTGGATAGGCTACAAATAATTATCACAATGGTTTTAGATTTGTGTTATAATTTTCCTTCTAGTTTGATTGGACAACAAAGTTATAAAAATCTATAAAATTTTAAGAAGCGCCTCTTGAAGATATCATTTTTTTGTTTATATGACATATACATAACAAGTGTATTATGTCCGAGAATAGATCTTCAATAAATAGTACAACACGAACTTCTTATCTGTCAAAATGACACTAGGAAACACAGACATATTATCCACCATCACACCTCATAGAATACTTCAAATCTACGTGTAGTTAGGTTGCTTCTCCGCACTCTTAAACATAAAAAAAATTAAAATATTAGTTGTGTTGAAGTTACACCAACAATCTCAAACAATGAAATTCTATACCTCGTTGTCTTGTAAGTACGATCCATGATAAGTACATGTGAGAATGTACACAATAAATCAGTACTTGCATAATACGCAAAAAAACAAATTGGTGATCATGTATGCTGCATTATTTGTTTAATGTCACACGTTGTAATTACGTTTCAATTTTGTCAACAACTATTGCATTTGAGATTAACCGCATTTTTCAACATTACATTTTTTTTACGGGAATTGTATATCGTACGCATATTAAAAATATTTCAGCTTATGCATCCTTAAACCAACATATATTTTCCAAGCCCCAAACAACATATATTTTCCAAGCCGCAAACCAAGGAAAGATAAATTACTAATTCATTTGCATCCGTCTTGAGTCTACAATTTTACGAATAACCTTACAATGATAAATTTCCAATAAAAGAACTAGTACATCAATCATATACACTTTTAATTCAAAATGACAATTATATTTTTTGGTTGTACATTTTGTTTTCTTCAAAATTTTAAATTTAGCTTTCAATATTATAAGTATAATACTTCTCGTATTTGTAGATTATTCTAAGAATTTACCCAGAATAGTAAAAAAAATCCTATGTTTTTTCATCTCGTTAAATCAAGTTCAATATAATACTGTGCGTGATAAAAATAATCTTCCATTATAAATGTTGGTCGCCTAAATTTATATAATATATAACGCCGAATAATTTTGGGTGTAGTATTGAAATTATTACACCAAGTCTCGCCAAATTAGCGTCAGAGACTACATAGAATTGTACATTTGATGCAACCGAACTACGCTAAAACGCATGTGGCTGTGATTTGTTGACAGTTCATCACAATATTAGGAAACTCTAACATTTATCATTTCAAATTTTAGAATGTTACATCCCTAGCCGTATCTTCATTTTTATCGTATAAACGAGACATGGAGTTGTTTAAATCTCCGTTTTTTCATCTATATTTGAAGTTTAGTTTATTTTTTTGAGGTTTTAAAGGTTTTAAAAGATGTATTAGCTTCTGGTGTTTTGTATACTAAATGCATGTTAACCATAGGAGTTGGTTTCATCTAACTCTACTAGATAATTGGGGCCGCGTATAGTTTCCTGCCAAAATGCTTATGTAAATGCGAGTTTGCTTCAATGTAAGCCCATACAATGAGTGATCTGATCTCATATTATATTGAACCTGATTTGGATGAATAAATTAGAACCAAAACAAGTAACATAAAATTCGGTAAAGGTAACTTTTTTTAGTGTTCAAAGATTACCGGTGACAATAACCCATAATTTTGAGTTTAATATTTGACAAAATTTGACAAGAACCCATAATTTTACGTCTAGTATCGAACAGGTTCAAGTAAAATATTACACTAAAGAAAAAGATAATAATAAATGAATCTTGAGCCTTTCATTAGAGGTAACCTTTTATATTATTTATAATCACCAGTCCATCTTTAGAACTTTTTTCAAGAAAAAAATCTGATCTGACAGTTTGAGCAGCACCGCAAGAAGTCTTATATTATTTCAAATCACGTGTTAATTTAAAAAATCCGATAACACAATAAACTGCAAACAAACACAAAAAACTATTTCAAATCACGTGTTTATTAAAAAAATCCGATAACACAATAAACTGCAAACCAACCCAAAAAACTATGGTGACGAGCTCTGGTTACTTCACCAACTCCATTACTCCTTTCGAACACCTTTAAACCTCTCTTTATCCATTATTACATAAATATTTTTATAAAACTTAAACTTACCTTACAACATATAAAATCTAAAGTCAGTAAAACTAAACCATTGGACAAGTATATATTTTTTAATCTAAAACCAGTAAAACTAAACCTTATAAATTATTGCGTCTCCGTTTGTATTTTGATATAATTATTTTATTTTTTATTAGTTTGATTGGATGGGTTTAACTTTTTTGTTGGCTTTTTAAAAAAAAAAAAATCAAAATTAATGTATATTATGTTTGGAGATAAACTTAATAAAGATTTTGGCTAATTTAGAGCCCAAAAAATATTAACCACCGCCAAAATTAGAGCATTTTTGAGCTTTTACTCTTTTACGGGTGGTTGAGACAACAAGAATTGGGTAACCAGAAGTAGAAGAAGAGTAAGAAAATCGCTTGAAAAAAATAGTTGGGGTTGATGCCTCAAGCCAACTCATTCTAAGAGAAGAATATTATAGGAAATCTACAGCTGTATTATTAAATGTATGAATTATATGACAACAAAATGACTATACACCAATCCACCAAACCAACCAGAGAGACGAAGCAGTCTAGAAGTTTAACTCTTTCGGGTAGATGAGGCACCACCATTGCCAGAGATATCCAATTTTCTCCGTTTAGGAGCCAGACGATTCCTAAGCTGCAAATGACATAATTTGTTACAAGAAAAACACAAGGGTGTTAGTAAAACTCAAACAGTATGATAGCACATTATGTTATATTATATGTGAGTTAAATATAGTTGTTCCTGAGCTTACCATCTGAATATACTTGAGCTGCCTTAAGATTTCATCAGTTTCAAGCTCCTGTAAACAAAAACAGTAAAGAAGAATCTCAATAACCCAATTATGATATTGATATAAAAACAATATGAGATCATCTCGGAAGCACGAATACAATGCCGTTTTATTATATTTTGAACACTACCATTATATCCAAAGCTTAATAAAGTTTGGTTTTTATGATAAAAAATCACCTGAGGAACACTGCAGTCCGAATGAAGCGGGTCCCAAAGGACGGAACAGAAGCACTCCCAGTTATCAGCTTGTTCTTCAAAAAGAGGAGCCCTGATGTATTATTTAGTACCAAATTCGTTATTCTAAAACCATAGCTCAGTTAGATATATAGAGCATGATGAACGCAACTAGTTGTCCAACTTTACCTGCGCCACTTTCCGCAGATTTTACCGTTGACTTCTTGTTTACACTGAAGCCAGTTGCCTATAAGACTGAGTTTAGAAGATTGTCTGTCAATTTTTTCCTACAAAGAAACATATGTCACTTCTCATCAAACCTCCACGTGACAGGATAATGAAAATAAATGAAATAGCAACACAAATTGAAACCTTACATGCATACACTCAGAGGGATCTATCACTTGTTCCACAATGACATCACTGCATTGAAAGGAAGGTAGAAACTTGTTATGATAAGATGAAGAATATGCATCGCTATTTATAGAGTAAGAGAACTGTTTGCTTTCTTGAATCTCAGTTCCAATGTAGTATACAAGAGAAAACAAATTATTTGTAACAATAAAAAATATGCCAAAGGAGATAAGACAGAGGACATGAATGTACTTGAGTGGGGAGTACTCAAAAAGACCTTATCCTACAACCTTACACGCCCTTCCAAAAGCCAATTATTAACCAAACAGCAAAAGTAAAATAATAGCTAATACTTTTAAGTAAATGCATGATACCTTCATTGTACTTTAGAAGTTGAGAGATCAATATATAAACCTATAACTCTCACGAAACAGAATTCTAGGACATATTATGTGGAACGTTTACTATACAGTAAAGTGGTGATACTGAGAAAATAGCTTTAATCAAGAGTGAGCTTCCACGTTGTTCAAAAAGTTAGTCTTAAGTGACTTCCCGGAGAAGGTCAAATAGTATTCAAAACACTCATACTTATGAATTGTACACTACCTCAAACTGATTTTAAGGCCAAAAGTTTGGTAGAAGCACCTAGCCAAATAGTAATAAAGGTAAAATGTTTCCATACAGAATAATTCTTTAACAGAAACCATCAGTGGAACCCATGACTAAAAGACTATTGAGTTCTTTGCTAAACAACAGCTAGTACCCCAAAACCAGTATAGCCAAAATATCAACAGCAAACTGAAGAGCATCTAAATTAGATCTATGGAATAATTGAGCAGTAGGGGATGAACTCTCTTCAAAACATCTCCAATGGATATTTCAAATATATTTAAGATATGAGTTGACAACTATATAGACATAAAAGATTAGTAGTCCAACCAATATATAAAAGAGTTCTCCATAATCATGATCATCCACCTGATATGTTAATTTCATATTATCAAAAACAACAAATAACATAAAAGTTAATACTAAAAATAATAAATTAAAATATTTGACATACAAGTTAAGAGATATATCAATTTTGATATATGAACTCTTACTTCAAATCCACCTCATATTTAAAACATTGGTTGGAGGCTATCTCAAGTTTCTAGTGTCAAATCATCTACATAGACTTGCCATTAGAATTAGACATATAGGATGGAGATGCTCTAAGTACCCCAAATTAGACGTCCTAACATAAGTCAACTGACAGAATCAAATAGAAAGAAACTGAGTCAACCCTTTAAACCAGAATGTTTGGCATGAGACAAGTTTACTTTCCTCAATATACTGGGCACATGACTCCTAGGGGGTTGGTGCCGGTCGGGCCAGTCATGAACAGGCCAGTCCGGCAGGAGTCCCTGGGTACCAAAAAATAGAAGGTTTTCTTACATCTTTGTTATGCAAATTAGCAAGCGCGCTCACAAAAGTGAAGTGTCTCAAACAAATATCCAAATAGTTATGGGGTGATATACCCTGGAGAATTGCTTCAAGAACTGAACTTTAAGATTTCCCAAGAAACATACCTATTGATTGGACCTGACCATATTGGCACTTCTGCTTGAAAGGCTTCGCCAATTCGAACATGCGTTGTATACTGTTCGGTGTCACTCAACATCAACTTTATTGCTTTTGTTTCCGTCTTAGATGATGAACCTCTGCATTTTCCTGTTCCACTGGTGAACTTTGTTGATCTCTTTGTCATTGTCTCCTTGAAACTTTTCCGTTTCTTTTTAGAACAAGAATGACAAAACCACTCATCGTCGATAGGTATTTCCTTTATACGAGGATGGTAGCAATGTGTATGAAAAGCTTCTTCACAATCATCACAAATGAGCATGTTTAGTGTAGTTTCTAGTTGACCACAAACCTTGCACGGCATGGAACAGCTATTACTACGACTATTAGTCTCATCATCTTCTGGTAACAATCTACTCCTAGAAGGCCAACCTCTTTCAAGCAACCCTTGACTTCTCAAAATTGAGATACAAAAATCCTTTTCTGATATATCTTCTTTGATGACAGCAGCTTTTACTGCACCGGACGAGAAGCATCCACCAGTTTCATACACTCGAGTCTTCATAGACGCTACAGCAAGTACAGCATTCGACTTTGACGATGAACATCTATCATTTAAAATCTTAGCGTCTTCCCTTTTCTGCATTGAAGATTTTAGCTCTTCATTCACACACTCCCATGTAACTGAACATTTTTTGTTTAATTTAGTCGCCAAAGAACAAAAAGTGTTTCTATCGCATGCAAGAGAACGCTTGTGATAAGCTGTAACAGCACCAGTTTTACGCCCAACCTCACTTTCAATAATTTTGGGTTGATCCTTCAGTGCAAAGGCATCAGAACTGATAACAGAAAGACATTCACCATTTTCTTTTGTGTTGGGGGTAGGAGGCACAGTAGAAAGAACAACTGGTTTTTCTCTAAGCTTCTTTCGGCTGTACACAGAAAGACAATCCTTAAGAATTGAATTGCTGCCTGGCAGCTGGGAACAAGTTCCTGGAATATTATTTAAGTCCCGTAAATCATCAGTTGTCGTCCCTTTCGCGATTGAGATGGCTTCTAACCAGTCACCCTGAGGATGCTGATTACAATTCTGGAGCATCTGATTTAAAATTAGGCAAAATACACAATGACTGTGTTAAGGCTAGGCAAAATACATTGGCTGCACTGGAACTATAAAGAAAATCTGTATCAACATTTACCTGTAGAAACTCTAGGCTCTAGCAATATCTAGTGTATGCAGCTTTCAGATTACAGGAAAATCCACCTGTCAACTCCTCTTTATATTTTAGAAGGGCTTTCAAATGGAGATACAACCTCCAAAAATATAACTCCAAGAAGATCCCTGATTGTTTGGAAGGAAGACATAAGATATAGAGTGAACACCAATCCAAAAAAAAAACTATTGCATGTAGATCCCGGTATGATTGGCTATCATTTCAAGGTTCATAATATGACACAAACCTTCTAAAGCTAGAAACTCTTCAAGGCAATATAGACTTTTACTTTGTGAAATCAAACTATCTCTCATCGAAGTTTACTGATGAAATAAAAATGCTTTACTGGTTGCAGGTTGCAACTGTTGTCTTATATCAATTAGTATGCCAATTCTCAGATCACGCAGAGGTTACAAATTAGCTTATAAATTTGAGAAAAATGCAAAAGAGTAATATATGTTCATATGAAAACCCTAACGAAACTTCTAATTTGAGCAACTCCTGGTTTAAGATTTTGATGTTACGCCACACTGCCGCCACTGACTTTGGGTATCATACATCAAAATATCCAAATATTTAAATATACTTACATAATGTTGTTGTTCTCTGTAGAGCCGCAGAATTCCCAGTTTAAAGTTTTAAAGCATTTGGTATTTGAAAGGTGTGAGTCAAATCTAAATTTTGCAACTATGTATGCTCAGCAGAAGACTACTAACGTATTGGATTTATATCTCAACCTCATTAGGCGACTGTTTGGGTATATACTAATTATGAACTACATAAATGATAAATCTAAGAGTATCCTAATCCTATCAATACTTCATATCTAAATGACACTTATAATGACTGCATTTGACATTTTAAACTGGAGAGATTATAAGATGGTCTTGGGTTCATTACCTGGTCATTAGGTCACAATGGTCCTGGGTCATTAGGTGAGAATGGTCCTGGGTCATTAGGTGACAATGGTCCTTATTCATCTACTAGGTCCACCTAAGTCATGATGGTTAATCACTGAAGAAAAAAGAGAAACTATTGTTTAATAATAATCATCAACAAAAACCAATGTTTGAAAATTGGTTTTCCACCTCGAGGCGGTAGGCTCTCAAGAAGCAAAACAGCTACTACCACTTTACCAGATCATTTTTACTAAAATTCTTTGTATAAATATATTAGCATATAAGGTAATAGATTATCGGATTTGTCTATTAATGATACTGGGTAGTAGGGCTCTGAACAATAATTACTCTTGACTATCCACCTTTTAGATGGATAGTCCATCGACTAATAAACGTCCGTGGGAATCCCGACTATCCCTTTCCGATAAAGTTAGTCCCTACGCGTGTTAGAGTATTCATTTTCGATAAAGTTAGTCCATTGACTATTCATTTTTGATAAAGTTGGTCTATTCTCTATTGACTATCCAATTTTGATAAAGGTAATTTCCTATATAATAGGCGCGAGTGACTAATTTTATAAAAAATGGATAGTTAAAAGACTTACACCATACGTTTTTTAGTCCAATTTCTATAAATCTAGAAAGTGAATAGTCGTCAAGAGGCTCCCACCAGACGTGTTTTAGTCGTGATCTGTCTAGAAAGTTGATAGTTTACTGTTCAAACAAGAGTAGCATAGGAAGAAATCTATTGTTATTGATGCTGCTAATAGAACGGAAAGTTCAAATTAGATGACAGAGTTTAAGAAATGAAAGAGATTGAGGAGATTAAGAGTCGTACATAGAGACTTTTTTTCTCAAAATTTAGAATGAAACCGTCATAATTGGAAGCGTATGCTTTAAACACCTTAAAAGTGTTTGCTTCCAAACATACGCCTCAAATAAATAAGGCCTCTGCTCCGAGTATATCGGTGAAGGGCTGTGCTACTGTTCGGTTTTCGATCTTACCCTCGACGTGTACGGCTGTACGCCTCAACCACTTTTTAAAACATGAATAATAAGGTAGGCTACTTAGATGGACACACAAAATTGCCCAAGCCCCCACTATATATAGAGTTAGTTTGGGGATGCTCTAGAGTCCATATACGTAACTCTAAATCCAATCTTCTAAGATTATGAACTCAATGCATAAAGCACAAAGAAAAAACAGAGCTTGAGGTCAACTTCCACATATATCTCAGAATTTTTCTTCACCCTAATCTCAAACATGGGACACCAATTCTTGAAACTAATACAAGGGGAATCTAAATCCTAACATCCTGAAAAACGCCTAACATATTGTCTAGTAACAAGGTATTCTTAGGTCATCTTCATAACAAATCCAACTATTCAATCTCCCATGGCAAAAAGAAGTTCCACCAAAACATCAATTCTAGCGTCTTCTACAAATATGTCTCTAATCCGAAATTTATCCTAGTAATGATGAAGTTTACAAGTACCCACTACGCTCATGAAACCCTAGAATATAGATAAATCTTGAACAATCAATAACAAAATCCTCAAACACAAGATACCCAATATCAAAACAGAATAGTAATAGCAGATTAGATCATATAAATGTCACAGGAATCATGAATTACCTAACTATAGCCATTGAAAGCGAGAGATTCTGTAGAAAAATTACCATAAGGATGGACAAAGGAAGTGCAGTAATGTCACCTCTTGTTGTGTTGTGTTGTATTGAGAGCAGCAAAAGCCAATTCGTTTTAAATAAGAAGGGCCAAACAGCCGGAAGCCTTTAGATTTCACTTTATGGAAAACCAGCGTTATTTTCAATTTGGCTTGACATGTCATCCCCTCCTACACAAGTCACTAGTTTTTTTTTTATTTGTTTTTTTTATAATCTAAAGATATTAAAGTTTTGATTTTCATTTTTGAAATGAAAAATGCCAATCATCTTTGACGGGTGGTTATGTAGATGATTCAATATTGTTGTGCGAGTTGGTTTTTATTTTGGTTTGATTTGGCCAATTTTAAGCCCTTAGTTTTGGTTGTACTACATGTGCGATAGAATTTTGGCTAAAGATTAGGTTTTTGTTTGATATTTTGGTGACTCATTGTTACCAAGGCAACGCAGCAAATTTCTTATAGAGAATTCTGTTAAGCCCATGAAGCCATGGCCTCTATTCAATCAACTCATGTCTGGCATCCGTTCAAACTCTATTCGATCAATTCATGTCTCAAATCAATCGTTTTAAAACCTACATCACTAAAATACATGTCCCAAATCAGTCGTTCTAAAACCTACATCACTGAATACGCAATGATTGCACCGAAAAATATAACAAAGCTGATTGCACCGAAAAATATAACGAAGCTAATAACAAAGTAAAAGAAAGTAGCTCTTTAGTGGTGTACCGTAACAAAAGTATACAAAGATTAAGAGTCTTTAATGCCTCGAATTAATATATTGATTATGTATTTCATACAATTATATACACTATAATATATATTTTCCGAAGATTAAACAATAAGAGAGATGGCCATCATTCAAGAAAATGAACATCGTTGTCAAAGGTTGATAGTGCATTTTTAATCTCATCGTACAACTTTGAGATACATTTCTCATGCGGTGCCAAATGACACCAGACAACAAAATTGTTGATGGAAAAAAACCCTACCAAAGAAACAACATCAAGCTTCTTTTTCCTTTAACTCTGCTACCGGTACATACATTACTGACTCTTCGGGTATACACGCCTTCTTATTCGACCTCTTGCCCTGAGCTTTCCTGATTGGGAGACGAGCTATTTTCTTCCGCATCTCTGCTATCGTCTCTTGGGTTCTGCAAATTTTCTCCATCAATATCTCAAATTCTTCTGAACTTGTATCACCGTCAGCGTCGTCGTCCATCTCAATTTTATCATCCTTTTCGTCTTCACGAATTTTCTTCAAGCTCGTATTCTCTTCACTTGCCTCGACCGATGCCTGAACAGAACAAACGACTATTAATCAAAATTGCATAGTGTGTATATTCACTGGTTATGATTCACTTGCTTCCCGGGTCTAGAATTTAGAGGATTTTAACTTCTTAAAAACTGGAGAGAATTACAGAGATTTGTAGCTATAGTCTTTACAAACTTTTCACCCATCTTCATGATACTTGTTTGTCAGCATAAAAGCTTGCTCGATACAAGGGTTTGTGATTGGATGGACTGGATTTAACTACTTTTAGTACACCCCTAGATTTGGTGACATCTATGACTGATTAGTCCTGTGACACGATTATTCCAGTCCAGTGTCTGCTGTCAGCACAAGAGTAACTATTCTAGACTAAGATAGTCCCGACAAATCGTCAAATGATGCCTACCTCGATACTACTTAGTCCCACGGAAAAGCTTGAGATTGGATAGAATTACATATCTGCCTCATTATACTCCGGGCTGTCAAACCACCAGTGAACCCGACATGATATTTCAGGGTTATGGTCGAGATGTTAACCACACGACTGAATTTTGGGCAGACCAGAGCACGAAACAAAAATAAACGGGTCAGGTTAGGGTCATGTGCTTTTCTGATGTCACACAGATTATTATTAGAAAATACAAAACCCCTTAACCAGACACAATATATTAGTGCAAGGATCAAATATTTATGAAATTTTGGTCAGCACAAACACCAAACAAAAAAATAGCAGGTCAGGATTAGGGTCATTATTATTTTACCTGACACGAAATTGACAGCCCTAATCCTAACCATACAGTCCAATCCTGTTTATTTTGTCCTATATTCTCCAGTCCTATCTGGACATGTCTCAAGATTAGTATTCTCTTTTCACAAGAAAGAAAACTAATAAATCATCCCTGCACTTGGTTCTCAGTACAGTGGAAATTAAGAAAATAGCATTCATGTTTGGCCCTAGAACTTTGCTTTCTGGTTGGGAAGTGTTTCTGTCCTTTTCACTTCATATTACTCTTTTCGTTTACTTTATCTAACATTTCTAGTACCAACTAATTCATTCGGGCGAGACATCTTACGATGTCATGATGCGCCCATTCCTATGGCCAGCTGTGAAAGCAAATAAAGATAAAAGGAAAGCATCATATGGCTGTAATACCTATGAAAACTTGGAAACTCGTTCACTCAAGCAAAAGAACTTCTGTTTGCAAAGTTCCCAAAAATTAAAATAAAAAAACACATAAAGGGTCTATTGGTTTATTATCATCTGAATCCCAAGTAAATAAGAAGAAGAAATAGGAAATAGAAAGAGCATACCTTGATTGCATTTGCAACCACAGGGGAAGTATCACCGAGTGGTTGATTCTTATCTAGAGTGATCTGCCTATAAATTGCTTTCTCTTGCAGTTGGACCTTTTCCTTATTGTTTGGCACATATAAAACAGTTTCTTCACAGGAGTCTTCCATTGCCCTTTCTCCAGCATCTTTCTTATTCACTGCCTCGGCCCCAGATTCCTTGGTGATTATAGGGTGTTGTGCATCTTTCTCTTCTTGTTTAACAGAAGAATCTGTCTGCACCTTCATTAAGTCCAAATTTGTACCATCATATTAATCATCCGTTAAGAGAATAACACAATTTTCCGACTCTGCTAATGTCTTGCGAAAATTCAGTTATGGAAAACTATTCAGGGCAAAAAAAGTAATATGGTAGGAATCAGTTTTGGGCTTTATAAAGATATGAAATTAGCTTGGTTCTCAATTGCACATCTGGAACAAAAATAACCAGCACCATTAACGCTAGTGCAAGACCAATTGAACCTTTTTGAAAGAAATCTATATATACACAAGTACAAGTTCACTGTTAAGAGTCCTGCATAGGGGAGCAACCTTGTAAATACTTACGTATGGTTAATTATATCCTTCATAGGCCAGTTTTCAAGGGAATGTTTGGTGGGATGGCAAACTGAAGCAACCAATCAGACTCAACCAGAGTACATTGACGAACAAAAATTGGAATCTGGATTTTGTTAGTATTGAAGAGTTATCCCACATTGGTTGGGTACTCTTAATTTATAGTGTATATATGGAATATGCAACCCTCTTCTCTAAAATCGTCTTGAGAGGGTTGCTTATGTCCTTTAACATGGTATCAAAGTTTGGACTTCTTTCTTCTGAGAAGTGTTTAGGATTATGTCCTCTAACATTTAAAAGTAGTTCATAACGATATTGCTCACCTTTCTGTTTTTCAGTGCCAGATAACGGGTGTTCTTAAACCATTTGCTGATCTGAAATGAGCAAGTGAAGCATGAAAATTGAGTGGAAAAAAAGAAGAAAACAGCAGAAAAAAACTTTTTCACAAGGAAATACAACTAATCTTCAATTAGTGTCTACATCTCAAAATATTTGCAGTAGATTTTTGTGATCTTTATTTCCCTTTTCAAACTGAGTGCTTTTTGTATCAAACACTCTCCCGGTCTAAATTTTCCTCTCGGATTTTTTAGATCTAAATAGATTACAAGTACTACTTACCTTTTCCGAATCAATCCCCAATTCTTTTGAAAGATTATCTTTGACAGCTTTGGAAGGAAGTTCATTCTGCGCAAATACCCGGCGAAGCATCTAGATACAGCACATGAGATCATTTAAAAGAAAAATCAGTGGAGTAATAACATATCCAAAAGATCTGAAACAGATAGAACAGAAGGAAAAACAACAGCGCTGAATAATTTAAGATTATCTCAAATTCTACTACCTCAACGGCGTCGGGGGGAAGCCTGAAGACTGACCTTCCAGCTCTATGACCTGAAGGAAGATTTGGTTTGGATTCCATGATTTCACAGGCACGGTTTCTCTTGTCACTTTCGCACAGGGTTATAAGGGTGCTTGCGGCGTCTGATTCCTTTTCTCTTCGCCTTCTCTTATACGGACCCCAATCCTCATCTTCACTTAGTTGCTCGTGGGCCGGAGCATCCTTACCAAACATTTCCTATTGGAGGAAAAACTAATAATTTATATATTCACATGTGGAAAAATTATAAACCGGACTCCAACACCAACGGGTCAGTCGTGATCCACTAATGTGGCACCAATCCCGGATAATGTGCAGCTTCCGCACGTCCACACATACCAGGTGATTAAAAAATGTTAACTGATTAGATAGAGAAATACTGGTAAACTGGAAAAGATTATATCTTTTACCAAACATGCTTAAAGCAAATAACAAATTAATTGTGATTTCATGCAAGAGATCATCCATGTAAATATAGCATACATTCTCAAACTAATGAATTCAGTACCCTAACAATAATTGCACTAATAACAGGAATCAAGAAAAGTAGTAACTAACGGCAAATTTTCTTTTTTCTGCATATAGAAATACTCACATAATATAACTTCTTGTAATCAACTGCTCTCCGTTGCCTGCGGCCAACCATTTCCTGATTGATGTTTTCATCAGAATCAGAATCTTCACACTCCCGTTTCGGCATCCCAGATTCCGAAATATCTCCATTATCTGAAGAGGACCAACTCAAGCTAGCTGAGTTGCCTGCGTTTTCTGATTCATCATTATTCCGATCGACATCACAATCGTATTCCCTTCTCTCCGGATCATAGTCATCATCTTCAGAATCATCAGAAGGCCATTCTCCATCATCATTTCTTGAAGCATTTCCACCTTCAGGAAAACTAGCTTCTTCCATGAAAATATCCTACATCAAACGACTTCTTTACTTGACAGGAAGATCTGTTTCAGCTAAAATTATATGGACTTTAAGCTCAAAACATTTTTCCCTAATAGCAAAGTAATTACCTTTGTGAAATTAAAATACTTTTTAATGAGCCACTCATAAGCGTATAATCCAAGCACCCCACTTTTTCGAATTCAACTCATTTAGATAAGTGACTCCCTTATCAAACTCAGAGTAGCTCATTTGAGTTTTAACTCTAATTACATGAGAAGAGTCCATAAGATTGCAAAACTAACCTCCCCATTGCAATCCACAGGGTACTGAGTCCCGACATGAGCATTTGTTGATTCTATTATTTCCATCTTACACTCACAAAACTTGCAAAACCAGCCCTGATCTCCCGGAGGTACTATTAATTTTAAATCCAAAATATAATAATTAAGTCAACTAAAGATATGTTTTGATAAACTAATGTATTAACAGTTTATATGAATAACCATGAACGAGAAATTTATAGGACTTACTTTTTTCAGTGTCCAATGGAGGATCAAGGCACTTCTGATGAAATGCACGATTGCATGTCCCATCACAAAGTACAATATCATTGTCCCGAAAAGCTTCACGCAACTTGCACTTTGCACAAAATATCTAGAAACAAATAACAGAAGTATATATATAGCAGCATGTATATTAAAACTTTAATTACAAGTCTAAGCTCGTAGAATTCAACGAACTAGATTGATATCATTCTAAAGTGCAATTTTTCAAAGAATATTGCATGCTTGGTTACATGTTCATGGTGAATGGAGCCATCTGGAGCAATAACTTTTTCTTCAATGCTTCCAACTGAACTGAGTGAATCTAACTGAGAGATTGCATCACGTATCCCAAGCTTGCACTTCAGTATCTGCTTCCTCGCTCTTTCCAGCTCATTTTCTGGTCTTATCTTCTCTCGGCTGTTAAAAGGTAGAAAATAAGTTCATGAATAATGTACGCTAAAGATATCCCAGAAAGTAACTTCGAAAATAGATGGTATCAGTATTCACCTCTGCCCTTTCCACCCTTCAGCGGAGTAAGCATCAATGAGATTCTGCTCGAGCTTCATTTTGATCAACAAGTACCTTGATCTCCTCTGCAAACGTGCTGCTTCATCTTCGTCTGTCTTATTCTCTTGCGGCCTATTACTCTTCCTCTTCTTCCTCTTCCTTACTTTCTTAATTTCAACATCTGTCTTCGCTTCTTTCCCGTCGCTCGCAGAGCTACGCTTGTTCTTCAACGGAGTTAGACTGATTGTTTTTTGTTTGTGCTTTCTTCTATGTGACATCTTGCCGACTTTTGTTAATAATAATGATGAAATTAGCAGGGATTCGGACTCCCCCTCTGAAAAAGAGGGCTCTTCAGAGTCTTGGCTGTTTCTAGTCCCAGGCATAATGATTCGTCGGTGTCATGAGACTGAAAATTTTGGTATCAACAATTAAGATTTCTACAAGAAAGGATAAAAGTCTTAATATGGAAGTGATGGGATATTAATATGAGCATCGTACTTTTTTGTTTCTTCATAGAAATATAGCTTTGATTACAATTCACATGAACTATAGCAATTTTTAGAAAGTTTGTAAATAATTATCTCAGGTATTTGATAAACATAGCATCTGAATTCCATATACACTATAGTTGCACCACCAAAAAGTGTACCAATTTAGCGTCGTTGGAAGTAGAAAACCCAGCATATCAAGAGCACCAAACAGAAATCCATAAGAACCCTAGTCCTAGCCCTGAACACATTGATCAGTACTACAATTCTCACCAAATCATCAACTATTCAAAGGCTGATTAGCAGTATTAACAGCTTAAAAGAAAACCTTAAGACACTAAGGACAGCCTAGACAGAAGAACGAAACTAACACGAGATTTGGAATTAGAAAGAAATTAAGCACGAGAACGAAATAGAGCGAGAAGTCGAGTATGATGCTCACCTACCAAAGCAAGAAAATTATGAAATCGAATTGCCTGAAACTCCTTCTCTTTGTAGCGAAATCAAATTCGGTCTTAACTGAACTGATTCAGCAAAATATAGCTGCTTTCAGCAGTTGGGTATCAGTGCCGAATTCGAAAGTTGTAAAATTTCTTTTCAAAGAAGCAAACTTGTAGTGTTTTTTGGCTGAGAGCCGACGGCAAAGCGGCGTATGGGTAGCGGCATTCAACGGTCGGGTGTCGCTTTCTCTGTCAAACGAACAACAATAATGTGTTTCACTCCATACTACTTTCTAGCAATCGGGAGAGATATATACTAAATTAGTGAAAGTAAAGTTGGATTTTTTTTTTTTTTTTGTTCCACGATCAGACTGGCTTTTTCCACTAACTTTCGGGAAATTATCTAAGATTCGCATGTCAGGTCAATAATTGTGACATAGGTCTTACAAGAATTTATAGGTCTATTGATCCTTTGCAAACTTGTTAATAAGAATTTTACTTGATTTTATTTGATAGTTTGTCTGTCGAAGTCTATGGGTAAACATTTTCAAAGCATAATTGGATGAGTTATTATCATTTATTCGACAAATAAATTTTAAAATATTATTTCTTTTGTTTTTTAAAATAAATAAAATTATATTAGAATATTTTTTTAATATATTTTCAAAAATTTGGTTCGCAAGCCGAATTAATGTTTTTACATTTAGTTTTTATTTTACAATAGTTTGCATATATCACTCGTATTTATCATCTAAAAAATATTTTACCACCCATCTATCAAAAACTATTGATGGATGAGAGACATTGTATAAAATAACGCAACAAGAAAGAAGATATTAAATCTTTAATGAAAATGAGAGATATAATGAGTGTTCAATAAAAATTGCAAACAAAAATACTATAGATATATTCACTCTTTAATAAAAATCGTAAAAATATTCGGTTTTTAATGAAAATGTTCACAAAAATCTTCAGTTTTTAATGAAAATGTTTGAAATATATTCACTATCGCAAAAATATTATGTTTTTTTAATAAAAATGCTAGAGATATATTTAGTCTCTAATGAAAAAAATTAAGAAGTCTCTCGTGTAATAATTTGTCTCGCACATGTGAAACCCAAAAACATAAATCACATAGAATAACAGGTTAGTTACTTCATTTTCTTTGGAAAAACTTAACCAAAACCTGCAAAAACAATTCAACTATATTTTACAGAAAAGTTGGAAAAGAAGAAGAAAAAACATACATTAAATACAAAACCAAACTGAGTCACGCGTTTTAACTATATTTTATCGATTAAAAAACTAAAATCGAGTAAAATATAATTAAAAAAAATAAAAATACAGAACATGCAAATTGATTTCAAAGATACAAATAGATTCAAGATTAACAACGAAATCAAATGAAAATCCAAAATAGAATCAAAATATAGAAAGAAACTAAACGGAAAACTTTTCAAAAAACTAAGATTCAAACTAAAGTGTGAGATCCAAAAAGTTATAGAGAGAGAAAAAATATATAAATCACCACTATTAGAAAATAAAAATAAAAAAGACCTTTGCAAAAAACCATACGAATTTTATATAATTCATTAAGGGTATTTGGGATATTATGAAAAAAAAATGGGTCTTCGATAGTAAATAGAAAAGTTAAATGGGATATTCTTAGAGATCTATAAAAACAAGGATCTTAAGTGGAAAATAGTTTGGTTGATGGGTATTAGATTGGTACTTAACCCTAACTAATAAATAATTATTTAAACCATATTTAAAATAGGATGAAAAAAGTATAAACTAAAAATACTACTATACGAGTGATATTTATTACTATTCGTAATTACGTATGTATTCTGCGAAATGGTGAGTGTGAGTTTTGTGAAATATACACATCACATGTCTTGTGAAATATGGTTTTGTGTGTTGTGAATTTTTTTTTGCCAGCATATGATGGAAATTGGCTAAACATTGTAAAAAATCGACATCTAATGGTGAAATAGTGTATTCACATCATTTGGTGGTAAAAATAATCGTCAGTAATTGAGAATTTTACCAATAGATGAAAAACAATTGTGGAGATAATTTTGTAGATACTATGTTAAATTTGGATTTGTGAAGGATTGAATCCAAATGGTGATAATTAAGAATAAACATAAGTCTATATAGTAATTTTGAAGAAAATAATTAGTGAATGAGTGGTCAGTCGCCATAGTGTCAAATATTAGGGTATAATGAATTTGGACTTAAGTTTAAACTCATCAACTTCCCTTGTATACATAAAAGGATAATCGGTAGATTATTTTTTCGATTAATAAAATATCTAGTTGTACTACGGGTTGCAGGTTGCAACTGTTGTCTTATATCAATTAGTATGCCAATTCTCATATCACGTAGAGGTTACAAATTAGCTTATAAATTTGAGAAAAATGCAAAAGAGTAATATATGTCCATATGAAAACCCTAACGAAACTTCTAATTTGATCAACTCTTGGTTTATGATTTCAATGTTACGCTACACTGCCGCCACTGACTTTAGGTTTCATACATCAAAATATCCAAACATTTAAATTACATAAATGTTGTTTTCTGTAGAGTCGTAAAATTCCCAATTTAAAGTCTTAAAGCATTTCGTATTTGAAAGCTGTGAGTCAAATCTAAATTTTGCAACTATGTATGCTCAGCAGAAGACTACTAACATATTGGTTTTTTTATCGCCATCTAGTGGCGAAATAGTGTATTCACATCATTTAGTGGTAAAAATAATCGTCAGTAATTGAGAATTTTACTAATAGATTAAAATCAATTGTGGAGATAATTTTTTAGATACTAGGTCAAATTTGGATATGTGAATGATTGAACCCAAATGGTGATAATTAAGAATAGACATAAGTCTATAGAGTAATTTTGAAGAAAATAATTAGTGAATGAGTGGTAAGTCGTCATAGTGTCAAATATTCGGGTGTAATGAATTTGGACTTAAGTCCAAACTCATCAACTTCCCTTGTATACATAAAGGGATAATCAGTAGATTATTCTTTCGATTAATAAAATATCCAGTTGTACAACTGGTTAGATAAACCTACTGTACTTTTTATTATTACTTTTTTCTTTTTTACATCAAGCTACATGATCTAGACTATCAAGAAAATACACAAGATTGAGAAATTAAATGTTAAAGTTACAGGATAAATGAAGCAACGAATAATATTGCTACATGAAACGATTGTTATGATGTTTTTTTTTGTCATGTAAGTTTATATTCTGTTTTTCTAGTGATTCATCGTTACATAAAAGAGATTGATATTTTCAGTTATATGCGTTTAAGAGATTCAAACATCTAATAAGTGATTAATAATAAAGAGACTAAGTATAAAAAATACATAAAGTAATTAAGCAATAAAAACATAATGACCAAATCTCAATCAAGTACCTTCAACACTAAAATACCTATTATATTTATAGGTGGGTACTTGGGCTAGAGGATGTTATATAGTTCGGTCTTCAAGCCTAAGTTTCTGCAGTTACAATATATTACTTTCAGTTTTATATATATTACTTTCAGTTTTATATGATAAATCTTCGGCCAAAGGCTTTAACTCCTTACAACTTATTTTTTAAAGTGTTATTTATGTTAAATTACACACAAATCCTTCTCTGATAGGCTAAGTCTAATAAATAAGATCTTATAAATTAGGAACCCACTAGTAGCCCGTTAGTTCTTGAGATAGTCAATGGAGGAATATAGCCTTTGGGTTGTTTTTCATTAACAGAGATGTTTATTTTACAAACGTTCCTATTAATCTGGTTATTTGTCGCACCAAACTATCGAGTCAATTACGACTAAACTCGTGAGAGTTTTGAGGTATGAGGGCATTATACTTGCCTCATTCAAAAATTCTATGTTGGCTCAAACCTCTTTTGAAGACAAAATTCTCTATTTTGCTAAAGGTAAAATGATACAAACATAAGTATTAATTCTTTTATTTTTGATTTTATGGTTTCTAGTTATTTCATTGGTAAAATCTTCAACAAATTTTAAGATTTACAAAAAATTGAAAATTTTGTATTGAAAGATATTTAAAGTTACTTGTGGAGGTATGAAAGTAGCCCCATGGTCCTTTTAGAGTATGAATGAAAAATTATTATCAAAAGTCGATTGTGTGAGCAAGATATATGATACTTCATATTTTAACCGACCCATAACTTTATTCGGTAATAAAATATGAAAGCCGACATGAACTATATGTATATGAAACTTCTTGTTTTAGCTGAAACTTAGACAATCCCGAACTCTTATGTTAGCCAAAGTTTTGTTTATTTTCATGGTCGGGTCAAAGTGTTGGGAATCAAGAATTAAAAAGAACTTAACTCTATTGTGAACCATACATTTTAGCTATCTCGACTATTTCAGAATTTATAGCTGTTTTACTTTGGGAGAATTAATATTGTAATAACTTGAGCTATCATTCTCAAGGAGGATGGGCAATGCATTATTGATAGTTTCATATGAATATTTTTTGAGTTTCGAGCGTCTTTAATACATTTAAGTCTCGGGTAATCCTCAACAGGGAAGATGGGAGCACGTGAAATCTTTAATGTGTATGATTATGTTTAGAAACACATTAAAATATTAGAATGTTAGAAAGGGTATGAGGATTATTTGGAGTGTTTAGGACTATGTTTAGAATCATCTGAACACTAAATTGTTTGCACGGGTATGAGGACATCCTTGAGTGTTTAGGACTGATGAGTCCGAATCCAGGACATCTCCCCGGAAGGGCAGGTCAGTGTAAATTCTCTCCGAATACCGGACAGATCATTTGGACCGGACAGATCACTTCGAAACAATGTGAGCCTAAGGCTGTTCGAACTATGACAAAAGTACTAAAAAACCTAAACACTTCCTGACTAAGCTACCTGTCCTCCTGCTTAGAACTCATGGGTCCTTAAAAATGACCCGGGTCCATTAAACTTGACCCGAAAGCCCATAAGGGCCCAAATATCACACTATAAATACTCAACCACCAGCATTAACTTCTGGTAATGAAAATTAACTGCTACCAAGCTTCTTAATTATATCTCCGCCTTGAAACACCCATACACCACCTTGAAACACCCATACACCACCTTGAAACACCCATACACCACCTTGAAACACCCATACACCACCTTGAAACACCCATACACCACCCTGAAACTCCACTTAAAATTACTAGCCTACCCTCAGGCTATTTTTATCCACACCAAATTGGCGACCATAGTGGGAGGAGAGAGGTGCCTGAATCAAGCATTCAAAACCTGCCAAGAAATTCTGTCCGAATGAATCCGGATAATCCAGAGCTTCTACCAGCTTTGCTCGAAGTGGTGGAAGAAAATGATGAGTATACTGTCCAAGAGCGCGACAGGTTAAAGCTTGAAATAGAAGTTCTGAGGGCTGAAAAGGCCAAAATGGGTATGAAAGAAAAATCCAAGGCATCGGTTGTTTATCACACCGACAACCCTAGGGAGCCTGAGGCTTCGAAAACTCATGTGAGCACCAAAAAGACACATGCTAGTTCTAAAAAGTCTCACCGGTCCAAACCTGTGGAGAGCTCTGACTCAAGCTCAGAATCTTCAAGTAGCTCTTCGGACAGTGAGGGAAATGAAAAATCCTTGTCCTCCAGCAGTGATGAGGGTCGAACCAGGAAAAAGCAAAAGCAAGTTAAGAAATATTCAAGAAAAAAAGATCACCATGGAAGAATGAAAAGGCATATTGGCAAGGGGTCATCTCACAACCAGAGGCATGTGGACAAGATGCTGATGGATCCCTTTGCTTTCCACGATGAGCCAGGTATCTTTGCAACTCCCAATGAGGATACCGTGTTCAGTCGTGGAAGGAATTGGAGGCAGTCTCCACTGTCTTCTAAAATTCTGTCCGGAAACCTCCCCAAGAGGTTTGACAGTACTAAGATGGAGAAGTACGATGGCAGTACTGATCCGGACAATCATCTGGAGCAATTCAAGAACTTCATGATGAACTTTGATGATGATGATAAACTACTCTGTAGAGCATTCTCCCAATCCTTTACGGGGAGTGCTCTAAAATGGTACAACAGCCTGCCTCAGGGTTGTATTAAAGACTTTGATACTTTTTGGGTGGCCTTTCGAAGGCAGTTTGTGGGGAGTAAGGAGCTGAAGGGTAATGGAGACACCATAATCCATTGCGCCCAGGAACCAAATGAGTCATTAAAGGAGTACATAAGTCGTTTTGTGAACACAAAGAATGGGTTGGCTGATTGCTTCGAACAAGTGGCAATAGCATCCCTAAGACAAGGTTTGAACCCAGGCAACATGGCTGATTCGGTGACCAGAAAGAAAGCCATGACCTGGGGAGGGTTGCTAAATCAAGTTGGCAAGCAAATAAACGTTGATGAAACAAAAAAGACCAGGGTGCACAGACAGGTAAGATCCACCCCGGTGGCACCAACTCCAAATCAAAACCAGTCCGGGAATAAAGCCAGAGAAACCGGACAGGGGCATGGTAGGGCAAAAGCTCAGTCTCAGCCAGCAGCTCCTGCTCAAAGTCAGCAATCAAGAAACAAAAGGGGGCCATGGGTCCAACCGGAGTGGTTTACAGAAGTCAAAGAAAGTGTGGCAACCATTTTCGATAAAACAAAAGATGAGGTACACTACCGGAGACCAGCAACCTTGCAGTCTCCCCGAGAACATCGTAACAACTCCTTTTGCCAATACCACAATGATACTGGCCATACCACTGATGATTGCATAGCATTGAAACAAGAGGTACAAAACTTGATTGAAAGGGGAAAGTTGGGTGCATACGTTAAAAGAAGAGGAGGCAACAGGCCTGACAACACTCACCGGGTTGGTCCAAGTAATGCTGCCCCGGAGGGGGCCATGGTAATAGTTGAAAGGTTTGATGTGGAATCTGAATACTTGGATCCTGATCCAACACGAAATAAAGTGGGTGCCATAGAGGAGTGTTCTAAGACAGTCTCCGGGCTCCTTAAATTCTTCGAGTCACTGACGATTTTCGGAGGGGACACAATGACTGCTCCTACTGCTTCTTCAAGAAAGAGGCATGTTCATAATTTAGCCTCCCAGCTAGAAGGAGGCATGACATCCTATCAATCACCAAACTCATTCCCATTCGTAGTCTTCGATGAGGATGATTTGAGAGATATTGTTGGCCCTCATGAGGATGCTGTTGTCATAGGAGCATCTATAGGGGGCAATGAGATAAGGCGAATTCTGGTGGATACCGGAAGCTCTGCCAATATCCTTTTTCTAAACACTTACAAGAAAATGAAAAATCCAGCTGTGATTCAGAAGTCGGACAGATCAATCGTGGGCTTCACAGGCAGCTCAGCCGATGTGATCGGGGAGTTTGAAGAAGAAGTGTTATTGGGCAGGGGCCCTTTCAAGAAAATGGTTAGAATACTCTTCATTGTGGTGGATTGTCCCACTTGCTATAATGCTATTCTAGGGAGATCTTGGCTCTCTAGGATGCATGCAGTGGCTTTGACAGTCCATCAGTGTTTAAAGTATGCTGTTCAGGGACAGGTTGGGGTTGTCCGGAGCAGCCAAAAGATTGCAAGAGAATGCTATGCCACTGCCTTGGCTCCACGAATGCTGGGGGCAGTCCGTATAAATAATCAATAGCAGTTTGAGGGCTTTTCTGGGGGTGAGGGTGAAATTGATGACCCCAGAGAGACCCCTAGAGTGTTGATTCCGATTGAAGAGGTTGAAACGCACTGCTTGGAAGAAGGAAAAAGTGTCAAGATAGGGTCCAAAATGCCACCAATGTTGAAAGAAGAGATGTTGAAATTCTTGAAAGACCATCAGCACGTTTTTGCTTGGTGCAATGCTGATGTTACTGGAGTTCCATCAGAGGTGATTTCCCATCACCTATCTGTCCGGAGGGATGTGGCACCAGTGGTACAAAAGAGGAGAGCTTTCTCAAAAGAAAAGGCTGATGTCATAGTGCAAGAGGTTGACAGACTCACAAAGATGGGGCATATTAAAGAATCTCAATACCCTTTGTGGACTGCCAATCCTGTCTTGGTGAAAAAGAAGAATGGCAAATGGCGTATGTGTATTGACTTCACAGACCTCAATAGAGCTTGCCCGAAGGATTTGTATCTGGTTCCCCGGATAGATCAGTTAGTAGACTCTACTTCTGGGAACAAGCTGCTCTCCTTCATGGATGCCTTCTCCGGGTACAATCATATCCAAGTAGATCCAAAAGATCAAGAGCACACCACGATTGTCACTGATAGGGGTCTACATTGCTACAAGGTGATGCTTTTTGGCTTGAAAAATGCTGGGGCTACTTATCAAAGGTTAGTTAACAAGGAATTTTCTAATCAAATTGGAAGAAATATAGAGGTTTATATTGACGATATGATGGTAAAAAGTGTGGATGAGTAGTTGCACTTGTCCGACCTCCAAGAAACTTTTGCCAACTTAGCAAAGGTGAATTTAAAATTAAACCCTGAAAAATGTGTGTTCGGAGTGCAGTCCGGGAAATTCTTAGGGTATATCATAAGTGAGCATGGAATACAGCCTGACCCGGACCAACTCAATGCCTTATTCCAGATGGAGCCTCCTCGAAACATTAAAGAAGTACAACGATTAACGGGGAGATTGGCTGCCTTGAACAGATTCATCTCCAGGTCTTCGGACAGGTGTGCTCCATTCTTTCAAACCTTGAAGGGTGCAAAGGGGTTTGAATGGACACCACAGTGTGATGAAGCATTCAATGAAATCAAGAAACATTTTTCCTCTCCCAAAACTTTGTTCAAACCAGTTGATGGGGAGACTCTCTTTGTGTATCTGGCTGTTTCAAGTTGTGCCATTAGTGCAGTATTAGTAAGAGAGGTCGATGGGCATCCTCACCCAGTGTACTACATCAGCAAAAGCTTGATTGATACTGAGAGGCGTTACTTGAAACTCGAAAAACTGGCATTAGCTTTGGTGATAGCTGCAAGAAAAATGAGGCCCTATTTCCAGGCTCATCCTATCGTCGTCCGGACATCTTTCCCTTTAAAGAATGTCCTTCAAAAAGCAGACATTTCAAGCAGAATGACAAAGTGGTCAGTAGAGTTGGGGGACTTCGACATAGACTTTGCTCCTCGAACAGCAGTAAAATCCCAAGCTGTGGCTGATTTTCTGGTTGGATTCCATTCTGATAGGGATTCAGAGCAACCTACTGATTCAAAAGACAAGAAAGTGTGGATTGTCCGAATAGACGGAGGATCTAGTACCATGGGATCTGGGGCAGGAATATGGCTCACTTCCCCCTACAGGGACAACATGTACCAAGCTATTTGTTTTGCTTTCAGGGCGTCTAATAATGAGTCCGAGTACAAAGCAGCCATAGCTGGGTTAAAGTTGGCCTATATCTGTGGAGCTAAAAGGGTCAAGCTACTAAGTGACTCCCAGTTGCTTGTCCACCATGCTTTGGGCCTATCAGAGGCTAGAAAGGAACAATTGGTCAAGTATTTACTCCTCCTAAAAAATGAAGCGTTAAAGTTTAAAGCTGTTGTCTATGAGCACATCCCCCGGGCAGAAAATGAGCTAGCAGATTCATTGGCAACAATAGCATATACGGAGTCCTACCCATGGATCCATGTTCTTGAAAGCCCTTCTATTGAACTTGGTGAGGGTGGAAAAGAAGAAGTTTTTGAAATACAAGTGAATCGGCCTCAAGACTGGAGGTCTCCTCTCATACAATATATGTCCGATGGTATTATACCTTCAAGTAAGTCACAAGCCAGAACGTTGAAACACAAGGCTCGTGGTTTCATTATGTTGAGAGAAGTGTTGTACAAAAAATCCTATAGTAAACCCCTCCTACGTTGCTTAGGGGATGATGAGTCACAAGTGGTCCTCTCCGAGTTGCATGATGGTGAGGGATCAGCCCATTGTGGATTCAGAGCTTTAACAAGAAGAGTGTTACTCTCCGGATACTATTGGCCATCAATCATGAAAGATGCTAAGGAGCTGGTAAGAAGGTGTGACCCATGCCAGAGGTACAGCAATGAAATTCATGTACCAGCCATTCCCTTGGAGTCAATTTCTGAGCCCATCCCTTTTGCTCGATGGGGATTGGACTTGGTTGGGCCTCTCCATGTGGCGTCCGGAGGGCGTAAAACTATAATTGTGGCCATTGACTACTTCTCAAAGTGGGTAGAAGAAGCTCCCCTGGCAGGGACAACCTCGAAAGCTGTCATAAAATTCATTCTGTCCAACATATGTTGCAGATTCGGTGTCCCACAGAAGATAACAACAGACAATGGGCCACAGTTTGACAACAAAGAAATGGAAAGCTTTTGTGCCTCAAGGGGTATTCAGCACTGCTTTTCTTCACCTTTCCACCCACAAGCCAATGGGCAAGTTGAAGTGGCTAATAGAACAATACTGTCCGGTTTAAAGAAAACTTTGGAAGGGGCTGCTGGGAAGTGGCCTAGTTATCTACAACAAGTCTTGTGGGCCTACCGAACAACACCTGGGGCTGCAACACAAGAATCCCCCTTTGCCTTGGTCTATGGAATGGATGCAGTAGCCCCCATAGAGAAGACACTCCCTTCATTTCGTGTTCATAACTTCTCCGGACATGCTAATGAGATGGCAATTAGAAATCAGCTCGATTTGATCGAAGAAAGACGGGTTAAAGCTCATCTTAGAATTGCACACTATCAGGGCATGATGAGAAGCAGGTTTGCTTCTAAAGTTAAAAGGAGAGATTTTCAACCAGGAGATAAAGTATTAAAGAAAGTTTTCTTGCATACTAAGGAAAAGCTCTTCGGAAAGCTGGCCCCAACCTGGGAGGGTCCGTATACTGTGGTTGAAAGAATCAAGCCTGGGACTTATTGGTTGGAAGACAAAGATGGCAGGGTTTTAACTCACCCTTGGAATATTGAACACCTTCGAATGTACTTGGAATAACACCTGTGTAAATATTTACTTGTTTAAACATCCATGTAAATATTTGGGGGCATACCTTCCCCTCTTCGGTGGCACGGAGAGCTTTCAATAAAATTTGGTGCCTTCTTCAAAATTCTCTAAGTATTTTCAAAATTTTATCTCTTATCATACTACCTGGACTAAAAGATCTAAGGGCTATTTAAATTCTAGCCGAAGAGTCTTAATACTCTCACAATACAATAAAACTACTTAAACTCCAGCTATTTAAACAAATAATGAAAGAAGAGGATGGTTGAGCAGAATAAAAACATTCATTCAACAACTTAAAATTGCCTTGGCCTTCCAAGGACTTTTTGAACAAGTTTGGGCACTATACAAAAAAACTGTCCGAATAATACGGACACCATCACAAAAAGAGTGCCTTGGCCTTCCAAGGACTTTAGTTCGAATAAAAGATAAACAGAATAAATTATAAGTTAAGGTTGAGCCTTTGAAGATGGCTCGCCCTCATCTCCTTTCTTGCCCTTGATGTCGCTCCTCTCTTCGACTATCTTCTTGCCCTTGGGATCAATCTCTTCTTCACCTGGGCTCTCTCCGGTTTCCTCTTCATTATTAGATGAGGACTCACTGGAATATCCCTCGTCAACCATAGTATAAAAGGGAAGGTCATCATCATCCACATAGCGCCATAATCCCCCCAGTCTCCTCTTCGGGAATTTTTCATGGAACAGGAGAACCATATCAGACTTCACCCTTTGAATCATTAGCTCCTCGCTTTGTATCATCTCCCTGGCATAGGCGTTGATCTTGGCCTTGATTGTGGCTTCTTGGTCCCTCACCAAAACAGCTTTTTCTTCAGCAGCCTGAGTCACTGCATTCTCTAAAGCGATCTTGTCAGTGGTCAGGTTGGTGATGAGCTTCTCCTTTGCTGCAGTTTCTCCCCTTGAGATTGTCAGGTCCTTCTCCAGTCCGGACAGCTTATCCTGAAGATCTTTTATGGTTTCTTCTAGGGTGGCAACTTTTGTGTTGCTTTCATTTTGCTTCTTCTTCAGCTCCTCATTTGCCTCCTTAAGCAAGTCAGCATTGGTGGTGGCAGTACGGAGGTCTCCGGACAGCTTTTCCTTATCAGACTTGAGGTCTTTGATAGTGTCTGCTTGACTCCGGACTTGCATTTCCAAAGTGAGCACTGGCTGTACATTGCTAAGTAGAGAATGGGCTATAATATCCTTCTCGTTAGAAACCATGAAAGTCTTACCGTTAAAATTGACCGTGTTGGAGCTACTCGGAGGGATGTAGGGCCCTGCGAACTCGTCTCTGGGCAGGCCAAGAAAATATTCACCAAGTCCACCCAGACCGGTGATGTCCATTTCATCCAAGTTAAGCTCTCCCCCCTCAACTTCATCTGTATGGAATTCCTTTGGAATCTCTTCTTGAAAGTCCCTTGGGATCTCTTCGGCCAATGTTGGGTCAGTAGGGAAAGAGGGCTCCGGATCCCGGAGAGCAATCTCATCTCCTTGGGAAGTCTTTTTCTTCTTGGCTTCCCTGTCAGCACCTTCACTTGCTTGCTTGCGAGTCCTCTTGGAAGCCCTTGGAGGTTTTGGGAGGTTCACTTCCTGCTTTTCGCTCTCCTGCTCCACCACTTGTAAAAGGGCTGCATCAATTTGAACCTGGGCTAGTCCCTCTGGGTCCGTTGGGGCCTCCTTCTCAGTATCACCTACCACCTTCCTGCCTTTCTTCTTCTTGCCCTTCATTTTGCTTGGGAATTTGGCCCGGGCAGGCAGATAGAGAGTCTCATCCAGTTCGTGGGACCTTCTCAGCACGATATCTTCATCAGGTTGGGTGGTGAACTCCTCCCAAGTTAGGTCTCTTCGACCTGTGGTATTCCACATGTGAGACCTTGCTAGGTTTCCAGGAGTGAAGGCCTTGTGGAACCGGTTCTCCCAATTCTCTGCGGCCCAAGCGTTAATTTTGCCGCATGTAGTCTGTCCGGCCTTCAGGTAGTCCCCGAACTCCTTTGGCAGCTCTGTTAAAACAAAAGAGAAATTGGTAAGTACAAACTTAACTTAAAAAAAAGAGATTCGAACAGAAACTTAAAGTGAAAAAACTTACGGTCACTCCTCCATCTACTCCTGAGAAGGCTTGGATTCTCTCCGGCCTTGATTCTCTTACCATTTTCCCATGAGCCACTGACAAACAAGAATTGGCTCCTCCACTTACTCTCCGATTCCAGGAGATCATCAACAGCTTTAAGGTCGTTCCCCATGTTGAAATGGTAGAAAGGGAACTGATGATGCTTGCACAGGTTGGCCACTGCTGCGAACTCCTCCATGGGAAGAGGGATCCCAGATAACCTAGATGCCATGATACATGACATTAAGGTGAACCCTCCATTGGGGCTTAGCTGTGTTGGGCAGAGCTTGACCAAGTGAAAGTAGCGCACTATCTCCGGGTCCAGTGGGAGCCTGAGTCCCCAATTGAATAGCTCCGTAAAGAAGACTATTTTATTCCTTTTACAATCCATCGGGGTCTCCGGATCGATGAGAATTCTTATCTTTACGTTCTCAGGGATCCCCCACTTTGTGCGCAATCTACCCAGATCTGAAGTATGGATGAACGCATACTTGGTCTTCAGCAAGGCCAAGAGATACTTGAGCTCAACTTTATGAAAGCATGGCCCCACTCTCCCTTCAAGGCTCTCCGGCAGGTCCTGATGCCTCAGATATAAGTTTTCCTTGCCCTTCTTGGCAACAACAATATCAGTATCAGCTTGTCCGGAGGACTCGGACTCAAATCGGACCTCCTTAGTGGAGTCCTCCATTCTCTCCTCCATAATTGTTAAGGGAGCTTCTGTAGAAGTAGTCCGGGGAGGATTGAAGCTTGGCATAGTTGCGCCTCCGGACTATTGGCTGCCCGTGTTAATTTGACTTCTCACCTCAAGTTGAGTTTCTGAGGCAGAAGATTCTTTGGGGGGTACTGGGCTGCTGGCCTCCGGACCGGACGGCCTCTCCCGAGGAGCTCTAATGGGTGCCCAGACCCAGTTTCACTATTTTTTGCCCCCGATTTCGAGGGAGTGTTTTTAGAGGTTAGCCCTTTAACTAACCGGCTTGGCCTCTTGATGACTAATTTCTCCGGGGAGTGGTCAGAGTCAGACCCCATGGCAATAAAATACGATTTTTTCCTAACACTTGTAGCAGTAACTCCCGGTTCAACAGCAGGGATTGACTCCTGAACTGAAGAGCCAGTTACTATGGGAGAAAGGGTGGATTGAAAGAGCTTTTTAGGCTTGGTACCTTTGGAAGAGGATGAGCCTCTATCAGATTCTGCAACAGAGGAGGCTGGTTTCTCAACAGGCGACGATGGTAGCCCTGCTGCTAGTCGTTTCTCCTTCTCAACCCTTTGTGCTTTCTCCAACTCCGAAAGATTGAGCCAACCGCCTTTGATCAAAGTTGTTCTTGCTGTAAACATAAAACAGCCAAGGAAATTTTCGTTCTAGAGAGATAAAGCTCTGGGTGAAAATGCAGAGTGAAATTTGAAAGAGATAGTGAGACAGTGAAAAATGAATGAGAATTTATAGTAAATGTGAAAAAAATGAGTTGATTCCTAGGAGAATCCGAAAAGTTGGGTAATGATTAAAAGGCGGCGCTGATGTCATTATTGGCAATTAAAGAGGTAACTTGTTAAAGAAGGTGGTGCGAAATTCAAGGTGAAAAAACGGCTGGAGTGACTAATCAGGGAGTGACACGTGTCCCATTAACTTTGGCAAAAACCGTTTGGAATTCGTAACGTTTGACCTGTCCGGGTATACCCATAACTCTCTCCGAATTAAGAACCACTTCCTGTAATCAGATAGTTTTTTTAGTTCTTTGACAAGGACACTTGCTCAAACACCTAAAAAAGGGGCTCCTGATGAGTCCGAATCCAGGACATCTCCCCGGAAGGGCAGGTCAGTGTAAATTCTCTCCGAATACCGGACAGATCATTTGGACCGGACAGATCACTTCGAAACAATGTGAGCCTAAGGCTGTTCGAACTATGAAAAAAGTACTAAAAAACCTAAACACTTCCTGACTAAGCTACCTGTCCTCCTGCTTAGAACTCATGGGTCCTTAAACATGACCCGGGTCCATTAAACTTGACCCGAAAGCCCATAAGGGCCTAAACATCACACTATAAATACTCAACCACCAGCATTAACTTCTGGTAATGAAAATTAACTGCTACCAAGCCGCTTAATTATCTCTCACCTTGAAACACCCATACACCACCTTGAAACACCCATACACCACCTTGAAACACCCATACACCACCTTGAAACACCCATACACCACCTTGAAACACCCATACACCACCTTGAAACACCCATACACCACCCTGAAACTCCACTTAAAATTACTAGCCTACCCTCAGGCTATTTTTATCCACACCAAGGACTACATTTTTAATAATCTAAACACTATATAATTTTTTTTATTTATTTTAGCACAAGTTAAAATGGGTGTGTAGGGAATTTAATATGGATTTTTATTCATGTGAATGAAAAAAGTATGTAAAGGATAAAAATCAGAATACTTAATTTAGGTCGAGATAGAATGTGCAAAGTTAGGGCCAAGCCTAGTTGAATTCAAGATGGAACGTGCTAATGTTGAGTTAAAACATGGTGTGGTTAAATAGGAGCCTACTAGTACACGATAGAACATGCTGAGCATGAGTTGGAACATGTTGAAGCCAGCATGTATATTTTTCATCGACCTGAAACATGTTGATTCGAACAGGAACATGCTAAGGTGGAGCTGAATGTGTTAGGTCGAGTTGGAACATGCCAAGCTGGAGCATACTCGAAGGAGCTAGAGCATGTTGAGGCTGAGCGGGAATATGATGGGATGTCTTTAGCGTCAAACTTATCTCCTTTTTTTTAGGATAATTCCTCATGATAGAACCAAAATTTCACTCTAGAATCAATAGCTAATTTTCTACGTATTGATCTTGAGTTTCATGTTTTCTTCGTTGAATTTCTATTTTCATTCTTTCTTCATATTCTCAAAACATTTTCAACGGATTTACTTTTTAGATATCCTTTCTTTGAAGATCTTTTGAATTTATAAATCTTTCATTTCATACATGGTAAAAGACTATTTTCCATAGAGTATAATGTCAACAAAGTTTTCATACATCTTATAAAAAAAGATAATTAAGACAATAGTTCTGTCATCGTCTTCCACCTTGTATCCAGCTATATTCAAATCAAGAAGGATAATATTTAAATTAGCCAAGTGTTTCTTACCATCCATACTCAAAGTATACAATTGTTTATGAGATACAATCTATTTGCCAAATATTTTTTCATGTAAATAGCTTCAAGCTTATTCCAAATCATGTGGAAGTAGACTACTCAAAAACCTCCTTTAATATTTCATCTCTCAAACTCAAGATTTACCTTGTCACATATATCCATTATTTAGGAAAAATACTGTCACCTACGTTTACTAAAAAAATATAAGGAATCTCAAAAATGAAAGAAAAGGAAACGTTATTTCTATCTTGTCTTTAATTTATCCTAAAATAAATTCCTTTATTTTTTATTTTTTAGAACTTAGTAGACACAAAGGAAAATTCGAGTTATATTATTCACGGGTTAAGAACGGGAATTGAACTTAATGAGATCTGATCCTCGTTGTTCCTCTGTAGCTGAGTGGTAGAGCGGTTGGCTGTTAACTGGCTGGTCATAGGTTCGAATCTACTTGGGGAGATAATTCATTCCGAAATAAAGAATTCAAATTGCGAGAATGAAAGGGTTCACTTTGTTTTGGCTACTGGACTCTCGCTATCTAGGGTGCATCACTCTACCACTTCGTCTAGCAACACCCCAATACATCAAAACTCATTGGCCATGGATAAAGAAATACTGTTTCAACAAAAACAACAAAAACTATATCAAACATATAATAACATATTCTAAATTGTAACCAAGCATCGCCCATTGGTTCCATACCCGATTTACCTTGTCTCAGACCGTTGTAAGGAAACTATAACCAATATCGTTTTTATCTGGCATTAACTTTAAACCACATGCAATTAAAGCACCTTTTACTAAGATTAAATTAGTTTTATATAAACCTAAATCAATAGCGTCATGAACCAAGAAGTCTCCTAGACCTATTGTTAAAAATAATAAATTACTATTCTCATTATTAGCATTTAACCAGCCAGGAAACTATACGCTTCGATCTGCATTGAATGTTGGGTCATTCGTTGAAGATACAAGTACATCAAATCCATATGAAGTTTTACCATGCGCAGATTGTATCCATTGGAAAAATATAGGTTCGACCAAGATTTGTTTCTCCGGAGTACCAAAAGCAAGCATAACATCATTATGGACATAAATTCCCAAAGTATGGAAAACCATAAAATATTTGGAAAATATACTTACTCATAACTTATAAATTAAGAAAATAGGCACACGTTCAAACATTTGATCCAGTTTTTTTATCCAAGTAGATTTTTAATCCCATTCTTCTATCATACCTGCTATCATACTGTATTTTATCTTTCCACTATTTTATGGATCAAATATTTAAGGGAAATGGAGAATATATATATATATATATATATATATATGAAATAAAGGTCTAATTTTTTAGTATCCGTTATTTCTTTTTTTTTCTTTAACGAAGATAAGTAAATTAATTGGAAACACAGAAAAAGAGGGATTTGAACCCTCGATAAACAAAAGTCTACATAGCAGTTTCAATGCTACGCCTCGAACCACTCAGCCACTTCTCCTACATAATGATTATAAGTAAATACTTGAGTGAATATCGAGTTATTCATTTTTCTTCTTTGGATTGGATAATAATTTAATCAAAACGTTCTTTTTTAATTATTCTAATTTATCATAATCTGTGGAATAATAAATTTTGACTCTACTTTTATGTTAGTTCGTATTGTAAAACTCCTTTTTGTTATGGGCTTATTTCCTCATAAAAAATAATCAATATATTTATAAAATAGATTACTACACCTATGCATAGATCACGTATAAATGGAAATTTTATTGATAAAACATTTTCGATTATAGCCAATATCTTAAAATATAGTGAATTAACCTTTCATATTCTTTCCCGGGACCCAGCTACTAATAAAGATGTTCATTTCTTAAAATATCCCATAGACGTAGGTGGTAACAGGAAAATGGTCAGATTTATCATGATGGAAACAAAAGTAATAATATAGTTTATAATGTTACAGATGCGAGTATAGTATATAATATTATACGAAAAGAAAAATGGGGATATGAAATAACCATAGTGGATGCATAGGATGGACATCAAACAGTTGATATTATCCCTCAGAGACCGGAACTTCTTGTTTTGAGAGGGTAAATCCATCAAACCTGATCGACCATTAACGAGTAATCCTAATATGGGTGGATTTGGTCACATGGATGTAGAAATAGTACTTCAAGATCCATTACATGACCAAGGCCTTTTGTTCTTCGTGGGATATGTTTTTTTGGCACAAATATTTTTGGTTCTTAAACAAACAGTTTAAGAAGGTTCAGTTGTCCAATATAAAATAAATTTCTAGATATGGAGATTTATCAATAGAAAATTTGTAAAAAGAAAAAGAGCATATCTATTTTTTCTTACCATAAGTTAGGAATTACTTGTACCACATCCCTCTTTTTATCTAAATTTGAAGGATGTGTTTTGACTATGTAACTATTTTAAGTTTAAGATTAAAGAATGTAAAAAAGGGTTTTGTTTTCTACTACTATGATAGAATCAAATTAAACTAGATACTAATATAAGAGTAGGCGCAGAAGAAAGGAACAAAAAAATCTATAACCAATATGATTGTTTTTAAGAACTCTATTTTATATTTATTATATTAAAATTGTTAGATAGTATATTTTTTAGTATTTTATAAGATACAAGACTCTTTCTCTGGCCACGTTTCGGTCTTAGCTCTATAAGTAATTTTGTTGTATCTTGAACCTGCGTTTATATTATTTTTTCTTACCCCCTCTTTTTTTTTGTTATTTAGAATAAAAAAGAGAGGAGAATTAGTCACAGATATTTGATTCCATCACTATATCTAATTTTGTTTCCATTGCCAATAAAAAGTAAACCATCATATAGTATTTAACATCCAAAAAGCTGCCACATAAAAAACGTCATTCTAGAGATATAGTATTATGGAGAAGACAAAATTGTTTCAAACACCAACAGAACCAGAAGCGCTCTTTGTTTCAAAAATAGGAGGACGGGTTATTCACAATTCAGAGGTGAATTGAAAGCTAAGCCGTGGTAATTCTAAAGATTCTCTAGGGGAAAATAGAGATATCTCCTACTTTACCCCTAATATGAATATGTGGAAGATATGAATATGTGTGTATATATCGACATAATTTCTTAGTATCATTTGGTCTGAATACTACGTGAAGAACATAAACCATATGACAAAACATGATGACGTAGGATGTAGAAAATTATAACATGACTTAATCGACATATTTAGATTCCTATATATCCACTCGTGTGGTACTTCATTATAGCCTATAGATCATATTCATATGTATAGATGTCATAATCTACATCCAGCAAGCTCTATGCTTTGGAAGAAACTTGTACAGTTTGGGAAGGGGTTTTGATTGATAAAAAAGAATAATCTACTTCAACTAATATGCCCTTAAGCACGACCATACATAATATAGAAATCACACTTGGAAAGGGTGGACAATTTTCTTGAGTAGCGGGTGGTGTAACAAACTTATTACAAAAGAGGGGGAATCACCCACATGAAAATTACCTTATGGAGAGGTGCGTTTGATATAAAAAAAACTGCTCAGCAACAATCGACCAAGTGGGAAATGTTAGGGTAAACTAGAAAAGTTTTGGTAGAGATGGATCTAAATGTTGGTTAGGTAAGCATCTTGTAGTAAGAAGAGTAGTTACGAACCCTGCAGACCATCCCTATGGAGATGGTGAAGAGATGGCTCCAATTGGTAGAGAAAATCCTGCAACCCCTTAAGGTTATCCTCCACTTGGAAGAAGAACTAGAAAAAGAATAAATATAGTGATATTTTGATTCTTCGTTTCCGTAGTCAATAAGAAAGAAAAAAGGATTTCTTTGTTCGTCTATAAAAAATAAGAGTTAATTTACTATGACAAGTTCACTAAAACAATCCTTTTGTAGCAAATCATTTATTAAGAAAAATTGATAAGCTTAATACAAAGACGGAAAATAAATAATAATAATAATTTTGTCCCGATCATCTACCATTATATCCACAATGATTTGTCATACTGTTGCTATCCATAATGGATGGGAACACTCACATGTTTGTAGAACATATCGTATGATAGGACATAAATTGGGAGAATTTTCACCTATTATAATTTTTCTCTGGCATGCGAAAAATGATACTTGGTGAGGATAACTATCGCCTGAGGGTAGACTTGTAATTTGTCTGATGTTTTAATGAAGTATGTGGGTGTTTTGTGTTTAGAGTAGAGAGTAGAGGGAGAATTAAGCTGGCTGGTTGCAGTTAATTTTCATTACCCATATTTAATGCTGGTGGTTGGGTATTTATACCTTTACACTTGGGCCCTTATGGGCTTTCGGGTCATGTTTAATGGACCCGAGTCATGTTTAAAGACCCATGAGCTCTAAGTAGGAGAGCAAGTAGCTTAGTTGAGAAGTGTTTAGGTTTTTTAGTACTTTTGTCATAGTTCGAACAGTCCTATTGGCTAAGTGTTCGAAGTGTTCTGTCCGGTCCAGAGGGCTAGGTCCGATCTGTCTCTGTCCGGGGAGCAAGCAGAATTCGGACTCATCAGGAGCCCCTTTTTTAGGTGTTTGTCCAAATTCATTTGTCAAAAACCTGAAAAACAGTCCGACGTCAGGGGTGGTTTGAATCCGGACAGGTCTGTCAAATTGGGCTATGGGACTATCCGGACTGATAAAGTTTCATAAATCCAAAACGGTTTTTGCCAGAGTTCGTGGGACACGTGTCGCTTTCTGGTTGGTTGCTTCAGCCGTTTTTCCACCTTGAATTTCGAACCCACCTTCTTCGAAAAGCAACCTCTTAGTTAAAGGTGGTGACATCAGCGCCGTCTTTAATCATTACCAATCTTTTCGAATTCTCCTAGGAATCAAACTCCTTTTTCAGATTTACTATAAATTCAAACACACTTTCTATTGTTTTACCATCACTCTCATATTTACTCTGCACTATTTCCTTAAAGCTTTCTCTCTCTAAAGCAAAAAAATTACCCAGGTAGTTTATGTTTACAGCGAGGAATGCACTGATCAAAGGTGGGTGGCTCAACCTTTCTGAATTAGAGAAGGCACAAAAGGTCGAAAGAGAAAGACGTATCGCTGCAGGACTACCCGTCTCGCCCATCGACAAACCATTAGCTTCAGCCACATAATCTAATCAAGGTTCTTCCTCCTCAAAAGGTACCAAACCGAAAAAGTTATTCCAAACTAACCTCTCCCCCATTATCTCTGGTTCCTCGGTTCAGGAATCGGAACCCGTTGTCGAGCCAGGAGTAACAGTTACCAGTCTAAAAAAACCCTCCCCCTTCATAGCTATGGGGTCGGATACGGAGCATTCCCCTCAAAAGCTGGTTGATCGGAGAAGAGGCCGGTTAGTTAAGGGCCAAGGGTCTAAAAGCACTCCTTCAAAGTCGGGTGCTAAAGACAGCAGCACTGGGTCAGAAGTGCCCATTAGGGCTCCCAGGGATAGACTGTCCGGCCCGGAGGGCACCAGTCCAAGCCTTCAAAGAGAAGCATCTGCCCCAGAACCTTTACCGGAGGCCAGAAGCCAAAAGAACACTGAGGCCCAACAGTCCGGAGACCAGGCTGAGTCAAATTTGAACCCCCCCCTACTACTGCCGCTGAAAACCCTTCAACAATTATGGAGGAAGTAATGGAGGACTCTGCTGAAGAGGCTCCTTTTGAGTCTGAGCCCTCCAGTCAGACTAGTAGTGCTATAGTTGCCAAAAAGGACAAAGGCAAAGAGAAATTGTGTTTGAGGCATCCGGATCTGCCGGAGAGCCTTGAAGGAAAAGTGGGGCCTTGTTTTCACAAGGTCAGCGCTAAGTACCTCATCTCCTTGCAAAAATTTAACTACGCATTCATCCACACAGCTGAGCTGGGCCGGATGCGTATGAAGTGGGGAATACCGGAGAATGTGAAGATCAGGATTCCCATACACCCAGAGACTCCCATGGACTGCAAGTTAAGTGAAATCGTCATGTTCACGGAGCTATTTAATTGGGGGCTCACACTCCCATTGGACCCAAAGATTATCAGATACTTCCATCTGATAAAACTCTGTCCGAGCCAGTTGAGCCCCAACGCCTGGTACACCCTCATGGCCTGCATCATGGCTTCGAGGCTCTCCGGGATTCCTCTGCCAATAGAGGAGTTTGCTGCCGTGGCCAGTCTTTGTAGAAACCACCACATCCCCTTTTACCATTTTAATATGGGGGATGATTTCAAGGCTGTGGATGATTTGTTAGAGGCGGAGAGGAATTGGAGGACTCAGTTCCTGTTCGTAAGTGGAGCTTGGGAAAATGGAAGGACAATCAAGTCCGGAGAGAACCCAAGTCTTCTCAGAAGCAGGTGGAGGAGTGATCGAAAGTCTCCCGCTTTATACTTTTGTCTCTCTCCTTTTTTTTAGAGGTAGTTCGAACTAATGGGTCTCACTTTTGCCTTAGCAGTACTGCCCAAGGAATTCAGTGACTACCAGAAAACCAGGCAGGCTACTTGCACCAAGATCAATGCTTGGGCTGCTGAGAGGTGGGGGAACCGGTTCCACGCTGCTTTTACCGGAGGCAACTTGACAAGGTCTCACTTGTGGAACACCACAGGTCGGAGAGACTTGACTTGGGAGGAGCTCACCACTCAGCCCCCTCCGGATGTTGTGCTTAAAAGAACCCATGAACCAGATGGGACACTTTACTTGCCAGGCCGGGCCAAAGCCCCGAGCAAGATGAAATTCAAGAAGAAAGGCAAGAAAGTGGCAGGTGGTGTTAATCCTGCTGATGCAGAGGAGGATGCTCCAATAAACCCGGAGGGGCCAGTCCACAGCCAAATTGATGCTGCTCTCCTGGAAGCAGCGGAGCAGGAGACTGAGAGGCAAAAGGTGCACCCCCCAAAACCTCCAAGGGCTTCCAAGAGAAATCGTAAACAGGGAGGTGAAAGCAAAGACCGGGAGGCCAAGAAAAAAAAGATTTCTAAGGGTGACGAGCTTTCTCTCCGGGCTCCAGAGCCTCCTTCCCAAGCTGATCCTACTGACCCAACACTAGCAGAGGAGATACCGGGCGACTTCCACACCGATGAGGTCGAAGGGGGAGATCTCAACATTGATGGGGTAGACATCTCCGGTCTTGGTGGGCTTGGTGAGTACTTCATCAATCTTCTCAGAGACGACTTCGCTGGGCCTTATCTCCCTCCGAGCACCTCGAATATAGTCACTTTCAATGGTAAGACATTTATCGTTTCAAGTGAAAGGGATGTCATAGCCCACTCTTTATTAAGCAATGTTCATCCTGTACTTGCGTTGGAGAAACAAGTTCGGAGTCAGGCAGACATCATCAAGGATCTTAAGTCTGACAAAGAGAGGCTGTCCGACGAACTTCGCACTGCCACTTCAAATGTTGCCATTCTAAAGGAGGAGAATGAGGAGTTGAAGAGAAACCAAGAGGCAAGTACCACCAAGGTCACCACATTAGAGGACACCATCACAGAGCTCCGGGGGAAGCTGTCCGAGCTGGAAAAAGATATTGCCACCTCAAAGGGGGAATCTAAAGCCAAAGACCAGATCATCACCAACTTGACCAATGACAAAATTGCTCTTGAGAATACAGTGTCTAAGGCTGCCGAGGAGAAAGCTACTTTGCTAAGGGAGCAGGAGGCCAAGATCCAAACCAAGATTGATGCTTGTGCCAACAATGTGATCGACAATCAGGAGGAAATGTATGCCAAAGTGAAGTCTGACATGGTTCTACTCTTCTATGATAAGTTTCCGAAGAGGAACCTGGGGGATTTATGGCTTTATGTTGAGCCTGAAGACCTCCCGTATCATACAATGGCTGAAGGCGACAGGTATGGCTACTCCAGTGCTTCCTCAGATGACGAAGAACACGCCAGGGAGAAACCTGGCGAAGAGAAAAGTGATCTCAAAGGGAAGGAAAAGACAGATGAAGGTGAGCCATCTTCAAAGGCTCAACCTTAACTCATGATTCAGTTTTTACTTGTTTACCCAAACTAAAGTCCTTGGAAGGCCAAGGCATTCTTTTTTGTAATTGTGTCCGGTATCTAACCGGACAGGTTTTTTGTTCTATTTTTGACAATTCAAAAGTCCTTGGAAGGCCAAGGTATTTTAAGTTATTTTATTTTAATGAATATTTTTGTTTTGTGCAATTCTCATCTTCTTTCATTGCTCGTTCCAATTTTGATGACTAGAGTTTAAACAGTCTTTAGTTATTTCATAGTGAGAGTGTTTAAGTTCTCTGGCTAGAGTTTAAATAGCCCTTAATTATTTCATAGTGAGAGTGTTTAAGTTCTCCGATGACGAAGATTTAAGTGGCCATCATTCATTTATTCCAATCCGGATAGTGTGGCAAAGGAAAAAACTTGAAACACTTCAGAAATTTTTTAAGAAGGCATCAAATTTTATTCAAAATCCTGGACACCTCATTGAAACCTCCCCGTGCCACCATGGAGGAAAGAGTATGCCCCCAAATATTTACATGGATGTTTAAAGAAGTAAATATTTACACAAACACTACTCCAAGTACATCCGAAGATGTTCAATATTCCAAGGGTGAGTCAAAACTCTTCCATCCTTGTCTTCTAGCCAATATGTTCCAGGTTTAAGCCTTTCGACAACCATATAAGGTCCTTCCCAAGTTGGGGCCAATTTTCCGAACAGCTTTTCTTTAGTGTGTAAAAACACTTTCCTCAATACTTTGTCCCCTGGCTGGAAATCTCTTCTTTTAACTCTAGAAGCAAATCTGCTTCTCATCAACCCCTAATAGTGTGCAACTCTTAGGTGAGCTTTAACTCGTCTTTCTTCTACTAAATCGAGCTGGCCTCTGATTGCCACCTCGTTAGCGCGTTCGGAGAAGTTGTGAACACGAAATGATGGGAGAGTTGCCTCTATGGGGCTACTGCATCCATCCCATAGACCAGAGCAAAGGGTGACTCTTGTGTTGCAGCCCCAGGTGTTGTCCGGTAGGCCCACAAGACCTCTTGTAAATAACTAGGCCACTTCCCAGCGGCCCCTTCCAAATTCTTCTTTAAACCGGACAGTATAGTTCTATTAGCCACTTCGACTTGTCCATTTGCCTGTGGGTGGAAAGGTGAAGAGAAACAATGTTGTATACCTCTTGAGGCACAAAAACTTTCCATTTCCCTATTGTCGAACTGTGGCCCATTGTCCGTTGTTATCTTCTGTGGGACACCAAATCTGCAACAGATGTTGGATAGAATGAATTTTATAACAGCTTTTGATGTTGTTCCTGCTAGAGGGGCTGCTTCGATCCACTTCGAAAAGTAATCTATAGCAACGATTATAGTTTTGCGTCCTCCGGAGGCTACATGTAGAGGCCCTACTAAATCCAATCCCCATCGAGCAAAAGGAATAGGCTCAGAAATTGACTCTAAGGGAATGGCTGGGACATGAATTTCATTGCTCTACCTCTGGCATGGGTCACACCTTCTTACCAATTCCTTAGCATCTTTCATGATAGATGGCCAATAGTAACCGGCCAGTAGGACTCTTCTTGTTAAAGCTCTAAATCCACAATGGGTTGATCCCTCACCATCATGTAATTCGGAGATGACTACTTGAGACTCTTCATCCCCCAAACAGCGCATGAGAGGTTTACTGTAAGACTTTTTATACAAAAACGTCTCTCAATATGACGAAACCACGAGCCTTGTGTTTCAATGTTCTGGCTAGTGATTTGTCCGGAGGCACAATACCACCGGAGAGGTATTGTAGGAGAGGAAATCTCCAATCTTGAGGTTGTTTCATCTGTACATCGAAAATTTCTTCCTTCTTACCCACATTAAATTGAATGGAGGGGCTTTCCAGTACGTGGATCCATGAATATGACTCCGTGTACGCTATGGTTGCCAATGAGTCTGCTAACTCATTTTCTGTCCGGGGTATATGTTCATAAGCAACACTTTTAAACTTGAGTGCTTCATTTTTAAGGAGGAGTAAATATTTCACAAGCTGCTCCTTTTTAGCCTCAGACTGACCTTGGGCATGGTGGATAAGAAGTTGGGAGTCACTTAGTAGCTTGACCCTCTTAGCCCCACAGATGTAGGCCAACTTTAAACCAGTTATAGCCGCTTCATACTCGGACTCATTATTGGATGCCCTGAAAGCAAAACTTATAGCTTGGTACATTTTGTCACCATATGGAGAAGTCAAACACACCCCGGCACCACATCCCATAGTGCTAGATCCACCATCTGTCCGGATAACCCAAACCTTTTTATCTTTCATGTCAGTAGCTTGCTCCGAATCCCCGTCGGAGTGAAATTCAACCAGGAAATCAGCCACAGCTTGGGCCTTGACTTCTGTTCGAGGAGCAAAGTCTATGTCGAAGTCCCCCAATTCTACTGACCACTTAGTCATCCTGCTCGAAATGTCTGCCTTCTAGAGAATTTTCTTCAGGGGAAAGGAAGTCCGGACGATGATGGGATGAGCCTGGAAGTAAGGCCTCATCTTTCTGGCAGCTATCACCAGGGCTAGTGCCAACTTTTTGAGTTTCAAGTAGCGCCTTTCTGCATCTATCAAACTTTTGCTGATGTAGTACACTGGATAGGGATGACTATCCACTTCTCTTACCAACACAGCACTGATGGCACAACTTGAAACTGCCAAATACATGAAGAGTGTCTCCCCTTCAACTGGTTTAAATAAAGTTTTGGGGGGAGGAAATGTGCTTCTTGATCTCATTGAAAGCTTCATCACACTGTGGGGTCCAATCAAATCCATTTGCACCTTTCAAGGTTTGAAAGAACGGGGCGCACCTGTCCGAAGACCTCGAGATAAATCTGTTTAAAGCAGCTAATCTCCCCGTTAGTCGCTGTACTTCTTTAACATTTCGAGGAGGCTCCATCTGGAATAGATCATTGAGCTGGTCTGGATCGGGTTGTATCCCATGCTCACTTATAATATAGCCTAGAAACTTCCCGGACTGCACTCCGAACACACATTTCTCTGGGTTTAATTTTAAATTTACTTTTACCAAGTTGGAAAAAGTTTCTCGAAGGTCTGCCAAATGAAATTGCTCATCCACACTTTTCACCATCATGTCATCGATGTATACTTCCATGTTCCTTCCAATCTGATAAGCAAAAGCTTTGTTTACTAATCTCTGATAGGTAGCCCCAGCATTTTTCAACCCAAACGGAATTACCTTATAGCAATGGGGACCTTTGTTAGTGACAAATGTGGTATGCTCCTGATCCTTTGGATCTACTTGGATCTGATTGTATCCGAAGAAGGCATCCATAAAGGATAGCAACTTGTTCCCAGAAGTGGAATCTACTAGTTGATCAATCCGGGGAACTGGATACAAATCTTTTGGGCAAGCTCTATTGAGATCTGTGAAGTCAATGTACATGCGCCACTTGCCATTCTTCTTTTTCACCAGAACCGGATTGGCAGTCCACAAAGGATACTGAGACTCCTTGATGTGCCCCATCTTTGTCAGCCTGTCAACCTCTTGCACAATGATATCAGCCTTTTCCTTGGAGAATGCCCTTATTCTTTGAACCACTGGTGCTACATCTTTCCGGACGGATAGGCGATGTGATATCACATCTGCTGGAACCCTAGTAACATCAGCATTGCACCAAGCAAAAACGTGCTGATGGTTCTTCAAAAACTTTAACATTTCATTCTTCAAAACGGGTGGCATCTTAGACCCTATCTTGACATTTTTTCCTTCTTCTAAACAATGCGTCTCTACCTCCTCGACTGGTATCAACACTCCAGGGGTCTCTCTAGGGTCATCAATTTCTCCCTCACCCCTAGAAAGCCCCTCAAACTGCTATTGTTCGTTGATACGAACTTCCCCCAGTGTTCGGGGAGCCAGAGCTGTAGCATAACATTCTCTTGCAACCTTTTGACTGCTCCGGACGACTCCCACCTGTCCCTGAACAGCATATTTCAAGCACTGGTGGATTGTCGAAGCCCTTGCATGCATCCTAGAGAGCCAAGACCTCCCTAGAATGGCATTATAGCAAGTGGGACAATCCACCACGATAAAAAGTATTCTGACCATTTTCTTGAAAGGGCCCTTGCCCAATAGAACTTCCTCTTCGAACTCTCCGATCACATCTGCTGAGCTGCCAATAATGCCCACAATTGATCTGTCCGAACTCTGAATTACAGCTAGATTTTTCATTCTTTTGTACGTAGTTAAGAAAAGGATATTGGCTGAGCTTCCAGTATCCACCAGAATTTGTCTTATATCATTGCCCCCAATAGATGCTCCTATGACAACAGCATCCTCATGAGGGCCAGCTATATCTCTTAAATCATCTTCATCAAAAACAATGAAGGGGAATTGATTCGGAGATTGATAGGAAGTCATGCCTCCTTCTAGCTGGGTGGCTAAAGTATGAACGTGCCTCTTCCTCGAAGAAGCAGTAGGAGCTGTCATAGTATCCCCTCCGAAAATTGTAAGTGACTCAAAAAATTTAATGAGTCCGGAGACCGTCCTAGAACATTCCTCAATTGCACCTACTCTGTTTCGAGTTGGATCAGGGTCCAAGTACTCAGATTCCACATCAAACCTTTTAATTATAACCATGGCTCCCTCCGGAGCAGCATTACTTGGACCAACCCGGTGAGTATTGTCAGGCCTGTTACCTCCTCTTCTTTTGACATAGGCCCCCAGTTTTCCTCTTTCGATCAAGTTCTGAACCTCTTGCTTCAAAGCTATACAATCATCAGTGGTATGGCCAGTGTCATTGTGATACTGGCAGAAAGAGTTATTGCGATGCTCTCTGGGAGACTGCAGTGTGGCTGGTCTTCTATAGTGCACCTCTTCCTTTGTTTTATCATAAATGGTGGCCACACTTTCTTTTAATTCTGCGAACCACTCCGGTTGGACCCATGGCCCTCTCTTGTTTCTGGATTGTTGACTCTGAGCAGGAGCAGCTGGCTGAGACTGAGCTTTGGCCCTACCATGCCCTTGTCCGGTTTCCTTTGCCTTGGTTCCGGATTGATTCCGATTGGGATTTAGTGTCACCGGGGTAGACCTCACCTGCCTGTGCACCCTGGTTTTCTTCATTTCATCAACATTGATCTGTTTTCTAACTTGATTCAGCAACCCTCCCCATGTCATGGCCTTCTTTCTGGTCACTGAATCAGCCAAATTGCCAGGGTTCAAGCCATGTCTTAGGGATGCTATTGCTACCTGTTCGGAGCAATCAGCCAACCCATTCTTGGTATTCACAAAACGGCTTATATACTCTTTTAAGGACTCATTTGGTTCTTAGGCACAATGGATTATTGTATCTCCATTGCCCTTTAGCTCTTTACTCCCTACGAACTGCCTTCGAAAAGCCACCCAAAAAGTATCAAAATTCGTAATACAACCCTGAGGCAGGCTGTTGTACCATTTTAAAGCACTCCCCGTAATTGACTGGGAGAAGGCTCTGCAAAGTAGCTTATCATCGTTATCAAATTTCATCATGAAGTTTTTAAACTGTTCCAAATGGTTGTCTGGATCAGTACTGCCATCGTACTTTTCCATTTTAGTGCTGTCAAACCTTTTAGGGAGGTTTCCGGACAGAATTTTGGGAAGACAATGGAGATTGCCTCCAATTTCTACCACGACTGAACACAGTATCCTCATTGGGAGTTGCAAAGATACCTGGTTCATCATGAAAAGCGAAAGGATCCATCAGCATCCGGTCCACATGCCTTCGGCTATGAGATGATCCTTTACCGATATTCATCTTCATCTTTCCATGTCTATCCCTTTTTCTTGAATATTTCTTGGTCTGTTTTTACTTTTTTTTAGTTCGACCGTCATCGCTGCTAGAGGATAAGGATTCTTCAACTCCCTCATCATCCGAAGAGTTGTCAGAAGATTCTGAGCTTGAGTCAGAACTCTCCACTGGCTTAGACCGGTGAGACTTCTTGGAGCTGGCATCAGTCTTTTTGGTACTCACATGAGTCTTTGAAGGCTCATGCTCCCTGGGGTTATCAGTGTGATGAGCAACTGATGCTTTGGATTTTTCTTTCAATCCCATCTTAGCCTTTTCTGCCCTTAGAGCTTCTATTTCACCCTTTAGCCTATCACGCTCTTCGATAGTGTACTCATCGTTCTCACCCACCACTTCGAGCAGAGCTGGTGGTACTTGTGGATCGTCCGGATTCATTCGGACAGACTTTCTTTGCTGGTTTTGAATGCTTGATTCAGGCACCCTCTTCTCCCACTGTGGTCGCCAATTTGGTGAGGATAACTATCGCCTGAGGGTAGGCTTGTAATTTGTCTGATGTTTTAATAAAGTATGTGGGTGTTTTGTGTTTAGAGTAGAGAGTAGAGGGAGAATTAAGCTGGCTGGTTGCAGTTAATTTTCATTACCCATATTTAATGCTGGTGGTTGGGTATTTATACCTTTACACTTGGGCCCTTATGGGCTTTCGGGTCATGTTTAATGGACCCAGGTCATGTTTAAAGACCCATGAGCTCTAAGTAGGAGAGCAAGTAGCTTAGTTGAGAAGTGTTTAGGTTTTTTAGTACTTTTGTCATAGTTCGAACAGTCCTATTGGCTAAGTGTTCGAAGTGTTCTGTCCGGTCCGGAGGGCTAGGTCCGATCTGTCCCTGTCCGGGGAGCAAGCAGAATTCGGACTCATCAATACTAAGTCTCATTGTTAATCAAATGCATATAGATTCTTTAGTGAGAGGAGTTAGAATTAAACCTTATGATAAAGAAGCGAACTAAAAAATCTTATACAAAAGTATACGCGTTGGGTCAACATATATGTATGTCTGCCTACAAAGAAAATAGAGTAATTGATCAGATTTGTGGACATTCCTACGAAGAAACACTTATGATACTAGAAGTTATGCCTTATCGAGCATGTTAATCCATTTTTCGATTGGTTTATTCGGCAGCATCAAATGCGAGTCACAATGAAGGTTTCAACGAAACGAATTTAATCATCAGGAAAGCAGAAGTAAATGAGAACACTACTGTAAAAAAATAAAAATTAAAACTCGAGTCAGAGGACAGATTTATCCGATAAAAAGACTCACTTGTCATATAAGTATCATATTGCAAAAAATATCCATATATGGCGAATATACGGAATCAGTAATGTGCTTAAAAAACATGGATCCGGGTGGAGAAATAAGAATACAAAAATAACACATTCTCAGATTCTTCTTTACTTTGATCACTTAGGAGCTGTACGAGATGAAAGTGTCATGCACGGTTTTGAATGAGAGAAAGAAGTGATGAATCCTTTTTTCGACTCTGACTCTCCCATTCTAATCGTTGTTTTTCTTTCTATTTCGAAAGTAGCTGCTTCGGTTTCACCCACTCAAATTTTCGATATCTCTTTTATTTCTCATCAAATGAATAAAGTCTTCTTTTATTCTAGATGAATTACAATAACTAAATCAATAGAGATAAACAACTCATTATTAATATAATATAATACATTAGGTATATTTACATAATATTATAAATATATTAATATATTACAATAAATTATAGCATTTAGATTTTTGTTATATGATTTGTGTATCTAAATGTGCAAATGTCGTGGCAGAGGCAGGGCGAGTCAAATAGTCTACAATACATAAACTGCTTATGTAGAAGTTATGAAACTTTTTTGGTATAAGTAATTCTTCTTACAATACCAATTTCGATACTAAGGTACTTTACAAATATTAAAAATTAATATATATATTTTATAGTTAAGTACGAAAAGATATGATAGGAAGGTTGTGGTTTTTCTAAGATTGACGTCTTTGTAAGTTGGAATCAGGTCGATAACAAGAAAGTTGACTAACAAGCTTTTTTTTCTTAAACTTTGGGCCTTTATTACACATTTGATTGAAATACACACTGAAACAACATTCAACTCATTTAATCAAAGTTACAAAAATATCCCAAAATCATTCGAACCCTAACACCAAATCCATCTTCTACCTCCTCTCCTGCCTCCAATCTTCTCACACCACCCAGCAAACCTTTAGTTAATTACCAAAATCCAGAAATCTTTCCTTTAGTTGAGCAGTCGATCGACGGAAAACCAAGAAAACCAAGAGCTCAGAGTATAAAAAAGCACGGGACTCTCCTCGAATAGCCAAGTACGATGAACTTTCTTCCTTAGTCGCTTTGATTTCTTCTCAGATAGCATAATCTCAATACTTCTAGGAATGCTATTGCTCTTAATCTATTAGAGATTTCACTTCCTTCAAGGATCAAGTTCCTGTTAGATTCAAGGGCAAAATTAGCTAACCAATCTGCTGCTTCATTTTGCTCTCTCAAAATATGGATGATTTTCATATTTGAAGAGATCAGTTTATAGCAGCATTCAATCATCGCCATGAGATACCAGGGAAATCTTCCCATTAGAATCATGTGTGCTAAGATGCAAGAATCCGTCTCAATATCTAGCATGCTGATACTTCTTTCAAAGCAAATTTGGAGACCATCAAGCATATCCCTAGTCTCCGCGATGATGGGACTGCATTTGCCATACACCCTACCATACTTAAAGATTATCTTACCAGCATTATCTTTTAGAAGAACTCCACCGTAGCATTCACCAGACTCACTACAAGCACTGTCTATATTGAGTTTATACCTACCAAGTTTAGAACAAACCCAACTTAATGAGACTGGGGCACTTGTCATTTTTAGATGGTTTATACACCCAATTGAAGGACCAATTCCACTGTCTTTGTCCCAGTACTATCTCTCTAGTAGATTAACATTATCAAGGCTAGATAGGATGTAACAAATACGCCCAATCAGGTCTTCAGATTTCTGAGCCTTTCCCTCTATTTGCTCTTGTTTCCAGATGATCACAAGACCCATACTATAATTGAATGCATAATCGTACGCAAGTGAATCTCCTTTCCTGTAGACCAGTACCAAGTACTTACCAGGTGTGATAGAGACATAGACTTGGTAATATAGATGTTGAAATAAGCTACGAAAAAAATCCAAACATCCCAAGTCTTTTGACATTCCATAAAGACATGATTAATAGTTTCTGAATTTCTGCAATTTTGACATTTTGATGTTAATTGCATCCTTCTTTTTTGCAGCAAAAAATCAACAGGAACCCAAAACACTTGAGAGTTCTCCAAAGAGTGAAGGAAAATTTGGTGGGAGTCATCTTGTTCGAAATTCTAGCATAAAGGTATGACTTGTTTCCCTTTTTCCCGAATTCAGACCAAGTAGCTTTAGTGGAGAACTGACCATCTCCACTTATAGATCAACTGACATAATCAGTTAAAAAGTTGTCCAAAAAAACTCTGAGAATGTATTGAATTTGTTCTGAGTTCAATACAGTTTCCAGTTTATTAACATTCCACCTTCCCTCTTCCCAATAATCTTTAGCCATATAACCCACATATAAAGTTCTGTCCGCATTGCCAGAAAACTTAATGAAAGCCTCAAGAGAGCACCATCTATCTAGTTTAATATCCACGTTCCCTGACATAGCATGCCACATTAGTTCACAGCTCTATCACAGTCTTTTCAAAGTGAGAGAGCTCTTAGGATTCAGGGATATAACTAAAATATGATGATCTTTAAAGTAAATAGACTTCATAAAAACTAACCACAAAGATTCCTACTTTCTCAAATTGAACCATAGCTTAGCAGCAAAGACCTTGATCAGATCTTCCAATATCCTTAGGTTTGAACCTCCCTCATCATAACTCCTGCAAAACTTAGACCATCAACACTAGATTATGGTGTTTTTGTTAGCTTTATTGCCCCACAAGAACTTATTGTAGAGCACTTCAAGCCTTTTGATAGTGGTTTTGGGAATCTCTAATTTTTCTAATGTAAATAGAGGGTAAGTAGATAGGACAGTTTGAATCAACATAAGCCTACCCCCAAATGAGAGGGTTTTCTGATCTCATTCAAAGATCTTGTTAATAGTTTTAGAAATAAGCTCATCATGATTACTAATTCTTTTCTTGTTGTTTAACACAACTTCCAGATACTTGATTGGCAGATTGCATTGCTTGAAGCCCAGCAGCAGTTCCAGCTTCCTAGCTTGCTGAATAGAGAGGCTCTTAGAGGTAATGATTCTAGATTTGTCCTTGTTTACTAACTGCCCAGAAGTTTCCTCATAAAGGCTAAACAACTTCATGATTTTTGTGACCTGAAGAACCCCTTTAGATCACCGTTGACCATCACTGAAAACTGGCAGTTCACCAAATTCCTTTCAACCATTCTAATGAAATCAGCCTTGAACCCATAAGCACTCAAAATGCTTAGAAGAACGTATGATCCATCTTATCAAAATCTTTCTCCATGTCCACCTTTAAGAGAATATTTCCACCACTGAACTTACTAGCCAATTCCCTAATCAGCTCCTGAAAAATCATGATATTGTCATGGATGCTCCTCTCCTTGATGAAAGCCCCTTGTTCATGGGAAATTATCTTAGGAAGCAGAGTAGACAGCCTTTTATTAATGAGCTTGGAGATGATTCTACTAAGGAAAGTAGGCAGAGAGTTGTAGCATATAAATTATCTTAGGAAGCAGAGTAGACAGCCTTTTATTATTGGTCTGAAGTCTTTCTAACTTTTGGGAGATTAAACTTTAGGAATTAGGCAGAGAGTTGTAGCATATATCCCCATAAGGAAAGGTCCCTCCGTGAAAAAAGTCCTTCAGAGCATTACACAGATCAACTCTAATAATAGGCCAAAATTCCTTATAAAAAATTCCATTAAAACCATCTGGACCAGCTGCAGAATTAGGGCTTAGATTATTTATAATTTCATATATTTCTGATTCCAGAGGCATCTTCATTAGCATTTCAATAGCAGCATCAGAAACTAACTTAGGAATGAAATCATCAAGTAGATTAGGATACCAAGGACTAAGCAAATCACCAATTAAGGCTTTAAAATTATTAACAGCAGACTCTTCAATAGCCTTTTCATCATCTTCCCAATTGGTACCATTCCAGATACGAGAGATTTTAGTTCTCTTTTGCTTTCTTTTTACATAATTGTGAAAAAACAGTATTTATGTCACCCTCTTTAGCCCAATTGGTGTGGAATTTCTAAGCCCAATAATCTTCCTCTCTTGCAAGCAGCAAGAGATGATTATCCTTTGCCTTTTTTCAAATTCTTAATATCCTGAGCAGAGTTAGTAATTAGTACCTTAGATTCCAAGCTGTTAATTTCCTCCTCCACCTGAGTAATAGAATAAAAAACATTGCCAAACACCTGCTTATTTGATACTTTAAGATTTGCCTTTAGATGCTTTAGCTTGAACCAAAACTTGAATAAAGGAGCCCCATTGTATTCAGTAGCCCAACAACCCTCAAAAAACTTATACAATTCCTTGTGCTTGCACCACATATTCAGGAAATTAAAATTTGAAATTCTTTTGGTGGTAGTAGTAGAAATAGTAATCAACAAAGGTGAATGATCAGAACATGACTTAGATAAGTGAGTCTCTATAGTATCATCAAAGTAGCCAACCCAGTTGTTTTTTTAGTAAAGCCCTATCAAGTCTCCTCCACTAATTTCCATTAGACCAAGAATATTTATTTCCCAAAAACCCAACATGTAGTAGATTACAATCTAATATGAAGTCATTGAACTCTTCTATACTACCAGAGTAATTAAAGGAGCAGTGAAGTTGTTCATTAGGAGCAGCTATAGTGTTAAAGTCACCAATCAGAATCCATTCCTTATTATCTTCTTCAACCTTCCTCAAATTATCCCACAACAATCTCCACATACTCCTAGAACATATAGCGTAGATTATAGTAACCCTAAAGTCTTTAGGGATTTAGTTGTTCCTGACCAATAAGTGCAAGAATTGATCATCATTGACAATGATATCCACCATGTAATCTCCATTCCACGTCACCTATAACTTATTACTGATGTTACTAGCAAAACCCTGAAACCCAAGCTTTGTGGCAATCACTTCCAACTGAGATACACAGACCATAGGCTCTTGGAGGGCAAGAAAATAGAGGTTTTCAGACCTTTTGATAGATTTAATTCTAGCCTGAGTTTGCTTATTATTAATACCACGCACATTCCAATTTAGGAAGGCAATGGTCATTTAGATTTCTTAAAAACTTTTGCAACATGTTTATGCTGCAAACATTTAGAGGTTATAATCCCCTTTGTGTTTAAAGTTTTTACTTTCTTTATTTTCTTCATTTCAGATTTCTTACCAATACCAATTTGCTTGCTTACAAGGGAAGATGGGAGGTTACCAGTGGTTTGCTTTGTAGGAGAAGAGCTGATCTTTAAATGATTCATTGAAGAACTGTCTTCATGAGAGGTAGAACCCATCTCTAGCATATGAAGGGCACCAATTATTTCTCTACTATCAATTCCCTTAGGAGAATGATTATTTTCCCTGCTTTCAATAGAATTTGTCTTTTCTTTTTCTAAATTCTCAACATGATATTTCTGCTCATCTATAATAACAGATTTTAGTTTGAATCCATTATCCTTGACTTTAAATGCAAGTATCAAGGAGTCAAGAAACTGTGGGTTAGAGGACTTAGTCTGTACAACAGACTTCCTTTGAGTTATCTTTTTGCAATCACTCTCTGAATGACCCAGGTGAGAGCATTGTTTACAGTATTCTGGATACTTATTATACACTAGATCTTACCAGAAATTTTAGGATAAAAAAACAATTTTATTTCTTTTAGGTAGCACCTTAGACACATCCAACACTGCCCAAATTATGTAGTAACCCAGAAACTAAGAGGGGTTCCTATAGCTTTAGCAACCTCCATGATAGTTTCTTCACAATACATAAACTCTGGCAAGTTTGGGAGGTCAATGTATACAGGTGTTGCTGGATTTTCAAAATTATGGTTGAAATTTGGGGACCATTCCATCAGCCTCATGACCTTATCCTCTATTTGCCACACATTTCTTTTCCAAAACTTCATAAGATCTTCCTTGAGAGAAAATTCAATAAAGATGTGTCTAAATTTCCAACTTGAAACATTGAATTCACCATGAAACTTAAAATTATCCAAGAAAGCCTTTACTGATGCATAATTAGGTTTCCCGTTGGCAAACTTGCCAACCAAAGTATGTTTAGATCTCTGTTTTAACAAACCCAGATCCTCAGCCTCGAAATGAATTTCAACATTATATTTATTCACTGCTCTGGTTACCTTTTTGTGGATGATGTTCCCAGCTTTGTTTTTGAATAAGTCTGTGTATGAACTCTTTGTTGTTGATATATTGTTTTTACTTGTGGCAGACTCAAACATTGGGGTATCCTTGATCATTGGGTGTTCAAGGATCAAATTTAAAGCCGGAAAGCTCTCCTGGATATCAGTAGCTCGCTGATACAGAGAAGAACACCCAGCTTCCTCCATAAGAAAACCAAGTTAATCAAGAGAAGAAGAAGATTTCAGCCTTAGGCTCTAGTTCTTCGAGAGTTCTTAAATTCATGTAACTAACTTTTTTTTATCGAGACAAGTTTGTATCTTCCTTTTGTATCGGTAAATTTGTTTCTAGTTTATTTTTGTTGTTTTTGGATTTATATAGAGTTGTAATCGTGTATACATACACGAAACAATAAGAATATTATAATTTAATATAAATAGAATTTTTGTCCGAGTTTGTAATATCTGTATAAAGTGAATTAATCTCTCTTAAGGATTATAAAACATGATTAATGATAAATGGGTGTTAGAGATTTGTTACTGCATGCTAAAATTGTTTGAATTTTTTTACAAGATATTAGGGGACATATATAAAATTAATTGTTTTTTTATTTGATTTGGAAAATATGTTTATTTAAATATTATTTGGTAATTATGAGTTGATACATTAATTATTATTTATTTATTTATTTTGCGAGATGATATTATTATGTTGTTCGAACCCTACAAATAAAAATATAAGGAAAATAGCAATAAGAATGCTTACATATCTTAAGGGGTTTTTTATTGAACAATTTATTTTCCAGTTTAAATGAATTATTATGTGAAATTATGGACTTGTGAACTTTGTATGCATAAAGTTAATGTAATATGTATTTCTACCGGAAGTTCGAGATTATTGGTAGTTCGTAGAATGTTAGGATTTGGCAGAGTTGTCAGCATCATCTCACTTTTTTTAATGTACGTGTTAGGTATTTATACAAATTAAGTTGTTCTTCCTTGGTTCTTAGTTTAAGAACTTGTATATCTGCATTTGGTATTTGTTTGTTGTGAATTTTAATGTGTTAAGTATTAGACTTTATATCTAGTTGTTTGATTAAATTTACTAAATATTTGGAACTGGAAAGTTTAGGATCGTATCTAGTCTGTTGATTGTTTACCTAAAATTTTATTGATTAAGAGTTACATCTAGCTTGTGTGTCTCCTTATTGTTGATTGTGTCTCTAGAATTTTGTATTTTAATTATGTCGTGAAAAATTGACATAGAAAAATTTAATTGTACTAGAGATTTTTGCATATGACAAATAAAAATCAACGCAGAAAAAAATGCTGGAAGATGACCTTAAATTTCTAGACATTGTATATATTGAACAAAAGATTGATTTTTTTGAATATACCTCATTTTAAACACGTCTGATAACAATTTAAGAGATAAATGATTATGATACTTTTTTTAGAGTTTGGAATAAACTTGAAAACCTGTAATTGAAAAAAAATCACAAATAATTTTTTTTCGAAAATAATGTTGTTTGATTTTAGAATGAACCAAAATAAAAGTATGTTGTTTGATTTTAGAATGTACCCAAGTTAAAGTCTTATAGATGAATAGCTTACTCAGGTAAAAAAGAAAAAAGTTAAATAAGAAAAACAAACCAAAATTTTACTCAATTCCATCTATAATTCCTTTAAAAAATTAAGTTTAAAAAATTGGATTTATAGATTTATTCATGGGTCTCTAAACTGAATAAATTATTTAAATATGCAGTTAATCCACAAATTTAAAATTGTGATTTTGTCTAGTTGCTGGGAGAATAGAAATCTGCTCTTTTAATCGTATAAACATCTAACAAATCCTGCGCAATCCATTAAAATGATAGGAAACCATTTTGGATATTTTGAGTTTAAAAATTAAACCCAATAGAAAAAAAAATTAGGATACATAATAAACAAAAAAGGTACATAAACTGATATTTGATTCATTAAAAAAGTGTAAATTTTGATAGGAAAGTCGGATACATAATAAACAAAAAAGGGACATAAACTGATATTTGATTCATTAAAAAAGTGTAAATTTTGATAAGAAAGTCGGATACATCATAAAAAAAAAAGGACATAAACTGATATTTGATTCATTAAAAAAGTGTAAATCTTGATAGGAAAGTCGACGACAAATATGGTAGAAATAATTCACATTAAAAGATTGTATAGCAACCCGTATCATTTTTTTTCAATCAAAGGATATCTTTTATTACTAATATAGAAAGTATTACATTTCAAAGGGCTAAAGTCTCAATTTCCCCAATTTTGAAAAATTGAAATTCTAATCTAAAATTACTTTCCAAAACAAAATTTCAAATTTAAATTTTCGCTCCAAGTTAACAAACCCTCAATCAATCCCTCGTCCTCTTCGAGCTTCATTTCTGCGAATCAACGAATTATCAACACCTTGAATCCAAATGATCATCGCTTCTCTTCTGGTGCTAACTAACCCTCGAATCGAATCCAATATTTATACCGATTCAGCTAATCCTCAAACCAGTGGATTCGACCTTTTCAGGCAAATAGGCAGAGCTAATACAGCTTCTATTAGCAGCTTCCTGCTTAGATTTTAATCCTCCTGCATATATCAAAGAAAACAAGACAGTGCTCTGGAAACAATTATTCAAGGCTGATGTATCCCAGTCCAAAATATTCAAGAACAACAATAGTCAGAAGTTTTGGAGGTGCATCAAAGTGTAAAAAGGTAATCTTCTACTTGCACTTGAGAGTCTATTTAGCCAACCAATCTGCTGCCTGGTTTTGGACTCTCGAGATGTGCCTAATAGTCATGTTAGGCCCTATGAGATTTCTACAAATATTTAGTCTAGAGTTATTAGTCCAAGAGTTAGTGTTGTTGGCATGTTGATTGATAATTATAAGAGAATCAGATTCAATATCAATGTCCTTCCAATTGTTTTTGTAGCAGATAATGAGACCTTCAATAAGAGCCTTATATTCAGCAAGAATTGGAGAGAGCTTACCAAACACTAGACCAGTGGCATTAACTATGTTTCCTTCACTGTTTCTGATCATAATTCTACCAGAAGATTCACCGTTTCGAACACAGGCACCATCCACATTCATCTTGAGCCTACCTTTTACAGGAGAGCTTCATTTCAAGTAAAGAATCTTGTTGTTCTTCTCAACTGAGTTGCAGCCGAGTAAGTAACCTGCATTTTTAGAATTGATCCAATGCTTATAGCTAAGCCTATTTGACACATCAATACCTTTAATAATATTAGTAACTAAGTCTATATAGTTCTTAATGTTAGGCTGCTTGTCCTTGTATTTAGTACTATTTCTGGTCTTCCATATAACCCAGTAGATAATCTGAGGTATAATATGGGTTATGTGAGACTTTCTACTGGAGAACCAGAGCCAACACCTTAGAATATGAGAAACAGACATAAAACGAGCTATCTTGATTTTAAATAAGCATGCGAAATGGTTCCAAAGTTGCCAAACAAAATTGCAGCTGACAAAAAGATGGTTTTTGTCCTCACAATTATTGCATAGCTGACACTTTGAAACTATGCTTAAATGCCTCTTTATTAAGATTGAATCAATAGAAATGTAATTGTTTAGTAACTTACAGGTTAAGAAAGAGAACTTCCTGGGAATACATGAGCTCCAAATTTTCTTGAAAATAGATGATTGATTATGCTTTGTTCGAAGATGATTCTAAGTGTCCTTCATATTGAACTTTCTGTCTTTAGAAAGATTCCAATTGATAGTATCCTCCTTATCATGATTTAGCTTGATCTTGTTGATAGCTTCCGATTTTTCATTTGACAAACTGTCCTGCATTGCATTTTAGTCCTAACCACCATTCTTCGAAAAGGTCTGGACTTTAACACATAAGAACCATTCTCTGTTATTTACACTAGCAATTGGAGGCATGCCATGCCAAACATCCATCCAAAAATCTACATCACCTTTACTTAAAGTCCAGTGGATGTTCATCTGTACTTGACACCTGATGCTAACCAACCTTTTCCAAACTAAAGATCCATTATTGATAACAGCTTTTAAAGGATGAGCAATTTTACTAGGTATATATTTTGCGTTAAGTTTGACCAAAGACAATTGTTCTTTCTTAAGATAAACCAAAGCTTTTGGGATAAGGATTGTTGAATATCATCAATTTTTCTGATATTCAACCCTCCTTCTCTAAAGGGCTTGCAAATAGAGGACCATGTTGTCCAGTGAACAGATTTGAGATTATACTTAGTCCTCCACATAAATCTGTTAAAAATAGTTTCAAGATTCTTGATGATTTGTGGTGAGCTATAGGTATTAAAATAGACCATACCAAATTTAAACATGATAAAACAGGGAAAAAAATAGTGAAAAAGGGTGATAATGATAAACATGATTGGGTGTCTGCATTTACAAATCATATGTACAAGTTATACGTGTCCTAAATAATAATGGATAGTCACCTAGTGACTAGTCTCTTTCTTTTTGTTTTCTTTCGTTCTTGCCATAACAGTTTTTGGAATATTTGTCCCAATGTTTTCTTTCTGTAAGCCATGTTCCTGGAGGATATTCTTTAGCTCGGTAAAGTCGAATGGATTTGGTGTACTCGAACGGCCAGCTTTTAGAGACAATAATTTGCTCTGACTTCTAGTAACAATTGTGCGGGAATTCAAGCTATCTTTCCCAAATAAATTTGGGAGACTTGACTTCTATAAACATGTAAAAAGATAAGAAAAACATAACGTTATAACTATCATTCCAAGTTTATTTTTAGGCTCGAGGATATTCCGTAGCTCGGTAAAGTCAAATGGATCTGGTGTGCTCGAACAACCAACCTTTGGGGACAATAATTTGCTCTGGCTTCTGGTAACAATTGTGGGAGAATCCAAGCTATCTTTTCCAAATAAATTTGGGAGACTCGACTCCTATAAACATGTAAAAAGCTAAGAATCCAAGTTTATTTTTAGGATGTTATAGTTCAAAAATTGCATCTTTTGGTCTAAAAAATAGTTCAATAGGGTCGTGAGTAATTTAAAACATTGTCTGTAATTCATTTATCTATTCAAATACTTTACGCGTAATACTTCGATTATATATTCAATTCCTTCAATTATAAAACAGTTTCAACTAAGAAAAATATATAATTGAATCAAGAAAAATATATAATTGAATCAATCTTATCACCTTGTGTTTTAAGGTAAAAATTTGACATACCAAGAAGACTACAGCCCCACAATTTTTGAGAACATCAAGATTCATCCTTACATCATCCAAGCTCCTGAAAAGCATACCAAAACAGGTTAGAAAGAATATATGAGTTGAATAATTACTGGCAGAGACATACCTATGTGTTTGCTCCCCAAGTCCGAAATAGGTAGCCAAAGAAGCCAGCTGCGCTAGAATGCTTACAGTAATGAAAATCTAAAGCAATTTTGATCCTATTATAAAAAAAAACACAAAAAACATTATAAATACCTTCATATATTTTACTCTACTTTTAAACTTCTTGTTCAGTAAAACCAATGTATCAATGGTGGCGACAGGCAGAGGTGGAGGCCTATCAATTTTTACAAAAGCTTCTTTAATCTTTGGAGAATCATATTTCAGTATATTATGACCAGCCCAAATCCGTCCTATAAAAAGAATTAAGGAAATTATAATAAATGAAAAACAAAACAAAGAACAGACTTTGTTAAAACCCTTGAGCTGCAGCTTTCAATTTCTCAGGATTCAAAAGGAACCAAAGCTGAAAATTATTGTCTCCAGAGGTAACTCTAACAGGCTAAAACTGAAAAGCCTAGGTCAAAAAGATAATACTAGTTTGATTTGCAGCACAATTGATGCAATGCCAGCTTATGGGTAAAGAAACTTTCTAAAAACCTGTAATAGAAGAAAGGGAACCAACCGTTGAGCAAGTCGAAGACTTTATCGGCTATATCAGAGAAAGAAGGGGCCAACAAGATATCTGCACGAGGGATAACATTGCGCCACAGCGACGGAATTCGGTCGAGATCAGTTGGTTTGACTAAAGTGCTGTAGCTGTGAAGCTCCAGAAGTGTATTCGGGCACACTAGGATCGCACCGAACTCAATTATATGCGAACCTTTTATCATTTCCAAGTCGAAGAAAACCAATGCCGATCTGTTTGGGTCCGCCATTTTTCTGGAGGGAGGGAGGGAGGGAGACAGAGAGGGGTTAAGTGAGAGAATTTTTTAGGATTCCAAATCCAATGATAGAAAAGTATAGTTTATTTCTTGTGTGGGTTTATTTAGGAGTTGGACTTAAATATTTTATTTGGGCTGGACTTAAATATTTTATTTTCATTTTTATTAGATTTTATTTTTAAAATTGAAATCCCATTTATTGAAATCAAATAAAGAGTTTGAACAAAGGAGAATTTGTGCTAATTTTTGCCGCCAAAACATAGCTAAAACGTAGCTCATACAAAGACAAAAAAGGTATTTCTCTTAAAGAGGACAAACTTAATTCAAAAACAGCAACTATCTAAAGTAGATTAAGGAGGCCGCAAATTTTTGAGATACCAAAGCTAATCCTTCGACCAAGACTTGCTAATCATGTAGAAGAATTAGGCTTCAAACTAAAGAGTAGTTTGGAACCTTCCAAAATAATTGAAACTTGAGGAATCAAAGCTACAAAGGAGGAGAAGTCCTTCTGCTTCAATCGGGAATCAATCTTTTTTAGGCAGCAAATGGCTCGTCAAAAGGGCATCTGCAACTCAACGATCTCCAGGAAGACCAATGCTTATCCAAATCCTAAGCGAGGTCACCATAAAGATCAAAGCTTCATCCCAGGCCTTTCATTCTCAAAGAAAGCTACAAAACTTGATACCAACTACATATCTTAAAGAGATAAAAAGTAAAAAAGATTCAGTTTAAGAACATCAGGTTAGCCTTAAGATGAATTATTGATATATGGTAAAGCAAGACTTCCGAGAACAAGAATTGACTTAAGGTCAACAGGAGCGGAAACAAAATCATAATCTTTTCTCATTTTGCATTTTAAAGTCCAACGAGCTAGCCAGTCTGCTACTCTATTTTGCTCTCTAAAACATGAGTGAGAGACATTAAAGGGGCTAACAGCATTCTACAGCAATTAAGGATAAAGTAAAGAGACCAAGGAACAGCTCATTGACTATCATTCTAAACAAAATTCACAAGTAACAGAGAGTCAGACTCAATATCAAGATTATGCAAACCTTTTGAGTTTGCAAATAAACAACCCATCCATAAGCGCTCGAGCTTCAGCCATAAGAGGCATAAGCTTTCCATCAACAAAAACAGAAGCGTGAATAAAGTTACCTTTATGGTCTCTAATAATAACACAAGCCCTGGGCTCACCATTTAGATGCACCGAAGCATATATGTTGAGTTTGAAACGGCCAGTAGAGGGATGGATCCATTTGAGAACATAAGGTCTTTTTTTCAAAACATTGCAAAGGTTTAAGTAACCAAAAGTCTTGGCCACATTCAAATCTTTTGACCAATGAGAAGAGTTAAAGATACCAGAGATGTTCACGTAACTTAGAATTATGTGAACCCCGTTGATAATCATACTTGAAGAAACCTTAATGTTTTTGTACTTGGAACGGTTTCTGAATTTCCAAATCATGCTGAAGATTAAAGAAGGGATCACATGTCTCACATGATTTTTCTTGTCAATAGACTAGAACCAAGCCTTAGTCATGTGATTAGTAGTCATGTACCGAAAGATTTGGATATTGAAATGACCTGCAGAATGGAGCCAAGTAGCCCAAGCAATCTCACAAGCAATAAAAAAATGGTTAGAGGTTCCACAGTTTAAACGGAATTGAAACTTTAAAACTACAACTATATGCCTATTCGTGAGAACATAATCAGTGGAAATGAAATTGTTAATCATTTTCCAATGAATGAAAGAGTGTTTTTTAGGAGTTAAGTCATTCCAAATATTAGAAAACAGGTTGGACTCAATATGATGATTACGAAGATTATCCCAAGTATCTTTAAGACTAAATTTACCAGTAGAAGATAAGCTCCAAATAATCTTATCCTTGTTGTTTCGGTGAATAGAACATTCACTGATACGCTTCAGGTCATAATGGCTAATAATATTTTCAATCCCAGAAAGATTCTATTGAAAAATAATCCAATATTGATTAACCCTTTGAGGAGAATACCAACTGTTATCAACCGAATTGTCAAGAGATAAAAGAGGATCACAATTTGACCATCTGCCTAACCAGAAGTCAATACAGCCATCTCCCAGAGACCAGCTAATAAATTGCTCAGCAGTTTGCTTAATCTTCATTAGCCTCTTCCACACCATCGAGCCTTTCAAACTGTGAGAAACTTGTAAATGATGCTTATTCCTACAGTAATTGTTGTGAATTATATTGGCCCAAAGCATGTTATTGTCCCTGAATTGAAGCCATAACTTGCAAGAGGTAGAATTTTGAACATCAACCAAGTTTCTGATATTCAAACCTCCCTCTTTAAAGGTTTTATAGATTCGACTCCAACTACACCAATGGATTTTGTGATCAAGGTTAGTAGAAACCCAGAGAAAACGACTAAAAGCTTTCTCGATTTTGTTAAGAACACTATTAGGAATAACATTGCTCTGCATCCAATAGAGAATGTTCATCAAAACAGAATTGATCAGGGTGATTCTTCCCGCAAATGACAAATGCTTTTATTCCCAGTCAGCTATCATGTTGTTGATCTTTTTTAGCAGGTTTGTGTAGACAGCAGAGTTGTTATTAGTGCTGATAGTAATACCAGGTACTCAGTGGGAAGCAGGCAAGTACTGAAACCAGTAATGCTTGAGATAAAATTAATTTTGATATCATCAACACCAGTGGATGTAATAACTTTGGGTTTGCTTTTGTTGATTACTTGACCTAAAGTTTCTTGATATTCTTGCAAGAAAGGGCTAAATGAAGCTAGTGTAGCTTCCTTACTGTTAGTGAACAGAAGGATATCATCAACAAAGTCCAGATTACTTATACATAGACTGCTACGACTCCTATATCTCATATACTTATTGTCATTAAAGAGCTTAGTAATTCCTCTAAGAAGAACTTCATCTGCTATAATGAAGAGGCTAGGTGAAAGAGGATCACCTTGCCTCAAACCTTTAGCGGTTTTAAAGAAACCAATAGAAGCACCATTAATTATTATATAGACATGGATATTGGAGATTATGTTATGGATCAGAGATGTAAATCTTTTAGAAAAACCAAAACAGCTCAAGACCTTGATGGTGAAAGGGTGGCTAAGCTTGTCAAAAGCCTTACACATATCTAACTAAATGATAATGTTACGGTCCTTGATTTTCCTATTTAAATCACAAAGCAATTCCTTGGCAGTTAAAATGTTGAATTGGATATTGATGCATGAACAAAACCACCTTGAGAGTTAGAGATTATCTTAGGGAGAAGCTTTACAAGTCTATCATTAATAGCTTAGCCATAATTCGATTAAACAGAGGACACTAGCTTATCGGTCTATAATCCTTCCAAATAATGAGGTTAGTGGACTTGGGAATAAGGCAAATACCTGTAGCCAAGATAACTTTGGGAATGTTATAGCCTCTAATGAAGTGATGCAATGCAAGAGTGAAGTCTTTTTTAATAATGTTCCAACACATTTTATAAACAAATAAGTTAAAGCCATCCATACCTGCCACGCTTGAGGCTTTTAAGTTGCTGATGGTTTTGAAAATTTCATCTTCACTAGGGAGTTTAAGCAGACTCTTATTGTCATCTTGAGTGATACTGTTAGGGATTATATTGAACATAGAGTGATTTATCATCTCAATTTCCTCTTGCTTATCTTTGTAAGAATTACTGGCCAGGGCATTAGTGATATATGAAACAGCAGATTCACCAATTAAATCTTTGTCAAAGATCCAAGTATTATTATCTTTGATGCCATTTATAGCATTCTTCTTTCTTTTTTGGAGACATAATTGTGAAAAAGCTTTAAGTTGTTGTCACCATCCTTAATCCAACTTACATTACACTTTCTGAAGCTAATAATATTCCTTCATTTTGTGAGCATTAAGCAGCAAAGCATTAGCCTGTTGATGCATGATCTTCATTATGAGCACTTCATCCTCCATACCTTGGACCTTGCTGAAAACGTTACCAAAATGGTTTTTGTTCAAAGAAATAAGACCCACCTTTAACCTTTTTAATTTAAACCAAAATTTATTCAAAGGGTCCCTATCTAGATTATGATCCCAATTGTTAGAAACAAAAGGGCTGAAATCATCATCAAGGGACCACATATTCTGGAACCTGAAGTTCTTTCTAGGACTGTAAGACTGCATAGAAATATCGATAACACTAGCCATATGATCAGACCCCGTTTTGGCCTTATGAATGCTATTAGTATTATTGAAAAATAATTCCAAGGATTGTTTATAAAAACCCAGTCCAAACGCCTCCATTTAGACATGTTGGACCACGTAAATCTAGACCCAGCATAACCAACATCCAATAATCTGCAGTCACTTATCATCTTGTTGAAATCGTCAGCACTATTTTGGCAGAAAGTGGAGCATCCAACCTGATCATCTACTAAGCTAATAGAATTAAAATCACCACACAAAAGCGAAGCATTATTAGTACAAGAAATATTACGCAACATATCCCAAAGGTCAACTCTGTTCAAACGCTGACATTTAGCATAGACAAAAGTAAACCGAAGGTTTTTGCTGAGAATATTGTGATTAGCTTCAATATGAAGGCATTGAACATGTTCAATTAAGATGTTGACCGAGACATTATCAGCTAAAAGATCCAAATTTTATTGGATATGTTAGAAGCACAATGAGTAAAACCAATTTTAGAAGCAGTGCTGCTTAGATTGTCATTACTAATCAAAGGCTTTTGAATTACCACAATGACAACTTTGTTTTTATTAGAAAGATGCTTAAGTCTTCTTAAAGAAGATTTATATTTGATACCTCTGATATTCTAATTTAATATGCTAATCATAATTGAGAGAGCGTTTAGAGTTACTTGTTACAGAGAATTGAAGAGTTTTTTTTGGCAACCCTTTTCTTTTTAGCTTGTTTCAGTTTCCAGTCAATAATAATGTTGAATCCGTCTTCATCTTCAGAGAGCTCTTTTCTTTGTTTCTGACTTCGTATGAGTCTTTTGGAAAGATGGGTGTCTTTAACTCTGCCAAAAGGATTGACCTGACTTCTTGTAGAAGTCTGAGGACTTTCATAGTTTAATTTAGGAGACGAGTATTCTGAAGCTAAATTTTCATAGTCCATGTTGTTTGTTGTGTTTTCAAAAGTTTGTAAGGCGCCTATAATTTCATCTTGCTTGTTATGAATGTTAGTATCAGCATCACACTCACGGTACAACATGTTAGCATCATCTTCAAATATCTCAGTCTGGCCCATAACAATATCTCTTCCTTCAACATATACATGATTAGTCTTAGCATCTGTTCTATTATTTAAAGAATATTGGAGGCTCCCAATATTAGAATTCTTTGGAGGAAAACTATCATGCTTTCTAGTTTTAACAGTGTTAGAAATACTATATCTAAACTCGAGGGTATGTATTGCATCAGATATTTCTGCAGGAGTAGGCATATTAATATTAGTTTCTTGAATCTGGGCTTCAAAGACTTTAGTATTCTCCTTGCCCAGAATACTGTCAGTTTCCTCATTGGATTCATGCCCCTTATCTTTGGTTTTCTTGCATTGGTCAGCGCTGTGACCAATATGAGAGCAAGATTCATAATACTTAGGAAGGTTTAGGTAGTTGATTCCGACCCAACTTCCCTGATTACTTCCAAAGCCGACCCAAACATCGTGAAGAAGAGTTCTGGTGATATACATTTCAACCCAAGCCAGGCAGTGATTGTAGAACACTCTATTTCTTGAAGGAACTTTTATGTGCATAGGTCTGCCCAGAGCAGAAGCAATGTCAGAGATAACCTTTTTGTTATATAGATGATCTAGAAGATATTCAATCTTGATCCAGGCGGGTGTCACCAGACATTCGAATTTGACGTTGAAGTTTTCAGTCCACTTCAAGAGTCTCATAACAGTAGAACTTATACTCCAAACGTTCTTTTGCCAGATTTTGCAAAGGTCAGTGTTTGAATCGAATTCAATGAAGATGTGACGAGAGTCTTTGATTGTATATTTATAATTGCTTGAAAATTTGAAGTTGTGGAAGAAATCAAGAAGTTGTTTACGCTTAGGTAAACTAGAGAAAAATTTACCAACCAACGTATATTTCGAATTAGCTTTAAGATAATCCAGGAAGTCATCGCCATATTGTAGGGAGATATGATCTTGTTTAAGGCTTATGCTTTCAGGGTCAAAAGCATTACCATTATTCTATAGTCTGGGATCCAAGGCTTCAGCAAAAGATTTGCTTAACCCAACTCTATTATGTTTGTCTCTGTTTTGAGGCTCTTTGATCGAAGAAGAACTGTAAACTTCTTGAATGGATGGAAATTGATCCATCAATGAAAGGAAAGGGAAGAAAAGAGATTACTTGAATCAAAAGTTAATAGAGATGAGGTCATCAGAGAAGATGAACGGATTTTGAGTTTCTTGGAGCATCCCAACGGTCTAGATTCGTATTTTTTTTATTGAATGAAACCATACACAACGACATATTAAATAAGTAAAACGTATGAAATATGGGTTAAGCTAAACTACATCCACACTATTTTTTGACACTTTTTCATAACTTACAATATATCCTATGAAAAAATTGTAATTTAAAATAAAATAAAACTAGCGCAATAGCGGTTCTAGGCCATACATCATGCATACTAAAAATTATCGTTTTTTATTTGTCCAAATGATAATTTAGTATATCTAGGTAGTAGTAATTTTTTATATGTTAATTATTTATGTGCTGAAGTTTTAAAAAAGTTGTTTATTTTTTTTTTTAAAATAGTTTATATTTTTTTAAACCTATTTTTATGTGCTAATTATTTATGTGTTAATTATTTATGTATTTTATTAAAAACTTATTCTTAAAGATGTTTGAATGTTCAACAAGATTTTCAAGAACTTCATAATTTTATAGCAATATGAAGTTTAATCTACTAAATAAAAGTGTTTTTATGGGTAATGTTGGTAAATTAGTTTATTTTTTTGTTTTGGGTGAACTTAGGATATACTTAGTATTTTCCTCTATTAATGACAGTCCTGTAATTAAATGAAACTTAAAGGTTAATTTGGTACCAAAAAAATAAAACATAAGTCAAAAGCATTACTTGGGTAAACTTAGATTGGTTTTAGGTATGTATTGTGTGACCTTAAAGTTATACCAATAGAAATAAGTAGTTTTTGTATATTTGACATTTTAAAGAAAACACTCTATTTTTTAGAAGATCGGAAGAAGGATGGTGGTGAGTGAGGCTTAGAGATGATGTGCCAATTGGAATGATTTTTGTTTTAGAGAGAGAAATTGGTTGGTCTTTCTGTTGGACTCTATTTCGTTTGTTGTTTTTAAAGAATTATTTTTTGTCTAACTTAGTGTTGTTGACAATCTCAAGTTTGAAGAAAGAGTCGTTTGAATCTAATTGAGGAGGGAGAGATTCAGATTGAATTGTTTCGTTTTGTTGGCTGGTTTACCATCAAATATTTTTACATACATGAATTGTTGTTCCCAAATTAACCTAGCACATAACTTTACCATTCTGCACATAAAATGCTTCAGATATTAGTGAAACATAATTTTGACCATAATTAAGATTCGGAATTAAAATCTAACCTTGTTACTTTCCTGATCCTTAAATACCCTTGGACCAACATTATTTTCACTTGGACCCGGATTGTGGAGTTAAAGAACTTGAGGAGGCTTAGAGCTTACATGGTGTAAAAATAGTGATAAAAAGAGTGAGTTTTAAGTGGGTTTTCCTCAGTTCATAGAGAGATAATTTGAGAAAGACAAGATAAGTGAGTGTGATATATATATATATGTATATATAATTTGATGACTTTATAAAGAGGAGATTTTACAAAAAAATTATTCGAAAAAAGAACACTGGTCGGGAAATACGCTAAGAAAAAATATTTATTTTGCTATCTCCATATCACCATTCTTTCTAAATTTGGATGATAAAGTGTTTGGGTATAAAAATAACATTTTTAATTCTTTTATATTTGTAAAAATATTTGTGTGGTAGTTTAAAAGTTTTTTTTTTAACTTTCTTTATCCGTAATAAATTTATATTTGTCTATTGGATATTGAGAGTATCTCACGTAAAAATAAAATCTTGAGAAATACTGCTCCACTCACGGAAGCGAATTTCCTCCCCTCCCTCACAAGACGACACCTAAACAAAATCAAACAACAAATGGTTGTCAAAAGAATCCCAATCCCCAAGAAAATTCTTCACGAAATGGTCATCATCACTAGCAATGACAACTATAAAGCAGTAATCTTTACTGTAAAAGATAAGTCCCTACTTACTGCCTCTTCTAGATATATTCTCGTACACCTAATTTTTTTTAAAGAAGGAATATGTGGTCTTTTGACCAACATTCCACGAGACTTATGAAATGGGATCCTGATTTCACCAAAACAATGAATCCCCAGTTACCCCAGTTTGTTTAACTTTCCGAAAACTGCATGTATTTATGTACAATAGAGATACAATAATGAATATAACTAAAACCATAGGAAACCCTTTGGATGCCAAGATTCCTGATTATAATATAACTAAATTCATTTTTTTCTAGGCTTGAATAGAAATTGATATATCCAAGCCTAAAAATATATGGATACAATTTGGTGATCAAAATGGACAATATATAGATATATTATATGGGTCAATGTACTTATATTTTCTTGACTTTCACCATCTTGATCACAGTAAAAATTAATGTAAAAACTAATAATAATAAAAATTAATACTAACAAGACATTGTCCAAGTTCATGTATTTGGTAATAGAAATATTTTACACCCTCAAGTGACTGAAAAAATGGATTCTCAAAGCTCATAAAATAAAATCTATAATAATTAAGGAGAATCCTCCTCAATCAAATGGAACTGATTCTGTTAACCTCAACAACATTAGTAGGAATACTAATGTTGTTGAAAAGAACTTAGCAAATTAGTGGAAAAACTTTAGACCAATACGTCTTTGCACTGTTTTAAACAAAATCATCTCAAAATGATAAATGACAAGCTTTCGAAGATCCTACCCAATATAATATCTCATGATCAAAGGGGATTTATTCATGGAAGAAACATCTATGCCGAAATCATTTTATTCAAAGAGCTAATCTTTGACTTAAACAAAAAAATTAGATCTAGAAACATCATCATATAGCTTGACATGACCAAGGCTTTTGAAAAAAATTCACACTCCTTCATCATCACTGTTATGAAAGCATTTGGATTTCATTAAAATTTTCTTAATCTTATAAATAACAACATTAGTTCCTCTTTCTTCTTTACATTAATCAATGGTGACCTTAAAGGGTACTTTAAAAACCTTAATGGTATTCGACATGAGGATCCTATCTCCCCCAACCTTTTTATTATTGCTGAAAATACCTCATTAGAAGTATTAATAACATCTTCAATAATCACCAATATACGATTTATAAAAGCAGAAGTTCTGTCACCATTAATTCTATTGCCTTTGTTGATGACTTTGTCATCTTAGAAAATGGTTCTAAGAAGAGCATTGAAATATTAAATAACTTCTTAAGATTATGGCAATACATTTATGGACAAAATATAAACCATGAGAAATCTAATCTTCTCACTCATGTTAATATGAATCCTCACATAATTAAAACCTTGGAAGATCAAACTGGTTTTAGATACAAAAAATTTCATATCAAGTATTTAGGCATAAACATAAGCAACAACAATAAGGCATATATATATAATGAGATAGTTCACAAAATAAATTCTAAAATTCATGTTTGGCAGACTAAATCTATATCATTTAGGGGTAGATTATTACTAATTCAGTCAGTATTAATGACTACCCCAAACTTCTATAACCAAAAGATGTAAATTACCAATCACTATACTTAATAGAATTGAAAAATTATTAAATAGATTTCTTTTGGGGGTCTAGTGATACCTCTTCTGCTATTCACTAATCCAAATAAGAAAATCTTTGCTAACTTTATAGAGAGAGGGGTTTAAACATTAGGAATATTAAATAATTACATGATATGTATGCATGCAAGCTTTGGTTTAACTACCGTAAAAACAACACCCTTTGAGCTAGTTTCATGAACTCAGTTTATTGTAAATAAAGGAACATTTTGTCAAATCAAGAAATAATATTAGAAAAATTTGATCAAATCAATATTTGGTCAGAGTGAAAACACCCTAGGGTTATTTTTTGGCATGTTTGTAAATAAAAGAATCAATCAGGAAATAATATTGGAAACATTTGGTCAAATCAACATGTGATAAATTTAATACGAAGGATGTTGATTGGTATATGTAATGGAATAAAGGTGACTGATACTCATAATTTTCACTTTAAGAGAATCTTACTTTCACTTAAACTACCAATAGTTCAACCTCTGAGTAAAATGGGTAAATGCGTACGATAAATTAAACCTCTAGAAGGATATTTAAAATTTAACTTGATGGCAATGGAGAATGTACTGTTGCAGGAATTATACGTGATGCGAATGGGGACATGGTTTTATTTTTTACTTCGTTTATAGGAAATTAAAATGATTTATGGGCCAAGTATCGTACTTTACTTTTGGGGTTGTAAATTTATTACTCTTTATCTTTGGTTGTTAATTTTATAGAGGGGGATTCTCACATTGTGATTAATGCTGTAAAATATCATTTCAAGTCTTGCGTTATAAAGAATGAATTATTTGATATTCATGATCTTAGTTTTAGGGCTTAATTCGGACATGTTGGTAGAGGGGCCAGTGAAGTTAGTTAGCTAAATTGGGACATAGAGTTTGTGATGATAAAGTCATTTTTATATCGATGGTGTCGAGCTAAAAACCCGTATATGGAATGATTCATATGGTTTGGAATCTTTTCGAAATGGATACTGTTTATTGCTATTATAATTGAGTTGATTTGCAGGCTATATTTCTTGCTATGTATTTCGGTTCATGCGATGTCGATGTTCAGATTCACTTTCACTTTATTCAATCGTTTGTGGAGCATCAGAACTTGAATTCTAATCACCTTACTCTATGAGTGATTTTAGAGTTGTTATGTCCTTATTTTACATATCTATTACTTTTAAGACTCCAACTATTATTGGGTTGTTTTCCCATCTATTTTTTTATATATCTTATAGAGTATGTACGAATGTGTCTCCAAGTAATTATATTGTCTCTTGCAGATGGGTATGTTGAAAATATAAAAAGATCATGTCCAATTTTTCTTTAGGATTATTTTGAGAGGTTTTGGACTAATCTCCTCTTTGATTTGTAGTTTTTATTTCTTATTAATAAAATTATACTCGTATTGACGAGTTTTATCAAAATATATATCTGATAATATATATCTAAAACCATAATTTTTTCTTATTATCATGTCAAAATTTAAAAACCAACATTTAATAAATTTTCATATCGTGTATTATTCTTATCAGAGTTACTACGATTATTAATTTATGATAATGATCATATGATATGTTTTATCTATATATAGTGGCTTAAACTTTATGTGATCTCATCTTTTTTGTTAATAAAAATCTTAGCTCATTACTTTGTTTCTTGATTTCTACATGGTATTCAGGGGGTTGTTTGATGCTTGGATTGATTTGTTAAGAGAAGCGTAGCTCTCCTATCTGTTTAGTTGATTGTTACTTTCGATGGGGTATTTGATTTTTGAATGAGAATTATATTCGTTTTAGATTGTTTGCTTTCAATTGGGTATTTGATTTTTTATTACGAATTTTGTTAATTTTGTATTATTTACTTTCGATTGGGTATTTAATTTTCGATTAAGAATTATGTTCATTTTAGATTGTTTGCATTTGATTGGGTAATTGATTTTCGCTTAGGAATTTGACTTTCAATTACGCTTTGGTTTTGATTTTGATTTGGTATTGTTGGGTTATCTGATTCTATTGATCTAGCGGTTGTGGGTTATTATCACAAATATGACATGTAAAGACTACCCTATTAGTACCCAACTTAGTAGGAAAACTTTGTTTATTTGAGCTATGTTGTGAAAAAGTTTCTTCGTGGTAAGCATATGTGGTGTTTTAGGTACAAAACTTCTGCATACTGATGAAACTAATGTTTATAACTATGTTATGTTGCTTGATACATGGGAAACTAATAACGCTAAGGTTATCACTTGGATTAATAAGTATGTAACTCCGTCGATGGTACTCGGTTGGGTAAGTATGAAACATCAAAAGTGGTTTGGAATCATTTGGAAAAATTGTATACTCAATCCAACTTTGCTAGGGAATACCAGTTAGAGTATTATATATGTTCCTTACAACAAAATGATATGAGTATTTCATATTTTTATGCTGACATATATGGTTTGCGGGATAAATTAGCTCTTACAGAATATGTAGACTTGAATTCGTTCAACCCTTATGTTTCTAGTATGGAAGGGCAAAGATTGGTGCAGTTTTTTATATCCTTATGTTACGAGTTTGAATGATTACGTTGAATAATTATTCATTGATCCACTCTTCCCACTATTGATTCGATAGTTCATGAGCTTATTGCAGAGGATAATCGAATCAAATCTCAGGTTGACAAGGGGTCCAAAGTGACTAATATTCCTACTGTGTTTGTTGTTCCACGATGATACCATGCTCTAAATTAGTCGACAAACACCAGGTAGAGCAAAGTTAGCATTTAATGAGTGTGATTTCTATAAATATAAGAATCATTGGAAGTCTTAAAGCTCATTGTTAAAATCAAAGCAACAACAAGCCCTTCAACAACAACCATTTTAGAAGTGACCCCCTCAACAACATCATTTTCAACAACAATCACTTCACCAATAATCATTTTGTCATCTTCAGTAACTTCCATACTGCTGCATCATTGTGAGATACTGATAGCATCATGCCATCCTCTGCATTGAACCCCTAATTATAGAATACTTTAGATAATTTATTACTTCTAATCCTACTGTCATGTGTACGTTAATGTCTCACACAAATCTCTCGTTGTGTTCTATTTTAGGTATTTCTTCATCTTTGTGGATTTTAGATTCTAGCGTGTCTCGCTATATATCACCTTACATGTCATACTTTATTTTATTGTGTCATATTTCTCCCATATAAATTTTGTCTCCATTGTTACATTAGTGTAAGCAGAGGGTTTTGGTTTTATTACTACCCCGGTTAGAGCCGGGTTTGTCGTTAGCTGTCGAAGTAGGGACATGAAAGCCCTAATATATCTTATCTTGATGTATACTATGTTCTAAACCTTTCTTTGATCTTGTTTAAGTTAGTAAATTATGTAAATCTGGTCGTTGGGTATACTTTAATGAATATGTTTATATTATACATGATCAACTTACTCAAAAAGTAATAGGGATAGGTCATGTAATAGGAGAACTTTAAGTTTTGGATGAATTCAAAGTAATTAAAGTTACCGCTTCTAGTGTTGATTTATCTTTCTTTTATTTGATTTATATGTCAACTGAATTTTATCTTTTTTATTTTTATTTGGGATATGTATATGTGTCACTTTAAAAACTTTAGTCTTTACATGTGTCTTAGGTCAGTTAAATACTTATAATATCTCTTATTGTAGTGGTTGTTGATGAGTCCGAATTCTGCTTACTCACCAGACAGGGACAGATCGGACCAAGGCCTCCAGACCGGACAGACCACTTCGAACACTTAGCCCATTGAACTGTTCGGACTATGACAAAAGTACTAAAAAACCTAAACACTTCTTGACTAGGATACTTGCTCTCCTACTTAGAGCTCATGGATCTTTAAACATGACCCAGGTCCATTAAACATGACCCGAAAACCCATAAGGCCCAAATGTAAGGGTATAAATACCCAACCACCTGCATTAAATATGGGTAATGAAAATTAAATACAACTAGGCTGCTTACTACTCCCTCTACTCCCTACTCTAAACACTAAACACCTGTTTACTTCCACAAAACTCCGAACAAATTACAAATTTACCCTCAGACGATAATTAACCACACCAAATTGGCGACCACAGTGGGAGCAGAAGGTGTCTGAATCAAGCATTTGAAACCAGCAAGAAAATTCAGTCCGAATGAATCCGGATGCCCCGGAAGTACCACCAGCTTTTCTCGAAGTGGTGGGTGAAAATGATGAGTACACTATCGAAGAGCACGATAGGTTAAAAGGTGAAATAGAAGCTCTGAGGGCAGAAAAGGCTAAGATGTGCATGAAAGAAAATTCAAAAGCGTCGGTTGCTCATCACACCGATAACATCAGAGAGCATGAGCCTTCAAAGACTCATGTGAGTACCAAAAAGACTCATGCCAGCTCCAAAAAGTCTCACCGGTCTAAGCCAGTGGAGAGTTCTGACTCAAGCTCAGAATCTTCTGATAGCTCTTCGGATGACGAGGGAGTTGAAGAATCCTTATCCTCAAGCAGCGATGAGGGACGAATTAAAAAGAAGCAAAGCAGATCAAAAAATATTCGAGAAAAAGGGATAGACATGGGAAGATGAAGAAAAATATTGGCAAAGGGTCATCTCATAGCCGGAGGCATGTAGACCGGATGCTGATGGATCCTTTCGCTTTCCACGATGAACCAGGTATCTTTGCAACTCCCAATGAAGATACTGTGTTCAGTCGCGGCCGAAATTGGAGGCAATCTCCATTGTCTTCCAAAATTCTGTCCGGAAACCTCCCTAAGAGGTTCGATAACACCAAAATGGAAAAGTACGATGACAGTACTGATCCGGACAACCATTTGGAGCAATTTAAAAATTTCATGATGAACTTTGATGACGATGATAAGTTACTTTGCAGAACATTCTCCCAATCATTTACGGGGAGTGCTCTAAAATGGTATAACAGCCTACCACAAGGCTGTATCAAAAACTTCGATACCTTCTGGGTGGCCTTTCAGAGGCAGTTCGTTGGGAGTAAAGAACTAAAGGGAAACGGAGATACAATAATCCATTGTGCCCAGGAACCAAATGAATCTTTAAAGGAATATATAAGCCGTGTTGTGAACACCAAGAATGGGTTGGCTGATTGCTTCGAGAAAGTGGCAATAGAATCCTTAAGACAGGGCTTGCACCCTGGTAATTTGGTTGATTCAGTGACCAGAAAGAAGGCCATGACTTGGGGAGGGTTGCTGAATCAGGTTGGAAAACAGATCAACGTTGATGAAACAAAGAAAACTAGGGTGCACAGGCAGGTGAGGTCTACCCCGGTGGCACCAAATCCCAATCAGAATCAGTCCGGGAACAAGGCAAAGGAGACCAGACAGGGGCATGATAGGGCCAAAGCTCAGTCTCAACCAGCCGCTCCTGCTCAAAGTCAGCAATCCAGAAACAAGAGAGGGCCTTGGGTCCAACCAGAGTGGTTCGCAGAATTGAAAGAAAGTTTGGCCACCATTTATGATAAAAACAAAGGAAAAGGTGCACTATAGAAGACCAACCACACTCCAATCTCCTAGAGAACATCGTAATAATTCTTTCTGCCAATATCACAATGATATTGGCCATACCACTGATGATTATATAGCTTTGAAGCAAGAAGTTTAAAATTTGATTGAAAGGGGAAAACTGGGGGCTTATGTCAAAAGAAGAGGAGGTAACAGGCCTGACAATACTCACCGGGTTGGTCCAAGTAATGCTGCTCCGGAGGGAGCCATGGTTATAATCGAGAGGTTTGATGTGGAATTTGAATACTGGGATCCTGATCCAACACGAAATAGAGTGGGTGCAATTGAGGAATCTTCTAGATCGGTCTCCAGACTCATCAGGTTTTTTGAGTCACTGACAATTTTCGGAGGAGATACTATGACAGCTCCTATTGCTTCTTTGAGGAAGAGGCACGTTCATACTTTGGCCACCCAGCTAGAAGAGGGCATGACTTCCTATCAGTCGCAAATTCCATTCCCCTTCATTGTTTTTTATGAAGATGATTTGAGAGATATAGCTGGCCCTCATGAAGATGCTGTTGTCATAGGAGCATCCATTGGGGGCAATGACATAAGGCGAATTTTGGTGGATACTGGAAGCTTAGCCAATATCCTTTTCTTAACCACATACAAGAGAATGAAAAATCCAGCTGTAATTCAGAATTCGGACAGATCAATTGTGGGCTTTACTGGCAGCTCATCAGATATGATCGGGGAGTTCGAAGAAGAAGTTTTGTTGGGCAAGGGCCCTTTCAAGAAGATGGTCAGGATACTTTTTATTGTGGTGGATTGTCCCACTTGCTATAATGCTATTTTAGGGAGGTCTTGGCTCTCTAGGATGCATGCAGTGACTTCAACAGTCCACCAATATTTGAAATATGTTGTTCAGGGACAGGTGGGAGTTGTCCGGAGCAGTCAAAAGGTTGCAAGGAAATGTTACGCTACAGCTCTGGCTCCCCGGAGGCTGAGGGCAGTTCGTATCAACGAGAAATAGCAATTTGAGGGGCTTTCTGGGGGTGAGGGTGAAATTGATGACCCAGACAGACCCCTGGTGTGTTAATACCGGTCGAAGAGGTAGAGACACATTATTTAGAAGAAGGAAAAAATGTCAAGATAGGACCTAAGATGCCACCTGGTTTGAAAAGTGAGATGCTAAAGTTTTTGAAAAACCATCAGCATGTTTTTGCTTGGTGCAATGCTGATGTTACTAGGGTTCCAGCAGATGTGATATCACATCACTTATCCGTCCGGAAAGACGTAGCACCAGTGGTTCAAAAGAGAAGGATTTTTTCCAAAGAAAAGGCTGATGTTATTGTGCAAGAAGTTGACAGGCTCACAAAGATGGGGCATATCAAGGAGTCCCAATATCCTTTTGTGGACTGCCAATCCGGTCCTGGTAAAAAAGAAAAATGGCAAGTGGCGCATGTGCATTGATTTCACAGATCTCAATATAGCTTGCCCAAAAAGTTTGTATCTAGTTCCCCGGATTGACCAACTAGTAGACTCCACCTCTGGGAACAAACTACTGTCCTTTATGGATGCTTTCTCCGGATACAATCAAATCCAAGTAGATCCAAAGGATCAAGAGCATACCACATTTGTCACTGACAGGGGTCTTCATTGCTACAAGGTAATGCCATTTGGGTTGAAAAATGCTGGGGTTACTTATCAGAGGTTGGTAAACAAAGCTTTTGCTAATCAGATTGGAAGGAATATGGAAGTGTACATCAATGACATGATGGTGAAGAGTGTGGATGAGCAATTGGACTTGGCTGACCTCCAAGAAACTTTTACCAACTTGGTGAAAGTGAATTTGAAGTTAAATCCGGAAAAATGTGTGTTCGGAGTGCAATCCGGGAAGTTTCTGGGCTATATTATAAGTGAGCATGAAATACAGCCCGATCCGGACCAACTTAATGCTCTGTTCCACATGGAGCCTACTCGAAATATTAAAGAAGTACAACGGTTAACGGGGAGGTTAGCTGCTTTAAACAGATTTATCTCGAGGTCTTCGGACAGGTGCGCCATGTTTTTTCAAACCTTGAGGGGTGCAAAGGGATTTGATTGGACCTCACAGTATGATGAGGCTTTTAATGAGATCAAGAAGCACCTGTCCTCCCCCAAAACCTTGTTCAAACCAGTCGATGAGGAGACACTCTTCGTATACTTGACAGTTTCAAGTTCTGCCATCAGTACCGTATTGGTAAGAGAAATGGATAGTTACCCCCATCCAGTATACTACATCAGCAAGAGTTTGATAGATGCAGAAAGGCGTTATTTGAAACTTGAAAAGTTAGCATTAGCCCTGGTAATAGCTGCAAGAAAAATGAGGCCTTATTTCCAGGCTCATCCTATCATCGTCCGGACATCTTTTCCCTTGAAGAATGTCCTCCAAAAGGCAGACGTTTCAAGTAGGATGACAAAGTGGTCAGTAGAATTGGGGGATTTCGACATAGATTTTTCTCCTCGAACGGCAGTTAAGGCCCAAGCTGTGGCTGATTTCTTGGTTGAATTTCACTCCGACAGAGATTCGGAGCAGGCTACTAACATGAAAGACAAAAAGGTCTGGGTCGTTCGGACAGATAATTAGATCCAGCACTATGGGCTGTAGTGCAGGGGTGTGTTTGACTTCTCCGTATGGTGACAAAATGTACAAAGCTATATGTTTCGCTTTCAGGGCTTCCAATAATGAGTCTGAGTACGAAGCAGCTATAGCTGGTTTAAAGTTAGCCTATATTTGTGGGGCTAAGAGGGTCAAGCTATTGAGTGACTCCCAGCTTCTTATTCACTATGCCCAAAGTCAATCTGAAGCTAGAAAGGAGCAGGTAGTGAAATTTTTACTTCTACTTAAAAATGAAGCACTCAAATTTAAAAGCGTTGTTTATGAACATATACCCCGGACAGAAAATGAGTTGACAGATTCATTGGCAACCATAGCATATACGGAGTCATATCCATGGATCCATGTCCTGGAAAGCCCCTCCGTTCAACTTAATATGGGTAAAGAAGAAGAAATTTTTGAAGTACAGGTAAAACAACCTCAGGGTTGGAGATTTCCTCTCCTGCAATACCTCTCCGACGGCATCGTGCCTCCGGACAAATCACTGACAAGAAAACTTAAATACAAGGCTCGTGGTTTTATCATACTAAGAGACATTCTGTATAAAAAGTCTTACAGTAAACCTCTCCTGCGCTGTTTGGGGGATGATGAGTCTCAGGTAGTCCTCTCTGAATTACATGATGGTGAGGGATCAGCTCATTGTGGATTCAAGGCTTTAACAAGGAGATTTTTACTGGCCGGATACTATTGGCCATCTATCATGAAAGATGCTAAGGAGCTGGTAAGAAGGTGTGACCCATGCCAAAGATACAGCAATGAAATTCATGTCCCAGCCATTCCTTTAGAGTAAATTTCTGAGCCTATACTTTTTGCTCGATGGGGGTTGGATTTAGTGGGGCCTCTCCCTATGGCATCCGGAGGGTGCAGGACTATAATTGTTGCTATAGATTACTTTTCAAAGTGGATTGAAGCAGCCCCTCTAGCAGGAACAACATCAAAAGCTGTCATAAAATTCATTCTATCCAACATCTGTTACAGATTTGGTGTCCCACAAAAGATAACAACAGATAATGGGCCACAGTTCGACAATAGGGAAATGGAGAGTTTTTGTGCCTCAAGGGGTATACAACATTGTTTCTCTTCACCTTTTCACCCACAAGCAAATAGTCAGGTTGAATTGGCTAACAGAACGATTCTGTCCGGTTTAAAGAAGAATTTGGAAGGGGCTGCTGGTAAGTGGCCTAGTTATTTACAAGAGGTCTTGTGGGCCTACCAGACAACACCTGGGGCTGCGACACAAGAGTCACCCTTTGCTTTGGTCTATGGGATGGATGCAGTAGCTCCCATAGAAGCAACTCTCCCATCATTTCGTGTTCACCACTTCTCCGAATGCGCTAACGAAGTGGCAATCAGAGGTCAGCTCGATCTAGTGGAAGAGAGACGAGTTAAAGCTCACCTTAGAGTTGCGCACTATCAAGGTTTGATGAGAAGCAGATTTGCTTCTACAGTTAAAAGAAGAGACTTCCAGCCGGGGGACAAAGTATTGAGAAAAGTCTTCTTACACACTAAAGAGAAACTGCTCGGCAAATTGGCCCCAACTTGGGAAGGACCTTATATGGTTGTTGAAAGGCTTAAACCTGGAACATATGGGCTAGAAGACAAGGATGGAAGAGTTTTGACCCACCCTTGAAATATCGAGAACCTCCGGATGTACTTGGAGTAGCATTTGTGTAAATATTTACTTGTTTAAACATCCATGTAAATATTTGGGGGCATTGCTTTCCTCCATGGTGGCACGGGGAGGTTTTAATGAGGTGTCCGACCTTTTTAAATAAAATTTGATGCCTTCTTAAAAATTTTCTGAAATTTTTTAGTTTTGTCTTTTGTCACACCATCCGGATTGAAATAAAAGAGTGATGACCACTTAAACATTCATCATCGGAGAATTTAAACACTCTCACTATGAAATAACTAAGGGCTATTTAAACTCTAGCCACCAAAATTGGAACAGACTATGAAAGAATGTGAGAATTGTGCAAAACAAGGATATTCATTAAAACAACTTAAGTGCCTTGGCCTTCCAAGGACTTTCAAATCGTCAAAACAGAGTAAAGGATCTATCCGGTCAAATATCGGACACATTTACAAAAAGAATGCCTTGGCCTTCCAAGGACTTTGGTTCAGATAACATGAAAAGTAAAAAGTAATTCGTAAATTAAGGCTGAGCCTTTCAAGATGGCTCAGCTTCATCTACCTTCTTCTTCCCCTTAGGATCATCTTTTTCTTCGTTTGGGCTCTCCCCGTTGTTTTCTTCGTCATCGGATGAAGATGCACTATAGAAGCCAATCCGGTCGCCTTTGGCCATTGTGTGATATGGGAGGTCTTCAACCTCTACATGAAGCCATAAATCCCTTAGGTTCCTCTTCAGAAATTTCTCATGGAAGAGCAAGACCATGTCTAATCTCACCTTGGCATACATTTGCTCTTGAGTGTCGATCACGTTGTTGGCATAAGCATCGATCTTGGCTTGGATTTTGGCCTCCTACTCCCTTAGCAAACCAGCTTTCTCCTCGGCAGCTTTGGACACTGTATTCTCGAGTGCAATTTTGTCACTGGTTAAGTTGGTGATGATTTGGTCTTTGGCCTTGGTCTCCCCTTTTGAGGTGGCAAGATCTCTCTCCAGTCCGGACAGCTTTTCCCGGAGCTCTGTGATAGTGTTCTCTAGGGTGGTGACTTTTGTGGTACTCACTTCTTGGCTTCTCTTCAACTCTTCGTTTTCTTCCTTTAGAGTGGCAGCATTCGAAGTGGCAGTAAGAAGGTCGTCGGACAGCCTCTCTTTGTCAGACTTAAGGTCTTTGATAATGTATGCCTGATTTCGAACTTGTTTCTCCAACGCAAGCACAGGCTGAACATTGCTTAATAAAAAGTGGGCTATGACATCCCTTTCACTTGAAACAATAAAGGTCTTACCATTGAAAGTGACTGTGTTTGAGGTGCTTGGAGGAAAGTAAGGCCCAACAAAATCGTCTCTGGGGAGATTGATAAAGTACTCACCAAGCCCACCAAGACCAGTGATGTCTACCCTATCAATGTTAAGATCCCCCCCTTCGACCTCATCGGTTTGGAAGTCACCAGGTATCTCCTCCGCTTGTGTTGGGTCAGTTGGATCAGCTTGGGAAGGAGGCTCCGGAGCCCGGAGAGAGACTTCGTCACCCTTAGAGGTCTTTTTATTCTTGACCTTCCTATCTTTGCTTTCAGCTCCCCGTTTACGATCTCTTTTGGAAGTCCTTGGAGGGTTTGGGGAGTGCACTTCTTGCCTTTCAGTCTCATGTTCCACCACTTCCAAGAGAGCAGCATCAATTTGACTGGGGATTGGCCCCTCCGGATGTATTGGAGCATCCTCCTCCACCTCAGCAGGGTTAGCTCCACCCACCACCTTCTTGCCTTTCTTTTTACCTTTCATCTTGCTCGGGGCCTTGGCCCGGCCTGGCAAGTAGAGTGTCCCATCCGGTTCATGCGTTTTTTTGAGCACTACGTCCGGAGGAGGCTGGGTGGTGAGCTCTTCCCAAGTAAGGTCTCTCCGACTTGTGGTGTTCCAAAGGTGAGACCTTGCTAAGTTACCCCCTGTGAAGGCAGCATGGAACTGATTCCCCCACTTCTCAGCGGCCCAAGCGTTGATCTTGGTGCAAGTGGTCTGCCCGGTTTTCAGATGATCGATGAATTCCTTGGGCAGTTCTGCTAAGGCAAAAGTAAGACCAATTAGTTTAAACTAACTCTAAAAAAAAAAAAGAGAGACAAAAATATAAAGCAGGAGACTTACGGTCACTCCTCCACCTGCTTGTGAGAAGACTTGGGTTCACTCCGGACTTGATCTTCTTTCCATTCTCCCAAGCACCACTAACAAACAAAAACTGGGTCCTCCAATTCCTCTCCGCCTCTAGCAAGTCATCTACAACTTTGAAATTATCCCCCATATTGAAATGGTAAAAGGGCATGTGGTGGTTTCTGCAAAGACTGGCCACAACACCAAACTCCTCCATTGGTAGAGGAATCCCGGAGAGCTTGGAAGCCATAATGCAGGACATGAGAGTGTACCAAGCATTGGGGCTCAGCTGGCTCGGACAGAGCTTTATCAGATGGAAGTATCCGACAATTTCTGGGTCCAAGGGGAATTTGAGCCCCCAATTAAACAGCTCTGTGAAGATAACAAATTCGCTCAACTTGCAGTCCATGGGGGTCTCTGGGTTTATGGGGACCCTTATCTTCACGTTCTCCGGAATTCCTCACTTCGTACGCATCCGGCCCAGTTCAGTTGTGTGGATGAATGCGTAGTTAATTTTTTGCAGGGCGAGGAGGTACTTGACACTAACCTTGTGGAAACAAGGCCCTACCCTTCCTTCAAGACTCTCCGGAAGATCCGGATGCCTCAAGCACAACTTCTCTTTGCCTTTGTCTTTTTTGGCAACAACAGCACTACTGGTCTGACCTGAGGGCTCAGACTCAAATGGAGCCTCTTCGACAGAGTCCTCCATTACTTCCTCCATAATTGATGAAGGATTTTCAGTAGCAGTAGCAAGGGGAGGATTCAGATCTGGCTCAGCCTGGTCTCCGGACTGCTGGGCTTCAGTGTTCCCTTGGTTTCTGGCCTCCGACTGGGGCTCTGATGCAGAGGTTTCTCTTCGAAGACCTGGGCTACTACCCTCCGGACCAGAGAGTCTGTCCTTGGGAGCTCTAATGGGCACTTCTGACCCAGTGCTGCTGTCTTTGGCACCCGATTTTGAAGGAGTGCTCTTAGAGGCCTGACCCTTGACCAACCAACCTTTTCTCCGGTCGACTAACTTTTGAGGGGAGGTTTCAGTGTCTGACCCCATAGCTAAGAAGGGGGAGGGCTTTTTGAAGCTGGTAACTGTTACCCCTGGCTCAACAACAGGTTCCGATTCTTGAACCGAGGAACCAGAGATAATGGGGGAGAGATTAGTTTGAAATAGCTTTTTCGGCTTGATGCCTTTTGAGGAAGAAGAACCTTGATCTGATTCTGTGGCTGAAGTCACTGGCTTGTCGATGGGCGAAACGGGTAATCCTGCTGCAATGCGTCTTTCCCTTTTGACCTTTTGTGCCTTTTCTAATTCAGAGAGGTTGAGCCACCCACCTTTGATCAGAGCGTTCCTCGCTGTAAACATAAACAATCTGGGTAAAGGTTTGCTTTGGAGAGGAAAAGCTTTAAGAAGTTACAGAGTAAATATGAGAGTGATGGTGAAACAGTAGAAAGTGTTTTAATTTATAGTAAATCTGAAAAAGGAGTTTGATTCCTAGGAGAATTCGAAAAGATTGGTAATGATTAAAGACGACGCTGATGTCACCATCTTTAATTAAGAGGTTGCTTTTCGAAGAAGGTGGGTTCGAAATTCAAGGTGAAAAAACGGCTAAAGCAACCACCATAAAGCGACACGTGTCCCATAAACTCTGGCAAAAACCTGTTTGGATTCACAAAGCTTTATCAGTCCGGATAAAACCGCAAGATACGCAAGCCTGTCCGGATTGAAACTACCCTTGACATCAGACTGTTTTTCAGGTTTTTGACAAAGGTATTTGAACAAACACCTAAAAAAGGGGCTCCTGATGAGTCCGAATTCTGCTTACTCACCGGACAGGGACAGATCGGACCAAGGCCTCCGGACCGGACATACCACTTCGAACACTTAGCCCATTGAACTATTCGGACTATGACAAAAGTACTAAAAAACCTAAACACTTCTTGACTAAACTACTTGCTCTCCTACTTAGAGCTCATGGATCTTTAAACATGACCCGGGTCCATTAAACATGACCCTGAAACCCATAAGGCCCAAATGTAAGGGTATAAATACCCAACCACCTGCATTAAATATGGGTAATGAAAATTAAATACAACAGGGCTGCTTAATTCTCCCTCTACTCCCTACTGTAAACACTAAACACCCGTTTACTTCCACAAAACTCCGAACAAATTACAAATTTACCCTCAGACGATAATTAACCACACCAGTTGTAAACTAGGAAATGTTTTCCACCTTTACCATTTAATCAAAGTGTCTCTTCTTTTATTGCTCCTTTTGATATTATCTATTATGGTGTTTGGTGTCCATCACATGTCTCCATAAATACCGGCTCCTCCTATTATGTATCTTTTATCGATGATTATACTTGATACACATATCCTCCATCTAATAATTGCGATCTGATTAATTGATGATGTTAAAGTACCTAGTTGATGTATAATAACATCTTTAATTTCTTGAGGTATGTGACCTTGGCCAGTCACAAGTAGGAAGAAGCCCTGTATAGTCTACCAGAAAATAGAGTTCTTCATCTTGATCTTGGAGCTTTTCTTGAAGCCTCTCTCTTAGTACATTATCTTTTTGTGCTTCACTTATTTTAACTAACCATAAAATATTTTAAAATTTACTTATTTCACGTTTTTCACTTGGAACATAATAATAAATTTACTTATGTAGTGAATAAAAAATCACATTCTACACCGTCAGTGTCATTGAGGAGCACCCCCGGTGATAAGATAAATTTTATATTGTTAAGGTACTAATAGAACTCATATGAATCGACCTAAAAGTCAAAATAAATTTTAAATTGTTAATGTACCATTTGAAATCATTGGAATTGACTTAGAAGTTGGTTGTACGTATTAAAACTGCTAAACAATTTATATTAGCAGTATTAAAACTGTTAAATGCTTTAATTTAACCGTATTAAAACTATTAAACACTTTATCTTAACATTATTAAAACTGCTAAACGCTTAATTTTAGGAGTATTAAAAATAATTTCGAAATATCGTTCCACCACTTGTTTGATTCGTCTAAAAAAAGGTTTACTTTTTTTTTCTAGAGTTGTAATTAAAAAGATACGAACTTTTCAAAGAAAGAAAACTAATTTTTGTTTAGAGTTAGAGTACAATACTACAAAGAAAAGATATTATGAAATTTTTATAATTACTTGGTACCAAACATGGATAATGATATTAAATATTGAATTTCAATTAATGTTGGTATTTATATGGGAGTTAGCTTTCTTTTAGATCGATATTTTTGCATGCTGGACTTTAATAATTCATAATTACTAGCTGCTAAAAAAGAAAGATAAATGCAATAAAAAAAGAGTTAAAAATATCATGATTTTTTTAATAATCATAAAAAGAAAATAATATATATATATATATATCATCCTTTGGAGAGTACTAAACAACCTATTAAGTGTAGACATTAAGCTTCAACAGATTGGTTTTTGTTCTAAATGTACTAGTTGCCAGAATTTAGAAACCCTGAATCATGTTTTCGTATCTTCTGTTACATTGCTGGAATCATTGAATCTAGGTTATTTTAGATTTTTTGAAGATGACTAATTGGTCTGGCAAGTTGAAAAACTTGACCTACATGGCTCTGTTTTGCAAGATAAGCAGCAAGGGGATGGAATGATGGATGAAGAGGCTTGTTGAGAATGGAAGGATGCAAGAGGAGAGATTCAACACAAGTTTGAAGGAGAAGATGTAAACAGATGAAGACTGGCTCATAAACTGAGTTATTAACTCATAACTTTGATTATGCAAATGTTATATTCAGCTGTACAAAATGAGTTATTAACTCATAAACTGTATTAACATTTGTAAAGTTTCTTTTAAACATCAATAAAAAATGCATTTTCTTGGGAAAAAAATATGATTTTATTTTGTAAAAGTATTTTAAAATAGTTAACGTTTTTTGTATTTTTTTGTTAACACAAGTATATAGACTTTTATTTAAGGTTTAGTAACAATTAAGACCCCAAAACCAAACTATTATCCACCTAAAACCTTTGTTTTCACATATCTCTAAAAAAACTCATTTAAGTTCTCTATTTACCATCTAAGACCGAACTATCTTTTATAACACCCAATATACTCTTAATTAATTATATAAAAGCTTCTATATTTTGACATGTTTTTTTTCTTTTTACCCTAACACGTGTGATTCTCTTTCTTTATTTCTCTACACTATTTCTCTCTCATCTCACATCCTACCGACTGTTTTCCTCGCTATTAATTATATGTTTTCCTCGCCATTGATTTTGCGTTTTTTCGCCATTGATTATGTATTTTCCTCGACATTTTTACTTTTCCTTTAAATCGATTTTCTGCAGATTCTGTGTTTTTGAATTTCGAACTTTGTTTTTACTTGTGCTTTTAGTATTTTATCTGTTTTTATTTTGATTTGTAGTTCAAATATTGTATTGATTTAGGTTATACTCTATTTTTGTATTTTTCTATAAAATATCGTTGAGAAAATATTTTACAGTAAAAATAGAGAAAACAAAAGTTACACAGAAAATAACCTTTTGATAGATGCGAAACCTGTTTAATGAGAAACCAGGTCAACTATGATAGATGCTAAACTAAGGTAACTATGATAGATGTTATAAAATATAATAAGACACCATGGCAACTAATGGGATCAAATATATTAAGAAACGATTCGTTAAATGTGTGAGAATAATTCTAAGGGTATTTTAGACCTAGAATTAAGAAAAGGTGTTTTTACCTTTTGACTGAGCTGCATGCCTACTAAAACAGTATTTACAGTGATGGGCTTTAGACTTTTTAAGTTTTTAAACCGTAACCCGACCCATGACCCTAAAATTAACTACAAACACATTAACGACTTTATTAATGAGGGGAATATAACAATTAACTACACTAATAAATAAGCACCTCAATTATCTCACTACAGGCCACACAACATTAAGTATCTTTTCAACTGACTACCTAAAAGACCCCTAATCATATTTTTACCTCATTATATTGAAGACAAAAGTGGGAGCGAGAGCACTCGGATAACGGAGATCCAAAGGTCGAAACTGTTTCTAACTTCATCGGATAATGAAAGGTGAAATGGAAGTCAATTTTCTCCCGATGGTCGAAGAGGGACAGGTCGAAGGAGAACATATTAGAGCCTCATCTGAGAATGATGAACGTGAGAAAATAACTCAATTGTGAGATGAGTTTGCTGAACTGCGAAAAGATATCGAGAGTATAAAAATACATAGACAAGCTGAAAGAGATTTAGTTATACCAAATGATAATCCCACTAGTTACCCGAAGCCACATTCGAGGGATAATTTGCCTAAAAACCACCAAATTTCTAGAAAAGAACCTCAAACTAAAAATGATTATAGCTCTTCAGAATCTAGAAAAGGTTTTTCATCCTCATCAGATGTCTCGTTATCCTCATAAAGTAGTGATTATTATCCAAAATAGAAAGATAAGCATCTAGATAAATGTCGATGTAAGAAAATTACTAGTAGAAGTAAAAATTAAAGGACCATGAAACCTTAACAAATAAACATTGAAAAGATAAGAAAATGGATTATAAGGGAAAAGCAAAGGGATCAGCTGATCATATCATAAACTGGTTATAGATCGACCCATTTGTTGTCCGATCTGAACCATGTATATTTTTAGATTCTGGAAAAGTCCATCAGTTTAGCTAGGGGAGTAATTAGAGGCAATCTTTTTTATCAGCAAATATTTTGTCCAGACATCTCCCCAGACGACTTGATGTCTCAAATATGGAAAAGTACGATGAAAGTAAAGATCCTAATAATCACTTAGAGGAATTCAAATAATTTATGATGAGTTTCCATGATGATGATAAGTTGTTGTGCCGAGATTTGTGCACTGAAATGGAACAATAAGCTTGCAGAAGGGTCAATTAAAATTTTTGATATATTTTAGATGACCTTCCGAAGGCAATTTATGGGAAGCAAATAGCTCAGAGTAAATGGGGACGAGTCTTAATCCATTGCTACCAACTTGTAACTGAAAGTTCAAAGGAATATGTTAGTCGATTTGTGAACACCGAAAATGGTTTGGCTGATTGTTACGAACAAGTGGCCGTGGCTTTTCTCATGCAAGAGTTATTATCCGGAGATCTAGTGGATACAGTTACAAGAAATAAAACAGAGACTTGGGGCGGTTTGTTAAACCAATTTTGGAAACAAATTACTGTAGAAAAAACTAAACTGTTAAGGTAACTTGGAGATAATAAACCTCTCGCAATCACATCATAACCACATACTGGTGGTCAATCTCAAGTTTCTTCCAATAGTCGTCCGCGAGAGTCTGTTCAAGGTTCTAGCCGTCGCAGGTTAAATCAGTCTCAACAATCCAGACCAAGAGGAAATCAATGGGTTCAAACTAGTTATTTTTTCAAACTAATTGAAAATATCGCAACAATATACGATATGGCCAAAGGTCGTGTACATTTCTGAAGACCTTATCCTATAAAAAATCCATAAGAGAAAACCGAAATACTCATACAGATATCACGAGGTATGAGGGATAATACCAAGGATTATATAACCTTGAAACAAGAAATTATGGTGTTGATTGAGAATGGAAAATCGACAACTTTTGTCAAAGCACAAGGGAAAAAAAGGTGTGGGCCTAACATGGGCAGAGAAAAAGAAATTGTGCCTACTATTTGAAGGCCATCTATGGAAGCTTCTAAAGTAGAACACACTATGGTAATCATGGAATAGTTTGATATGGATTCAGAATACCTGGATCTAGATCCAGATCGAGGTCGTGTGAATATAGTAAGTGAAGAAAGTTGGAGGGTTTCAAAAATATGTTAATACTTTGAATCATTAACAATGTTCAGAGGAGATACAATGACAACGCCTTTGAGTTGTCTAGAAAGATGCATGTGGGTAGTTTAAGTGATCAATTGAAAGGAAAAATGTCAACTCATCGTTTATAGTTTTTGGTGGAGATAATTTAATAGATATATTGTTGGAGCACATGAGGAGGATGTAATAATCGGGTCTGATCGAAGGAATATAAATCCGAAGGAATCTAATTGATATAGGTAGCTCAACAAATATAATATTCTTATATGCTTGTAAGCAAATAAAAAACCCAATTGTTATTTAATATTTGAATTAAACTATAGCGGGATTTACTAGACATACTGCATATGTAATCGGGGAATTTGAAGGGGAGATAATTCTAGGCAAGGGGCTTTTAAAGAAAACTATTAGAGTCCTGTTTGTGGTGGTAAATTTCCCGACTCTTTACAATGTTGTTTTTGGACGGTCTTGGCTCACAAGAATGTATGATGTTGCATCGACCATTCACTAATGCTTAAAATATGTTGTTAGAGGCCAAGTTAGAGTGGTTCGAAGTAGTCAGAAGATAGCAAGAGAATGCTACGTTACTGCACTTGCTCCAAAGTCCCTTACTCTTATAGCTAGTAAACAAGAATAACAACTACTAGAGTCCTCTTTAAATTATAACCATATAGATGATCTAAGAGAGACTCCTAGTGCGGTTATTCCCGTTGAAGAAGTATACATTTATAGCTTGCATGATGAGAACAATGTTAGAGTCGGGTCGAAGTTACCGGTGAATTTAAACGAAGAATTGTTAATCTTCTTGCCCGGTGAAGGGAAGATGTAACATGTGTGCCATCTAATTTTATGTTCCATAAGAAGGAAATTTTCTACAGAAATATCTAAAATGATTTGCAAAGAAGTTAATCGACTAACAATAGTAGGAAATATCATGGAATCTCAATAACTATAATGGACAACAAAATCGGTGATGATAGGGATTGTCAGAAAGATCCATTTCTGGTACCTCAGATAGATCAGTTATTAGATCTGGAGAAGTGTACGTTTGGTGTGTGATCCAGAATTGGTTTAGGCTATATCATAAATAAAAAAGGAATTCAAGTAGATCTAACATAGTTAGAGACGTTATTAACCATGGACCCGCAAGGTTTACAAAAGAAGTCCAAGTGTTAACTGGAAGATTAGCAGCCTTAAATCAATTTGTGTCGAGATCATCAGATAAATGTGCACAATTTTTTCAAGTATTAAGAAACGAAAAAAAGAATTTAACTGGTCTTTGAACTGTAATATAGCGTTTATTGAAATAAAGAAACATTTTTATTCCCCCAAGACATTTTTAAACCAGTCTAAGAAGAAAGACTTTATATATATTTAGTTGTTTCAGATCATGTTGTAAGTGTATTATTAGTTCAGGAAGTTGATAATTACCCTCGTCCGGTGTACTACATTAGTAAGACTTTGTTAAATACGGAGAAAATGTATCCAAATTTTGAAAAGTTAGCCTTAGCCTTGGTAATAGTAGCCAGAAAAATGCGAATTTATTTTCAAGCGGATGGTATCACGGTTCACATTTCTTTTCCACTCAAAAGTATGTTGCAAAAGACGGATATATCGGGTCAAATGACGAAGTCGTCTGTCGAGTCGGGGGATTATGACATTGGTTTTGGTCCTCGAACATCAATCAAGGCACAAGCTGTAGCAGACTTCTTGGTTGAATTCCATTCAGATCAGCCGTATGTGGAAATTTCTATCAATAAACCAGAAAAAGAATGGGCGGTTCGGATAGATGGGGGATTCAATATGTTGGAATGTGGGGCATGAAATTGTTTAACTTCCCCCTTTGGGCATTCAATGTACCAAGCCATCCACTTCGTTTCAAAGACTCTAATAATAAAACTAAATATGAAGCAACAATTGCGGGCCTAAGCCTCGTACAAATTTGTGGAGCAAAAAGAGTATGATTGATAAGTGATTCAAAATTATTGATACATCAGGTTCATGGTATATCTGAAACAAAAAGGAACAGTTAGTAAAACACCCATGAAATGTTGAGCATATAAGATTATACCTTGAGTAAGGATTTGTAAATATTTAATTTACATTTGTTTAATGTACATATTTAAGGGGCATACTTTTTCCTAACCTGGTGGCCCGGGACGGTTGTAATGAGGTACCCGTATCATCAATCTACCATTTTTTTGTCTTTCCAACTTTCTTGTGTCTAATTCTGTTTGCCCTCGAATGGATTACCTTCGAATGACTTGTGTTTGAAATTTTCTTATATTTGAAACTCTATTTTTCTTCGAGTAGATTGCCTTTAAATGACCCGTGTTTCGATTTTTTGTGTCTTCGAATGGATTACCTTTGAATAGATTGTTTATTGATTTTGTATATCTTCGAATGAATCACGTTCAGATGGCTTGTTTATTGATGTTGTATGCATTCGAATGAATTACCTTTGAATTGCTTATTTGATTTTGTATGCCTTCGAATGAATCACCTTCGAATGGTTTGTTTATTGATGTTGTATGCATTCGAATGAATTACCTTTGAATGACTTGCTTATTTGATTTTATGTGCCTTCGAATGAATTAACTTTGAATGACTTATTTATTTATTTTGTTTGCCTTCGAATAAAGTATATCAAGATATGACGATAAAAATATATACATGAGGAAATAAGTTAAGTTGATAAAAAGATGACCAATACGAAATAACTCGGAAAACCTAAGGAGTTGTTGAAATCTGAATTTAAAAACAACACAAACACTTTGGCATTACCAAAGAATTATCCAAAAAAATTATAATCTATCATAAAACAATGCCTTACAATAACGACTTGCACAATACAATAAAATTCTAATATCTTTAACCTTTGGGCTCTTTCCCTTCAGATTTTTCTTTGTTTTTGTCCGAAATTCCCTTTTCAGAGTCTATTCCATCATTTTTATCGGAATCGTCGTTTGATGATAATCAGAAGCATCCATCTCATATGTGAAAGATACGTCCGGGGGCAATAACTTCTCTGGAAACCATCCCCATAAAGAGCCAAAGCATAGTTTTGGAAACTTTTTGTGAAAAGCCAAGACCATGTCCGACTTTATCAAGGCATCCTGTTACTTTAATTTATCTATGATGGCATCGACATGCGCTTTGACATCGTCGTAAGCTTCATGCGTAGACTTGGCTTTTAAGGACTTGTTCTCTTCTTCTAACTATTTTTAGTCTTTTCTAGAGTTTCTTTTTCACCAAGGATCCAATCCATAGTTTCTTTATCTGTCTACTTTTGAGAATTCAATAAAGTAATCTTAGTAGATCTGGATGTCCATAGTTTCTCAAGATCATCTTGTACTTTTACCACCTCATTTTTTACAATTTTCACCTCGTTATTCAATATATCAGACTCCCCGATCACCTTGTTGGCCTTAGTTTTTTCCTCTTCAAGGGAAATTTGTAATTTTCTATTTTTCTCTTGAAGATAGGAAATGGTTCTTCTTTGGGATATGACTTCCCTTTCCAGGTCGACAATAGGTTCCATATAACCCATTATTGAATACCCAACTATATCAAAACGTAATATTAGATTTGAATAAGTTAAAGTTTTGCTTTTCTTCTTCTTTCTCTCGTGACTGCCTTCTTTGTTTATTGTTTGAACCTTCTTCTTCTTAGATTCAAGAATATCTATGGGAATATCACCTCCCTCCACAATGGTATAAAATGCATCTAAAAATGATGCATCTGGTGTGGATTATTTTTTACTGAGGGTAATTTGGTTAGATATTTTGTAGTGTATCAAGGGTATTGAATGTTTAAGTGTTTTGTAGTCAGAGATTTAAGCTGCCTGGTTGTATTAAATGTTCATTAACCTCATTAATGAAAGTGGTTGGGTATATATACCCTTAATTATGGGCCATATGGGCTTTCGGGTCAAACTTATGGAATCAGGTCGAGTTCAAAAACACATTAGTTTATTAAGCAGATTAGCAATTAGCTTAGTCAAAAGGTGTTTAGTTATTTAATACTTTTCTCCTGTCCGGATACTTTAGTGGGTGATTATTGTCTGGATTACCCCTGTTCGGTTTCTACAGTGAGTGGTGAATATTTCCGGACTCATCAATAGCCCATTTTTTAGGTTTCATCGAAGGCCTTTGGCAATACCAAAAAAATCCTCTTAGGCACTTGCAGCATTCTCCGGACTATTTATGTATTCAGCTGAGGATTTATCCGGACTGAATACTTCTCAAAAGTTCAATATTTTTGCTATGGATCGTGGGACACGTGTCATATTTTGATTCACCTTCGGAACTGAGCCCCTGCCGGACACCAAACCCTTAAGAGAGGGTGATGCTCAACCATCCGGACAACTTATTGAGCCAGCCACAATCATTCCCCTACCAACAACGACTGATAAACCTTCCATGGTGATGGAAGAGGTGATGGAGGACAGTATAGAAGATGCTCCATTTGAGACCGACGTCTCCGGGCAGATAAGGGATGCTGCGACTGATAAAAAAGGCAAGGGTAAAGATAAACTCTGTCTGAAATCCGGATCTGCCGGAGTGCCTGGAAGGAAAAGTGGGTCCCTGCTTCCAAAAAGTGAATGTGAAGTATCTGCAGGCCATGAAGAATATCAACTATGTCTACACTTATACTGCTGAGTTAGGGCGGATCCGGACAAAGTAAGGGATCCCTGAGTCTGTTAAGGTGATGATACCAGTTACTCCAGAGACCCCAATGGACTGCAAGCTTAGCGAGATAGTCATTTATACGGAGCTGTTTAACTTGGGGCTCAGATTTCCCTTGGATCCAGAGATTGTCAGATACTTTCATCTGATAAAACTCTATCTAAGCCAGCTGAGTCCCAATGCTTGGTACACTCTTATGGCCTTCATTATGGCTTCTAGGCTCTCCGGAATACCACTTCCAATGGAGCAGTTCCCTGCTGTGGCCAGACTCTACAAGAACCATCACATCCCTTTATACCACTACAACATGGGAGATAACTTTAAGGTAGTAGATGACTTGCTCGAGTCAGAGAAGAATTCGAAGACCCAATTTCTGTATATTAGTGAGGCTTGGGAAAACGGGAGGAAAATCAAGGCTGGTGTCAACCCTAGCATGCTCACCAGCAGATGGAAAAGATCAGGTAAATATTTAATCATGTTTGTCTTTCTTTCTTTATAAAAAATATGTTTCTGAATTGCTCTTCTTTTTCTTTGGTTAGTGCCGCCGAAGGAGTTCTCCGATTATGTGGAGGAGGGGCAGACCACATGTGCCAAGCTGAATGCTTAGGCTGCTGATAAATGGGGAAATCATTTCCACAACTGCTTCACCTCTGGAAATTTAGTGAGGTCCCACCTCTGGAACACAATAGGCCGAAGAGACCTTACTTGGGAGGAGTTGACCACTCTACCTCCTCCGGCTGTCATCCTCCAGAGAACAGAGGAGAAAAATGGCAAGTTGGCTTTGCCTGCCAAAGCAAAAGCCCCAAGTAAGATGAAGGGAAAGAAGAAACAAGTTGCAACAGAGGTTGCTCAAGGTGGTGTTGAGGAGATCGCCCCAACGAGTAAGGAAGTGCAGGCCCAAGGGGGAATCGATGCTACTCTACTTCAAGTGGTTGAAGATGAGAGTATTAAGGAGGCAAGTGCACCTCCAGATCTTCCAAAGGCTCTTAAGAAGGACCGGAAGCGGGGATCAGATGGTGAAGATAGGGCAGCTAAGAAGAAGAAAATCTCCTTAGGGGATGAAGTCGCCCTCCGGCCTTCAGAGTCTCTTCCTCCGGTAGACCCAACAGACCCCACTTTGGCAGAGCAAATCCCTAATGGTCTACATGCTGGAGAGGGTACCGGAGGGGATATCAATATTGATGGAGTGGACATCAGTGGCTTCCAAAATATTGGTCTTTACTTTGACGATCCTGAAACCCAAGTTCCTCAAACATGTTTACCTTCAATGGTAAGTCTTTCACTGTTTCACGGGGGAATGACACGGTGACTCACTCCTTGCTGAGAAATATTCAGCCGGTGCTCAACCTGGAGAAACAAGTGCGAAGTCAATCTACCCTTAGCAACACACTCAATGCAGACAAAGAAAGCTTATCTAATGACCTCCTTAACGCCAATCAGAGTGTTGAAGCATTAAGGAAAGAGCTCGAGGAGTTGAAGAAGGGGAAAGAAAACTTGGCCACCAGGCTGGCCACTTCGGAGATGGTTAACACAGGACTCCAAACGAAGTGTTCTGGCTTGGAGAAGGATCTCTCCGCTTCGAAGGAGGAGGTGAAGGCCAATGATAATGTTATCCAAGCCCTGTCTAGTGACAAAACTTCCTTGGAAGGTGTTGTATCCAAAATTACCAAGGAAAAGGAAGATTTGATAAAAGAGCAGGAGAATACAATCCAGGCCAGGGTCGATGCATACACCAACAAGGTGATAGATTCCTTAGAAGACATGTATACCGAAGTTAAATCCGATATGGTCTTGCTTTTTCATCGAACATTCCCAAAGATGACACTTGGCACTTTGTGGCATCATGTGGAATACGAAGACCTCCCATTCCACACTATGGAAGATGGTGATAAGCATAACTATTCCAGTGGTTATGATGATACCACTGATGAGGAATAAGGGACCGGAAAGAACTCCAATGATGAACCCAAAGATCCAAAGAATAAACAAGACTAAGCAAGAACATCTAAGGGAGACCAGCCCTAAAGTTTTAACTATTTTCTGTTTTTCTTTTATCCTTATGTCAAGACCGGTAGGCCCATAGTACTTCTTGTAGATAGCTTGGCCACTTTCCAGCAGTCCCTTCTAAATTTGTTTCAAGACCGGATATAATGGTCATGTTCGCCACTTCAACCTGACCATTCGCATGTGGGTGGAAAGGAGAAGAGAAGCAATGCTGAATGCCTCTAGAGGCACATAAACTCTTCATATCCTTGTTATCAAATTGTGGCCCATTGTCTGTGGTTATCTTTTGTGAAACCCCAAATTTACAACAAATATTAGATAAAATAAATTTTATAACAGCTTTTGAAGTAGGTCCAGCCAAGGGGGCAGCCTCTATCCACTTTGAAAAATAATCAATGGCTACAATAATAGTTCTGCACCCTCCGGACGCTATTGGTAGAGGTCCCACCAGATCCAGCCCCCAACGAGCAAAAGGTATTGACTCAGAAATCGACTCCAAAGGGACAGCTGGGATATGAATTTCATTACCATATCTTTGGCATTGATCACACTTCTTTACCAATTCCTTGGCATCTTCCATTATGGATGGCCAGTAGTATCCGACCAACAAAACTCTTCGGGTTAAAGCTCTATAACCATAGTGTGCTGACTCTTCACCATCATGTAGTTCGGACAGTACTATTTGGGACTCTTCAACCCCCAAACAACGCAAGAGAGGTCTACAAAAAGACTTCTTTTAAAGGATGTCTCTTATGATTAAAAAACCACGAGCCCTATACTTCATTTTTCTTGTTACTACTTTTTCCGGAGGCAAAATGCCATCTGAAATGTATTGAAGAAGAGGTACCTCCAGTCTTTAGGTTGAACCACTTGTATATTTAAACTTTCCTCCTCTTCCTTGCTCTGATTGAGTTGAATGGATGGGCATTCCTGCACATGAATCCATGGGTAGGACTCAGAGTATGCTATGGTTGCTAAGGAGTCTGCTAGTGTGTTCTCTGTTCTGGGTATGTGCTCATAGCTGATCTCTTTGAAATTAACTGCCACCTCTTTAAGAATGAATAACTATTTAATCAACTGCTCATTTTTGGCCTTAGATTAACCTTGGGCATGATGAATAAGAAGCAGAGTCACTCATTAACCTAACTCTTTTGTCTCCACAAAGCAAGGTTAATTTCAAATCACCTATAGTAGCTTCGTATTCAGACTCATTGTTAGAAGCCCTGAAAGCAAAACATATAGCCTGGAATAGCTTGTCGCCATACAGAGAGGTTAAACATATCCCAGCACCACAACCCATGGAACTTGATCCACCATCGGTCCGGACAAACCATACCTTCTTAGTTTTTCCACATGTAGCTTGTTTAGTACTCCTGTCCGAATGGAACTCAAATAAGAAATCAACAACAGACTGAGCCTTGATTGCAGTTCGAGGGGAAAAATTGATGTTATAGTCTCCCAATTCTACTCACCATTTGGTCATTCTGCTTGATATGTCTGCCTTTTGAAGAACATTTTCAAGGGAAAAGATGTCCAGACGACAATAGAATGAGACTGATAGTAGGGCCTTATTTTCCTTGCAGCAATTACAAAAGTTAGCGCTAGTTTTTTGAATTTTAAATACCTTTTTTCAGCATCCATCAGGCTTTTGCTGATGTAGTATACCGGACGAGGATAATTGTCCACCTCTCTTACTAGCACCTCACTTATGGCACATTCAGAGACTGCTAAATATATATACAATGTTTCTCCATCAATAGGTTTAAACAAGGTTTTAGGGGAAGATAAATGTTTTTTTTATTTCATCAAAAGCATGGTCGCACTGTGGAGACCAGTTGAAGTCTTTAGCACCTTTTAAAGTTTGGAAAAACGGGGCACCCATATCCGAAGACCTTGAGATAAAATGGTTTAGAGCAGCTAACCTCCCTGTCAATCTTTGTACTTCTTTAATATTCCGAGGAAGATCCATCTGCAGTAAAGCATTAAGTTGGTCCGGATCAGGTTGTATCCCTATCTCACTTATCACATACCCCAAAAAATTCCCAGACTATACTCCAAAAATGCATTTTACCAAGTTGGCAAAACTCTCTTGCAGATCTGCCAAGTGTAATTCTTCTTCCACACTCTTTGCCATCATATCATCAATGTAGACTTCCATATTTCTTCCAATCTGATCAACGAATGATTTGTTCACCAACCTCTGATAAGTAGCCCCATCATTCTTTAATCCAAAAGGCATCACCTTGTAACAATGGAGTCCCCTGTCAGTAACAAAAGTAGTGTGTTCCTGGTCCTTCAGATCCACTTGAATCTAATTATAACCGGAGAAGGCATCCATGAAGGACAAAAACTTATTCCCAGATGTGGAGTCTACTAACTGATCGAACGGGGGGACTGGATATAGGTCTTTTGGGCAAGCCCTATTAAGGTTAGTAAAGTCGATTCACATACGCCACTTCCCATTTTTATATCTTACTAACAATGGATTGGTTGTCCATAAAGGGTATTGAGATTCCTTTATGTGCCCCATCTTAGTAAGCCGGTCAACCTCTTGAACTATGACATCAACTTTCTCCTTAGAAAAAGCTATTCTCTTCTGCACAACGGGTGCTACATCTCTTCGGATGGATAGCTGGTGTGATATAACATCTGCAGGCACTCCGGTTACATCAGTATTGCACCAAGCAAAAACGTGTTGATGGTTTGTTAAAAAAGATAACACCTTGCTTTTTAGTTCTGATGTCATCTTAGATCCAATCTTGACACTTCTTCCTTCAGCCAGAGAGTGAGTTTCAACCTCTTAAATCGGTATTAAAACGCCAGGGGTCTCTCTAGGGTCATCAATTTCACCCTCTCCCCCAGAGGGACCCCCCAATTCCTAATCTTCATTGATCCGAACTGCCCCCAAAGTTCTAGGGGCAAGCGCAGTTGCATAAAATTCCCTTGCTATCTTTTGACTACTACGGAAAACTCCCACTTGTCCTTGCACGACGTATTTTAAACACTGGTGATCTTTCGAAGCCACAACATGCATCCTGGGGAGCCAAGACCTTCCTAAAATGGTATTGTAACGTGTAGGACAATCTACCACAACAAAAAGTACTCTGACCATTTTCTTGAAAGGTCCCTTGCCGAACAAAACCTCTTATTCAAACTCTCCGACTACGTCCGCAGAGCTTCCAGTGAAACCCACAATAGACCTATTCGAACGTTGAATTACTGCTGGATTCTTCATTTGTTTATAGGAAGTCAAAAAGAGGATATTGGCTGAGCTGCTAGTGTCCACCAAAATTCTTTTAATGTCATTGCCCCAAATGGATGCTCCTATCACCACAACATCTTCATGGGGACCAGCTATGCCCCCCAAATCATCTTCATAAAAAATAATAAAGGGAAACGAAATTTGCGATTGATAGGAGGACATGCCTCCATCCAATTGAGTAGCCATGGTGTGAATATGCCTCTTCCTTGAAGAAGGAGTTGGTGCAGTTATGGTGTCCCCCCCCCCCCCCCCCCGGCAAAAAAAATGGTGAGTGACTCAAAAAAGCTTATGAGCCCGGACACCGTCTTGGTGTGTTCTGCGATAACGCCCACCTTATTCTGGGCCGGATCAGGATCCAAATAATCTGATTCCACATTGAATCTTCCAATAATCACCATGGCTTCGTCCGAGCCGACGTCCCTGCATTGTTTGTTGGGCCGGTCCGATGAGCATTATCATGCATATTCCCACTTCTTCGTTTAACCACTCCGATTGGACCCAAGGTCCTCGCTTATTTCTAGACTGCTGGCTCTAAGCTGGTGCTGGGTGAGATTGAGCCTTGGCCCTGCTGGGACCCTGTTCGGCTTCCTTAGCCTTGTACCCGGACTGATTCTGGTTCTGGTTCGGTGCAACTGGACAGATCTCACTTGCCTGTGCACCCTAATATGTTTTTGTTTCATCCACATTGATCTGCTTTCCCACCTGATTTAGTAAACCGCCCCATGTCATGGCTTTCTTCCTGGTTACCGAATCAGTCAGATTGTCAGGGTTCAAACCCTGTCTTAGAGAAGCTATTGCTACTTGTTCAAAGCAATCAGCTAATCCATTCTTGGTGTTCACATACCGACTTATATATTCTTTCACTGATTCGTTTGGCTCTTGGGCACAATGGATAATAGTGTCTCAATTGCCCTTCACCTCTTTACTTCCAACAAACTGCCTCCGGAAGGCCACCCAAAAGGTATCAAAATTTCTGATGCAACCCTGTGGCATGCTATTATACCACTTAAGAGAACTCCTCGTAAAATATTGAGAGAATGCTCTACAAAGCAACTTATCATCATCGTCAAAATGCATCACAAAGTTTTTAGATTGCTCTAAATGATTATCTGGATCTTTGCTCCCATCATATTTTTCCAGCTTAGTACTGTCAAACCTCTTTGGAAGGTTTCCGGACAGTATCTTGGAAGACAATGGAGATTGTCTCCAATTCCAGCCATGACTAAACACAGTATCTTCATTGGGAGTTTCAAAGATACATGGTTCATCATGGAAAGCGAAAGGATCCATCAACAGCTGGTCTATATGCCTCCGGCCATGGCTGTGGCTATGAGATGACCCTTTACCTAAATGTCTTTTCAACCTTCCATGCCTGTCCCTCTTTCTTGAATATTTTTTGACCAAATTTTTCTTCTTCTTAGACCTGCATTCATCACTGCTAGATGACAGGGAATCCTCAACTCCATCTTCATTCGAGGAGCTACTAGAGGATTCTGACTCTGAGCTCTCCACCGGTTTAGACCGGTGAGACTTCTTTGAGCTGACATGAGTCGTTTTTGTACTCAAATGGGTCTTTGCTGATAGGTCCTACTCCCTTGGATTGTCAGTGTGGTAAATAACTGACATTTTTTATTTTTCTTTCAAGCCCATCTCTACCTTTTTAGCAGCCCTCAAGGCTTCTATCTCAGCTTTCAACCTGTCTCGCTCTTTGATCGTATATTCGTCGTTTTCCCCCCACCACTTCTGCCAAAGTTGGTGGCACTGCCTGCTCGTCCGGATTTATCTGAACTGGTTTTTCTTGCTGGTTTTGAATGCTAGATTCAGGCACCTTCTACTCCCACTGTGGTCGCCAATTTGGTGTGGATTATTTTCTATTGAGGGTAATTTGGTGAGATGTTTTGTGGTGTTTCAAGGGTATTAAATGTTTAAGTGTTTTATAGTGAGATATTTGAGTTGTCTGGTTGTATTAAATGTTCATTACCCTCATTAATGAAAGTGGTTGGGTATTTATACCCTTAATTATGGGCCATGTGGGCTTTCGAGTCAAACTTATGGAATCGGGTCGAGTTCAAAAACCCATTAGTTTATTAAGAAGATTAGCAATTAGCTTAGTCAAAAGGTGTTTAGTTATTTAATACTTTTGTCATGTCCGGATACTTTAGTGGGTGATTATTGTCCGGATTACCCCTGTCCGGTTTCTACAGTGAGTGGTGAATCTTTTCGGACTCATCAGCATCGATCTCAAGGGATTCTGCTTCTGTAGCCGCTTCGAAAGCACTTTGAGAAGCTCCCACTTTCTTCTTATTCTTATCTTTTTTAGGCCGATGACTGGCGGATCTCCTCCTGGTTGGAAGTTATAGCTTCCCATCAACATATTTGATCCTCAATAAAAGGGCAGTAGATAGAGAAAAGTGGTTAATTCTTCCCATGACAACTCTCTTTAAGGATTGGTCCTCTAAAGATGAGTGCCAGTTAAGTTGGAAGGGGTAAGATATTCATGAGAAGAATTATCCCATTTCTTCTCTGACCAGTCATGTAACTTTTCAAAATTAACTTGTGCATCCTTCAAATGATGTACAAAGCGTTTCAGAATAACTATAAAGGAAAGGAAATTATAATTGATTAACAAATAACCAAATAACTAAGAAAAAATATTACATGGGCTTTTCTAAAATCTGTTAAGTTGGCTAAGTTTTCCTTTTGATGAAAAGAAACTAGTCGTCCATATCTTGTATGCTTCTAACAGATCGTCTACTACTTTGTAATTATTCCCCACGTTGATGTAGGAGAAATGAATCTTATTGACACATCTCAGCGATAGCCACCATTTGTTCCATTAGCATTGAAATTTTAGAAAGTCAAGACGTTGTGATACAAGAAATCACAGTAAACCAGGCATTTTACTGTCCTGGCTTAGACATAACCAAACCAGATAGAAAAACCTAATAATTTCAAGAAAGGAAACCGAAGTCCCTAGTTGAGCACATCGGTGTAGACTACAAGTTCATTAGAGCGAAAATCCATTGGAGTTTCCCCAATCTTAGGGAGTCTAACCTTAATCGCATATGGGAATCCCTATTTAGTACGAATGACATCTAATTAGTTATCATGAAAATATACATAAGATATATAATTCAGTGCTAAAAGATATTTTACGTTGACTTTCTTAAAATTTGAACCAACGTGTCTAGTCAGCAAGATCAAGAGCTCTTCAGATTCTTCTTTAATAAATTTTCCTTTGCCTATTTCTTTCCCTGTAAAAACTTTATCGATAAAGAGCTTCAGAGTTTCCCATATTGGACCAGATGCCTCAAAGGAAGAATATTCACTAAGATCGTCCATAATTTCTTCAATTACCTTCAGTTCTGATTCTGATTGCCCGATAGGTTTGGCGTTGGCATCGTCTTCTGTAACAAATTGATGTTTACTCGGATTTGGCGGAGAGGGATAATCAACCAGTACTAATGGTTCCATAACAGCTTTAGCTTTTCCTTTTGACCGTCTAGTCACCCTGAGTGGGATAACATTCTCTGAATCCAATCCCATAACTTTAAATTTCGAGGGAGTCTGGAGACTAGTATCTTTTTGAGATTATGATGGCTGTGAGGAGAATTTGTGTGAAGAAAATGATTGAGCAGTTGTAGAATGCTCTGGGGGAACATCACAATGGTAATGATAAACACCACAGTAATCGATAATCTCTGTAGTGACAACTAGAGGTGAAGAGACAGGTAGTCCAGCAACTATTCTGGATTTCTTTTGCTCTTCCTCTAACTTGGATAAGTTCAACCAACCTCCTTTGATTAGAGTGGTTCTAGCAGTATATATACAAACACCAAAACCTTTGAGTTTTTGTATTTAATGAACATTCTCTTTCTAAAGATTTTTAAAATAGAAAAATGAGGATTTAGCTTATATAGAGATAATATCAAAGTACTTAAGATCTGTATTAATGAGGTCTTAGAATTCATAGATACTCTAAAAACTAGGTGCGGGCGCACCCACTAAGAAGATTTCTAGGGAAGTGGAAACGTTATTAGGGAAGTGAAAACATCGCTCATTGATTAATTTAATTTACCTAGGACAGAAAAACTGAGGTACAAGGAAAAGGTTACACGTGTCAAGAAATACGGCTGATAAAAAGCGGTAACTTTTTTTACTTCAAAATTAGTATTTGTTCGTTACTTAGGAGAAAATGAAGAATACATCGATTTAGAAATATAATATTGAGTTGATCCGAATAAATATCTATTAGTCCTCTAAAGAAATATTTGAGAGGACTAAGGGGGGTTGTATGATAGGATCAGATATATTTGGAAGCGGTTTCTCAAAGGTCTCAGAATAATTTGAAGGGTATTTTAGACCTAGAATTAAGAGGATGTACTTTTACCTTTTGACTCATTTTTATGCCTATTAAACAGTATCTACACTGATAGGCCTTGGGATTTTTAAGTTCTTAAACCATGACCCAAAAAATAACTATAAATACTTTAAACACTTCATTAATGAGGGGAATAGAAAAAATAACTACACTAGTAAATAAGAAACTCAAATATCTCACTACGGGCCACGTAACATTAAGTATATTTTTAACTAACTACTTTAAATACCCTTAATCATATTTTTACCTGATCACTAACTATGATAGATGTTAAACCATATAATAAGAAACCATGCCTACTATGATAAATTCTAAACCAAGCCAACTATGATAGACGTTAAACCATATAATGAGAACGCATACCAACTATAATAGATACTAAACCATAAAATGAGAAAATAGACCAACTATGATAGATGTTAAACCATATAATGAGAAACAAGACCAATTATAATAGATGATAAACCAAGAAAACTATGAATATATGCTAAACCAAGCCAACTATGATAGATGCTAAACTATATAATGAGAAATCAGACCAATTATGATAGATGCTAAATCATATCAACTATGATAGGTGCTAAACCATATAATAAGAAACTAGTATAAAATATAACTTTTAGATGATAGACATGAGACCAAAAAGTTAGAGAACGAGATGATGATTAATTGGGCTCGCGATTGTTTTAAAAAAAAGCAAAACATATCATGAATGGATCTAGTTTTGTTCGCCTTAAAAAAAACTAATGGTATTTTTGGATTTTCTTCAGAGTTACAGTTTAAAAAATACGAACCTTTAAATATCTAAAAAAAGAATGTGTACACGTGTTTGATAATTTTATATAAAAGAGTATTTTAGTTACATAGTTTGTTAAATTTGTTGGATCTTAATGAGTAATATGTGTGTATAATGGGACTTGATGAATAATTCACCTTTTATTTAATTTATAAAATTAGTCTCTTTAAAAGAACATTCAAATATATTTTAATAAAATATCGATATTTATCTAAAAAATTAATTTAATCTATAATATATTTATAATTTACTTAACCTCATCAGTAAAAATAATTAACAAAAAAAAGTTAAAATAAAATTAATGATAATTAAATAATCACCAATTTGATAGTTCCAAAGATTTTTTAGAAGAGCTATCTGTCTAAGCTATGTTTGGAGGATAATATTTCAGAAAGAGAAACACGAGAAAGATAAAGAGAGAAATTAACAAAAGGAATAATAGAGTAATCATTGAGTGACGATTGATCTATTTTCCTAAAAAGGGTGTTGCTTTATATAGTACAAGATGTGAGCCCATAAATTACATGATTACCCCTTTATAGTCACCTTACCCCACTATTTTACTAATCTCAACCATAATTATTATTTATTATATTAGACCCCCTCAATGTTACACATTTGTTGGGTTTCTTTTACAAGACTTTTATAAAGCCAAATTACCCAATTTATTTTACCATACTATTTTTCCAAACAATTCTTTCCCTTATTAATAGCCCCATAGTCCTTGTGAAGATATTCGAACAAGAACTAAAATAAGGAAAGTGCCTCGAATATGTTTGACCTCCTTTACCCTATGTTTCTCATCAGAACAATGAGATCATTGACAGATTGTTCAGCTCATGATCACATATTGCATGTTTTGCTTCAAATTCACGTATGACAATGATTTCTGAAAACATAACACACGCTCTACTTTAAATCCATGTGTCGATCGGTTTCTGACATAAGCGTGCATGCCTTCCAGAACGATTTTTGAGTGATTTCGTGCGTCAGAGAACTCTTACACTCCCCTACGCGTATGCACTTCATGTCATATGTGTAACAATTATCTTCTAGAAAACTCTTCACCTTTCCTAGGAACTCATCACCTAAAAAACCTTCATTTACTTGGGCCCTCGTAATCGTTGGAAGCCCAAACTCTTGTCTACAAATACTTAAACCCTCAATCAGTTTCAATTTATTCATTTTCATCATTCTATAGAGAGAGAGAGAGAGAGAAACAACTTGTTAGAGAGAGAAAGAGATTTAATACTCCTCTAAACAATTTATTCCATAATTCATGCCAAATAAATATACACTCTTAGATTGGTTTTCTATAGGTTTGAGGGCCGAAGAGAGGAGAGCAACCGATTTAGAGGAAGAACACAAGCCACTGTAGATTTTAAAAACCACATACTACGGTCAGTGGCCTTCAGCCAAGAAGCCATCTGAGGCGACATGAACTACAGATTCTAATACCTTATCCAACCCTACTACCACTAAAGCCTATTGGTCATACTTTTCCGTTATCCGATAAGGATGATCTTGGACCTTCAAAGAAACGAGCCTCTAGATCAACGTTCATATCGATGAGTGACAGAGAGAAAAATGTTTAAAAAATGAAGGGTAGTAGTTCGAAGAGGAAACGGTCCCCAAACCCATAGCCAGGTACACAAAAGTTAAAATTACATCTACTACTTCTACTTCTCTAAATACTCCTCATGGCATCCCCACAAACCACTTTTAAAACCATTTCTTATAAACCTCCATAACAACCTCTGCATATAGCCCCTCGGCCAATAATTTTGGAAACTATTTCCCATACAATAAAGTCCATAGGAATGAAACCCTCCAACCCATCAGAGAGGTGAGAGAAAGCCACTTGGCTTATGAGCCTAAAGATGTTCAGATTGATTTAATAGTTATTGTAGATGCTCAACCCAACAAGGCGACTGTTGCCTCGTATTCTCAGGTATGATCTTCCGTGTAGACCTGTGTGCTAGCCCCCCAGGATAAAGTTAACATAATTTCACTTGTTTAGAAGAAAACCACGTCGAAGAAAAATATAAAAAGGCATTATTGAATTGCCCTCGAACATCGAGGCTATCTTATGGAACAACTTGCGAAAGTTGAGAGCAATCATCTTCTAACTTTGTACAAAATCAAGTACAAATACCATCAACCTTCATGGGAGGCGAAACTTTGAGATAAATTAGGAATTCAAACTTCATAACCATCCGATTTTCTAAAGCCAAAGAGACCTCTTTATCTGTTCGAGATATTGAGTTAATTATTTATCCGAAGAATTTGAACTAGGGTCATCGGTTCTTGTTGGATCCCATTTTGGTGAGGTACTTTGAGCTGATAAATTTATTTCCTACTCAATTTTGTCTGAATATGTGGTTCACCTTGATGGCCAGCAAAATGACGGCTATGAAATTTGGGGTCGAATTTTCTATGGAGCAGTTCGTTGGGCTGACCGGTGTTGTAAAAAATCCCCACTTCCCTTTTTATTATTTGACCTTTGAGAATAAATTTAAGATAGTGGATAATCTTCTTGAATCTGAACATTAAAAGGAAACACATATTTTTCTTTATCTCTGGGCTGTGAGAGATGGGATCTTTACGTTAGCTTATTTTTGCTTTGTTTTCTTTATTTACTTTAACAAACATTTCTTGGGATACATCAATGAAAAGGGTATCTAAACCACTCGAGGGGCACCTAGATGAGGCTAGTCAGATTTTTTTTCTCAACTAAGTAATTGGGCCAATACTTCCTGGTCCAATAAATTCCACCGATGCTTCACTCTATCTAACCTGGCTAAAAGCTATGTCTGGAAAGCTATTCTAACAAGAGTTATGTCTCTGGAAGAGCTTTAATGCTTCCCACAAAAGGCAGCATACTTAGACAATTATAAGCCACACATTTTCTCGTCTACCTTGCTACAAGGGTTAGGGCTCCAAGCTATCGGGACCCTAAAAAAATATGGTTGAGGAAGACAATTTCGAGGTTAGAACTAGGGACCATGAGGATGAAAATGTTGAAGTTGAAACTAAAGAGGTTGATTTGGCTGGGGAAGATGGCTCTAATAGACCATAAAAAAACACTCGTCAGCAAAGGAAAAGGTAAAGTTGTCAAAGAGGGTGATCAAGAAGTAGGAGCAAATATTTCCCCTTTGAGTGATGAAGCGGTTGAGCCTAATTTAGCTTCTCCTGAGAGATCTGTGGTTATTGATTCAGACTCTCCTCGGGCATCAACCGAAGAAACTGCTGCTCAAGAAAACGAGGCGACTGATGGCCAATGAGGTCAAACTGATGAAAAATAAGTTCCGGAAAACATTGAAGTTGGTTCTCCATTAGAGCAGTTCAACATTAACGATGATGATTATCTGGCCGTCGAACTTCAAAATCTAATGCACCTCGCGACACTTCTTGAAAGCAAAGCTAAAAAATTAAATGCTCGAAAAATATTGTTATAAAAACGAACCTTTCCAAAGAAGATCCGCTATGAAAAATTGTAAGTGCAAAATATGTGTTAAATACAAATAGAGTATCACATGAAAAACATGAATTACACATCAAGTGTTAAATCCAAACTCATAATAAAAAGGTCAAATACGAACTAAGAATTGTTTGTGAAATCCATATTAAAAATTATGGGATGAATGCAAATCACAAATAATTTTTAAATACGGATTGAGAGTCAACTACTAAATATGAACTAAGAATTATATGTTAAGTTTGAAGTAAGAATCATGGATTAAATGCAAAGTAAGAATCATGTGTTAAATCTGAACATTGAGTCAAATGTCAAACTAAAACTGAGAATCACGGGTTAAACGTGAATCCCAAATCATGTGTTAAATATCAATTGAGAACAAATGGTTAAATGCGAACTAATTTGAACTGAGAATCATGTGTTCGATGAATACTAAGAATTATGCGTTAAATATTAATTAATAAACATGTGTTAAATCTAAACTAAGAATCATATGTAACACGAATCATAAATCATTCATTAACTTTGAACTAAGAATCATACTTTGAATCCAAAATAAAAAATCATGTGTTAAATACAACCATAAAATTATGTGTTAAAATCAAATTAAGAATCATACATTAAATCCAAACTAAAAATCATTGGTTAAACGCGAATAAAAAATTATATGTTAAATCTAATTGAGAGTTAAGGGTTAAATTTAAATTTATAATTTATAATTTTGTGTGATATCCAAATAAAAATCATGTGTTAAATGTGAACCACAAGTTAATTAGTAAATATGAATTGAGAATCATATGTTAAATACAAAGTGAGAAGCATGGATTAAATGTGAACGAAAAATTAATGATTAAATGCATATTGAGAATCATGTGTTAAACCTGAACTGAGAATCATGGATTAAATAAAAACTGAAAATCATGGGTAAAATACAAACTAAAAATCACGTGTTAAATCCGAACTAGAAAATCATGTGTTAAATTATAACAAATAGTCATTAGTAAATACGAATATCAGACCATATGTTAAATATAAATGAGAATGAAGGGTTAAATGCGATCTCAGAATTATTTGTTAAATCCGAACTAAAGAATCAAAGGTAAAATATGAATTACGAATAATGGGTTAAATGCGAACGGAGAATCATATATTAAATCTGAACCAAATATTATAGGTTAAACACGAATTTCTAATCATGTGTTATATACAAACTGAAAATCAATGGTTAAATGCGAAATGAGAATCATGTGTTAAATCTGAACTGTGAACCATATGTTAAATGAAAATTGAGAGTCATGTGTTAAATGTGAACTGGAAATCATGTTTGAAATCCCAATTGTGAATCATGGGTTAAATTTGAACCGAGAATCATAGGTTAAATGTAAACTCAGAATCATGTGTCAAATCTGAATTGATAATCATGTGTTAAATCCAAACTAAGAATCACAAATCATATGTTGCATGAAAATTACAAATTATGGGTTAAATGTAAACTGAGAATTGTTGGTTAAATGCGATGTAAAAAGCATTTCGTTAAATCCAAACTGAGAATCATTTGATATATCCGAACTAAGAATTGGGGGCTAAACACGGATGACGAATCATGTGTTAAATCAGAATGAGAATAAGGTTAAATACAAACCAAAAACCATTTGTTAAATCCTAAATAAAAATCAAGGGTAAAATATGAGTCACAAATAATGGGTAAATATAGATTGATAACCGTGTGCGAAATACAAACTGAGAAACATGTGCAAAATCCAAACTGGGAATCAAGTGTGAAATCCGAAGTGAGAATCATGTGTGAAATCCAAATTGAGAATCATATGTGAAATCTAAGCTAAGAATTATGTATTAAATTCGAAAAGAGAATCATGTCTTCAATATGAACCGAGAATCATGTGTAAAATTTGAACTGAGAATCGTATGTGAAATCGGAATTAAAAATCATTACTTAATTGTGAAATGAGAATCATGTAATAAATACAAACTGATAATCATGTGTTAAATATGATCTGAAATCATTTGTAAAATCTGTAATGAGCCGAATTGAGAATCCACGTTTAAATGCAAACTGAGAATCATAGGTTAAATCTGAATATAGAATCATAAATCAAATGTAAATTGATAATCATGAGTACAATACAAATTGAGAATCGTGTGCTAAATATGAACTAAGAATTATGGGTTAAATCCAAACTAAGAATCATGGATTAAACGTGGATTACAAAATATGTGTTAAATCCAATTGAGAAGTAAGGGTTAAATTCCAAATGAGAATAGGTGGGATATCCAAACTGGGAATCATGGGTTTAACTCGAACTATGGGTTAAATACGAATTACAAAATATAGGTTAAATGTAAATTGAGAGTTACGTGTTAAATCTGAATTAAGAATCATGTGTTAAATCCAAACTGAGAATCATGGGTTAAACGTGAATCAAGAATCATGGGTTAAACGTGAATCAAGAATCATGGGTTAAACGTGAATCAAGAATCACGTGTTATCTCTGAATTGAGAAGGGCACGTTAAATGTGAAATGATAATCATAAATTAAACACTATTCCACAATACAAACAACATTACCAACTTACAATCGAGACCTCGACTACTCCATGTCAAATATTTCAAATAACAGTGATAGGGTCGGATAGTTTTGAAAGGACACTCATATGAAAACCAGAGGGTCAGTTCAGGTATATTTTGAACCACACAGACTAAGAACAATCAGACCACTTAAATACGTGACTCAGTTGTGTGCTAATATTTAACTAGATCCAGGATCCGACCCATAAGGCCCATGGGTCAAAGAATTAATATAAATACCCCCAACCACTTTCATTTAAGAGGTTGGACTTTTTCTAAAAACATTAAATACATCCATACACCTCCTCTATCTCACTACTCTCTACCCAAAAAATAAGATTTAACTCATGCACTCCCTAAAATACCCTCAAATTATAAATTATCCTTACCAAATTGGCGACCATAGTGGGAGACGATGGTGCCTGAATTATAGATTCAAAACCTGTAAAAAAAGCAGTTCAGATGGATGCAAATGTACAAAATGCTCCACCTCCAGAGGTGGAAGAAGTGAAAGAAAATAATGAGTACACTACTGTGTCTCATGTCAATTATAATAGGAAAGAAAAACAACCCATGCAGAAGAGCTTGATCAACTAAGACCTGAGATTGAGGATTTACGAGCCCAAAAACAAGCAGAAAAAGGAATTAAAGAAAACTTTGGTACGCCAGCACTCCACCGTACTGATAACCCTGGTGAAAATGAGAAATCCATAAAGACTCATCTCAGCTCCAAGAAAACACATCGATCCAAACGTATGGAGAGTTCCACATCGAAATCTTCTAGCAGTTCATCTAATGATTCGGAGCTTGAAGAGTCAGTCTTATCTAGTAGTGATGAGGTTCCATTAAATAAGAAAATAAGGCGGACCAAGAAGCATTCAAGAAAAATGGATATGCATGACACGCTAAAAAAGTATCAAGGAAAAATGAAAGGTTCAACTGATCAACATATTGAACCTCTACTGATTGATCCATTTGCTTTTCAATCTAAACCCGGTATTTTTACTACTCCGCATGAGGATATTGTGTTTAGTCGTAGCCAAAATTGGAGGCAATCACCTTTGTCTTCAAAAATACTTTCCGGACACCTTCTCAAGAGATTTGATAGTTCCAAGATGGAAACGTATGATGGAAGCAAAGATCCGGGCAATCATCTTGAACAATTTAAAAACTTCATGATGAACTTTAATGACGATGACAAGCTCATATATATGGATTTCTCTCAAACCTTTAAGGGGAGTTCCCTCAAATGGTATAATAGTCTCCCCCAGTGATCTATAATTATTTTTTGATATATTTTGGGTGGTGTTCCGGAGGCAATTTGTTAGAAGCAAGGATCTTAAGGGTAATTATGACACAATTATCCATTGTGCCCAAGAACTGAACGAGTCATTGAAAGAGTACATTAGTAGGTTTGTAAATACAAAAAATGGGCTGGTTGACGGTTTTGAATAGGTTGCAATTACATCTTTGAGGCAAGGCTTGAGTCTAGGTAATTTGGTTGATTCCTTGACCCGAAAAAATGCTATGACCTTTGAGGGACTGTTGAATCAAGTTGGGAAACAAATTAATGTTGAGGAAACAAAGAAATCTAGAGTGCCTCGCCAGATCAGTTTCACTACTACAACATCAACACTTGAAACAACTACCCAGTCCGGTTACATATCAAAGGAAACAGGGCAGGGGTCTCATCGGCCCAAACAGAATCAATTTAACAAGAACCAGCAGGTTAGGAATAAAAAGGAACCTTGGGTTCAACCTGGATGGTTTGCTGAATTAGGAGAAAGTGTGGCTACCATATATGATAAAACGAAAAATGATATACACTTTAGAAGGTCGGCCACATTAAAGTCTCCTATGGAAACCCGGAGTACCCGTTTCTTTAAATATCATAACGACGTGTGACATGATACCCATGATTGCATAGCATTAAAACAAGAGGTGCAGAATCTCATTGAAAGGGGTAAATTAGGAGATTATGTTAAAAAACAAGGGGCAGCAGGAGGATACCATGGTAATTATTGAAATGTTTAATGTAGATTATGAGTACCTTGATCCGGATCCAAGTCGAAATCAGGTAGGGATGGTAGTTGACAAGGCTGTTGTTGTTTCCGATCTGGTTAATTTTTTTGAGTCTTTAACCATATTTGGATAAGATACTATGACCGCACCTTCTAGATGCTCAAGACAAAGGCATATCAATAGTTTCACTACTCAATTAGATGGGAGAATATCTACACATCTATACCAAACTTCTACTCCTTTCATAGTTTTTGATGAGGATGACCAAAGAGATACTGCAGGACTTTATGAAGACGTCGTGGTAATAGTGGCATCAATAGGAGGAAATAATGTACGTCGAAGCCTGATTGATACAGGTAGTTCGACGAACATATTATTTTTGAATACCTATAAACATATGAAAAATCCTTCAGTTATTCAACGTTCGAATATAACTATTGTGGGATTCACTGGGACTTTTGGCAGATGTAATTGGAGAATTCGAGGAAGAAGTGTTATTGGGTAAATGGCCTTCCATAAAAACAATGAAGCTATTGTTTATTGTGGTTGACTCCCCAACATCTTACAATGCTATATTTGGGAGGTCGTGGCTCTCCAGGATGCATGTTGGGCATGTAATGTCCATCAGTGCTTAAAATATACTGTGGGTGCGCAAGTGGGTGTTGTCCGAAGCAGTCAAAAGGTAGCTAGAGAATGCTATAAGCTCTTGCCTCGAAGTCTTTGGATAAAGTCAAAGTTAACAAAGAATAACAACTATTGGAGCCTTCCGCCGAAGAGAATGAAATTGATGATCCAAGGGATGCTCCTAGTGTTATAATACCTATAGAAGAAGTCGAAGTCCATTCTATGGCCAAGGGAAAACATGTTAAGATTGGTACTAAGTTGCCACAAAATTTAAAACAAAGGCTATTCTATTTCTTATCGGAATTAATATGTCATAAGTTATCACTTCGAACTGATACTGGACCGGTTGTACAAAGAAGAAGGTCATTTCCAAAGAAAAAACATATGTGATTGTGCAAGAAGTTGTTCGATTGACCAAAATGGGCCACATCAAAGAATCTCAGTACCCTTTGTGGATTTCCAACCCAGTTTTTGTCAAGAAAAAGAATGGAAAGTGGCGCATGTGTATTGACTTCACTAATCTTAATAAGGCATGTCCCAAAGATCCTTATCCCGTTCCTCAGATAGATCAGTTAGTGGACTCTACATCTGAGAACAAGCTATTGTCATTCATGGATGCATTTTCAGGGTACAATCAAATACAAGGAGATTTGAATGATCAATACCACACAACTTTTGTTATAGACAGAGGGATTCATTGCTATAAGGTGATGCCGTTTGGATTGAAAAATGTTGGGGCCACTTATGAAAGGCTAGTAAATAAAACCTTTGCTAGTCAAATCGACAGAAATATGAAGTACACATAGATGACATCATCGTGAAGAGCCTCGATGAAGACGCACACGTATTCGACCTTCAAGAAACGTTTTCTAACTTAGAAGCCATCAATTTAAAATTGAACCCGTAGAAATGTGTTTTTGGGGTCCGGTCCAGAAAGTTCTTAGGTTATGCCAAAAGCGAAAAAGGCATTCAGCCTGATCCGGATCAACTAAATGGTATGTTGGCTATGGATCCTCCTCAAAGCACTAAAGAAGATCAAAGACAAACCGGAAGTTTGGTTGCGTTAAATAGGTTCATTTCAAGATCATCTGACAAGTGTGCTCAATTTTTTTAAGTGTTAAGGAATGCCAAAGACTTTAATTGGTCTCCATAATGTGAGCACACCTTCCTTGAAATCAAGAAGTATTTATCTTCACCTAAGACGTTGTTCAACCTATTCAGGAGGAGAAACTTTACATATACTTAGTTGTATCGGAGTATGCAGTGAGTGTTGTGTTGGTAAGAGAAGTAGATAGTTACCCCCATCTGGTATTTTATATAAGCAAAAGTCTATTGGAAGCAGAAAAAAGATATTTAAAGTTAGAAAAGTTAGCCCTGACATTGGTAATAGCAGCCAATAAAATGAAGCCATACTTCCAAGCACATTCAATTGTTGTCCGAACATCTTTTCCTTTGAAGAATGTTCTACAAAAAGATGATATATCAAACAAAATGACCAAGTGGTCAGTCGAGCTGAGTATTTATGATATTGATTTTGCGCCTCGAACTGCAATCAAGGCTCAAGCTGTGACTGATTTCGTGGTAAAATTTCATACTGAAAAGCCCTCCGAGCAAAGGCATGTAAACTAGTCTAAAAAAATGGGTAGTCCGAACAGACGAGGGGCTAGTATAATGGGATGTGGAATCGGATTTTGTTTAACTTCTCTTTATGGTGATACTATGTATCAAGTGTATGTTTTTGTTTCAGGGCCTCTAATAATGAATCGGAATATGAAGCAGCCATAGTCGGTATAAGATTAGCCCTTATATGTGAGGAAAAAGAGTAAGATTGTTGAGTGACTCCCAAATACTTATTCATCATGCTCATGGGGTAGTTTGAAGCGAAGAAGGAACAACTGATAAATTATTTGTTGATACTAAGAGAAGTTGTTACAAGTTTTAAAAGTATCCAATACGAACATGTACCTGGACCAGAGAACATTGTGGCTGACTCTCTAGTGACCATAGCCTATTCTGAATCCTACCCATGGATTCTAACGCAAGAATGCCCCTCAACAGATTCAAACCAAGAGAAGGGTAAAAGGGATGAAGAAAGTATGAGTATATTTGTCATTCAACCCAAATACTAGAGGTTTGATATTTTTCATTTTATTTCCGATGGAAGTTTACCTCGAGATAAAGCCTTGGCTAAGAAAATAAAGTATAAGGCTCATGGTTTCCTAATATTAAGAGAAGTTCTAAGAAATATTTCAGCAAACCCCTTTTGTGCTGCTTAAGATTTGAAGAATCCCAAAATGTTCTTTCAGAATTGCACGATGGAGAAGGCTGTGCACATTGTGGCTACAAGGCCTTAACTAGAAGAGTCTTATTAGCAGGGTACTACTAGCCAACTATAATGACAGATGCCAAAGATATAGTTAAGAGATGTGATCCTTGCCATGGATATGGGAATGAAATACATGTGCCAATAGTTCCTATGTAGTCCATATCCGAACCCATACCTTTTGATAAATTGGGTTTAGATTTGGTTGGACCTCTTCCCATGGAATCCGGAGGATATCGAACAATAATAATGGCAATTGACTATTTCTCTAAGTGGATAGAAGAAAAACCCTTAGTGATAACCACTTCTAAGGCGGGTATAAAATTTATTATATCTAATATATGTTGCAGATTTGGAGTTCCCCGGAAAATCACTACAGACAATGGGCCACAATTTGATAATGAAGACAAGGAGATGTTTTGCACTTCTAGAGGAATTCAACACTGTTTTTCTTCTCCTTTCCACCCTCAAGCTAATGGGAAAGTTGAATTTGATAATCGAACGATCTTGTCAGGATTAAAGAAGCATATGGAGGGTGCTGCAGGAAAATGGCCAAGTTATTTGCAAGAAGTATTGCGAGCTTACCGAACTACTGCCCAGGCTGCTACACAAGAATCCCCTTTTTCCCTCGTGTATGGGATGGATGTGATCACCCCCATCAAAACTACTTTACCATCCTTCAAGATCCAAAACTATTCCAAACATGCAAATGATATGGAAGTTAGGAATTAGTTGGACTTGATTGAAGAGAAAAGGGTCAATGAATATTTAAGAACAAACACACTATCAGGGTTTAATAAGAAGAAGATTTGCATCCAAGGTTAAAATAAGAGAGTTTCTATTAGGAGACAAAGTCTTAAGAAAGGTCTTTTTGCATACTAAAGAAAAACAGTTTGGAAAGTTGGCTCCAAACTGGGAAGGTCTGTATGTGGTATGTGAAAAATCAAGCCATATACATATAAACTTCGAGACAACGAGAGCAGAGTTTTGAAGCATCCATGGAACATTGAACATCTCAGGTTGTATTTATAATAACCTTATCATATAAATATTTACCTTCTCATGTGTAAATATTAGGGGGGCATACTCTTTTCCACCCCGGTGGCACGGGGAGGTTTTAATAAGGTGTCCGGTTTTCTTTTTAAATCAATAATATCTTATACCTTCTTAAAAATTCTTGTGATTAGCATGAGGAGATCAGATAGATTGAATACTTATTAAACACCTCTAGCATGAGGAGATCAGATACATTGAATACTTACTAAACACCCCTAGCATGATGAGATCAGATACATTAAGTACTTATTAAACACCACGACTCTCAAATGAAGTATCTATGAGACGACCGAATTTACTAAACACTTAATCGGATTTATTAAACGCTCAAAGTCATTCAACACTATCATGCTTTAAAATGGAATGTTGTTAAACTAATTAAATAATTCGGAAATATTAAAAACCACTTAACATTAGCCTTAAGAAGAAAAAAGAGTTCGTGCAAAAGAAAGATTTGACATTATAACTTGATCGGAATGCATCCAATCTACAACCTAGAAAATGACTTGGCCATCCAAGGAACTTGGTTCATAAAACAAGGATTGAAAAAACATAACAAAATTCCTTGGCTTTCCAATGACTTTAATCTAAACACAAAATAACATTATAACCTTAGGGCTTGTTCCCTTCGGTTTTTTCATTACCTCCATCTTCATGGGGACTCTTAAGTTCAGCACTTGAGCTTTTATCAGTTCATTCACCAGAATCATCTCCACTTGAATAACTATTCTTATCACCATCCACCATGGTATGTAAATGTATTTCCTCGTATGGTACGTATTTTCACAAAGGACCAAAGGTCCTCTTTGGAAACGTTTTATGGATTAATAAAACCATGTTTGATTGACCCCTCCTCTCTTTTTTCCAGAGAATTCACCACCCCAGCAACATACTTGTCTATGGCTACACCTATCTCTTGAGCCTTGCTATCCTTTATGGATTCATTCTCTTTCTCTTTTCCGGAGAGAGCTTTTTCTAGCTTCTCTTTCTCTTAGGTTAATGCAGTAATTGTGTAGGTACTGGTAGTTTATATCTCTTTCAAGGCTTTAATTTTATTGGAAGAATTGGTTTGCAAGGTGGAGTATTAGGTTTGAATCTCCTCTTGAGCACTCTTGGAATGACGCAGTTCGGTAGCCAATTCCTCTTTCTATTTATTTTTAGCCTCAATTTTGTTCAGAGTAGTGGTGAGATCGGTAGTCAAATTCTATTTTGATGTGGTAAGAGTACCAATGTTTGTAGTTTGCTCCCTGACCTGCCTCTCCAAATCCACTATTGGCCTAATAAAACCCAAAATTGCATGGCCTAAAGTGTCATGTTCTCTTGACACTTCGAAATATTCTCCATTATAAATAACGGCGTTGGGAATAGTGGACTGAGGGAATGATCTAAAATCATCCTTGTCCAGGTCACCGAAATACATGTTGCAAAACTCTTCCAAGTTAACATATCCCTTGTTAGATGGCTGGTTACCTCTGACCCTAAGTTGCTCTTGTTTTACTTCTTAACTCTTCGGTCATCACCTTCCTTGGGCCTTTTATGACCTTTCTTCTTGACCTGTAGAGATTGATCCGATTCCCCAGTTTCCCTGACTATTGCAGCCACAACCTTCAACAAAATAGAATTTATCCCTTTAGGATTCTCCAAACTGGCTGCTTTGGGGTTTTGAGGGAGGTGGGTCGGTTCCAGTCTTCTTCTTCTTCATTTTGCCTAGATAGCTAGGGGCTTTACTCCGAACTGGTAAGTACATCTTGTCATCCTTTCCCTCTGTCATCTTTAGTATAACATCCGCTGGAGGGGGAGTAGTCAATTGTTCCCAGGTAAGGTCTCTACTTCCAATAGATTTCCATAGATGAGATCTCAACATGTTTCCCGAAGTAGAATAGTTGTGGATAACAAGCCCCCATGTTTCTATTCCATACTGGTTCAATTTGGCAAAGGTAGCTTTTCCATCCTCTAAGTGCTCAGGAAACATTTTTGAAAACACTGCAAGATAAATACGATAATTAGTTTGGTCTAAATGATAGAAAGTTAAATATAATTGAAAGAATAAAAGAAATGCTACCTGAGCTCCTCCAATACGTAATCAGTTGGCTCAGATTTATTTGATAGTTGATCTTTTTGTCATTCTCCGAGGCTCCACTAATGAACAAAAATTGGGTCCTCCATGGTTTCTCAGCCTCTTGCAGGTCGTTCACCACCTGCAGTCATTTCCCATGTTATAGTGATAAATGGGGATCTGGTGGTTCCTACATAAACCGACAATATCAACGAATTGCTCCATGGGCAAAGAAATTTTAAATAGCATGGAAGCGATGATGCTGGCTAGAAGGGTGTACCATGCATTGAGACTCAGCTGACTAGGGAAAAGTTTAATCAGAGGGAAGTACCGAAGTACTTCCGGGTCCATAGATAAACGAAGTCCCTAGTTCAGCACCGCGGTGTATACAACCAGTTCATTGACCTTGCAGTCTAAATGAGTCTCCGGAGTAACTGGAATCCTAATTTTGATAGACTCTGGGAAGCCCCACCGTATCCGAATCCGATCTAGTTCAGCAGTGTGTGTACACGTAATTAATTGTTTGAAATACCAACAAATACTTCGCCTTTACCTTATGAAGATTTGGCCCAATTTTCCCTTCTAAACACTCCATGAATGATTCGTTATTATGCATCCCTCCTTTTTCCCTTTTGGACCCAACTATTACGGTATTCTCAGTCTGTCCGGATGTTCCAGTGGGGTGTCCTCCCCAATATCCTCCATGACTTCCTCGCTTATAGTTAATTGTTGATCAGTCAACTTACAACTATTGGCCTCTTTTTCAGTTTGAGTGGTCTTGTCGAGGAGAGACGTGTTATCCAGATTTATTGAGGATTGGGCAGTAGGTTTTAGTGGATCCGAACAGACATTTTTGGATGAAGAGGGATTTCTTTTAGATTTGGAGAGTCGAGTATCTCTCCGAGGCGTGACCTCTTTGGTATTTGATCCCATGGCTATAAAAGATGAGGGCTTCCTAACACTTGAAACAGTTTTTCTCGTAGGAGAAGAATCTAAAGACGCTTGAACTAAAGGTTCAGATTATAGAGATGATAATGTAGGAATGAGAGAGGGTTCTCGCGTTACCGATGTTCGAGATGATAATGTGCTTTTATCAGATTTTGGAACCGCTGGCTAACTACTCCACCAGGAGAAACCGAGAGTCCGGCTGCGATCCATGCCTCCTGTCTTGCCTCCTTTTTTGCTCTCTCTAAATCTGATAAGTTCAACCAACCCCCTTAAATCAAAGCTGTTCTAGCAGTGAACATATAACTTTTTAAAGACAGAGGAAAATAAAAAAAATAAGCTTTCTCTCTCTATGAAAATTTCTGGTTATGAGAAACTAAAAAATAAAATAAGCATAAAAAAAGTTAAAACCACTTGAGTGTTACTTTTGGGGAAGAAGAAACGGTTCGAATAATGATCAGGGGCTATTAAGGCTACCATAATTACTTTTTGAAAATAGGTACAACTCCCAAGAAAGAAAAACGACTGAGAGGTCCAATCAAAACGTGACACGTGTCAAATTCCATTTTTCTGACCGTTTGTTTCTCATTTACAAAAGGAAACCCCTCTGAATCCGGTCAGGGTCCTTCATTCTTTAAACCCTTTAGATCCGATCCGGTCAGATATTTTTGGAAGGACACTCCTATGAAAACCAGAGGGTCAGTTCGGGTATATCTTGAACCACACAAACTAAGAACAGTCCGACCAGTTAATTACGTGACTCAGTTGTGTGCTAATATTGAACCGGATCCAGGATATGACCACCTTCATTTAAGAGGTTGGACTTTTTCTAAAAACATTAAATACAAGCATACACCTCTTTTATCTTATTACTCTCCATCCAAAAAATAAGATTTAACTCACGAACTTCCTAAAGTACCCTCCAACTACAAATTATCCTTACCAAATAGTAATGCATAATTAGTTATAAAAACATAATATCAGCACATAAACAATAGCACAAACACAAAATCAAGTTTGGAGCTACTATAATTCTTTTGATTCTCGAGAATATTGGATAGTTTATTACAAAAACACAATTTCAACCACAAACAATACAACATACACAAAATCAAATCAAAAGATACATCATGTCAATTATTTGCAAAAAATAATGCATGACGAGTTGCAAGAACACAACATTAACGCAAGAACTAACACATAATCAACTCCAAAACTACTATATGTCTTCAAAATATTAATTAATCTAGAAAATACAATGTCCAACATAATAAACAACCAATTTAATAAACATTAGAGCCAACACAAATCAATTATAACTGGCGTATGTCATGTAATTGTGAGAGACATTGTATTATTAGTTACCAAAACATAATACCAACTTATAGATAACTTAACCAAGTTATCTTGAATTAGTTCATGTAGTAATCATAAATAATTGTTTAATTATATCGTTGTAAAACATAATTCCAACACACAAATAACACACCAAAGGCAAGATCAAAACATAAACTATTATACGACCTCAAATTTTGAAAAGTTAAATAGTTTAAAATTAACTAATTCAAAACCTATTACAACTTATATTTGAAAAAACAAATTCCATATGAATTATAAAAACATCAAATCAATAGGGATTTAGACTTAAAATTAATTATAAAAAGGTATTGAAATTTTAGAAATTAGTAATATAAATTCAATAAAACCTTAAAAAATCAATTATGTGATATATAAATTCAAAATATTTAGACACGCATACAAATTCAATGTAATAGATTATATGATTTAAGCATTTCTCATTTATTTATTTATATACGGATCAATATTTTGAATGATGATTTTTATTTTTGACTTTTTTCTATAAAAAAACTAATTTATACCTTTTTTAATTAAATAATTATAAATATTGATTAACAATAATTCTTTTAAACAATAGTTTACTTCAATCTATAACTAATTATAAATATTTTATTTTAATTAATCAATAAAAAAGTTGCACCTCATAAACTATAAATTAATTTTAAGATTTTAAAAATAAACAATTTTATTGATTAAATTTTTTAATATATTAATTAAAACATTAAAAATCAAAAATTTAAATTAAGAATTAAGAAATTATTTATTTTTAAGTTACTAAACAAGATTAATTAAGAGATAAAAATTTATTAATATTATTAAAATCAAACAAGATCCGCAAACATCATATGTTCTTCTTACTGGAACTAAATGAATAAATATCAATGATTACGGAGGACAAAATATAAATCGCTAACATGAAGTTTGAATTTTTCAAAACATAGTTTTTTATTTATTTTTATAAGAAAAACTCTTCTATATTTTTATTTAATGATTAACAATAATTATTCTATATTTTAAAATTAATTATAAATATCTTATTTAATCTTGTGAATTAATCTAATTTTTTCATGTAAGAACAAAATAGATCCTCATCCCATACAATCTTTTCAAGGAGTTTGCATATAGTAATATTGTTCAAGCTGAGTATCTTCAGACGAATATCGAATGACTAATATTTCCACAAAACCACAAAATACAATTGAAAGTTTGGTAAAAACGAGGTCCATTTAAGAGAAGATAAAATTAGTTGAGTTTAAAACATAATAATCAATCATCTGAATTAATTAATTGGTTAAATGTTTTAAATATATATTTTTTAAAAGCTAATTGATTAATGGATTAGAATTTAAATAATATATTTAAAATGTAAAAGTATTAATAAGTTAAAAAAATAGATTTGGTTTGACTTTTTTTTTGAGATATTAAAAAGTGTGGTTTAAAGTTTTTAATCAATACGAAAAATAATAGTAATTATTTTAAAAATAAAAATAAATAAATTTATCTGATAAAATTAATAACTTGCGGAGTAAGTTGACTATTTCATCTATTTAAATGCAATAAAGCAAATTCAAAAGTCAGTTTAGTGTGAGATTGATAATTTAATCAAATTTGTTAAAATGATTGTTTTATTGTTTTTAGAAAATGTTAAGAACCAACATTATTTTATTTAAAGGATTGATCTACATACTATTGGTCAATGCTGAAAATACTGCATTAATAAAGTAAGAACTACCTTTATTACGGAACAAAAATAATATTTTTTTACTTATTATGAAACGAAAATAATATATATTAATTAAAAAATATTGTTTTGTGATTAAACAAAACGCTAATACAAAAACAAAAGGTACATGGAAGATGAATTCAGAACATTATTTCTATAGTTTATGTGATTTAGATAGTGGCGTCGAATAAAATTCTCCCATTTAACCTATATCTCCCGCTATCTCTAGCAACATGGTTCATTCAGACAGAAAGCTAATAGCTTTCTTCGACTTGGAGACTACAATTCCCACCCGTACGGGCCAAGGTTACGGTATACTTGAATTTGGTGCCATCCTGGTGTGTCCGTGGAGACTAGTGGAGCTTGAGAGCTACACCAGCCTAGTCAAACCGACTGATCTGACCCAAATCACTTCTTTGTCGACGCGGTGCAATAGCATCACTCGTGAAAATGTGGAATCGGCCCCTTCCTTCTCCGATATTGCTGATAAGGTCTTCGACTTACTCAATGGTTGGATCTTTTTCTTTACTCTTAATACTAGATTAAAGTTAGATTTTGGTAGATTAAAGATTTTAGTACAAAAAAATATAGTCATGTGAAATAAATAATAATACCACTAACATGTTCATTGGAGATAATTTTCATTAAAAAAGATTACCATGTATTTTAACAGACATACGCTACATGCTCTAATGATTATTGGCCGTTTAAGATATAGATTTTGCTTTATTGCTTTTGTTGATGGAGCAGAGCTCAATTTTCGGAGATGTATAGGCTAGACTTTTGAGAGAGTCAACTGTAGTATCAAATGACTTAATAGTTTTTTTAATCTTTTTATAGGACGGATTTGGGCAGGGCACAATATACGTAGATTTGATTGTGTAAGGATAAGAGAAGCCTTTGCAGAAATTGAAAGGCCTCCACCTGAGCCTCTGGACACCATTGATACATTGGTTTTACTGACCAAGAAGTTTGGAAGGAGAGCAGGAAATATGAAGGTATCAAAAACCAAAAAAAAAGAGTGTTATTTTGCTAATGTACAAATTATAAATTGCTTTATATTTTCATTACTCTCGCAGCTGGCTTCTCTGGCTACTTATTTTGGGCTTGGGGAGCAAACACACAGGTATGTGTGCTAGTAGTCTTCGTTGAATTACTCAACTCACCTATTCTTTGTACTTACTCCTTTATTTTAACTTGCTTTGTTTTTCAGGAGCTTGGGTGATGTAAGGATGAATTTTGAAGTTCTCAAATATTGTGCCACTGTTTTGTTCTTGGTATGTCAATTTTCTAGTTCCTTTAACATAGAGTCGTTTGTGGAAAAACTTTTAAGTTCTTGCTTTGGTTTGCTTTGTGAGTCTGATTTATGTGACTTTATGTCTATTGGTTTGTAGATTAGCATTTTTGATTTGCTTAGTGGTCCAAATGTGTGTATCCCTTCGGTGTTTGCCATACTTAGACACACTATTAACCTCTAATAAATGAAAATTTACATGTTATAGGAGTCGATCCCGGGGCTATTTGGGGAAAATAACTGCGTTTCCCCAACAACTACTACGAATAGACGCAGCAATCGAAAATTATCTCCAGTCAAGGAGCATGAGGAATCAACCTCGAAAGTTCAAAGGGATGGTGGTATGAATAACCAAGTCTCTGGTGTAGAAATCAACGTGGTCAGCCCCAACTCGAGCACACCGTCTTCGAAGCATATTGCAGCTTTTATGAAACTTTCTACTGAGGAGAGTGCTTCTGATCTGGATGCACCGTCTGCACCTCAACCAGATCCATTCGACTTTAGCCAACTAATGAAATTTTTCACCCTCCAGGGAAATGACATAGTGGAAGAAAATGTTGAGACACATTTCCCAGAGATGCCTATCTCAGCAGTTGTTTCCGAAGGCTGCAGTGGCTTCGCAGGATTTTTAGAGCCCGATGAAGTTATCATTCCTAGTATAACAGCAGCTTATTTCCCATTTATCCGTTTTGTCCCATTCTTCCGCGGTAGCCAAAGAATAAAGCTGTTGCACAAAAATTCCCCTCTTCAGCTTTATTGTTCTCAACTGAAAGTGCGGTTTGGTGTAAGTACAAAGTACTTCGATTTCGCCGGCCGACCAAAGTTGAGTATTGTTGTTGACATCTCTCCAAATTTGTCAAAAGTTCTCGATGCATGTGATGCTGTTGCACAGAAGTTATCTGTCGAATCAGGTAGCAGCTCTGACTGGAGACCTGTTGTTAGCAGGAAAAATGGCTTCTTAAACCACCCTACAGCAAGATTAAAGTAAGTTCTGATATGCGCTTCAAATATGTTTTATAAAGTTCCGGTTATGGGTCGCACTAAATCTGAATCCCTCAGATTGTTTTGGATCAAATACATGTTATAAAATCAACCTATGTTTTTTCGATTACAGCATACCATTAGTGGTAGATGGAGAGACAACCCAGTACGCCACTGAGATACACCAAAGAGATTCTTCGGGCGCCACGCAAAAGCTTTTTTTCAGTAAATTCGATGCAGCTGACCTTGAAGTCTTGCTCACTCGTGGAACATTTGTAGATGCATTCTTCTCCTTGGACCCATATGAGTTTCAACGGAGTGCAGGAATTCGACTTGTAGCAAAAAAGATTGTTCTTACTTCCCAGCAACAAAGGGTTTAGAGTTCGATTAAAGTTCTCCATAGTTGTCTATTTCACATGGTAGAAAGAAACTTATTTGTCTATGTGAACAACTTATTTGTTCTTATCTTTTAGTTCACATGGTGGATATTCCGATATGCTGCCGATCCAGGATTTGAAATTAGGGGTGCTAAACAAAATTTTCAAACCATGTAATTTGAAACTTAGGTTTTCTATTTCAAATTTCGTTTTTGGAAAAATATGATTTTTTGATTTGTAAGATTCTTTTGAGATGAATTCTAGTCGAATTTTATTTCGAGAATTGATATAAGATTCTCTAATACGTTGGCATAGTCTCGGATCACTTCGGATTAAATTCTACACTATCAACGTTAGGTCTTATATATGAACAGTCAGATCATGATGAATTATATTATTAGGGTCTGGTGCGCATGGGCCCCGGTTAATGAGCATTTAATAACTTACTTTTTAGTGAAATCAATGTGTTTTTTATACTTACAATAAAGAGTAAAATTTATAGACAGAATTACCCTTCTACTTAATAAAACATACTCAGTCTTTGATTTAGATAAAAGAAAATCATATACTGTACTGTTGTTTTAGAATTAAAAATAATATATATATATTTTTTAAATTCAAAAATAAAAGTAATTTTAGAAACTTCATTTTTGAAATTTAAAAAACACTATTTTATTTCTTTATAAAAAAATCAGTTTCTTTTTTTCATTAAAAAATATAAGTTGTTTTTACAACGGTTTTGTTTTTTTAAAACAAGTTTTTTATAAAAAATATATAAAAAAAATAAATATTTATTTTAAAAAATATTATATAGAACTGATTTTTAAAAATAATTTAGAAACTGATTTTTTCAATTTGTATTTAGAAATTTCAAAATAAAACTGACTTAAAATTAATTCAATAAAATTATATTAAAATATATTTTCTAAATTTTGTTTTGAAAGGAAAAATAAAATACTATAAATATATTAATTAGATAAAACATTATAGGATTTACCAAAAATACTCTTCAAAAATAAAAATAATTTAACAATGATTAATAAAACTTAAGTTTGATAAATAATATATTAGTACTTAATTAAATAAAAGATTGCAGTATTTAGGTAGATACTACTCTTTAAAGTATAGTAATATTCTAAAAGGATAGTTATGTCCATATAAAAAAACCTATAAAATTATCATTATTGCTGCATTTGAAAATAGTCTAATAACCAATCAAAAGTCGACATTAAATGTCCATTAACTCCACTAACCGGTGCCATGGGCACCGGTTAGCAAAACCCATATTATTATTACTCATCGTTGTACAAGAAAAAAAGAAGAAATTTTATTACAAATAAAAATATCTTATTATATACAAAAGTAATATTTAACAATAAATATTCATATATTATTTTTAAATGAAATTCAAACAATTAATATTTAAAAAATATTTAAAAGATACATAAATATAAAGTCAATAATTGGAAATAAAATCAAATTTGCTATATAAAGATATTTTTTAAATAAAAAAATTATATAAAAAATATATGGATATATTATAAGCGGTTATTAGAATGAAAAACCACAATAAAATTTGGAATAATTTATTGACTTACAAAATCAACTTCTAATCTTTTGAACTATAATTTATAAATATATCTTCCTTAAAAATAGGCATTAGTTAAAGTACTTGGCTTGAAATTTTATCCACTTTTTTAGCTTAACAATTTCCTTTTTACAATAGTAATAGTTAAGATATTTAGATTAAAATTTTATCAAATTTTTTAATTTAACAAACTCTTTAAAAATTTAAAAATAGGCATTAGTTATAAATTTAGCTTAATAAAATTTTATCCAACATTTTCACTTAAAATTAAGCATTATAGTCAACTTTTTTTTAAAAAAAAAACTATTTATTATTCCAAATTAAAAAAATAATGCCTACCTTTAAAGAAAACTATTTTTAACCAAAAAAACTAATATTTTAGTACTAGGGGAGCTCAAGCCCCCCTTGCCCCTTAATACATCCTTCGGTGATTCCAATTGACGTCTTCATATATTATTTTTTGCGTGTTTTGCAATATTCATAGAACCAGATAAAAAGAAACAGCAAATATAAATTTTCCAACTGAAGTATAAACTTAAATAGCTGTATAGCTTTTCTACTATCGTGTATTATTTGGATCATTCGATGTCAAAACTGTCTGCCATGGATTTTTTATTTTGTAAAATTTATAAATTTAGTCCGTTTGACTTGCAAAATCTATAAATTTAATCAATGGGAAAAATATATTTTTTTGCGTAAAAAAAACAGATTAGTTACAGTGAGAATAACTTAGTCAATATTATTTTGTGCAAAACTGACCATGAAAATGAACAAAAAATTTCCAATATTTTAAGTACTCATAGATGATCTGGTAGACTAATTTTATCCAACGCAATAGTCCACGAACTGTGAACGGACATTTGAAAGTTTAAGGACTATCTGCCACCAAACGCGATAGTCGATGAACGATGTCTTCGATGCATACTTCTATGACTACACTTATTTTATCCTGCTGTTCAGTATTTTTAAACTTTATATATCATTCCAATATTTAGTTTAACTAAGCTCTTATGCATCATTAATTTTTTTTAGGTAGCAACAGTTATGTTATCGAATTAGTCGATTAATATGTTAACATTTTAGGGGTTTGAAGTTGATATTATATTACTTGAAATAAGTTTAAGCATACTTACCATGGTTCTCAAGTACATCAGAGACCATACAGATCTTCAACACATCGCTGTAATCTAATCTTTTATCACTTAATCTATGATATTTTTTATACGTTTGATAATATTTTGTTGAATGTTTCAGAATGGACTTAAGATGGTGCAACTGCTCATCTTGTTAAACCTCTTGTTACTGATGATTTACTTAATCTCAGATGCATGCTTGGACAAAACACATCACGGTAAGAGCGAGTATTCTTATTTAAAATATGGGCTTTTGCATGTTTATGAGTTCCTATTACTTTTGTAATGTTTTCTTTTGCAGGTCTAATTACAACTTAAAATATAATAGGCTCTACATGTGCAATTTTTATTTTATACTCTTGTCTACTTTGAATGCAAAAGAAAATACCCCTAAAGTTCTATTGATGATAAACTAGATATATTAATAAAGACCCAAACCATTACATATTGAGTACTAATCATTTATTAGTGTGCTAATATTTTGAATTTATAATAGTTCTTCTCAAACTTATAATCACGGGTGTAGGCAGGACCAAAATATTATAGTGTCCAGGATTTTATGGTTATTAAACTACTTTAGTATTTTGAACTTCACTGGTATCAAACTAGGAGATATACTGGCATGGTTTGTGTGGGTTGATAATGGTGTATAATATAAAATGTGAATATAATCATTGCATAATTTCTAAACATACAACATTATACATAAAAAAAGAATTTTCAAAGTCGTCTACTGAATTCTGAAATTGTGTTTACACTGGTGTGTGTATATATATAAGTTTTAGCATGTAATAATTACATATAATAATTATAAATTATTTTATTTAGCATACTATAATAATATGTAATTATATTCGGTACTATAATTCGTATAATAATTACATATTATTCTTTTAGATTTGCTCCGATTAAACTCCCTCTTATTAATTTTAAAAAAAATCCAATCCAAGAAAATTATTTAGTCACTTGGAAAATAGCAGCTATAGACAAGTTGTTGTAGACTAACTTGATACTAAGTGACATAGAGGATCTCCAAGCAGATTGGAGAATTTCAAGATACAGCAACATCCAATTTTCTATTGTTTCTCTCTCACACTGAGAAGATTATTCATGGTTTCATAGTAAGGCAAGGATGTTCTCGAGCTAATCTGCACTGGTAGCAATAGAGAATCTTCTTCTTCCCTTCGAGCATGCAGTGAGTTCCAACTTCATGGATTGAATAGAATTTGAAATTGAAGGATTTGATATTGAGCTTCAATCCAAGGAGATACCAAAAGAGAAACTTCAGATCATCAGAGCTACAGTCTGATTTTTTACCCGTCTCAAAGATCGAAGCAATGGTAGATACCTGAAATAAGAAATAGATTAGTGACGTCAAAGTAAAAGAGTTTGCTTATGAAGTTTAAGAAGAATGGAGAGAAGAATAAATAGTTAATTCGAGCCGCTGTAGTAATTGGCGATACTGAAGTGCAGTAATTGAGAATTCCAGGAGTAACAGTAGATTAGTTTCTGATATAGCCCATTCAGATGCTTTCCAGAAATATGATGGCCGAGAGGGTAGGGGGAGAGTTGATATTGGTGTAATTGTTTTTCATCTTACACTTTTGAGTCCATTTAGCCAGCCAGTCAGCTGCACTATTTTGGACTCGACTGATGTATTTAATTGTCATTGAAGGCATAATCAAGCTTCTACAACATTTTAAGATTTTCTCTAAAGGTTGAGGAAATTTTCCCGATCCAGGAAGTTAATTAGGATCTCAAAATCCGATTCCAGATCGACATTGAGGTAGCCTCGCTGAGAACAAATGACCGAGCTTTCCAAAAAAGCTCAGGCTTCAGCTCTAATAGGATGAAGCTTCCCATAAGGACTGCGAGTTCCCGACAGTAAGGTACCATTACTATCTCTAATAATTGTAGCTTCGCAAGAATCACCGTTAGGAAGAGTAGAGCCATCTAAGTTTACTTTGAGTCTATTAGACTTAGGGGGAATCCAGCAGAGATATGAAAGATTCTTGAATTTTTTTGTATAGTTAATATAACGAAGTTCAGATCTTAAGTTGTAGAATATAGACCAATGCTTGGTAGACAAAAGCATAGCGTGATTAATTCCAGATACTATGTTAGTATATTGAATGAAGCATATAACCCAGCATATAATTTGGACTTATTTCTTAAAGTTAATATATTGAACTTTTATCTTGGACTTATTTCTTAAAGTCCAAATAACCCAGCATATAATTTGGGGGAAGAATTAAAGCATATAAAATTGAATGGAGGCTAAAAAATAAAAATCAAGTTTAATATAATGTGGGTATTTTTTAAATTTCAGTTAAAATGTAACTAGGATTATGTAATTTAATAATAATAAATTTTAATTTTAAATTATATTTTTCAAAATTAACAAATTTTATATTCATTTAAAAACTTAGTCGTATAAATTTTTAACTATTTTCGTTGTGGCTTAAGTAAAATGATCGTTTAACTTGTATAAAAATGTGTTTAATGTGGGAAGAAAAATAAAGTTTTCACTATATACTTATTGATACTTTTGTATATATAGATTTAGTAAGTTCTATAGATTCCTCATTTTCTATTTGAACAAATTTTGGTATCGTCTCTGAATTAGCTTGACCTTGCTTCCACCTCTTAAAAAACCCTTCACCGATTGAAACTTTTTTTGAGAGAATTGTTTTTATTTAGCCAAAGAGAAAATAGTATAAATAACAAGAAACATGATGCTAGAGTTATTGGTATGTTTTGTCGAATAAAAAAACCCTTATTTTGCTTCAAATTGATTCAAATTGCTTCAAATTTCCCATTTTAATATATTATGTAATAACCCTATTAGTAATTTCAAGGTATGTATGAAATACTAATATATTTCAATTGGAAGGGAGAACAAATTTGACTCATAATATCCAAATTTCTGAGAGTTTCATGCTTCCAAAATTGTTGCTTAATTGAATTTGGAAAGAATTAACCATCTATATAAACTTTGAAAGTTATATTTTTATTTGAGAATATATAAACTTGTGAATGACTATAAGTTTTTCCTTTGCATTTAGTAATAATGTTTCATATAAATGATCTTATTTATTATGAACTTAGTAGTGTTGGTATTTCCATTAGCCCATTAAAGTTTGATAATTATTTAATACTTTTATAACTAAGATTTCACCAACTCCCCACTCGGCGTCTTCAAATGAGAATTTTTTATCGCACCGAGAGAGAGTCAATATGTAAGAAGTTTCATGGGGATTATTGAAAATGGGATTTTTCTTGGACATAAATATTTCTATATCAGAGAGGAATATTACTCCATATGAAATGATGAATGATAATTCCATCTAATGTTGACATGTGATTCCATAAAGAAGGAGAAACCAATTTAGATGCTTTGTTAGAAGAATTAATTATATTCACCTCTATCTTTGATATTGGGCTTCGAATCCTCCTAAGATAGAGAAATTTTAGATCTTTTTAAGGTAATTTCCATGTGTCTTAGCCCACTTTATGAGAATATTTGGAGGATATTAATGAGCGTCATTATTCTATCATAACACATGTATACAAATTTTAAGACTCGTCATTTCTCAGCCTAGGCTAAAATTTCTAATGGGAAATTAACTATTTCTTCCATTTTATTACCAGATTCGGTTCTGGTATCCGTGCCAATCCTTTAAACTCTGAAAAATGGAAAAATAAATTTATGTATAACTAGAACGAATGGGATGCGACTAAAGAAGAAAAATACAACACATGTTCTCGTGTATAGATTTTAGTATGTGAGTTTTTCTATTATTTACTTGCTTTTTATTTACATTTTCGTTTTTGTTCATTATTATTATTATCTATTTTTATCGTTGTGTCTATTTTATGTTTGAGTACATGTTTGTAGGTTAGGCTCCGTCATGCCTTGAAGGAGTATGTCAAGATTCTCAAGGAGGTCGTACCATACTCTTATAATTACCAAGCCATCATGACGCCTAAGGATTTCATAGGTTGTGGTATGTTTCCTAAAACTGTCAATATTTTTGAGGCTTGTACCTAGGACATTCCAGCCAAGACTATATTTTAAGGAAGTTCCCTACTTGTAGAAACTTTGACCACTAATGCTCATTCCAACTCCCCTAAGACTCATTACTGAAAAAGAAAAATATTTTCTTGTGAAGCAAAAATCTGTTAGGTTGTTTTTTTAAGGTTTGAAGTGCCTAAATTTTAAGTTACTAGAAATTATTCATCTTCCTTCGTAGATCTGAATATGTTGTCCGAAGAAAACACTTGTAACCTTTTTAAAAGATAGGTTAATAATGATTTTTCTACCAATGTTCATGGAAATTGGGTAATGAAGTTTTGGTTTCAATGACTTTATTTTCTGAGAGTTTGAATGTTAATACTTTGGTATTTCACACTTTAACCATTGATCCGAACCTATTTTCTCATATTTCTAATGTCATGGAAACAAACTATCATTCCCCATGCATATATTTTAGAGCTAGTTACATTTTCAGTTGTTGTTCCTTATAGTCATATAAACCTTGTATTCATAGTTAAACCTTTTGATGCTAAATATGTTAATGTTGGAGATGTGTTTTTTGAAATGGATTTTATTTTTTATCATAATATTCTTTATTTATGACTAGAGGTGTTATTATATCTAAGGATGACTGCCAAGATAAAAGAAAGTCTTATGTTGGCCAAACACTCAAAGAAGGAGAGGGCTTGGCAAGCCTAACACTATCATTAATTTTTTTTATATGAATGAATATTCATTACCTCCTGGAAAAGTCGAACCATGCTTCGACGTTTGGTGGAATTGGTTAATAAAAATCAAGAAAACTAATAAAGTAAAAGTAAAATAATTTCAACTAGCATGCTATCATTGTTCTTACCAGATAGCATAGTTGTCTATTGAGTAATATTATTTTATTAAGTAGGTGTATCGTTCAGGATACCTAGTGTCAAGATTATTGCATTTGCTCCTCCTAGAACTATCACCGGCGACAAGATTGGAGCTCGATGACAGAAGATTGAGAAAGGGGAAGTGGAGAAACCAGCTAGGGTTTTGAAGTGCAAACAGGCTTACTCCACTTCCACTAGAAACGATTTCTCTGAATGTCATCTAAACTAGTGCTCTCCACCTTGGCATTGTTAGGGTCAAGACTTGGGTGAGTCCCAAGAGACAAGCATGTATGGTCTATTAATTAGCCTCATCACATGTTGAAATGTCTTGTCACACCTTTGGTCTAATTAAACACACATGCAAAAAAAATAGCAATATGTATAAAATCTGAATTGTAACAAATTATACCATGTCTTATATAATGTCCTTGTAACTATAAAGAATCTCACAACTATACTAACTGCATATAAATGGCAACAATGTGTAACAAAGAATTCAATGAAACAAAAAGAATAAAAATTCTAATCGTAAATTCTCTAGCATTCACAAATGTTACATGGTATTACAGCAGTCAGGCCTTCAATGACTAATCCTGAATCTCCTTCCCTTAGATGTGACTCACTTGAATCTGTTCTTCTAAGCAGTCTCTCCAGCAGTACCAAAAATCTGCACCTGCATACAATGAACAACAACAACAACATTCACAATGTTAGAATTAATAGGATCAAATATCTATCGTGGAAGACGATGGTTCTACCTATGGTCAAGGGAAACAAGTTAGGAGGATATATCATAGCGGATAAAACTTGTCTTGTCAAATTCATTACTAACTCTGGAGGTAATGTCACTGAAAATCCTGAGCATGAGGAATGGGTCGCTAATGACCAACTTCTTTTGGGCTGGCTTTACTCCACCATGAGCCCTAAAGTAGCAGCTCAGTTGATGGAGGAAGAGACCGCAAAGGATATCTGGGAGGGTTCTAGCAGACTTTCTGTCTCACAAATAAAGCCAGAATCACTTACTTTAAATCTGAGTTTCAAAGAACTCGTAAAGGTAACACTTCTATACTCAAGGCTACAAACTCAGAAGTCTTAGTATATATGTACTAAGAGTCTATTGGTAGGCAGTGGTAAAAAACTTCCTATAAAACATATTGGCAACTCTAATCTCTATTGTAGTATTAAAACACCTATTGCTCTTACAAATGTCTTACATGTGCCTTAAATTAACAAGAATTTGTTGTTTGTGTTTCAACTTACTAATCATAACAGGGTGTTTTTTGAGTTTCATAGTGGTTTTTGCTTTGTAAAGGACAAGGAAACAAGGACTATTCTTCTCAGAGGGACATTTGAGAATGGGTTGTATAGTCTGGATAACTATCCGAAGTCATAAGGCATGCATCTCTTGGGTCACCTCAAGCTTATCTTTCTGTTATTCAATCTGTTGTATCTAATTCCCCAAAAGATGGATGGCAGAAGAAGCTTGGCCATCTATCTCTAAACACTCTTAATTCTTTTTTGAAACTTTGTAATTTGAATTCTATTGGAAAGAATGAAATCAGTTTTTGTGAGGCTTGCCAATTAGGCAAGTCTCACAGTTTACCATACTCCGTGTCTAGTTCCTATGCAAGAAATGTTCTGGACCTCATACATATAAATGTATAGGGTCCATCTCCTATTCTTTCTACAGAAGGGCACATATTTTATGTCATTCTTCTTGATGATCACTCAAGATTCACTTGGTTCTACCCTTTAAAGCATAAAAATCAGGTTTTTAACACATTGAAAAACTTCAAAACACTTGTTGAAAAACAATTTTTAAAGGTCTATTAAGATAGTCCAGATTTACTGGGGTGGTGAATACAGACCACTACTTTCTTTTGCTAAGGAACATGGGTTCATCCTAAGAAGTTCATGTCCATACACCTCAGCCCAAAATGGTAGGGTTGAAAGAAAGCATAGACACTTGGTTGAAACTAGGTTAACACTTCTGGCTTAGTCTGGTTTACCTTATAGGTTTTGGGATCACTTCTTTGAAGAAAAAAAAACTTTTCTGATCAATAGAATCCCCACTGCTATTTTACTTAACAAATCACCCTATGAATTGCTATTTCATAAGATACCTAATTACTATATCCTAAAACTTCTGGGTGTGTTTGCTATCCCTGCCTAAAGCCATATCAATCTCATAAGTTTCAATTTTACACTCCTAAATGTGTATTTCTTAAGGTATAGTCAGTATCATAAGGGTTATATTTTCCTGGGTCCTAAAGATAGGGTCTATGTATCTAGGAGTGTTATGCTCAATGAGGATGAGTTCCCATTCTTACAGGGGTCCTTTAATGGTCAACATTCTACTCTAGCTTCAGTTTACTCTCCTAAATCTTGGCTTCCTATAATGCCTAACTCTCTTATGACTACTGATGATCTACCAATTACATCAACTCAGTCTCATGTCTCACCTGAACAAACAGTCTCTCTGCCTCCTGGTTCTTCTCAAGGTAAGACTATCTCTCACACTATAAACACACCTGAAAGCCATTGTACACACTCTACGCACACCTTTTCAAACACTGATTCTCCTAATACCACTCACAACAATACTATATCTTTTCCTGTCACTAGTTCTACCACTCCGCAGTCCACAAATACCTTTCATTTCCTGAATCCCACACTCTCCATTCAACTACCATTAGCCTCCTCTGAACCCAAACAACCCCTGTCTATCTCTCTTAAAACTCATACTATGAAGACTAGTTCACAAGATGGCACTTACAAACCTCAAAATTCCTATGTTGGCTCCATGAACACTGCCAATCTGTCCACTATTGAGCCTAGAAAGTACTCAGATACTGTTGCTAGTCCTCACTGGGTTGCTGCAATGGACAATTAATACAAAGCTCTCATGCACAACAAGACATTGACCTTTGTTCCATGGTCACCTAAGCTAAATGGAGTAGTTTGTAAGTGGGTTTTCAAACTATAACATAATATGGATGGGTCAATTCAAAGACATAAGACAAGGCTGGTGGCCAAGGGGTTTCACCAAACCCATGACGTAGATTTTTCAGAGACTTTCCTGTTATCAAACTTTCTACTGTAGGGTTGGTGTTGGCTATTACTGTTTCTAAAGAATAGGGGGTGTGCCAGCTAGACATAAACAATGCGTTCCTTAATGGTTATCTCAGTGAAGATGTCTACATGACTCAGCCTATGGGGTTCAGGAACTCTGTGTATCCTACACATGTGTGCAAGCTCCACAAATCCCTGTATGCCTTAAAACATGATCCAAAAGCCTAGTACTCTAGACTGAGGGATACTCTAATCAACTGGGGTTTTTATAACTCTAGAGCTGATTGCTCTTTATTCTATTATGTCTCTCACTCAACTATTGTGCTAACTCTGGTCTATGTAGACGATATTTTGGTTACAGGGCACAAACAACATGTTTGACTCAATTCATTCACAGACGCAATGCTCTATTCTCCTTGAAGGACATGGGGCTACTCCATATATTCTTGGGAATAGAAGCTCATCGTGACCTTACTGGCATTTACTTGACTCAACATCAGTACATTGTTAACTTACTTGCCGCTCAGGGATTGTCCATGTCCAAGCTGTGTCCTACGCCTATGGCAGCTAGTGTTCACCTTTTTAGTGCTTCTGGAATACCCTTTGCAGATCCTACACCATACCAAAGTTTATTAGGTGCACTCCAATACCTCACTCATGCAAGACCTGATATTTCATTTGCTGTTAATAAGCTAAGCCAATATCAGCGAAATCCTACTACTATGCACTTGAATGCTTGAAAGGGGTCTTGAGGTACTTATCGGGTTCCAAATGGATTGGTCTTCACATCAGACCTTATAGTCATCTTCAACTTCACGGGTTCTCTGATACAGATTGGGCATCCTTCATTGATGACAGGCGTAGAGTTGGAGCGTACTGTGTCTTTCTTGGTGATTCATTGATTTCCTGGTCATCCAAGAAGCAGCATGTTGTTGCACATTCCTCTACTGAGTCAGAATATCGTGCTCTTGCGAACTTGTCATTTGAATTGATATGGATTCGTTCAATTTTTTCTGAAATCAAGCTCCTAGTTACACCATCGTCCGTCACCTAGTGTGACAACCTCGGTGCAAGCTCTTTTGCCTCCAACCCCGTTTTCTATGCTCGAACTAAGCACATCAAACTCGATGTGCACTTCATTCGTGACCAAGTTCTTCAGGGTTATCTCGATATTCGGGTATATTCCCTCTTAGGATCAGCTTGTTGATTGTCTTACAAAACCCTTAACCCATGCGCGCTTTCTCTTTCTTCCTGACAAACTCGGTCTCGCAGACTCGTCTCTTCGTTTGCGGGTGGATGTCAAGAGTATTGCATTGGCTCCTCCTAGAACTATCACCGACGATGAGATTGGAGCTCGACGGTAGTCGATTGAGAAAGGTAAAATGGAGAATCCTGCTAGGGATTTGAAGTGCAAACATGCTTACTCCACTTCCACTAGAAATGACTCATCTGAGTGTCGTTCAGACTAATGTTCTCCTCTTTGGCATGGTTCGGGTCAAGACTTGGGTGAGGCCTAAGAGACAAGCCCGTGTGGTCTATTAATCAGCCTTATCACATATTGAAATGTTGTGTCACACCTTTGGTCTAATTAAACAGACATGCACAAAATTTACAACATGTACAAAATCTGAATTGTAACAAATTGTACCATGCCTTCTAGAATGTCCTTGTAACAATAAAGATTCTCACAGCTGTACTAACTACATATAAATGGAAGCAGTGTGTAATACTGAATTCAATGAAACAAATAAATAAAAATACTAATCCTAAATTCCATAGCCTTCACAAATTTTATTCCTATGACCTGAAGTTCGAAAGCATATAGATCAACATTAATCGTCGAGGCTATAATATCCAATGGATTGGTCTGTTGATGGACAATGATATATGTCTTCTAATCCTCATGTTCTTCATGTTCCTCCATATCTTCATCATGTTGATAATCCACAATGAACCCCTCTGGCGGGTCTTTTTCAAAATATAGATCCAAAACCCTCAAAGAAAAAGTTAGGAAACACCATAAAAGTTAAAGACCATTTCACTTTTGATTGTTGCGGCATGGGTGCAGGTACCCACATAGTTAAGTCTTTAGCCGTCCCATCCTTAGATTCCTTGCTCTCTTATAATTTATTATCCAGGAATGATGTTCCCCTCACATCCCCTAACTTCTTCTTATCGCCAAGCATGAATTATATTTCACTTGAGTAGTGGTTTTTTTTAAAGCCTTTTTTGTCACATATTTATTCATGGAAACAACCATATAAGTCTGGTTTTAGCCAAACTTGAATAATGGTTCTTTTTTTAGTTTTTACTTTTTTAAATTTTAATTAATGTATAAAATAATCTAATTAATTAAACTATTTTATTTTTTTAAATTAAATGGTAAAATTAATTTATAATCTCACAGATATACATTTTTTATACTAAAATTAATTAAAATTTTCATATTAAAATTTAATCTAAATTAAATAACTACTAATATATATATATATATATATATATATATATGTATTATATTTAATATTAGGTTCAGTGGCATGCTAGGAGTTTGTTGTTGGACAATGATGTATGTCTTATGATCCTCAGGATCTTGATGTTCCTCTATATATTCGTCATGTTGATAATCCACAATGAACCCCTCTTGCGGGTCTTTTTTGGAACGTAGCTCAAGAATCCTCCAAGAACAAGTCACGAAACACCTTAATAGTTAAGGAATATTTCACTCTTGATTGCAGCCTGGGTGTGGGTCACCCGCATAATCAAGTTTCTCATCCTTGGATTATTTACTCTCTTTTAATTTATTCTCCAAGAATGATGTTCCCTTCATATAATTTATTATTATCATCCACTAACTTCTTCTTGTCATCTTGTAAAAGCTTGACTTATATTTCTCCCCTATCTATTTCTGGAAACAACGGATATTATGATTTATGCAAGTCTATTTGGTATGAAATTGAACTATACAGCTCTGTATCTTAAGAAAAAAACATTGATAAACAAAGGTTAATCTTTCAAACTAGTGAACAATAACATAAGATATAGAGCAAAACTTTAATTTTGAGAATTAAGAACACAATTCAAAATATCTTTAAAATTTAGATAGAGTAGTTTACAATATCTAAATTATATCTAAATTATATCTAAATTATAACTTTTTGTATATTTAAATTATAAAATTTGAAACGATAAATTATAACTTATGAATATTAATAGTGTATATTTATATATAAAAAATTACGTTTACAAGTACTTCTTGAGTTGTGGCCTAGTGGAACAAATAACCGGGTAACAAGGTTACCGATAACCTATTACATATACTGTAGAACACGAGATGATATTACAAAAAGAGAGTTGAGTGTGTATCAAGGTCAGCTGATTTTGGATCCATGGAAGTGGTAGCGAAGGTTATAGAAGACATGATGGCTAATGGAAGAATTGAGGGAACACACATCTTTGAAGATGCATGCATTCCTCTCATTTCATATGCAATAGATGGTAGAGAAAAATGGCAAGCACCAAAGATGGGGGGTCCCAAAGAAAGAAGGGAACCAAGATGATGCAATGGCCAACCAAAAGGCCCAGCAAGCGGGCATGAAACGATGCCAAGCTTTCTTAAAAGGGCTTCCTAGATGAGTTTAGAGTAACTACACTCAGTGAGGATGTGATCCACGGTCTCTGAATAAGAACCAAAAAGGACGCAACCGGGGGGGGGGGGGGACATTTAGCCCCCAAGAGATGAGTTTGTCGCGGGTGAAAACCTTGATTTGGATAGCAAGTCAAGCTATGAATGAATGGCAGGAGATATTGTACTTGTTCCAGACAAGGGGTCCCCAAAGGAATTTGGGTCGCACTGGTTGTAAGAAGTTGTAGGTACTGCTAATGGAGAAGCAAGAGCAATCTTGGTTGGGGAGCCAGAAAAAAATATCATCAACGTTCAAGGGGTGGTGGAGGTTATTTGTAGGATTTTGGATTTCTCGAAGGTATGGCTAGTGGAGACGGTGACGTACACGAGAAAGGGAAGGCCAATGCCAACGCCCATCTCAAATGATGTCTGAAACCAAGGTATTACCATGCATACGAGCGGGTCCAATAATGGAAGGGCCATAACGGTCAATTAGCGAAGTCGGGAAGAACCAAGGGTCGTACCAGATAGAAGTTGATGAACCATTGCCAATGTAAACTTTGTATAGATGGGCACCGCATTTGCAGGGCTTCAAAGTTTTCCTCCAACTTCAGCTAATTGAAGAGATGGAGGGAATGATCCATAAGCATTTGTCCTTGACCCTTTTAGACAGGGTCCACGTCGTCCATAATGACTCATGTTTTTTAGTCAATATATACCAAAATCTTTTAAGGGTGGCCGCCTGATTCCAAACCTTTAGGTTAAGAATCACAAGGTCGCCCTCATCTGAGAGAAAAGTGATTCCATCCCAATCCGCTTTGGCACATGTGATCTTCATCTCCGGTCATGACCAAAGGAATCTACGGAACAATTGTGATAGTTCATTGAAGACTCTAACCGGGTGGAGAAAGACAGAGGACCAATAAACCTGGCTAGCAAAAAGAATAGATTTTAGGAGTTGGAGTCTTCCTGCATATGAAAGGTGTATAGAGGTCCAAGAGTTGATGTGGTTAGTAACTTAGATGAAGATAATTTATGTAGTCATTATAAATCAACCCTGCGGTTATGAGAGGAAATTCGAGATATCTAACCAGAAGGGTGCCAAAAATGAAGCCTATAGCCTTAATAATTTGACTGCGTGTAAAATCAGATACTCCAGAGAGGTAGATGTGACTTTTGTTAGGGTTGATGGAGAGGCCCGAGAGAGCGGAAACATCATCAAGAACCTCCTTGAAGAACATGATGGAGGGAAAGTTCACGCGGCTAAAGATCATGAGGTCATCTACGAAGCAGAGGTTGATAATCTTCAGCTTGTGCCATATCCAATAGAAACCGAACAAGGGAGTTAACGCTTTTCTTAAACAATACTAGAGAGAACATGCATAAAAATAATAAACATATATGGGAAGATGAAGTCTCCATGTCCAAGCACTTTCATCCCCTTAAAAGTACCAGTAGTAGCGTCATTGATACACGCGGATTAAGAAGTGGTAAAGATACATTATAGTATCCAACCAATCATGTTGGTGGAACCTCAATAACTTAAAGAACATCCAAAAGGAAGCGCCAACGAACATTGTCAAAGGATTTCATTAGGTAAATTTTTAAGGCGCATCTTGGGTCCTTGCGATTCATGTGGTATTCATGCATAAGGTTTTAGGTGAGGAGGATGTTGTCTGATATACTACCGCATAGGAGAAAGGTAGACTGAGAAGGGTCAATTAGGGTGGGGAGGACCGTTTCAATTTGAGAAGTCAGGATATTGGAAGATTATCTTATAGATCGCATTACACTAGGCTATTGGTCTGAAATCTGATGGCGAGGAGGGGGGGTCAATTTTGGAGATGATGGCTATGAGAGTATTGTTCTATTGAGGGTTCATTTCCCCATGACAAAATAAATACTTGACCATCGGGGCCTGTCGTGGCCCAGCAGGTCTTAAAAAAGCCAGCGCTAAAACCATCAGGGACAAAGGCTTTGTTACGAAAAATGACAGCTTTGACGTCAGCATCCTAGATGGTGCTTTTATAACCCATTAGATTTTAAAAGTGATTGAAGAAGATGTTTGAAATGTTGCGAGGGTTAGAGCCGGTGGTTCCGTTAGGGTTTTTGGTGACGATAATTTTATTTCTGCCCCTTCGGGCTCAAGTACTGTTATGGAAGAATTTTAAATTTTTATCACCCAATTTAAACCAGATTTCTCAAGATTTTTTCTTAAGAAAAGATTCTTCAATCACAACTAAAGAAAATATACGAGTTGCACCCTCTCGCTTAGCGGTAATAAGGCTATTATTTAAAGGGTTAGCAGCCATGTTCATCTGAGCTCGATGGAGGGCCTCATGGGCCTCCTCAACTCTACTGCTAATATTTCTAAATTCACGTTTGTTTAGGGAGAACATCACCTTTGCTAAGCGATCTTAAAAGGGATACTTGACATAGGATTTCCCGTGCATTGAGCATTCTAGTTATTTGCTATGAGGGTGGGGAAATAGAGATGAGATTGCCAGATATTGAAATATTTGAAGGGTTTGGGAGTATTTATGACGAGGTGATGTAGATGGGTGATGGGGCTATGGTCTGAGGTGCGAGGGAGATCAACATGCACAAATGAGTTAGGAAATGCGTAATCTCATTTCCCATTAACAAGGGCCCTATCAATCTTAGAAGAGATTGGATTGTCCTCTTGCTTGTTAGACCAAAAGTATTGAAAGCTCGAGGATCTAAGATCATCTAGACCACTAGTTTGACATCAGGTGTTAAAGGCTGCAATGGAACTGTTCCAAAGGCTTATGTTACTCGGATGACGTTAAAATCACCAATGACTAGCCAGGGGCTGTTGGTTCGGCCTTGAGAGATGCGAATAATATCATCTCAGAGGAGAAGACGGTCAGTCGGTTCGTTGAAATCATAGACGATCAAGAGATTAAAGGTATGGTTTTTTTATCCACATAATGGAGTAATTATGATATGAGGGGAGGTAAAGTAACAGTGATGTTATAGGAACTTGGGTTGCAAGCCACCAAGATTCTGCCATAATGATTGTGGTCAGGGTTGGTTCTAAAATGCCACCAACGGAGCATCCATTTCATACTAACTTTAGTCTCTAGAAGGCAAATTGCGCTAATACTATTGAAAAAACATATTCCCTAATATCCTTTTTTTTTATAGGGTCATTGAGTCCATTACATTCCAACAGGCCAAACACATAATGATAATCAAAATACAAGAAAGAAAAGGAGAAATAATTTGACATGGACCTTCCCCGTACATATTAAATTACCGAAACCCAATAGAAAATAGGGGGGTCGTACTTATTATATAAATTTAAAATTAAATAAAAATAAAGTAAAGTAGACTAAATAGAGTAAAGTAAAGTAAAGTGCAGCAAATGAAATACTGCAACCTAACCATACCACGCGCCCCTTTGGTAACTGAACCACCAAATCACCTATAAAACCTAAGCAAGAAGACGACGCTACTTTCGAAAAGAGTAAACTGTGCACCCCAACCCCTTGCCCAAAGTTGTCGCCTCATGTAGAAAAAACGATGACCTGAAACCGAGCTGCACCACCATTATCCCAGTTGCACCGCTCCCCCTCGCACCACAACCAATCTGGTGTTGCTCCTCTCTTTGGGCGAGCATCACTGGAATTAACGGCACCCAACATAGACGCATCAAGGAGAAAAATTGAGATTTGAGCTCCTCTCGTGCAAGGTAATTCCATCGAATGGATGAAAGAGAGAAATCTACGAAGCTCGCATCCGGTGAGAAAAACTGAGTCGAGAGAAAGCCTTTTTGGGCACATGAGTAAAGGGAGATATGAGCTCTTCTGTCGCAAGGCCATTCCAACGAAAGGAGGCAAGATAAAAACCGACGAGGCTCGCTTTTGGTGAGAAAACTGAGCGGAGAGAGCATGACGAAGCTCGCTTCCAATGACAAAAATCAATTCCAATACACGTAACAGAACACTTACCCAACGATGCCTTACACTGCCGATACTGCAACTCCGCTTCGGTACCCACTTTCTGACCGAAAACAGCAGTTCTTTCTTTGATTAACACCTGCATCATCTTACCATGGAGACCGGTAAAGTCCATGCTTTTCCGAGTCGCACCGCAGCAAGATGAACCAACTGGAGGCAGGACATAAAGCAAGATCATAGTATCGGACAAAAAGAAAACATGAAAATGAGTATAGGGCGGGAATATCCTGCATTTATACATAATCAAGATCCGAAGAAGACTTACCTGAGCCCACCATCTATTCCCCGTAAAGGTCATTGTGACGGCATTAGAAAGATTATGTAGAAATATAGTAGGTGTCTGATAGGAAGAAAACAACACTGACCGGATCAGACGAGGAGGAGTAGAGAAGAAGGAGATTTCAATAGCCATAAAATCAGCGGTGGGTTTCATGCCATAGAGCCTGAAACCACCTATGTAAACTGAAGCTCTTAGAATAATACCATTAGAATGAAGAATTAGCCATTTGAGAAGAGAAGGAATACCTTCATACTCTCTAGAATATATTTTTATTTTAACAGTAACCTCTCTCATAATTGATTGTAGATTTATAATGGAGTGTTATTTTTCTAAAAAAATCAAAAGAGTCTTCTTAGTTTTTCAAGTAGCCCAAATAATAATAGTGTAATTCTTCCAAAGAGATAGTGAGACTTCTAATAAATGATTTAAAATTTGAATAAATTTTATAAAATTTTGTTTAGTCTTTTTTATTTTGGTTTTTTGTTTCGCCACTTAATATTGTTGATCACATTTTAAATCTATAACCTATAACTCATCTGCTCTCCAACCAATAAGGTTATACTAAGAATTAATGTCAGTTATATATATACATTTATTTATATAAAGTTTAAAAACATTTAAAATATAAAATTATTTATTTATATTCATTGAAATAAGTCATTATCTACCAGATTAAAAAAGAGTTAGGTGGCATTAGGGAGGTAAAATATTTAATGGATCCGCAATGTGAAGCCCAACATTGTAAAACTGTTCTGGCTTGTTTTTTTTATTATAAAAATTAGGTTTTATATGAGTGAAAATTTTGTAACTAATAAATGTCTCGTTCTATTAAAATCGGGCCTCATAGTGAGCTTTTAATGTAACAAAACGTGATCTTATTTTAGACTAGTTTTTAAACAAGGGAAATGACACACTAAGTACCTATCAGCCAAACATATTGATATATATAGTACCCAAAAAGGGTTAATGCTCACTTAATACCCATTTCAATAAACCTATTTCCTTTTAAGACCTAATTTTATTTTAATGCCACAATGACCCTCAACCTAGTATATAAGTCTAATTTGTGAAAAATAGGTCTTTTGACTACAATATCATCACGTAAATTTTGAATTTTGAATTTATGACACTCCTTCTCTCCTCTCTCCTAACCTAACAAACAACCCGTTTTGCAAGAAGGGTCTGTTGGTTTCAAATTTTCTTGCCGTGATCACTTTCTTTCCGGCAACCACCGTTGGCCACCGACGAACCTAACTATCAACCGTTCAGCCAACTAACCATTGTTCCCCGGTCATTTCCGATCACCGATGAGCAAACGGTGTTGACGAAACTGAATTTTTCAGCTTCCTTCAAACAGCTTCTTCAAGCATTGAACTACGAAATCCAGTTATTCTCCTGACTCTCGACTCAAACCTTTGAACCAAACATTACCGTCGACTTCACCGGTGAACCAGTTCTGAAATCAGAACGAAGGTCAGTAGTACCTTACTGCACATCTGCATTCTTCTTTTTCTGGCTAAATAATGTATGCTAATGGCAGGAACACGTTTAGATTTTGTTTAGTTTCTCGTTCTGGTCGAAACGATCGATAAAGGCTCCTGTAACTTTCCGGTAAGCTTCTGCAGTTTTTCAGTCTGATTGAACATGATGTGATTACTGCATGTGTACTCTGAGAGATGAGGATGTGATTTACGCGTTGTTTTTATACTGTCGTTGCTAGTTTGGTTGAGTATTCTACTGTCGTTGCGTTTTATTTGTTGAATACTTACAGTTCTAGATACAGGAACCATTGCCTTTAGTCATTGCATTTTTACCTGGCATTGATACCTGTCTTTGCGATTTGTGTATGAATATAGTGGTTGCTAGATGTCAGTATGAACATTACGATTTTCTAGAGACATTGCTAGATTGGTTTTCATACATTGCGATTGTAGTTATGCTACATTGCTAGATGCTTTCAAACATATATCATTTAGACAGAAATAGCTCTGTAACACATTCATGTGTTGTACGATGCCCAACAACAAACTAACCCAAACTCCTACAATTCAGGGTACTATATGTCGAAACCCAAAGTTTGTATTTTCAAATTTGGTCACGAAATAGCTATTGTTCCGTTGTCCGAATTAGAAAATTTTGACTCTTTGCAACAGTACGTTGAAAGCACATGGAAGGGTCTTGTTAGAGGAAACTACAACATTAGTTATTCTTGGGGTGCTCAGAAAAATTGTTTGTTTAATAAAGAGACAAATTTTATTGGTTTGGAAGTATACCTTGATGTGCAGCATCTCAAAAGTGTTAGCTTTCTTATCGAAGAACAAGTTGTTGATAAAGGCTCTGCAATTAAACGTAAACAACCTGTTCAACTTTTCGAATAAGCCTCCCATAACCAAAGAACTAGTGGTGAAAGCAGTAACTATTTAGTTATTTCAACCGCGAAGAAAAAGGCATCTTGCTACAACTGGATGGGTTGAAGCTATCCTCGTTGTTGGTCAGTCATTTGTTGATGGTGTTGCAGGTCTAATGTTATCCTTATCCCGTTATGCATTAGAGAACGTTTTTTCCTTTAAGTACATGCATAATACCTTTAGGAAGATCACCGTTTATTGTGCAAACAAAGATTTGGACGGGTGCAAATGGAGGCTGTATGCTTCATTTGATTCTAAAACCGGTTTAATGACCATAAAAAGATTTGTTAATACCCATACTTGCAGTCCCGTATTCACAAAAAAGAAGAGTATCCATTTGTCGTCTGATTTGATTGCCGATGAGATTCACGATTCTTTTAGGAACTGCCAAAGTGTAACAGCTAAGACTATACATTCCTCTATCAAGCAAGTCTACGGTTTAGACATTTCTTATCATCTATCGTGGAATGCGTTAGAAAAGGCACGACATGTAGTATTTGGAGATAGAAATACTTCTTTCGGGTTGCTAAAAGCATACTTCAAGAGACTAAAAAGTCGTGATATCACAACGGACTGCCATTTGGATTTAGCTCCCGGCCATGTTTTCCGACGCTGTTTTAAAGCGTTCGGGGCTTGCCTTCAGGGTTTTCGTTTGTGCCAGCCTTTATTGTACATGGATGGAACCCATCTAATAGAGAAGCATGGTGGTGTATTGCTCTCAGCACTGGTAAATGATGGCAACAATGGTCAGTCCATCTTTCAGTTTACATGTTGCTATATATGTGTTTTTCTGTTTCAAACGTATATCATCAGCTAAGGTTGCTAGATTGGTTATGTAGGGATTGTGAATTCTACATGTACGTTAGATTGGAAGAATTAGGTTGCTAGATAGGTTATTCAACTGATTGCGATTTATGACTAATTTAGACTGCTAGATTGACGATGCAACTGTTACAATGGTGTTTCTAGATAGGTGGTATCTATATTGCGATTTAAGTTCATTCACCCTAACAATTTAGTATTGTTGTATGTCTACAAATTTTCTGTATAACCGTATGAAAAAATGTTATTTTACGTGTTGTTCCAAGTCTATTTCCCATTGCTTTTGGTATTTTTGGTAGTGAAGACTCGGACAAATGGTTTTGGTTTTTGCAAAGTCTAAAATCGCATTTGCTAGAGCGCCAAATAACTTTCATTTCAGACCGTCATGCTGGTATTATTAACGTTATAGGAACTGTGTATCCTAATGACTACCACACGTATTGTATCTTCCATCTACACCAAAATTTGAATAAAGCTCTTGAACACACTAACAGAGTCTATATAAACAATATGCTAGTGATGTTTAAGAGTTGTGCTTATGCCCCAACTGTGGATCTTTTTAATGAAAGACTAGCTCAGTTTGAGCGCCAAGGGGGTGATCGTATTGCCAAATTTCTAAGCAATTTGCCACCAGAAAAGTATGCTCAGGCATACGTTAAAGGAAAACGGTATGGGGCGATGGCTTCAACAGCTATGGAATCGTTCAATGCGCAGATTAAAAAAATTATGCAATCTACCTATAGTGGAATTGGTCGACAGGATTAGAGTTCTTCTTATGACTCAGATATCTCGACGTTTATCAGAGGGTCTAAGCTGGAACACACAGTTATGCCCCGAGTTTGACAAGCTGTTTGAAGAGAATGTACAATGCGGTCGAACGTGGTTAGTATGCAAGTCTTATGCCGCTTATTTTGAGGTTTTATCAGACCCAGTCATGGTGGTCAACATCCTTGATTTCAAATGCACATGCGGTTCTTGGGAGAAATAATTGTTCCCATGCACTCATGCATTGGCTGCAATAGCATATTTAAACGAAGATCCGATGACATTAGTAGAGCCCTTTTTCACTGCTGTAAATTTTAGGTCTAGTTATTCTTTTAACATACCAGCTATAATAGATTTCGGTGAAGCTACTACCACTAATGATGATGGAGAGCAAGTGGTCAATCCCCCCGAGCGTTAAAAGACGAGCGGGACGACCGAGAAAAAATCATATTCCATCAAGAGGAAATGTAACCACCAGCCAGTCCTAGTGTGGTTGTTGTTTCAAATCATGACACAGCATGAGGTCTTGTGATGCTCCGTTATGAACTTATGTTGATTTAGTCTAAACGTTTAGTTCTGTCGTCTGTCTGCAACTTTGATGTGTACCCTGGATATCCTTGCGATTTACTAGTTAATTTGGTGATAACATTGCGATTGTCAGTTGTAACTGCCTTTACAACTGCTCCACGTAACTACTTTCTCTCAAATCTTTAGTTAAATTCTTAAAATTTGAACAATATGCAAACTAATATAGCTAACACAAATATAGATAACATCATAATAATTTTTTAACATCATTCATGGTTAGTAAAACTGCCACATACAAAAACCCTCCCAAAAATTGGAACTGCTCAGAGGGTTGGCTTTGTTTTACAGACCATCAAAACATAAAAACAAAATAAAAAAACATAAGGAAATAATGCTGCATGAACTGCCATAAACCTAATCAGAATCCCTATCGTCGTCCTCGTCATCAGACCCTTCAGATTCCTCCTCCTCTTCTTCTTCTTCTTCTTCTTCTCCGACTTCTTCATCCTCTTCGTTTTCCGACTTCTCATTATCGGCTTCATTAGATTCATCGTCCTCTCCATTTTCAGAGTCCCAGCTATCCTATTGTCGCTTCCTTTTTGGAAGTTGTTCAGGTACGGACTCGTAGTTGTCGTTCACTGACCATGAGTCCCATGAAGTGTAGTTTTCTTCGTAGTCGGAAGACCAAAAGGAGCAGTCATCCTCCTCGTCTAAAGAGTACTCCGAAGTGGTTGTTAGCTTGTATGCCTTGTTGTCTAGGTAGTAGTCTGAAGACCATCTGTCGTCCGACGAGTACCTTGGTGTGACTGGGGAAGAGGGGGACATTTTCAAAAGTGGTTTTCTTACAAGGTAGTTTTAGATGATTTCTTTACAAAGTAGTGTGAGATGAATAGGCTAAACTCTCATCCCCTACTTATAGCCAAACGTAATGCCCAAGGCTATGTCCAATCTAGCAACTCCAATTAATTGCAAACATTTAATTGTACATGTCTAATTAATGCATGTAATGATTCAACTAATCTACCTTTGTCTTTTCAACTAACAAGCTAACCAATAGGATTAAACTTGATTTTTAATTACTGATGGATGTAGTTAATAGTCATTTCGATCTCATTTAATTTACTCGTCTCCCAATAAACCTATCCAGCAGTGCAGTAATATAGTTGGTCCATCATTAATATATCATTGCGATTTACGATCGTTTTACACTGCTAGATATAACATATGTCACATTAACAAATACAGCAATATATCATTGCTAGATACCTTATAATGATGTTGCTAATTGCATCTAAATAGTCCTAGATACACGATAACGACTTTGATAGATACATCATCAAAAACGTTGCTAGATGAGTTGTAACAAGGTTGCTCGATGGGGCTTATGAACATTGCTAGATGCAGCATATGCACATTGCTGGTTGCAGCGTATGAACATTTCTAGATACAGCTAAAACAATGGTATATGGGTTTTAAGGAAGTTGATAGATACACTCGCGCGACATTGCTAGACATGTTATAACGACATTGCTACTATACGGAGATTCATAGATACAACATTTCAACTTTGTTAGATACGATATAAAGACATGGCTAGATACAGCAGTATAGGATTGCAAGTAATGTTAAATTTATTCATACAAAAAACATGGCAGGATCTCCCAAGATACTTTAAAAAAACATGACATTGGTAAAAATACTATAAAAATTGATAGTAATACTAAAGTTGGTAGAAATGACATTGGTAGTAATTCATTACATAACATTTTTGATATCCTTAATATAATGAGATACGTTGCAATTGATAAATAAGTTCTGAGTAATCATCTAATACTGGCGTCCCTTTTTAACTGAATCAGACATCCTTTGTCCCTAAAAATGAATTACATAAAAACATTTATCTAAACACTGCCATCGTCTGTTTGTGTTTGAATCATTGAGGAAATGCTTAAATATTTCAGCTCTTGTTTTGGTGGGCATTTGCTTTCCATATTTCAGAGGAACATACCCTTTATGAATGATGTCTTTTGCATACTTACAAAGAAAAACACCGCAGTCAAGGCTCTCCATCTCCTGTTGTGGGATATCTCTCATTATCTTGATTTTGTATCCACCTTTCACATGAGGTATGTATTTTTTCTTCATGCAATAGGCCAACTGCAAAATCAAGGAATGCACTGTTACATTGCGATTTATGATTCTATGTCATTGCTAGATTCGACTACTGTCATTGCTAGATACAGTATGCGACATTGCGAGATACAGTGAATAACTGTTTGGGTGTAATTCTAATATCACATTGCTAGATACGTGGCTATAGGATTGCTACATATAGCCACAAACACTTGCAATATATTTTTAGCATAGAATATTTTACCATGGCATCAATTGTATTTCTCGTCTTATCTAGAATGTGTTTGCTCCACGGCAACACTAGGTTGTAGCTACTAGCAGTCTCATTCTCCATATCTATAATCAGTAGCGTCCAGTGGTTCACGTCGGGCTTGTTAACGGTGCAAAGAGGAACAAGGGCAACGTATGTGTCTGATTTCATTATTTCAAAAACTTTATCCACAATGACAGACATATCTCCCATGATAGCCAGTGTTTCATGCAATTTTTGGTCATTACTATAGGAAGTAGATATTTACAATATAACACAAATAATATTTGATGCACTTACAGTTTCCATTCCAGTTCTTTGAATAACGTTGACCATATATGAATACTTATCGTCAAACCCTTTCACAAGGACTTTCCAATTTATATCCTTGAGCAGCTTATATATCCAAGGATCTATGATCTATCAATTAACAATTAATTGCTTAAAACAGGTAAATGAAAATGACTAAAAACAAGAAACAACGTTGTATAGATAGACAACTTAGACGGTAACAACTCTAGGTACCTTATACTTGGACATTGCTAGATACCTTATTTTAACATTGCTAGATGGACTAAATACACATTGCTAGATACATTGATTTAACATTTCTAGGTATATATAATTTATCTTTGCACTTACAATACCAACGTAATATTACCTTAAAGTCTACTTGAGTTTGGTTAGGCAGTTCCACTATCTCGCTCACATTAATGGAAATCTTATACGAGAACTCCGACATTGGCAAGTACCATATTTCTAGATCTTCTTGTTCTTCTTTCATGTTTATTTTCAACACCTTCTTGTACTCACTGACATTGATGAGTTGCGTTGTCTCTATAGGCAACGACCAATCTACGACCACAATCTGTTGTTGTCCCACCTGCATCGGAGTAAGTAAGTTCCACCTTGGCATGTCATCAACGTGCACCTTTAATACATCATCAAATTAAATTGTTAACATTACTTTTTGAAGGTGATGGTAAATACCAGAGATCTACTTACATCAAATTTAGTTTGATCTTCCTCAATAGATTCCAAAGTACGTCTCTTATCATTTGAATTTTCTACAGCCTTGTCACCTTCTTCGTAAAAGGATTGTGTGCAGTTTACAAAACTATCGTCAACCTATGGGGTAACAGATCTGACAATCAGTTCGTTAGATGCTGCTTTATCTTGTAGGGGTGTTGCATATGTAGCTTCCCCGACCTATTTTAATTTTTCATCACGCGTGATAACTTCAATCTTTACTGTGGATTGCTGTTCTTTGTTACGAATTGGAATAAACTTGACGGGAGACACAACTTGTGATAGTTGTTCACACTTTGCTGCTTGTTCAACCCCATGGTACACCAACGTGTGTCTAGTAGATTGGCGCTTGTCTTCAGGCGCTGCTGGTTACACTCCCTAATAATGTAACATAAAAAAGTCATCAACATGCATTGCGAGTTTAGTGCAAGACTCATTACTATACTAGTAATTAGAACAGTGTTGCGATTTACGCCTAATATACATTGCTAGATACAGCTTAGTCGATCACCAATGTTGTGGTTGCAATTTGTTTGATGCAATCACAGTCTTATGTTAGTTTGTGTTTGTTAGACATCATACATTTGTGATTGAGATTTGTGATATATGCATCTATCAAGTAAAATTGAATCATGATGCAAAACTATACAAAAAAGCATTTCAAGTCTTAAAATTTTCTTACACTATCAAAACAACATTTTCAAAAAACAACAATCCATCTTAAATATTATCCAACCTAGAGTTTGAATATTTTAAAATCTGCCAAAACATAATACCAAGTATTTATGAATCTTAAAGATTTTAAAATCCACTTACATCTTCAGCCACATTCTCCACCACCTTCTCAGGGCCAGGTTCTGACACCAGAATATCTGTTGCTGCATTCTCCACCCTAGTAGGTGCTTCTTCAATCTCTTTGGTTGAATCTGCAGTAGCCACAACTTCCTGCTTGTCAGCTTATTCTTTATCCTAATCTGTCTCTACATTCCCTCATTCCTCTAAAGCTTCTTCGGTGTTCCCCACCTGTTGTTTCGTAGTTTTGGTTTCATCGTTGCACCCTTTGTCGAATAGCTCACTTCTGTCCACCACTAGTTCTTGTTCTTAAACCTTGTTATTTCCAACTCTGTGTCTGTGTTCAGCTAAGATAATTTCATTTTGTACACCGGCAACACGAGTTAGGGTTGATAAGTATGGTGCTACATCTCTTTTCTCATTACCAACGTCACAACCAAGTATGGTAGTCCCTGTCTGCTTCCCAGCGACATCGACAACAATAGCATCCTCTAACGTAATTTATGGCCTTGGTTCAACAGGTGTTTCAGAGTGAACAGACCCTCCAGCTCCTTCGAAGTTCTCCTTTTCAGATACTTCATTCCTCTTTTGCCTCAACTGTCTCAAACTCCTTTTGTTCTTCTGCTGTTTCCTCCACCTCAACATGCTCTGGTTCGATTATTTTTGGGGTCTCTGAAACTTGTTGGCTCCTCTTGGGTAAATCCATGCCTGCGAGATTGGTAAACAACTGTTTTCTTAACTACCTTCTCGCTAATATTCGCAGCCACAGTTTCAGTATCCTCCTCATTTTCACGTCAAAACGGCATCGATAAGGTGTTCAGTTTCAGTATCCTCCTCATCTACAGTTTCCTCTTCCACCTCGAGCTTCTGTTTCAACTTATTTAACTCTTTCTTCAGTTCTTCAACCTGTATCAAACAAGCGTAAGAAATAATATACATGAGTTGTAATACGTTCTTAGTCTGTAAAAAGCATGGGAATACTCACTTCTTGGTTTCTTTGTTCAAGCGGCGTTTTCAACTTTTTGTTCTCAAATTTCAACCGGTGCATCCCGCTCCGCTTTTTCAGCTTCCGGTTGTAATACAGCACCGACTGTGACAGCGCCCCAAAACTTGGAATACTAGACCTACGGTGGTTTTTCTTTTTCAACCTCTCGTCTTTTTTGTACTGACTGTCGGCTTATTCTTCCCCATGAATTCACACAATGTAACATCATAATTCTCTCATTCTTATGGTGGTGTTATATTGTCTTCAAACTCATTGTTCAAACTTCTTTTACTGCTTGTTCCAGCCTCATCATGGACCTGTTTCTTCTTCCTTCTTATACTTCTGTTTGCAACAGACTTCTTTCTTTTCCGACTCCTTCGCTCACTTGTTCCTACAACACCTTCAGAGTTCCTCCCCAATTCAATTTCTCCAAAGCTTCACATTCAGCCTCTATCAACGATAGCTCATCATCGATAATCTAAGAAATACAATTTGACAGTATAATAGACATTCAGCCTCACAATATCATAATTATGGTTGCGATTTACAAACAACTACTACTGCCAACTCATGTTACAGTGGATGCGATTTATTTGAGGTTACAGTTGCTAGATATGTTATAATATTAGTCATTGGTAGATACATGGTTGCGATTGTGAAACTGGGTGTAACTGCTAGGTAGGTTATATAAAATTATACATTGCTAGATACGTTAAATCCAATCATTGCTAAGGGATTATCATATTTATCATAACTGGTCGTCTCTCAGTTGGCTCACCATCTGGATCATTTAAGAGTTGACTCCTCCCCTTCAATCTCTACCACTTGTGACATCTAGGGATTATGTTTGGCCTTGGTATTTCAATGTCTATGAAACTGTGCTGCATCAAAAATGGATGCATACAATATAACTCAAAATTCAAATACGGTTTTGAAAATAACGTGATAACATAAGCCATTGTACTTACAAATAGAATAGCAACGCATCCAATCACTCTACCGGGATTACCGACCTTAATACATTTGTCCAGTGACTTATGCAGCTTTTCAATGATGGCACTAGACCAGTCATAGTCGTTTATTTTCTCTAGATCTTCCACGTAGAATACTGCTGTCTATCAGACGACATCGCCTCACACTGAAAAGAACAGTGTTGAGCATATGAAAAGTATCAATAGACGAGAAACGTCCTTTGCTTCGTCCTCCCCTCCTTCCCTTATTTCTTTCTCAATCGATTCCTACAAAATAAATAACATCATACTCATATACTGCAAGAACAATTCAAAACAGTTAAGCCTACTATGACATTGCTAGATATACACGAAGACATTGCTAGGTACATGTAAACAAACAGAAGCATACTAATATACAGTTTTCACATTACTAGATACGTGTAGATTTTGGTATCATACTAATATGCTACTGCAACAAATCAAAACAAATAAAAATTTATAGATTCCGTTCACCTTTATCAATGCATTAGACACTGATTTGTCGTTGTTCGGCCCGCTCCTCCTTGTGCGCGGACTCAAAAAATATTTCTGCATTAAAATGGAATCGTTCTCAGCTCCATCAGCAAACCGACCAATAAAGGCTCCTGTTTAATTCATTCGCATCTCCTTGTTCCCGTGTTTCAGCCCAAATATGGCCTTCACATACTTTGTAGTTAGCTTAACATGCTTACGCCCTATCTTAAAAGCTTTCTTTTTCACATCGTAAAAACTACAAATTTCCTCGATCAGGTTGTGGAACTTCTTCAGCTTCAGATTCTCGTTCCTTACATCGAACGATATTTTCAGAAATGTATAGAACGGTGTGTCTCTTGCAGCGTCTATGTGTTCTGATGTAATTATATCCTGTACTAGAAGGTTGATTATACTGATTAAGCCTAACCTGTAGAATAAGCCCGTATTATTCATGTTTCCCTGCATATATTCCAATTTCAACACAACTTAATCATAATCCGAACAATCCCGTAGTAACATCTATTTCAACCATTAAGCAATAAAACAAAAAAACTAAGCAGAGACGATAGAAATTACCAATCAAACACACCACTGGTGAAACTAACCAAACAATAACATAAGTCTTACTTAATGGCTACATTGCTAGACATGACCAAGATTAACTACTACATTGCTAGACGTGCAGTGTGTTAAAGTAAACTAATTACTGACATTGCTAGATACGACAACAAATATTGCGTACAATGCTAGATAAGTACAACATCTCCTGCATATGAGCCAAATACTTCCTGAAACATATACATTTCTAGACATGGCTAACTGAACAAGGCAAGGTTGCAATTCTCGACTTAAAAAACAACTAACCACTTCCATCAGCATTCTCCGATCGCACTGTCGACACTATCATAACAACTACCCTACGAATCAACCATGTTTAACTACTAACTATCAGACGTGATGTCCGGAAAATAATAAAATTTCAACACCAACAAATAACTTCATCGTACAACTATAGACGAAACGAAAAAACGTCACCGGAGAACGGAGAACTGTCCAATACAGTACTTACATGCAGTGGCTAATCCAGCGACGTTAATACACTCGACTGTGACATCTACGAAACTACATTGCAACGTCCGACGATAACACAAACTACATCAAACTAACGTGTTTGACAGTAACGACGTCGATAGCTTGACGATGACGTCCTTCTCTAGCTGTTGATCGGTGCCAGTGAAAATGATATCGCCGTTGGAACGATTATCGTGGACAGAAGGGTTACAACAGGTTGGGTTCAAGTTCGTATATTGGGTTCACTCTCGTTTTTCATGTTTCTCTCTCCTCAAAATTAGAATTGTGAAAGTGGAGGGAATTGGAACTCAAAAGTCAGGATTAGAAGGTTAAAAAAGTGGGTTTCAACCAAAAATCCCCCTTTTATACCCTAGAGGGTATTTTTGTCCAAAATATGGCTCTATGTATATTATGAAACTAGTCTAAAAGTGGGTATCATTTTTGTATTTCAAAGTTGAGTAGGTATTTATGGGTACTTTTCTCCTTAAACAAATTCAAATAAGTAAATTTTAAAATAAAAAAATAACAATTAACAAATAAAAATATATAAATTTATATTATTATAGTTTGATCTGTGATGAATGATATGAGATGTTGTAGTATTGTTTGTAAATTTTTTTTAGATATTTTTGTGAGATGAATGAGTTTGTTCTCTATTTGTAGTAAACAAATTTTTTAAAAAAATTGAGCCAGTTCGTATATCGGATTAATCGGACATCTGATTTGGCAACAATAACTTTGTTTAAAAAAATTGCAAATCGAATATCCGATTCGGAAACCGGATATTCGATTCAACAACTGTATTTTTTTAAAATTTTTTTAGTAAATCGGATATCCAATTTAGTAAAAAAATTAAAATTTCTTTTTTGTATAAAATTAATTTTTTTTATTGAATAACTTTGATATTTAAGTACTTTTAGTCTAATAAAATAATTTTAGGAATACGGTAATGATAAAAACACCTTTAATACTTTTAAATTATCTAAAATAAAATAGTAGTATAATAGTTATATGCTTTTATTATTAAAACATGATTTAATAGAATTTAATATTAATAGGTTGTATACTAATGATTGATTATAAAAAAATATTAGAGGTAAAATAGAATAAAAAATGTAAATACGATAACAATTTATTACACTAAAATGTAAATTTAAAAATTGATTTAACAAAATGTTTATGACTTTACTTCTGATGTTAGATATATTTAAATAGCCAATAAGAAAAATATCAATATCAATTTATGTGGTCAAAATAAAAAATGTAATAATAAAATATGAAAGTTTAGTTTTTTTAATTATATCTTTTGCACCTAAAATCGAAGTCAATGCCTAAACAATAGTGGAAAATATTTAAAAATATTTTCATTTAATTTTAATATTTTTTTAATTATATACTATTTTCTTCTAAAGTTTTTAATGTTATATGTTATTCAAAATCGCATGAAAAAAATATAGAAACCATATTCTAAATTCACCTAATGAATAAACAGAAAACTAAGAACACTTAAAAGTTTGCTTGTATTCTATTTTGTTCATTTTTGTTTTTTAGCGATTTCGTATATTGCCTTGAGAAACCTGTGGAACGAGTTAATAGAAGGGAAAGATTTCCAGACACCGAAGGAAGCGACTGTCTGTTTGATTAAGGTTTATGTAGATGCAATTCATAAACCTAGCCTATTACTTATAGTCTTTACAATCTGAAGCCGAGCATTGTAAACTCCATCCTTTATTATTTCTTAGTGTCCGGACCATAACATGATAAATTGATAATTCAATTTATATCTATGATTTATTAATTAAGGCTTATGTGTTGAGATATGAGCCCTCTCATTACAGTGCCCAAATTCAACCCAGTTACCACACTTGAGCCCATAACGCCTTTTCACGCATAAGTCCAATTTAGTTAATTAAATAATTAACTCAATTTCTTTTAATTTGGACTTTCTTAAGACAATAACCGAATATATATATTTAGCATGTCGGTCCAAATTATTGTTGGTCCATAAATATATTACATAAATATATTCCAACAATAAATATATTATATAAATATATTCCAACAATCTCCGACTTAGATTGTTTCCTTAATATTACCATTGAGAAAAGCGGCCTTAACATCCATCTGATGAAGCTGAAGGTCAAAATGTGCAACTAATGCCATTATCGTTATAAAATAATCCTTCGTCGATACCGGAGCAAATGTTTCTTTAAAATCAACCCTTCACGCTGAGTATAACCTTTCGCTATAAGATGTGCTTTATGTCTTTCCTCATTACCTAGGAAATCGCGTTTGGTTTTGTAAACCCATTTGCAACCAATCGCGTTTGGTTTTGTAAACCCATTTGCGACCACATTGTCATGCATTGATTTACTCTTACTTCATAAATCAATCCACTTCCAAGAGTCAGAGCTAGTCATGGCCTGTTTGTATGACGAAGGATCATCTACAAACCCAGCACATAACTCATCATGCTCCTGAAGATATACCATAAATTATGGACCTATAGTACACTTCATTTCTCTCGTGGACCTTCTTAAGGGCACTATTTCATTTTATTGCACTTCTTGAGGAGGTAGAGTTTGATCATTATGAATGATGTCATTTTGATTCCATTGTAAAATATAACCTTGACGCTCCACTTGAGGGTTCTATTATATCCATATCATAGTTAACCCTCAAGTGGAGCATTATTGTTAATTTTAAAATTACATTTTTTCAATGGGACCGAAATGATTGGCATTACAACCCACTTTTATGATACTTGGGTATCCTTATTAAAACCTTCATGAATCTCGATCGATTCTTCCTCAAAATCAACATATGTTCCCATATTCTTCCCCTTGAACTCAACATCCTCTATAAACTTGATCGTTCTTGTCTCAAATATTGTACAAGTGAGAGAATCATAAAACTTATACCCTCTGGAATGTTCAGAATAACCTATGAAGAAACAAGTAACTGTTTTTGGGTCGGGTTTCTTTTCTTGAGGCTTGTAAGGCCTCACCTCAACCGGACAACCCACACATGCATATGCATTAAATTGGGTCTACACCCGTTCCAAAGCTCATATGGGGTCGTAACAGTAGCCTTGGTGGGTACTCAATTGAGTATATAAGTGGTACATTTGATGGCTAACCATATCTTTTAGTGTTCGGTTTCGTCTCTCAGATACACCATTCGTTTTTGGTGCACATGGCATAGTGTATTGATGGACTATTCCACACTTCTCTAGGTATTGTGCAAAGGGTCCTAGACGTTGTTTACCCGATCCGTCATATCTACCATAGTAGTCACTACCATAGTCTTATATAACGGTCTTAATGCTCTCACCGAGTTATTTTTCAACTTAGGTCCTAAAAGATTTGAACTTGTCTAGGGCCTCATCATTTTCTTCTTGACCAGACCTTGACCCAGTCCTATGCCATCTGTCTTTCACTTAGGCCATGACCCTTTTACAGATGTAGTCACATTAACCTCAGTTGTTGTTCCTTTAAGTTTATCCTCCTCATGTGCAGCTTAGGAAATTAATTAATTGATATTCCACTTTCCCGTATGCAGTTATAGGTGGAATGGAAATACTTAAACCGGTTTGGCAGCGAATGAAATGTGAACCCTACTTTGCATTCCTCAGGTAAGTCTAAACCGATTGCATTTAACTTTTGGCCAATCACCAACATTCTCAGAATGTGCTCTCGGATTTTACCTTTGCCATTATATATTTTAGTAGCTAGCTCGATGAGCAAATATTGCCTCTCTACCTTCTCATTTTTGGCAAAGGCTTTCTCGACCTCCTCAAGAAAGATCGAGGCAGTGGTAATACCTTTAGAGAGAGTCCCACGCAATGCTATTGGTATCACCTGTAACTAGAGCGCCATTCATAAGTTATTTGACTTCTCCCACCTTCCATCGGCCTTAGTTTCCTCCGGTGTACTTTCCAGACTAAGGGGGGATGGTTTGGGAGTTGGCAATGCATGGTCATAATCATGTATAGATAAAAATAGCAACTTATCTTCCTTCAACAATTAAAATTCCGAACAATCTAACATGGGTGGACGGTTCTCTAATAGATTGTAACCAGTGGATATTATTATAAGAACAAACTACACAAAGCATATTTCACATCTTGACATATAACTGAAAACATATGCATGAACTTGGTAAATACATGTAAAACATAAAATTCCATAAAAATAGATACTGGAGGGCAAATCATACTAATAAACAATTTTATGAGTTTGAGAAAAATACTGTGATCATTATTTTAATTTCCTAAGTACCAATAAGACCTTCCGGACGACCGATGTCATTTACTTAGATTAAAATAACACGAATTTGTTCCGGAGGGCTAATTTCACCTAATTAAAATAAAAAATTGAAAGGATGAATTTAATTTATCTTAAATACCAATGAAACTTTCTGGAGTGCCGATTCATCTACTTAATTTAAAATAAACACAAAGACCATTTTCAGTAGTTTTCTCTCGTTCATGATTAATTTAAACCTAAACGTGAACCCTCTAGCGGACCGATAATATTTGAATTTAAATTATTCCTGAACCTTTTCGAAGCCTATGAGCCATAAAAATTAATTTTAACCGGTCTGCGAAACCTTATTCATGCATCACCATTTAATCATTCAAGCATATAAAATTTAATTCAAAAATAAACATACAAAAATTACCATGCCAAACACACCATATTTGTGAAATAAACCATGACATATATTTTAAATTAATCAAAATTATTAATTAATTTTTTTCCAGATCAATAGTGTTTTCGATGAATAATGTTTTCGAAAAAGCAATGTTCATCATGATGAATAGTGTTTCCAGCGAAGAATAGTGTTTCCGGTGAATAGTAACTGTTCACCGCTCGAGAGAAAAAAAACAGATTTCATAACATGATGAAAAATGTTTCTAGTGAATAGTGTTTTCGATGAATAGTGCTTTTAAAACCAAATATTCATCCTAAAAAATACTGTTCACACAATGTTCATATTCCAAAAAAACACTATTCACAACGCTCCTACTATTGTCATCGCGACAACAATGTATTACAAATTACCTCGCAAGTTGCGGTGCTCATCCACATCGTCAACAATTCGCTGTCCATTGTGAACATCGTCGGACAACCTTCGATTAACATTAACATCAGGGGTTAAGCTGTCAATGAGCCACTGCCCCAATAGTTTTGGTTTTATTTGTTATATTAGGGTTGATTTGATGCTAATTTGGGGAGAAACAATTCCACACACCAATCAACCCTAATTTAACCCAAGAAAATCCATAAACTATCAAAATTACAATTTATTCATATAAAACATGAAAACAATTATACATGATTTTTAATACGAATAAATCAGATAAAATTCTTTTCATACAATTCATAAATCCATGCCATAACCAGCTCAACTAACACATAATCCCAATGACATGGATTCTTTACGCTGAAGAAAAACATGCATCTTTATCTATCAACACACAATTCGATTATTCTACCGGATCTACAAAAGGTTAAATAGGCTCTAATACCAAATGTTATATATTATTAGAAATCACATCAAATATTATAAAACAAATCGTGGAAAAAATAAAGAAACCATTTTATAGATTCACCTAATGAATAAACATAAAACCAAGAACACTTACGAGTTTGTGTGATACTTTCCTTCTAGTATTCTCTTTTGTTCATTTTCATTCTTTAGCGATTCTGTATATTGCCTTCTGAAACCTGCAGAACGAGTTAGTAGAAATGAAATATTTCGAGACACTGAAGGAAGCGATCGTCTGTTTGATTAGAGTTTAGGATGATGAAATTCATCAACCTAACCCCTTACTTATAGTCTTTACACTATAAACTCCAACATTGTAAGTCCATCCTTTATTACTTCCTTTTCTGGACCATAACCTGATAAATTAATAATTCAATTTATATCTCTGATTTATTAATTCAAACTTAAGTGTTGAGATTTAGGCGCTCTTCATCATAGTGCCCAAATTTAACCCGGTTACCACACTTGAGCCCACAACACCTTTTCACCCATATGTCTAATTTAGTTAATTCAACAATTAACTTGATTACTTTTAATTTGGACTTCCTTAAAACAATAACGGAATATATTTATTGGTCTATAAATATATTACATAAATATATTCCTAACACTTAAAAAGTAAAAGATGTTATCATTAAGTCTTTATTGTTAAACATTGCACTCTAAATGTAGTATACATCAATAGTTTATGTACTTTCTATTGATATTCAATTTTAATATTTTAAATTTGGAAAATTACTGAATTTTCAAAGTTAATTCCCTGAAAATGGATAGCGAAAGTGAGGCAAAATCAATATTCGTTCGGTTCTATTATAGAGGACACTAGGTAAACTCATGCGGCGTTGCTGCAAATTATGTATAGAGCATTACATATAACGTATAGAGCATTATTTATTTATTTTACATATTTTGATAGATAATATACATTAGAATTATAGCTATATAAATAAAAATAAAAGTTACAAACGAGTATTAATAATTATTAGTATCGTTTTTACATATTTTGATATATAGTATATATCAAAATGATTGTTACATAAATATAAATAAAAGTTAGCTTTATAAAATATAAAAAGTAGCGAAAAATAATTACAAACATATACATCACTTGGTCATTCGGTAACTATTTCAGACCAATCCATATCACCAGATTTTTGTTGGTGAGTCTTTGATTTTTTCTGCGTTTTTTTTATATCTCAAATCATGATATCACAAATCAGTGTAAGAATTTCAGGTCTTGGTTTTCCCTTGGTATCACTTTCTCTTGATATCCCATATAGTGCTTCAAGAATTTCATGTCTTGGTTTTCCCTTGGTATGCCAGTCTTGGTTTTCTCTTGGTATCATCCTGAATCAATGCAGTATTATAATCATCATAATCATCGTAACTTTATTTGTGTACGGTGAATGAAAAGTCCTAATTACATGTTCATAATCACTATAATAATTTTTTTTTATTTTTTTATACTCACTTGTCAATGTCACCCAACGCAGATAACAGCAGCATAAAATAACAATCCAATACATCTCATGTCTAATGGTGGATTGGTAACAAAAATCATTGAATGAAAGCAAGAACATCTACCAACAAATACAAAAGCAAGAAGATCAAACAAAAGATTTTTTTCAAGATCCCAAACAAAGCTCAACAAAACAAAATAATAATGCAAATTTTATATAATTTTGAGCTTTATAAATTTAAATTAGTTATGCAATGAACTTATAATATTATTCATTTCCATGGTTATATTGATTCCATAAAATCTAAGCTTATTTGCTTGGTTTTAGGTAAAATTCTATTTTGTAAAATTTGAATAACTAAAGCTTACCGCTCATAACGTAGTCGGGGTTGCATATACATGAGATCGAGGGTTGCATATACATGAGACGTGTCTTCTTCCGCATAATCTTTAGAAATCCAAAATCAAAATTCTTACTATAATCTTGAAGCAACCATTTAAAGTAAATCAAACCCGCCTTAATAGTAAGGCATGATATTCAACTATAGTCATCAATTTCGCTACCGACGATATTAGAGGTTTTAACCTTTTTTCTTCCTCGTGAAGAAAGATAAAATCACAAAACAAAATTAATTCTCTATTGACCAATTTTGTCTAGTATGATACGACTTCTAGGGATATTAAGTCTAAAAATCACTAAACTTTTTTTATTCTCACCAAACCAAACTATTTGTAAACGAAATAATAAAAAAAGAAAACAAATCTAATATTTTCATGCTCAACACATTAACAGAAATCAAAATCTTAAAAACTATGATCCAAACCTCATAGGCATGCTTGTAACGTTGAGCTTGGTGGGTTCCTGTATCCTCCATTGAAACTGTTGTTTGGTCACCGTATTCTCTTATTTGACCCATTCTTCGTAGTATTGGTATCATAGAGATTTTTAATATCCTAAACATGACATCCTTTTACAGAGAGAGTCTGAAATGGAGGAAGATGGAAATGGGTGAGAATTCTTGAAATTAAATCAGTTATAAAATTTTGGTTGAAATTCAAAAACTTTTCCTTATTTTTAAAATTGTGTCACATCTAAGCTGGATAGAAAATTATAAAAATATAAGAATTCCCAATAAAATTGCATAAAAATCAATATACATATAAACAAAAATTTATTGAAAAAAATAGACACAAATACCAACACTATCAGCACGCTTCAAGCCTTCAACCAAAAGAAAATACCCTCACCAAGAATTGTTTTTGTAATCAACAACCAAAACAACTCACACAAAAAAGTAAGTAAATCACCTGGCCTTTTTGAAAAGAAAATTCTTGGAAAAATAATGCTTTTTCTTTGGTTGGTTTCTAATATGTGTATAAAAATACCTAGAGAAGTCAAATAGACTTGTAAATAAGTGTATAAACGAAAGATAATATAAATTATATAATTAATTTTTATATTTAATATCTTTTTTAAGATTTAATTTCAATGGACGTATATTTCGTTTAAAAAATTTATTTATTTTTTGTTAGTTATTAGTTATTTATATTAAATACTACAATAAAATAGTAGATTTTATACTGGAAAACGACTTTTTTTATTTATAAAAAAATGAATCATATTTATCAATTATATATTTATTATTTATTAAATATAATAAACGAATAGATCATTTCAATTATATATTAATATTATAATTAATAATTCTAATGGATTAAAAGAATAATTAACAACATATAATTTTGATTATATATTAAGATTATAATTAAAATAATAATAACGGATTAGAAGTATATTTATTTATTGGTATAAAAAAGTTTATGGACTATTATTAACAACACTAAAAATAAAATAGCATAAATTAAAATCTTCTAACTAGAACTAAAAAATAAAAACGGTGTTGATAAATTTATAGAAATAAAGGTATACTGGTAAAGTATCATGTCCTTCTTCATCAGCCTAGTAAATTAATACTTTATTTTTACATTAGATTATATAAAATTTAATTGGGAAAGGTGAAAACAATAAATCGAAAAACGAAGAAAAAACAAGAAATTCAATATCGACCTAACAAAAAAATTACTGACATTTGAAAAAAAAAGATTATATAACGAAATTTTACCTTTTTTTGAAGTTTTATGATATATATGTGAGATGAGAACCTGTTAAAATAAAATAAAAAACATAATAGGTAAGTAAACAAAAAATCAATAAAAAAAAGTCATAAAAATTGAATTACATTAATTTTAATTTTTACCTTTTTTATAAAATTCTATGGTAGATATGTATATGTAAGATGAAAACCCATTAAAAACAAAAAATATGACATGCAAATAAACAAAGATCAATAAAAAAAGTTATAAAAATTAAATTACATAAATTTAGATAAAAATAAAACTAAAACAAAATAATTTTAAATAAGAATATAAAATTAATCAGCATCACTTTAATGAAGATGGAACAAAAGAAATAAAACACCCTTGATTTACCTACATAGCCAAAAGAGAAGAGAGAAACAGAAGTTAAAAACTAAAAGAGAATGAAGAAACATGATTTAAATAGGTAATAAAAACATGCAATCATAAGAGACTGGTATGAGTAAAAGATGCCACGTTAAATACATGTGGCGGATAAAAAAAACTCCATTTTAATTCCATGTGGCCAATAAAAAATACCACCTTAAATAATAAGTTTTAGATATTTAAATGAGCTTAGCCTTTTGAAACTTATGGATATTGGACATCTGATTTAAAATATAAGATGGTGCGAAAAAAACCGAAAACACATAAAATATATAATCACTAACTATATAATATATAAGGGCAATTAGATAAGTACATTCACCTCTGTTTTACTTTAGTATATATAATTTTCGTTTTGGTACATTTTTATTTATTTGATTTTTTATAAATAATTTTTGACTTAATATGAAACGTGAACAAGATTTGAGTAGTAATTAAATAACAAAAATAAACCAACCATTAATGCACTTTGAAGTTTGAAAACATCTTCTAGTTCGAGACACCTACTTTTTTAAATAAGAGAGGGAGAGAATATTATATATGAAATGACAATGTACAAAAGTAAAGTAGTCGGAAATCAACAAAACCATGGTAGGAGCGTTAATTTTGGACTACACAAGCTATTTTTAAGAGCTTTTAATTCACATATCCACAAATAAAGTTTGGTACCTCGTCTCGATCATAGCCAAGATCATAATTAAGTACTCTATTATAATCATAGTTATTCCACATCTAGATTTGTCTATACATCAATCTAACCATACATGTGGATTGTACTTTAGAAATACCATTTTTAGTCCTTTGTATTCAATTAACATGATATTAAGAGATCTATCACTCAACCTAACTCTAATTATATATTCTATTATCGTATTTAAAAATTGGAGATTTCCTTACATTACTCATATGTTAATCTTCTTCGAGAATTGGTTAAAGGTTAGTTGGCTCGTCAAGTAATCTCCTTGAATGTTGAATGTATGCATTCGATAATAATAATAATCAAACAATATTTTAGTTATGTTATTTGAATATCACTTTTATATATATATATATATATGTATGATGAATGCACTTACAATTTTTTTGTTATGTTTCGGTAGTGCTTCACCTGGTTAATGTATGCATACAAAATTTTTACGATGTGGTTTGAGCCAAAATGTTTCAACTAATCCAACGCCTCCATATAGGCCACTTGTTTAATCACTCTAATATGATGGTCTAAAACTCAAAATCATTTCTCCGAATAGACGACCAATTTCTAAGAACCATTAACCTCATATGAAACCGTTTTTTATTTGAATTGTTTTTCATAATTGCTTGAATATTCTTGTTTATTTAACACTTAATAACATGTGTCTCTTTTCCAGAAATATCTTATCAATTGCACCCATAAATACCAATTTTATATATGTCACCATAATATATGGTGATGCGCATTTATTTTCTACCGTGAACAACTTAAAGAGGATATAATGCACAAGGATAGTTAACGAACTTTTACACATTCAAAAAAATTAATCTAATGAAAAATATTAAATTGGTTGACATAACCCAAAAACTTCAAAAATTTGTACTTTATCTTTCTTAATTTCGTACGTACTATCCATAATTAGAACTTGTGAGAATGTCTATAAAATAACGATGAATGTAAAAATATTCAAAAAATAGATATATGATTACTTCAGACCCCTCATATGGCGTTTGTGTCTTACATATTATATATATATATATTGGATACATTTACGGGTTTTGTATTTCTCAAACCGACTAAGATATCTCTTGGATGGTAACTAATTATTAACAATTTTGTAATGATTTATTCTTTGTCTATTTACACCTTCTCGCTCTATGGAATCCTTTTTAAAAATTCACAAGGTCATAATTATGTTTTTTGCACATAACTATTGATAAAGAAAAAGAACTTCGAGGACTGAAATGTAAAGAATAAAACTTGTTATGACATATTGTATAATTAGAAGAGAGAATTAGAAGTTTATATTTTAGTCAAGAACTAGAGTGTAATTAACTTTTTTTGTAACTGTTTCAGTTAAAACTAAGTCTTTGCGCCTCTATATAAAGGCCAAGGCTGATCTAATAAAGGGTCTGACGTTTTGAGATAGATCGCTCTTACGACTTGACTTTATCTCTCTAAAACTTAGTTCTCTTTCTACATTGTTACTTCTCTATACTTTACTGAGTCAATTAGATATTAACTCACCAAATTGGCGACTCCACTAGGACCTGATCATTGATTGGTTCATAGATTACTCGTTCAAATTGTCTATTTTCTCCTTTTCGAAACTTGAAAAACAAATTTAAACTCGACGACGAATCTAGAGAACGATCCGCTAGTTCGATCGGTTGTTGTAACACTAAAAAACTATTTGCAAAGGGCAGATGATAGACAAGAAGAATCTATTCCAGTTCGCCAAACTCAATAGTATATAGAGTTGCGAATGAACCAAATTTTGGTAAAAAATAAAAACTCTGAACAAAAAATACGACTAGAGAGAGTAGGATTCAGTCATCAAGGCTGAAGTCCGAGGTGAGACAAGTGGCGACCAAAATGATGCCGGTTATCAATCTGATTGATCTTGCACTGGTCGCCAGATCAGAAGTGAAGAAAAAAAGTAGAGTTCAAACCGCCTAAAAAGCGTCATACTTCTCGAAAGGACGCAAAAGATAAACAAAGGTATGTCACATCCAGTTACAAAGAGATAGAAAGCTCTAGATCTAATTTCAAAAAATATCGAAGATCTTCGAAAAAAGAGAATGATCGACCTCACAAATCAAATAAAGAATACAAAGCTAGAAAGGAAAGTTTACCTCGATGCTTGAGGGAAGCAAACAGGTGCGAAAAAATACAGCAAACCAATATAATGTTGTGGATGATTAAAATTTGTATGCTGTAATGGGAATAGAAGATCAATATATTCGAGGTGTTGATTGGAGGAATTCTCCATTGACAACTCAGATAAGATCTATCACTCTTCCCGAATCGCTTTGATATTTCTAAGGTTGAGAAATTTGATGAGATGAAAGACCCGGACGATCACATCAAACAATTCAAGCATTATGTGATAAATTTTGAGGATGACGACAGGCTGGTGTGAATTTCAGGAAGCCTGCTCCAATTAATAAGCATAGAAAGGAGCGAAACAACAAGTTTTCCAGGTATTACAACGAGATTGGACATGTTACCGCACACTACATTGCATTGACAAAGGAAGTAAAAACTTTAATTGAAAATGGGAAGTTATTGACTTATATGAAAGCGTAGAGCAGTGCATCGAAGAATCTTATCGCGTCGACTTCATAGCCTACAAATCCAAATACACATGCTGAAAATTTGATGATTTTGGATTCAAAGGTTGATAATTTTGATGCAATATCAGAATACTTAGATGCAGATCGAGATCGATTATTCTTAATGGAAGTAGAGGAACCAGTAAAACAAAGACAAGTTTGAACCCTTTGAGAATATTTTGAGTCATTGGCAATATTCAGGGGCGATTATTTGATTGGTAATACTAATAGTTCAAGTAAAAGGCACATAGTGAGTCTAGCTACTCAGATAGAGAAAAGACATATCTACCCATCTGTATTGTAAGAGAGACATTCCCTTTATTCTTTTTGATGAAGATGATTTACGAGGTACTATGGGACCACACGAGGATGCGGTGGTCATTGGAGCAGAGATTGCTCGTGTCAAAATCCAACGCATGTTGATAGACACTGGAGTTCTGTGAACGTTCTTTTAAAAACAACTTATGATATTATGCGCAACCCTCCTCGGATTTCCCAATCAAAACGTACTATTATTGATTTTAATTGAGTGACTGCGCGAGTAATTGAGGAACTCAAGAGGGAGGTGAGTCTGAGAAATGGACCTTTCAAGAAAAAGGTTCAAGTGCTTTTTTATGCTGGTGGACTTTCCAACAAGCTACAATGCCATTTTTGGAATATCTTGGTTATCAAGGATGTATCGCGTGTGTCTACAGTTTATCAATATTTTAAGTATGTCATCGGAGACCGAATGAGGGTCGTTCGAAGTGACCAAAAGGTTTCCAGGGACTGTTATGCAACAGCTCCTCGGATCCAATGATCTAGCAGTGTGATAGATAGATGAGTAACAGTCAGGGGGTTGACCTCGGACCTCGAGGAAGGGGTTGACAATCCGATGGATACCCCATGGTCATTGGCAGTAAGTGAATAAATAGAGGAATATGTTTTTCCTGATGGAAGAGTGCTTCAGATATATGAACCTTACTAACCCCAGCTTTATGTCAACAACTATTACTATTTTTATCTCGCAATTTGGATGTTTTCTCTTGGAATGCAGAGGATGTAATAAGATTTCCAATTGAAGTGATTTGTCATAACCTCGCTATTAATCAGATATAATTTGAGGGTAAAATGAGGGATTTCAAGGTGGGCGAAAACGTTTTAAGAAAGGATTTTCTTCATACTAAGGAAAATTTATTGAAAAGATAAAGCCAGGTTCTTATCACCTTTGTGATAATTAGGGGAGGATGCTTCAACATCCTTGGAATATACAACATCTAAATTTGTATCGGGAGTAATTGTGTTGTATTTTAGAAATTGTTTTCTTTGATTAATTAGCAAACTCTTTCCTTCCCTGTTGGCCCATGCAGGTTTTAATAAGGTGCTATGTACATATTCAAAGCTATCAATAAAATGCATTTTTTTGCCAATGATTGTTTACAGATACTTGTTTAAACTATTTTGGAAACTAGTCAAAGGCTGATCATCTTTGAGGTTGTCCAAGAGTAGAATATTCTAAAGTGTTGAGTATACTTTTCGAATAAATAACCATATTCGAAGTGGTACATTCTCTAAACGCACTGTAATATTAGAAGTTCTACGTTCTCTAAATGAACTATAATATTCAAAGTGCTACATTCTCTAAACGCACAGTAGTATTCGAGGTGCTATGAATAATAAAATTTTACTTTGAACAAGTAATATAAGTAATATTGCGAAGCAAACATGACTTAAGGAAATACAGAACAAACAAAGCCTTTCTAAATTTAATTCGGTTCGATGAGAACACAGTAATTTCTTAGATGCTAAGTGAAAAGGCATATATTAGAAACAAAATTTTATAATGATTGAATGATAGGCACAAAAAAAAAGATAGTAGAGTTACTCGTCTTCAGAGCTTTCTTCGGAATTTTCTCTTGATTCTTCCTCTTCAGATGAAGAGCTAGGAAAAAGATCAAAAGCCTCGCTAGGACGCCGTTCGATGGGAATTCGCTCCCTAAATCTGGAGAGGTTAACTTTAGGTTATGTAGCATGAATCTCACAAAGGAGGGCAATGATTTTTTGCTCTTAGCCATTTTTAATAGCTGTTAGCATGTCTTTCGCACATTCAGGTGACTAAAAATTACTTCTCTTCATCGAATTGGGCTTTGAGAGCAGTTATGTCATCTATTAATTGTTTCTTCTCTACTTTAATTTTGTTACGAGAAACTCCAAGATCATTGAATTTCTGCTTCTCTGCAGCTAACTCTTCCATAATGCTTAGTTTTGAGTTGATCTATGTCGTTTTGATGAGAAGTATTGAGATCTTCTTTTTCGTTTTGATGTACCTCTCGGAGGAGGTTCTTGAGATGGATGAGTACTTTGAGAAATTCAGATCTGGTCGTTTGAAATCCATGAAATTTTTCTTCCACGAAGCCACCAAATATATTTCTCATACTTTTTTTTCAACAGCAACAACTTTCTTGTGGTGAACCATCTCTTTTTCTATGTATTTGAACTGACTTCGAGAGGATTCAATTTCCTGAGTTAATTTTATTTGATGCAACATCAATATCGGCAAAAGGTTGAAGAGCAGTTAAAACCTCTTCGGATGGCTCTTCTGGAGGGATGACCATTGGGCTAGGTTGAGGTATAACAGAAATTGAGGCTGTAGGACAAGAAACTTCGTGAGATGCGGCTTCAAAAGTATCAAGTGCAGGTCTTTTACCAAGATAATGCACTTGATCTTGAATTTCCTGAACCATTTGATCTTCATCTTCAACAAGTTCTTGAGGTTCATTGAAGTTGATAAAGATATAAGGATCAAAGTGGTCATCGCCTCGATCATTTTCTAGGCCAGTTTCCTTTTACTAAGTGCCAACGTCTTCAACACTTGCCTTATTTTCTTTTTGCTGACCTTGTTGATTCTCCATAACCATAATTTCGTCACCATCAGACAACCCTCTTCGACAGTATCCACAATTTTCTTTTTCCCTTTCTTTTGAGGAGTCGTTTTAGCTGTGCCTTTTTTTGACGAGACGGTTGTTTTCTTTTTTTCGAAGAAGGCTACCCTTTTACTCATTCTTTAATGGTGGGGAGGTTATTTTATGTTGTTTTTTATTCAAACTTTTTGGAATCAGATCTACTGAAGGGCTAGCACCAGATGTGCTAGCTACCTTTTTATTCTTTTTTGCCTTCTTCTTCCAAGGAAGGTGGCTATCCGATCTGTTTTGAACTGGTAAACATACTATGAAATCAGGATGTACTAACCTTTTGACAACGTGGAAAGGATTGGGTTGCTTCATCATATTCTCAGGGGGGAGAACTTCAAACTTGATTGGCCACAGATTGCTGTTAAGAAAATTGATAGGTTGAAAAGCTGTGTGGAAAGCATTGTTCCATTCTTTTTCAGGCGAGGCAACAAGTTTGATATAAGTATCTTTTGTATTCTCTCGACGAAGTGCGTAACGCCTCAAAATTTCTATACAGAGCATATAACTTACGATTACTTCTCCAGACGAGGTTCAGTTTAGATGGGTTGGTTTCGGTTATTTATTAACCATTCTCCCAAGCTCATGAGATGAAGACAAATTTTTGTTTCCAAAATACATTTGCCTCCAGCAACTCATCGATGATCTTCAAATCATCATCCATGATAAGATAATAAAATGAAAGCACCGTTCCCCTTGACAGTTTGGTCAAGAAAATGAAGTCCTCGATGCATAATGAAATTTGGGACAGACGAGAAGCCATGATCACAGAAAGCAAAGTGAACCCATTGATTTGGTGTCACCTGCATTGGACATAGATCCAAAAGTTCGAAGTACTGAACTATCATAGAGTCCGATGGAAATCGAAGACCCCGATTGATGATCTCTGGGTAGACCACTAATTTATATTTTCTGCAATCTAAAGGCGTTTCCCCTTCTCTGGGAAGACAAAGTATAATATTGTCACCCATTCCCCATTGTTTCTTCATATCAATTGCTTGGCTCTCCTTGTAATACGTATAAGGAACATTTTTCGAAGCCAATATGTAATGCGCTTCGAGAGGCCTAAATTTCTCACCAACTGATGAACGCAGCTCGTCAGATATTGTGACATGAACTTTCTTTTTTCTCGTTTTACGAGCCTTTCCTTTTGAAGCAATTTTCACTACTTAACTTTCTGATTCCTTCGAAGTATCTTCTTTTGTTTCAGCTTTGTTACTTGAGTGTGTGGCTTCAGAATCAATTTCTTCTCCAGACACCTCGTCCATCAGTTGAGGAGAGTTACTTGAGGGATTTTGTTGAGACATTTTTGTAGTATCAACACCCTCAGAGAGGGGAAGTGGTTGATGGATTTGAATATCGAAATTCGAAGTGAGATCTGCATCATTACCCATAGCTATGAATTTTTTTATTCTTCGAGTTTGAGGAGGCTGAGATTTTGGAAGATTGGTTGAAGAAGAAGTCTGTTCGGATCTTTTTGAAGAATTTTTGGTCACCTCACGACTGATTCGAGGTGATAATTCAGTAAGAGAAGGTGTGATTCGAGGTATCTTTGGTGTTCGTGTTCTTGATGACTGACTTTCTTTTGGAAAAGGAGAATATGAAAATGCATGAGTTTTGTTAGGATCAAAGTTACCGTAATGTATTGTCTTTGTGGACAAACGAAAAATAGTGTTTCTTATTAGTCCAGATGCTCTATATTCATCTGCTATTTCACTAATACAAAATTAGTTGTAAGATCTGAAGACTTTGTTCTCTGATTTTGGAGATTTGAGTTTTTTTAGAATTATGGGTATTTGGATTCTTTCTCATAAACCAGTTGAATATTGAACAAAAAAGTTGAGTTTTTTGGTAAAGGTAGCCAGTGGATTGAAGAATTTGTTGAAGGTAGCTTAGAAATTGAGAGTATTTCTAGTTTCTCTGTCAAGAAATTATGTTTGTGAATCAACCAATAGTTCACAAAGATAATTATAGGAAGATGAAGTATCGAGAAATGGAAGAGGTGGAAAGTGATTTGATAGAATTTGAAGCGGTTGCGTAGATGAAGATCTAACATCTGTCACGCTATAGGTCTAGTGGAAGACCTAGTGCCTAGGGTATCATCATATTCTTAGAGATAGACTTGGCATCTAGAGTGTCACCATCTATTTCGCTTGAGATTCGAATTATGGAAATTGACATAAGGAAATGGTTACGTATTAAATAATTCGATGAATTTAACCTAAAATATGATAAAACAACATATTCGAAACAATTCGGATTGTGGATAAGGGGATTTTCTTCACCTCTGAAGATTTTCGAGGCTAGTTAGTTCTCATTCATTTACTTACATGAGAACTAAGGGGGCTATTGATAAAGAAATATAACTTAGATGAGATAAATGTAAAGAATAAAACTTGTTATTACAAATTGTATAATTCGAGAAGAGAATTAGAACTTTCTATTTTAGTCAAGGACTAGCGTGTAATTAACTCCTTTTTGTAACTATTTCAGTTAGAACTATGTCTTTGCACCTCTATATAAAGGCCAAAGCTGATCTAATAAAGGGGATGCCGTTTTGAGATAGATCACTCTTACGACTTGAATTTCTCTCTCTAAAATCTATTTCTCTTTTTATATTGTTACTTCTCTCTACTTTACTTAGTCAATCAGATATTAACTCACCAACTATTAGATTCAATAACAAATAACCTATTTAATCATTTGCTAATCAATTATAATTAGCAACAGATTTATAGCGAATTTTCAACAAGGCAAGTTTGGACTCGTAGAGTAAAATTTGGATAGGTTATTGCAACAAATTTGCAATAAATGTAATATTTTGTTTCCTCATTTTGTTTAATATAGTTTGATTATTTTCATCTACTTTTTATTTTATTTTACCCCGTCTTTTATATACACTTTTGTTTAATATATTCATTTCCTTTAAAAAAATCTTCTTTCATAGACTCTGATAGATTGTGATTCATGTGTATTTAGGGATTTTAGTTCTAGATTTTTCCCTTTCTTTCATGGAATATTTGGGTAATGAAATGTTTTTTAGAGAATTTGGAGATATTATTATTTCAGATTTTTTTTCTTGAATACATCATGTCACTGGATGAATTCGACTCGTTTCATATTAAATTTATAGGAACAAATTATTTTGCTTGGGAATTTTAATTTCAATTGCATGTGAAATTGTGGGGTCATATTTATGAAAGTGATCATGCGCCTCTAGATGCTAATGCTTTGTCTAAATGGGAAATAAAAGATGATAAAATTATGAATTGGATTATTTGTTCGCTTGAACCTAATCTTGTTCTTACCATGAAACCCTATAAAACTGATGTTGGTATGTGGAGTTATCTTAAAACAATTTATAATCAAGACAACTCTGCTAGGAGATTTCATTTGGAGTATGAGATGACTAATTATACTCAAAGAAGTCTGTCAATTGAAGCATTCTGGTTTTCAAAACCTTTGGGTTGATTATGCATATAGTATTTATGTTGATATTCTTGTTACAGCTCTTTCAACTATCCAGACAATGCATGCAACCAAAAAACGAGATCAGTTCTTGATGAAGCTACGACCAGATTTTAAAATTGCACGCTCTGATCTACTGAATCTCCATCCCGTATCATCTCTGGATACATGTTTAGCTGAACTTCTGCGTGATGAGAAACGAATGATAACTCACTCATCTATTGAACATCAAGCTAGTATTAGTACACCTATTTAGGTAGCTTATGTATCACATGATAGAAATAAAACTCGAGACATGCGTGGTATCCAATGTTATAGCTGTAATTCTTTCGGTCATGTTCCTCAGGATTGTCGCAAAAAGGTCTGTAATTTCTGCAAGAAACATGGGCACATAATCCCTGCTTGTCCTACTCGACCTGAACGGCGACAATGTACTGCTTATCATGCAGTGCTTCTCGTTCAACTGAATTTCCTAATGCAACACTGATTATTCTTATTCATTCTCCATCTATAAATCAAACACACTCACTCCTGAAATGGACAATAAATGATCATTTATACTTTTTCTAGTTTTGGACTCTCAGGTAATCCTAATAACTATTCCAGACCATGGTATTTTGATTCTGGAGCCTCGAACCATATGACAAATGGCGTTTTTCCTCTTTCTACTGTTAGAAATTATGATGGAAATCCAAAAATTAACATTGCTGATGGTAATTATATGCCTATTAGTACTGCTGGTGATCTTTCTTCTACATTCACTAATGTTTTTGTGTCTCCCGACCTCTCCAAAAATATTATTTTTGTTGGCCAATTGGTCAATAATAATTATCATGTCATTTTTATTCCTTCTGGTTGAGTTGTGCATGATCAAGTTTCAAGGAAGATGATTGCGGAGGGTCCTAAAGTGGGACACATATTTCCATTGTATAAGTCTTCTTCTACTACTATTCCTAGTTTTCCTCTTTCGTTTGCATGCAATGTTGTTGGATCTTGAAACCAAATATGGCATAGAAATCTAGGTCATCCACATTATGATGTACTTCGTACTTTGGTTCATTCTGGATTATTGGGGAAAAAAATTAAGTTCTTCTCTTGATCTTTCTTTCGATTGTACATCATGCAAATTTGGTAAAATGTAGGTTTTACCTTTTCCTTATGTTTGGGGGATTTCACTCGTTGTTTCTAATGCACACAATAAGTATTTTGTTACATTCATTGATGATTTTAGCCGTTTTACTTGGGTTTATTTTCTTCAGGCTAAATCCGAAGTTTTCCAGTTTTTAAACGTTTTCTTGCACTTATGAAACTCAATTTTATGCCAATATAAAAGTTCTACGATCTTATTTTGCAGGTAAATACATGTCATATTTGATGTGGATAATAATCGCCCGAGGGTAGGCTAGTAATTTTTGGTGGAGTTTCAAGGTGGTGTATGGGTGTTTAACGGTGGTATGTGAGTGTTTAAAGGTGGAGAGAGAATTAAGCAGTTTGGTAGCAGTTAATTTTCATTACCCATAGTTAACGGTGGTGGTTGGGTATTTATAGTATGATGTTTGGGCCCTTATGGGCTTTCGGGTCATGTTTAATGGACCCGGGTCATGTTTAAAGACCCATGAGTTCTAAGCAGGAGGGCAGGTAGCTTAGTCAAGAAGTGTTTTAGGTTTTTTAGTACTTTAGTCATAGTTCGAACAGCCTTAAGCTCATAATGTTCGAAGTGATCTGTCCGGTCCGAATGATCTGTTCGATTTATGTGCTTGTAGCCTGTCCGGTTTACGGAGAGACTTAGGCTGACTTGCCCTTCCAGGGAGCATGCTGAATTCGGACTCATCAATATGAGTTTCAAAAACTTATTCAAAATAAAGGGATTCTATCTCAGCGTTCTTGTCCTTCGACACCACAACAAAATGGTGTTGGTGAGAGGAAAAATCATCACCTTCTTGATGTAGTAAGAACTATTTTACTAGAATCATATGTTACTCATCATTTTTAGTGTGAAGCACTTTCTACTGTTGTCTTTTTTATTAATCGCTTACCTTCTCACACGATAAATCATGTTTTCTTTACTTTAAGTTGTTTGGTCATTCTCCTTCATATTCATATCTTTGTACTTTTGGATGTGTTTATTATGTACACATTCCTACTCATGAACGTCATAAAGTTACTGCTCAATTTGTAAAGTGTGATTTTCTTGGTTATGCTATTCCTCGTAAGGGTTATGTTTGTTGTGATTCTCATGTTCTTCTTCGTGTATCTAGGAATCTGATTGGTTTTGAGAATCAATATTTTATTCCATCTAATGTTGATCTGCCTTATGTATCCTTATCTCTCATGCCTAGTTTTTTTTATATACCAACATCTATAGAAATGTTTAAACCTGATTTTTATATAAAAGATGTAATTGAGATGAGACTGGTCCATCTTCTTTTATAACCCGTTCTAATCTTGTCTCGAAAACTGATTTGGCTCTTGTCCACAACTCTTCGTCGATCTACTCGTCCTTCTCGACCCTTGATAGGTATGGTTTTTATTTCTCTGTCTCTCATGTAACTCCTTATCCAGTATTTCAATTCCCACTATCTACAAACAGGCCATAGAACATGAGTGTTGGAAAAAACAAAATGCAAATAGATATCCAAACACTTGAGGAGAAGCACACCTGAGATATTGTTCATTATCCTCCTATAATTAAACCAATTGAGAGTAAGTAAGTTTTCTCTATGGTGTTGCTTATGACGAAATTTTTGCTTCCGTTGCCAAAATGACCACAGTTCGAACCATTTTGGCTATTGGTGCTTCATATTTGTAGCAGTTACATCAAATGAATGTCAAAAATGCTTTTCTTCAATGAGATCTTCAAGAAAAGATTTGCACAAAACTTCCATTTGGTACGAGTACTTCTTCTTCGCACGATGTCTGCAAGTTAAAATGTTATTTGTATGGGCTCAAATAAGCACCTCAGGTTTGGTTTGAGAAGTTTCATCGTACATTTCTTTCTTTCCGTTTTACACAAAGTCAATATGAGTTTTCTCTATTTTTCCACACGTCTAGATCGGGTATAGTCCTTTTGGTTTATGTGGATGATATGATCATCACTCGTACTGATTGTAGTTTGGTTAGTCAGCTTCAACAACAGTTACATGCAACTTTCCATGTGAAAGATCTTGGCAATCTTACATACTTCTTAGGTTTAGAAGTTCATCATTGGACAAATGGTATTTTTTTGAACCAATAAAAATATATTCAAGATCTTATCACCTTGGCTGGTTTGGAGGGTACTTCTTCTGTTGATACTCCTATGGAGGTAAATGTCAAATATAGGAAAAATGAAGGAAATCTTTATCAGCACTTAGATGATTCTACTCTTTATCGACACTTGGTTGAGAGTCTTATATAGTGACAACTACGCGTCCTGGTATATCTATGATGTTCATCAGGTCAACCAGTTTATGTTCTCTCCTCTCCATCTACATCTTGTTGCAGTTCAACGCATTATTCAGTATCTTCATGGTTCACCTACTTGTGGTTTGTTTTTTCCTAGTGGGTCATCTCTTCAACTTGTTTCCTATAGTGATGTAAGGCTGGATGTCTAGATACACATCGATCTACTACGGGGTGGTGTATGTTTTTAGGTGATGCTCTAATTTTTTGGAGGTTTAAAAAAAAGTTCGTGTTTATAAATCCTCTACCGAGGCCGAGTCCATGTCTAGTGCTTTCTCTAAAATTGTATGGCTACTCGATTTTCTTGAGGTGCTTGGATTTCCTCAGACAATTTTTATCCTCTTCATACTGATAACACTCGTTTTATTCAGATTTCCATCAATCCTATTTTTCATGAACACACCAAACATATTGAAGTTGATTGTCATTCTATTCGGGATACTTTGGAAAATAGGGTGATATCTCTTTCTCACATATCTTCTAATCTCCAAGTGGCTGATATTTTCACCAAAGTCATGAATCGTCAGCAACATCAATTTTTATTGGCAAATTATTACTGGTTGACTTACCAACATCAATTTGAACGACGATGTCAAAAAAATAAATTAGATTAATATCTAATCTATTTTAATCAAAATATTAATAAATATATAGAAGAATAAACAATGTAATAAGTTAAATATTATAACATATCTATTGTATAGTCAAATAGTGAATAGTTAGCAAATTTTAAACAATAAATATTATAATTAATTAGATATTATAATAGCTATAGACACGATTATGAAAGAAGAACAACGAAAACAAAAAATAAGATACAATTTTTTAGTAAAATAAAATATTCTTAACAATACTTAAATGTTAATTAGTATTAATGTTTAAATTACATTTTATCTTATTAGCGAGCATAGTTTGCCTTCATGGTTGATGGGTATTACTGATACGGTGTCTTTAGATACTTATCAACTTCTTGGGCTCTAGAGTGGATTCAAGTATGAGTTTGTTATATATATTTTTCTAACCAACTATTGTCAGTTTGTAGATTCACATGATTTATATTTCATCTTTGCTCTTCAAGGAACTAGTATCCCCTTTCCCATGGTAATTTTTTATCCTAAATATTATGAGAATGTGGATGTCTTTGTTAGCTTGCTTGTATGAGATATAGATTTTTTCGCAGGTAGGATATGAGTTGCTGTTCATGGTTTTGCAGAGAGGTGTTTTGAGTAGGTTTTATTTCAGGTATCCAAAAGTCTTTGTTATCGCTAATAACATGCTAAGATAAGGATTTGTTAGTAATATTGAATTTAATTTTGTATATGCGTATGTATTTGCTTGGACTTTTAACTAAGATGAAATACTGGCTTGTCTTGATACCTACAATTATTTGAAGTGGGCGTAGTGAAAACTTAATAACATAGAGCCTTAATAAAGTCTCATTAAAAAAATATTTTTCTTAGAAAAACTATAACGTTGAATGTTTTTCTACTGGGTGTCGCGATATTTTTAATTTTATGGTAGAGTACTATATGCCCATTTTGGTTGTTGTTTTTCCAAACATAACACCCAGACTTTTTAGTCCATATGTTTTATTTATAAATAAGAGTTTTATACATCATGTGGTTTTAATTTTTCTAAATAAACAGAAACCCTAGTAGCTTCTTAGCGGTTTCTTCTTTTTTTTGTTGTTTATTTACATGGTATCAGAGGCAAGTCCTAAGCGATATGTTTAACTGACGGGCATGTTCGCCATCCACTATGAGAAATATCATGCCCATTATATCAAATCAAGTTTAAGGAAGAGTGTTAGAGAATAAACTTGATCCCTCACTTGATCTGCTGTCCCACATTGGTTAGACTGAAAATTATATACAATATATAAGTGAATGAAATATCTCACCTAGAATGAAACCTTTTTGGACAATACCAAAAAACAAAGTCGTGCAGACCATTTGGTCCAAAATGGATATCATCATACAAAAAAGAGACTTAAATTCACACTTATGTATTCTTCGTGGCAATGGTGTCAATTGACGGTTACAAATTTTTGATACCATTATGATCTTTCCATTTTAGTATTTTCTGAGAAGACTTCATACGATATTATTTTCAGTCTAAGTGATGTGGAACATTGGATCAAGTGAGGAATCAAATTTATTTTCCAATAATTGTAATGACAATTCATGGATAATAACAATTGCACACCCTTTTGTAACAACTAAGACAACAATATTGGATGGTAGTGATATTCAAAATTTTGGCTGTTTTGACTGTCTGTTGGATCACTCCAGTAAAATTAGCTACTCTCTACAAGACCATGCATGCATATATCGAAGTTGTTTGACGGTAAAATCAAATTTTTTTTCTTTCTGATTTTTTAATTAATCCAATATTTAAGTATTTTTGTATAGCTCCAGGATCAAGATCATCTTCTCTTGTTGTTGTTACACCAACGCATGTATACCATGCTTTTATGAGTGTTCACTTGCCTGTCATGCTGTTCAATATGCTACATGATCTCTCAAGCCAGCAATACTTGTGACAACTTTAAACACTGCATTTTCAAATCTTCTTCCTGATGTAAGTATTAGTATTGGTGAGTTTGATTACTTGGATTGCCTAAGTAGATTGAGAGAAGTCAGAATGTAGAGAGAGAAATAGGTTTTAGAGAGAGAAAATCAGATTGCTAAAGTGATCTATCTCAAACACCCAACCCCATTATTAGATCAGCGTTGTCCTTTATATAGAGGCACAATGACTTAGGTCTTAGTTGAACATAGTTACATAAAAGGGATAATTGCTTGTTCGTCCTAACTTAAATACAAAGTTCTTATTTCCTCCTCTAACTTTACAATTAGTCATAAAAGTTTTATTCTTTATATTTCAATCCTCAAATTTTCATTTCCTTATCAGTAGCCCCCTTAGTTCTCATGTGAGTAAATGAATGAGAACTAACTAGCTTCGAACATATTTAGAGGTGAATAAAGTCCTTTTATCCATAATTCGAAATGTTTCAAGTATGTTGATTCACTTTAATTTCTATCTTACACATCAAATTATTTTAACAAGAAATATTTTCCTCATATCATGACTCGAAGCGAAAGCCAAGTTTAGGGTGGCACTCTAGATGCCAAGTCTATCTCTTAGCAAATAATAACACCCTAGGAAGTAAGTATGCCACTAGACCCATAACATGACATGCATTAGATCTTTATCTACGTAACCGCTTCAAATTCTGCCCAATCACTGTCCACCTCTTCCACTTCTCGATATTTCATTTCTCTTTTTATAAATATCATTGTGTCCTATTGTTTGATTCATAGACTAAATTTGGTGAGAGAGAAACTACAAAAGCTCATAATACCTTTGTTACCTTCAACAAATTCGTCAATATGTTGGTTACCTTCACCGCAAAATTCAATCTTACAACTAGTTTATGAGAAAGCATCCAAAGAGTAGAAGATCTAAAGCCACAATTCTAAAAAAATCAAAATCTTCGAAATCAGATAACAACATAAACAGATCTTACGACTACCTTTGTATTAGTGAAAGAGAAGATGAATACAAAGCAGTTGGATTAATAAGCAACACTACTCTTGGTTGTCTTCAAAAACAATGTACTACGATAACTTCGATCCTTCAAAAATCCTGTTTTTTCACCTTCTCCTCTTACAGAAGAAAACCAATCATAAAAAACTCGAACACTAAAGACACCTCGAATCTCACCCTCTTCTACTGGATCATCATCTCTAATTACTCGTGAAGTGAGAAAATCCTCCTGAAAAAAATCTGAAGAGACTCCTTCCTCAACTAATCTTCCAAAAATTTATCCTCCTCGAACCCAAAAAAAGACTTTCATTGCAATGGGAGATGATGATGATGTCACCTCGGACATTAATGTTGCCTCGAATTCACCAACTACTTCTCCTACCCCTGAGGGATATTATTGAGACATCGAAATCGTCTCAACAATATCCCTCAAGTGATCCTCATCAATTGATAAACGAGGCATCTGAAGGAGAAATCGATTGCGAAGCTACTCAATCAAATAACGAAGCTGAAACAGAGGAAGAAGCTTTGAAGGAATAAAAAAATAATGCACAAGAAAAAACTTGTAGACCAAGAAAAACGAAAGTGTTTGTCACAATATCTGACGAGTTGCGTGCGTTAATAGGTGAGAACTTGAGGCCTCTCGAAGCGCATTACATATTGGCCCTGGAGAATGTTCCTTATATATATTACAAGGAGAGCTAAGAAGCTGATCTAAATAAGCCGTAGGAAGTGAGAGACAATATCACACTTCGTATTCCCAAAGAAGGGGAAACATCTTTGGTTTGTAAAAACGTAGAACTTGTGGTCTACCAAAAAATCATCAAGTAGGGTCTTCGATTTCCACTGGACCCCATGATAGTTGAGTACTTTGAACTTTTGGTCTGTGTCAAACCCAAGTGACACCAAATCAATGGTTCACATTTCTTTCTGTGATCATAGATTCTCTCTTATCCATGATTCCGATCTGCATCGAGGACTTCATTTCTTTGACCAAACTGTCGACGGGGCTGATGCTTACATTTTATTTCTTACCCTGGACGATGACTTAAATATAATCTAAGATCTATTGGAAGCAGACAAATTTTGTAAGTAAAATTTATCTTCATCTCAGGCGCTTGGGAGAATGGCAAAGAAATATCCAAAGCCAATCTATCTAAATTGAATCTCGCCCGAAGGAGTAATCGTGAGTCTTTTTTTTTGGTTTTTTTAAATTATATTTTTAACTCATGTTATCTTTATTTCTTATCCACTTCTATGTTCTGAACATAAAGTTTGAGGTGATATGCAAAAGAGACTTTTATCAAGCTCGCTGCATGGGCTGAAAAAGAATGGAATAATGTTTTCCACACTTATTTCGAACCTATTAACTTTCTCAACAACCACCTGTTCAGATTAGTTTGGAGCTCTCCTTCCTGATAATTTGATGGAGCCACCAAATCCTTGACAGGCAGTCAAAAGGTTAGTCCATCCTAACTGCAAAGTATTCTTACCAATTCACAACAGATCGTATAGCCATCATCCCAGAAGAAGAAGGAAAAAAAGAATAAAAAGGCAGCTAGCACATCTGGTGCTAGCCCTTTAGTAGATCCGAAGCCAAGATCTTCGATGAGGAAAACAAAAGAAAGAAATATATCTACCATTGAAGAAGGAGTAGAAGATGTCCTAGCGAGGTTTTTATCATGTTCCTAGTTTGTCATCCGAAGAGGATTAATTTTACTATCTCTTTTTTTGTACGTGTCATTAATATTTTGTTTTTAATAGATACATTTTCACTTGGTATCTAGGAAATTACATTGTTCTCCTTGAATCAAATTGAATGACAAAAAAATTTGTTTATCATTTATTTTCTTCAAGTTATATTTACATTTGACTGTTATTTATTTTAGTTATTCGAAGTATAAATATAGCATAGTATTTTAAATAACATTACAATGCGTAACACTTCGAATATTATAGTGCCTTTAATGAACGTAGTACTTCGAATATTATAGTGCATTTAATAAACGTAACAGTTCGAATATGGTTGCTTCTTCAAAAAGTGTATTCAATACTTGGGAATATTCTATTATTGGTCAACCTTTAAGATGATCAGTCTTCATTTAGTTACCAAAATAGTTTAAACAAACATTCATAAACAATGATCGGCCAAAAAATAAATTTTTTGATAGATTTGAATATGTACATAACACCTCGTTAAACCTTCCTCGGCCAATAGGGTAGTAAAGAGTGCGCTAATTAATCAAAGAAAATAATTTCAAAATACAACAGGGTCACTCCCAATACAGCTTTAGATGTTTTATATTCCATGGATATTGAAAAATCCTCTCCTGATTATCACATAGGCGATAGGAACCTGGCTTTATCCTTTCAACAACAATAAAATGTCCTTCCCAATTCGGGGCCATCTTACCAAAACTCTTTCCTTGCTATGGAGGAATACCTTTCTTAGCACTTTGTCACCTACATTTAACTCCCTCATTTTCCCTCTCGAATTATATGTATTTCTGATAAGAGTTTGATAATGAATTGCATTTACATGTGCTCGAACTCTTTTCTCTTCAATCAAATCTAAAATTTATTTTTTAGCTTCATCATTCAAATATTCGGAATATTATGTTATCCTAAAAGAAAGTAAGGAAGATTCCACTAGACTGACAACATCCATTCCATATGCCAAAGCAAAAGGGATCTCTTTAGTAGCCTCCCCATGGGTTGTTCAATAAGCCCCTAATACCTCCTGTAAGTAATTAGGCCATTTTCCTGCTGCTCATGTCAAATTCTTATTCAAACCTTCTAAAATAGATTTGTTTATCACCTCAACTTGTCCATTTTCTTGGGGATAAAAGGTGTGGAACAAATTTATTGATCCCATTCGAAGCACATAACGAATCCATTTTGTTATTATTGAATTGAGGACCATTGTCTGTAGTAATTCTTCAAGGTACTCGAAAGCGACAACAAATACTGTTGACAATGAATTTAATCAAATTCTTAGCTTTTGTTCCAGACAGTGGTTCTGCTTCTGCCCACTTCGTAAAATAATCTACTGCAACAATTATCATTTGTCGTCCTCCAGAGGCCATCGACAAAGGTCCCACCAAATCTATTTCACATCTATCAAACGGAATGGCTTCGATAATAGACATGAGTGGAACTGCTGGTTTATGAATAGAGTTAGAAAACCTTTGACAAGTATCACAACTTCGAACCAAATTTTTGGCATCGTTCATAATCGTGGGCCAATAAAACCCTGCCAACAGAACTCGAAGATTAAATTCCTTGAACCCACAATGGGCTGATCCTTCTCCATCATTAAATTCAAATAAAACTTCCTGTGATTCTTGTCTGCTCAAACATCTCAAAAATGACCTACCCATCTCTTTCTTATACAAAACTTCATCTAAGACTATATAACCAAAAGCTTTGCCTCTCAATTTCTTGGTCAATTTCACATCTTCAGGCATCTCTCCTCTAATAAAAAAATTCAAGATATCACCTCTCCAGTGACCTAAAAGTATGTTTGGTGTGACAAACAGTTCCTCAATATTCTCACATTACTCTGAATGTATTACAATCGATGGACTCTCCTATAATAATATCCAAGGATATCATTCCTTATATGCAACTGTTGCTAAAGAGTCAGCAACCGTGTTATTCCCTCGGTTCATATGCTCCATAACAACATGATAAAACAGAAGAATCAGGTTTCGAAGCTCTCGAAGATATAAAATTAAATGGTCCTTTTTTTCCTTTGGAAACTCCAGACAGTTGATTTGCTACTAACTGAGAGTCTCTATCTAATCGTACTGAAGTTTTACCACATATCTTCGCAAGCCTCAATCCATCTAATGTAGCTTCATACTCAACTTCATTATTCGACGCGTGAAAACCAAATTTAATGGATTGAAGAATTCTTTCTCCAGATTGAGTAATAAGTTGAACTCCAGTGTTGCATCCAAAAATATTAGAACCTCCATCGGTTCGAACAATCCACATCAAAATAACTGGCAAGACATCCTTGTTAACTTCATTATCTGATCTGCTTCAATGTAATTCAACAAGAAAATATGCCAAAGCTTGTGCTTTAACTTTTGTTCGAAGAGAAAAGATGATGTTAAAATCTCCTAATTCTACTGACCACTTAGTCATCATTCTTGAAATATCCGGACGTTATAAAACATTCTTCAATGGGAATGAGATTCGAAGCTCAATGGAATGAGCTTGAAAATAAGGAGGCATTTTTCTAGCAGCCACCACCAAGCTAGTGCTAATTTTTTAAGCTTTAAATACCTTTTTTTCTGCTGCCACTAAACTCTTGCTAAGATAGTACACCAACTTCAGAATTCTCGAATCTTCGCTTACTAATATTGCATTTACTGCAAAATCCGATACCGCAATGTAAAAAAAGAGTTGTTCTCCACTTCGAGGCTTGGATAATATTTCTAGTGATGATAACAAATCCTTGATTCTTGAAAAATGCTTCATGTCAAAATTTTAACTTCCTTGATAGTTCGAGGCGATTTCATAGATACCACAGCTTTTAACTGCTCTGGGTCAGCATCTATCCCTTTTTTACTGATGACATAACCCAGAAATTTCCCTGATCGAACAAAGTACACTTTTCAATATTTAAATTTTGCCTTAGCACTCTTAAATTCAAAAAAAATATATTCTAAATCGTCCAACTGTGCATTGTCCATTAAGTGTTTGACTACCATATCATCGATATACACCTCCATGTTCTTTCCGATGTGCGAAGCAAATTCCTTATTTGATTAATCTTTGATATGTAGCCCCTGTATATTTCAACCCAAAGGGCATAACCCTATAAAAATGTAGGACTCACTCTGTGATGACGGTGGTACTCTCTAGATCCTTTGGAACCATAAAGGCCAATATCTTATTTTCCATGCAAAAGCATCCATAAAGGCCAATATCTTATTTTCCGAAGTGGAATCAATGAGTTGGTCTATTCGAGGAACGAGAAACAAATATTTAAGACAAGTTTGATTTAATTATGTAAAATCAACACACATTCTCCACTTCCCATTCTTCTTCTTGACCACTATTGGGTTCGTCTTCCATAAAGGATATTGTGATTCTCTTATTTGTTCAACCTTTGATAAACGGTCCACTTCGAAAACAATAGCTTTTGCTTTCTCAAAAGAAAATTCCCGCCTTTTTTGTATAACAGGTTTCACCTTTGTATTAATGGCTAGGTTTTGGAAAATTACTTCAATTGGTACTCCCTCACGTCCTCTGTTTTCCAAGCGAAAATATCCAGAGTGTGGGACAAAAATTGTAAGAGTTTTTGGCGTAGAATTGGGGCCAGTAAGGTTCCTATTTGAAGTACTCTTCCCTCAAGAAAAATATATTCTTATATTTCTTCAGTTAGGGTCAATGACCCCGAGGTTTCCCTCGGATCGTCAACCCTTTCTTCAAAATCCGAGGTTAACCCCTTGACTGCTATTCATTCATCATTTTGCCACTACTAGATCCTCAGATCCAAAGAGCGGTGGCGTTACATTCTATGGCCACCTTTTGATCATTTCGAACGACCCAACACGATCTCCAATGACATACTTTAAGCACTGATGGACTGTCGAAACAACACCATACATTCTTGATAACCAAGATATTCTAAAAATGGAATTATAGCTTTGTTGGATAGTCCACGACCATAAAAAGAACCAGAAACTTCTTCTTAATAGGTCCCCTTCCCAGACTTACCTTCCCCTCGAATTTCTCAAATGCCGTGCAGTCACTGAAGTGAATCTGCTGATAGTGCGCTCTGATTGGGAGAACCGAAGAGGATTGCACATTTTGTCATAAGTTGCTTTTAAAAGGAGCGTTCGCAGAACTCCCGGTATCTATCAACACGCGTCAAATCTCAACGCCAACAATCTCTTCCCTAATGACCACTGCATCCTCATGTGGCCCTGCAGTACCCCGTAAATCGTCTTCATCGAAAAGGATAAAAGGAATGTCTTTTTACCGTACAGGTGGATAGAAATCTTTCCCTCTATCTGAGTAGCCAGACTTACTATGTGCCTCTTCCTTAAACTATCAGTTCTTCCAGTCATAAAGTCATCCCCCAAAATTTCCAGGGATTCAAAATACTCACACAGGCTTCGAACGTGGCCTTGAAAATACTCACACAGGCTTCCAACATACCAAAATTAACCGATCTAGATCCATGTCTAAGTATTTCGATGTAGCATCAAAACCATCAACCTTCGAAACTAGAGTCATCAAATTTTCAGTATGTGCATTTGGATTGGTTGATTGTGAAGTCGATGCTATGGGATTTTCCGATGTGTTGTTTTGTGCTTTCACCTAAGTCACTAATTTCCCATTCTCAATTAAAGTCTGAACTTCCTTTTTCAAGGTAATGCAATCCTCAGTATCATGCCCAATGTCATTGTGATACCGGCAAAATCTGTTGTTTCGCTGGTACCTAAGCTTATTGATTGGAGCTGGCTTTTTGAAATTTACATACCATTTAGTTTTGTCGAAGATTTCAGCAACACTCTTAGTCAAATCTGCATAGTATCATGTTTTATCCATTGATTGGGCCTCGGCCTATTAAATTGGTATGTTGGAGTCCGGTTCGAATACCCTTTAGTTTGAGTTGGTAGATTGTTGTACCTCGGGCGTGCTTGTGGAGCAGGATTCAAAGATTACCCCTGGTTATTAGGCGCATGTCCAGAATTCTGTTGACTAGTAGTTGCTACCTCTCGAACCCCGGTTGATTCTAAAACCTTGATTTGGTCCTCAACTTGAGCCATCAAAGCTCGAAAAGTTAAGGCTCTTCTTTTTGTTGTCTCATTAGATAAATCTCCTCGTAGCAATCCCTGACGAAACGCTGCTATTGCCACAAGTTCTTCATAATTATCCAGACTCGCTTCTGTTAAGACAAACCGCTTCATATAAGCTTTCATCTTTTCTCCAATTGCTTGCTTGCATTGGATGATTGTATCTCTATTTTCCGTCATCTCCTTACTCCCCACAAACTGTCTTTGAAAGGCAGTGTAAAAGTCTCTGAAATTTGAAATGGACCCCCTCAGAATTCGGTTGTACCATTTCAAAGTTGTTCCCTTGAAAGTTTGGGAAAAATCCCAACACACTAGCTTGTGATCATCCTCAAAATTCATCATGTAATTCTTGAACTGTTCGATGTTTTCGTCTGGGTCTTGCATCCCATCGAATTATCTAGTTTCGAAATATCAAAACGCTTCGAAAGCGTGATAGATCTTATCTCATTTGTTAACAAAGAATTCCTCCAATCAACACCTTGAACATACTGATCCTCAGTTCCCATCACTGCATACAAATTTCGATCATCCCCATTGTACTAGTTTGATGTATTTCATTCACACCAATCTGACTCCCTCAAACATTGAGCTACATTTTCTCTTATAATTTTATGTTCTTTCTTAGACTTGCGAGGTTGATCATTCTCTTCTTTCGAAAGGCTTCGATATATTTTAAAATCAGATCCAGAACTTTCAACTTCTTCATCACTAGATGTGACATACCTCTGTTTATCTTTCTTTTCCTTTTGAGAAGGATGACACTTTTTTGGCGCTTCAAACCGCGCCTTTTCTGATTGCCTCTGATTTGATGATCAGTACAAGATTGATCAGATTGACCACCAACATCATTTTGGTCATTGACTTATCTCACCTCGGATTTCAGTCTAACTGACTGAATCTCCTGCTCTCTCTGGTTGTATTTCTCACTCAGAGCATTTATTTGGTCCAAATTCGGATTCATTCGCAACTCTATCTCGGATTAAGTTTGATAAATCAGAGTAGATCATTCATGTCTATCATCTGTCCTTTGTAAATCCATTTTTAGTATTTCAACAACTGATCGAACTAGCGCATCGTTTTCTAGGTTTATTGTAAAGTTTTGAGATTGTTTTTCAAGATTTGGAAAGTTCGAACTAGTACACTAGGCACCGATCGTTGATCAGGTCCCCGGTGAAGTCGCCAATTTGGTGAGTTTGGTTACTTGGATTGCCTAAGTAGATTGAGAGAAGTTTGACTTTAGAAAGAGAAATAGGTTTTAAAGAGAGAAAACCAGATTGCTAAAGTGATCTATCTCAAAAGCGAGCCTCTTTATTAGATCAACTTTGGCCTTTATATAGATGCGCAATGACTTAGGTTTTAACTTAACAGAGTTACATAAAATGGATAATTATATGTTCGTCCCTAATTTAAATACAAAGTTCTAAGTTCCTCCTCTGACTTTACAATATGTCATAAAAAAATTGTACTATTTATATTTCAGTTCTCAAAGTTCCATTTCCTAATCAATAACACTATTATTTTATTTATTTTTTCTGAGATCCGTTTTTTCTATAACGAGACCCGGTTACAGTGAGACCCGGCTTGGCTATAACGAGACCCCTCTTATTTACAAAAATACCATCGATATAAATACAAAAATTCCCAAATTCTACAATTTTTTTTCTTCGAAAACCCTAACTCTCTCTAACCCAATATTTGAAAATGCTAGATATTTAAAATCCAACTGCATAGACTTGTTAAAGTATGAATTCTCTACACCAGTGTGCTATTTTTTAAAAATTTGGATCTATATTTGTTGTGATAATTAGAGTTTATTTTTCGGATATAAAAATCGAATTTTCCTCTACTTGTAGTTGTTATTTGGTTGTTTGATTATATGTATATGCTTAATTAGATCATTGGCTTCAATTTGGTATAAGTTTTGCTGGATTTGACCCCGTAAAACCACATTTGAGATTTGCATATGGGTATTCTGAAACAGACATTTCCACGCACGGCCGTGCGTGGAAATGTGCAGATGCACACAAGAAAATGGGTGCATCTGCCATTTCCACGCACAGCCGTGCGTGGAAATGTCTCTTCTTATATATATATATATATATATAATTTCTAATAGTTTATAATAATTATAATCATATATTCAATTCAAATTTCTAATTTATATAATTTCTTATATAATTTATACTTTATATAATTTTTTATAAATTTATAATCATATATTTGTATAATTCTTTTTACTACATTTTATATAATTATTGAATTGTAATAACAAACGTAAATTTAATGTATTAAATAATTAGAATAATTAAAAATAAAATCAGTAAAAAGTATAAAAAAATATTCACCATCATTTCTTTTAGAATGTTCAATCTCCAGGTGTAGTTAAAAATTTTAAGAATACACAAGCTAAATTCGGCATAAAAGTGTTTTCAATTGGCAAAATTCGGCATGGAATAGTATTTTGAATTGACAAAATTCCGCATGAAAGCGCAAAAATTTGACAAAATTCGGCATAAAAGCGCAAAGATTTGACCAAATTCACGCACGAACATGCGTGATTTCGGCCAAATTCACGCACGAATGTTCGAAACGGCGCACGAAAAGGTGTGAATTTATGTAAAAATATATTTTTTCCTCAAGCCAAATATTTAGAGATGATTTTTTGCTTTTTTAAGTTCATGGGTTTATGTTGAATATTAGAGAGATAGGTAGTTGAGAGAGAAGAGAAAGATAGTAAAAATGTATGTGATTGAGCTTTAAAGCCTAGGATTTATAGTTGAATTTATTGTTTTTTGAGTTAATGAGTTTATGGATTTTTTGGTTTTTTATGAAAATTAGAGAGAAAAGTAGAGAAGAGAGAGAGAGGAGAGGAGGTAAAAATGAGATGTCCAAAAAATTATGGTTTTTATATCTAGTGGCATGTTGGTAATTTCACGTTTTCAAAAAAAAAATCAAGATTTGGGGTCGTACTATAAAAAATATCTCATTTTAATCGTGCCCATATGCTGGATGTGTTTCCTTATTCTTATTTTACCACGTCATATTTACTTTTGTTTCTATCCTCGATTGGGAAGTCATCTTGTCTACTTAGTTAAACAACAATCCCATTTTCCCCAGAATTGATGATGTGGATCATTGGTTAGATACAGGTTGTCAAGGACAGTCAAGATTTTGTACTATTTTTACTACCCACGGCGGACCGTCCTGAACTTCAAGAAGTTGGAGCAAATCAAGCTATGAATCAGACCATAAATATGCGCTGCATCTTGAGCAGCAACGTGTATTTGATACACGCTGGCAGCCCAAGATGGTTTGGAGTTCAAAAGATGAACTCCAAACCATCTTTTAAACAACCAATTGCAGCATGCCATTTGGCATGCTTAGAAAAACGGTTTTTTAAAAGAAATGGTTAGTTAAAAAATTTAAAAAAGTATACCATTATTTATAATTTTTCGATATCTACGAGTACATACTTGGTTCGTTTCATTCCGACACCGAATTTTTTTGAGTTTTTTATTTATTTAGTATTTTCAAAATGTTTTTTGGAACATTTTCGTAAGTTAAAAAAATAAATAAATTATACCTTGATTTATAATTTCTTGAGATCTATAGATAGAGACTTGGTTTGATTGATTCGGACAACGAAATTTTTTAAGTTTTTTTTATTAAGTATTTCTGAAACAATTTTCGGAACATTTTTGTAAGTTAAAAAAATAAATAAATTATACCATGATTTATAATTTCTTGAGATCTATAAATAGAGACTTGGTTTGATTGATTCGGACAACGAAATTTTTTAAGTTTTTATTTATTTAGTATTTCCGAAACAATTTTCGGAACATTTTTGTAAGTTAAAAAAATAAATAAATTATACCATGATTTATAATTTCTTGAGATCTATAAATAGAGACTTGGTTTGATTGATTCGGACAACGAAATTTTTTAAGTTTTTATTTATTTAGTATTTCCGAAACAATTTTCAATATTTTTGTAAGTTAAAAAAATAAATAAATTATACCATGATTTATAATTTCTTGAGATCTATAAATAGAGACTTGGTTTGATTGATTCAGACAACGAAATTTTTTAAGTTTTTGTATTTCCGAAACAATTTTCCGAACATTTTTGTAAGTTAAAAATATATATAAATTATACCATGATTTATAATTTCTTGAGATCTATAAATAGAGAGTTGGTTTGATTGATTCGGACAACGAAATTTTTTATTCTATTAAAAGTTGAAGCTTTTTTGGAAATCAAACCAATTTTATTTGTAATTTTGATTTTTAAATATACTATATATTATGTATTATATTTTTAATTATTTCAATTTTATAGATTTTATTTGTAAAGAAAATATATTATGTTAATTTAAAAAAATTTATTTATTTTAATATATATAATTTTAATATAAATATATAGTAAATAATAAGAAAGATAAATAAAAATATATGGTAGGATATTGTATGGTAGAATGATGTGGAAGAGAGAGAAATATGGTGGGGTATGCGGAAAGATGAAATATGCACTGCTGTGGAGAGTGGGAATTTTTGCAGAATTATTTGGAGAGTATGCTGATGTGGCGCTGATGTGGCGCGCTTTTGAGAAATGAAATATCCTCACTGTTGTGGATGGTCTCAGGTGTCATGTAAATGTTAAGTAATATTCAGAAACATGCTTCAGGATTTTATATATCTCATATATTTGCGTTTTTTAAACCACCATATGTTATGCGCTCACTTAGTTTTGGGATCTTTACTAGGTAAAGTAGTGTGTCTCTTTTGTAAGGTTCTTCTTCAGTATTCCAGCTATCACTTATCTGATTCCTGTGCGGATGGTACTTACAACGATTGACTCTAATGTACATTCGGTCGCTGCTTCCCCTTAAGGGCCCATTCACATTAATTGTCCTCATAGGAAACTACCGTACAAGTAGTTGGATGTCGAGCTGCCTAAATGGATTGGACATTTAGATATCTAGTTTTGAGCCATTCACCATATATTTTCAAGTCCAAATTTCTTTGGCACTGAAGAATGATCATCTTGGACGAATTACTGAGGTTTGAAATATAATTCAAGATGTAACTAACGGAATTTGATTCGTCGGTGCACTCCAAACGGAGGATGATATATGGACACTTTTTTTGTTTGATAAACAAGTTTTGTGGCCGGTTGTCATGGACATCTTAGCCGGTCTACTTCTGAGAAAGTTCTTTTCTTCATGTTCTGTTAAGAGTATTGCAGTGGTTCCTCCTAGAACTATCACCGACGACGAGTTTATAGTTCGACGGCAAGTGATTGAGAAAGGTAAAATGGAGAAGCCTGTTAGGAATTTGAAGTGTAAACAAACTTACTCCACTTCAACTAAAGTCTGAGTATATAAATACTAAGAGTGTATTGGTTGACAGTAGTTAAAAACTTCCTATAAAACATATTGGCAGCTCTAAACTCTACTCTAGTACTAAAACACCTATTTCTCTTTCAAATATCTTACATGTACCTTCAACTAACAAGAATTTGTTGTATGTGTTTCAAATTACTAATCGTTCCAGGGTATTTGTTGAGTTTCATATTGGTTTTTGCTTTGTGATGGACAAGGAAATAGGGACTATTCTTCTCAGAGGGACATATGAGAATGGGTTATATAGGTTGGATAACTATCCTAAGTCACAAGGCAGACAAACATCTTTTGGGTCACCTCAAGCACTTTTTTCTAGTGTTCAATCTGTTGTTTCTAATTCTCTAAAAGATAGGATGTCATAGGAAGCTTGGCCATCCATCTCTAAACACTCTCAATTCTGTTTTGAAACTTTGTAATTTGAGTACTTTTGGAAAGAATGAAATCAGTTTTTGTGAGGATTTCCAATTAGGCAAGTCTCGCCGTTTGCCATATTCTGTGTCTAGTTCCTATGCAAGGAATATTCTCGACCATACACACAGATGTATAGCGTCCATCTCCTGTTCTTTCTACAGAAGGACACATATTTTATGTCATTTTTATTGATGATCGCTCAAGATTCACCTGGTTCTATCCTTTAAAGGAGAAAAGTCAGGTCTTCAACACATTCAAAAACTTCAAAGCACTTGTTTAATTTTTTTTGAAAGGTCTATTATGGTAGTCCACAGTGACTGGGGTGGTGAATATAGACCACTACTTTCTTTTGCTAAGGAACATGGGTTTATCCTAAGAAGGTCATGTTCATACACCTCATCCCAAAATGGTAGGGATGAGAGAAATCATAGATACTTGGTTGAAACTGGGTTAATACTTTTGGCTCAGTCTGGTTTACCTTTTAAGTTTCGAGTTCACTCGTTTGAAACAACTATTTTTCTGATCAATAGACTCCCTACTGCTATTTTATTTAACAAATCACCCTATGAAGTGCTATTTCATAAGACACCTAATTACTTTATCCTAAAAACCTTTGGGTGTGTTTGCTATCCCTGCCTAAGGCCATATCAATCTCATAAGTTTCAATTTCACACTACTAAGTGTGTATTTCTTGGGTATAGTCAGTATCATAAGGGTTATGTTTGCTTGGGTCCTATGTATTTCTTGGGTATAGTCAGTATCATAAGGGTTATGTTTCCTTGGGTCGTAAATGCTATAGGAAATAAATTAGATTAATATCTAATTTATTTAGTCAACGATTGAGTTAATATATATTGTAGTATAATATATATGATAATCAATTATAGTCAATAGTCTACGTCAACTTTAGGAAAATACATATTCTAGTATTAATTGTTGTAACTCTATAAATTAGTATAAAAGGTGAACGAGAAAGATAAATAAGATATACTTTTTCAGAAAGAAAACACTTTTGGCATGGTATCAGAGCGCAATTGATTTTTCGTAGAGTTTTTTGGGTGGTGAATGTTTCGTGTATTTTGGGTGGTGAGGTTTTTTTGAATTTCGAGAGTATTTTGGGATTTTTAGTTTCAGATTTTTCTGAATTTGGAGAGTATTTGGGTAGTGAGATATTTTTTTCTTTTGAGAATTTGGGGATTTTAGTTTTATTTCAGATTTTTGTTCTCGTGGATCTGTTTTTCTTGGTTACATCATGTCACTGGATAAATTCGAGCCGTTTCATATTAAATTTATGTGGAAAATTTATTCTGCTTGGGAATTACAATTTCAATTGTATGTGAAAGAAAAAGAATTATGGGGTCATATTGATGGGAGTGATCTTGCCCCTTTAGATGCTAATGCTTTGTCCAAGTGGGAAATAAAAGATGCTATAATAATTACTTGGATTCTTAGTTCACTCGAACCTCATCTTGTTCTCACCTTGAAGCCCTATAAAACCGCTGCTGGTATGTGGAATTATCTAAAGACATTTTATAATCAAGACAACTCTGCTAGAAGATTTCAATTGGAGTATAAGTTGGCTAATTACACTTAAGAAAGTCTTTCCATTGAAGCATATTTTTTTAGGTTTTCAAAACCTTTGGGCAGATTATTCAAATATAATTTATGCCGATATTCATGCTTTAGCTCTTTCTGCTATCTAGACAATGCATGCAACCAGCAGACGAGATCAATTCTTGATGAAGCTACAACCGGATTTTGACATCGCACAGTCTAATTTGATGAATCGTCATCATGTACCATCTCTGGATGCATGTTTGGGTGAACTTCTTCGTGAGGAGCAACGAATGATAACTCAGGCATCTATTGAAGATCAAGCTAGTATCAGTACACCAGTTCCGGTAGCTTATGTAACATAAGCGAGAAATAAAAATAGAGACATGCATGCCATCCAATGCTATAGTTGTAATTCTTTCGGCCACATTGCTCGGGATTATCCCAAAAAGGTTTGCAACTACTGCAAGAAACAAGGGCACATCATCTGTGCTTGTCCCACTCGACCTGAACGACGACAAGGTACTTTTTATCATGCCTTCACTCGTGCTTGGTCTACTGCATTTCCTACTGCGTCGTCGATTGTTCATGTTCATTCTTCAACACCAAATCCAAACATACTCACTCATAAAATGGTTCAACAAATGATAATTTCTGCTTTTTTTCTTTTGGACTCTCAGGTAATCCAAAACATTATGCCACACCATGGTATTTAGATTCTGGAGCCTCAAACCATATGACCAATACCATTGTTCCTCTATCTAATGTTAAAAAATATGATGGAAATGTGAAAATTAACAGTGCTGATGGTCATTATGTGCCTATTAGTGCTATTGGTGATCTTTCTTCCACATTCACTATTTTTTTGTGTCTCCTGACCTCTCCACAAATCTTATTTCTGTTGGTCAATTGGTCGATAATAATTGTCATCTCACTTTTTCTCCTTCTGGTTGTGTTGTGCATGATCAAGTGTCAAGAAAGATGATTGCGACAGATCCTAAAGTGTGACGACTCTTTCCATTATATAAGTCTCCTTCCACTGATATTCCTAGTTTTTCTCTTTTGTTTTCTTGTAATGTTGTTGGTCCTCGAAACAAAATGTGGCATAGACGTCTAGGTAATCCACATTCTGATGTCCTTCGTACTTTGGTTCATTTTGGATTATTGGGAAATAAAATAAGTTCTTCTCATGATCTTTCTTTTGATTGTACATCATGCAAACTTGGTAAAAGTAAGGTTTTACCTTTTCCTTATCATGCATCTCGTCCTTCACAATGTTTTAATGTTATTCATAATGATGTTTGGGGGATTGCACCCATTGTTTCGCATGTACACTACAAGTATTTTGTTACATTCATTGATGATTTTAGTCATTTTACATGGGTTTACTTCCTTCGGGCTAAATCTGAAGTTTTTTCAGTTTTTAAACACTTCCTTACATATCTTGACACTCAATTTTCTGCCAATATAAAAGTTTTACGATCTGATTCTGGGGGTGAATACATGTCACATGAGTTTCAAAACTTTCTTCAAAATAAAGGGATTCTCTCAGTGTTCTTGTCCTTCAACACTATAACAAAACGGTGTGGCTAAGAGGAAAAATCATCATCTTCTTGATGTGGTAAGAACTATTTTACTTGAATCATCTGTTCCTCCTCGTTTTTGGTGTGAAACACTTTTTACGGCTGTTTTTTTATTAATTGCTTACCTTCTCCTACGTTAAATCACGTTTCTCCTTTTTATAAGTTGCTTGGTCATTCTCCTTCATATTCTGATCTTCGTACCTTTGGATGTGTTTGTTTTGTACATCTTCCTACTCATGAACGTCATAAACGTACGGTTCAATCTGTAAAATGTGCTTTTCTTTGTTATGTTATTCCTTATAAGGGTTATGTTTGTTATGATCCTCATGCTCGTCGTCTTCGGGTGTCTAGGAATGTGATTTTTTTGAAAATCAATATTTTTTTCCATCTCATGTTGATCCACCTCCTGCATCTTTATCTCTCATACCAAGTTTTTTCTGATATTCCAATATTTATAGAAAGATTTAAACCTGGTTTTGTATATCAACGACGTAATCGAGATGAGTCTGGTCCCACTACTGTGATCCCTTCTAATATTGTCTCGATGCCTGATCCTGCTCTTGATTCCACAACTCTTCGTCGATCTGCTCGTCCTTCTCGACCCCCTGATAGGTATGGTTTTTCTTCCCCCGTCTCTCTTGTAACTACTTTATCCAGTATTTCAATTCCCACTAGCTACAAACAAGCCATGGAACATGAGTGTTGGCAAAACGAAATGCAATCAGAACTTCAAGCACTTGAGGAGAATCATACATGAGATATTGTTCATTGTCCTCCTACACTTAAATCAATTGGGAGTAAGTGGGTTTTCTCTGTGAAACTACGTTCTGATGGCTCTTTGGAGCGATATAAAGCTCGTCTTGTAGCTCTGGGTAATAAACAAGAATATGAGATTGATTATGAGGAGACATTTTCTCTTGTTGCCAAAATGACCACCGTTCGAAGCATTTTGGTTATTGGTGCTTCACAATCGTGGCCGTTGCATCAAATTGATGTTAAGAATGCTTTTATTCATAAAGATCTTCAAGAAGAGATTTACATGAAGCTTCCATCTGGTATGAGTACTTCTTCTCCTCATGATGTTTGTAAGTTAAGGCGTGCTTTGTATGGGCTCAAACACCTCGAGCTTGGTTTGAAAAGTTTCGTCGTACACTTCTTTCTTTCAGTTTTGCCCAAAGTCAGTATGATTCTTCTTTATTTTTCCACACATCTACATCGGGTATAGTCCTTATCTTGGTTTATGTGGATGATAGTATCATCACTAGTACTGATTGTAGTTTGATTACTAAGCTTCAAAAACAGTTACATGCAGCTTTCCATATGAAAGATCTTGGCCAACTTACATACTTCTTAGGATTAGAAGTTCATTGTCGGGCTACTGGTATTTTTTTGAACTAACAAAAGTATATTCAAGATCTTATCACTTTGGCTGGTCTGGAGGATGCTTCTTCAATTGATACTCCCATGGAAGTAAATGTCAAATTTAGCAAAAATGAAGGGAACCTTTTGGATGATCCTACTCTCTATCGGCGATTGGTTGAGAGTCTTATCTACTTGACAACTACGCGCCCTGATATATCCTATAGTGTTCATCAAGTCAGCCAGTTTATGTTATCTCCTCGACATCTACACCTTGCTGCAGTTCGACGCATCATTCGTTATCTTCAAGGCTCTCCTACTCGTGGTTTGTTCTTTCCAGCTCGCTCATCTCTTCAACTTGTTTCCTATAGTGATGTTGATTGGGCTGGATGTCCAGATACACATCGATCTACTACAGGTTGGTGTATGTTTTTAGGCGATACTCTAATTTCTTGGCGGTGTATGAAAGAAGATCGTGTTTCTAAATCCTCTACCGAAGCTGAATATCGTGCCATGTCTAGTGCTTATTCCGAAATTGTATGGCTACGCGGTCTTATTGAGGAGGTTGGATTTCCTCAAACAACTTCTACCCCTCTTCATGCTGATAACACTAGTGCCATTCAGATTGCCACCAATCCTGTTTTTCATGAGCGCACCAAACACATTGAAGTTGATTGTCATTCCATTCGAGATACTTTGGGAAAACGGGTGATATCTCTTCCTCACATCTCTTCTGATCTCCAAGTGGCTGATATTTTCACCAAAGCTATGACTCGTCAGCGGCATCAATTTCTTATTGGCAAATTGTTATTGATTGACTTACCAGCATCAATTTGAGAGAGGGTGTTACTTGAAATAAATTAGATTAATATCTAATTTATTTAGTCAAAGATTGAGTTAATATATATTGTAGTATAATATATATGATAATCATTTATAGTCAATAGTCTACTGACTATTTGGTTCACCTTTAATACTAATTTATAGCAGTTACAACAATCAATACTAGAATCTTTATTTTCCTAATTTATAACAATCAATAGACTATTTATCTTGTTTGAGCCCATAAATTGTTGTAACTGCTATAAATTAGTATAAAAGGTGAACCAAAAGATAAATAAGATATACTTTTTCAAAAAGAAAATACTTTTGACACTAAAGATAGGGTCTATGTATCTAGAAGTGTTGTGTTCAATGAGACTGAATTCCCATTCTTACAAGGGTCCTTTCATGATCAACACTCTATTATGCCTTCAGCCTACTCTCCTAATTCTTGGCTTCCTAGCCTTCCTAGCTCTCTTGTGACTACTGGTGATCTACCAACTACATCAACTCACTCTCATGTCTCACCTGAACAAACAGTCTCTCAGCCTCCTGGTTCTTCCCAAGGTAAGACTATCTCTCACACTATAAACACACCTGAAAACCATTCTACACACTCCACTCACACCCTTTCTAACACTGGTTCTCCTAGTTCCACTCACAGTAACACTATATCCCTTTCTAATCCTAGTTCTATCACTCCTCAGTCCACAAATAACTTTCACTTCCTGAATCTCACACTCTCCATTCAACTACCACTAGCCACCCCTGAACCTACACAACATCTGCTTACCTCTTTTAAAACTCATACGATGAAAACCAGGTCACAAGATGGCACTCTCAAACCTCAAACTCCCTATGTTGGCTCCCTGACCACTACCAATCTGTCTATTCTTGAGACTACAAATTACTCTTATGCTGTTGCTAGTCCTCACTGGGTTACTGCAATGGAAAGTGAATACAAATCTCTCATGCACAACAAGACATGGACCCTTGTTCAATGGTTACCTAAGCTAAACGTAGTAGGCTGGAAGTGGGTCTTCAAACTAGAGTATAATAAGGATGGATCATTCAAAGACATAAGACAAGCATGGTGGCCAAGGGGTTTCATCAAACCCCTAACATAGATTTCTTAGAGACTTTCAGTCCTGTTATCAAACCTTCTACTGTGAGGTTGATGTTGGCTTGTTTCTAAGGAATGGGAGGTGCGTTATCTAGACATAAACAACACATTTTTTAATGGCTATCTCAATGAAGATGTTTACATGACTCAACTTGCGGGGTTCATAGAATCTGTGTATCTTACATATGTGTGCAAGATCCACAAAGACTTGTATGGCTTAACACATGCTCTAAGAGCCTGGTACTCTAGAGTTAGGGACACTCTAATTATTGCAGTTTTCACAACTCTTGAGTTGACTGCTCTCTATATTATTATGTTTCTCACTCAACTATTGTGCTGATTTTGGTATATGTAGTCGACATTTTAGTTACAAGGACACAAACAGCATGTTTGACTCAATTTATTCACCGACTCAATGCTCTTTTCTCCTTGAATGACATGGGGTCACTCCATCTATTCATGGGAATAGAAGCTCATCGTGACCCCAGTGGAATTTATTTGACTCAACATCAGTACATAGTGAACTTAGTTGCTACTCAGGGATTGTCCATGTCCAAGCCATGTCCTACGCCTATGGCCGCTGGTTTCCATCTCTCAAGTGCTTCTGGAACACTCCTTGCAGACCCTACACCATACCGAAGTTTATTAGGTGCACTTCAATATCTCATTCATAGAAGACCTGATATTTCCTTCCATGTTAATAAGCTAAGCCAATATCAGCAAAATCCTACTACTACGCACTAACAATGCTTGAAAAGGGTCTTGAAGTACTTATCAGGTTCCAGATGGATTGGGCTTCACATCAGACCTTGTAGCCATCTTCAACTTCACGGGTTCTCCAATGCATATTGGGCATTATCCATTGATGATAGGCGTAGTGTTGGAGCGGATTGCGTTTATCTTGGTGATTCATTTATTTTCTGGTCCTCCAAGAAGCAGCTTGTTGTTGCACGCTCTTCTATTGAGTCATAATATCGTGCTCTTGCGAACTTGTCATCTTGTCTGAAATCAAACTCCCGATTACACCACCGTCTGTCATCTGGTGTGACAACCTCGATGCTAGTTCTCTCGCCTCCAACCCCGTGTTCCATGCTCGAACAAAGCACATCGAACTCGATGTGCACTGCATTCGTGACCAAGTTCTTCAGGGTTCTCTCCAGACTCGGTATGTTCCTTCTCAGGATCAACGTGCTGATTGTCTTACGAAACCTTTAACCCATGCGCACTTCCTCTTTCTCCGTGACAAACTCGGTCTCGTAGACTCGCCTCTTCGTTTATGGGGGGATGTCAATAGTATTGCAGTGGCTCCTCCTAGAACTATCACCGGCGACGAGTTTGGAGTTCGACGACATATGATCGAGAAAGGTAAAGTGGAGAATCCTGTTAGGGATTTGAAGTGTAAACAGGCTTACTCACTTCCACTAGAAACGACTCTTCTGAGTGTCGTTCTCCTCCTTGGCATGGTTTTGGTCAAGACTTGGGCGAAGCCCAAAAAACAAACCCGTATGATTTAGTCACTCAGCCTGATCACGCATTGAAATATTGTGTCACACATTTGGTCTAATTGAACACACATGCCCAAAATTAATATACATGTACAAAATCTGAATTGTAACAAATTGTACCATACCATCTAGAATGTCGTTGTAACAATAAAAGATTTTAACAGTTGTACTAACTTTTATAAATGGCAGCAGCGTGTAACACTGACTTCAATGAAAAAATAAAATAAAAATATTAGTCCTAAATTCTTCCGAAGTTAACTATAATGTTTTCTTTCTGGATCACCTTGATCATACTTTGTTTTTAGACTCTTTCAGGAATCCGAAACATTTTGATGTAGTTGTTTGGGTAACTTTCTAACCTCGAACGAGTATAGTTCGTTAGTTAGTATAATAATGTGAATGTTTTCACACCTCGTTAATATGATAAATTCGGCTAGACAGTGGCTTAAACTCTTAAGAACTGTTTTTTGCCTGTAAAATATAGAATCATTAAAGTTGTTGCATGGAAGTTTTTAAGATGATTATATGGGACGACACTGCAAAACTGACCAGCAACTTGATATATTTGGGTAAGAAACAGTGTAGTCAACTTACATTTCTCATCCTTGATATAAACCCATAAATGGTAATAGAGAGATCATATGTAACTATCATACTTACCTACATTTCCTTGCTTATTTATTGATTTGTTTTTAAATGACATGCTTGTATTGTTATTGATTGTATCATGAACTTACAATAGATATACTAGCAATTGAGCTTGTCACATGCCGGAGACACACACGGTCTAAAACTTCATTGTTTGATAATCATCCATTTTGTCCAGGGATGGCAATAGACCATCCGACGGGTCCGGATCCGGGTCCGAATCCGTCCGTCATAGTCCACTTTTTGGATGCTTAGTACAAATCCGATCCGATTCGTCGGCTAATATTTTCAAATTCGAGCCATCTTTTAAAGTTCATCGGTCAATCCGGCCCGATCCGCGAACATTAATTTTAATATTTTTATATATTTTATTTAAAATAATTTATATTATTTAGAGTCATGTCTTTTAACAAGAATGTGGGAGATGTATTAACAAGATAAAAGTTCTAGTTCACAAATTCTGGCCAAAATTTCTTTGAAACATCTTTCTCTACTAATAAACTTCTCACCATGTTTATCAGAGTTATATCCTGTCTCTCGGGGACACCTTTTTTGTGTGGTTTGTAAGCTATGGTAAGTTAAACTCACCACTATGATCTGTTCTAAAAAACTTAATAGACAAACTAGATTCCTTTTCTACACCACTTTTGAATTACTTGAAGATATAAAAGCATAAGATTTGTAAATAAGAAATTGTACCCATGTCATTCTACTAAAATCATTAATGCACCGAATGAAATAACTTTTTCCACCATTCAAAGTTCAAGAAATTAGACCACATATATGTGAGTCCACTAGCTCCAATTGTTTATGAGGCTCTCTACACAAATTTATTTCGAATAACATCCGTCTATTATTTTTCTTTTAGAAAATATGTACAGACATCTTACGTTTCAACAAGTCTCAACATTCCTCTCACCCTCTCTTTGTTTCTCAAAGCCTTTAATCCCATGTAGTTGAAATGTCCATATCTTCTATGGAAAAGCTGAGATTGGTTTTGGACACTAGTTTTTAAACACATCTCTAAACTTCTTGATTATGAGCTTGATGTTATTATAAACATCATATGTAATACCATCTTGCTCTCTATGATTAGATCTTTTGTAGGATGATAGATTTTGTATTGATTTGACTTTATTAGAACATCCAAACCTCTCTTTTGAAGTTGGCCAATACTAAAAAGATTTTTTTTTCCATATAAGTCACATGGATGACCTCTTGGAACACATGATTTATTCCTCCAAAAACTAATATTGCATATTATTTTCCAATTACTTCTATCTTTGTAGGATTTACCAACCTAACTGTTCTTTTAAAACCTTCTTCTATTTTACTAAACAGACTTGAAGCATCATCCATGTGGTTGCTGCAACCTGAGTCTAGAAACCATATATATATATATATATATATACATATATATTCTTTCTTATCTTATGGATTTTCAAAATAGGCCATAAGAAACATATCTTCTATTTCCTATTCCTCTATATAATTCACTTGATTTTCTGATCTTGGACACTCGTATTGATAACTTATGAAGTTTATAGTATTCAATGGTTTCTTTAGTGTAGGATTGACGACCTTTGTCTCTTCCTCCATATCGTCATCTTTTTCTCCCTTCATATCCTCCATATGTTGACATTGCAAGTGTTTGTTCTTCATTTCATTTTTTTTTAATTTTTGTTTTTGTACAAGAAGTGAACTTTGTAGGGAGTTAACAGAGAGTGAATCAATGTATTTTTCTTGTCCAAATGAAGCAAAATAAAATTGATTTTCTTAAGGAGAGTTCTCAAGATTTTCTCCACAACCTTGACATTAGTCATATCTTCTACTAAATTCCTCTTGTCATTTGCAATCACCATTACCCGACTAAAGATATCCTTGATTGATTCACCTTGTTTCATCACTAAAATCTCAAACTCTCTTGTTAGGTGATTTAGATGCACTCTTTGTACTCGAGCATTTTTTTGACACTTCATTTTCATCAAATGGCAGAGTTGCTTCAAGGTCTCCTTCTGGGTTTTCGTCTTCAGAATCGTTTTATCCAAGGATTATATAACAAAGTCTTAGCTTTGAGATCCTCTAGCATCTTCTTTTGTTGTTGAATCAAATCAAGACATCACCTGTACCTTGTTGTGAGAATACAGATTCCACAACCGTTCAATATGCCTTTGAATGAAGTAGATTATCCATGAGCATCTCTTGTGATCATAATCTCTATCAAAGCTAGGGATTGAAGGTTCAAGGAAACCGCTACTTCCTTATGATCCCATTTCCTCGCTCTTCATATTTTTTTATTCTTCACTTTGGTACCACATATTGGATTCTAGAAATCAATTAAAAGAAAACAGTTTTAATAAAATATTTTTCATTTTGGTACCAGATATTAAATTCTAGAAATCAATTAAGACAAAACAGTTTTAATAAAATAAAGCAAACGACTATTTCAACTAGATACAACAAAAAGCTTATATAACCTTATAAAAAGGAGATTGTGCTTAAACAAATAACTAAATTCAAAACAGCCTGCATCCTACCCTAAACTCAGATCCCTCACATCATATCTTCTCGACAAAATCCCACCTTATAACTATTCAGCTATTCGGCTAAAAAACACCAGTCGTCCTTCACGTTTACCACTTGTAACAAGTTGGTTCATTTCCTTTAAGGCTGTAATAAAGCGGTCCCTCACGTTTCAGAAAACATAATAAAACCATCCTTTTTTACCTCAGTCCAACTTGTGTACCCTTAATACCCTTTGACCAGACACAACAGCCATCCACGTAGGACGCTGATGTGGCAACAGTAAAAAAAAGTAAAAACAAAATTTACTTTTTACCCAGTCATTTTACCCTATTTTGAAACCTAAACCCGACCCAATTAAATAAATCAACCCGATTAGCCCATTATCCTTCTCTTATCCAGCCAACTTCTAACCCTAGATCTAAAGATCCAACCCTGGCCCAATCTTTCCAGAATCCCTAATCCCTTCCCTCTTTTCCCAATTCCCTTAACCAAACCCTAATTTCTTTCCCAATTCTCTTACCTCAACCTTCTTCGATCAATCTAAATCCTTGTTTAATCAAAACATAATTTGTTACTGATTTAATCTCACCATTTTAACACCCAAATCGATAAACCCGAAATCAAATATCCAAGTAACCTATTATGTCAGTCTTTGAACAGCCAAAAAGAAGCTCGAACTCATTTTTTTTCTCATTCGAACAGCCAAGCATAACAATGGTGAAGGATTATTGCGAGGGTAAGTCCTGTTTTCTATTTGTGTTTGTTTTTTTCTGTTTTCAAAGGTGAATGTATGGTCCTGAAGTCAGAGGTCTGGCACTGAGTACCAATTTACGGCGACATGCTCCGACGAAGACGACATGAACGACGCCGATGTATGAGTTCTGGTCATTACGACGACAATACGAACTGTACTTCCTCGAGCGTGGAAGTAAAGCAATCTAGAGACTGGAAATAGTGAGCCAATGCGAAGAGAGGAAGAGGGTAGGTGGAGGAGTGTCTTTATCCTCATCGGCGCGTGAGTAGTCAACATTGCTAAGATTTGGGAGGTTTTGGTTGTGTGTAACGCTTAACATCGATATTCAATGTTCTTTTAAATGAGGCCGACTGATATGATCACTTCAACATTAAAATGATTAATTTTTATCAGAATGATTTAAGAGAGAGGTTATGTTTATTAAATTTTGGGATATAGTGAAGAAAAACGTACAAAAAATGATAATATATACCTTAAAATAATTCTTTATTTAGTACATAGAAAGAACTTAATTATCAAAAGGCTAGATAGGGTTAAAATTTGGGCTGAATAAGAGAAGAATAATGGGCTAATCGGGTTGTTTTATTTAATTGGGCCGGGTTTAGGTTTCAAAATAAGGTAAAAGGACTGCGTAAAAGTAAATTTTGTTTTTACTTTTTTTAACTGTTGTCATATCAGCGTCCTACGTGGATGGCTGATGTGGCTGGTCAAAGGGTATTAAGGGTACAAAAGTTGGGCTGAGGTAAAAAAGGATGGTTTTATTCTAGTTTCTGAAACATGAGGGACCGCTTTATTACAGCCTTAAAGGAAAGTGACTAACTTGTTACAAGTTGTAAACGCGAAGGACGACTTGTGTTTTTTACCCCAACTATTCTCATCAAAACATCACAAATTCACTAAACAGAAAAACCAAACTCCCATCTTATCAAAAGATTTCTAATCTTATCTCACCTCTCTCTGCTCCAAATGGTATCCTCTAGCTCCCCTCGCCCTGCCTATGCCACTTATTTTGTGGACAATTTTTCCCCTATTTGTCCGCTGGCCTTCTCTTCATCGATGGCCTCTCTTCCGGTCTTCTCACCTGAGCTCCTTACCTCCACCGAGTTTCCAACAAGCTTTCCCTCCGAATTGAGCTCAGCCCTTCCCTTGCCTATCACCTCTTATCACGAAGACTTCGTCAGAAATGCACTGTCCTTGGCTAGGTTTCACATCGAGTCGGGTCGCTCTCTTTTCCTCTCTGCCTCTCCGCATGATCTGCCGTGTAAGCCACTGTCTCCGGCTACTTCTCGAAGCTCCACCTGTGTGGTGTACTCCTCAGCGTCGGAGTTGGGTATCCAGTCCCTTATTGAAAATCTGAATCCTGGCTCCACCAGAACTCCTCCCCTTGCTCTATGTCTATATGAGAACCTAGTAGCCGCCATGAACGATCCCAGTCTCCAGCCACCTTCTCTGTTTTCCAAAACCCTAGCTCGAACCACCTTCCCTGACTCTCCGCTCAGCACTCGTCCTTCTGGTTTGAACGAACCCAGTCTCCAGCCAACTACTCAATCTTTCAAAACCCTAGCTTGAGCCAACTTTCCTGACTCTCAGCTCAGCCCTTGTCCTTCTGGTTTCCACCCATTTGGTCTCCCTCCTCCAGTTCAGACAACATCGAACGATCCAAGGGGTAGAAAATCTCGATCTGGGCAGAATCCGGTTGATTCATGGAGATTTATCGCTCGAATCGGGCATGTTTCGCCCTCCTCCTCCAAAAAATCTTCTGAAGGTCTGCTGCCTTCACTTCTGTGCGCTGATTCTCAAGGTGCAGCAGTCGCTCAAGAGATGGATTTTTCTTCTGCAGCGTTAGGGTTTGCTCTGGGGATAGGAGAGACAGTGAAGAGATCTGAGTTCTCTCTATCGACTGGCATATTCGATCGCCCAGGAGCAGATGACCCAGCTGGGTTGTGCCCAAGTATGGCGATGGCCCTCTCTCTAATGGGCTGCAAACTCGGGATGACCAATCTAATCAGCCCGGGTCGATGGGCCCTCTCTCTAATGGGCTGCTTATTCGGGCTGACCAATATAATCAGTCCGAGTCCTCTTTCAAAGGCCGGTCTTCAAAATCAATCGGGCCCACTCAAATCCTTACCATTGACAAGCCGAAAATAAATTTGGGTCAAGGCTTGATGGGTGGTCCGTCCTCTTATGTCCCCTATTCCTTGATCAGGAATTTCTGAAATGCGGGTAAAGGCCCTAAAGGAAGGATATTCTTAAATAATCTAGCCCACGTCCCTTCGAAATTATCGAAATCCCCTTCGCTAAAAATAAACTCCTTGGGATTTGCTAATTCAAATTCTCGTATCCACTCGACATCTCCCTCTTCTTATGCGAGCATTGTTTCTGGGCATAGCGATAGTCGATCTCCTTTGGTGATTGGAATCAACCATATGGAGCTTGTAGGAAATGATCTCATAATGCAAGAATTTGCCATGGGTCCCCCGGATTCGTGGAAAGCATGTCTTTCAGGATATTTTATAACTCAACCTAACAATCTCAGCTTCCTTAGAGCAAATGTTGAGTCCTTATGGAAGACGTTTGGCCTCATTCAATTTAAACCTCTTCTAGAAGGCTATTTCCTTTTTCAATTTGGCTCTGAGATCATGGTAAAGAAGGTTTTAGAGGGAGCTCCTTGGCATTTTTGAGGTAATTTGATGATTCTGAAAGTTTGGGAACCTCTATCCCCTCTTATCAAATATCCCCACACGGAAATCCCCATCTGGGTTAAAGTATTCAATTTTCCCCTGGAACTTTGGACGGCGAAGGGATTCACTAACATTGGCTCTGTCTTAGGGACTCCGTTATATGTGGATCACCAAACGGAGCTGAAAGAAAAGCTTCATTTTGCCCGCATTTGTATTATGATAGATGTAGGATCTCCTATCCGATCAGGTCTCACTTTAAAGATGAAGGGCAAATCGATCTCGGAATCCTTTGAATATTAGGGTCTTCCGCCTCAGTGCGCTAATTGTAAGGTTTTTGGGCATCCTACTCGAATCTGCAAAAAAGGCCCCATTAAGCTTTCTCCATTACCTATTCCATCATCATCCTCCGAGGAAGATCCATCAGAGTTCATACTTGAAACGGATCATAGTCATCATCTTTCATCCATCAATGAAGGAAAGGAAGTGGAAAGCGGAGAATAGGCAGATTCTCCTCCAAAAAGGCTTCGCACAGTAGACCCAAAGGGAAAGGGTAAATGGAAATGTCCTCCGACAGGACCATCGACTGAAGCACTGTAAGTCACTCTCCTTATGAATATTGCATCCTGGAATGTTCGGGGCCTCAATGACCCTGTTAGACAAAAAGACGTAACCGATTTTATTATCAGTAATAGTATTTCCTTGCTTATCCTAGTAGAAACTAAAGTTAATATAGCCAAGGTAGACTCTATAATTAGTAAGATGGTCCCCTTTTGGCATGTAATTAATAACTACTCCTCCCATCCTCTTGGTAGAATTTGGATTACCTAGAATCCAAGTGTGATTACTATCACTAAGATTTCAGAGTCACCCAGTACATCCATTGTCAAGCCAAATGCCATAATTATAATTCGTCTTTTAGGCTCACCGTTATCTATCTTTTTAACAAAGCCCATGATTGTATCCAGCTTTGGAATGACTTAATTTCCATATCAAATCAGGAGAATCAAATCCCATGGGTCTCTCTAGGAGATTTTAATGCTATTCGCCACCATGCTGAGAGAATTGGATCCTCTGACGACTGGACCTCGTCAATTGATGAGTTTAACAATTGCTGCTATCTAAGTGATCTTAGTGATCTCCGATCCACTGGGTTTCACTTCACTTGGATAAATAAACAACCTTCGCGCCCAATCCTCTCTAAAATTGACCGGAAACTGGTCAGTCCTGACTGGGACGATATCTTCCCTATGTCTTATGCCCATTATGGATTCCTTAGATCCTCTGACCATACCATTGTAACTCTCAACCTAGGTTTGCCTAGGTCTAGACGTAAAAATCCCTTCTGGTTCTTCAACATGTGGCAGTCTCACCAATCATTCAAGGAAATAGTCTCTAATAGCTGGAACTCCCAAATTTTCCTCCTTTGGGATGAGGCTTGTTACCGATAAGCTAAATCTCCTTCAATTAGGGCTCTCTAAGCTCAATTGTAAGGAATTTAGCGACATCAGTAATAGAGTTAGTAATTCCCAAATCAAGCTATTTGAGGCCCAATCAATCCTTGCGATTGATCCCCTAAATCCGAGTCTAATCTGCGACGAAATTGAGGCTTCCAAATCCTATATCTTTTACAGTCGTGCTGAGGAGTCATTTCTTAAGCAAAAATCTAGAGAGAACTGGATTAAGCTTGGTGACAAGAACACAAAATTCTTCCATAACTGTATTAAATCTCGGATCTTTCGTAATAAAATTGTTTCGATTAAAAATGACGCAGGAATTATAGTCACTTCTCCAGCTCGTATCTCTAAAGTCATTGTAAATTACTTTGAGAAATCCCTTGGTAATAAGCATTATTCTGCTTACCCAAGGATGGATAGAGTTTCTTCTCTTATTACCTCCTCTGTAACTAATACTGATAGGGACTTAATTATTCGCGAAATCAGTGGTGAAGAAATTAAGTCTGTATTATTCAGTATTGACAGTAACAAGTCCTCGGGACCTGATGGGTACAACTCTTCTTTTTTTAAGTCTACTTGGAATATGGTCGGTCCTGACATCTGTAATGGTGTCCTTGAATTCTTTAATTCGGGAACTCTAGACAAGTCCTGGAACTCAACCTCCATTGCTCTTATTCCCAAAATTGAATCTCCCTTGGTTCCTGGGGATTTTAGACCGATTGCACTTTGCAATGTTGTCTACAAAATTATCTCTAAAATTCTAGCAAATAGAATTAAGGATGCCTTTCCTTACCTTGTAGACCCCTCCCAATCGGCTTTCGTTGCAGGAAGAAACATCTCTGATAACATTTTACTGTCCCAAGAAATCTTGAGAGGATATCATATCAATGCTGCGGGCAAAAGGATATCTCTTAAAATTGATATAATGAAAGTGTTTGATAATGTCCGCTGGCACCTCGTCCTTGATATCCGTGTAGCGATGCACTTTCCAGATCAAATGATCACTTGGATTGTTAAATGTATCTCTTCTACCTCTTACTACATTAACATTAATGGAGACTCCCATGGTGACTTTAATGGGAATAAGGGTCTAAGACAAGGAGATCCCATATCTCTTTTCCTTTTTGTCCTCATCATGCAAGTCCACTCTAATGGGAATAAGGGTCTAAGACAAGGCTTCCCAGAAGGTTCTCTCCCAGTTAAATACCTAGGATTCCCTCTAATAACGGGCATGCTAACCCACTCTGACTGTCGACCCCTCCTTCACAAGATCACCAATCGAATTGATTCTTGGACCTCCAAGCATCTCTCTTATGCTGGTAGGCTCCAACTGATGAAGTCTGTCTTATTTGCTGGTCAGGTATACTGGTCCTCTATATTTATTCTTCCCTCTAGAATCTGCAAAGAGCTAAACCAATACCTTAGTCGTTTCTTCTGGTCGGGAACGACCACGAAACTCCATGGAGCAAAAGCAGTCTGGACCACGGTAACCTCTCCCTTTAAAGAGGGTGGTCTTGGGATTCTAAATCTAAAGATTTGGAATCAGGTGGCTGTCCTTAAGTATCTTTTTTCTATCGTTAGTAATAAAAATCACTCCATTTGGTGTGAGTGGATTAAAACGGAAAAAAATTAAAAACAATAGTTTCTGGAACATTCAACATGGCTCCTATCCATCGTGGATATGGAGGAAAATCCTTCGTCTTCGCCCTTTGGCAAGTAACTTGTACAGGGTAGCAATAGGCAATGGTAAAAGTACCTCCTTCTGGCATGACCCTTGGCTTCTTTCTAAGTCTCTGGCTTCTCATTATGGAGAAAACATCATAAGTGACTCTCGGCTGGGAAATAACCTCAAGGTGTCGGACATCATACTTGACGGTAGATGGAACTGGCCAGCAGATTTACGATCGGCGAGAGCTCGAAGTCGACTGCATCTAATGGAAATTCACAACCTTATCCTCTATCTTCCTCCTCCTAACATCACATCCATCGATGTTCCTTTCTGGACTGCAAAATCAGGAAGCACCTCATTCACTATCAAGGACACGTATACCGTTATTAGTATGCCCAACCCTGAAGTGGGGTGGGCCAGGTTAGTTTGGAACAAATATAACATTCCTCGTCACTCCTTTATTCTTTGGCTTGCAATCTTAGGCAAGCTAGCTACCAGAGACAAACTCCTCAGTTGGGGTCTCAATACCCCATCTGATTGTGTCCTCTGCAATTATGATTCTGAATCTATCTCTAATATTCTCTATGATTGTAGCTTCACTCAGAATATTTGGTTCTCTTCCAGTAATAAACTAGGCTCTCCATTTTCTCCCTCGTGCTGGCAATCTTGGATCAGCGAGGCGTCAAAATGGTCTAACTCTCGTGACCACCTTATTTGGCGTACTTGCTTTGGCGCGGTCATTTACCACGTCTGGAAAGAGCGGAATGCAAGAATTTTTGGTTCCGCTCCTGCCCAGGATTCAATAACCTTCCAGCGTATTGTAGCAGATCTTCACTACCGATTCCAGGGCACCAAGATCAGCTGGCCATAGTAACTATCACAATTCATCTTCTGACTTCTTCTTTTATTTGAAGGATATTTCTCACTCGATGTCTGGCAGAGGCCTCCCATAAGATCTGATCCAGTAGGAAGGTCGAGCTTCGATTATGTTGAGTTATCTTTCTGAGATATTTATGACTCCCTATGTTATATGTTGTATTTTCTTATCATGTGCTTCTTTTGATCATAGACTCATATCGGTTTTATTACTGATTGTATCTCCTCGGGATATGCTCCAGATCTTTTGTATGAACTATTTTCATTTATTTAAAATTTCTTTTCACTAAAAAAACAAAATCTACATGTAAGCAAAAATGGGACACTGTCCTAGTGTATAATAAAAAATGTGGAATACATTTTTTTGTGACTAGTTACCATATGCTTCAGGAACAAGCTAAGTTAGATACTTCAGATGCATTTTTTAAATAATAATTAACTTGAGCATTACGCCACCTGCTCAAAATAATGGTTGCTTTTTCAACTAGGCATTATACTAAAAAAATTGGATACAGACGGTTGGAAGTTTACTTTCACTTGGGTTGTTGGTTTACTTCTTGATTGTGAATTTGTGATTCTGTCCAATTCATCACCCTATACACGATGTCATGCCTTATACCAAGTTCTCTCAGCTATAAATTTAAATAGTGTTCCGAATGAACCATACTATTCTGAGATAGACGATTTGGTTCCTTTGACTGAATAACGGGTTGTTTTCCAGAATTTATCTTACCTATAAACTGTATTAGTGAACAATATTTACGTGGCGAGTAGATTCCATGAGATTGAGGTTAAAATGATTGACACTGTTTTTTACTACTCACCTTCCATCTGTCTGTCGTAATCTAATTTGAATAAAAAATATCGTTTCGAATTTGGACAGAATGCTCGCTGACCGAATCTTATGTACAAAATGTAATCTTAAGGGTACTTTGTTTTAAATCTTCACTTTTTGTTGTCAACAACTCGGCAATCGCAGATACGAACTTCTACACTTCAAGTCAACAATACAAACTTATTTTCGGAGATCGAAACAACAACAAAGATAATCAATGAATTAATATAGAATTGTATTTGGTCGAATGACATTATTAGTAAATGAAACTATGCCATTGTATTATCCTAATAAAAATAGAGCTGCAACTGTTATGTTTTGTATTTTTGAATTCTGAAATGCAGTTGGAAATACTATTGAAGGGTCGTATAGTTATGTATTTATTTTTGCAATTTTAGTTTAACAACAGTTTGCAACATATCTGCAACATATCTGCAACGAAATTATACCAAATATATATATATATATATATATATATATTACTTCCTTTTACCTTAGCAAGTAATTTTCAATTTGATTTTAGTTCAATTTTTATTTAATAAAAGAGTAAATTTTTTTATTGGGTTTTATTTTAATTCTCAGTCAATAAAACACTAAAACAAATTAGAGAATTTTCCAACTTAATTACATTTCATCAAGGTTTGCTTTATATTTCCTTCATTCCTAAATGAATCATGATTGCATATTTCATTGCAAATCAAGAATACGAATGAATACAAAGATTTGCGCAAAGAACTTTGCAAATTTCTAAAATTAAGCAGACGGTATAATTTTAGTAGACTAATCTAAAGGGTTTGATTGAGAAAATTAATGTCATTGATATTATGTATTATTGTAATATTTTGTATTAAAAAAAAAATATCAGTGTATTGATTTTTTTCAAAGCAAATTACTGTGAAATACAAATTATTGTACTCACTTTTTTCAATAAATATTTGACCGAATGTTTACATGTATTTGCAAATTGCTGATTTTTTAGTTTATTTTGTATTGATGAATTTCTAATATTTTCTAATTTTCGATTTTATATTAATTGATTTATGATTTTTACGATATTTTATAATATTTTGTATGGAAGCAAATTATTGTAATGATTTTTTAAAGCAAATTACCATCTTAAATGTATTTAAGTAAATTATTGTACTCATTTTTTTTGAATGAATATTGTGTACATAATTTTACATGGAAATAATATATTTTTGTATATGATAATAATCAAGCAAATTAATAATTCTCTAGCATATTTTATATTGATGTATTTGTAAATTAGTGATTCATGAATTTATCATATTTTATATTTTATATTAATTGATATATGATTTATGGGCCATATATTTTGGTTAGTAAATATTTGGTATTTCTTATGCTAGCAGGATATTGTTGAAGTACTTCTACAAACACTTTTAAGACATGAGTAAGAGGAGAATGCATTTTCGCTTGGAATATACTATATTTTCATTTTGAGTTGTAATCAAAATATTTACATATTTTTATCATACCATATTGATATTGAGATATTTATCTTTTATTGATTTTTTTGCATAATATGTTTTTGGCATACCCTAAATTTTAGTCCTGAATTTGCCACTCCTTTAAAGGAATAAGGGGTGAATGTATATAAACACCAAAAGAGTTAGCAGCAAGAGAAGCATCTTACGCAACTATAGAGCTATAACGCTCAATGGCTACGGTATCAACAACTTCATGAGCTAATCCAAAGTTAACCAAACTAGCATCAACCATATAGAAAAGTTATCCATTGAGGAATGAAGCTTTCATTTTTTATTCAACGAATCACACCTCTCACCATCAAACATGCATGCATCAGAAGAGTATAACTATTTTCTTTTACCCAAAGAACCACTAACTACAATAATATTTTGATTGACAAAGAATACATTAGCTTAATCTTGTAGCTTAGTAAATTAACCAAAATTTGGGTCATTAGCCTTCATTCGATGGGTACAGATGAGAACTATCAACCACATATATGGCAAGCGTTTACAATATTCTGACAATATTCTTCTTTTTAGAATGAGAGTTCTTAATTTCTTCAACGGGTTAGCCCTACCAACAACACCAGTAGCTAAAGGAGTAGGAATAAAAAAACACATAATTTCTCCATACTAGACCAAATTCTACTTTCTACAAAATGATTATGAGTAAGAATATGAAATAATAATTATAAAACTGCTTAGCCTCCGCTATCAAACGAGAATATAACTCTTCGTTCATTTTTCCTTTTCTTTTGGCATATGGATTATATGGGAAAAAAGCAAATAATTTCAAAAAATAACGATCTTGGAAAAACGTTTACGTTTCTTCGACAACACTCTATTGAGTGTGGGATAGCCTCACCATGCTTCGTCTCCTAATTACCAGAAACATAGAAACAAATCTCATCTTCCGACCTTTGTTGGTAGAACAATGATGAGAAATAATCATAGCATACTTCTCTATGTTGGTAAAGAAGGAATACACTTTGGTCGATGCAATATTAGATTCCCAACGAGAAAGTCATTCGTTTGAAAGCGATGACCAAGTTTCTTTACCAATATTATAAAACGCATAAGTAATCTTTAGCAATTTGGAGCAATTTGAAAAGGTGAGATGTGAGTATTTTAGAAAAATTCAACAAGATCTCCACTCAAAGAGAATCAGAGTACAACAAAAGACATTAACTTAATCGTCAAAAACATCAAACGAAGTTAGCTGATAATGATGAATCTGACAAAAACTCGGTCGTTAATGCACGTTTAATACGTTTCTGACAATACTCATCGCTAGAAAAATAACAATAATTATTAGAACCGCCCTACTTCATTCGTTCAAGAGTAAAATTTCATTTATTCGCATGAGGAATAGGCTATAAGATAGAGAGCCACTATGAAAATAAACTCTAGTAGTGGAGTTATCACTCTCACCCACAATGTTATAATTACTTATTGGGTTAATACTTGGACCAAGTTTTTTCGCTTCAACTCCATCAACTTTTTCCTTTTTTAACAGAGAGCACATCAGGATTAACACGACCAAATTCAATGATGATATTTTCACCAATACTAGTAGTTCTTTGTGGCTTTTTCATTGTCATTAAGATCAAAGCTTGGAGAAACAAAATAGTGATTGGAACAAAAAAAAGAAAAGAAGCAAGATAACAAAAAAGAAATAAAAAAAACCCTTCGACACCGTATAACAATACATTTATCATATTTGAACCATAAAAATAGGAAAATAAAAGGTGAGGATAGCCCCCAAGAGGGTAGCTGAGTTGGTTGTGTATGACATTCTTATAACCAAAAGGTCATGAGTTCGAGTCCCTCTACATACGCTTTCTCGGCTGAGCCTGTCACCTTGTGTGGTTTACCTTCTGGCGTTGGTTTGCAGGCTATCGCGTCAGACTGAGGGTTTACCTTGTGCGCACTCATTGCACTCTGAGTAGCGGCTGCAGGTTCCCTCCGAAAAAAAAAGGTGAGGATAAGAGTAATCCAAGGGACTTGCATACTTACAAAATAAATAACTGCATTCCACCCATCTATCTTTATCAGTAACATTATATACATAACATTATTAACATAAATGGTCTAATGTCAAGTGACCAATTACTTAGATGTACAAAAGAGAAAGTATACTTTTCAAAAAATAAGTTAAGAATAAAAGTATGTTATTTCTAACTATTTTAGGCTAAAAATACTAAAATTGCCTAAGCCATTTAAATACAAAATAAAATCTACACTGTTAACCCTAGTTAGTCAAAGGTCGAAAGGAACCAATACAAAATATATAAAATTTATATTATTTGGAAAACAAAATTGCGAAGAAATTAATTTCTTCCCAAAAAAATATATCCCAAAATTTGATAAGTTCTTATACCGCAAGGTATTTGACACACAATATACAGGTAAGCAGTATTGTTGCTTTGGTTGAATATAAGTCTTTGTTTACCTTGTAGAGTTTTAATTCATTCTTCTATATTGAACTACTTACCTATACAAAATACATAGAAGTAAATGCTTACAATTTTACTTTTTGACCTTCATAATTCATTAAAAGCTAGGAGGATACAAATATACCTATTAAAAATGTTATGGTTGTATCCAAAAGAGAAAATAAAATTAAAAATTATAAGCAACGACAAATAGGGTAGAATAAAAAATAAGAAGGTCAAAACAAATAAAACATAAACAAAAACAAAGAAACTCAAAAGCAAGAAAAAGTGATTCACAAAGATATAAGATTTCAAAACAACGTCAGCAACAGAAGTGTTAGAATATTCAGTGTATTAAGTTTCCTTGTATAGGCCTCTAAGTTCTCTATATATTGAGAGCCTTACTATTGGTCAATTCTTGAATTACATCTCTAATGCATCAATAAAATAAAAGGGAACATTTTCTAATAAACACAAAACCCTAGCCGCTTCCTGCGGCTACTTTTCTCTTTGTTTTTAACAAAGACAACAACTGAGATTCTACATAGAACATGTGCATGTTAACATGGTATCAGAGCACGTACGATTCTGGGAATTCTGAACATCATCAACAAAGATGGATTAACAATGCAGATTGCTGCCATTATGAGAAATGGTCTCGGAACACAACAACAAACAACTAACCCCGAGAATTTATCCCTAGGGATTCAACTCGGTGATGACAACTATACTCTATGGGCAAACCTGATGAAGAAAGCAATTAGGAGAAGGGGGAGAGGTTCTCACATTACCAGGGAACCGATACCTCTGTCCAAAACTGACAAAACATATACAAGGTGGGAACAAGATGATCAATGTGTTTTCACATGGATCATCCAGAATCTTGAATCCAGCTTGGTGAATAATGTCTCGCAATATTCCACTGCAAAATCCCTCTGGGATGGGTTAGCCACCACATACAGTTCTGGTACAGATTCGTTACAAGTGTTTGACCTTCATAAGAGGGCTAATTCATTAAGGTAAGGGTCCGATACACTAGAAGACTTGTGGAACAAACTACAGAACATCTGGATGTCTATAGATAGGCGAGATCCGAACCCTATGAAAGACCCATAAGACATTCATATCTACAATAAGAAGACTCAAGAACAAAGACTCTATCAATTGCTAATGGTGATTAATGACAAGCTGGAACCAGTCAAGAGAGATATCCTGAAAAAGGATCCTCTTTCTTCCATGGAAACAACATATGCTACGATACGAAGGGAAGTGTCTAGGCTTAATATACTAAAATCCAGTTCTTCTGATAGTGACTCGATTGAAGTTGGAATGGGTTTGGCAGCTAAAGATTCTGCATAGAGGTTTAAATTCTGATCCAAAGAGAAAGAAGATAAATCCAAGTTGTATTGCACTCATTGTGGGATGAAGAAACACACTAAAGAGACATGTTTCCAGCTGGTTGGTTATCCAGAATGGTGGGAGGACGGTCATAAGGAGAAAAATAACCAGCGTTTTAGATCTAATGTCAAACGAGTTTTGTCTACAAGTGGCGGTGAAGATCCGACTAAAAATGAGCAAGAAAGGGGTACTGGTTTTGGAGGAATGGCGGCGAAATCCTATGAAAAACTTGGAGGTAAAGGGTTTGAGAAATCAATGAATTGGATCTTTATTGCGGGGCTACGGACACCATGTCTTATGATCCTAAAGACTTTAATGACATGACATCTCCAAAGAAATCTCATATTGAGACTGCTAGTGGAGAAATTTGTGTAGTCAAAGGGGGAGGTTCAATTATTTTTTCAAAAAAAATGGAAATTAAAAACTGCCTATACATTCCTTCACTACCCTTAAAGTTATTATTTGTTAGTCAAGTGACAAAACAACTCAACTGTGTGGTTCTTATGTATCCATTTTTTTGCATTTTACAGGACATTCGTACGAAGGAGATCATTGGGCGTGGTACCGAACAAGGAGATCTCTATTATGTTGATGAGGTAGTTCATAAGGGATATGCCATGCTTACTCACGGAAAAACCGAAAGGCAACTTTGGTGATGGCACCGACGACTTAGTCATCCTTCTTTTAACTATCTTAAGAGTTTGTTTCCTTGTCTTTTTTTGAATAATTCCATTCATGAGAAATGTGAAACCTGCATTCTTGCAAAAAATCGTACGGTCTCATTTAATCAAAGTAATACTAGAGTTGATTATGCTTTTTCGCTAATCCATTCTGATGTTTGGGGTCCAGTACCAAATTCCACTAACAATCAAATCAGATACTTTGTTTTATTTGTGGATGATTTCTCAAGAATGACTTGGATATACTTCATGAAACATAAATCGGAAGTACCAAAAATATTTGTTTGTTTTTACAAAATGATTTTGACTCAATTTGAAAAAATATATATAGATTCTCCGTTCTGATAATAGAACAGAGTTTGTCAACCAAACAATGCATATTTTTTTTCAAACAAATGGTCTTATCCATCAAACCACTTGTTCAAACACACCTCAAGAAAACGGTACTTCAGAACAAAAAAATCCTACTTTACTTGAAAAAACTCATGCTATTATGATTGAATCTAGAGTTCCTCATTCTCTTTGGCCAGAAGCTCTTGCTACAGCTACGTATCTTGCAAATCGTCTACTAACCCGATGTCTAGGAAATAAAACTCCATTACAAGTGCTTGCCACCCAAGTTACAATTCCATCTGTTATGACTTTACCACCTCATGTCTTTGGTTGTTCGGTGTTTGTTCATATCCCTAAAACTAGTCGAAACAAACTTAATCCTTGTGCTGAAAAGTGTGTATTCGTTGGATACGGTATTCATCAAATGGGATATCGGTGTTACAATCCGGTTACTCGTCGAATCCATATCATCATGGACTACGACTTCTTAGAATCCGATTATTTGTTTTACCACCAATCTCGTGCTTAGGGGGAGAAAGTAAGTGAATCACTCGATTGGTTGCTATATGAAAGTTACTTTGAGGATGTGCCGACAGAGTCGGTAGATGGCGCCACCGAACACGCCTCTTCCAACATAAAGGAGACCGACGAGGCAGTTCTTACCACCAATGATTCTCCCGAAGACAATGTCTAACAAAAAATAAATGCCATGGATACTACCAACGAATCAGCCGAAGAAAATGTCCATCAAGAGGTAAACATTTTACAATGTCATAATTCACAAAATGATATTGACCATGACATTACATGAAGTTCATTTGTTGAAACTTAAACTCTGGTTGTTCCCTCAAGAAAAAATAGAGGGGTTCTTCCTGACCGGTATTCATCGGAACACGTTCCTCATGCTTCTACATATCCGGTAAAAACGGATAGGAAAGGAATAATGAAGATTGCAAAGGCGTTTTCAGCTACCATTCTCTCTGAACAATCCCTAAAACAGCTCAATAATCTAAGAAGATGACTGAATGGCATGAGGTAATGAATACCAAAATGGAAGTTCTAAAAAGGAATGGTACATGGAAGAATTGTGTGTTACCACAAGGGAAAAAAACAGTCGAGTGTAGATGGGTGTTTAATATAAAATATAAATCTGATGGCACCATTGAGCGACACAAGGCAAGATTGGTTGTCAAAGGATATACACAAACATATGGTATAGACTACTCTGAAACGTTCTCTCCGGTTGCAAAGATTGACACTATCAGAGTTTTACTTTCAATAGCCGCGAATAAAGATTGGCCTCTTAATCATTTTGATGTAAAGAATGCTTTCTTACATGGAGACTTGGAAGAAGAGGTATTAATGGAACCCCCACCACGGTTCTCTGATGGTTTTCAAGAAAATGAGGTATGCAAACTGAAAAAGGCATTATATGGGCTCAAACAGTCTCCTCGTGCTTGGTTTGGGAGATTTACAATGGCAATGAAGCAGTATAGCTATAAACAGAGTAATGAGGATCATACCTTGTTTTACAAAAAAAGAGGAGAAATAGTCACTTGTCTTATAATATATGTCGACGATATGATTATAACGGGGAATGACGAAGAAGAAATTAGCTCTCTTAGGAAAAACCTCTTCAAGGAGTTCGAAATGAAAGACCTTGGGGGATTGAAGTATTTCCTAGGAATCGAGGTTCTTAGGTCAAGATGAGGGATTTATATCTCCCAACGGAAATATATATTGGATTTATTAGCTGAAGTTGGCATGGTGGATTGCAAACCAAATGACACTCCTATGGTTGTGAATCACAAACTAAAGATAATTGAAGGGGACAGACCAGCGAATAAAGAAAGGTACCAAAGGTTGATGGGAAAATTGATTTACCTGGCTCACACTCGACCCGACATTGCATACGCGGTGGGATTAGTTAGCCAGTTCATGCATCATCCTTAGGAACATCATATGTGGAGGCAGTAGTGATGATTATTCGATATCTCAAAGGCACACCAGGAATAGGCATATTTTTAAAGAAAAATGGACAACTTGATGTTGAAGTATTCACAGATGCTGGTTGGGGAGGGAATCCTAACGGCAAGCGATCAACTGCTGGCTACTTTACTCTTCTTGGAGGTAACTTGGTGACTTGGAGGAGTAAGAAACATAAAGTATTGTCACTATCAAGTGCTGAATCAGAATTTAGAGGAATCGTTAAGGGGATTACCGAGATACTTTGGTTAAAGAAGATAATGAAAGAAATCGGATCCCCTCATAAGTGTCCAACTCAGTTAATGTACGATAATAAAGCTGCGATTAAGATTTCAGAGAACCCGGTACAGCACAATTATACAAAGCATGTTGAAATAGATAGGTACTTCATAAAAGAAAATATTGAAGATGAGACAGTCGAACTTCCGTTTGTTAGATCCGAAGACCAACTGGCAGACATCCTGACAAAAGCGGTTGCTGCAAGAACATTCGAATCAGTTTTTTCAAGTTGGGTGTTGGTGATCCCACTACACAACTTGAGGGGGGGTGTTAGAATATTCAATGTATTAAGTTTTCTTGTATAGGCCTCTAAGTTCTCTATATATTGAGAGCCTTACTGTTGGTCAATTCTTGAATTACATCTCTAATGTATCAATAAAATAAAAGGGAACAATTTCTAATAAACACAAAATCCTAGCCGCTTCTTGCGGCTACTTCTCTCTTTGTTTTTAACAAAGACAACAACTGAGATGCTACGTAGAACATGTGCATGTTAACAATAAGCCTCTAAAACTAATCTTTTTTCGTTTTTATTTTTCTCATCAATAATGTAGTCTGTTGATAAGGATGTAACTAGTCCATTCCGAACACATCGGTTCATAACTTTATCCAAAAATATAAAATATTTATTTAATTTAAGTAAAAGATTTGTTTTTTTGGAGGGAACCCGCAGCCGCTACTCAGAGTGCAATGAGTGCGCACAGGGTAAACCCTCAGTCTAACGCGATAGCCTGCAAACCAACGGCAGAAGGTAAACCGCACAAGGTGACAGGCTCAGCCAAGAAAACGTATGTAAAAAGACTCGAACTCATGACCTTTGGTCACAAACATGCTTTACTTAACCAACTCGGCTACCCTTTTAGGGGAAACCAAATACTTGATATTCCTAGTAAGGGAAATAACCTCCACTATCCTTACAAATCTAAGAGATGTAAGAGGTACTTATAGTTACATATCCTATATATTATATAGTTAGTATCTCTAAACCAATCAATATATTTTATTTCTTTAATACTCTACATTAATCATTATCATCATTAATCTTAAACACCTATGTATTTTTTAAATCAATATCCACGTTGACCCTCCCTCGCAATCCAGATTTATTGATATTATCTAATAATATATGATAATTATTAATTTGATATTTCATATTTTTAAAATTACAAAAAAACATTACAAGTTTCACGAGTAAGATTTGAAAAGGCTAGAAATAATAATGTAACCCTCTCTAAAGTTAATTGTTCATTAAATTGATTTTCATTAACCTTTTTTTAGGAAATCGATTTCATGAAACTTTTGAAAATTTTGTTTGTTTTTTTTCTTTTTGTTTTGAAAATCGGTTCCAAAAATCTTTCGAAGTTTTATAAAATTGATTTCCATGAATTTGTTTTGGAAAAAATAACACGTAATTCTGAGTGGGCACCTCTTGACTTCTTTTGAGGGAGTCAATGAGGTTGATAGTAGTGAGGATGTGGACTCGCCTCCAAAGAGGCTTCGGTCAGCTGGAGCTAAGAACTCACGCATTAAGGATTTTTCCTCCGACAAGACCATTATCTAACTCATTGTAAGTTTTTCCTCATGAGAATTGGTTTTTGAATGTTAGGGGTCTTAACAGCCTCATTAGACATAAATATGTTACTGACTTTATTATTAGTTATAATATCTCCTTATTAATTTTAGTGGAAACTAAAGTTCAGCATTTTTATGTTGACCCGATTATTAGGAAAGTCTCGGTTCTTCCCATAATTGGTCATATGTTATGGATGATTTCAATAATTTTTGTTATCACTGTGAGCTTAGTCATCTCCGTTCCACTGGGTTCCCGTTTACCTGGATCAATAAGGAACATTTTTATCCCGTTCTTTCCAAAATTTATCGTGTCCTTATTAATCCCAATTGGGATGGTCACTTCTTTATGTCGTTTGTCCACTTTGGCTTCTTTGTACTTCTTATCACACTAAAGTTACTCTAAACCTAGGGAGCCTTCGTGAGGAAAGTAAAAAATCTTTCAAAATTTTTAACATGTGGCAATCTCACCCCCTTTATAAAAACATTGTTCGAAACAACTGGAACCTACCCACTAATTCTTCTGGGGTGAGCCTTGTCTCCAAAATATCAACCGTAAGGAGTCTAGCGATCTTAGCTCTAGAGTGTCTAAAGCTCATGATACCCTTTTCATTGCCCAATCTCGTCTGGCCTTTAATCGCCTTAATCGTGGTCTTGTCGCTAATGGGATCGAGGCTTCCACTTCTTTTATTTTCTTTAGTTTCACGGAAGAATTCTCCCTCAAACAAAACTCTATAGAAAGTTGGATCAAGCTTGGTGATAAGAATTCCAAATTATTTCACAACAGTATTAGAACTCATCTTTTTCGCATTAACATTATCTCTATTAATAACGGCCATGATGTTACTGTCTTCCACTAGGCTAGTGTCTCTACGGTCTTTGTCAATTATTTTAAGGTCATGCTTGGTACTAGACATCCTCCTAGATACCCTGGTTTGGAGAGAGTTTCCTCCCTTCTTACCACCAAGGTCAATTTGTCAGACAAGGACTCTATTATTTGTTAGATCACTTGCAGGGAGATCAAGTTTGTTCTATTCAGTATTGACAACAATAAATCTTCGGGACCCGACGGTTATAATTCCATATTCTCCAAGACCTGTTGGAATATTATAGGTCATGCTATTTACAATGGGGTCTTGGAATACTTCCACTCAGGTTTTCTTGATCCCTCTTGGAATTCTACTTTTATTGTGAAATGATTGTCCATTGATGGCTGTTGATTTTTGTCATATTGTTCTTTGCAATATTGTTTATAAGATCATCTCTAAATTCTAGCCAACATAATTAAAGACTCGTTCTCTTATCTAATTGATAACTCTCAATAGGATTTCGTTACGGGCAGGAACATTTCTGATAATATCCTCATCTCCCAAGAGCTCCTCAGGGGATATCATTCTAATAACAATGGTAAAAGGATCACTCTTGAAATTGACCTGATGAAAGCCTTCAATAATGTCCGATGACATCTCATTCTTGATATTCTAGTCGTTATAAATTTTCATGAGAACATGATTACCTAGATTATCAAGTACATCTCTTGTACTTTCTACTCGGTTTTCATTAACAAAGATCCACATGGTAATTTACATGGTAGAAATGGCCTCCGTCAAGGAGACCACGTCTCTCATTTCTTCTTTGTACTTGTTATACAAGTAGTTTCCAGCACTCTGAAGGAGAAAAGTTCAGATAAGAACTTTCAGTTTCACTGGAAATGTCACAAACTAAAATCACAAATCTCTGCTCAGACTATCTTATGATCTTTTGTCATAGTGATGTTAATTCTCTCCGCCTCATCAAGGAATGTCTTGATGACTTCTACTCCCTTGTAAGCCTAAAATCCAGCACCTCAAAAAGTCATATTTTCTTTTATGGAATCAATCTTTCCCTTCGTCACGAGCTCCTCTTCATTTTGGATTTTGGGGAAGGAAATCTCCCGGTTAAGTATCTGGGTGTTCCTCCCCTAGCTCGTCGTCTTTCCCACTCAAATTGTCGCTCACATCTCGACAAAATTACCTCTAGGATTGATTTTTGGACATCCAAGCATTTTCCTATAATGTTATATTACAACTCATTAAATCTATCTTATTTGCTGGTCAAGTTTATTGATTTTCTATCTTTATCCTTTCCTCTAGAATCCTCAAATAATTGTCCCAACTCCTTCGTTGTTTCCTCTGGTCTCGTCCAACAAGGAAAATTCATGGGGCCAACATGACTTGGTCTAAAGTCACTGCTCCCACGAGGAAGGACAACCTTGGGATATTCGATCTAAAAATATAGAATCAGGCGGCTGTCCTTAAAAACATATAGTCTATCATATTCAAAACAATAATTCCATCTGGAGTGTCTGGATTCACACTAAAAAAACAATAATATTTAGGATATTGTTCTTGGTCCATCCCTCTCTTCGATCTGGAGGAAGATTTTACGTCTTCGTACGATTGCTAGAAAGTTATACATGATGGCTATTGGAAATGGCTCGAATACCTCTTTCTGGTTCGACCCATGGATCCTATTCACTTCTCTGGTTGATCATTATGGCTCAAATATCATCAATTATTCTAGGCTCGGTAAAACCTCTTGGTCTCAGATATCATCCTCGACGATCACTAGTACTAGCCGCCCAACATCAGATCGGCTAGAGCAAAGAATCGCTCCAATCTTCATGAAATTCAAAATCTCATTCTCCCTTTTCCACCCCCTAACATTAACTCCCTTAATGTTCCCTTCTAGACTTTGAAGGCTGACAATCTTCACTTCACTATCAAAGACACGTACATGGGCATTCGATTTCATGTCTTTACTATGGGGTGAGCCGGGTTAGTCTGGAACAAATTTAATATCCCTCGTCACTCTTTTATTTTGTGGTTGACCATTCTTGGCAAGATATTCACTCGTGACAAGCTTCCGTTTTGAGGTTATAACACCCCTCTTGAGTGTGTCCTATGTAATTCTGACTCTGAAACTATCTTTCAGCTTCTTTTTTTATTGTAGTTTCACTAAGAGTCTGTGGATCTATTCTAGATCACTTTTGGGTTTTCCTCTTACTGCCGGAAGCTGGCACTCTTGGATTTTATGAGGCATCAAACTGGTCTCAATATTGAGACTTTCATATTTGGTGTACTTGTTTTGGCGCGGTTACTTACCACGTATGGCAGGATAGAAAATCTAGTGTTTTTGGTTCACCTCCAGCCATTACTTCATTCGTGTCTAAACGAATCTTCTCTGATCTTCAGTTTAGACTCAACGACACCAAGATTTGTTGGCATATGTAAAATTCTATTTTTCTCACTTATTTTTTTGTATTGCAGGTCCTCCCCGCTCCTGAGTGTTGCTCGTTTTTCCTATACACGACTGCTGGCTCATTTGGTTCTGCTGGTCTTGTCCTCCATTGATTTTACCGGTTGACTTTGTGATATCTTTGTTTTGACTCTATTTTCCATTGTAATTTGAGTATTTTGTATTCACTATCAACTTTCCTCTCTTCTGGCGATAGTTTCTCTTCGTGGTATGCCCTACATTTCTGTATGAACCCTTTTATTTTAATTTAATGTTTGTTTTCACACAAAAACAAATGATTAGACAATTTTTTTTATATGTTGAGTCTATTTTAATAAATATTAACACCTAATTAATATATTTAAAAAAAATTGTTTTATATTTATTTTGAGATATTTTTAAGGACTACTATTCGATTTATATTTAATGTCCACAAATTCAATAAGTTAGTCATGTAAAAATTGTTATAAAAACAATGATGGTATTATGTATAAGTTATATATAAATAATTTATAATTAAAAACAATTACTCAGTAATATAAGCAGTTTATATATATCATTCCATGATTTAATTATATGATATTTTCTTGATATTATTATTTTATATTTTTTAGAATTTTTTTTGTTTATTATCTTATGAACTTTATTTTTCTTACCTCTTCTACTATTGAAATATATTTGCATTTATTTCAATTAAAATATAATTAATGATTTAAGTTTCCTGCAATTTGGTCATAAATCTTTTTTTTTTTACTTTTTACCTAATAAATATTACCATGGAAATGGAAATCTTGAGCATAAAAATTATGTTTTTTAGAGTTTATAATATTTATAATAAATCGATAATGTTATTATTTAATTTTAATGAAGACAATCATTACTATTATAATAAAACACATTACTTATTTAGTTTCTATATTATTTTTTTAGTAAATATGCTTTCTACATTTTTACTAACAAATAAGTAAAATAGAACTGGAGATTTTAATGAAATTCTAAAATAAAAATTAGGTTTTAAGAATTTAAATGTTTGGTAAATAAATATTGTGCTCTTGTTTAAATTTTTTTAAAGTTTTATTAATAATAATATTTTTAGTGGATCATTTTTGCAAGCTCATCTACTCCACCAACTTGGTTACCCCTTTCAGGGCATTATTTTATTTTATTTAGTTCTGGTCTTCTATGACCCTATATTATATACACATATTACATCGTGATATACATTTGCAATAACAATCCACTTCACATATGTATCATATTTTTGTGTTTATAGTAAATTTAAATTTTATTAAGAGTTAATCATTTTATGATATAATTTTAAAATTTAAATAAATTTAGTTTATTATTTTTTGTGTTAAAATATTTACAAATAATAACAAATTAAAAGTAATAGGACCAATTTTGATGATTTTTTTTACAAAGTTAAATAGTTATAAGACGGTCAAAATAAGTCGGAGTTTTTCCGAATCGGTTAAGTCGATTGTCCAAATGGATTCGAGACCATCCAAATCGGACGAAGATAAGTTGAAAAGGTTTTTCTTGGTATGAGTCAAATTTTTTACTGAATTTAAACTTTATAAAATTATATATAAGTCGGTATGGGTATAAATCGGGTCGAGCCCGACTATAGCACTACAAATTAGCAACATTATCTAAAGTTGTTAATGGAAATTATTATATAACATCATGGTTTAGTTGAAATATATTATTTAAATCGATAGTATAGTTTAAAAAAAATTATCTAGCATTGTAAATTAGATGAAAATATTATTTAAAAGTATGGCTTTCGTTGAATATATTATTTAATATTAATGATTTAGTTGAAATATATTATTTAAAATTTTAGTTTAGTTTATAAATTTATTTAAGTATGTAGGTTAGATTAAAAATTTAGTTAAGTTTGTACTTTAAATTAAAGAATTATTTAGTGTTGTGGTTTAGTTGAAAAATATTATTTACGACGAGTTTAGTTGAAAAAGAATATTTGGTTATTTTATGTAAATTATTTAAGATTATTTGTTAGTTAGTCAAAAATATTATTTAAAATCATGTGCAAGGCTATTATATTATTGAAAAATACTCTTTAAGATTGTTTGTTAGCTGCAAATATTATTTAAGATCATGAATTTGGTAAAAGCAATATTAATAAAAACCATAGTTTTGTCTAAAAATACTATTTAAGGTAGTATGTTAGTTCAAAATATTATTTGAAACATAGTTTTGTTAAAAAATATAATTTAAGGTTGTTTGTTATTTGCATAGCAAACAATGTGCATGTTAGTTCCAATTGAATTACAAAAAGTTTGGTTGAGATCAATTATTTGCTTCCTATGCAACATTCTATTATTATTAAAAGAGCTTGGGAAAGAATAAAATATTTTGTTATACATGTGTACGAATTGAAAGCTTTACGCAAGTTACACCAGATGGTTTTTGAAACGGCATTGCAAATCATATTGGTTAATTTTAACCATTTCAAATAGAGTTGAACCGTTCACATGCGTTTGTATAAATCAGAAAACATAGAGGGTATCATGTATCTACGAACTCGCATTTATCACAGAAGAATGTCGCTGAATTATTTTATGTATTATCTCTGAGTCGTGGAAAAACTGTCCGAAAATATATGCATTGCAACTTACGTCAATTTTCTTTTCTTTTGGCAGCTCAATATAAATCATCAGTTTGTTTAACCATACGATGAAAAAATTATTGGCCTAAACAAAAATATTTACGGTTATTTAAAGTTAAGACTCAAAAACATAACGATCAATTCTTGTATTTATATTAGTATTTTGAAATATATAAAAAAATTGAAACCCTCGAACTACCAAAAATATTAAATATCTATAGATTACCTTAATCATGGTGGAAAGATCAAATCTATTATAATAATTATCTTTGAAGTAACGAATATTCTTGTTCCGCTCTAATGAAATTTTTAAATAATTAAGAAATGTACAACCGTTATTACATACTATTATTAACAATTTCGATGTTAAATTATTCAATATTAGTTTACTATTTTACGATTTCGGCCAAATTTAAATATAAGGACTCTACCGAAATTATTATATGATATTCTTTACCTTCTAAAATTAACTACAACATAAAGGTAACTACGAATTTAAAGAGCGTTATAGTTTGATTTATAACGAGAATGCCTAAATAATGAAATATTACATGTTAACATTAGAAGTATATAATATTTTTTGTCAAAATCAAATGAGAGGCTCCCTATAAAAAATTGGACATTCTTAATTATCAACTTAATTATGATAAAACAGTAATGGTATTTTTTTGTTATATTTATAAATTATAACGATACACTATTAATGATATTTTTAAGTGTTAATAAAGAAAAATAAATTTCACACTCTTAAATTGTTTAACTTTTTTTCTAAAAAAAACCATCTATGCCATGTTATTAATTGTTCAGAACTTCATTGCAGATTAATTATTAAATTGACACTTTATGACTCAAAAATTAAAAAAGAAACATTGCTCCAGAGTAAAATTCAAAAGGGTCGAACATATAATTAACCTAATCATGATTTGGATATTAAAATAATTTGTTGGACTAAAAGTCACTAGTAAAAAACAAACGCAAAAGGATGAAATCTGGAATAGTTTCTATATTGATTTTAGTAGTCCAAACTTTTGTAGTCGCCAATACCCAATGTAAGCATATATCGAATTGTTAACTTCTTTTTATCTTACTTTTGGTATGAATTAAGCTAGCTAGTAATATATTTATCAAATTGTATTTTTGGGAAGAGTTGGATTGTGCTAATGATTTTAATAAATCATTGGGTTAGGTTTTCTGCATTTTTGCGGATTTAAAGGGAATATGGTTATGCCCATCACAACCCTAAATCAGCAAAATAAATCTAGTATCGTGGTAAAGATTTTTATTAATATTTTACTTTTTTTTACATTATTTTATTTTGTCCTTTTTAAAGCCTAATTCAATTTTGATTTAATAAATGAGTAAACCTTTTTATTGGGTTTTATTTCAATTCTAATTCAACAAAACACTGAATTTTGTTTGAAAATTTTCCACCATAATTGGATTTCATCTAAGGTTTGCTTTATATTTCCTTTATTCCTAAATGAATAATGATTGCATATTTCATTACAGGTAAAGAATACGAATGAACATGAAGATTTTCATAAAGGATTTGACAAATTTCCAAAATTAAGCAAGTAATATTATTTTAATAGACTAATTTAAAGGGTTTGATTGAGAAAATTAGTGCAATTTGGATATTATGTATCAATTTATTTGTAATATTTTGTATGGAAACAATATTTTGTATTTACATAAATTATTTTATTGATTTTTAAAGCAAATTTCTGTTAACTACAAATTATTGTAGTCATTTTTTTAAATAAATATTTGACTCAATGTTTACATGAAAAAAAGATTTTGTATATTAAGAAAATTACTGACTCTTTTGCATATTTTATATTGAAAGCAAATTATTGTAACGTTTCTTTTAAAGTGTCTTAAATGTATTTAAGCAAATCATTGTATTCTCAATGAATATTTTGAACTCAATTTTACGTGGAAATAATATATTTTTTATACGATAATAATCGAGAAAATTACTGATTCTATAGTATATTTTATATTGATGTATTTGTAAATTATTGATTCTTTAACATATTTTGTATTGATGAATTTATAGCATATTTTTTTTCTTTTTTTCGGAGGGAACCCGCAGCCGCTACTCAGAGTGCAATGAGTGCGCACAGGGTAAACCCTCAGTCTGACGCGATAGCCTGCAAACCAACGCCAAAAGGTAAACCACACAAGGTGACAGGCTCAGCCGAGAAAGCGTATGTAGAGGGACTCGAACTCGTGACCTTTTGGTCATAAATTGAGGTTATTGACTATTTGGTATTTCTTTTTCTAGCACGATATTGTTGTACTCCTACAAACACTTTTAAGGCATGAGTAAGAGGACAATGCATTTTCTCTTGGACTAGACTATATTTTCATTTTGAGTTGTAATCAAAATATTTACATATATTTATCATGCAATATTGATATGTTTATCTTTTATTGATTTTTTTGCACCATATGTTTTATGTATATCCTAAATTTGAGTTCTAAAAGACCCGATAAACGTCTCTGCCAATGCGATCTGATATGCAAATAAAAAATTATTGTAGTAAAGACTAAAATACTAGTAATAGTTTATGTTTCTTTTGTTTTATTTATTTTACCAGTTAACAAAAATACCAATAAATATTTATTATTATTTAGATTGTTAAATGGTTTAATTAGTTTTTTCTTTGGGTTAAAATAGTTACTACAATAGGCTGACTTTGAAAAGTGTTAAATTAAAGTAGATTAATAAGGGTATGTCATAAATCCAATTTACCATAATAGTTTTAAGGTTGAGATTAATAGTTTTATTTAAGACCATGAGTTGGGTGAAAAATATTAATTATGTCCATAGTTTTGTCAAAAAAAATTATTATTTAAGGTTGTATGTTAGTCAAAATCTTATTTAAAACCATAATTTTGTTAAAAAATGTAATTTAAGGTTGTTTGCTATTTTGATGGCAAAAAATGTGCACATTAGTTTGTAGGTTTTCAGTCAAACCAATTGAATTACAAAATATTTTGGTTGAGACCGATGATTTGTTTACTATACAACATTATATTATCAAAAGATCTTCGGAAAAAATAAAATATTTTGGTACATATGTTATCAATTGAAAGCTTTACGCAAGTTACACGAGATGGTTTTTGAAACGGTATTGAAAATCATATTGGTTAACTTTAAACTTTCAAAGTCCATTTGAATTGAACCTGCCACGACGTCTGTTTAAGTCAGAAAACATAGGGGTTATCATGTATCTATGAACTCGTATTTATGAATCCCTGAATGTTTTTTATTTATTATCGGCGAGTCATTGAATTTATGCGACAAACACTCCATCTTAGTATGTAGTACTAACATGTACGAATAATGTATAACCATAAAAAAAATATAATTAACCCAAACAAAAAATATTTATGGTTATATAAAGTTAGAACTCAAAAATATATTATCAATTCTTATATTTATCGAGACAATATCAGTATTTTCAAATATAAAGAAAAATTGAAACTCTAAGACTACCAAAAGTATTAAATACCTTTAGATTATCTCAACCATGGTAAAAAATCAAATCAATTAAAATAATTATCTAACTAATTTTATTCCGCTCCGCTGAAAATTTCAAATAATTAAAAAATGCACAACAGTTATTACATGCTATTATTAATAATTTCGAATTTAAATTATTCAATATTTGTTTATTAGTTTTTGTTTCGATCAAATTTAAATATAAAAACTATACCGATACTATTATATGATATTTTTTACCATCTAAAATTAAATACAAAATAATGATAATTACCCATGTAAATAGTAAAATATTACACGATAAAATTAGGAGTAGAGAATATATTTTGCCAAAATCACATGGTCAAAGGATGACTTTGAAAAATTGGTCGTTCTTAATTATAAACATAATAATAAAACATTAATGATATTTTGGATTATCATTTTCGGATGTAATGTTGTAAGTTGTTTAATTTTTTTTAAGACTTCATGATGTTAGACTTTAACCAATAATTATTTGTAACAATTTCAAAAATAGCCAACAAATCGTTGACGAATAATTATTTCTAAACTGCATACTCACCTTACCGGATACATATGTTACTTAATTAAATAGATAAATAATTGTAACTAAATGATCTTATCAAAAAAAATATTTTTATAACTTATTAACTTACAAATGTCCAGTTTAACAGTTTACAAACAATTTTTTCTTTAAGTTTGATTTTACTCATTATCTTTTATTTTGATTAATTTGAGCATTTTCGATAATTCAAGTCTTTTAGAGCTTTGCTTAGAATATCAGCAAGTTGCATTGTGGTGCAAACGAACTCCACACGTATATGTTGCTTCTCGACATACTTGTACACTCGCGGATGAAATGGAAGAGAGTTTCTATTTGTTTGTCTTTTGTGAAATACTAAGTTCTTCATTAATGAAATTACAAATTTATTATCAACATACAAAGTTATTGGCTTTCCTTTCATATAGTCACCTCGCTCAAAACGTTTATCAACCATAATGTTTGACACGGCATTGTAGTTGTTCCCATAAAGTCAGCCTAGCATAACAAAAAATTCATAGTTTGTTGCTTCTGAAATTTCCATGTGATCAAAGTATCGTTTAGATTAAATTCCATTTCTCCGGGGTTTTTTCAATCATTGATTTCTTTGGCTAAATACCTACTCGTTCTTCAGATTTTTCCCTTTATCATACTTCACCATGTCTCTTATGTTTTATTTCACTTAGTGAATAATGTGTTTGACCACTTGATGATGTGTCATAGTAGGCTTCTCCGCATACATACTGATAGGTCCAACAACATAAATAAATTTGGATGAGTATGTATTCAATATCTTAGACATCCGATCATACGCCTATACTCAGTGGGATCTACCAACCTTATTTTAATGTTTATTCTCAATCTCTAGTTTTACTTTTATGGAATACTTGGTTGGGTTACAATCAACTGTGTTGAATATTTGCAACACTTTCTTTGCATTGGTTGTTTATTTGAGTGTGATGAAATTTTACTTATGCTCCACCTTAATACTTAGGTAGTATGCGAGTAACACGAGAGAATTCATGTTAAATTATTATATCATTTCCTTCTTAAACAATTTAATTCCTTATATACTTGTATCGAAGATGATTAAGTCATCAACATACACACCAATAGTGAATGTTTATGTACCTTCAGTTCTTGTATGAATATTTATCTCTTGGGAAGACTTTCCAAAACTGAGAATCTTAAAAAATTTGTCGAGGCGAATGTCCACACGCTTAGTACCTGTCATAAACCATAAAGATGCTTTACTAACTTGTACACATTATATTGTTCGTTTTTTTATTACAAAACCTATTGGTTGGGAAACATAAAATTCATATATGAGGTAACTTTTGAAAAGTGTTGATTTAGTTCCAAGGGATGAATATCACATCAATGTTGGGCTGTAAGAGACAAAATCTATCTCATAATATCAAATCTAGCCACTGATGCAAAAACTTAATTAAAGTCAATTTATTGTTTATATATGCATGTATCCATTCGCCACGATCCTTGCTTTATGTTTGGTAACATTTTCTCCACTTTCCCCTTTTAGTTTAAACACCCACCTGTAATCTATGGGCCTTCGATCAACAGTTAAGTCAGTCACGAGTTTTGTTGTTTTGCTTTTCTTTATGGTCTCAAGTTCATTTCCAATAGCTTATGCCATGCTTTCTCAGTTACCACGTGGAAAGGTAACTCTTCTTTGGGTGTATCTCTATAAAGTTCACTAAAAGAATTTAAAAAAATTGATAACAATTTGTTGTGGACCCTATTGTGCTTCCACTAAATTCCATATTGTTTAAAAACATTTCATGTCATATGGTTGTACCAGTGATATTATGTTTAGGCATGTTGTGTAAGTGTATCAGCACATTCCAGATCTTCATTGTCTTATTTGTTTTCTGAAATTACAAATTTTAGAATTATGTCTTTGTTCTCCTCGTTGTTAAACCAATTTCACTTCTTGTATTCTTCAAGTACAACATTTTTGTTAACTTGATTTTTCTCACGTCTAGGATCATATAACATGTTCTCCTTGGTCTCGTCCTCTACGTCAAAGTATACTATTTTTGGACTTATATCATTAAGATTATGCATATGTGGTCTTACAGTCTTTACATATGTTGTACAACCAAAAACTTTTAAGTGTTCAAAATGCAGTTTTTGGCCCAACCATATTTAGTATGAGTATGATCTTGTAATATCTTTATTGGCCAACAATTTAAGAGATACACTGCATGTCGTACAACATCACCCCATAAAAGTGATAGGACTAACATGCTTTTAAGAATACTATTTGGAGTATTATTTACAATGTGGTTTATGCGCTCCACCACACCATTCTATTATGAAATGTACAGTCCGATAAGATAACGCTCAAGACCTTCTTCAGAAAAATTTGAAAAGTTCCAGACAAGAAATCATCACCTCAAATAATCCTCATGGTCTTTATCTTTTAATCATACTCATTTTCAACACCTTTTTTGAATTTTTTAAACACCTGAAAATGCATCTATTTTTACATTAATAATATACATCCACATTAAACGGATATAGTTTTCAACAAGTAAAAGAAAGTATATACAACAAACAATTGATGTTGGACTAATCACACGATATATATCTATATGCATGAGTTATTAAAATGGTCTCTAGACACAAAAAGTTTTTGTTGGATTTGAAAATGGTAATCTTGCTTCTATTTTTCCCCATCATCTTGAGTGTGTGAAATTTTAAATTTCTAAGTCTTGCATGTTATAGCCAAGTTGGGTCTATTAGTTTTGTCAATAAAGACATGGGTTCCCTAGTCACTAAAAATTATAGAAAATGTTGTGATCTTTCAATATTCCTTAATATATATATCTATTTATATTGAATATTCCGAGAAATGAAATGTCTAAATCCATTTTTTTAATTTTCTTTCATTTGATTGAGAAATGAATGGAGTAACCATAACCATCATAAAAGTAGATGTTATGATGTATTCTCATGCATGGATTATATATATATATCATCTTTTGTATATTTATTAGTTATACCAATATATATACTATCTTTTATTGTATTACAAGTATCAGTGTACAACCTTACAATAGTTTTTGAAATATTAGACCATTCAAAGAATTGTTATGGTTTGACTATGATGTCATGAACATAGATAAAATTGAGTTGTATCAACTATGTTGCATATGACGAGAAGACCCTTAGCTAGTAGATGCATAACGACGAACGATATTTTGGAGGGGACGAATACAACTCGGTTTGATGGGACGAAGGGTATTTTCTTTTCAAATTTACCTTTTAGGATATGGCTAAAAGGGTCCTTGATTTAGCCCCTTAATATTTTGGTGGTGTATTGATAATTCTTAAGATTTGGGAACCCCTCTCCTCCCTAATCAAAGATCACCATACGGACATCCCTATTTGGGTGAAGGCTTTAATCTTCCTATCGAATTATAAATTGCGAAGGGGTTTAACATCATCAGTTCGGTCATTGGTACTCCCTTCTACGTTGGCAAACAAACCAAGAGGAAGGAAAAACTTAGGACTTCAAGTATTTGTGATTAAAACGGGAACGAAAATTCGTTCCGATATTACTTTTAAAATAAGAAGTAAACTTATCACAGTGTATTTTGAGTACCAAGGCATCCCCCCTCATTGTGAGATCTGTGTTGTCTTTGGTCATCCATCATGCTTTTGCAAAAAAGGCCCTTTGAAGGGCGTAGGCATCCCCATTTTATCTTCAGAGGAATCTGACCCGTCTGAGACTAGCCCTGATTCAGGCTGTAGGCACCATTTGGATTCTATTAAAGAGGCTAATAAGGTTGACAACAGTTAGATGATAGACTCACCTCCTAAAAGGCTTCCCTTTCCGGGACTCGGTCCATAATATTTTGGATTTATCCTCCGACAAGACCATCACCTGACTTGTTGTAAGATTGTTTTCCATTATTATTTCTTCTTGGAATGTGAGGGGTCTTAATCACCCTTTAATGAAAAAAAAATGTTACTAATTTCATTATTAGTAATAATATCTCTCTTTTAATTTTAGTAGAAACCAAAGTCGAAAACCATAATGTCGACTTCATCATCAAAACTATAGCCCCCTTCTAGAATTATACCACTAGCTACTCCTCCCATCCCCTCGGTAGGATCTGGATTATCTGCAATCCTAGTGTCATTACTGTCACTTGTTTGTCCCAATCCCCACATTCATTGTATAGCCAAATGCCACAAACATCCCTCCACCTCCCGTTTTACTACTATCGATGCTTTCAACGAAGCCTCTGATCGTATCATTCTCTGGAAGGACTTGTTGTACCTTGCCTTCCGAGACAAGAGTAAAAGATGGGTATCATTTAGGGACGTTAACGTTATTCGTAAACCGGATGAGCGTCTTGGATCTCCAAAAGTCTGGTCTCCCGCTATTGATGATTTTAATAATTGTTGTTATCATTGTGAACTCAGTTATCTCCGATCTACTGGGTTCTCTTTGTCCTGAATTAATAAACCACCTTGTCATCCCATCTTTTCCAAAATTAATCTAGTCATAGTCAACCCTGACTGGGATAATCAATTTCTAATGTCATTTGCTCATTTTGGATATTTCCGCTTCTTGATCATACCACGGTCACTCTTAATCTTAAATTCCCTGCCAAAAAAGGAAGAAACCTTTTAAAATTTTCTACATATGGAAATCCAATCTTGTTTTCAAATCTATCATGTCGAACAGTTGGAACCTCCCTTCCAATGCCTCTCCAATGAGTCTTGTCTCCCTCAAGCTTAATAAGCTTCAGCATGAGCCATCTTATCTCAACCATAAGTAATATAGTGATATTAGTTCTAGGGTTTCCAACGCTCAAGACATTCTATTCCATTTTTAATCCAATCTCCCCCTAGATCCCATCAACCCTATCCTCATATCCATAGAGATTGAATCCTCTGAAATTTACACATTTCTTAGTCACGCTAAATAGTACTTTCTCAAGAAAAAATCCAAAGAAAATTGGATTAAGCTCGGAGATAGAAATTCCAAATTCTTTCATAATAGTATTAAAACTTTTCTGTTTCGTAATAAGATTATTTCTATCACTAACGACTAGCGGGTGACTGTATTCACCCCTGGTAGAGTTTCTTTGGTCATTGTGAACTACTTCAAGGATCTTCTCGGATCCACTCACCCCTCTGATTAACCAAGGCTGGGGATACTTTCCCCCCCTCATCTCCTCGAAAGTCAATGACCTGGACAAGGACTTAATGATCTGTGAGGTCACTCATGAGGAAATAAAGTCTTCCTTATTCAGTATTGATAACAACGAATCCCCTGGCCCGGATGGTTTTAACTCTGGCTTTTTCAAGGCTACCTGGAATATTGTGGGATCCGATATCTGCAATGAGGTCCTTGATTTTTCCATTATAGCTCCCTTGACCCCTCTTCGAATTCCACTTTAATTGTTTGCATTCCTAAAAAGGATTCCCCCTCTATCACCGCTGATTTTAGACCTCTTTCCTTTTGCAATGTGGTCTACAAGATCATTTCAAATATTCTATAAAATACAATGGAAAACTCCTTCCCTCACTTCATTGATTCCTCTCAATCTGCTTTTGTAGATGGTAGGAATATATCTGACAACATTCTTCTTTCCCAAGAATTGTTAAAGGGTTACTCCTCTAAAAGCGGATGTAAAATGGTTGCCCTTAAAATTGACCTTATGAAAGCCTTTGATAACGTCCGCTGGCACCTCATCATGGATATTCTTGTTGCAATGCATGTCCCAGATAAAACGATCAATTAGATAATCAAATTCAATTCCTCCCACACTTACAACATTATCATTAATAATGACCTTCATCGTAACTTCTATCGTGGGAAATGTCCCAGACAAGGAGACCGTCTTTCTTATTTCCTCTTTGTTTTTGTAATGCAAGTCCTATCCATCATTCTTAAAGAGAAACGCAGCAACCCATCTTTCCAGTTTCACTGGAAATGCCACAAGCTTAAGATCACTAACCTTTGCTTCGTGAATGATCTCATGATCTTCTGTTACAGTGATGTCACTTCTCTCCTCCTTATCAAAGAAGGTCTCGATGACTTTTACTCCCTTTCTGGCCTAAAGGTCAACCCATCTAAAAGTCAAATATTCTTATATGGCATCGATAATCCCTTTCGTTTTGACCTTCTCCCCATCTGTAAGTTTGGAGAAGGATCTCTTCCTGTCAAATACATTTGTGTCCTTCTTCTCATTTGTCACCTCTCCCACACTGACTGTTGCCCTCTTCTTCACAAATTTACTTCAAGAATTGATTCATGGACTTCCAAACATCTCTCTTACGCTGGTAGACTTCAGCACATTAAGTCATTTTTTGTTTGCTGGTAAGGTTTCTTGGTCTTCTTTCGTCATCCTCCCTTCTAGAATTCCTAAAGAACTCTCCCAGTATCTTTTTCATTTCCTCTGGTCTGGCCCTGCCATAAAAATTTACGGGGCCAAAGTAGCATGGACCACTATCACCACTCCCTCTAGATAGGATGGCCTTGGGATTCTAGATCTTAAAACCTAGAATCAGGCGGCTCTACTTAAGCACCTATGGTTTATTATAAGCAGTAATAAACACTCAATCTAGAGTGATTGGATCAATCTATAAAAACTTAAAAACAATAATTTGTAGGATCTTGAACCTGGCTCCTCTCATTCCTGGGCTTAGAGGAAAAATCTTCGACTCCATCCTATTGCTAGCAATTTATATAGAGTTGTTATTGGTCATGGTCAGAATACATAATTTTGGTATGCCATCTGGCGAGGGAGGAACTCAAGAGTCTCTGGGTCCCCTTCTGCCTTTGTCTCTCGTATATCTATATAGTTCTCCTCTAACTTAATACTACTGTTGTTTTTTGTAGCTCTTTGCATCTTCTTGTCTTGTTTCAGGAGGCTCATTGTCATACTCTATTTGGACTTGCGGAAGATTCCATTACTGTTTATCCCCTTTTTTTTCTATTTAGCAATATTTTCTCAAGTTGATAAATTGTCTTTCTATCTTTATTTGATGTCTTATAGTATTTTAACTTCCCAAAAGTATTTGTAGCTCATCGGGGGTATGCCATATGTACTTGGAAGAACCTTCTTTATTTTATTTTAATATTTTTATTCAAAAAAACAATTATAGTTCAGTTTATAAATATTATTTAAGTTTGTAAGTTAGGTTAAACAAATTAGTTAATTTTGTACTTTAAATTAAAAAATTATGTAAAATAATGGTTTAGTTGAAAAACCTATTCAAGACCATGGTTAGTTTATATAAATTATTTAAGATTGTTTGTTTGTTAGTTGAAAATATTATATAAGACCATGATTTTGTTAAAACTAATGTGCAAGAACAATATTTTATTGAAAAATATTATTTAAGATTTTATGTTAGTTGAAAATATTATTTAAGAACATGAGTTTGGTAAACCATATTAATAAAAACCATATTTTTGTCAAAAAATATTATTTAAGGTTGTATGTTAGTTCAAAATATTATTTAAAACCATTCTTTTATTAAAAATATAATTTAACGTTGTTTGGTATTTTCATGGTAAAAAATGTGCACGTTAGTTTGAAGCTTTTCGAGGGGTCAAACCAATTAAATTACAAAATATTTTGGTTGAGATCGATCATTTGCTTACTATGTAACATTCTAATACTCAAAAGATATTAGGAAAGAATAAAATACTTTGTTACACATGTGTAATAGTTGAAAGATTATATGCAAGTTACACGAAATGGTTTTTGAAATGACATTACAAATCATATTGGTTAACTTTAAACTTTCCAAGTCTGTCAAAGTTGAACCATCCACATGCTTCTGTTTAAGTCGGAAAACATAGGGGCACTGTCGGTTCGGTGATATATAAGGCGTAAGGCATTTCAAAAAGACGTGACCCTAATAAATATTTTAGAAATTACCAAAATAAGTTTTTTTTTTCAAACCAATAAAATAAAATTATAAGTATTTTACAACCCATAAAAGACAATAAAAATTATTTCTTAAAATGAGTTTTCCAGCTTTTCTTTCCGAAAACTCATCCATACTTTTCTCATAATTGAGATTATCAATCATATCATTCTCATAACTGAAAAACTAAATCGCCTTATGCTTGAGCTTACTTCTCTCAATCGTAAGGAGTTCAGTGACATTAACTCTAGGGTTTTGATTTCTCAAAATAATATCTTTGTAGCCCAAGATAACCTTATTCAAGACCCTCTCAACCCTTTCCTTGTCTCCAATGAAATCGAAGCTGCCAAATATTTCATTTCTCAACCCTTAAGTTGCCAAGAATTTCATATTTTTTGGAAATAAAAACACACAAAAAAAATCATAATAGTATTAAGACCCATCTTTTCCATAACAATTATTTCCATTGGTAATGACCTCGGCATCACTGTTTCTTCTCCTGCTAGGGCTTCAAACGTTATAGTTAATTTCTTCGAGAACTCCCTTGGTACTTGGCATCCCGCTGGTTATCATGTTCTAGAGAAAGTTTCCTCTCTCCTTTCTATTAAAGTGAAAGAGGATGATAAAATCTCTATGCTTCGCGAAATCACTTGCAATAAGATCAAATCCGCCCTTTTCAGTATTGACATCAATAAATTGGCTGGTCCTGATGGATTCAACTCTAGTTTCTTCAAGTCCACTTGGAACATAGTGGGCCAAGATATCTGTAAAGGTGTTCTGGAATTCTTTCACTCTGGCTCTCTCGATCCCTCATGGAACTCCACCTATATTTCCCTCATCCCTAAAAAGAATTCTCCTTCTATGGCTGCTGACTTTAGACCTATTGCTTTTTGTAAAGTAGTTTACAAGATCATCTCTAAGATCTTAGCAAACATAATTAAGGACTCCTTCCCCTATCTGATTGACGATTCCCAATCGGCTTTCATCTCGGGTCGGAACATTTCTGATAATATCCTTCTATCCCAAAAACTTCTTCGTTATTAACACAAAACCAGTAAAAGGTAAAAGGATTGCTCTCAAAATCGATCTTATAAAAGGCTTTGATAATGTCCGCTAGCATCTTATCCTTGACATTCTTGTTGTCATGAATTTCTATGAGAAGATGATTACTTGGATCATCAACTGTATATCCTCCCCCTCTTACTCTATCATTAGTAATGGGGACTCTCACAAAACTTCAAAGGAAGAAAAATCCTCTGACAAGGTGATCCCCTCTCCTATTTTCTTCTTGTACTCATCATGCAAGTCCTTTCTAGCTGCCTAAGGGAGAAAACTAATGACAAAAAATTCCGATTTCATTGGAAGTGTTACAAACTAATAATCATTAATCTCTGCTTTGCAGACGATCTTATAATTTTCTGTCACGGTGACATCAACCTCCTTCTCATCAAAGAGGCCCTTGATGATTTTTATTCCCTCTCTGGCCTTAGAGTTAATCCCTCTAAGAGTTATATCTTTCTTTCGGGTATCGACAATTCCCTCTGCTCCGATCTTCTGCCTATCATAGGTTTCTTGGAAGGTTATCTCCCAGCTAATTACATGGGAGATCCCCTCCTAACTGGACGCATCTCTCACTATGAATGTTGCCCTCTCCTCCATAAAATCACCTTCAAGATTGACTCTTGGACTTTTAAGCACCTCTCCTATGCTGGCAGACTTCAGCTCATCAAGTCTGTCTTATTTGCTGGTCAAGTTTATTGGTCCTCCATCTTTATTCTTCCTTCCAGGATCATTAACGATCTGACTCAATATCTTCATCGATTTCTCTGCTCTGGTTCCTCAATAAAAATTCATGGGGCCAAAGTTTCCTGGTCTACTGTCACCTCTCCCACGTTCGAGGGTGGCCTTGGGATTTTAGACCTAAAAATATAGAATCAGGCGGCTGTCCTCAAACAACTTTGGTCTATTATCAGTAATAACAATCACTTAATTCATGCTTCTATTGCTTCCCACTATAGTCCTAACATCATTTAATATTCAAGACTTGGGAAAAACTTCAAAGTCTCGGAAATCATCCTCAATGGTAATAGGAATTGGCCTTCTAACATAAGATCGGCCAGGGCTCGAAACCACTCCAATCTTTAGGAGATCAACCATCTAATTCTCTCTCTCCTTGCTCCGAACATCATCTCCAAAGATGTTACTTATTAGATTGTGAAACCTGGCTGCAAAATTTTCTCTATCAAGGACACGTACAATGCAATTCGTACGCCTTCCCCAACCGTTGGGTGTGCTGGGTTAGTTTCAGACAAATTCAATATTTTCCGTCACTCTTTTATTTATTGGCTTGCTATCCTTTGGCAAACTCTCCACTAGAGATAAGATTATCAGTTGGGGATTCAACACCCCATTTGATTACGTCTTATGCAACTATGCCCTTGGAACTATTCCTCATATCCTCTATAATTATAGTTTCACCCAGAGTCTTTGGTATAATGCAAGTTATAAACTTGGCTACCTTATTATTGCCTCTTGTTGGCTGTCTTGGGTGAGTGAGGTGTCAAATTGGTTTCACTCTCGAACCCGTCATATTTGGCGCATTTGCTTTCACGCGATTATATTTCACATTTAGAACGAGAGGAACTCAACAATTTTGTGTATCACCCCGACCAATGCCTCTCAGGTTTCCTACATGATATTTTTTTTTATCTTCGGTTCTGATTCCATGGTACCAAGATTAGCTTGCCAATATAATTACTTCAAACTTACTTAGTTCTCTCTTTTTGTGCAGGTCCATATTGTACCTGTCTGGTGCCTCCTGTGGCCTCTTAATGCTGAGGATCCTCCTGTCTGGTGCCTTCTATTGCCGCTCTACTTTCGCACATTTTCTTAGTAGCCTTCTACTTCAATTATGTTTGGTTTTGTAGCTTTGTTTATCGACCCTCTTTTGTCGATTGTATTTCCTCAAGATATGCCCTAGATATTTGTATGAATAATTTCATTTTATTTAAAAAAAAATCACACAAAAAAACTCAAGTTTTTTAGAGTTTATAATATCTATGATAAATTGAAAATGTGATTCATTTAATTTTAACGAACACAATTATTTTTATTATAATAAAACTCATTACTTATTTAGTTTTTTATATTATTTTGTCATTAATTATGTTTTCTACACTTTACTAACTAATAAGTAAAATTAGAGCCGAGATTTTAATTAAATTCTAAAATAAAAATTAGGTTTTTGAGAATTTATATTCTTTTATTGTAAATTAATATTGTGGTCTTGGTTTAAAAAAATTAATTTTTTTATTAAAAATAATATTGTTACTTTACATTTTCAGGAAAACCCGCAGCCGATACTCAACGAATGCGCACAAGGTAAACCCTCGATTTGAGACAATAGCCTAAAAACAAACGCCAGAAAGTAAACCGCACAAGGTGACATACTCAACCAATAAAGTGTTTGTAGAGGGAAGGAATCCAACACATATCACCTTTTGGTCACAAGCTTATCTACTCCACCAACTTGGCTATCATTTTGAGAGCATTGTTTTATTTTATTTTGGTTTCATATAATTCATTTATTTCAATTTTGATGGACATATTATGTTTATGAGATTCAATAATCATTAGGTATTTTTTAAGTTTTATTATTTTTTTAATTATTTTTTTGACAGTTCATTATCAAATTTTTTTAATTTAATTTAAATTCAATACTACCCTCAGCACGTGCCAGATTTTTAAATAGTGAGATCTATATTATATAGACATATTACATTGTGATATACATTTACAATAACAGTCGACTTCACATATGTATCATATTTTGTGTTTATACTAAATTCAAATTTATTATGAATTGATTATTCTAATATATATATATATATATATTTAAATTTAAATAAAATTAGTTTATTATTTATTTTACTAAATAAACATAGCTTAAAAATAAAAAAGGTGCATTATCTAACCAATTTTGATAATTATTTTGTTACAAAATTTAATAGTTATAAGACAGTCTAAATAAATTAGAGTTTTCCCGAATCTAAGTGAGTTGACTATTCAAATCAGGCTGAGATAAGTTGAAAAAGTTTTTTTATATAAGTTAAATTTTTTATTCAAATCAAACTTTATAAAATAATGTAGGAATTGATATGAATCGGGTCGAGACAAACTATAGCACTACAAATTATGAAAACTATTTAAGATTTTATGTTAATGGAAAATATTATTTAAAACCATGGTTTAGTTGACATATATATCACTTAAAATCATAATATAGTTTTGAAAAAATTATCCAACATTGTGTGGTAGTCGAAAATATTATTTGAAATTATGGTTTAGCTGTATATATTATTTAATTTTAATGATTTAGTCGAAACGTATGATTTAAAATTATAGTTTAGTTTATAAATATTATTTAAGTTTGTAGGTTAAATTAAACAATTAGTTAAGTCCGTACGTTAACTTAAAAAATTATTTAAAATCATGGTTTAGTTGAAAAATATTGTTTACGACGATGGTCTAGTTGAAAAAAATATTCAAGATCATGGTTAGTTTATATAAATTATTTAAAATTATTTGTTAGTTAGTTGAAAATATTATTTAAGACCATAGTTTTGTTAAAATTAGTATGCAAGACCATTATTTTATTGAAATATATTATTTAAGATTGTACATTATTTGAAGATATTATTTAAGACCATGAGTTTGGTGAAAAATATTAATAAAAACCATAGTTTTGTCAAAACAATATTATTTAAGGTTGGATATTAGTTCGATATTATTTAAAACCATAGTCTTGTTAAAAATATATAATTTAAGGTTGTTTGTTACTTTCATGGCAAAACAATGTGCATTTTAGTTTGACGCTTTTCAGTGGATCAAACCAATTGAATTACAAAATATTTTGATTGAGATCGATGATTTACTTACTATGCAACTTTCTATTATTAAAAGATGTTGGGAAAGAATAAAATATTTTATTACGCATGTGTATCAATTGAAAGCTTACGAAAGTTACACGATATGGTTTTTCAAAGGACATTGCAAATCATATTGGTTGGCTTTAAACTTTCCAAGTCTCTCATATTTGAAACATCCACATGTTTAGTTTAAGTCTAGAAAACATCTGCGATATCATGTATCTATGAGCTCGCATTTGTCGCCAAAGAATATGGTTGAATGTTTTTATGTATTTTCGGTGACTCGATGAAAAGTATCCAAAAATATATATAACTTGCAACTTACGTCAAATGTTCTTTCTCTTAGCAGTTCAATATAATTCATCAATTTTGTTTGGAATGAGTGTTTGAATTTAGACGACAAATACTAACATGTACGAATAATGTATAACTATAAGAACAAAAAGAATATCATTGACACAGACAAAGATATTTGTGGTTGTTTAACGTTTAGACTAAAAAACATACTATCAATTCTTGTATTGATTGAGACCATATCGGTATTTTGAACTATAAAAAAATTGAAACTCTAAGACTACAAAAACTATTAAATATCTTTAGATCATCTTAACCAGGTAAAAAGATCAAATCTATTAAAATAATTATCTAAGTAATCTTGTTCCGCTCCGCTGAACATTTCAAATAATTAAAAGATGTACAACCGTTATTACATACTATTATTAATAATTTTAATGTTAAATTATTCCATATTTTGACCAAATTTAAATATAAAAACTCTACCGATATTATTATATGATATTTTTTTTACCATCTGAAATTAACTACAAACTAATGATAATTAGTAATGTAAAGAGTGGTGTGGATTGATACATGACGAGACAGCCTAAACAGTAAAATATTATATGGTAAAATTAGAAGTATAGAATATATTTTGCCAAAATCACATGGTGAAGGATCTGTATGAAAAATTGGGCCTTTTTTATTATCAACTTAAACCATAAAACATTAATGTTATTTTTGTTATCGTAATGATGAATTATAATGAACAATATTAATTATATTGTTAGGTGCTAATAAAGAAAATTAAATTTCACCCTCTTAAATTGTTTTAACTCTTTTACTAAGATAAGTGATCTATGCAATGTTATAAATTTATAAATTGTTCAGAAATACATGACAAATTAATTATTAAATTGACACATTATAATTTCAAAATTAAAGAAAAAAATATTGCCCAAGTCATGAGTAAAATTCAAAAGGGTCGAAAATATAATTAATCCAATGATGAGGTATTAAAGATAAAAATCAATTAATATACGGTTTTTAATGTAGTAATTAAAAGAGTAGAGGTTATTACATTAAAGAGACTTTAGTAGTCTACTATAAATTATACTCTTCATCATCACTTAAAATTAACAACAATAAGAAAAAAATAAACACAAAAATTAACAACAAGAAGAAAAAAATAAACACAAAAGGATGAAATCTGGAATAGTTTATGTGTTGGTTTTTTTATGTGTTGTAAAAACTCTTGTAGTCGTTGATGCCCACTGTAAGCAAGTATAACGAATTGTTAACTTCTTTTTGTTTTATTCTTGGTATGATTTGTTTTATTCTTGGTATGACTTAAGCTAGTTAGTAACATATCCATTATTATTTTATTTACATGCAGTAAGATGTCCATATCAAATTGTATTTCCGGGATCATGCACAAACAGCGGAGAGTTGGATTGTGCTAATGATTTTAATAAATCATTTGGTCAGGCTAGAGATCCTCACAAATGCATTGGTACACCACAAGGATCCGATAAACGCATGTGTCAATGCGATCTGACTTGCAAATGAGAAATTATTGTAGTGAAGACTAAAATACAAGTAATATTTTGTGTTTTTGTTTTTATTCATTTATTCTAATGTTAACAAAAATATCAATAAATATTTATTATTATTCATATTGTTAAATGGTTTAATTATTTTTTCTTTTGTTTAAAATAGTTACTCCAATCACCGGTGAGATTCAAAAGTGTTAAAAATAATAAATTAACCAACTTATCGTAGATCGATAATAATAATATGTTTATATATATATATATATATATATAGTTTTAATGTAATTAAGTGTAGGTTGATAAGGGTATGTTATACATCCAAGTTACACGGATTTTTATTTTCTGTTGAAGATTTGGGAATGCCAGTCCAACCTAGCGAAAGAACTAGAGACAGATACAGTATATGACCATAATCAAATAGAGATCCTTTTAGTGATCAACATCTGTTGAACGAAACTGATTATATCACCACATAGCAAATATTTAGTAATCCATTTATACATATATTTGATGTTTTTGTAAAAATGTTTTGGTTGTTGGTTTGTAGGATAAAATCAGTGATACTTTATTTTAATTTTAGAACGAAGCACAAGTCGTGTTGCATCTGAAACTTGCGACCAAAAATTTGTTCAGAAAATCGTGAACAACACGGTAGCTAGTCGGACCTTTGTGGAAAATAGTAAATACCTTGTGACCGAATGAGATTCTCACTAGAATGTTAATTAAGAGATAGATCCTAGACTATTTGAGAAAGTCACATGGATTGAATATGGAGTCATGTGGAGACATAAAACTGAGTCATATCAATCGGACTGCGTAGTTTAGTAGGTGGAAGAAATCTAATGTATAGTAAATAATCAGACCGCGTAGGTTTAGTAGGTGGAAGACATCTAATGTATACCAAATAAGACAAGAAAATTCTTAGCTACCAAGAATCGATCTTAAGTGTTAGTAAAAATTGAAATTTTTGTTTAATGTTGACGTTATGTGCCAACATTTGGTGTACTACAAAAGAGACTAATATCAGACATTAGTTTTAAAATCCATGAAATATTAAGGAAGTTGTGATGCTACAAACACAAAATATCGTCATATGTCGTGGATATTATTTTTCACGCTAAATTATTGGTCAAAATGTTCAAACCAATCTATCACCAAAATGGTTTATCTTAACGTGTACTCATTTCTTTTTATATACCAAAAAACAATCTTGCAGTTGTTGTCATAAAATCAACCTTGCAGAAAAAAAGTGTCATAGTTCATTGATTATGAAATTTTCCCAATTTTTTGTTGAACTAAAACTGCTTGAATTAATTCAAAATGGTTGTTATCTCATTTATTTATATTAATTCGTTATGTTTTTTTATTACATTGATTTGCTAATTTATTGATTGAGTTTTTATTATTCAACAGATCATATAATTTTGTTTTTATTCGTAACACCTCTAGTTTTTACAAAATAATTGAGTAAAGACTACCAAATTGTATGTGTTAGTGCTTGTCATATATTGTATTATGTCAGCCGAAGGGTAGGTAATGTTGGCCGAAGGTCGGATGGCTGGTGTCGAGGATAGGATGATGCCAAAGGAAATATGGATGCTGCTAGCATGACTTGGAATATGTTGAACAAACGTCGAATATCCTTTTCCAAAATATACCAAGTAGTATTGCAACCTTGTTTGACCGGACTCCACATGATCTTTTAATATCTTGGTAGGTTGGTATACTCCTGTTTCCCAGCTAACCTTACAGATGTTTTTGTATTAACTTTGTGCTAACTATGTTTCAGCCTAGATTCAAAATCCTATGTCGATCGAAAACTTCCATTGATGACAAAAATCTATATTTTGCAAGGATAGAATGCTACTAGAGTTTTGTACAATTTCATTTTCTTTAAAGATACTTCAGAAAAGAACTAAATTTAAAGTGGAGTTTGAGCTGGTAGAAAATGTAAAAATATAGTTTGAATCTTTTACCTCTGCCAACAACTTATTCACTTGTCAACGTAGTAAAAAAATAAGCTGACGTCGGGAATCATAACTTATAGTAGAATAACAGTACTTAATGTTAAGTTAAAGTTTTTTTTTCCCAAGAAAATGCTTTCATTGATGTTGAAAAAAGAGTTCTACAGACTGTTAGGAACATTCATTTTGTGAGCTATAAGCTCATTGATTACAAACGTTATCTCCCTATCTAGTCTTCATCTGCTTATATTCTACCTTTGTAAAACTCCTTTATCTTTCTTTTGTTTTTCCATTAACAACACTCTCCCCTCTTGTGCTTCCATCCTTCGCAATCTTCCTCTTGTGTCATCCCTTCAGCTTCTATCTTTCTTTCACATCTTCATCCTCAGCAGTCCTTCTTGATAGCTTCTGAAACCCTCCAACCTTAGCTTCTGTTACTTAGATTGCATCCTGGATTCCTAAACCTGCAAACAAAACATATAGTCAAGTCTTTCAACTTGCTAACAATGTCAGATCTTGAAATAAAATATATATTAAAACATATAGCCAGATTATTAAGAATATCGAAAGTTTCCTAAACCCATAGCATCAGACCTTAAAATATCAGATAGATCACAAAAATTATGTTGAGAATGGATAGAGAAACTATTCTTTATTTTCAAAGAATGGATAGAGAAACTATTCTTTATTTTCAAAGCATGATTTGCCAACCAGTCTGCAGCCAGATTTTGTTCCCTAAATACATGTCTAATAGTCATTTATGGTGTAATCAGCTGTCTACAACATAATAGACTTTTTTCTAAATACCAGGGACGTAGACCAGAAGCTAACATGTTAAATAAGGCTAAACAATCTATTTCAATATCCACAAATTTAAGATTAGCCTCCTTGCAGTAGGTCAAACCACTTAATAAGCCAGATATTTCAGCACATATAAAAGAACTCTTTCCTATCACACTTCCTTTAGCCATTACTAAATTTCCTAAGTCATCTCTTATTATATATCCAAAGCTAGATTCACCATTGATTAATGTAGAACCATCACAATATAGTTTAAAATGATTACATACAGGCTTTTCCCACTTAATGTACATAAAAGGTTTTAATAACTTTACATGATTATAGCAACCTAACTGCTTAGCTATATTAAAATCAGATGACCAATGTTTTCTAGATAATGCAGATGCTAAATCTAATGATGTAAGCATTAGAAGGACCTGACTCACAATCTGTTTATGGGATGTGGAGATATTACTATGTTTATATTTATTTCTGGCCTTCCAAATGTTCCAAATAATCATAGATGGCAATATTGTTCTAACATGAGCTCTTTTAGAAGTTGACAGAAACCAGATGTTCACAATATGATTAACAGTCATGTGCTTACCTATACTAATATTAAATTTATCAGGAAAGAAACTCCACACAAGCCATGCAGTATCACAGGAAACAAATACATGCTGTAATGATTCAATGTTATCACAGTGCACACATTTACTAGCTAATTGAAAACCTTTAGATTGTAGGATTGTATCAATGCTAATTAGACTGTTCAAGACCCTCCAAAGGCAAAAAGAACATTTTTTAGGAGAAAGATTGTTCCATATTTTATCTTTGATTATAGATGAAGGATGTTTCTGCCTTAACTCTAAAACTGTATCTTTTAGTTTAAAAGAACCATCACTTGACAGTTTCCAAATAACATAATCCATAACATTTTGATTTATATGTGTTTTAATAATTTTGTTAACATACTGTAAAGGCAAGCTACTTTTAAGTTTAAGTATATTCCAAGTATTATTAAGGATGTATTCATTCACTTTTGTTTGCTAATAATACTGAGAATTAACATCAGTTAACAAAATTAAAGGTTTCATATCACTCCATTGATCTAACCAAAAATCTATATTACCCTGACCTATCTTCCACCTAATATGCTTCTCTGCCTCTAATCTATTCTCCAACATTCTCTTCTAAACTTTTGAATCAGTGTTCCTTAATATAGCTTGCAAAGGGTGTATATTATTACAGTACTTAGAGTGTAGAAATTTTGACCATAAAGACTTTTTATTCTAAAAGAAAACCATAACTTAAAAGCAAATGCAGATTGAATATCTTCTAAACTTCTAAAGTTGAGACCATTCTCCTTAAATGGCTTACATAAATTTGCCCAACTAGTCCAAATAAGAATTCTGTTATTCTCATTATAACCCTAAAGAAACTTATTTAACAAACTTATTAAATCTAGTAATAACTTTTAAAGGCAGTTTTGTTGATTGTAAATAATAGATAGGATAGGACATGAGCACAGAATTGATTAATGTTATCTTTCCACCAAAAGAGATATGCTTAGAATTCCATTCATGAATCTTATCTTTAACCTTGTCTATTAAACACTCAAAATGTTCAGCAAAGTTGTTTGAATGAATCGGAATACCTAAATATGTAAAAGGCAATTTAGAAAGCTTAAAGCCTAAGAAATTTTTAAGGTGTTCTAATCTGTTTCTACTCATTTTTTAGGAAGCTAAAAAGGTAGATTTATCTTTGTTCAGTTGCTGTCCAGATAGGCTTTGATATAAGTCTAAAAAACTAGATAAATTATTAACACTAGATAATGAACCATTAAAGAATAGAATTATATCATCAGCATAAGCTAGACAACTAATATTTAAGGTACTTCTCATATTATAGGGTATGATCTTTTGCTGAACAACTAACATCTTTATACCCCTAATAAAAAACTCCTCAGCAATTATAAATAGACAAGGTGATAGAGGATCACCCTGCTTAAGACCATTCTTAGACTTAAAGTAACCAGAAGTTTTCCCATTAGTGATAACAGAATAAGAAATGTGTTCTATAGATTTCCTTATTAAGTCTATTACTTGAACATTAAAACCAAAAGCAGACATAACTTCATATATAAATCTAAATTCAAGTTTATCAAAAGCTTTTGTCATGTCAAGACTTATAATAAGATTATCTCCTCTAGTTTTCCTATTCAAATATTTTACTAACTCCTGAGCTATTAAAATATTTTCCTAAATCATTCTGTTATCAATATAAGCACCTTGCTCATCTGAAATTATTAAGGAGAATTGCTTAGCTAATCTACTTTGTATCAGTTTTGAGATTATTACATGAAACACAGAACATAGGCTAATTGATCTGAATTGTGTCCAAGATTTAGGAGACCTAACTTTAGGTATAAGGCAAATTAAAGTAGAATAAACTCCTTTAGGTATATCTGAGTTTAAGAAATATCCTTTAACAGCTTTAAGCAAATCACATTTAATTATAGACCAACAAGCAAGATAGAATCTGGAGTTGAAACCATCAACTCAAGAGGCACTGTTTTTTAAAGAGATCTAATAACATCATACAATTCTTCTAGAGTAGGTTCTTTCAAGATGCTTTCATTACTTTGTTCAGTTAAAATTTCTGGTATAAAATTTCTAACAATAGACAGATCATTCATAAGAGAAGTTTTGTTCCACGGATTTGTAAAATAACCTACAGCAGAGAGACCTATCAATTCATCATCTTCAAAATATAACAGCCTCGTGCCTTAGCTAGTATTTACTTCCATATGGGCTTCAACCCCGTCAAATACTATTTTCCTAACGAACATATCAATTGTAGGATTTGAAGTAATTTTTTCATTGCCATATCTAGCCTCAAGCTTCTCTTTGGACAGCTCTTTCAAAGCTTTTTTTTCTTCAAACACCAAGCTAATACACCTATCTTTATCTTGGATATTTACTTTATCAAAGGTGCCATGACTGAGTTTCGGCCCCGGTAGATGTAGGTTTTGATCTTCAATTATAACAATATAAGTGTTTTCGTTTTGCCAAGAAGATAAAAAAAATAGAAAAGAAATTAAAATTTTCAAAAATATAAATTAAAATATTCAAAGTCTGAATTAAATGATACATATGTTACTTAAAAAATTGATAAATAATTGTAACTAAATGATCTTATAAAAAAATTACAAATGTCCAGTTTAACAGTTTACAAACAATCCTTCCCTTAGGTTTGATTTTGATCATAATCTTTTATTTTGATCAATTTGAGCATTTTCGATAACTTAACTTCTTTTAGAGGTTTTCTTAGAATATATGCACGTTTCATTGGGTGCAAACGAACTCCACGCATATATGTTTCTTCTCAACATACTTGTAGAGTCGCGGATGAAATGGATGAGAATTTCTATCTGGTTTTTTTATGAAATAGTAAGTTCTTTATTAATGAAATTACATATTTATCATCCACAAGTTTCTCAACCATAATGCTTGACACGACATTGTAGTTGTTGGGCTAAAAAGCATTGTTAGTCCCTCATGTTTACCACTTGTATCAACATAGTCTCTTTCGTTCACTTCTGCATAAAACTCACCCCCTTCGTTTTAAACATTTGCACGATTAGTCACTCCGTATATTTTGGGGGACCAAAAGTGATACAAAACATGGGATTTGGGGACCAAAAGTGATACAAAACTTAGAATTTAAGTGTCACGTGTTAGTTTTTAAATGGTTTATATGTGTTGGAGGACTATATTTGCAAATTTTTAAAACGAAGGGGATGAGTTTTATACAGAAGTGAACGAAAGGAATTATGTTGATACAAGTGGTAAACATGGGGGACTAACAATTGTTTTTACCCTAGTTGTTGCCATAAAGTCAGCCTAGCATAAATAAAATGTCATAGTTTGTTGCTTTTGAAATTTCCACCTGATCAAAGTATCGTTTATTGAATTCTATTTCTCTGAGGGGTTTTCTATCGCCGATGTTTTTGGCTAAATACCTACTCGTTCTTTAGATCTTTTCTCTTTATCATACTTCACTATATCTATTATGTTTTATTTCACTTAGCGAATAATGTGTTTGACCACTTGGTCGTGTGTCAACAACATATATAAATTTGGATGAGTATGGATTCAATACCTTAGACATCCGATCATGCGCCTGTGGTCAGTGAGATCTACCAACCGTCTTTTAATGTTTATTCTTAATCTCTAGTTTTACTTTTATGGAATACTTGGTTGGGTTACAATCAAACATGTTGAATATTTCCAATACTTTCTTTGCATAGGTTGTTTATTTGAGTGTGATGGAATTTTACTTCTGCTCCACCTTAATACTTAGGTAGTATGAGAGTAACACGAGATAACTCATCTTAAATTCTATCATTATTTCATTCTTAAACAATTTAATTCCTTCTATACTTGTATCAAAGATGATCAAGTCATCACCATACACACTAATAGTGAATGTTTATGTACCATCAATTCTTGTATGAATATTTATCTTTTGGGACGACTTTCCAAAACTAATAATCTTAAAAAGATTATCTAGGCGAATGTCCACGCGCTTGGTACTTGTCATAAACCATAAAGAGGCTTTACTAACTTGTACACATTATGTGTTCGTTTTTTATTACAAAACCTTTTGATTGGGAAACATATAATTCATATCTGAGGTAATTTTTTAAAATTGTTGATTTTAGGTCCAAAGGATGAATATCACATCCATGTTGGGAAGTAAGGGACAAAAGTTATCTCAAAATATCGAATCTAACCACTCATGCGAAAACTTAATTAAAGTCAATTTCTTGTTTATATATGCATGTATCCCTTCGTCATGATGCTTGTTTTATGTTTGGTATAATTTTCTTCACTTTTTCCTTTTAGTTCAAACACCCATCTGTAATCTATGGGGCCTTCGATCAACAGGTAATTCAGTCACGAGTTTTGTTGTTGTGCTCTTATTGATGGTCTCAAATTCATTTTCAATAGCTTATTCCATGCTTTCTCAGTTACCACATGGAAAAGTAAATCTTCTTCGGGTGTATCTCTGTAAAGTTGACTAAATTTTTTTAAAAACATTGACAACAATTTGTTGTGGATCCTATTGTGCTTCCACTTAATGTCCATATATTTATAAACAAATTCATGTCATATGGTTGTACCGGTGATATTATGTTTATGCATGTTGTGTAGGTGTATCAGCACATTCCAGATCTTCATTGTCTTATTTGTTTTCTGAAATTACAAATTTTAGAATTATGTCTTTGTTCTCCTCGTTGTTGAACCAATTTCACTTCTTGTATTCTTCAAGTACAATATTTTTGCTAACTTGATTTTTCTCACGTCTAAGATCATATAACAGGTTCTCCTTGGTCTCATCCTCTACGTCAAAGTTCACCATTTTGGACTTATATCATTAAGATTATGCATATGTGGTCTTACACTTTTTACATATGTTGTACAACCAAAAACTCTTAATTGTTCAAAATGCGGTTTTTGGCCCAACTATATTTAGTATGCGTATGATCTTATAATATCTTTATTGGCAAACAATTTAAGAGATCCACTTTATGTCGTACAACATTACCTCATAAAAGTGATAGGACTAACATGCTTTTAAGAATACTATTTGGAGTACTAATTACAGTGTGGTTTCTGCGCTCCACCACACCATTCTGTTATGAAATATACAGGCCGGTAAGATAATGCTCAAGACCTTCTTCTTCTTCAAAAAAAAATTGCATTATAAAATAAAATATAAAATATATTTTTTTCTTTTTTTTTCTATTCTATTCAGTGACGAGTATAATAATAAATATTTTATTACTAATCTGATTTTTAAAAGTATGATACCTATAATATTTTCTACATATTATTTAATAAGAATGAAACAAAACAAATATTTTCATTTTGTCAAGGTATACTGATGCAGACAGTTTAGCGCTGGAATTTATGAAGACTGGCGATCACCCGGAGAATGCAGTGAATTGACAGTTTGGAGCTCTGGTGTCTGATTTCGACCCACGACACCTTGTTTCGAAAATGACACCACGAATGCAAGTCACCAGCTTCGCTCGTGACACATGGGCTTTTTTGGGCATTTGGGCTCATCTATCAGCTTATTTCAAGTTTTTAATAATTTAGGATATTTTAGTAATTTTCTTATTTTAGTTTTAGGGTTTCAATTGAAATCTTATATAAACATATGTTCTTTATATTGTTTGGGGAGAATTTTTTATTAAATAAAATTAAGGTTTATCCCTCTATCTAGCTTCTTTTGCGTTCTACTCTGTATCATATTGGTATCACACACGGGAGTCCTGCGAGATGGTGCGAGGAAGACCCAGAGGTTGCGGTGGCGCTGTGGTGGCTAGAGATGCAGGTGATTTCGAAGATTGCAAAGATACTGACCTGCGCTGTGAGGTGGCTGATCTTACCCATCAGATGGCTGATCTTAACGCCAGGCAACAAGGTATGGAGGTTGAAAGTATCAATAACCCTTTTGGGGAGGGGTTAGAACAGAACACTTATCACGGCCGCCGCTGGGAGCTTAGATTTAAGGTAGACATTCCTGACTTTGATGGTAGCCTTAAGGTAGATGCGTTTGTTGATTGGTTATCCCAGGTTGAGGAAGTGCTGGACATCAAGGAAGTTCCTAGGGAGAGAAGGGTCGCTTTGGTCACCATCCACATGCGCGGCAGGGCACAGGCCTGGTGGCAGCAAGTGAAGAAGACCCGTGAGCGTGAAGGTAAGGAGAAAGTCCGCAATTGGGAGAAGTTCAGAAAAAAAATCCGCAAGGCTTTCCTACCTTACAACTTCGAGCGGGAACTATTCAAGCGATTCCAGAATCTTCGTCAAAGACCACGATCTGTGGACGAGTATACAGAAGAATTCTATCAGCTGCTGGCTCGTACGGATGTGAACGAGTGGCCGTATCAGAGGGTATCCCGCTATATTGGTGGGTTGCGCCTTCATCTTCAAGATGTGTTGAACATGTTCGACCCGTTGTCTGTTTCCGAAGCCCATCGGCGTGCCCTCCAGGTAGAAAAACAGTTGGCTCGCCGGACCCAGATTGGCGTACGGACTGGTGCTCCTCCATGGACTTCGGCACCCAAACCAGTTCCCCATCCAACCCTTGATCAGGTCCCTCCTGGGTGCAGTGCGACCAGCCGTTCTTCAGGTAATTTACGTTGCTTTGGCTGTGGTGAGTTAGGGCATCGTCGGGTAGAGTGTCTGAATGCTGCGGGTGCTAGGGGTCTTTTCTATCACGAGGTGTTTGAACCAAACCCCATTGTTCTTGATGGTCCTTCGAAATTTGATACATATGATGATGATATGCCTGAGGTTGCGGAGGAAGTTGTGACTGGTAATGTTTGTGCAGTTTTGATGCTACGTCGCACTTTTCTGTCTCCTCGCATTCCTGATCAGAGTGACTGGCTGTGGAATAATGTGTTTCAGTCGACTTGTACGATTGGCGGTAAGGTGTTCACCTTCATTATTGATGTTGGTAGCTGCGAGAATGTTATCTCTAAGACAGCAGTTTCGAAGCTCGGGCTGAAATCATAATTGCACCCCAAGCCATACAAGCTCACCTAGCTGAGTAAAGGTACTGATATAACTGTGTCTAAACGTGTGCTTGTATCTTTTTATGTGGGGCAGACATACCAGGCTGAGGTGTTTTGTGATATCTTCCCTATGGACGCTTGTCACATGTTGCTTGGCCGTCCTTGGCAGTATGATTTGTCTGTTGTGCATAATGGTCGTGCAAACACTTATTCATTCCTCTTTTAGGGTAAAAAGATTGTTCTTGTGTCGGCAAAACCTCGGCCCCTAAGCATTGCCTCTGGTCCTTCCACAACGACCTTGCTGTCTCGTGCTCTTTTTCAAGTAGCTATAGAAGAGACTGGTGTAGTTTTCTTGTTGTTTTGTGATCTTGTTGTGACTGATTCTCATGCGGACTCTAGCCCTGTAGTTGAGTCTCTAGCCCTAAGAATTTTCCCCCCTAGTTACCTTCTCTGGGGGATATTCAACATCAAATCGACCTGGTTCCTAGTGGTGCTCTCCCAAATCGGCCCCACTATCGAATTAGCCCGAAGGAGCATGAAGAATTACGACGACAGGTGGAGGATTTGTTGGATAAGGGGCATGTTTGAGAAAGTCTCAGTCCATGTGCAGTTCCGGCGTTGCTGATACCGAAGAAAGATGGTTCCTGGCGTATGTGTGTGGACAGCCGAGCTATCAACAAGATCATTGTTCGCTACAGGTTTCCTATACCTCGTCTGGATGATCAGTTAGACTGATTTGGTGGTGCTTCTCTGTTCAGCAAGCTTGATTTGAAGAGTGGATACCATCAGATTCGGATTCGTCCTGGTGATGAGTGGAAGACGACGTTTAAGACGCGTGAGGGATTGTTCGAGTGGTTGGTGATGCCGTTTGGTCCGTCCAACGCGCCGTTTATGCTGCTACTTCCAAATGCTCATTTATGTCCCCAGCTGTCCAATTTTTAGGGTATATTGTCTCAGTCGAAGGGTTACAAGCTGATCCGAGCAAAGTCACTGTTGTGGACCAGTGGCCTCGACCTACTTCCATCACCGAGGTTTACAGTTTTCATGGTTTAGCTTTGGTTTATCGGTGTTTCATTCCCCATTTCAGCAGTGTTATGGCCCCGATTACAGATTGCATGAAGGGCACAGAATTTGGTTGGTCCGAAGATGCTGATGCGGAATTTGCAGAAGTTAAACGGCGTCTCACCACTGCGCCTATTCTGGTGCTTCCCGACTTTTCCCAGCCATTTGAGCTTCATTGTGACGCGTCTAAATTTGGTATTGGGGCAGTTTTTTCCCAGTCAGGGCGCCCTGTGGCTTTCTTCAGTGAGAAATTGGTGAGTGCTAAGCTGCAATGTAGTACATATGATATTGAATTTTATGCGGTGGTTCAGGCTATCAAGCATTGGCGTCATTATTTGTTTCAGTAGGAATTTGTGTTATATACAAATCATGATTCTTTGAAGTATCTTGGCAGTCAAGACAAGGTATGTCATAGACATGCTTCATGGATAGCTTACTTGCAGCAGTTCACTTTTGTCATCAAGCACAAGGCCGGTATTATGAATCGGGTTGCTGATGCTCTGAGCCGTCGTCACAATCTGCTGACTGAGATGCGAGTTCAGGTTCATGACTTTGATTCTTTTGTTGACCTTTATGTTACTGACTCGTTCTTCTCTCGGGTTATTGAACTCATTCAGCAGGGAGCACAATCTGATTTTTTTAATGGAGGATGTATTTCTCTTTCGTAGAGTACAATTGCGTATCCCTGACTGTAGCTTGCGTCTTCCGTTGACCAAGGAGCTGCATAATGAGGGACATGTGGGCCGTGATCGAACATACCAGTTGTTGTCCTTATCTGATTTTTGGCCTTCGATGCGGAAGGAATTTGGTCGTTTTGTCTCCCGTTGTCGAGTTTATCAGTTGGCCAAGGGAACATCAACAAATGCAGGTCTTTATTTTCCATTGTCGATTCCTGCTCAGCCCTGGACCGACATCAGTATGGATTTTGTTCTTGGTTTACCCCGGACTCAATGTGGATTCGAATATATTTTTGTGGTGGTTGATCGTTTTTCTAAGATGGTACACTTCATCCCATGTAGAAAAACATTTGATGCAGTGTGTGTCGCGCAACTTTTCTTTCGAGAGATTTACCCCATTCATGGCCTTCCCAGTACCATTGTTTCTGACCGTGACACCAGGTTTGTGAGTCATTTTTTGCGCAACTTATGGTGTATGGTGAATACACAGCTCAACTTTAGTAGTGCTTACCACCCCCAGACTGATGGTCAGACAAACGTGGTTAACCGGTCCCTCGGTAACTTGTTGCGCAGCCTGGTGGGAGGTCAGTCGAAGGCATGGGATCAGCGCCTACCGCAAGCGGAGTTCGCCCACAACCATGCCCTTAACCGGTCAATGGGTTTTTGTCATTTCCAGTTGATGTATGGTATTGTACTTCAGGGTCCTGTAGACTTGCTAGCCCTGCCTAGTAAAATTCGCCTTAACACAACTGCTGAGGAGCTTTTATCGCAGATTCGCCAAACCCACCAGACGACTTACGATCAGCTTGTCTTGAGCACCGCCAAGTATAAGTCTCGGGCGGATTCTCATCGTCGTCCTGTTCAGTTCGAAGTTGGTGACTATGTGTGGGCAGTTTTAACCAAAAATCGGTACCCTGCTAGTGAGTACAACAAAGTGGTCGCCCGGAAGATTGGCCTGATGGAGATTGTGGAGCGGATTAATCTGAATGCTTATCGACTGCGTTTTCCTAGCCATGTCTGTACGTAAGATGTCTTTAATGTTAAGCATCTGATTCCTTATGCAGGTGACTCTTCTGACAAGGAGATTGGTTCTGATTCGAGGGTGAATCTTCTCTACCCCGGCGGGAATGATGCAGACAGTTTAGCGCTGAAATTTATGAAGATAGACGATCACCCGAAGAATGCGGTGAATTGACAGTTTGGAGCTCCGGTGTCTGATTTTGACCCACAGCACCTTGTTTCGAAGGAAACGACGCCACGAATGCAAGTCACCAGCTTCCCTTGTGATATATGGGCTTTTTTGAGCATTTGGGCTCATCTATCAGCTTATTTCGAGCTTTTAATAATTTAGGATAGTTTAGTAATTTTCTTATTTTAGTTTTAGGGTTGTTGGGAATATTGAGTCAGTATATTCCGCTTTTTGTATATAAGTAAGAATACTCCGATCTCCACAATAGTGTGATATTGTCCGCTTTGGGCCTACTGTCCCGCACGGCTTTGCTTTTGGTCCACTTCCAAAAGGCCTCACACTAATGGAGATGTATTCTTAACTTATATATTGATATTTCTTCCCATGTTTAACCGATGTGGGATGTGGGACTTTTGGTCGCACCTAACAATCCTCCTCTCGAACAAAGTACCACTCTAGCCTCCTCTCAATTGACTTTCATCCGCCTATTCAATGACACTGTGCCGCTCCTTGATCAAGCCACCTGCTTGATGAGCTATCATGCACTCCATCTTTAGATGAATCTGCGCCGCTCCTTTATCAAGCCACCTGCTTGATGAGCCGTGGCGCTCCATCTTTAGATGAATCTGCGCCGCTCCTTTATCAAGCCACCTGCTTGATGAGCCGTGGTGCTCCATCTATCCAGCAGATCATTCACCTTGAGTATGGCTCCTGGTATGATGTTCGCAGAATTTCACCCACATCACAACCCACCACATCGCGTTCCGTCTGGGCATGGTGCTCTGATACAATTTGTAAGGGAATATTGGGTCCACATATTCCGCTTTTGTATATAAGTAAGAATACTTCGATCTCCACAATAGTGTGATATTGTCCGCTTTGAGCCCACTGGCCCGCACGGCTTTTCTTTTGGTCCACTTCCAAAAGGCCTCATACTAGTTGAGATATGTTCTCACTTATACACCATTGATCCTTCCCATGTTTTACCGATGTGGGATGTGGGACTTTTGGTCGCACCTAACAATCCTCCTCTCGATTCTGTATGTAAGACTGAGGAGATTGATGACTCACCTGATTCTCTCCTTCGAATCTCTTCACTGAGAACTAGGTCACGAACATCATCAAATTTCAACTTATTGCTTCCTGATGAGCTACTCACCGCAGTGACAGTAGCATTCCAACTATTTGGTAGTGAAGACAACAGTATCAATACTCGTATTTCTTCATCAAAATCAATTTCAATTGAACTCAACTGGCTTGTGATTGTATTAAGTTCATTGAGGTGTTGAGCTACCGAAGTGCCTTCCATCATTCACAAATTGAATAAACGCCTCATCAAGTGAACTTTGTTAGACACTGATGGCTTCTCATACATACTGGAGAGAGCCTTCATAAGACCCGTCGTGGTTGTTTCCTTTATGATATTAAAAGCAACGTTGCGGGATAGCGTCAATCGGATGACTCCAAGAGCTTGTCTATCAAGAAGGGTCCATTCTTCATCTTTCATACCTTCCGGTTTCTTTTCTGAAAGGGGTTGATAAAGTTTTTTCTGGTACAGATAATCTTCAATCTGCATCTTCCAGAACCCAAAATCTACACCATCGAATTTTTCGAGTCTCACCTTTCCTTCGTCTGTAGCCATTGCTCCCACTCAAATCTGATTTCCTTTGGATCGCTACCAACTTGGCTCTGATACCAGTTCTAAGGGAAATATGCTAATTTCCTGTCAAATCAGATCAAAATAAAAAAAGAAACGGAAAGCACAAAAAACAAAAGTAAAATCAAAGACACAATTGTTAACGGAGTTCAGCAAATTATGCCTACGTCTCCGGACCTGCTGTAGATCGATTTTATTAGGAAGAACACAGTGACTGCCGTTTCTGGTGAATACACAAAAAACCCTAACCGCGTTTGATGGTTGTTTGATGGTTTTATTGCTACATTTTAAAGTTTGGTTCATAGGATAAATTCGGTAATAATCTATTTTAATTTTACAATGAGTATAAATCGCGTATTTTATATGAGCGACTAAAAAATTTCGGAAAATTAAGAAACAATATGGTATTTGTACGTTTGTAGATAAGAATAACCCATTGGTGACCATATCAAACTCTTGTATGAGTGTTAATTAAAAAAGTCGCCGAAATATTACACTGTATAAGGAAGTGTTATGGTTTGGCTATGTTGTTACGTGTGGTGACAAAATTGATTTGTATCAACTGATCCGTATATTTCAGAAGTTGGGCGACATACAATGCATAACAAATAAGCCAAACAAAATGTTTATTTTATATAGCTAGGATGGTCAATGTAATGTAGAATGGATAAACGCGATTTGTGACACTGGCTTCTACTACGGTAAAAGAGAAGTATGACAATGAGACATATGAGACTGGGTTTTAAGATTCATATTATTGATATACATAGTATTATGAATTATATAGAATTAATATTTGGTATGATCGATATTTACCCTATTCTAGAAGAAGTAAACCATCACGCTCAAAAGACGTGACACATGACACATGAAGATAACTTGTGTGTCATATATAGCTAGATAGTCGTAAAATTAATGGCACATGGCACATGAAGATAACGTGTGTGTCATATATAGCTAGATAGTCGTAAAATTAAAGGAAATAATTCCAAAGATGTCGCTCGAGGAGAGCATGGCGCATTGTAGGAAACCATATAGTTATGTGAGTCGTATATATCAGATTATAGACATATTAGGTATATTTTGATTAGTTATATTTTTGGACGTTCTTGTTCATATTTTTGTTTTGGATTTTAGATTCTCGGATGTTATATTTTGGATGTTTTATATCTTATGTATTTTAGGTTACGGTTTTTTGATGTTATGATTTAATCAATAAGCATTTATAAAAAATTAAAAACCACTTGAATAATAATTTTCACTCTACTAATAAACTATTAGAAAATAATATTTTACAGTATAACACCTAAACTCTACTCCAAATATAAACATTATGTGTTTGTAAAAATTAAAATTTTCTTTTAAATATTGACGTTTGGCGTCAATATTTGGTGTATTGCACAAAAGACTAATATTGAAGCAACGTGTCAACATTAGCAATAAAATTCATGAAATATAAATGAAATTGTGTTGTTGCAAACACCTAACTTTGATACATCTCGTCATATATCCATGTGGCAATAGATTATTGGTCAAATTATTTAATTTAATCTATCTCTAAATGATATAACGTTTTTTATTATCCTCATTATGAATTATAATGATACAATATTAATAATATTGTTAGGTGTTAATAAAATAATTGAATTTCACTATCTTAAAATGTTTAACTCTTATAAATTATAAATTGCATTAAATTTATTATTTAGTATATTAAATTGACACTTTATGATTTCAATGTTTAAAAAAAAACATTGTCTTAGTCATGAATAAATTTCAAAAGGGTCGAAAATATAATTAACCTAATCATGACTTGGATATTAGAAGAATTTGTTGGATTAAGGGTCACAAGTATAAAATTAACCCAATCATGAGGCATTAATAATAACAATCAATTAATATAAGTGGTTTTAATGTAGTAATTAAGAGAGTATGGGTTTTAAATCACACTCTTCATCATTACTCTTAAAATTAACAACAACAAAAAAACAAACGCAGAATGATATAATATGGAGTACTTTCGGTAATGCCCAATGTAAGCAAATATATAACGCATTGTTAACTTATTTTTATTATATTTTTTGTATGACTTAAGCTAGCTAATAACAAATGGATTATTGCAGTGAGATGCCCATTTCAAATTGTATTTCCAAGAACATGCATAAACAACGGAGAGTTGGATTGACACTCATAAATGCATTTGTTAGTGATCCTCATAAATGCATTTGTACATCATAGGGATCCGATAAACGTCGCTGTCAATACGATCTGATTTGAAAATGAAAAACTATTGTAATGAAGACTGAAATACTAGTAATATATTTTTTTATCTATTCTACTGTTAAATTACTACAATCACTAGTGGGATTCAAAAGTGTTAAAATAATAAATTAACCAACTCATAAACTAATAATAACTATTATTTTGACATATATATAGTTAATGTAATTAAGTGGAGGTTGATAAGGGTATCCCAAAGATCCAAGTTACACATATTTTTATTTTCCAGTAGAGGATTTTGGAATACCAGTCCAATCCAAGTTACACATAGAGATTATACGAAAGGATTTTTTAACGGTACCATGTTCGATTATTTCACGACATTATGGGAAACAATGCAATTATGCAAGTCGTATATATTTCTTAGTGTTTCGTTCTCGGATTTTGGTTTTTGGATGTTAGATTTCCTGATGTAATTTATGCTCTATGTTTTATGTACTTTAGATTGTGGTTTTCTAATGTTATATTTCAACCAATAAACGTTTGTAATAAAATTCAAAAATAACCAACAAACATTTAATAAATAAGTTCAGTTAACCAAAAACTACTTGGCCAGTAATTATTGTTCCGCATAACACCTAATATCGATACCAATCGTCAATATTAGTGCGAGAATCAATGATATATAAAGTCTATTGTATTGTTGCAATCTCACCGACATTAGTTCTCATATCTCATGTATCCATGTGGCGATAGGAATTTGGTCAAATTTTTCAACCTAATCTATCACCAAAATTTTTAATCCTACATATGCACTAATGTCTCTTTATATACCAATCGAAACATCTCATATCTCCATATAGAAGATATAAAAAATATTATTGATCAGATATATGATATTGAATGGACTACAAATGAAGGTAATTGCTTGCCTAAAGCTAACAATTTTGTGAAAGAAATATTGGCAGATGGCAGTACATAATTTTTTTTATCAAAAACTATGAAAAGTGTACTACATGTATGATATGCATCACACATGTTCGATGTAACTCACACAATGACATGAATATGTCTCTATATTGTTGGAATATTCGAAATCAGTTTCAAGTTTTCAAGGTTATGAACTCTCGTACAATACGATGCAAGAGGTGTACATAGTGTACATAATGTTCTTTTTGTATATTTTTAATTCCATTAAAGTACATCAATTGAAAAATAGATACATGAAGCTTGTTAAAAATAGACCGAAACAAATAGAAACAGATGTGTACACCGAAAAAATAGATATGTATGGATATAAATATTCACAGAAATGTCTTATTTGTATTTAATACTTCATTTTTCATTCGATTTTCTTAAACGATTATATTTTATTGTGATTTTATTTACTCTTCATTTTGTTATGAACCTATCAGGTTTGTTTCCTTATGTTTTTTCTATTGTTATAGTTAAATATTTTAATCTTAAAAAGTGTAATTATTAGAAATATTAATAAACAAAAAATCATTGTTTGGAAATGGATAGATGGAGAATAAATAACACAACAAATTAAATTACAAATGAGATATTATTAGTCCTCACTAATTTCCATCACTCTATGGTCTTGGTTAATTTCTCATCGAATTTGAATAAGTTTTCCAATTAAATCAAATATTGAATTCATAAAGCCAAAACTCTTTTCACCATAAAATATTTCACAACTAGGATTAATTAGAATTAGGGGTACGTTCATGTGGATACTAACCTATTAATTGAAAACAAACAATTTTACGTTAACAAAATGATAATTGTTTACATGAGCTATGCAACTCTCTCACTTTTTTCTCCAAGAGAGATGAAACAATTTTTAGAGGTAAAAAGACCGAGGAGGTACGTAGATAAAATGTACACAAAAGGAATTTAAACACGGTCGTGAAGAGGAAACAAATAAAATTTGAGATGTTTTGGTTCATCTGAAATATCTACAATATAGTTTCACAAACAGCATTAAATGTGATTTCTAGTTATAATAGTCTATTTTTATGATTTTAGGAATTTTTAATTTATCTAGATATGTAATTTCTTGTAAATATTTTAATTTTTTAGATTTATAACTCGCTCAGATCTTGATCAAAACATGTGAACGATTAATATAAAATGGAATGGTTAACAGTTTCGGTTGACTTTTTGTTTAAAATTTATTAAACCCAATTTTTGAAACCAATGTATTTGTTGATTTATTTAATAAACTCTTTATTAATTTGATAATTTTTTAATAGTGATATTATATATATATATATAATAGACACAATTGACTTGAGTTATTAAATCAGTCAAAAGTACAAATAATATAATAATTTGTTATGTGATAAAATAAAACAAATACCCTTAAAGTAATTAAAAAATCTAGTTTGTCTTAGTTTATTTTTATGACATATGATTCCAAGTTAGCATCTGAGAATCATGTGTTTTTTTTTTGTAAAACAACTAAACCTGAGTGGGTATCTTAAAATAGAATTTGCAAAATCAGGATTTTTCGATTTTGGTTTTTTCTTAAGCAGATTTTGATGTTAGATGAATGTACAACTAAAATACAAGATTATATCACCTTGTTTGTTGTTTGAGTGATGTTCTCCGATCTTGAACTCTTCCACTAGATTATGAGCAATTTTGTTTAAAAATTGAGTTTTTTTAAAAAAAATTAGGATTTAATTTTAAAAGTTAAAGGATATATGTTGGTATAAATTGATTTAATAATGTTTTTGTTGCAATAAAAGTTAGATAGCGCATAGCGGAATGAAAACATAAATTTAAAATTAAATAAAGGGCAAGAAGGTAAAAATAATTATCCGAGTGTTTTTTATAAATTTGAGATGAGAAAAATAATATAACTTATAGATAAAATAGTTTTACTCTATAAGTAAAGATTAAATCACTTAATTTTTTTGTTCAATGTTCAATCTATTTTTATTAATACTCAAACCTAATTTTTATATTTTTTTTGAAATATTTTTAAGGACTATCATATTATTTATATTTAATGTCCATGGATAAGTTATCCATGTAAAAATAATTTTTAAAAAAGTAATAATATTATGTATAAGTTATATATAAATAGTTTATAATTTAAAACAATTATTAAATCATATAACCAGTTTATATATATCATTCAATGATTTAATTTATATGATATCTTCTTGAATTTTTTTTTATTGTTTGTACATTTTATCTAATAAAAATGGAAATTTTAATAAATTTTGAGCATAAAAAATCAAGTTTTTTTAGAGTTATAATATTTATAATAAATTGATAATGTGATTCATTTAACTTTAACGACAACAATTATATTTATAATAATAAAACTCATTTGCAATGGCTCAACCAAGAAAAAGTTTGTAGAGGTAATCGAACATGTGACTCTTTGGTCACAAGCTCATCTACTCCACTAACTTGGCTATCACTTTCGTAGCATTGATTTATTTTATTTAGTTTTTGTTTCATAGTATTCCTTTATTTCAATTTTAATGAACATATTATTTTGATGGGATTCAATAATCATTAGGGTTTTTTTTATATTTTTAATTATTTTTTGACATGTCATTATTAGTTTTTTATATTTTCGAATTATTTAATTTAAATTTAATACTACCCGCCGCATCGCGCTGAATTTTTAAATAGTGAGATCTATATTATATAACGGCTTAAATCGCTTGCTTCGTCCCTCGACTATCACGTTTTGTGTCATTTAGTCCCTCGACAAAAAAATCACGGTTGAGGGTCCCTCGTCTATCAAAAATCTATAAATTCAGTCCCCGCGCGTGGTTTTTGCTGTAATGCTTCGACTTTTAATTTCGTTTTTACCCTTCAAATTTAATATTTTTTAAATATTTATTTTTATTTTTATTTTTTAGTTTTTCTCAAACAGAGTATAGCAAAATTTGCTATACTCTGTTTTTTTTCCACACAGTTGCCCATAAATTCTATACTCTATTCTTCACAAACACTGTTTCTCTGATTTTGATGCAATCAAAGAGAAACGAAAATGGAAAAACATAAAAGTTCTATACCCCTGGAGGATGTTTCCGTTCACGACGTTTGTAGCCATGCAGGCTGCGGTTTTGACTTTGATGGGGGATTCATTCGCGGTTAGTTATTATAAGAAGTGCCGCTCTGGATTAGTCACTGTCCCTACCGGTCGTGTTAATGATGTGGAGAGCGAAAACAATCGTCATGGGTTTGGAGGTGTCGGAGCTAAAGGATCAAAAGAGTCATTGCTCAGAAAACGAGTCGTGGCTCAGGTACCGACAATTTTATAAGAACTCACTCATCTGTTAGTTTATGTGAATTATATGTTATGGGAAATATATGTTATATAACACTTGAAAGATTAAAAATTATGTTTAGGATTAGAGGTAACAAATAAGAAGTTCATTTAATCAAATGAAAGTGGTGCTGGTGCAGGTCTTAGAAATGGGAATTGTGGTGCACTCAGTAGTGATTGGGTTGTCAATGGGGGCATCAGAAAATCCATGCACAATCCGACCGCTTATAGCCGCCCTCTGCTTCCACCAACTCTTCGAAGGAATGGGGCTCGGTGGATGCATACTTCAGGTAATCAATTTATCATTCTTTCTTGCTGTAAAACTATATTACTGATAATACTTCTTCTTCTGTATTGTTTGCTAGGCGGAATATGGGACAAAAGTGAAAAGTTTGATGGTGTTCTTTTTTTCGGTCACCAACTCTTTTATGTTTCTCCATTTTCGTTTCTCTTTGATTGCATCAAAATCAGAGAAACAGGGTTTGTGAGGAACAGAGTATAGGATTTCTGGGCAACTGTGTGGAAAAAAAACAGAGTATAGCAAATTTTGCTATATTCTGTTTTGAGAAAAACTAAAAAATAAAAATAAAAATAAATATTTAAAAAATATTAAATTTGAAGGGTAAAAACGGAATTAAAAGTCGAAGGACTATCTGTGGAACGCAAACCATTTAACTATAGTGACACGTGGCAGCATTACAGCAAAAACCACGCGCGGGGACTGAATTTATAGATTTTTGATAGACGAGGGACCCTCAACCGTGATTTTTTTGTCGAGGGACTAAATGACACAAAACGTGATAGTCGAAGGACGAAGCAGCGATTTAAGCCTTATATAACCATATTATATCGTGATATACATTTACAGTAACAAATCGACTTCACATATGTATCATATTTTTGTGTTCACGTATACATTTACAATAACAAATCGACTTCACGTATGTATCATTTTAAATTTAAATAAAATTAGTTTATTATTTTTTGTATTAAATGTTTATAAATAACCATAGATTAAATATAAAAAATGTGTATTATCCGACCAATTTTGATGATTATTTTTTTCTAAAGTTTAATAGTTATAAGACAGTCTAAATAAGTCGTAGTTTGCCCGAATCGAATTGATTCGATTGTCCAAATCGAGTTGAGATAGGTTGAAAAAGTTTATTTTTCATATGAGTCAAATCTTTTACTAAAATCAAACTTTATAAAATAATATATAAGTCGGTATGAATTGGGTCGAGACATACTATAGCACTACAAATGATAAAAATTATTTAAGATTGTATGTTAATGGAAAATATTATTTAAAACCATGGTTTAGTTGAAATATATTATTTAAACCATGGTTTATTTTTGAACAAATTATCAACACTGTATGTTTGTTGAAACTATTATCTATAGTTATGTTTAGTTGTATATATTATTTAATTATATTAATTTAGTTGAAACATATTATTTAAAATTATAGTTTAGTGACATGTTAAAAGGTCTCTACTAAAGGTCTTTATAATGGTAACTTTTTCAATCTTCAGTTTCCCCTTTGGTGACCAGACTGGTCTATGGCCGACATCATAAAAGCATGTAGTCTACAATGGATCGCTTCTTTTCCTTCTGGTGCTTTCATTACCTTAGGAACCCCCTTGATAACCCTGTTCTTATCCACGCTATCTAGATAGAAGCCTTCTTGTCCAGGATCTTCTCAATCGCCAAGACTATCCTCAACGTCCTACTGGTAATACCCTATGACCTTATTTCTTCTAATCCAACTTCCCTTATCTGAAGCATCATGTATCCATCCAGCTACCCCTTAACCTATCATGCTTGGTGTTTCCCTTGGTTTAACTCAAGCTATATGGCATCCCTCAACAAGCCCTCTCCACCTTCATGGTTTATCTCAGGCTCGGTGGCATGAGTTTTCCCAGCTCCATATCATGCGTCTACAACCTATACCACAGTCACTTCTCTATATAACATCCTACCGCTTTCCTATTGGGATCTCCTTCCTTTCATATCTCTCAAAGACATGCCCTTCCCCCTCAAAGTAGCACCTCAAAGTCATGCAAAGTTAACCAGCTTCCAACTTTTATCACATTCTACAACCCAAACCATAAACCTTCTATCTCTTACCCCCCCCTATCTTCCCAAATTCTCTATTGATTTCTATCCGTTGTGTCCTCTGTGTCGTGGAAATTCCTTCATGTTCTTGCCAGTATTGCATCAAATTTAAACTTGTTATTGGAGTAAAAACAATATTTACCATGTTGTAAATTACTTTCATTTTCTCAACCACATTAGTTACTATCTAGTTAGTCTAGTTGGGGATTCTGTTAGCTTTTACTATGGTATACGCTTCTCATCTCTGGATCCTTATGGTCTATCAGGTATCGTTTTACCCAAACATGATGCCCTCTCCACTGGTTTCTCGAGTTCAAGACTCTATGAGTCAAAGAAGTCTTGTTATAGGCATTTAATTTCGTCTTCTTTGATAGAGCCCTCTACTTCTCACTATCAAGGCTAGCAGGATGAATCGGGCTTCACCACTCTGGGCTTGAACGTTGTTTCAATGAGAGACCAATCCATCTCTCCTACTGGTTTGAAGGTATCAATAGCCTTTACTTCATGGGTTAAATGGATCATAAATTTGGCCTAATTGGACGTTTAACTTCATGGATTCATTATCTTGTGACATGGGCTTGAGTATCCAGCGTACTACCTTACCCTTGGGTCATTCAAAATATTTTATTAGGACCACATAAGTCATCTTCATAGGTAACCCTCCTATCAACAAATGTCAAGAGATGATTGGGTATATCTCTCCTTACAATCCTTATTCCAGATTAGAAATTTTTGTAATGCGGTAGATGTCCTAAATGCAAAAAAACAATTACTCAACCTCCAAGTCTGAGCCCAAATTCAATCATTCACACTCTCAATCTTCTAGAATCCCTTCTTTCAAGACCAAGCCGTTGGGTATTCCAAACTCAAACTCCCATCCTAACCCTAATGCTAATCCGTACACCCCCTCCTCCTAAGCTAGAGTTGTTGCAGGTCACCCGGAAAATCTATCTTCTCTAGTTGTTGGACTTTGTCGTATGTATTTTGTTTATAATTCCTTGATTATGGTTGATTCCGCCATCGGCTCTCCGGATTTATGGGATGCATGTCTCTCGGGATATTTCCTTTCTCAACCTCATAACTTATCCTTATTAAAGCTAATGTTGAATCGATGTGGGGAAAATATGGCCTTTTAGAATTCTAACCCCTCCTCGAAATGTATTTCCTTTTCAAATTTTCCTTTTAGGATATCGCTAAAAGGGTCATTGATTTATCCCCTAACATTTTGGTGGTCTATTGATGATTTTTAATAGTTAGGAACCCCTCTCCTCCATAATCAAAGATTTTCATACGGACATTCATATTTAGGTGAAGGTTTTTTATCTTCCTCTCGAATTATGGATTGCAAAGGGAATTTGCAGCATCAAGTCGATCATTGGTACTACGCTCTACGTCGGCAAACAAACCGAGAGGAAGAAAAAACTTATGACTTCTAGTATTTGTGTCATGATTAAAGCGGGAACGGAAATTCATTCCAATATTACTTTCAAAATAATAAGTAAACTTATCACAGTGTCTTTTGAGTACCAAAGCCTCCCCCTTTAATGTGAGATCTGTGTTGTCTTTGGTCATTCATCTCGCATTTGCAAAAAAGGCCCTTTGAAGGCCCCACACATCCCCATTTTATCTTTAGAGGAACCTGACTCGTCTTAGACTGGCCCTCATGTAGACTCTAGGGACCGCCTGGATTTTATTAAAGAGGCCAAGGAGGTTGACAGCAGGTAGGAGATGCACTCACCTCCCAATAGGCTTCCTTTCTGGGACTCGGTCTATGATATTTTGTATTTATCCTCCGAAAGGACCATCACCTGACTCGTTGTAAGATTGTTTCCCATGATTATTTCTTCTTGGAATGTGAGGGGTCTTAATGACCTTGTTAGGAAAAAACATGTTACTGATTTCATTATTCGTAATAATATATCTCTTTTAATTTTAATAGAAACCAAAGTCAAAAACTATAATGTCGACTTCATCATCAGACTATGGCCCCCTTCTAGAATTATACCACTAGCCACTCCTCATATCCCATCGGTAGGATCTGAATTATCTGGAATCCTAGTATGATTATTGTCACTTGTTTGTCCCAATCCTCCAATTCATTCATTGTATGGACAAATACCATAACCGTCCCTCCACTTCCCGTTTTACTACTATTTATGCTTTCAAACAACACCTCTAATCGTATCATTCTTTGGAAGGACTTGATGTACCTAGCCTCCCAAGACAAGGGTACTCCATCGGTATCCATTAAGGATCTTAATGTCATTCGTAAACCGGATGAAAATCTTGGCTCTCCATAAGTCTGGTCCCCCGCTATTAATAATTTCAATAATTGTTGTTATCATTATGAACTCAGCTATCTCCGATCTACTGGGTTCCCTTTGTCATGGAATAATAAACAACCTTATCAACCTTACCAAAAAGGTTGCCCTTAAAATTTACCTTATGAAAGCCTTTGATAACGTCCGTTGGTACCTTATCATGGATATTCTTCTTGCAATGCATGTCCATGATGAGATGATCAATTGGATCATCAAATTTATTTCCTCTCCCACTTACAATATTATTATTAATGAAGACCTTCATGGTAACTTCTATTGTAGGAAATATGTCAGACAAGGAGACCCTGTTTCTCATTTCCTTTTTGTTTTTGTAATGCAAGTCCTATCCAGCATTCTTAAAGAGAAACAGAGGGACCCATCTTTCAAGTTTTATTGAAAATGTCACAAGCTTAAGATCGCTAACCTTTCCTTCGTGGATGTTCTCATGATCTTCTATTACGGTGATGCCACTTCCCTCATCCTTATCAAAGAAGGTCTCGGCGAATTTTACTCCCTTTCTGGCCTAAAAACCAACCCCTCCAAAAGTCAAATCTTATGTTGTGGCATAGATAATCCCTTTCGTTCCGACATTACCCATCTGTAAATTTGGAGAAGGATCTCTTCATGTCAAATACCTTGGTGTCCTTCTTCTCACTGGTCGTCTCTCCTACACTGACTGTAGCCCTCTTCTTCACAAAATTACTTCAATAATTGATTCATAAACTTCCAAACATCTCTCTTACGCTGGTAGACTTCAACTTATTAAGTCAGTTTTTGTTTGCTAGTCAGGTCTACTAGTCTTCAATCTTCATCTTCCATTCTAGAATTATTTAAGAAATATCCCAGTATCTTCGTCGTTTCCTTTGGGTTGGCCCTACCATAAAAATTTACGGGGCCAAAGTAACATGGACCACTATCACCACTCCCTCTATAAAGGATGGCCTTGTGATTCTAGATCTTAAAACCTAGAATCGGGCGGCTTTACTTAAGCACATATGGTTTATTATCAGCAGTAATAAACACTCAATCTAGAGTGATTGGATTAATCTGGAAAAAATTAAAACAATAATTTTTAGGATCTTGACCTTGGCTCCTCTCAGTCCTAGGCTTAGAGGAAAATTATTCCTCTCCACCCTATTGCTAGCAATTTATACAGAGTTGTTATTGGTAATAGTCAAAATACATCATTTTGGTATGTCATCTGGCGAGAGAGGAACTCAAATGTATCTGGGTCCCCTCATGCCTCCGCCTCTCATGTATCCAACCGAATTTTCTCATATCTTCGGTTCAATTCCATCGCACCAATATTAGCTGGCCTATGTAGTTCTCCTCTAACTTAATATTGTTGTTGTTTTATGCAGCTCTTCGCATCTACTATGCTTGTTTCAGGATGCTCCTTGTCATACTCTATTTGGACTTGCGGAGGATTCCACCACTATTGATCCTCTTTATTTTCTATTTAGCGATATTTTATCTAGTTGATAGATTATCTTTCTATCTTTATTTGATGTCTTGTCGTATTTTGACTTTCCAAAAGTCTTTGTAGCTCATCGGGGTATGCCATGAGTATTTGTAAGAATAATTTTTATTTTTATTTAATATTTTTATTCGCAAAAAAATCAATTATAGTTTAGTTTATAAATATTATTTAAGTTTGTAAGTTTCGTTATAAGAATTAGTTAAGTTTGTACTTTCAATTTAAAAATTATGTAAAATAATGGTTTAGTTGAAAAATATTATTTACGAAGATGGATTAGTTGAAAAACATATTCAAGACCATGGTTAGTTTATATAAATTATTTAAGATAGTTTGTTACTTAGTTGAAAATATTATATGAGACCATGGTTTTGTTAAGACTAATGTGCAAGAACATTATTTTATTGAAAAATATTATTTAAGATTGTATGTTAGTTGAAAATATTATTTAAGAACATGCGTTTGGTAAAAAATATTAATAAAAACCACAGTTTTGTCAAAAATGTTATTTAAGGTTGTATGTTACTTCGAAATATTATTTAAAACCATTGTCTTATTAAAAGTATAATTTAATGTTGTTTTTTTATTTTCATGGCAAAAAACGTGCACGCTCGTTTGAAGCTTTTCGATGGGTCAAACCAATTGAATTACAAAATATTTTGATTGAGATCGATGATTTGCTTACTATGTAACATTCTATTACTAAATGATCTTGGGAAAGAATAAAATACTTTGTTACACATGTGTAACAATTGAAAGATTTATGCAAGTTACACGAGATGGTTTTCAAAATGGCATTGCAAATCATATTGGTTAACTTAAAACTTTCCAAGTTTGTCGAAGTTGAACCATCCATATGCTTCTGTTTAAGTCGGAAAATATAGGGGCACTGCCGGTCCGATGATGTATAAGGCCTAAGGAATTTTAAAAAACGGGGCCTACTAAATATTTTAGAAATTAACAAAAATAATATTTTTTTGTCAAACCAACAAAACAAAATTATAAGTATTTTACAACCCATAAAAAGACAATAAAAATTAGTTCTGAAAAAAACATTTTCTATCTTTTCTTTCCGTAAATTCATCTATTCGAGATTATCAATCATATCATTCTCAATAGATATCATTGATAATCCATTCAACCGAACTTGAGACATTGTAGAGCATATATAGTGTTTTATCAACTTCAACTTTGAAAAACTTCTTTCGGCAGATGCAGCTGAAACTGGAATTGTCAACGATATCCGATAAGTAATGGATGCATTTGGATAACAACCCTCCATTATTTTCATAAGGACCAACACCTCAACAACTGTTTTGAATTCTATTGGCAACACTTCTCTTAGAAGTATCAACTCGACAAATAAATCTTTTCCATTTACATATTACAGTACGCCATGTGTCAAAAATGCTTTAAGCTTAACACAAGATCTCTTCAATTCTTCGTCACTAGCTGGCTTAAGCTTCTTCAAACTAAACAAAAATCCAAAAGTGTTTTTATAACTTTGGAACTAATCTAATCTTGCTTCAATAGAAGCAATAGCTTAATCCATGGTGTTTATGAAGTAATCCACCCTAAACCCTTCCTCGCCTTGTAATACCATATTGTCACTATCTTTTTCCACATCTTTATTCGAATGTCTTATCCTTAAATTATACTCTTCATAATCAGTTAAAATTAACAACAACAAGAAAAAAACAAACGCAAAAGGATGAAATCCTGGAATAGTTTATGTGTTGATTTTTTTATGTGTTGTCCAAACTCTTGTAGTCGTTGATGCCCAATTGTAAGAAAATATAACGAACGGTTAACTTCTTTTTATTTTTATTCTTGGTATGAATTAAGCTAGCTAGTACTAGATCCATTATTGTTTATATTTCCATGTAGTGAGGTGTCCATATCAAATTGTATTTCCGGGATCATGCACAAGCAGCGGAGAGTTAGGTTGTGCTAATGATTTGAATAAATCATTTGCTCAGGCTAGTGATCCTCAAAAATGCATTTGTACACAATAGGGATCGGATAAACACCTTTGCCAATGCAATCTCATTTGCAAACGAGAAATTATTGCAGTGAAGACTAAAATAGAAGTAATATTTGTTATTATTCAGATTGTTAAATGGTTTAATTAAGTGGTTCTTTTGTTGAAAATAGTTACTACAGTCACCAGTGAGATTCAAAAGTGTTAAAAATAATAAATTAACCAACTTATCATAGACTGATATTAATTATTATTATATATATAGTTTTAATATAAGTAAGTCTAGGTTGATAAGGGTATGTCATACATCCAAGCTACACGGATTTTTGTTTTCTGTTTAGGATTTAAGAATGTCAGTCCAACCTCAGAATCATAGCGCAAGAGCTAGAGACAGATACAGTCTATGACCAAAACTAGAGATAGATCATTTTAGTGTTCAGTATCTATTGAACGAAACGAAAAATGTTCCGTAAATGATAGAGGCTATACAAAATGATTTTTTAATAGTACCATGTTCGATTATATCCCTAATAGGAAACATTGTGATTATGAGATTTATATATATGCGACTATAAGTGAATTTTGTATACGTTGATTAGTTATATTTTTTAGTGTTTTGTTCTAAGATTTTGGTTTTTGGATGTTAGATTTTTTGATGTATTACTTTTTATGCTTAATGTTTTTCTATACTTTAGATTGTGGTTTTCTAATGTTATATTTTAGCCAATAAATCGTTTGTAATAAATTTAAAAAATAACCAACAAAAATTTAAAAAATAAGTTTCATGTAACCAAAAAATACTTGGCCAGTAATTATTGTTCCGCTTAGCACGTAATATCGATACCAAGAGTCAATATTAGTGTGAGAGTCAATGATATATAAAGTAAGTTGTGTTGTTGCAAACACCTAACGACGATGCATCTCGCCAACATTAGTTCTCATATCTTATGGATTTAAATATTCTTAAAATATTGTATTATTTCAATAAAGTACTTCATTTTTTCATTTGATTTTCTTAAATGATTATATTATATTGTGATTTTATTTAGTCTTCATTTTGTTATGATTCTGGTTTGTTTCTTTAGGTTTTTCTAATGTTATAATTAAATATTTTCATCTAATTATTAAAAATATGAATAAACAAAAAATCATAGTTTGGAAACGAAGAGATGGCGAATAAAAAACACAACAAATTAAATTTACAAATGAGATATTATTAGTCCACGCTAATTTCCATTTCTATGTTGTCTTTGTTAATTACTCGTCGGATTTGAATACGTTTTCTAATGTATTGTATTGTGTGAACATCTTTATTAGATATCTTGTATGTACTATATTGTCGATGAATACTCTAATGAATACTCATTATTTATTTAGTTTTTATATTATTTTGTCGCTAATTATGTTTTCTACATTTTACTAACAAATAAGTTAAATTAGAGTGAATTTTTTAATTTAAGCCTAAAAGAAAAATTATGTTTTTGAGAATTTATCTGGTTCTATTGTAAATTAGTATTATGGTTTTGGTTAAAAAAATTAAAAAAATTATTAAAAATATATTTTTCAGTTTACCATTTTGAGGAAAACCCGCACCCGCAACGACTTAACCAAGAAAACGTTTGTAGAGACCTTTTGGTCACAAGCTCATCTACTCCACCAACTTGGTTATTCCTTTCGTAACATTGTTTTATTTTATTTAGTTTTGGTTTCGTAGGATTCCTTTATTTTAATTTTAATGGACATATTATTTTGATGGGATTCAATAATCATTATGGTATTTTTTTTACATTTAAATAATAGTTTTTTTATATTTTTGAATCATTTAATTTAAATTTAATACTACCCACAACATCGGGACATGATTTTTAAATAGTGATATATATATATATATAAACATATTATATCGTGATATACATTTACCATAACAAATCGACTTCAAATATGTATCATATTTTTGTGTTCACATATGTATCATATTTTTGTTTTTATACTAATTTAAAATTTTATTATGAATTAATCATTTTAAAATATATTTTTTAAATTTAAATAAAATTAATTTATTATTTTTTGTATTAAATATCTATAAATAACCATAGATTAAATATAAAAAACGTGTATTATCTCACCAATTTTAATGATTATTTTTTTACAAAGTTTAATAGTTATAAGACGGTCTAAATAAGTCGGAGTTTGCCCGAATTGAACTAAGTCGATTGTCCAAATCGGGCTGAGATAGGTTGAAAATGTTTTTTTTATATGAGTCGAGTCTTTTACTAAAATCAAACTATATAAAATAATATATAAGTCAATATGAATCGGGTCGAAACATACTATAGCACCACAAATGATTAAAAATATTTAAGATTGTATGTTAATGGAAAATATTATTTACGACCATGGATTAGTTGAAATATATTATTTAAACCATAATATATTTTTGAAACAATTATCCAACACTGTATGTTAGTTGAAACTATTATTTGTAGTTATGTTTAGCTGTATATATTATTTAATTTTATTAACTTAACTAAAACATATTATTTAAAATTATAGTTTAGTGACATGTTAAAAGGCTCTCTCCTAAAGGTCTTTATAATGGTAACTTTTTCAATCTTCAGCTCCCCCTTTGGTGACCGGACTGGCCTCTAACCCGCATCACCAAAGCATGTAGTCTTCAATGGATCTCTTTTTCTCCTTCTGGTGCTTTTATTACGTGAGGAACTCCTTAAAAACCCTATCTTTATCCACCATATCTGGATGGAAACCATATTGTCAATGCTTTTCTCAATCACCAAGACTATCATCAGCGTCCTACTGGTAATACCCTACGACCTTATTTTATTTCATCCAACTTCCCTTGTCTGAAGCATCTTGTATCCATCCAGCTACCCCTTAACCTATCATGGTCAGTGTTTCCCTTTGTTTAACTCAAGCTCTCTGGCATCCCTCAACAAGCCTTCTCCACCGTCTTGGCTTATCTCAGGCTCTGTGGCATCAGTTTTACCAGCTCTATATATTGCGCCTACAACCTATACTGATGTAGCCCAGAAAGTCCAAACAAAAGCCTTGTTTATTTTATTTTATTTTATTTAAATATCTTATGTATTTAAATCAAATCTAATTATATTAATATTTGATTTTATTTTATTTTAAAATATGTATTTTATTTCCTTGTATTATAATTTAGAGTTTTGAGAAGCTATTATATAAAGCCTCAAATGCCTTAAATTATTTTAAGTTTTTGGAATTATATATTTTTTATCTCTGAAAATTTCAATTATTGTTACCCTTAGATTAGGGTTTCATCATGTTACTCTTGAATTAGGGTTTCATCTATCGTTGTTTCTTTTTCTATTTCCGCCGCGTCATCAGTTTGGTATCAGAGCCTCAGGTTCCTGCTACGGGTCAAGCATGTTTCTGAATCTTGATTTCATCTGATTCAAGGTTTAAAGGAGAGAATAACATACAGGCCATGAAGATCTCAAAGATTGTTTGGTATGCGGGAGACACACTAGGCGTTTCAATGACGATCATATTGACCGGTTACTGAAGGAGTTTAAATTGGCAACCAATTGTCGAATCAAGGTAAAAATTGCTTATCGAGATGCTGTCTCAGGCTATGAAGAGGTTTTTAAAACTATTTTTTCATCAAATGGACATGGGGATGTTGTCTTCAGGCTATGAAAAGGTTTTCGAAACTATTTTTTCCTTCAACTGGATGGCTTCAATGTGACTTCGAATAAGGAACACTTGAGAAGAATTTATCTTATTCCGATAAGGTCATCAATTATAATTCCCAATGTGACGATTGAATAAAATAAAATAAATAATTTGGGTTCTTGATGGTGATGGTGCTGTGAATTCGAGGACGAATTCTTGTCAACCAAGAGAGGATAATGTAGCCTAGAAAGTCCAAACAAAAGCCTTGTCTATTTTATTTTATTTTATTCAAATATCTTATGTATTTAAATCAAATCTAATTATATTAAGATTTTATTTGATTTAAATATCTTATGTATTTAAATCAAATCTAATTATATTAAGATTTTATTTTATTTTATTTTAAAATATTTATTTTATTTCCTTATATTATAATTTAGGGTTTTGAGAATCTATTATATAAAGCCTCATATGCCTTAAATTATTTCAAGTTTTTGGAATAATATATTTTTATATCTGAAAATTTCAGCTTTTGTTACCCTTAGATTAGGGTTTCATCATGTTACTCTTGAATTAGGGTTTCATCTATCGTTGCTCTGATACCAAACTGATTAGGGTTTCATCTATCGTTGCTCTGATACCAAACTGATGACGCGACGGAAGTAGAAGAAGAAGCAACGATAGATGAAACCCTAATTCAAGAGTAACATGATGAAACCCTAATCTAAGGGTAACAATAATTGAAATTTTCAGGGATAAAAAACATATTATTCCAAAAAGTTAAAAATAACTTAAGGCATATGAGGCTTTATATAATAGCTTCTCAAAACCCTAAATTATAATACAAGGAAATAAAATAAATATTTTAAAATAAAATAAAATCAAATGAAATAAAATCTTAATATAATTAGATTTGATTTAACTACATAAGATATTTAATAAAATAAAATAAACAAGGCTTTTGTTTGGACTTTCTGGGCTACATCATCAAGAAACGATAGATGAAACCCAAATTCAAGAGTAACATGATGAAACCCTAATCTAAGGGTAACGATAATTGAAATTTTCAGAGATAAAAAATATATTATTCAAAAAACTTAAAATAATTAAAGGCATATGAGGCTTTATATAATAGCTTCTCAAAACCCTAAATTATAATACAAGGAAATAAAATAAATATTTTAAAATCAAATAAAATCAAATCAAATCAAATCAAATCAAATCTTAATATAATTAGATTTGATTTAAATACATAAGATATTTGAATAAAATAAAATAAAATAAACAAGGTTTTGTTTGGACTTTCTGAGCTACATCATATACCACAGTCACTTCTCTACACAACATCCTACCACTGTCCTCGTGGGATCTCCTTCCTTTCAGATCTCTCAAAGACATGCCCTGCCCCCTCAAAGTAGCACCTCAAAGTCATGCAAAGTTAACCAGCTTCCCACTTTTATCACATTCTACAACCCAAACAATAAATCTTTGATCTCTTACCCCCACTCTTCCCGAATTCTCCATTAATTTTTATCCCTTGTAGCCTGTGTACTCTGTGTCCTGGAAATTCCTTTATGTTCTTTCCAGTCTTGCATCAACTTTAAACTTGTTATTGGAGTAAAAACAGTATTTACCATGTTGTAATTTACTTTCAAATTCTTAACCAAATTAGTTACTATCTAGTTAGTCTAGTTGGGATTCTGTTAGCTTTTACTATGGTATAAGCTTCTTGTCTCTAGATCCTTATGGTCTATCAAGTATCAATTTACCCAAATCTGCTTCCCTCTCCACTGGTTTCTCGAGTTCAAGACTCTTTGAGTCAAAGAAGTCTTGTTATCGGGATTTAATGTCGTCTTCTTTGATAGAGTCCTCTACTTCTCACTCTCTCGAGGCCAGTATGATGAATCGGGCTTCATCACTCTGGGCTTGAACATTATTTCAGTGAGAGACCGATCCATCCCTCCTAGTTTTTTGAAGGTATCAAGAAGATCTGAGCCTCTACTTCATGGGTTTAATAAGTTTCTTCTAGGGCTTAATGGATCATAAAATGGCCCTAATGGGACGTTTAACTCCATGGATTCATTATCTTATGACATGGGCTTGAGTATCCAGCCTGCTACCTTACCCTTGGATCGTTCAAAATATTTCAGTGGGACGATATAAGTCATCTTAATAGGTTACCCTCCTATTAATAAAGATCAAGGGATGCTTGGGCCGATCCCTCCTTACAATCCTTATTTCATATTAGAAATTTTTGTAATACGGTAAATATCCAAAAGGCAAAATAAATTTACTCAACCTCCAAGTCCGAGCCCAAATCCACCCATTCACACTCTCAATATGTAGAATACCTTCTCTCAAGACCAAGTCATTGGGTATTTCAAACTCAAACTCCCATCCTAACTTTAATTCTAATCCGCGCACCCCCTCCTTCTATGCTAGATTTGTTGCAGGTCAGTTGGATCATCTATCTTCTCTAGTTGCTCGTTTTCGCCTTATGTCTTTTGTTTATAATGCCTTGATTATGGATGATTTCGACATCGGCTCCCCGAATTTATGGAATGCTTGTCTCTTGGGATATTTCCTTTCTCATCCTTATAACTTATCCTTATTAAAGGCTAACGTTGAATCGATGTGGGGAAAATATGGCCTTTTGGAATTCTAACCCCTCTTCGAAGGGTATTTTCTTTTCAAATTTACCTTTTAGGATGTGGCTAAATGGGTCCTTGATTTAGCCCCGTGACATTTTGGTGGTCTATTGATAATTCTTAGAATTGGAAACCCCTTTCCTCCCTATTCAAAGATCCTCATACGACTTATGGGTGAAGGTTTTTAATCTTCCTCTCGAATTATGGATTGCGAAAGGGGTTTAGCAGCATTAGGTTGGTCATTGGTACTCCCCTCTACGTCGGCAAACAAATGAAGAGTAAGGAAAAACTTAGGACTTCAAGTATTTGTGATTAAAGCGGGAACGGAATTTATTCCGATATTACTTTCAAAATAAGAAGTAAACCTATCATAGTGTATTTTGAGTAACAAGGCCTCCCCCTAGTGTGATATGTGTGTTATCTTTGGTAATTCATCCCGCCTTTGCAACAAAGGCCCTTTGAAGGCCCGAGACATCCCTATTTTATCTTCAGAGGAATCTGACCCGTCTGAGACTGGCCTTGATTCAGACTCCAACCACCATCTAGATTCTATTGAAGAGGACAAGGAGGTTGACACGAGGTAGAAGATGGACTCACCTCCCAAGAAGCTTTCCTTTCTGGGACTCGGTGCATGGTGTTTTGGATTTATCCTCCGACAGAACCATCACCTGACTCGCTGTAAGATTGTTTTCCATGATTATTTCTTCTTGGAATGTGAGGGGTCTTAATGACCCTGTTAGGAAAAAAGATGTTACTAATTTCATTATTAGTAATAATATCTCTCTTTTAATTTTAGAGGAAACCAAAGTCAAAAACCATAATGGCGACTTCATCATCAGAACTATGGCCCCTTCTAGAATTATACCACTAGCTAATCCTCCCATCCCCTCGATAGGATCTGGATTATCTACAATCCTAGTGTCATTATTGTCACTTGTTTGTCCCAATCCCCCAATTCATTCATTGTATGGCCAAATTCCATAAACGTCCCTCCACCTCCCGTTTTACTTGTATCGATGCTTTCAACGACTCCTTTGATCGTATTATTCTCTAGAAGGACTTGTTGTACCTTGCCTCCCAAGACAAAGGTACTCCATGGGTATCATTTAGGGACCTTAACGTCATTCGTATAATGGATAAGCGTCTTGGCTCTCCCTAAGTCGTGTCCCCCACTATTGATGATTTCAATAATTGTTGTTATCATTGTTAACTCAGTTATCTCCGATCTATTGGGTTCCCTTTATCCTGGATTAATAAACAACCTTCTTATCCCGTCCTTTCCAAAATTGATCTAGTCATAGTGACCCTGACTAGGATGATCAATTTTCGATGTCATTTGCTCATTTTGGATATTTCCGCTTCTTTAATCATACCACGATCAATCTTAATCTTGAATTCCCTGCCCAAAAAGGAAGAAATCTTTTAAAATTTTCTACATATAGAAATCCCATCTTGTTTTCAAATCTATCATCTCGAATAGTTGGAACATCCCTTCCAACGCCTCTCCAATGAGTCTTGTCTCCCTCAAGCTCAATAAGCTTCAGTATGAGCTATCTTATCTCAACCATAAGTAATATAGTGATATTAGCTCTAGGGTTTCCAACGCTCAAGACATTCTATTCTATTCTTAATCCAATTCCCCCTAGATCCCATCAACCCTATTCTCGTCTCCATAGAGATTGAATCATCTGAATTTTCACATTTCTTAGTCACGCTGAATAGTCCTTTCTCAAGCAAAAATCCAGAGAAAATTGGATTAAGCTCGGAGATAGAAATTCCAAATTCTTTCATAATAGTATTAAAACTTTTATGTTCCATAATAAGATTATTTCTATCACTAACGACCAAGGGGTGACTGTATTCACCCCTGCTAGAGTTGTTTTGGGCATTGTGAACTATTTCAAAGATCTTCTCGGATCCATACACCCCTTTGGTTACCCTAGGTTGGGGATAATTTCCCCCCTCATATCCTCTAAAGTCAATGACCTAAACAAGGACTTAATAATCCATGAGGTCACTCACGAGGAAATAAAGTCTTTCTTATTGAGTATTAATAACAACGAATCCGATGGCCCGAATGGTTTTAACTCTGGTTTTTTCAAGGCCACCTGGAATGTTATGGGATTTGATATTTGCAATGGGGTCCTTAATTTTTCCATTATATCTCCCTTGACCCCTCTTGGAATTCTACTTTCATTGCTCTCATTACTAAAAAGGATTCCCCCTCTATCACCACTGATTTTAGACCTCTTTCCTTTTGCAATGTGGTCTACAAGATCATTTCCAAAATTCTGGCAAATAGAATGGAAAGCTCCTTCCCTTACTTGATCGATTCATATCAATCTACTTTTATAGTTGGTATGAATATATCTAACAACATTCTCCTTTTCCAAGAATTATTAAAAGACTAGTCCTCCAAAAACGGATGTAAAAAGGTTGCCCTTAAAATTGACCTTATGAAAGCCTTTGATAACGTCCGTTGGCACCTCATCATGGATATTCTTGTTGCAATACATGTCCCGGAGAAAATGATCAATTGGATCATTAAATTCAATTCCTCTCGCACTTACAACATATCATTAATATGGACCTTCATGGTAACTTCTATTGTAGGAAACGTCTCAAACAAGGAGACCCTCTTTCTCATTTCATCTTTGTTTTTGTAATGCAAGTCATATCCAGCATTCTCAAAGAGAAACCCAGCGACCCATCTTTCCAGTTTCATTAGAAATACCACAATCTTAAGATCACTAACCTCTGCTTCGTGGATGATCTCACGATCTTCTGTTACGCTGATGTCACTTCCCTTCTCCTTATCAAAATGGTCTCGAAGACTTTTACTCCATTTCTGGCCTAAAGTCAACCCTCCAAAAGTCAAATCTTCTTATATGGCATCGATAATCCCCTTCGTTCTGACCATCTCCCCATCTGTAACTTTGGAGAAGGATCTCTTCCTATCAAATACCTTGGTGTCCTTCTTCTCATTGGCCGCCTCTCCCACAGTGATTGTTTCCCTCTTCTTCATCTAGAATTGATTCATGGACTTCCAAATATCTCTCTTACGCTGGTAGACTTCAGATCATTAAGTCAGTTTTTGTTTGCTGGTAAGGTTTCTTAGTCTTCTAACTTCATCATCCATTCTAGAATTCTTAAAGAACTGTCCAATATCTTCTTTGTTATCTCTAATCTGGCCCTACCATAAAAATTTACGGGGACAAAGTAGCATGGACCACTATCACCATTCCCTCTAGATAGGATGGCCTTGGGATTTTAGATCTTAAAACCTAGAATCATGCGGCTCTACTTAAGCACCTCTAGTTTATTATCAGCAGTAATAAACACTCAATCTAGAGTGATTAGATCCATCTGGAAAAACTTAGAAATAATATTTTTTTTAGTATCTTGAACTTGGCTCCTCTCATTCCTGGGCTTAGAGGAAAATTATTTGTCTCCACCCTATTGCTAGCAATTTATACAGATCTGTTATTGGTAATGATCACAATACATCATTTTGGTATGCCATCTGGCGAGAGAGGAACTCAAGAGTCTCAAGGTCCCCTCCTGCCTCTGTCTCTCATGTATCTACGTAGTTCTCCTCTAACTTAATATTGTTGTTGTTTTTTGTAGCTCTTCGCATCTGCTTCACTTATTTAAAGATGCTTCTTGTCATACTCTATTTGGACATGCGGAAGATTCCACTATTGTTGATCCCCTTAATTTTCTATTTAACAATCTTTTATCCATTTGTTAAAACTAGTGTGCAAGACCATTATTTTATTGAAAATATTATTTAAGATTGTATATTAGTTGAAAATATTATTTAAAAACATGAGTTTGGTAAAAAATATTAATAAAACCATAGTTTTTTCAAAAATATTATTTAAGGTTGTATGTTAGTTCGAAATATTATTTAAAACCATTTTTTTATTAAAAATATAATTTCATTTTGTTTGTTATTTTCATAGGAAAAAATATGCACGTTAGTTTGAAGCTTTTTGATGGGTCAAACCAATTGAATTACAAAATATTTTGTCTGAGATCGATGATTTGCTTACTATGTAACATTCAATTACTAAATGATCTTGGGAAAGAATAATATACTTTGTTACACATGTGTAACAATTGAAAGATTTATGCAAGTTACACGAGATGGTTTTTGAAATAACATTGCAAATCATATTGGTTAACTTTAAACTTCCAAGTTTTTCGAAGTTAAACAATCCACATGCTTCTGTTTAAGTCGGAAAATATAAGGGCACTGTTGGTTCAGATATAAGGCCTAAGGCATTTCAAAAAAACGGAACCTTACTAAATATTTTAGAAATTACAAAAATAATGTTTTTTGTCAAACCAACAAAATAAAATTATATGTATTTTACAACCCATAAAAGACAATAAAAATAATTTCTAAAAATAAGTTTTTTAGCTTTTTTTTCCGCAAACTCATTCATACTTTTCTCATAATTGATATTATCAATCATATCATTCTCAATAGATATCACTGATAATCCATTCAACCGGTCTGGAGACAGAGTTAAGCAAAGATAGTTTTTTTTCAACTTCAACTTTGAAAAACTTCTTTCGGCAGATGCCACTGAAACTGGAGATATTGGCTTTTTTTATTTCTATTGGCAACACTTCTCTTAGAAGTTTCAAATCGATAAATGATTCTTTTCCATTTACATATCAAAGTACACCATGTGTCAAAAATGCTTTAAACTTAACACAAGATCTTTTCAATTCTTCGTCACTAGTTGACTTAAGCTTCTTCAAATCAAACAAAAATCCAAAAGTGTTTTCATAACTTTGGAATTGATCGAATCTTGCTTCAATAGAAACAATAACTTAATACACGATGTTTATGAAGTAATCCACCATAAACCCTTCCTCGCCTTGTAATACCATATTGTCACCATTTTTTTCCATATCTTCATCAGAATGTCTTTTCCTTTTTCTGTTACGTTTTAGCTTTTCAAAAAATGCAGGTTCGATTCTCATCTCATTTGAAATCTATATTGTCTAAACTCTTGCTTTCGGAAACTGATAGTCAACTGGTGTCTTAGGAGGTTGACATTTTTCCACCAGAATATCTCTTAGCTCTTTCCCAAATTTTCCCACCTTCATGGATCACTAAAATAAACGTTTTCATTTTTATCGTTGTATTATTCATGACTTTTATCCTCATCCTCTTCCATATTTTTATTTTCAGCGATATTTACATCTTCTTCACCATTCTCACAAGCATCAATTTCAACTCTATATTTATTGATTTCATCTTCGACAATCGCAGATATTGTTATGAACTTAAGCATAGAATTTGCTTGTGATTTAACGAATTCTTCATCTTTTTTTTCTTTCTTTTATTTGATCCATGAGCATATTTTCTACAGTTTATCGGAGGCATGTCACTACAAAATAATATTAATAATTAGAAATATAAAAATATAGTTATTAATAATATACATCCATTACAGCTGGCAAAAATGATCAATTACAAAAAGGACATAAAACATACCTTAAAAACAGTACCGATGGAGCTTGTCAAGCACAGAGAGAAGAAAAGAAATATGAACAAGAGAACTATGATGATTTCTACTTCACCCTAAGCTATTTTTTTTTAAATGGGCACTTGAATATTGGGACTCAAGGAACAATCTCATGTGGTTAAAGGGAGGACCGACCTTGCGAAAGGGTTATCATGTATCTATAAACTCATATTTATCACAGAATAATGTCGCTGAATTATTTTATGTATTATCGGTGATTCATTGAAAAAAAATCTAAAAATATATGCATACCCCAATTTTCTATTCGTTTGGCAGCTAAATATAATTCATCAGTTTTGTTTGGAATGACGATTTGAATTTAGCCGACAAACACTCCATCTTACTCTGTATTAATAACATGTACGAATAATGTATAACAATAAGGATAAAAAAATATCATTGACCCAAACAAAACTATTTATGGTTATTTAATATTAGGACTCTAAAACATACTATCAATTCTTGTATTTATTCGGACCATATCAATATTTTGAACTATAAAAAGAATTGAAACTCTCAAACCACCAAAAATACTATATATATCTTAATTAAACTACCTTAACCATAGTGAAAAGATCAAACCTAATAAAATAATTATCTTTTATAGTAAGGAGCATTCTTGTTCCGCTGAAAATTTGAAATAATAAAAATCTGTAAAAGGATTATTACATACTATTATTAATAATTTGGATTTGTTGAATTATTCAATATAAATTTACTATTTTAAGTTTCGGCCAAATTTAAATATAAAAACTTTACCAATACTATTATACAATGTTTTTATCATCCAAAATTAACTACAAAATAATGATAATTACAAATCTAAAAAGTATTGTGGTTTAATATATAACAAAGACAGTCTAAATAGTAAAATATTACAGGTTAAAATTAGAAGTATATAATATATTTTGCCAAAATCAAATGATTAAAAGGTCAGTATGAAAAATTGGACATTCTCAGTTATCAACTTAAATGATAAAACATTAATGTAATTTTTTGTTATCCTAATTATGAATTATAATGGTACAATATTAATTATATTGTGAAGTGTTAATAAAGACAATTTCATCTTTTTAAATTGTTTAACTCTTTTTCTAAGAAAAGTAATCTATGCAATGTTATTAATTGTTCATAAATACATGACAAATTCATTATTAAATTGACATTTTATAATTTCAAAATTAAAGAAAAAAATATTGTTCCAGAAGTAAAATTCAAAAGGGTCCAAAATATAATTAACCCAATGGTGAGGTATTAAAGATAAAAATCAATTAATATACGTGGTTTTAATGTAGTAATTAAGAGAGTATGGTTATTACATTATAAAGATTTTAGTAGTCTACTATAAATTACACTCTTCTTCATCACTTAAAATTAACAACAAAAACAACCGCAAAAAATTGATTTATATGTGTTGTGCGAAACTTTTGTAATCGCTATACCCAATGTAAGTAAATATAACAAATCGTTAACTTTTTTTTAATTTTAGCGAGTAATAGATCCATTATTGTTTATATTTACATGTAGTGACGTGTCCATATTATATTGTATTTCCGGATTAAGCACAAACAGCGAAGAACGATTGTGCTAATAATTTATAAAAAATCATTTGGTCAGGCCAATTTTCAGAAGAAATACATCCCTACACAATAGGGATATGATAAACGTCCCTGTCAATGCAATCTATTTTAGTGAAGGCTAAATTACTAGTAATATTTTGTGTTTTTGTTTTTTTGTCTTATTTATCCTACTAATAACAAAAATATCAATAAATATTAGTTATTATTCAAATTGCTAAATGATTTAACTAGTTTTTTTTTTTATTAAAATAGTTACTACAAGAGATTCAAAAGTGTTACAAATAATAAATTAACCACCTTATCATAGACGGATCATAATAATATTTTCCATATATATAGTTTTAATGTAATTAAGTGTAGGTTGATAAGGGTACGCCATATATCCAAATTACACGAATTTTTGTTTTCTGTCGAGGATTTAGGAATTTCAGTCCAACCTCATAACCATATCGAAATGATAGATACAATATATGACTATAACTAGATAGAGATCCTTTTAGTCATCAGCATCTATTGAACAAAACGAAAATGTTCCTTATAATCTCAAGACTATACAAAAGCTTTTTTAATGGTACCATGTTCCATTATATCCCTAATGGGAAACAATGTAATTATGCGATTTGTATATATGCGACTAGGGGAAAATTTTGTATACGTTGGTTAGTTATATTTCTTAGTGTTTCGTTCTCGGATTTTGGTTTTTGGATGTGAAATTTTCAGATGTATTACTTTTTATTCTTTATGTTTTTTGTACTTTAAATTTTTGTTTTTTAATGTTATATTTTAACCAATAAATCGTTTGTAATAAAATTTAAAAATAACCAACAAACATATAAAAAATAAGTTTCACGTAACCCAAAAATACTTGGCCAATAATTATTGTTCGGCATAGCACCCAATATCGATACCCGGCGTCACTACTAGTGGGAGAATCAATGATATATAAAGTAAGTTGTGTTGTTGCAAACAGCTAATGACGATACATATCGCCAACATTAGTTCTCGTATCTTATGTATCCATATGGCGCTAGGAATTTGGTTAAATATTTCAACCTAATTTATCACCAAAAATCTTTACCCTACATCTGTAGTAATGTCTCTTTAGATACCAATCAGAACATCTCATATCTCCATATACAAGATATGTAAAAAATAATATTGACCATATCTATGATATTAAATGGACTACAAATGAAGGTAATTTCTTTGCTAAAGCTACCAACTTTCTGAAGAAAATATAGGCGGATGATAGTACACAATTTTTTCTATAAAAAACTATGATGAGTGTACTACATTTATGATATTCATCGTACATGCTCGATGTCACTCGCACAATGACATGAATATGTCTCTATATTGTTGGAATATTCTAAATCAGTTTCAAGTTTTTAAGTTTATGATCTCTGGTACAATACTGATATAGGCGGAAGGCCTCACAAAAGAAAAATCTATTTAAATGTTCTAGTTTTAGTTTTATTTTATTTTTTATATTTTAAATATTTATTTAAAATAGTAAATTAAATCTGATTACATTCAGATTTAATAGGACATTATTTTATTATGGTTACTTTTATTTCCATATTTTTTATTAGGGATTCGAGGGATTCTTATTTAAGGAGCCTCAAATCCTACTTTTGTTTTTTTAGACTTTGATGAATAAAAATTGAAAATTTTCTCTTAGTCTCTTATACTCTAACTTAGGGTTAAGGTTTATATATTCTTGTTTCGTCTTCTTCTCTTTGTGTTTGATGTCATCTATTCTATCTCGTAGCTTGGCGCTAACATATTGGTATCAGAGCGACAAAGCTCCTACGGCGTGGGTAACGAAGGTATTCCGCCAAAGAGATCCTTGCGGGGGAAGTCCACTCTTCAATTCGTCGAATCGGTCGACCGTGATGAATTCGATTAGTTCCGATCGCAGATTGATGAATGGATGAATTCGCTGCGACATCAAATGAAGAAAGCGATGGAAGATATTGAAAGGTTGACCACCACCGGATTTCAAACTCCAACCATAAATTCAAAGGCAGAAGTCTTTTTCACAGGATCCAACCACAACCACAGCTAGAATTTGGAAAAACCAAAGGGGAAGAAGATCCATCAATTAGTGGTTGGTGACATGGAGGGTTCGCTGATACTCGACCATCTACTCTTTGATGAGTATGAGGCTGTTTATCAGGGTGAAATTTCTGTCGGAATTTGGAGATCCAATTTATGATATATACGATGACGAAGATGACTTCAATCTTAAAGACGAATACAATTTGGACACACAAAAAAAAGAATATCTCCTTTTTCGATAAGTTTCCAACATGTGCGTCAGGTATTGTGGTTGTCGACCTGTTGGGTGGAAAAGCTCCACACCTTGGTACATACAGGAAGAGCATGCCCGGTTTACACATCCAAATGGGCCATACTGATGAGGCACCTGCCTTAAAGTTCTCTAGTGATGGAAGAATTCTACTGTCGAGAAACTTTGATGGCTCAGTAAAACATGTGGAAGAAACTATTGAATATAAGTTGCTTGAAATCGACAAACTGTTCAAGATGAAACATGAAGTTAAAGTTCACTATCTGATAAGCCCCAACCCAGAGATGTGGAACCTGGAAAAAACGCAGACCTGAAGTGCTTCACAAACTTAGCCCAAGTTTTTATTTTTGGCTTACCGTGCCTTGATCTGGTCTGCTTGAGCTGTTGCCACTAGGATGCAGCTCGACCTCGGAACTTAGTTGCAGCTAATTGTGCCCGCTTTGTATCTGGAACCTCCTTGAAATCAAGGACTTCTTCAACTGAGGCGATCCAATCTAAAAACTCCTTCGGTTCGAGACCCCCTTGGAACTCTGGAATCTCCAGTCTGAATCTAAATTCCGACCGGTTGTTGACGTTCAGATCAGATCTCTCGCTGGCGGCTGCTCAAAGACTTGGTCACGGCAGTCTTGTGGTGAATATTGATCCCTATTTTTTCTCGCCGAAGAGCAAACGGATTCTGCTCGCGGCCGATCTCTCTCTTAGATCCCGATGGCTGGTTGCTCGAACCTAGAGCTCGAAATCCGTTGGTTTGGTTGTTCAACAGCCTGTGTAGTGCTTCTTGTACGTCTCTCAACTGATTTCCCAACGAGTGCATATGTTCACCAACCTAGGATTGGAATTGACAGAATTCATCACGGTCGACCGATTCGGTGATCGGAATAGTGGACTTCCCCCGAAAATATCGCTTTGGCTGCATACCGTCGTTACCCACACTTTAGAAACTCTGAATCTGATACCAATATGGTATCATGTTCCGGATACCTCTTGATTTGAATAAAATTAAATTAAATTAAAAAGGATTTTGTTTGGACTTTCTGGGCTACATCAACAAAATATATTTCAAGTTTTTAAGTTTATGAACTCTGGTACAATACCATGCAAGAGGTTTACATAATATTCTTTTTGTATATTATTAATTTTATTAAACTACATCGATTGAAAAAATGGTACATGAACCTTGTTGAAAATAGACCGAAACAAATAGAAATAGATGTGTACACCGAAAAAATAGATATGTATGGATATAAATATTCCTAAAATATTGTCTTATTTGTACTTGGTACTTTATTTTTTCATTTGATCTTCTTAAACGATTATATTTTATTGGGATTTTATATAATCTTTAGTTTGTTATGAATCTATCACGTTTGTTTCCTTGTGTTTTTCTAATGTTATAGTTAAATATTTTAATCTTAAAAAGTGTAATTATTAGAAATATTAATAAACAACAAAGCATAGATTTGGAAATGGATAGACGGACGAATAAAATTTGCAAATGAGATATTATTACTCCTCGCTAATTTCCATCACTTTATGGTCTTTGTTAATTACCTATCGAATTTGAATATCTTTTCCTATTAAATGAAATACTGAATTCATATAACCAAAGTTGTTCTCACCCCAAAATATTTTGCAACTAGGATAAATTAGAATTAGGGTAACGTTCACGTGGATACTAACTTATTAATGGAAAACCATGAATCTTACGTTAACAAAATGATAATTGTTCGCATGAGCTATGCAACTCTCTATTTTTTTCTCTAAGAGAAAGAAAACAATTTTTAGAGGTAAAAAGACCGAGGAGGCATGTACAAATGATGTACACAACATCCATTTAAACACGATCGTAATGAGAAAAAAATGCATTTGAGATGTTTTGATTCATCTCAAATATCTACTATAGAGTTTCACAAACTACATGAAATGTAATTTATAGTATATAATAGTTGTTCTTTATGATTTTAGTAATTTTTAATTTATATGGATATGTAATATCTTGCAAATATTTTAAAAGTTTTAAAATTTATAGCTCATTGACGTGCTTAAATCTTGATTAAAAAATATGTGAACGAGAAATATAAAATGGAATGATAAACGGTTTCGGTTGATTTTTTTTTCAAATTTATTAAACTCAATTTTTGAAACTAATGTATTTTTTTTTATTTAATAAATTTTATATTAATCGGATAGTTTAATAGTGATATTATTTATATATTTTTGACGTTTTTCGTGTGTGTTTAATTTGTTTCCCTTACGTATCTCAAAGTGATTATTTTTTCACAAATATATTGATTTGTTTTTAGTAGTTTAAATGTTGTAATATGAAACAAAAATAAATTGAAAAACAAATATAAGTAAGGTAAAGCTATTTTCTGTTAAGTTTTTCTGAACTTATCTGCATTTCCAATGAAGCCAGTGCTTGCCATCACTTGAGTAAAATGTATCATAACCTTCAAGTAGAATGTGTTATTTTGACATAATAATCCAGCATTATTCAACATGTTATTATTGGATAGAAGAGATGCTAGATGAAAAGACAGTGGAAGACAGTGGAGATGAGGCAAGTGCTAAGCACATTAAAGAGAACTGGAGTGAATTGAAAAGACAATGTAATTTTAGGGGGTTATAAATTACAAATTAAGGACTGTAATATTTTTCCCTTTTTAAGTGTTACAGTCTCTACAAAACCTAGGATTAGGGTTTTTGTGTATTCACTAGAAACGGCAGTCACTGTGTTCTTCCTAATAAAATCGATCTGCAGCAGGTCCGGAGACGTAGGCATAATTTGTTGAACTCTGTTAACAATTGTGTCTTTAATTTCACTTTTGTTTTTGTGATTTCCTTTTTTTTTTTCTTTTGATCTGATTTGACATGAAATTAGCATATTTCCCTTAGAACTGGTATCAGAGCCAGACTGGTAGCGATCCAAAGAAAATCAGATTTGAGTGGGAGCAATGGCTACAGACGAAGGAAAGGTGAGACTCGAAAAATTCGATGGTGTAGATTTTGGGTTCTGGAAGATGCAGATTGAAGATTATCTGTACCAGAAAAAACTTTATCAACCCCTTTCAGAAAAGAAACCAGAAGGTATGAAAGATGAAGAATGGACCCTTCTTGATAGACAAGCTCTTGGAGTCATCCGATTGACGTTATCCCGCAACGTTGCTTTTAACATCATAAAGGAAACAACCACGGCGGGTCTTATGAAGGCTCTCTCCAGTATGTATGAGAAGCCATCAGCGTCTAACAAAGTTCACTTGATGAGGCGTTTATTCAATTTGCGAATGATGGAAGGTGCTTCGGTAGCTCAACACCTCAATGAACTTAATACAATCACCAGCCAGTTGAGTTCATTTGAAATTGATTTTGATGAAGAAATACGAGCATTGATACTGTTGTCTTCACTACCAGATAGTTGGAATGCTACTGTCACTGCGGTGAGTAGCTCGTCAGGAAGAAATAAGTTGAAATTTGATGATGTTCGTGACCTAGTTCTCAGTGAAGAGATTCGAAGGAGAGAATCAGGTGAGTCATCAATCTCCTCAGTCTTACATACAGAATCGAGAGGAAGAAATTCAACCATAGTATATGGACGCGGTAAATCGAACTACCGAGGCAAATCAAGAGACTGGAGGTCCAAGTCTAGGAATCCTAAAAATTCCCAGGGGTTGAGAAACATGGAGTGTTAGAATTGTGGGATGACCGGGCACTTTGAATTTCAGTGCAAGAGAGAACCAAAGGAACAAGAGAAGAAGACAGAGGCAAATATCACTTCAGAAGGAGACGATGCGTTAATATGCTCCTTAGAAAGCAGGGAAGAGTCTTGGGTATTAGACTCCGGAGCATCGTTTCACGCGACTTCGAAGAAAGAATTTTTCGAGAGGTATGTCCCTGGTAACCTTGGAAAAGTATATATTGGTGATGATCAACCTTGTGATATTATTGGTAAAGGTACTGTGAAGATTAAGTTGAATGGGTCTGTATGAGAAATGAAAGATGTCAGACATATACCCAGTCTGAGAAAGAACTTAATCTCAGTAGGGCAGTTGGCTAGCGAAGGCTATAGTACGATCTTCTATGGTGACAATTGGAAAATTTCAAAGAGAGCAATGACGATTGCTCGTGGAAAGAAGAGTGGTACTCTTTACAAGACAGCAGAGACGAGCTGTTCAATTGCAATAGCAGCAGGAAACGAAAATCCAAATGTTTGGCACCAAAGGCTTGGCCATATGAGTGTGAAGGGTATGAAAATTATGTACTCGAATGGGAAGCTTCCAGGTCTAAAGTCAGTCGATATAGACATGTGTGAAGATTGCATACTTGGAAAACAGAAAAGGGTCAGTTTTCAGACGAGTGGTAGAACCCCAAAGAAAGAAAGGCTGGAGCTTGTTCACTCTCACGTTTGGGGGCCAACAACTGTTTCATCTATAGGAGGGAAACACTATTTCGTGACCTTTATCGATGATCATTCTCAAAAGGTATGGGTTTATTTTCTGAAGCATAAATCTGAAGTGTTTGATGTTTTTAGGAGATGGAAATCTATGGTTGAGAATGAGACAGGTCTGAAGATTAAAAAGCTGAGAACTGATAATGGTGGTGAATATGAGGACACCAAATTCAAGAACTTTTGCTATGAGCATGGTATCAGGATGGAGAGAACTGTTCCAGGTACGCCTCTACACAATGGTATTGCCGAACGTATGAATAGAACGTTGACAGAAAGAGCCAGAAGCATTCGAATACAGTCTGGTTTACCGAAGCAGTTCTGGGCAGAAGCAATCAACATATCGGCTTACCTGGTTAACCGAGGCCCGTCGGTTCCCTTAGAACATAGAATACACGAGGAGGTATGGAGTGGTAAGGATATAAAATTATCACATCTAAGAGTTTTTGGTTGTACAGCATATGTTCATATAAGTGACCAAGGCAGGAACAAGCTTGATCCGAAATCGAAAAAATGTTTCTTGATCGGCTATGGCGAAGATGAGTTCGGTTATCGTGTTTGGGATGCGGAGAACAAGAAGATGATACGAAGCAGAGATGTGATCTTCAATGAAACATTGATGTACAAGGACAGACATAAAACTGAAGCAAATGACTCAAAGCCGTATGAATCAGTATTCGCAGATATCGAGGGAGTCCCAGATAATCAAGAAATAGAGTCGATCAGATTAACCCCTCAACAAGGAGAGTCTGTTGGACAGATCGATCAACAGCAATCCGATACCTTACAGCCGACCGAGGCAGATCCTGTTTTGCGAAGATCTTCTCGACCCCATGTACCCAACAGGAGATACTTGAACAATCTGTTACTTACCGATGGAGGAGAACCTGAATGCTACGATGAAGCTTGCCAGACCAGTAATGCTAGTAAGTGGGAGTTTGTTATGAAAAATGAGATAAAGTCTTTAATCTCAAATGATACATGGGATCTAACTGAGTTACCAATGGGTAAGAAGGCACTTCATAACAAATGGGTGTATCGGGTGAAAGATGAGCATGATGGCTCTAAGAGATACAAAGCACGACTAGTTGTCAAAGGGTTCCAGCAAAAGGAAGGAATTGATTACACCGATATTTTTTCTCCAGTTGTGAAGCTCAATACTATTAGATCATTGTTGAGTATTGTTGCCATTGAAGACCTTTATCTTGAACAGTTAAATGTGAAGACTGCATTTCTGTACGAGGATTTGGATGAGGAGATATACATGTATCAACCAGAAGGTTTCTTAAAAGAAGGGAAAGAAAACATGGTATGCAGACTTAAGAAAAGTTTGTACGGTTTAAAACAAGCTCCAAGACAGTGGTACAAGAAATTTGACGGTTTTATGCACAAACAGAGTTTTCAAAAGTGTAATGCGGACCACTGTTGCTATTTTAAAATATGTAAGTCCAGTTATATCATTTTGCTACTCTATGTTGATGATATGTTAGTAGCAGGTTCAGATATGGATGATATTAGAAGATTGAAGCTACAATTGTCAAAAGAATTTGATATGAAGGACTTGGGTCCGGCGAAGAAGATTCTTGGAATGCAAATCATAAGAGATAAGCATAGAAAAGTTTTGCAGTTATCTCAGTCAAAGTACATCGATCGCGTTTTGAAGAGATTTAATATGTGTGATGCAAAGCCAGTTAGTACACCATTGGCAGGTCACTTTCGTTTATCCAAGGATCAATCCCGTAAGACGGATGAAGAAAAAGACTCCATGGCTAAGGTTCCTTACGTCTCAGCTATTGGAAGTTTGATGTATGCAATGGTCTGTACGAGACCAGACATTAGTTATGCAGTGGGAGTTGTCAGTAAGTTTATGTCAAACCCAGGGAAAATTCATTGGGAAGCTGTCAAATGGATTTTGAGGTACCTACTAGGTACCATAGAAAAGTGTTTGTACTTTGGTAAGGGTGAGTTAAAGGTACAAGGCTACGTAGATGCAGATTTTGGAGGTGAAGTTGATCACCGGAAAAGCACTACCGGTTATATATTTACTGTTGGAACTACAGCTGTTAGTTGGATGTCAAAATTACAGAAAATTGTCACTTTATCAACTACAGAGGCTGAGTATGTAGCAGTGACCGAAGCCAGTAAAGAGATGATATGGCTTCAAGGTTTGTTAACCGAGTTGGGATTCAAACAGAAGAACAACGTTCTGCATAGTGATAGTCAAAGTGCAATTCAATTGGCGAAGAATTCAACATTTCATTCAAGAACCAAGCACATTAGTCTTCGTTATCATTTCATTAGATCTTTATTGGAAGATGAGGTGCTAATACTGGAAAAGATCCAAGGAAGCAAGAATCCAGCTGATATGTTGACAAAGACAGTAGCCATTGAAAAACTGAAGTTGTGTTCAGCTTCAGTTGGTCTACAAGAGTAATAAGACCAGAAAGATATGCTGCATAGATCAAGGTGTGAAGACAGGTTGAAACCAGTCTTCAAGTGGGAGATTGTTAAGTTTTTCTGAACTTATCTGCATTTCCAATGAAGCCAGTGTTTGCCATCACTTGAGTAAAATGTATCATAACCTTCAAGTAGAATGTGTTATTTTGACATAATAATCCAGCATTATTCAACATGTTATTATTGGATAGAAGAGATGCTAGATGAAAAGACAGTGGAAGACAGTGGAGATGAGGCAAGTGCTAAGCACATTAAAGAGAACTGGAGTGAATTGAAAAGACAGTGTAATTTTAGGGGGTTATAAATTACAAATTAAGGAGTGTAATATTTTTCCCTTTTTAAGTGTTACAGTCTCTACAAAACCTAGGGTTAGGGTTTTTGTGTATTCACTAGAAACGACAGTCACTGTGTTCTTTGATTTGCTGAACTCTGTTAACAATTGTGTCTTTGATTTCACTTTTGTTTTTGTGATTTCCTTCTTCTTTTTTCTTTTGATCTGATTTGACATGAAATTAGCATATTTCCCTTAGATTTTCTCCATAACTTATATTATTTCCTCCATGTTTAAAAAAACACCACCTTGTCATTTTTATCCAAACACCAATTTCTTCTCAAACCCTAACCGCCATAATCGAGCAACTCATGCCCATAGGTTCAAATTGACGTAAAATCTCTTTGATTTTGGTCTTTTTTTTATGGAAATGGATTCCATCAATTGATCATGAAATCGATTTCCATTAACTTTTTTTTCCTAGAAATCGATTTCATGAAACTTTCGCAAAAATTTGTTTGACTTTTTCTTTTCTATTATTTCCAGAAATCGATTCCAAACATCTTTCGAAGGCTCATGAAAACAATTTCCATGAATTTTTTCCAAGAAAAAATAACACATGATTTTGAATGGGCTTTTATTTCTTTTTTAAATGCATGTAATTCCGAGACAGCCACTCAGAATTAGTTGTTTTAAAGAAAATAACACATGATTCCGAGTTGCCATCTCGGAATCATTTGTTGTTTTTTTATAAAAACAATTAAATCTGAATGGGTATCTCGAAATTAAATCTGCAAAATTGGGATGTTCTTTTTTCTCAAACGAATTTTGAGGTTAGATGAATGTGTAAGTAAAATACAAGATTATATCACCTTGTTGGTTGTTTGGGTGATGTTCTTTGGTATTAAATGTTTGGTTTGGGTGTTTTCTTCTTCCATTAGGTTATGAGTAACTTTTTTTTTAAATGTGTTTCTTGGATTTTTAGGATTTAATTTTAAAAGTTAAAGGATATATGTTGGTGTAAATTGATTTAATGATGTCTTTGTTGCAATAAGAGTTACATAGTGCATAGCAGCATCAAAACAAAAATTTAAAAGTAAATAAAGGGAAAGAAGGTAAAAATACGAATTGTGTGTGTTTTTAAAAAAAAAATTGAGATGAGAAACCTTCACTTGGATTAATAAGAAACCTTCTCATCCTATCTTTTCCACGATCGATCGTGTTCTAGTCAATCCTGATTGGGATGACTTTTGCCCAATGTCCTTTGCTCACTTTAGATTTCTCCCATCTTCTAACCATACCACTGTCACGCTTAATTTTGTCCTTCCTCGTCAAAGGCGCAAGAAGCCTTTCAAATTCTTTAATATGTGGAAATCTCATCCTCACTTCCAAACCATTTTTTCAAATAGTTGGAACCTCCATATCTCCTCCTCTAGGATGCATCTTGTCACTGAAAAACTCAATCACCTTCAGCTTGAGCTTGCTTCTCTCAATCGTAAAGAGTTTAGTGACATTATCTCTAGGGTTTTGATTTCTCAAAATAATATATTTCTAGCCCGAGATAACCTTGCTCAATACCCTCTCAATCCTTTCGTTGTCTCCAATGACGTCGAGGCTGCCAAGAATTTTATCTCTCGACCCTTAGGCTGCCAAGAATTTCATTTTTCTTGGAGATAAAAACACAAAAAAATTCATAATAGTATTAAGACGCGTCTTTTCTGCAACAATTATTTTCGTTGGTAACGACCTCGGCATCGCTGCTTCTTCTCGTGTTAACGTTTCAAACGTTATAGTTAATTTGTTCGAGAACTCCCTTGGTACTTGGCATCGCGTTGATTATCTTGGTCTAGAGAAAGTTTCCTCTCTCCTTTCTATTAAATCAAAAGATCATGATAAAATCTCTATGATTCGCGACATCATTTGCAATAAGATCAAATCCGTCCTTTTCAGTATTGACATCAATAAATCGTCTGATCCTGATGGATTCAACTCCAGTTTCTTCAAGTCCACTTGGTACATAGTGGGCCAAGATATTTGTAAAGGTTTCATTGAATTATTTCACTTTGGCTCTCTCGATCCCTCGTGGAACTCCACCTCCATTTCCCTCATCCTTAAAAAGGATTCTCCTTCTACGGCTGTTGATTTTAGACTTATTCATCTTTGTAAAGTAGTTTACAAAATCATCTCTGAGATCTTAGCAAACAGAATTAAAAACTCGTTCCCCTATCTGATTGACAGTTCCGAATCGGTTTTCATCTCGGGTCGGAACATTTCTGTTAATATCCTTCTATCCCAAAAACTTTTTCGTGGTTATCACACAGCTAGTAGAGGTAAAAAGATTGCTCTCAAAATCGATCTTATGAAAGCCTTTGATAATGTCTGCTGGCATCTTATCCTTGACATTCTTGTTGCCATGAATTTCCACGAGAAGATGATCACTTGGATCATCAAATGTATTTCCTCCCCCTCTTAATCTGTCATTATCAATGGGGACCCTCATAAAATTTCAAAGGAAGAAAAATCCTTTGACAAGGTGATCCCCTCTCCCCTTTTCTTCTTGTGCTCGTCATGGAAGTCCTATCTAGCTGCCTAGAGGAGAAAAGTAATGAAAAAAACTTCTGATTTCATTGGAAGTGTTACAAACTAAAAATCATTAATCTCTGCTTTGTAGACGATCTTATAATTTTCTTTCTCGTTGATGTCAACTTTCTTCTCATCAAAAAAACTATTGATCATTTTATGCCCTCTCTGACCTTAGAGTTAATCCTTTTAAGAGTCAAATATTTCTTTCGGGTATCGATAATTCCCTCAGCTCCGATCTTCTGCCTATCATGGGCTTCTTGGAAGGTTCTCTCCCAACTAAATACATGGGAGTCCCCCTCCTAACTGGACGCATCTCTCAATATGATTGCGGCCCTCTTCTCCATAAAATCACCTTCAGGATTGACTATTGGATTTCTAAGCACCTCTCATTTGCTGGCAGACTTCAGCTCATCAAGTCTGTTTTATTTGTTGCTCAAGTTTATTGGTCCTTCATCTTTATTCTTCTTCCAGGATCATTAAAGAGCTGACTCAATATATTCGTTGATTTCTCTAGTCGGGTTCTGCAATAAAAATTCATGGGGCTAAAGTTTCTTGGTCTACTGTCACCTCTCCCATGTTCGAGGGCGGCCTTGGGATTTTAGACCTAAAAATATGGAATCAGGCGGCTTCCCTCAAACATCTTTGGTCTATTATTAGTAGTAACAATCACTTAATCTTGTGTGATTAGATAAAACTAGAAAAAATAAAAAATATTAATTTTTGGGGTCTTTCTATTGGTTCCTCTCCTTCTTGGATATGGAGGAAAATTCTTCGTCTTCGCCTGTTGGTTTGTAATCTTTACAGGATGGAAATTGGCAATGGCTCAAGCACTTCATTATGGTACAACTCATGGCTCCTCCACACCTACATTGATTCTCATTATATTCCTAACATCATTAAGGATTCAAGACTTGGGAAAAACCTCAAAGTCTCAGAAATCATCCTCAATGGCAATATGAATTGGCCTTTTAACATAAGATGGGTCAGGGCTCAAAGACCATCCAATCTCTAGAAGATCAACCATCTCACTCTCTCCATCCTTGCTCCGAACATCATCTCTAAAGACGTTCCTTATTGTATTGGGAAAACTGGCTGCAAACATTTTATTTATCAAGGACACGTACAATGCAATTCGTACGCCTTCCCCAGCCGTGGGGTGGGCTGGGTTAGTTTCAAACAAATTCAATATTCCCCGTCACTCTTTTATTTATTGGCTTGTTATCCTTGGAAAATTCTCCACTAGAGATAAGCTTCTCAGTTGGGGCTTCAACACCCCATCTGATTGCGTCTAATGCAACTATGCCCCTGAAACTATTCCTCATATCCTCTATGATTGTAGTTTTACCCAAAGTCTTTGGTATAATGCAAGTTCTAAACTTGGTTTCCCTATTCTTGCCTCTTGTTGGCAATCTTGGGTGAGTGAGGCGTCAAATTGGTTTCACTCTCAAAACCGTCATATTTGGCGCACTTGCTTTGACGCGATTATATATCATGTTTTAAGTAGAGGAACTCAAGAATTTTTTGTTCCCCCTCGGCCAATGCCTCTCTGGTTTCCTACTGGATCTTTTGTGATATTTGGTTCTGATTCCATGGCACCAATATTAGCTTGCCAATATAATTACTTCAAACTTACTTACTATCACTCTTCTTGCGAAGGTCCCCATTGTACCTGTATGGTGCCTCCTGTGGCGTCTTGATACAAAGGATCCTCATGTCTGGTGCCACCTATTGCCGCTCTACTTTCGCACTTTTTCTTAGTAGCCTACTACTTCAATTATGTTTGGTTTTGTAGCTTTGTTTATCGACACTCTTTGTCGATTGTATTTCCTCGGGGTATGCCCTAGGTATTTGTATGAACAATTTCACTTTATTTAATATTTTTTCATTAAAAAAAATAAAAAAATTTAGAGTTTATAGTATATCTATAATAAATTGATAATGTGATTTATTTAATTTTAACGAACACAATAATGTGATTTATTACTTATTTTTTTTTTATTATTATTTTGTCAGTAATTATGTTTTCTACATTTTACTAACAAATAACTAAAATTAGAGCCGAGATCTTAATTAAATTCTAAAATAAAAATTAGGTTTTTGAGAATTTATATTGTTTTATTGTAAATTAATATTGTGGTCTTGGTTAAAAAAATTAAATTTTTTATTAAAAATAATATTTTTACTTTACATTTTCAGGAAAACTTGTAGCCACTACTCAACGAATGCGCACAAGATCATCCCTCGATTTGAGGCAATAGCCTACAAACAAACACCAGAGCATTATTTCCAGAGAATTGTTTTATTTTATTTTATTTTGGTTTCATATGATGCTTTTATTTCAATTTTGATGGACGTGTTATTTTGATAGGATTCAATAATCATTATGGTATTTTTTTTTAATTATTTTTTCGACATTTCATTATCACTTTTTTATATTTTTTAATTTAATTTAAATTTAATACTATCGTCAGCATCACGCCGGATTTTTAAATAGTGAGATTTATATTATATAGGCATATTACATCGTGATATACATATACAATAACAATCGACTTCACATATCTACCATATTTTTGTGTTTATACTAAATTAAAATTTATTATGAATTAATTATTCTAATATATATTTTTTAAATTTAAATAAAATTAGTTTATTATATATTTTACTAAATTTTTATAAATAAACATAACTTAAAAATAAAAAAGGTGCATTATCTAACTAATTTTGATAATTATTTTATTACAAAGTTTAATAGTTATAAGATGGTCTAAATAAATTGGAGTTTGCCTGAATCTAAGTGAATCGACTATCCAAATCGGGCTCAGATAGGTTGAAATGGTATTTTTTTTTTGTATGAGTTAAATTTTATTAAAATCAAACTTTATAAAATAATGTATGAGTTGATATGAATCGGGTCGAGACAAACTATAGCACTACAAATTATAAAAATTATTTAAGATTTTATATTAATAGAAAATATTATTTAAGGCCATCGTTTAGTTGACATATGTTATATAAAACCATAATATAGTTTTAAAAAAATTATCCAACATTGTATGTTAATAGAAAATATTATTTGAAATTATGGCTTTTATATATATATATATATAATTTTAATGATTTAGTCGAAACATATTATTTAAAATTATAGTTTAGTTTACAAATATTATTTAAGTTTGTACGTTAGATTAAAATATTAGTTAAGTTTGTACGTTAAACTAAAGAATTATTTAAAATCATGGTTTAGTTGAAACATATTGTTTACGACTATGGTCTAGTTGAAAAAAATATTCAAGATCATTATTAGTTTATATAAATTATTTAAAATTATTTGTTAGTTAGCTGAAAATATTATTTAAGACCATAGTTTTGTTAAAACTAGTGTGCAAGTCCATTATTTTATTGAAAAATATTATTTAAGACGGTACATTAGTTGAAAATATTATTTAAGATTATGAATTTGTTGAAAAATATTAATAAAAACCATAGTTTTGTCAAAACAATATTATTTAAAGTTAGATGTTAGTTCGAAATATTATTTAAAACCATAGTCATGTTAAAAATATAATTTAAGATTGTTTGTTACTTTCATGGCAAAGCAATGTGTACGTTAGTTTGAAGCTCTAAGCCAAACCAATTGAATTACAAAATGTTTTGGTTGAGAGGCATGATTTGCTTATTATGCAACTTTCCATTATTAAAAGATGCTGGGAAAGAGTAAAATATGTTATTACACATGTGTATCAATTGAAAGCTTTAGGTAAGTTACACGAGATGGTTTTTTCAATCGACATTGCAAATCATATTGGTTGACTTTAAACTTTACAAGTCCCGCATAGTTGAAACATCCACATCCTTCTATTCAAGTCTAGAAACATCGGTGTTATCATGTATTTATGAACTCACATTTGTGGCCAAAGAATATGGTTGAATGTTTTTATGTATTTTCGGTGAGTCGATAAAAACTATCCAAAAACATTTTCTTGCAACTTACGTCACTTTGTTTTCTTGGGAGTTCAATATAATTCATCAATTTTGTTTGGAAGTAATTTAGCCGACAAATACTAACATGTACGAATAATGGATAACCATAAAAACCAAAAAAAAATCATTGACACATACAAAGATATTTATGGTTGTTTAACGTGGGGACTAAAAAACATACTATCAATTCTTGTATCTATTGAGACCATATCAGTATATTGAACTATTAAAAAATTGAAGCTCCAAGACTACCAAAAGTATTAAATATCTTTAGATTATCTTAACCATGGTAAAAAGATCAAATCTATTAAGATAATTACCTAAGTAATATTGTTCCGCGCCGCTGAAAATTTCAAATAATTAAACAAATGTACGATCGTTATTACATATTATTATTAATAATTTTGATGTTAAATTATTCAATATTTGTTTACTATTCTATATTTTCATCAAATTTAAATATAAAAACTCTACCGATAATATTATATGATATTTTTTACCATCTGAAATTAGCTACAGGCTAATGATAATTAGTAATGTAAAGAGTGGTGTGGATTGATACATAATGAGACAGCCTAAATAGTAAAATATTACATGGTAAAATTAGAAGTAGAGAATATATTTTTCCAAAATCACATGACCAAGGATCTGTATGAAAAATTGGACCTCTTTTATTATCAAATTAAATGATAAAAACATTAATGATATTTTTGTTATCGTAATTATGAATCATAATGAACAATATTAATTATATTATTAGGTGCTAATAAAGAAAATTAAATTTCACCCTCTTAAATTGTTTTAACTCTTTTTCTAAGATAAGTGATCTATGCAATGTTATAAATTGATCATAAATACATGAAAAATTAATTATCAAATTGACACTTTATGATTTTAAAATTTTAAAAAAAATATTGCTCTAGAGTAAAATTCAAAAGGGTCGAAAATATAATTATATAATTAACCGAATGTTGAGGTATTAAACATAAAAATCAATTAATATACGGTTTTTAGTTTTTAATATAGTAATTAAAAGAGTAGGAGTTATTACATTAAAGAGACTATAGTAGTCTACTATAAATTATACTCTCCATCATCACTTACAATTAACAACAATAAGAAAAAATAAACACAAAAGAATGAAATCTGGAATAGTTTATGTGTTGGTTTTTTTATGTGTTATCCAAACTCTTGCAGTCGTTGATGCCCAATGTAAGCAAATATAACGAATTGTTAACTTCTTTTTGTTTTATTCTTGGTATGACTTAAGCTAGTTAGTAACATCTTCATTATTGTTTTTATTTACATGCAGTAAGGTGTCCATATCAAATTGTATTTCCGGGATCATGCACAAGCAGCGGAAACTTGGATTGTGCTAATGATTTTAAGAATTCATTTGGTCAGGATAGAGATCCTCAGAAATGCATTTGTACACCACAGGGATCCGATAAACGCCTCTGTCAATGCGATCTGACTTGCAAATGAGAAATTATTGTAGTGAAGACTAAATACTAGTAATATTTTGTGTTTTTTTTATTTATTTATTCTACTGTTAACAAAAATATCAATAAATATTTATTATTATTCAGATTTTTAAATGTTTTAATTAGTTTTTCTTTTGTTTAAAATAGTTACTACAATCACCGGTGAGATTCAAACGTGTTAAAAATAATAAATTAACCAACTTATTGTAGACTAATTATAATAATATGTTTTCATATATATATATATATAGTTTTAATGTAATTAAGTGTAGGCTGATAAAGGTATGTCATATATCCAAGTTACACAGATTTTTGTTTTTGTTTTCTCTTGAAGATTTAAATAAGAATTCCCGTCTAATTTAATGAAAGAGCTAGAGACAGATACAGTATATGACCAAAATCAGAGAGCGATCCTTTTAGTGATCAACACCGGTTGAACGAAACCTATTATATCACCACATAGAAAATATTTAGTAATCAATTTATGCATATATTTGATATTTTTGTGAAAATATTTTGGTTGTTGCTTTGTAGGATAAAATCAGTGATAATTTATTTTAATTTTAGAACGAAGCACAAGTCGATTTGCAATTGAAATTTGCGACCAAAAATTTGTTCAGATTTCATAAACAACATGGTACTCAGACCTTTGTGGAAAACAATCATCACCTTGTGACCGAATGAGTCTCTCATGGGAGTGTTAATTAAGATACTTATCCTAGACTATTCGAGAAAGTCACATGGATTGAGTATGGTATGATGTGCAGACACAAAATCAAGCCATATCAATCAGAACGTGTAGTTTAGTGGATGGAAGACATCTAATGTATACCAAATAAGACGAGAAAATTCTTAGCTATTAAAGGCGGAATGAAATATGGAGGGAATGAAGTCGGTTTGGTGAAAATTATAGCATACTCTGCTACTGTAGTAAAATAGACGTAAGCCAATGTTACAGAGTTTTAGGATTCGTGCAAAGTATGAAAAATTTGTTGCACATAGTATTTGGTATGATGCTTAACCTTTTCCGAAATTAATAAACCATCATGCTCAAAGCGTGGCACACTATGTACTGAGATGTATTGCATGCGTAATCTGACAAGATAGTCGCAAAAATAAAGATTGATTTCCACATATCTCGTTTTGGAGCGAGCATCGACGTATTATTGGACACCATACGGTTATGTTTATCGCATATGTCTGACTAGGGGTGCATTATGTATATGTTGGTGATTAATATTTTTGAATGTTAGGTTATTGGATTATGATTTTCGGATGTAATGTTGTAAGTGGTTTATGTTTTATGCATTTTAGGCTAAGACTTTATGATGTCATATTTTACCAATAATTATTTGTAACAATTTCAGAAATAGCCAACAAATCGTTGACACTCAACATAGCACCTAATGTCGACACCAAGAATCGGTACTAAGTGTTAGTAAAAATAAAAGTTTTGTTTAATGTTGTCGTTATGTGCCGATATTTCGTGTACTAGAAAAGAGGCTAATGTCAAACATTAGTTCGAAAATTCATGAAATATTAAGTAAGTTGTTATGCTGTAAACACAAAATATCAGCATATCTCGTCGATATTAGTTTTCACGTTAAATTATTGTTCAAAATTTCAACTTGATCTATCAGCAAAATTGTTTATGTTAACATGTACTCATTTTTTTATATACCATTAAAACAATCTTGCAGTTGTTGTCATAAAATCAGCATTTCTCAACGAAAATTTCATAGTTCATTGATTGTGTAATTTTACCAAAGTTTTATTCAACTCAAACTGCTTGAATTAATTTAAACTCGTTGTCATAAACTCGTTTTTTTTCTTGGAAGTTCAATATAATTAATCAATTTTGTTTGGAACGAATGTTTGAATTTAGCCGACAAATACTAACATGTACGAATAATGGATAACCATAAAAACAAAAAAAAATCATTAACACATACAAAGATATTTATAGTTGTTTATCGTGGGGACTAAAAAACATACTATCAATTCTTGTATCTATTAAGACCATATGAGCATATTGAACTATAGAAAAATTGAAGCTCCAAGACTACCAAAAGTATTAAATATCTTTAGATTATCTTAACCATGGTAAAAAGATCAAATCTATTAAAATAATTATCTAAGTAATATTGTTCCGCTCCGTTGAAAATTTCAAATAATTAAAAAAATGTACGATCGTTATTACATATTATTATTAATATTTTTGATGTTAAATTATTCAATATTTGTTTACTATTCTATATTTTCATTAAATTTAAATATAAAAACTTTACCGATAATATTATATGATATTTTTTACCATCTCAAATTAGCTACAAACTAATGATAATTAGTAATATAAAGAGGGGTGTGGATTGACACATAACGAGACATCCTAAATAGTAAAATATTACATGGTAAAATTAGAAGTATATAATATATTTTGCCAAAATCACATGGTGAAGGATATGTATTAAAAATTGTACCTTTTTATTATCAAATTAAATGATAAAACATTAATGATATTTTTGTTATTGTAATTATGAATTATAATGAACAATAATAATTATATTGTTAGGTGCTAATAAAGAAAATTAAATTTCACCCTCTTAAATTGTTTTAACTCTTTTTCTAAGATAAGTCATCTATGCAATGTTCTAAATTGTTCATAAATACATGACAAATTAATTATTAAATTGACACTTTATGATTTTAAAAAAAAATTAAAAATATTACTCTAGAGTAAAATTCAAAAGGGTCGAAAATATAATTATATAATTAATCGAATGTTTTTTAGTTTTTAATGTAATAATTAAAAGAGTAGGGGTTATTACATTAAAGAGACTATAGTAGTCTACTATAAATTATACTCTCCATCATCACTTAAAATTAACAACAATAAGAAAAAATAAACACAAAAGAATGAAATCTGGAATAGTTTATGTGTTGGTTTTTTTGTGTTGTCCAAACTCTTGCAGTCGCTGATGCCCAATGTAAGCAAATATAACGAATTGTTAACTTTTTTTTGTTTTATTCTTGGTATGACGTAAGCTAGTTAGTAACATATTCATTATTGCTTTTATTTACATGCAGTAAGGTGTCCATATCAAATTGTATTTCCGGGATCATGCACAAGCAGCGGAAAGTTGGATTGTGCTAATGATTTTAAGAATTCATTTGGTCAGGATAGAGATCCTCAGAAATGCATTTGTACACCACAGGGATCCGATAAACGCCTCTGTCAATGCGATCTGACTTGCAAATGAGAAATTATTGTAGTGAAGACTAAATACTAGTAATATTTTGTGTTTTTTTATTTATTTATTCTACTGTTAACAAAAATATCAATAAATATTTATTATTATTCAGATTTTTAAATGTTTTAATTAGTTTTTCTTTTGTTTAAAATAGTTACTACAATCACCGGTGAGATTCAAACGTGTTAAAAATAATAAATTAACCAACTTATTGTAGACTAATTATAATAATATGTTTTCATATATATATATATATATATATATATATATATATATATATATATATAGTTTTAATGTAATTAAGTGTAGGCTGATAAAGGTATGTCATATATCCAAGTTACACAGATTTTTGTTTTTGTTTTCTCTTGAAGATTTAAATAAGAATTCCCGTCTAATTTAATGAAAGAGCTAGAGACAGATACAGTATATGACCAAAATCAGAGAGCGATCCTTTTAGTGATCAACACCGGTTGAACGAAACCTATTATATTACCACATAGAAAATATTTAGTAATCCATTTATGCATATATTTGATATTTTTGTGAAAATGTTTTGGTTGTTGGTTTGTAGGATAAAATCAGTGATAATTTATTTTAATTTTAGAACGAAGCACAAGTCGATTTGCAATTGAAATTTGCGACCAAAAATTTGTTCAGATGTCGTAAACAACATGGTACTCAGACCTTTGTGGAAAACAATCATCACCTTGTGACCGAATGAGTCTCTCATGGGAGTGTTAATTAAGATACTTATCCTAGACTATTCGAGAAAGTCACATGGATTGAGTATGGTATGATGTGCAGACACAAAATCAAGCCATATCAATCAGAACGTGTAGTTTAGTAGATGGAAGACATCTAATGTAGACCAAATAAGACGATAAAATTCTTAGCTATTAAAGGCGGAATGAAATATGGAGGGAATGAAGTAGGTTTGGTGAAAATTATAGCATACTCTGCTACTGTAGTAAAATAGACGTAAGCCAATGTTACAGAGTTTTAGGATTCGTGCAAAGTATGAAAAATTTGTTGGACATAGTATTTGGTATGATGCTTAACCTTTTCCGAAATTAATAAACCATCATACTCAAAGCGTGGCACACTATGTACTGAGATGTATTGCATGCGTAATCTGACAAGATAGTCGCAAAAATAAAGATTGATTTCCACATATCTCGTTTTGGAGCGAGCATCGACGTATTATTGGACACCATACGGTTATGTTTATCGCATATGTCTGACTAGGGGTGCATTATGTATATGTTGGTGATTAATATTTTTGAATGTTAGGTTATTGGATTATGATTTTCGGATGTAATGTTGTAAGTGGTTTATGTTTTATGCATTTTAGGCTAAGACTTTATGATGTCATATTTTACCAATAATTATTTGTAACAATTTCAGAAATAGCCAACAAATCGTTGACACTCAACATAGCACCTAATGTCGACACCAAGAATCGGTATTAAGTGTTAGTAAAAATAAAAGTTTTGTTTAATGTTGTCGTTATGTGCCGATATTTCGTGTACTAGAAAAGAGGCTAATGTCAAACATTAGTTCGAAAATTCATGAAATATTAAGTAAGTTGTGATGCTGTAAGCACAAAATATCAGCATATCTCGTCGATATTAGTTTTCACGTTAAATTATTGTTCAAAATTTCAACTTGATCTATCACCAAAATTGTTTATGTTAACATGTACTCATTTTTTTATATACCATTAAAACAATCTTGCAGTTGTTGTCATAAAATCAACATTTCACAACGAAAATTTCATAGTTCATTGATTGTGTAATTTTACCAAAGTTTTATTCAACTCAAACTGCTTGAATTAATTTAAACTCGTTGTCATAAACTCGTTTTTTTTCTTGGAAGTTCAATATAATTCATCAATTTTGTTTGGAACGACTGTTTGAATTTAGCCGACAAATACTAACATGTACGAATAATGGATAACCATAAAAACCAAATAAAAATCATTAACACATACAAAGATATTTATAGTTGTTTATCGTGGGGACTAAAAAACATACTATCAATTCTTGTATCTATTAAGACCATATCAGCATATTGAACTATAGAAAAATTGAAGCTCCAAGACTACCAAAAGTATTAAATATCTTTAGATTATCTTAACCATGGTAAAAAGATCAAATCTATTAAAATAATTATCTAAGTAATATTGTTTCGCTCCGTTGAAAATTTCAAATAATTAAAAAAATGTACGATCGTTATTACATATTATTATTAATAATTTTGATGTTAAATTATTCAATATTTGTTTACTATTCTATATTTTCATTAAATTTAAATATAAAAACTCTACCGATAATATTATATGATATTTTTTACCATCTGAAATTAGCTACAAACTAATGATAATTAGTAATATAAATGGGTGTGGATTGACACATAACGAGACATCCTAAATAGTAAAATATTACATGGTAAAATTAGAAGTATATAATATATTTTGCCAAAATCACATGGTGAAGGATATGTATTAAAAATTGTACCTTTTTATTATCAAATTAAATGATAAAACATTAATGATATTTTTGTTATTGTAATTATGAATTATAATGAACAATATTAATTATATTGTTAGGTGCTAATAAAGAAAATTAAATTTCACCCTCTTAAATTGTTTTAACTCTTTTTCTAAGATAAGTGATCTATGCAGTGTCCGTATCAAATTGTATTTCATGGATCATGCACAAGCAGCGGAAATTTGGATTGTGCTATTGATTTCAATAAATCATTTGGTCAGGCTAGAGATCCTCACGAATGCATTTGTACACCACAGGGATCCGATAAACGCCTATGTCAATGCGATCTCACTTGCAAATGAGAAATTATTGTAGTGAAGACTAAAATACTAGTAATATTTTGTGTTTTTATTTATTTATTTATTCTACTCTTAACAAAAATATTAATAAATATTTATTATTATTCAGATTGTTAAATGGTTTAATTAGTTTTTCTTTTGTTTAAAATAGTTACTACAATCACCGGTGAGATTCAAAAGTGTTAAAAATAATAAATTAACCAACTTATCGTAGACTGATTATAATAATGCATTTATATATATATATATATAGTTTTAATGTAATTAAGTGTAGGTTGATAAAGTTATGCCATACATCCAAGTTACACGGATTTTTGTTTTTGTCTTCTCTTAAAGATTTAAATAAGAATGCCAGTCCAATTTCACTAAAGAGCTAGAGACAGATACAGTATATGACCACAATCAGAGAGAGATCGTTTTAGTGATCAACATCGGTTGAACGAAACCGATTATATCACCAAATAGCAAATATTTAGTAATCCATTTATACATATATTTGATGTTTTTGTAAAAATGTTTTGGTTGTTGGTTTGTAGGATAAAATGAGTGATAATTTATTTTATTTTAGAATGAAGCACAAGTCGCTTTGCATTTGAAACTTGCGACCAAACATTTGTTCAGAAATCGTGAACAACACGGTAGTCAGACCTTTGTGGAAAACAATCATCACCTTGTGACCGAATGAGCCTCTCCATGGAGTGTTAATTAAGATACTGATCCTAGAATATTCGAGAAAGTCACATGGATTGAGTATGGTGTGATGTGCAGACACAAAACCGAGCCATATCAATCAGAACGTGTAGTTTAGTAGATGCAAGACATCTAATGTATACCAAATAAGACGAAAAAGTTCTTAGCTATTAAAAAAGGAATGAAATATGGAGTGAATGAAGTCGGTTTGGTGAAAATCTTAGCATACTCTGCTACTATAGTAAAATAGATGTACGCCAATGTTACAGAGTTTTAGGATTCGTGCAAAGTATGAAAATTTTGTTGGACATAGTATTTGGTATGATGCTTAACCTTTTCCGAAATTAATAAATTATCATGCTCAAAGCATGGCACACTATGTATTGAGATGTATTGTATGCGTAATCTGACAAGATAGTAGCAAAAAGAAAGATTAATTTCCACGTATATTGTTTTGGAGCGAGCATTGGCGTATTATTGGATATCATACGGTTATGTTTATCGCATATGTCTGACTAGAGGTACACTATGTATATGTTGGCGATTAATATTTTTGAATGTTAGGTTCTTGGATTATGATTTTCGGATGTAATGTTGTAAGTGGTTTATGTTTTATGCATTTTAGGCTAAGACTTGATGATGTCATATTTTACCAATAATTATTTGTAACAATTTCAAAAATAGCCAGCAAATCGTTGACAAATAATTTTTCTAAACTATACACTCAGCATAGCACCTAATGTCGACACCACGAATCGATATTAAGTGTTAGTAAAAATGAAAGTTTTGTTTAATGTTTTCGTTATGTGCCGACATTTGGTTTACTACGAAAGAGACTAATGTCAAACATTAGTTCGAAAATCCATGAAATATTAAGTAAGTTGTGATGCCGCAAACACAAAATATCGGCATATCTCGTCGATATTAGTTTTCACGTTAAATTATTGTTCAAAATTTCAACTTGATTTATCACCAAAATTGTTTATGTTAACATGTACTCATTTTTTTATATACCATTAAAACAATCTTGCAGTTGTTGTCATAAAATCAGCATTGCACAAAGAAAATTTCATAGTTCATTGATTGTGTAATTTTACCAAAGTTTTATTCAACTAAAACTGCTTGAATTAATTCAAAGGTATGATAACGAAATTCATATCCCAACAGTTCCTATGGAGTCCATTTATGAGCCAGTGCCTTTTGCTCGTTGGGGACTGGATTTAATTGGGCCTCTACCAATGGCATCCGGAGGGTGCAGGACTATTATTATAGCCATTGATTATTTCTTGAAATGGATAGAATCAGCTTCCCTGGCAGGAACTACGTTAGAAAGCAGTTATATAATTTATCTTGTCTAACATTTATTACAGATTTGGGGTTCCACAAAAGATAACCACAAATAAGAGGCCACAATTTGATAACAAGGATATGGAGAGTTTATGTGCTTCCAGGGGATTTAACATTGCTTCTCTTCTCCTTTCCACCCACAAGCAAATGGCCAAGTTGACGTTGCAAACAGGACCATTCTGTCCGGATTAAAAAAGAATTTAAAAAGGACTGCAGGGAAGTGGCCAAGCTATTTGTAAGAGGTATTATGGGCATACCGGACTACTCCTAGGGCTGCTACTCAAGAATCTCCTTTTACCTTGGTGTATGGGATGGATGAAATTACTCATATAGAAGCAACCCTACCATCATACAGGGTCTACAACTATTCAGAACAAGCCAATGAGTTGGCAATTAGGAGTAAGTTGGACTTAATTGAAGAAAAAAAGGTTAAAGCTCATCTTAGAACAACCCACTATCAAGGATTGATGAGGAGAAAATTTGCTTCCAAGATCAAGAGAATAGATTTTCAACCAGGAGATAAAGTTTTAAGAAAAATTTTCTTGCATACTAAGGAAAAGTTGTTTGGAAAACTGGCTCCGAACTGGGAAGGCCCTTATGAGGTCTTCGAAAAACTTAAGCCTGGGACATATAGGCTTCAAGACAAAGATGGAAGAGTTTTGAAGCACCCATTGAATATTGAACACCTCAGGTTATATCTAGAATGAAAATTGTGTAATTATTTACTTGTTTAAAGTCAATGTAAATATTAGGGGGCATACTCTTTCCTACCCTGGTGGCGCCGGGAGGTTTTAATGAGGTGTCTGGTTTTTTCAATAAAATATGATACCTTCTTACAACATTTGGTGTGGTTTGATTACAATTATTTTCAAGTATTGAATTTAATATGAAGGATCTTTGACAGATCGGATTAATCTGGTTGAACAAGGACCATTAAAGACATGTCATCGGAGATATTAAACACTCTTACTTTAAATATTTTTAAAGAAAATTAGAGCTCTTTAAACATTAGCCATTGAAAATGAAAGCAAGCATGGAACAAAGCAGAATTTGATAAATAAGCCTGTCCGAGTATGAATCAGATGATGTTACTAAAATACAAAAATACCTTGGCCATCCAACAACTTTGAGTGTTGTGAGAGACTTATCCGGACTCAAACCGGATACAGTTACAAAATTTTCTTGGCCATCCAAGGACTTTTAATAAGTTCATAAAATTAATAAAACACATAAGATAGTTAAAGAACCTCAGGTCTTATTCCCTTCGGATGTTCCCGCATCACCTTCTTTTCTGGGGTTTCTGAGTTCAGCACTTGAACTCTCACAGGTTCCATCCTCTTCGTTGGTGGTATAATCGATTCCACTAGAGTAGTTCTTTTTGTCACCATCTGCCATGGTATGAAACGGGATGTCTTTATATTCCACATATTGCCACAAGGGACCAAGCGTCCTCTTCGGAAACTTTTCATGGAAAAGCAGTATCATGTCAGATTTCACTTCGGCATATCTTGTTTCCAAGGAATCTATCACCTCGTTGGTGTTTCTATCGATGTTGGCCTGAATTTTCTGTTCCTTCTCTTTCTCCAAGTATTCCTTCTCATTGGTTGCCTTAGACACAGTCTCTTCAAGGGAATTTTTTTTGCCGGACAAGTCTGACTGACACCATCTTTGGTCCTTATGTCTTCCTTCAAGGTTGAGAGATCTTTCTCCAAACCAGAGCACTTAGCTTGTAGCTCAGTGTTAGCATTCTCTGAAGTGGCCAGCTTGGTTGACAGATATTTCTTATCGTTCTTCAACACTTTAAGTTCTTTTTTCAAACTCTTCAATGCTTTGATTGGCATTAAGGAGGTTGATTGACAGAGAATCCTTGTCTATATTAAGGGTTTGGATAAGGGTAGACTGATTTTTCACCTGCCTCTCCAGAACAAGCATTGGTTGGATATGACCTAGAAGAGAATGGGCCACTGTATCTTGGTCTTCGGAAATCAAAAAACACTTACCATTGTAGGTCACCATGTTGGAAGAGCCTGAAGGACGGAAAGGACCAGCAAAGTCATCTTTCTCTGAGTCAGTGAAGTAAAGACCGATGTCTAAAAAAAGGCTTTGATGTCAAGCCCTCCTCCGGTACCCTCTCCGACTCGCAAATCTATTGGAATTTTCTCTTCCAAGGTGGGGTCGGAGGGAGCTGGTGGAGGAAGAAACTCTGAAGGGCGAAGAGTTATTTCTCCCCTTAAGGTGACCTTTTTCTTCTTGGCAGCCCTTTCATCACTACTTGCCCCCTTTTACGATCTTTCTTGAGAGCTTTCGGTGGATTTTATGGTTCTCCTACCTTCTTAACGGTTCATCTTCAACCACTCTGAGTAAGGAGGCATCGATACCTTCTTGGTTTTCCCCTTCTTGATTCCCCGGACCGATCTGCTTTGTGGCAGCCCGAACTGTTTTGGTTACAGTTCTCTTCTTCTTACCCTTCATTTTGCTGAGGAGCCTTGGATCTGAAAGGCAAGACCAGTTTACCATATTTTTCCTCTGTCCGTTTGAGGATCATAGCTGGGGGAGGGTTTGTGGCCAATTATTCCCATGTGAGATCTCTCCGGCATGTGGTATTCCACAGATGAGATCTCACCATATTGACAGAGGTGAAGCAGTTCTGGAAAGCATTCCCCCAACGTTCTGCAGCCTATGCATTCAGCGCAGCTTGGCTGTATGAATATAAACATAATTTATGTTCTACATGGCCAACAAATACTTAACATTGACTTTCTGAAAGCAAGGCCCTACTTTTCCCTTGAAGCATTCCGGGAGATCCGGATGAGCCACACCAACCTTCATTTTGCATTTTCCTTTCCTATCAGAGGCAGCATCCCCAGTTTTCCCCGAGGCTTCAGTTTTGAAGGGGGCCTCTTCAATGATGTCCTCCATCACTTCTTCCATCACTGTGGAAGGTTTATCAGTTGTTGTGGATGGGAGGGTGTTAGATTTAGGTTCTGCGGTCTGTCCGGCTGATTGAGCGCCAGTTTTTTCCAAAGGCCTGGTGTCCGGTTGAGGCTCGGTTCCGGAGGACTTCGCTTGAGAAGCTACTTTGGGTGCCTCCGATCTGGAGGGCTTGTCTCGTGGGTCTCTTATGGAAACCTCCGATTCGGAGGGTTTATCCTTGTATGTCACTTTAGAGACCTCAGGTTTGGAGGGTTTTGGTTATTAGGCAATCGCTTGGGCAATCACCAAACGAGTTGTCCGGCGTGGATTGGATTTTTCTGGAGAAGTTTCAATATCTGATCTCATGGCTATGAAAGCGGAAAGTTTTCTAACGCTCGATACTGCATTTTCTTTGGTAGTAGAGGGTTGGGACTCCTGAACAGAGGAGCCTGATGGGATTGGTGAAAGGTTTGGCTTGAACAGGCGTTTGGGTTTTGGATTTCTGGTAGAAGATGATCCTTGATCAGCTTCTTAGGATGGTTTATCAGACTTGTTGCTTTGGGACACCGGCAGACCAACAACAATACGCCTCTCTCGTTCGACTTCCCTTGTTTTTTCTAACTCAGACAGATTCAACCAGCCGCCTTTTACAAGAGCGTTTCTAGTCGTGAATATAAAACTATCCACGAACAAATTTGAAAGAGAGAGAGGAAAGCTCTGAAGATGATTTTTGAGTGATGAAGGTATTGAAACAGTAAAACATGATTTATATATTGATAGAAAAAGGTAACTGTTACCTAGGAGAAAATGAAGAGGTTTTTGCAATGATTAAAGACGGCGCTGACGTAGGAAAACTTAAATGCATAGGCTACTTGTTAGGGTTAGTGGGAGCGCTAATCTAGGTAAAAAACGGCTGGTATTTCGAATCAGATTGTGACACGTGTCCCACGAACCAAAGCAAGACTCTTAGAATTATGAGAAAAAATCAGTTCGGACAAACCTCAACTTGAATACACAAGCGGGTCGGGAAATGTTGTCACTAACTAAGTGAATTTTTTAGTCTTGCCAAAGATTTTTGACAAGGCCTAAAAAAGGGGCTACTGATGAGTCTGGATAACTTAACTACTGTTTACTGAGATTTTTGGACAAGGGCAATTCGGACAAAAACTTTCCACTGAACTATACGGACACGACAAGAGTAAAAAATGACTAAACACCCTTTGACTAAGCTATATGCTAATCAGCTTAATAAGTAAATGGGTCATTAAACTTGACACGGCTCCATAATTCAACTCGAAAGCCCATTGGTCCATAATTAAGGGTATAAATACCCCAACTACTTTCATTAATGAGGGTAATGAACATTTAATACAACCAGGCAGCTCACATCTCTCACTACTAAACACCCAAACATTTAATACTCTCTAAACTTTCCAAAATATTTGACAAAATTACCCTCGGCTTAAAATAAACTTCACCATTATCAACATACAAAGTTATTGGCTTTGCTTTCATATAGTCACCTCGCTCAACATGTTTCTCAACCATAATGTTTAACACGACGTTGTAGTTGTTCCCATAAAGTCAGCCTAACATAAAGAAAATGTCATAGTTTGTTGCTTCTGAAATTTCCACGTGATCAAAGTATCGTTTAGATAGAATTCCATTTCTCCGGGGTTTTGTCTAACTTCGATGTATTTGGCTAAATACCTACTCGTTCTTCATATCTTTTCCCTTTATCATACTTCAGTATGTCTTTTATGTTTTATTTCACTTTGCGAATAATTTTTTTGTCCGTTTGATGATGTGTCGTAGTAGCCTTCTCCACATACATACCGATAGGTCCAACAATATAAATAAATTTGGATGAGTATGGATTCAATACCTTAGACATCCGATCATGCACATATACTTAGTGGGATCTACCAACCTTATTTTAATGTTTATTCTCAATCTCTAGTTTTACTTTTATAATATACTTGGTTGGGTTACAATTAACAATCTTAAATGTCACCAATACTTTATTTGCATAGGTTGTTTATTTGAGTGTGATGCAATTTTACTTCTGCTCCACCTTAATACTTAGGTAGTATGAGAGTAACACGAGATAACTCATCTTAAATTCTTCCATCATTTGGTTCTTAAATAATTTAATTCTTTCTATACTTGTATCGAAGATGATCAAGTCATCAACATACACAATAATAGTGAATATTTATGTACCATTAGTTCTTGTATGAATATTTATCTCTTGGGAGGACTTTCCAAAACTGAGAATCTTAAAAAAAATTATCCAGGCGAATGTCCACGCATTTGGAATCTGTCATAAACCATAAAGATGATATACTAACTTGTACACATTATGTTGTTCTATTTTTATACAAAACCTTTTGGTTGGGAAACATATAATTCATCTTTAAGGTCACTTTTTAAAAGTGTTGATTTTAGGTCCAATTGATGAATATCGCATCCATATTGGGTTGAAAGAGACAAAATCAATCTCAAAATATTGAGTCTAGCCACCAATGCGAAAACTCAATTAAATTAAATTTCTTATTTATATATGCATGTATCCCTTTCTCACGATCCTTGCTTTATGTTTGGTAATATTCCCTTCACTTTTCCTTTTAGTTCAAACATCCACCTGTAATCTATGGGCCTTCGACAAAGAGATAAGTCAGTCATAAGTTTAGTTGTTGTGCTTTTCTTGATGGTCTCAAGTTCATTTTCAATAGCTTATGCCATGCTTTCTCAGTTATCAGGTCGGAAGGTAACTTTTATTCGGGTGCATCTCCGTAAAGTTCACTAAAAGAATTTAAAAAAATTGACAACAATTTGTTGTGGGCCCTATTTTTCTTCCACTTAATATCCATATTTTTAAACAATTTTATGTCATATGGTGTCATCGGTGATATTATGTTTAGGCATGTTGTGTAGGTGTATTAGCACATTCCAGATCTTCATAGTCTTATTTATTTTCTGAATCTGCAAATTTTGGAATAATGTCTTTGTTCTCCTAGTTGTTAAACCAATTCTACTTCTTGTATCCTTCAAGTACAACATTTTTTCTCACTTCATTTTTCTCACATCTAGGATCATATAATATGTTCTCCTTGGTCTCATCCTCTACGTCAAAGTACACCATTTTTGGACTTATATCATTAAGATTATGCATATGTGGTCATAGTCTTTACATATGTTGTACAACCAAAACCTCTTAAGTGTTCAAAATGTGGTTTTTTGCTCAACCATATTTAGTATGAGTATGATCTTGTAATACCTTTATTGGCAAAAAAATTAAAAGATACACTGCATGTCGCACAACATCACCCCATAAAAGTGATAGGACTAACATTATTTTAAGAAGACTCATTGGAGTATTAATTGTAGTGTGGTTTCTGCGCTCCAGCACACCATTCTGTTATGAGATGTACAGTCCAGTAAGATAATGCTCAAGACCTTCTTCTTCAGAAAAAAATTGAAAAGTTCTAGACAAGAACTCATCACCTCGAATAATCCAAGGTCTTTTTCTTTTAATCATACTCATTTTCAACATGTCTTTTGAATTGTTTAAACACCTGAAAACTGCATCTATGTTTGCGTTAATAATGTACATCCACATCAAACGGATATATTTTTCAACAAGTAAAAGAAAGTATATTCAGCCAACAATTGATGTTGGACTAATCATATATATATATATATATATATGAATTAATTACAATTGTCTCTAGGCACAAAGATTTGCTGGATTTAAAACTGGTAATCTTGCTTCTATTTTTCCATTATCTTGAGTGTGTGAAATTTTAAATTTCTAAGTCTTGCATGTTATAACCAAGTCGGGTCTATTAGTTTTATCAATAAAGACATGGGTTGCGTAGTCATCAAAAAGTATAGAAAATATTGTGATCTTTCAATATTCTATAATATATATCCATATCGTATTGAATATTCCGAGAAATGAACTCATTAAGTCCATTTTTTTAACATTCTGTTATTTAATTGAGAAATGAACGGACTAACCATGACCATCACAAAAGTAGACTTTATGTAGTATGTTGTATTTTTATACATGGTTTCTATATATTTATATTTGTATATTTATTCGTTATACCAATATATATACTGTCATTTATTGTATTACAAGTGTCAATGTACAACCTTATAACAGTTTTTGAAATATTAGATCATTCAAAGAAATTTCATGGTTTGACTATGATATCATGAACATAGATAAAATCAAGTTGTATCAACTCCTCTTTATACGGCGAGAAAACCCTTATCTAGTAGATGCATAACGATCAACAATATTTTAGAGGGGACGAGTACAACTCGGTTTGCTGGGACGAGGTGTATAACTTTTTACCATAGTAAAAGATACGTATGGTAAGGTACAAAGTCCTGGGATTCATGTAAGTATTAGTGTTTGATTTACGGATAAGTCCATGAAGTCTTGTAAATAATTTCTAATTGAAATATTTTTGGGGTTCTCCGAAAATTCCAATTGGATAAAATCGGAGAATTGTTATCGAACATAGATAATGAATATGTTATGATCGTTTTTCAACAAAACCCAACATAAATGTATTTAGAACAATGCATGTGGTTTGACAGTTAGGGTAGGTGAGGTAGTTAGGTCACATAATGAGAATTATAACCGACTCAAATTTGAAATTCAAATAAACGTTCAAATTTCCAAATTTGAAATTCTGATGACTTCCACCCCTTGAATCCCGGAACGGGCTCCTCCCCTTGATCCCGCAAGGGGATACGTCCCTTGAACTATGTTAATCATGATATAATCTAACAAACGTGCACTCCTCATTCTCGACTTGTTCGATAATGTATCATGATTAAATTGGTCGACTAGTCGATCCAATTACAGTAAAATATATAACAATATCCCTCATTTTTAGTGTAATTCATGATCAACTAAACACAATCACAACAATTAACAAATTTATGAATAAATTAAATATCGTAACAATTGAATTTTACATTAGTACATTACGCATTCCAAATATCTGAATATTAATATATCATTAATGATTGAACCTTTACTATTCATAATGAATGCATGAAGATAATATAGACATAAATTTACATTATCATTTGTTCTTACTTGACACTATATTTTACTAGCCTTGTGTTCTTATCCTTCTTAAGCATATCAAAGCCAAATCCTAGTTTCTTGAAGTGGCTAAAATTCATGCTCAAATAGGTAGTCCTTTTAAGAAGATAATCTTCAACCTTCACAACTTGTAAGTCTGAACACATACCTTGGAATGATACCACAAATGTGTTTCAATCTCTAGATTTTAAGCTTTCTATATTGAATTGAACACCTAATTTCATATTAGATGGGAATTGGGTATCTCAACATGAGAGATTTTAGATGGACTTTAAAACCCATCCAAATAGCTAATTTGTTTACAAGATCTCTACTTAACCCTTTGGTTAAATGATCGATTAAATTATATTGAGTTCTCACAAACTCTACTGAAATAACATCATGTCTGATGCACCCACAAATCATACTGTATCTAGCACCTAAGTATCTAGACCTACCTTTGTAAACTTGTCTATAAACATTGGCCAAAGCAACTTCATTATCACATTTGATAGATATAGGTGATATTGGTTTGGGACATAACAGAATTTCATACATTAAATTTCTTAGCAACTCAGTTTCTTTACTCGTTGTTGCTAATGCAACAAACTCTGATTCCATTGTTGAATCAGTAACACAAGTTTGTTAATTAGATGCCCAAGAGATATCACCTCCCCCAAGTAGAAATACTCATCCACTTATGGAAGAATGATCTTCTATATTATAAATGTAACTCGCATCTGAATATCCTTCAAGTACATAAGGAAATCTAGTATAAGTTACACCATTATTCATGGTTCTGTTCAAATACTTGAATACTCTATTTAAAGCTACCCAATGATATGAACTAGGATTACTAGTATACCTACTAAGCTTTCCAACAGCAAAGGAAATATCCAGCCTAGTGCTAGTCATGGCATACATAAGACACCTTATGGCTCTTGAGTATTCAAGTTGAGATATAGCAACACATTTATTATGTAGAAGCTTAAGACTAGGATCTATAGGGGAGCTTAACAGAGAACAATCTTTAAAATTAAATTTATTCAATATCTTCTCAATATAGTGAGATTGATAAATTAATATATATTTTTATTTCGCTTGATTCTTATTCCAAGAATCATTTCAGCTTCCCTCAAATCCTTCATCTTAAAATTAGATGATAAGAATTTCTTTTTTTCATCAACCTAATTTTGGTCAATACCAAAAATCAACATATCATCCACATATAGACAAATCATAACTCCTTACAATAATTATCAAACTTTTTATATACACATTTGTCCGCTTGGTTAAGAATAAATCCATTAGACAATATCACATTATCAAATTTGTTTATGTTAATCCTTTGGTACTTGTTTCAAACTATACAAAGATTTTTTCAACTTGCATACCTTGTTTTCACAATCATGCATAACAAACCCTTCTGATTGCTTTATATAAATCTCTTTATCCAAATCAGCATTCAATAATGCAATTTTAACATCCATTTGATGAATTAGAAGATTGTATACAGATGCAAGTGCAATCAACAATCTAATATTGGATATCCTAGAAACTGGAGCATAAGTATCAAAGAAGTTAATTCCTTATTTTTGTCTAAAACCCTGGATAATCAATCTAGATTTATATCAATCAATAGTACCATTTACTTTTATTTTTTGTAATGATCCATTTATTTCCTAATGATTTGCAACCATGAGGTAAATCATCCAACTCCCATGTATTATTATGCATGATAGACTCTATGTCATCTTGGATAGCTTATTTCCACTGTAGCATCCCTTGATATCGTAGCATCACTAAAACTCCTTGGATCATCTTCAATAACAAAACAATATTGATATTGATAGTTAATCTCATCTTTTGACCCTTCAACTAAATAAAGTTGAAAATCAGATCCGAATGACTTAGCTTATCTAGCTCTAGTACTTCTCATTGGTTCAGAAGGTTCAGGTACGGAAACAGTACCACTTGATATATTTTCAGTTTGAATTGAGTTCCTATTCAAAGAATTTTGAATCATATCTTTAGGTCTAAGTATAGAGGTAAATCTCTCTTCATCGAATATTACATCTCTTGACTCGATTACCGTGTTCACCGATACATAGTCATTAGATTTCAATATATAGAACATATACATAATGGAATGCTCAACATATCTAATGAAGATACAATTTATACCTCTTTCACCCAAATTTTTCCTTTCGAGTTCAGTGAGCCTTACAACTCCTCTACAATCCAGACTCTCAAATAATTCAGTGTTGAAGGCTTCTTAAACCAAAGCTCATATGGGGTCATCTTATTTCTTCTAGTAGGAATACGATTCAATAAATAACAGGTTGTTAACATAGCCTCACCATTCACTCAAACCCGAATAGAACAACATGGAATTAACCATTTATTTCAAAGTCATATTCTTCCTCTCAGTTATACCATTTTGTTGTGGTGTATAAGGAGCCGTGGTTTGATGAATTATACAAGTACTCTGAAAATATATAGGATCATAATATTCACCTCTTTTATCCGTACGTATATTTTTATTCAAATCATTCTTATGTAGCTCTACTTCTTCCTTATATATTTTAAATTTATCAAGAGTTCATTTTTAGCATGAAACAAATAAATGTAGAAATATCTAGATGCATCATCGATAAAAGTAATGACATACTTTTCTTATTTCCTAACGAAGGTATAGCATGGAAATCATATAAATCACTATGTATTAGTTCCAACATTTTGGAAACTCGGTTAACATTATTGTTAGGTTTTCTAGTTATCTTAGTTAACATGCAAGTTTTACATTTTTCATTGTTTGCATCAACATAAGAAGTAAGGCTCATTTTTAGCATATCTTGTATTCTTCCATAATGAACATGGTCTAATCTAGCATGTCATAATTCTTTTTATTCAAATTTCTACACATACTAGTAGAAGCCATACACACATAATCATTTTGGAATGAAACATTAATATTTAACATAAACATACAACTACACAAATATATGAATCTCATAAATATATCATGTTTTGACAATACATATTTGCCACTTTCGTACACATGTTTGAAACCACAATTATTTAAAACAACACCAGACAAAAGATTTCGAATCCCAGGAACATGCAATACATTGTTTAATAATATGTATATTCCAGAAGTAAATAATAATTTAACATTTTGTAGTCCTTTAATTGGTTCAGTTACAACATTTCCCATCTTAAGTGAATATCCATCTTCAATCGGTTGAAAATTACTGAACCATCGAAGATCCTTACATACATGACTTGTTGCTCCTGAATCAATCCACCAAGCAACATCGTCATCTTGCACATAAAATGCCTCAGATGTTAGAGAGATATAATTCTAACCATAATTAAAATTCTGAAATAAAATTTGAGCTTGTTGCTTTTCAGGATCCTTAGATACACTTCAACCAGCAATGTTTCTCACTTGGACCAACATTGTTCCCACTTGGACCAGCATTATTTTTTCCTTTTCTAACTCGACAATCCCTCTTAAAGTGACCACATTTTCCATATTTCCAACATGTCATTTTAGGCTTTTTGTTTGAAATTTTTTTGTTTTTGTTGTTGCCTTTAAACTTTCGTTTATTCCCCTTATATGTATTATCATTCTTAAAGAATTCGTTGCTTTCATCCATATTTGGAGATAAGTTTCTCACTTGGTTTTTACCCTTAGGATTACTGATTTCATCTTGAGCCCTTAGAGACTCTTTAATCTTAAAATGACTACCAAGTTCGACTAAAGTCATTTCTTCCTTGTTGTATTTCAGAGTATGTTTAAAATCCTTTCATGAAAGAGGCAATTTGTAAATAAAAGAGGATACCGAAATACGTTTGTCTATTTTCATATTATGTTGAACAAATTGACCCAGAATTCTTAGTAGTTCATTATATTGTTCCATTAGTGATAAAATTCATGAAATGTGTATTACATTGTGTTGTTGCAAACACTTAAGGTCGACATATCTCGTCGACATTAGTTTTCATATCTCATATATCCATGTGGCAATAGATTATTGGTCAAATTATTTAATTTAATCTATCTCCAAATGATTTAACTTTTTTGTACACTCATTTATCTTTACATATGAATCAAATTGTCTCATATCTCCATATAAAAAATTTATAACAAATAATATTTATCAAATTTATGATATTGAATGGAGTGCAGATGAAGATAATTGGTTTTATAAAACCGCCGACATTGTAAATCAAACATTGACGGATGAATGTACATCAATTGTTTTATGAAATAGTATGCAAATGTAGTACACGAACGATATGCATTGTACATGCTCGATGTCTTTTGCATAAGGAGGAGAATAAGTAACTCTTATTTTGGAATATTAGAAATTAGTTTTAAATTTTCGAATTTTTTTCTCCAGGACAATAAAATGTTATGTTATTTGTATTTCGTACTTCAATTTTCTATTTTATAATATGATGAAACACACGAGAGATGTAGTCATACAAGGCACGTTAAATTAAAATGTACACACAGTACGTTTAAACACGATGACAATAACGAAATAAATATCTGCCAACTACATCCAGTTCTTGAAACCGACAATTATATAATAGAATTTGAGCATCTTTACTTATTCATCTACTATCACGAGAGTATTGTAAACATTTCATATAAATGAAATTCTTATAGGATTTTATACATCATTCAATCGTTTACATGCATCCATATCTCTTAACTTCGGAATAAAGAGCCGCCCTAACCCTAAAACTACAATGATAAATTATTTTCAAATCAATTACATCGTAAATAAACAGAACAATAAACGAGAAAATGTGGTCATGAAGCGAGAACTTCTTGTCTAAGTTTTTGTTTACCTTTATGGTGTTTAATTTTCCTAAGGATTTTGGATGGTTTAAGGGACACTGTTATTTTGATTTGATTTTTTAATGTTTCTATGATGCTTAAAATTATTGTCTGGGTTAGAGGGATGTATTGCGAGAGTGTGGTTTCGTTAATAGTTGGTTCGATGATATGTTAATAATGGAATATAAAATTCGACCGATCAAAATAGTTAAAAAAAAAATCATCAATTTTTTAGAGAATTGTTTTGATCTTTTTTGTGATCAATTAATTTAAAAATTTACGATAAAATATAAAACTTCCCCTCCGCATCATAAATTTTAGAATAAACTAACCATTTCAAAAAATATCATCAACATCCATAAATCATACATAAAATAATATAAAAAAATATTAACCAAACGCATCAAAAATTTGTTAGCATCAAAAATCTGTTAACAATAATATTTAATAATATCGATAAAGTATATTGAGTTAAGTTTAAAAAAAAACATGTAAACTTATCGATACAGTATATTTACGTTGGTTAACATATATGTAAACTTGATATGAATCAAAATATTTCTGAAAGTTTAGGTTTTTTAAATAATAGTTTTTAACTAATTGGCCCATTACTAATTATTATTATTAATTGCTTATATGATTTAGTTCTTTTGGTATGGCCTTATTGTTGTCTATATTATTTACATAATAATTAAATTAAATATTTTATTATGTTTTTTTTTTAATTTTTTTAGTTTTTTTTCCTAAAGTCAGAATATGAAACCGAAATCAGCCAGACATATTGGTTTGAACAATTAAATATGTATCACCCTAAACATATTCAATATCCGAGCTGTAATCAATTCAATTTTAAATATAAATCCTATCATTCATGCATATCTAATAGGTTAAATAGTTTTTATAATAAATATTTCTTCTAAATTTAAATAACATTAATTACTTTTTATTATTAAACATTTATAAATTAATAATTACTTAAAAATTAAAAGATGCATAAGACCGCGAGGGGGATTCAAGTGTTTACCTATTTTCAAAATTATAAAATATATTTAAGATCGTATCGTGTCGAAAATTATTTAAAATCATCATTTAATAGATAATATTTTTTAAGATTTTTTAACTTATATTACTTAAAATTATAATAAAATTTATCAAAATTATTTAAGGTTATATGTTGGTTTAAAATATTATTTAAGTCCATGGATTAATTAATAAATATTATTTTTTACTATGGTTTAGTTGAAAAATATTATTTAAAGCTATAACTTAGTTTATATAAATTATTTAAGGCTGTTTGTTAATTAAAAGTATTAAATATGACCATAGTTTTGCTAAAAAAGTATTTTTCAAGACTTTATTTTGTTGAAAAATATTATTTAAAACTATATATTAATTTAAATATTATTTAAAATCAAATTGCATGCCCAAATCTATTGGAATTTAGGTAAAGAATAATCTTTAGAATAGGCTGAAATATGATTACTATACATTTATTACAATTAAAACAATTTACTTATAAAAAGTTTCATTTCTAAAGTTAAAACTAGAATATATGTTTTGTGAAATATTGAATGATGAGAGGATTGGTATAACTTCTTTTATGTTTTAATTATCAATTTTAATAGTAGTCCAATACTCTTTTCTATTTGTAATTTTTAATTATATTAATAAAATTACACTCGGACTTTGTGAGTTTTATTAAATACAAAATTAATAATAAAATATTAATCATGTCCTTGATTATCCTGACTAATATTTTTAATGATAAAATATTAATGATATGGTTAGGGAATATTTATGATCTTGCAAAATATAAATTTCAAGCCCTCAAATTGTTTAACTCTTTCTCAAAAATAAAATCTATAGAATGGTACTAATTGGTTAGTTATTTGTGAAAAATATTAATTTGACACTTTATATTTTCAAAATTACAAAAAAAACATTACTCCAATCATGAGTAAGATTAGAAAAGGTTAAAAAAAATATAAAATCAGCCTTTATAAAAACTCGTTAGACCCAAACGGGTTAAAAATATAAATTAACACAATAATGTGCTATTATTAATATCAATATTAATAATAATAAATAATAAATAATAATGTGTAGTTTTAATGTAATTAAGAGAGTAGAGGGTTATTACTTTTAAAGACTCTTAAGTACTCTACTACTATAAATTACACTATTCATCATCATTCTTAACATCAAGAAAAAAACAAAAACAGAACAATGAAATCTGGAGTAGTTTTGGTGTTGATCTTTTTATGTGCTGTCCAAGCTCTTGTAGTCGCTGATGCCCAGTGTAAGCAAATTTAATGAATCTTTTAGTTTTTTTGGTATAAAACTAGGTACTAACAGAGATTATTGTTTTCATTTACACGTGCAGTGAAGCAGCCATTCTGGTGCCCATATCAGATTGTATTTCCAGGAACATGCACAAACAGCGAAACATTGGATTGTGCTAATGATTTTAAAAATTCATTCGGCCAGGATAGGTCTCCTAAAAACTGCATCTGTACACCACAGGGATCTGAGAAAAGGCTATGTCAGTGTGATCTGATTTGCAAATGAAAAATATGTATAGTAGAATAAAATATATTCGTATTTTATGTTTCTTTGTTTTATCTATTTGACTATTGACGAGTCTATTCATAAATACTTTATTATTACTCAAATTGATAAAAGTATCAATGTTAAACAAATTATTTTCATTTTCAGAAGTGATACAAAATTATGAATACTTTTAATATATTTTGTTCCAACATATTCTATTGAAACGGTGTTAGTTTTGTTAGTTTTTTAGTGGATAAAAATATATAATACATTATGAATAAAAAATTAAAAATAGATTACTTATATTTCAAGGATAATTACATAAAATTAAATATCAAAACATGAGAAAATTATATTCGAAATGATGTTGACCAAACCGATGAAATGCACAAAATATAAAATTGGATCGAAGTAAATATTATAATTAAATTATGATGGTAAGGATGTGGTGAAGATCGTAGATCTCGTCACGAAGTTTAGACTCCAAAATGAAAATTTTAAAGCTTACACATTTATTTTAATAATTTTTATTAATTTTTAAATATATTATAGATTTATTTAAAATAGTTTAACAAGTCCAAATATATTCAGATTTGGTCGGACCATATTTTATTGCTTTCTAGATATTTTATGTAATTTTGGATTAGATTTTTGAGCATTTTCTATGTAAATTCTAAACCCTACTGCCTCAGCACCTTTTTGATAATTCGAAATACTTTTTTTTGGACTTTCAAAGTTCTCTACTACCTAGGGTTAGAGTTTTATCTATCTTTATTTATGTTCATATTTTTCCTCTACCATCCTGGTATCAGAGCATCAGATTCCTGCATGTGAGAATCATTCCACCTTGAAAAGATCGAGGGAAGAGCAACACGTTAATCACTAACATCTACTATCGAGAGAATCTGCATCGTGTAGGCTTGATTAAGCATGCCAACGCACAACAATTTTGGACGTTTGGGGAACAGTTGAGCACATTGGAAGAATAGATGAAGCAGATGCAAGCACCAATGCAGATAAGCCTCTATGTGGGATAAGGGGTCCTCTATCGGATGAAGTTTCTAGTTTAACATTCCCCTTTAAATTTTATCCCATTAATCACAGCAAAATTTTCGGCGTTTAAACCATTTGTGGCTCAGAGTTTACCCTAAAGTTTGATGTCTAAGCCTTTTTTTTCTCCAAATTTTCGGTAGTTAAGACATTTATGGCTTTGATACCAATTTTTGGTGTATAAAATACAAAAACATACCTCACATACTAGCAAGATATTGTCAGTTTTGGGCCTGTAGGCCAGGACGGGTTTGCTCTTTGGGTACTAGGTTAAAGAAGCTGACAAGCAACTTCGGTTTGTAATTATAGTCGGATCGAATTATCTTAAGTGTAGAGGAAGAACTTCTAGAGTTATTTACTAATTTGAGATCCGGATTCTATAAGAAAACACTAAATGAGAAAGATAAAATATGGAAGATAACCAATACAAAAAATATTTTTCCTTTTAAGTTGGTAGGTTGGCCGAATGAAGATAATTATAAATGATTATTAAGTATAGTTTTCGGCACATATAATCATACACTGGGTTATTTTCAAGGTCATGAGAAAATTTTAAAGTTGGATTAAATGAAAATTTATTGATTGAAACTTGAAAGGTCACTAGTGTACGTCCTCGAGATATATGCAACACTATAAAGAGAGTTGATATGAAGAACTCATCCAATATTTGTTGGGTATACAAGATGAAGCAAATGATTCAATAAAAGAAATATTAAATAATAAGGTGGAAGGGTATGAAAATATCAAATGAATAAACAAACTATAGGTGCAATAAAGTCGAAGAAGCTGGAGAAGCTAAACAAATAAATGATGTTTGAGATACATACCAACTCCAATTATTTATAGGTAGAAAATACACCATATGGATTCCAAGTTTAGCCATTAAAAAAAATACTGCACATATAACGAGATGTCTAAAAACTAGAAGAAGTGTCTCAGATAAAATTAAAAAACCAAAAGTTGAATGATAAAGTCTATAAACTTTCATTAAAGAACCTACTAATCAAAATAATACTGGAACATACGTAAGGTAATCATCCATCACCATTTTTTCTTAGGTGTATAAATAAACATGTTTTGCAACCTGTAAATAATGTTTTATGCATGTTTCACGCGTCTCATTTACTATTTAGATACATGTTTTTCATGTCACAACTCGCAATTATTGTGATGCAATTTCATATTTTACAGTTCATAATTTGATTGTTATATGTTTCACATTTTCTAATTAAATCATTGAGTATACTGAAATTTATAATTCATTTAATGTATGTTTTATAATTGTTTTAATCACTATGTAGTGATTACTTTTAACCTTCATAAAAATCACAGAAGTAGTCACTATCGTAAACGCGGTAGTAAACAGTGAACACAACAACATTGAACTTAATAGAAAGTTTAATGCTCGAAAACAATAAGTTTGCAAAACATATTGAGCAAATAAAAAAAACTAAAGGTCTAACAGGATGGTCATTGTACTTTCAACAAAAATGTTTTGTTAGAATAATCACTAACTGAAAATAAAAAATATCATAACCATCATGGAAATAGACATTATGTCACATCTTCATGCATGGATAATATATATATATTTATATAATATTTTGTATATATATGACCTATACTATATCTATATATATATATATAATAAATCAATCATTTATTGTATGAAAGGGGTCAATGTACAACCTTACGAGATTCTCTAGAATATTAGATCATTCAAAGAATTGTCACAGATATAAAATCGAGTTGTATCAACTCGGTCGCGTATTTGGAAGTTGAGAAACATCCAATATATGCAGGATAAGGTGACAAGTCTCTTAGCTAGTAAATGTATAATGGCCACCGGCACTGTAGAATTGACCAACTCAATTTGGTGAATTGGGTGCATAACTTTTCTACCACAGCAAAAGAGGCGTATGCTAATAGTACTGAGTTTGGAGATTCATTCTAATGATACAGAGTATGATGATTTCATTTGACTTAATTTTTTGTAAGATGTTTAGTCTATGTCATAAGATGTAAACCCTCATGCGCTAGAGACGTGGTATACGACGCATGAAGATATTTTGTGTATCATATCTAGCAAGATAGTTGTAAACTATAAGGAACAATATTCAGACATCTCGAACGAGGAGATACACGTGAAATATGTTACTTTTTATTTTATTAAGAACTTATCAAGTTGTTTTCTTATGTTGTTTTAATATTATAATTAAATGTTTCAAGCTTAAAAAGATATCAAATATTAATATATTAATAAACAACAAAACATGCCCGGAATATGTTAGAGTTGCAAAAATAAGACAAAAAATTAAAGTTACAAAGTAGATGTTTTCAGTCATTGGTAAGGTACATCATTATATAGTATTGGTTAATTACTCTTTGGATTTGAATATATTTTCCAATCTGATCTAATAATGAATTCATCCAGTCAAGACTCTCTTCACTAAAAATTGGTTTTCAACTAGGATTTATTCGATTTGGGGGTATACTCGCATGGATCATAACATGTTAATTGAAAACGAACAATATTATAAAAGAAAACATTATTATAAATGAAATAAATTAATTAACTCATAAATTTTCTTAGGTTAACAGAATGATTAGTGTTCCAATGAGTGATGCAAACCTATTTTTTCTATAAGAGGGTGCAAAACACTTTATAGAGGTAAAAAATTTGATGAGGCACTTACATAAAACATACACAAAATGTATTTAAACATGATCTGGTAACTGCATCCCTTTTTGGAAGCCGAAAATTATATAACAAAATTTGAGCCTATTTAGTTCTTCATATAATTTTATATGATTACTATAAATTGTTAGAGATATTATTCCTAAGCTCATTAGCTCATATGTTTTATCTATAAATAATAGTATACGCTTTCTAAATAATAAAACCCTAGTCATTTTTCTTTGTTTTATATTTTTCTACATGGTATCAGAGCGTGGGCTTAGATCCTAAGTTTAAGTTTTTGTATCTTCTATTGTGCCAACGAGCAGTACTTTTAGTTGTCCGCCGGAAGAAAAACAAAGAGAGAAAAAGTTTCATTTTCGGATCTGGTGTGTGCAGCCACAATCAACAGATCAGATTGAGAGCGAAACTATATCGATTTTTGCTGAATTTTGGATAACGGGTTTGGGACGTCTAATACTTCATTATTACCTCTTTGATTATGATTTGGTGATATGGTTTGCAAAAAATAGCTGTTGGAAATTAAAAGAAAACAAAATTGGTAAAATCGTTAATTGAATTTTGATTTTGATTTTGATTTTGATTTTGATTGGGAATTAGATTTGAATTCAAATTTGGTATTTGGTATTGAATTTAGTTTTGGATTTTGATTTGGTATTTCAATTTGACATTCAGATTTCTTTTAGATTTCGTTTGGATTTTATTTGACGTTTGGACAGTCTCTAACGTTTACTTATATCGATGTTTAGATTTTGTTTGACATTTTCATAGATCGATGTTTGTGTTTGTGTTTTGGGTTTTTTTAGTTTATAGATTTTGTTTGTCGTTTGGAATTTGTTTGACTTTTGCTTAGATCGATGTTTGTCGTTTCGATTTCGTTTGACGTTGGTATGTTTTCTGACATTTTCTTAGATTGACGTTTTTAGTTTGGATTTCGTATGGGTATTTGGCGTTTAAATTTTATTTTGAATTTGGATTTTGTTTGACGTATGAAATTTGGCAATTTGAGATTTGAATTGGAATTTTGAATTGGAATTTTGAATTGGAATTTGGAAATATGAAATTGGAAATCGAAAATTTCGAAGTGAAGATTTGAGATTTGATATTTTTTGTATTTTAGATTTAGGATTGGGGATTTGAGATTTAATATTTCAAATGAATATTTGGTTGAAAAAGATGATGAGGTAGAAGAAATGCAAAGAAAAATACTTGAAGAATATGTGTGAAGAAGAGTATTTGAAGAAGATATGAAGAATATCAAATTTCTACTCATCAATAAAATGTTATTTAGTGCCTCATTATTGTACTTCATTGCGTACCTCTGGTTAATCAAGAACTTTGGGTCCATTCCTATGGTTTAAGTGTGTTTTTTACTCTTAGGTTTCTTGTTTAAGATGAGCCTTGCGGGACTGGTTATGAGTGGTGTGAAGAAGACATATGAAGAATGTCTAAATATTAAAGGCAAGTTGTGAAGTTCTTCGCAAAGAAACGCAACTTGTGGATTTCCTTACAAAGGCTTTGTTAGTATCTCAGTTTCATCTTCTTTTTTACAAACTCTCAATGTGTATTTTGCATTGTGATTTTGAGAGAGGGTGTTAGATGTATTAGGCTCAAGCCCAATAGCTCATATGTTTCATCTATAAATAAGAGCATACGCTTTCTAAATAATAAAACCTTAATCGTGTTTCTTTGTTTTATATTTTTCTACACAAACAACTTTTAAGAAATACAATTCTTATAGGATTTTATTTGTTTTCCAATCCTCGGATGCATCCATGTTTATTGAATTCCGAAAAGAGAGTCAGCTACAATCTTAAAAGCAAAATGATATCTATTTTACATTCATTACCTCGTACATAAACAGAACCATGCACAGGAGAAGATGGTCAAGATATAACAAATTCATAATTTACTTATTGTTTATCTTTATGGTGTTTGAGTTTTGTCGGGGGTTTGGATGGTTTAATGGATGTTCTTATTTTGGTTTGACTTTCTAATGTTCTCATGGCGTTGAAATTATTTTCAGGGTTAGAAGGATGTATAACAAGGGTGTGGTGTTGTTATTGGTTTGTTCATTGACATGTTCAAAATGTGATTTCTCTCATATTGTGAAACTAATTTAACATATTTTTTCCATATTTTCTTCTTCTTTGTTAGTTCTTTATGTGGAACAATATGAGTCCTTTTGTGATCAAATACTTTAAGTATTTTTTTATAAAATATAAAGCCTCCATTTCGGATCATAATTTTGAACTAAACTAACCTTTTTCAATAGCTTTTTATCCACATATTCACAAGGTTTAAAGTAATTCGGCCCTCCATTACCATAATAGGTATCTCTCGTGCATATGAAAACTCATACATCGATCTAACAATGCATCCATATTATACTTTAGAGACATCAATTTTAGCTCTTTTATATTTTATTAACATGATACCAATGGATGTATAAGTCATCCCCACTCTATTTATTTTTCATATTACATTCTCGTATTTAAATTTAGAGATTTGTTTACATTGCTCATATGTTGGAGACTGAATGAAGTCTCAATCTTCCTCAAAAATTAATTAAAGTTTAATTGGCTCGACAAGATATATTGTTTTAATGTTGAATCCGCGCCTTCGTCACTAATAATAGTCACCAACATTAGTTTTAGCTACGTTATTTGAATATCTTTTTAATATGTAAGAATGAATGAACATACAATTTTTTGTTATGTTTTCGTAGTACTTTACCTTGTTAATATATGCATAAAATAATTTTGAAGATATTATTTTAGCCAAGATATTTTAGTGTATTTCAATGCCTAAGGATATGCCACTTGTTGAATCACTCCATCATGTTTGTGTGAAAATCGGAATCATTTGTCAAATACACGACCAAAGTTTAAAAGGCACTAAATTCATCAGGCATCGTTCATTCTTTAACAAATTTATTAATATTCGCACGAATATACTTGCTTATTTGAAAATTGCATGACATATGTCTCGCATTTGTAAATATCTTGTCAATTGCATTTACCAAGTTCTATATTTGTCACCATAACATCCGGTGATGTATTCGTTTTCTCTCATGAACAACTTAAGTTGATCTAATGCACGAGTATAGTTGGTCAATTTTTCCACATCCATAAAAATAATACAATGAAAAATGTCGAACACATTGATGTAACTCTAACAATTTCAAACAATTTCATTATATACCTCTTGGTTTTGTAGATGTAATCCATAATCAAAACCTGTGGGAATGTCTTTGGAAAGTTTATGAATGTGGGATGTGTCAAAAATAAACATGTGATTTCTTCAATCCCTTTGTATGGTTTTTGTGTCTTCCGTTATAAATATTACAAACACTGGATACATTTTTAGTTTTTCGTAGGACCTAAACGAGTCGTTGATAATTTCTTAATATTTTTTTATCTATTTTCAACCTTACCGCTCTAAAAAATCCTTCTAGAAACTTTACACGATCATGGTTATAATTTTTTAAATCTAACTATTATATTCAATAATCCACTTCTTACTTGGATATGATAAAGCCAAAAATATAAAACGATAATTAGTTTATATGGTCTCCCGATTTAATCTTTTAACATTAGCTTTTATAAGTTGCTCCGTATATAGTCCAAATTTAACACTATCAAACTTTCATTTAAAAATATTTTAATTTTAATATCATAGTAAAAGCTCCTAGCTACAACATTCCATGTACTTTAATCTATACGTTTTATCTATTTTAAATTCAGGTTTAGTTTCGTGAATTTGACATTTTGGACTACGTACCAAATATTTTCATAAATAATAGCTTCTCGTCTTAGTTTTGGTGTCTACAAAATTTAATAATGAAAATAAAACTAAAAAAAATAAATCAGATAGTAAATAAAATATAAAACAAATATTGGCCGAGAACATTGGAGTTGGTTAACAGGATACCTATGACTTTTTTTATTTATAACCAACGTCAGAAGATAAACCACACAAGGTGACAAGCTCAGCCTAAAAAAACGTATGTAGAAGGATTCGAACATGTAGAAGGACTCGAACTCATGACCTTTGGTCACAAGCATGAAAAAACGTATGTTGAAGGACTCGAACTCATGACTTTTGGTCACAAGCATGTTTTACTCAGCTAACTCCGCTACCGTTAGGGACACAAGATATCTATGATATCAATAAATTATGTTGACATTGGTTAACATATATATATATATATATATATAATAAATTTGAATTTAATCGAAACCATGTTTTCGATAAATAAGAAAGTTACAACTTAAATTGATTCAATAACCGCTTTTAACTAATTGGTCTATCACGTTATTGTAATTTATTGCTTGTATGGTTGAGCTCCTCTGGTATGGTCTTAATTATTGTTGATATGATTTATAGTATAATTAAACTAAAATATCTTCGTAAATACGTTTGTCTTTGTTTTAAAATTGTTTGGAAAAAGTTCGAATATAAGATCTAAATTTGGCAGACATATTGATTTGAACAATTAAACATATATCATCGATTACATTTTTAATACACAGAGTTTGCAGTAAATTCAATTTTACAGATAGATCATATTATTCATGCATATACTAAATTAAGAATTTTTAGTATTATTGAATATATTAAAATCATTCGGTTCTAATTAATTTGAGACAGAATGAAACTATTTGATTTTTTACACAGGTGAAATATTTTAGCCTAAATAGATGAATGAATGAACATTTACAAAAGACAATACTCACGTACCGATTGTCAAATACTTTTTTTCAGAGAGATGGTCCGTAAAAAGGTTATATTTTTTTTATATTTTTTCAAAAAAAATTAAAGTGGTACGTTTTGAGTGTGGTTTCAGGTTTTTTGGCATGAGATCAAAACAGTGTTTTCGTGTTTTTTTTTCTAACTCTCTTATAAGCACCCGTCGGAGCATCCTAGGTCGTTTGCGATTCTTTCAAGGTTGTATATTCGGACCACCATGTATTCTTCGTCCTTGTTTCATTTTCTACTCACCGACATTTCGTTTGTTCCGTTCGTCGGGTATCCGTTGTTGGTCGACCTTTCTCGTTTCGTTAGCAAGCAGTTTATTTAAAATATCCTTAGTATTCTCCTTCCGTGCATTCTCTTGATGGACTTTTGGTGTGAGCCATGTTCCATCTTTCAGGCGAGGTCTCAGTTTGAAATCTCCTGTTTGGCCCAATCGGTCGGTGATGTGTTTGGTCTACGTTTTCGGACTGAGGCTCTTTGTCTGTGTATTTTATACGGATGGTTTAGCGGTGGTTCTTTTTTCTCAACGGTGTCCTCGCTCATAAATTCTAGAGCGGTGTTTAAGCTTTATGTCTGAAAGCTGTTGGGATTGTTCGCTATTGAGGATTGTTCTGACGTCATCGATGATTGGATAGCCGTTGTAAATGACTTTGTTAGTAAACCCAGATCCTTGACCACCGTTCTCCTTCCGTCGACGGACTCGACTTCATTCTCTTCCTCTAGAACTTTTCCTTGCTCCCGCCCTCCTTTTTTGCATTCAAACTTTATGTGTTGACTTATCGGCCCTGCCGTTCTGTATTTTCGTCTATGACGAAATATGCTCACATCTCTTCTTGACAATCGCTTATCAATACTCAAGCCGAGAAGATTGATTCGTCTCCAAAAAGGCTTCGTTCCTCTGATGTCAAAGGCAAAGGTAAAAAAGATTTGTCCTCCGACAAGATCATTGTCTCGTGCGTTGTAAGTCATTTTCCTTTTGAGTATTGTTTTTTGGAATGTGATGGGTCTTAATAAACCTATTAGGCAAAACAATGTCACCGATTTTATTATTAGTAATAGTATTTCATTAATATTAGTAGAAACTAAAGTCCAATTATATAAAATCGACTCCATTATTAGGAATAAGGTTCCTTTTTGGCACATCATTACCAATCATTATTCTCATCCTCATGGTAGAATTTAGATTATTTGGAACCCAACGTTATCATTGTTTCTACGTTATCTCAATCATCTTAGTACATTCATTGTATGGCCAAGTCCCATAATCATAATGCATCTTTCAGATTCACTACCACGCATTCAATGAAGCTATAGACCGTACCCATCTTTGGAATAATTTATTAACCATTAACAACCAAGATAAGGGCATATCATGGATCTTCCTACGGGATTTCAATGCCATCCGTCAACCGAAAGAGCGATTAGGATCCTCCAATAATTGGACTTCATCAATTGATGATTTTAATCATTGCTTCTTTCTCAGTGAGCTCATTGACCTCTGATTCACTGGATTTCACTTCACTTGGATTTATAAGCAACCTTTTCATCCAATCCTCTTTAAAATCGATTGTGTCTTTGTCAATCCTGGCTGGGATGACCTCTTTACAATGTCATTTGCTCACTTTGGTTTTCTCTGTTCCTCAGACCATACCATTGTCACTCGCAACCTTGGGTTCCCCCGTCAAAGACATAGAAAACATTTCAAATTCTTTAATATGTGGCAATCCCACCCTCAATTCAAAAACATTATTTCTAAAAGTTGGATTATCCCCATATCTTCCTTTGGGATACGTTTTGTCACTGATAAACTCAATCGTACTCAGCATGATCTTGCTTGTCTCAACAGTAAGGAGTTTAGTGACATTAGTTATAGGGTTTCTAATGCTCAAATCAGTCTGTTTCAAGCCCAATCTAATCTTGTCCAAAACACTCTCAACCCTATCCTAGTCACCAAAGAAGTCGAGACTTCCACGACTTTCATCTTTCTTAGTCGTGCCGAAGAATCATTCCTCAAGCAAAAATCTAGATAAATCTAGATTAAACTTGGTGATAAAAACACCAAATGTTTCCATAAAAATATAAAAATCTGTCTTTTTTGCAACAAGATTATTTTCATTAACAATGACCAGGGTGTCACTGTTTCCACTCCTACCAACGTTTCTAAGGTTATTGTGAGTTACTTCGAGGATTCCCTTGGTACTAGGCATCGTGCTGGTTACCCGGGGTTGGAGAAAGTATCCTCTCTTCTTTCCTCTAAATTTAATGATACTTATAAGGCCTCAATGATTCGTGAGATTGCTTGTGAGGAGACAAAGTCTACCATGTTTAGTATCGATAGTAATAAATTATCAGATCCTGTTGGTTTCAATTCTTGTTTCTTCAAGTCCACTTAGAACATAGTTGGACAAGATATCTGTAATGGCCTCCTTGAGTTTTTTCCAATAGGAACTCTTGACGCCTCATGGAATTCCCCTTTCATATCTCTCATTCCCAAAAAGTATTCCCCTTTTGTGGTCGTTGATTTTAGACTTATTGCTCTTGTAATATTGTTTACAATCCTTTTCTCTAAGATCCTAGCTAATAAAATTAAGGATTATTTCCCCTACCTTATTGATAATTCACAATCGGCCTTCGTCTCAGGTAGGAAAATATCTGATAACATCATTTGTCCCAAGATCTTCCGAGAGGTTATCATACTAATTGTAGAGGTAAAATGGTTGCTCTTAAAATCGATCTTATGAAAGCCTTCGATAATGTCTGTTGGCATCTCATCCTTGACATTCTCGTAGCGAAGAACTTTCCAAATAAGATGATTATCTGGATCATTAATTCCATTTCTTCTCCCTCTTACTTCATTAATATTAATGGGATACTTACGGTAACTTCAAAGGTAGAAAGGGTCATAGTCAAGGAGACCCATTTTCCTCTTTCCTCTTTGTCATTGTCATACAATTCCTCTTCAGTTCCCTCAAGGAGAAGAGTAAAGACAGTAACTTCTCTTTTCATTGGAAATGTCACAAACTCAAAATTATTAATCTATGCGTTGCTGATGATCTTATGATTTTCTATCATGGTAACGTCAACTCCCTTCTCCTCATCAAAGAGGCACTTGATGATTTCTAATCTTTTTTAGCCTAAAGGTCAACCCTTCACCTCTTTTTCCTTGTCATACAAGTCTTCTCCAGTCCCCTCAAGGAGAATAGTAACGACAATAACTTATATTTTCATTGGAAATGTCACAAACTCAAAATTACTAATTTCTGCTTTGCAGATGATCTTATGATTTTCTATCATGGTGACGTCAACTCCTTTTCTCCTCATTAAAGAGACTCTTGATGATTTCTAATCCCTTTTTGGTCCAAATATCAACCCTTCTAAAAGTCATATCTTTATGTCGGGTATCAATAACCTTCCTTGCACTGAGCTCCTGTCTATTATGGGTTATCTGGAAAGATCTCTCCTAATTAAATATCTCAGAGTTTTCCTTCTTACTGGTCGTCTAACTCACTCTAATTTTCATCATATTCTTCATAATATTATATCTTGGATCGATTCGTAGACTTCCAAACATCTCTCTTATGCTTGCAGACTCCAGCTCATCAAATTTGTCTTATGTTCTTGTCATGTTCACTGGTCCTCTATCTTTATCTTCCCCTCTAGAGTTATTAAATAACTGGCCCAATATCTTTATCGTTTCCTCCAGTCGGCAACTGCTATGAAAATCTACGAGGCCAAAGTGGCATGGTTTAATATTACCACTCTCTCAAATGAGGGCAGCCTTGGGATCTTGTATCTAAAAATCTAGAATTATGCGACTATCCTAGAACATCTATGGTCAATTATCAGTAATAATAATTATTTCATCTGGTGTGATTGGATAAAAATTAAAAAAATAAAAAATAATAATTTATGAGACCTTTCTATTGGGTCCTCCCCTCCTTGGATTTGGAGGAAAATTCTTTGTATTCGCTCTTGGGCTAGTAAATTTTACAGGGTGGCTATTGGAAATGGCTTGAATACTTCTTTTTTGTACAACTCATGGCTCATTCCTACCTCTTTTGCTTCATACTATGACACCAATATCATCAAGGATTCCCGGCTTGGGAAAAATCTCAAGGTCTCGAATATCATTCTCGATGGGCACTGGAATTGGCCCTTAAACATTAGACCGACGAGGGTTAAAAATCGTGCTAATCTCTTGGATATTAACAACCTCATCCTTACTCTGCCCCCTCCTAATATCAACTTCAATGATGTTCTTTTTTGGATTGCGAAGGTTGGTTGCATCAACTTCTCATACAATGATACATATAACGCAATACATATGTCTGCCCGTGAGGTGGGGTGGGTCGGGTTAGTCTGGAATAAATTTAATATCCTTCGTCATTATTTTATCTTATGGTTTGTTATCCTGGGAAAACTTGCTACTAGAGATAAGCTTCTCCATTGGGGTATCAACACCCCACTTGATTACGCCTTATGAAACTCTGACTCTGAAATTATTTATCATCTCCTCTTTGACTGTAGTTTCACTTAGAGTCTTTGGACCAATGCTAGTTCTAAACTAGGGTTTTCTTTAAACGCCTCATGCTGGCAGTATTGGATTTGCGAGGCGTCAAATTGGTCTCACTGTCGAAACCGTCATATTTGGCGCTCTTGCTTCGGCGCGGTTATTTACCACGACTGGAAGGAGAGGAACTCAAGAGTTTTTTGTTCACCTCTGGTCATTGCCTCTTTGGTTTCCCAGCGAATCTTCTCGGATCTTCAGTTCAGATTCCATGGCACCAAGATCTGCTGGCCTATGTAACTGCTTTATTTTATTTACTTAGATTTGTTTTTTACAGGTCCTCCCCTCTTTGGTTTTGTACTTGGTTGTTTCCATCTATCGACTCGGTGGGTCCTTATTGTGTCGTTTTAGTATTCTTGTTTATCTCAATTGCTTTATCCTTTCTAGTATGTTTGATTTAGTAGTTCTTATCGACCATTTTATGTCAATTGTATCTCTTCGGATATATCCTAAATACTTGTATGAATAAATTTTATTTTATTTAATATTTTTCGCACACAAAAAAAATATTTTAGCCAAGTCCAATGTTATAAAATAGTATATGAATCGGTAAAATCGAATGGAGGGCAACTTATGCGGCAGATTTTTTTTAAATTATAAAAACTATTTAAGATTATATGCTGGTTGAAAATATTATTTAAAATTGAAGTGAAAATATTATTTAAAACCCTAAATATTATTTAAGATCATGTTTAGTTAGAGTATATTATAAAGATTTATAGTTCAGTTTATAAAAAATATGTAAAGCTGCATGTTGTTTTACAATATTATTTAAGACTGGTTTCATTGAACCACTATGGTTTAGTTGAAAAATAGTATTTAAAATCATGATTCAGTTTATATAAATTATTTAAAATTGTATGTTAATTAAAAATATTATTCCAAACCAAATTAAAACCTATTAAAATAATCAGCTTTTAACTATGGATTAATACTTTGAATAGATTGAAATAAGATTAGGAATGTTCAAACTTATAAATCCTTAACAAATATCTTTATAAAAAGAAATATTTTTTAATTGTATTTCCCTCAAAATATCTAATAAAAAAGAAAACATACTATTATTAGTATTTATTATATTTTTTACTAGTTTATGTTTCTACCAAATTTAAATATAAGAACTTTATGATTATTATAAAATGTTTTCTATGTCCAAAATTAACTCTAATTTAAAAGCATAATGAGATGATCTGTACGAGAAAAGCAAAAAACATTACTTCTAATCATTATATTATTAATAATGACAGTTAATTAATATGTGCCGTTTTAATGTAGTAATTAAGAGAGGGGGGAGTTACAACATTTTTAAGATTCTACTACTCTACTATAAATTACACTCTTCATCTTCACTTCACTTCACTCCCAACATTTAAGAAAACAAGAAAAGCAAAACCATGAAATCTGGATTAGTTTTGGTGTTGGCTCTTTTATGTGTTGCCCAAACTCTTGTAGTTGCCGAAAGCCAATGTAATTAAATCTAATGAATTGTTAATTGATTTTCCTTTTTTGGTGTGGAGCTGACTGAGATTATTGTTTGATTTACATGCAGCGAACGAACTATTCTGGTGCCCATATCAAATTGTATTTCCCGGAACATGCACAAGCAGCGGAGCATTGGATTGTACTAATGATTTTAAAAATTCATTTGGTGAGGCTAGGCAACCTAAGAATTGCATTTGTAAACCAGAGGAATCTGACAAACGTATGTGTCAATGCGATCTGATTTGCGAAGAAAAAAAAGTGTAGTATGGGATAAGATATACTAATATTTTATGTTTGTTTGTTTTATCTATTCTACGAATATATCAATAAATATTTATTACTAATCATATTGGTAAGAATAAGATTTATATTATTATTATTATTATTATTTATATTTATATTATTCCATAGAAATTAAACGAAACAAATATTTCCATTTTGACAAGGTATACAAATTTACGATTGCTTTTTGTATTATTCTAAGAGATTCTGTTGGCGTGGTTTTAGTTCTTTGATATGATAAAAGTATATAAATATATCTTCAATAAAATTTGAAGGTAGTGATGTTTCATACTTAATCACATAAAAATAAATAACAGAGCTCAATAAAGTTAAGAATACAAATAAATAACAAAGCTCAATAAAGTTAAGTATACGTACAAATATGAAAAGTTATGGACCAAACATATAAAGTTTATAAAACATAAAAATGGATAGAAATAATCACAACAACAAAACTATATTTATTGTATTAGTTTCTGTGTAAAAAAAATATAGTTCTGTAATAATACTTTTTTCTGAAAATTTGTAAGCAAGAAAAGGCATAAAAATTCTTAATCATGTTGCATTTTTTTTAATATATATAATCTTTTTTAATCTATTATACCAGAAATACGAATCACAAATTTTTATTTTTTATTTGATGTTTCTGAATCATATTTGGTAAATGATTAAAAAAAGGTTTTTTGTCAAAAAATTATAAAATAATAATTTTTTATTATTTAATAGTTCAACCAGTAGTAAGATAATTGTAAAATATAAGAAAAAATTCCAAGAGACGTGGCTTGGGGTGAACACGGATGTGTTATGGGAAACCATAAGGTTAGTATACATCACTAGGGATACAATATGTTTTGTTAGTTATATTTTTCAATGTCTTATTTTTGGATTCTTAGATTTTGGCAGGTTATGTTTTGGATATTTATATATAATGTAGTTTCGATAATCTGAATTTATGTTTTAACAAATAAAAAATTTTAACAAAATTAAAAACCAACCATCAATTTTAATATAACAAAAAAAATTGAATTTAACATATTGTTTGAATCTTGACTATGATTATTATAATTTTTTTAATTTAAACATTAACATTTGAATTACAAAAAATAAAGACACCAAATTGTTTGAATTCTAAACATTATTCTCATAAATACACTTATTGTAAAAATAGAAGCATCATATATGTAAGCGATGTGTTTATTAACTTATTTCTCGCTGAGTTTTGAAGCAAACTATAAACTAAGTTGTATTTTACATTATATATTTAATACATTATAAACTAAGTTGTATTTTACTAGATTAAATGACATGTATATCACCAAAGCAATCTTTAGTGGTAATTAGAGTTTTTCCAAGTTTGGAATTTGTGATATTGCGTGTATCAATTAGTCAAAAAAAATGTAGTGTTTGGCATGGTTAAGAATGAACATAAGAATGTTATATGTGAGTTGGTCATTAAATATCCAACTTGAGTAATTATAACAAAATATTATTTTGTTTATTTTGTTATTCGTGTTTTTTTAGAGGGAACCTGCAGCCGCTACTCAGAGTACAATAAGTGCGCACATAATAAATCCTCAGTCTGACGTGAAAGCTTGCAAACCAACGCCAGAAGGTAAACCACACAAGGTGACAGGCTCAGCCGAGAAAGCGTAGGTAGAGGGACTCGAATTCATGATCTTTGGTTACCAGCATACCATACTCAACCAACTCGCCTACCCCTTGGAGGCTATTTTGTTGATCGTACTGATTTCTTTTAAACTTATAAAAACTAAGTTAGTGTGTTTCTAAATAATTATTCTACTAGTGTAATAAATGTTTATTTTATTGACACCAAATTAAATTTTAAAATATTATTTTAAATTATATATCAAATTATGATGCTAATTTTTTATGTTTATCTTATATCATATAGTATAGCCAATGGAGGTGTTTTAGTCTAATATCGAACAAAAATGACATATTTAATGAGACTAACTTTACGTAATGAAAGGAGAACATATTTTTATACATAATGTGTCATGATTAAGAATTAGTTAAAAAGCCACACCTATAAAAAGAAAAAGAAAATTTGAGAAGTTGAAAAAAATCTAATCGATTAATTCACGTAATCATTAAACAAGGACTACTTCGAACATTTTGTGGTATAATTCTACAATAAATCTTCAAATCGTCATTTTTTCTTGAATAAGTAAGGAAATATTTTTCAAAAACCAATATAATTGTTGTAAATCTACCGTAATATAAAACAATTTTATAAATTTATAATAAGATAAAGCTATAATAAATGCAAGTAAATAACAAATTTTTGAGAGAATATAAGTATATTTCATTCTTCATAAACATGAAAGTGTAGTTTAATTTGTTAATACATCATTTAATGGATTATTAGAATATTTATAGGAAGATGATGAAGAGATATCAATTAGGTATCAACTAAGTAAATGTTTTAATCCAATATGGTGTTAAAGTGATGAACATGCTCGGTGACAAGTGGTGAACATACAAGGTGGTAGAAGAAGTATGTAAGTGATTCATCCGCATAATATACAAGGCTCCTCCTTGGAGAATTCATCGTTTAGATAATATTGTCTCCTTAAAATCTTGCCAATAAAACCGAAAAAGATAAAATCCGGACGCAAGAAAAGAGTACAATTCTAGAATTAACGCATATATTACCTCGTTAAAAACCTTGATAGAGAAAACCCATTAGGAAAACATTTTGACTAAGGGAAAAATAGTACAACACTTTAACTCCATGAGATCATTTACTAATTTATACTTAAAGTAATAAAGTAGAAATGGATTCGAGGATTCCTTGACCACCTTATAATTTTTACGAACTACTCCACCGACAGTTTAATCGTGGATATGCTTGATACCATGATACACAACATCAAAGCAAACCATATATTTGAGCTGGCGTGACTAGGGCACGATCCAAGAAGGTCGAAGTATCGAACTACTTTTGGGTCTAGCGGGAAATGAAACCTCCAATTAAGCACATCGGGGTAGATCACCAAGTTATTTTTTAGTACATTCAAGTGATATCTCTCTAACCTTCGGTAATCGTATTTCCACATCTTTTGGAATTTCTCATATATCCTTATTGACCATGTACATCACTTGTTGATCTCACATTAGTACATTATTTTGCTTCGTCAACCAACCACTTCGCGTCAGGAGCTTAGTAGTTAGTTGTGGGACTCCTCCATCGTTGTCACTTGATGGACAACAACCCTTACAACGACATCAATATCGTTCTAAGCTGATTGTTGTGGGGGTGTATTTACAGTTATTGGAGTATGTTTGGCATGTTCTTTCTTCTTTTCATGATGATTGGAAGCATGCTTTCTTTTTATCAGAGTTGTTGTGGATCTTTTTATATGCGATTTATTTTTGGTATTCGAACACCCCATTACGATGAAGTGTGATCGGTGTTTATTGTTAGTGTATTCTCGGGATCAGATTATCTTAGGAGCATGAGTTTTATGCGTTGAAGGATGAGCATTAGATGATGGGGGATCAGCAGGTATGGAATGCTTATTATAGAGATATTTGACTCTTTAGTCAATGGTTTGAAGGATGTGTTCTCGCCAATCGGTTTCTGGATGCACATCATCTCTTGTAACCTTTTTCTATGCTTTCGCTTTATCTGAGAGACAAAACCAATCGGTAAGGGCGTTTGCAGCACCATACATGAAACTCCGAAAAGAAAGATTAGACTATCACCAAAGAAATATATTGTGGTGGCTATCATCCTGAAAATATAGGGTTTATGGTCGGTAAAGTTGAGAACTTCTCTCTTTATCTCTATAAATGATAACAGGTAAAATAATTGGCTGGAGAAATAGAGTATATATAGAGGGAAGTATGGAAGCTCAATAGTTTCTTTTCGCAAGCCTAGTTTATATAATCTTGGGTAAATGGAAAGGTCTCCTCCAATGGTTGTTTGGGTAAAGAAGTGAAACTGTATCGAAAAATATATCATGCTTTGTCACTTAGAAGATAGATCGTGGGTCGAATGCCTTATGACACGCTTAACATAGTGGAACTACACATAGAAATTTACGGGGCAATAATTATTAGAAGTAAGGTCATCCAACCCAAGGTTATTCGAGACAATTACAACTAGCTAATCTAAATGACATAAACAGTTATATGTGAAGCGATCCCATAATCAGTCAAGGTTATCTAGCCATGAGGTGTTCGAATCGACCAATGCTGGTGAAACTTTAAAGTGTCTGTGTGGTTTAATCCCAATAATTTCCAAGTTTAAGTCCTCTCGAATGGCCTTCGTAAAGACTAAGGGGGTTATTGATAACGTCCAAATTATTCGAACCGCGAGCTGAATTGATAAGACATTGGACCGAAGCTGGATCGCCAAGTGGAGCGATAAGCTATTAGACCGTAATAAAGATATACTATTTAGGTTATTTTATGTAATAATGGGTTGGGATTATTCAAATGGGCACATGGACCATGTAATCCCACTTGGGCCTATAAGTCTGCATAATGCCTCATTTTAGGCTTTCAAAAATTTAATACATTGATTGATCTCTCAAATTCTTCCGTCGGACTTTCCTATCTACAATTAAAACCCAATCACCTATATTATCTCTCTAAACACTATCCAACGTTGATTTACTACTTATATTACAAAAGTACACCTCGAAAGTCTTTAGAAATATCAAAGTAACCATCGGTGGAAGTCTTATATTATTTCTTCTCGGATTTCATCAATGTAGGTAGTTGCGCATCTAATGAAGTCATGCACATCCTTATTATGATATTTTTTGGGGTGTCAACTTCTCTCTCTAGCTTTCTCGTATTTCTCTCTCTAAACAATCTCATCCAAGCATATCTTAGACTCATAATCCCTCGGAACCATCAATAATAATTTTGATACATCTTATAAGTGTTAGTGAGACAAATATACACTTAATAATATAATTTCTCAAGCGCTATAGGAAGAGGAAAAATTGAAACTAGATAGTAAGTTAAGATACACATGTATCTAGTTGAAACTGCTCAAAATATACTATCAAGTTTCAGCGATATCTTATAGCCTTCAATAGTTTATTTAATGTATTTTCAAGTGATAATCTTCAAAAATCTATCAACTACAAATTCATTTAATTCCTTAAGTGTTATATTTCACAAACACTCTCTTAAAACTATGTATACAACAAGAACACTTTATTTCTTCACCATTATATTTTCCGGAGATTCACTTTGCACAAGTTTTGTGCCATGTATATAGGATTCAAAAGAGTGTATTTTAAAACAAACATATATAAACCCATAATACTAAACCAAAGCAGTTAGACAATATTCACATTTATGGCTTTGATCAACTCATAAAGAAGTTTGTTAGTATTATAATCAAAATCAATGGTTGTGATTAAATACTAAATATAGTCTAATTATAACAAAATTTTAAAATATGTTTGTATCACTATAATTATTTGAACGTTTTCTAATAGACCAAATTAGCCGATACTAATTTTCATATGTCAACCAAAACTTTCAACTTATATGAAAGCAACTTTCTAAAATATATTTCGACAATATTGAGATTTGGCTGCGGTAAGATTTGTATCTTGCTGAAACATAATTCCTACACAATAAACAAACTGTGTAATGGTAGAAACCCACTACTAGTCCAAACTCTACCCTTGTAGTGGGCCAACTCTTTCATAAAGTTGAAACCCTGTGGTGGTTTCTAAAGCCGAAATTGTATACTTTAAGTTTAAGTTCCATCTATAATCATATCCTTAAAATATAGTTTAACAAAAATGCTATTAATAAATATGTCTATGTTCACCCTACTTTGAGAGAGAAGAGTAAGCCTTCCAATATGGATGTTATCTGTCTCCTGACCATGCTTGATATCTTGAAGAATGAAAAATGAAGATGTTAGTTTGTTAAAGTCGATGAAGTTTGGGGTATTGGTAAGCATAAATTTGAGATCGAGGGTCAATCATCAAATAAGGAATTTTTTTAATTTTACGTTATGGTTTTCCGATTTTATGTTATAACCAATAACACTTTGTAACCAAATTAAAAAAATCAATAAATAATTGAAGAATAATTTGCACTTAACAAATAAACTATTACACAATAATTGTTTTAGCATAACACATAATGTCGACACCAAGCACCAACATTGAACACAAGAGACTAATTTCGAAGGAAATTATCTACATTGGTGCAAAAATACATAAAATACAAAGTGATTTGGGTTCCTACAAACACCTAGTGTTGTTGCTTCCTATGAACATTAGTTTTCATATCTCATGTATCCATGTGGTGCAAGATTATTAGTCAAATTATTTAATTCATATGTTGCCAAAACTAAATTTTCTCATTCATCTTCTTATATCAATCAAAACGTCTTATATCTCCATTAACAAAACTTAATTATAACTAATATTTATCAGATCTACGATATTTTATGTATTACAGATGAAGATGATTAATTGTCTAAAGATACCGACATTAATAAGTAAATGTTAGCAAATGAAAGTATATTATTTTTCATCACATAGTATGTACAAAATACTAAATTAATGATACGCATTATACATGACCGATTTCACTTGAATAGAGACACGGATAAGTGTCTATAACTTCAGAATACTTGAAATCATTTTCAATTTTTTGAGTTTTCAATGTACGATACCATGCAAAAGGCATACGTTGCATACATAGTATTTTTTTATATTATTAATCCATTACAGAAAATTAGTTGAAAAAATGTACATGAACCTTATTAAAAGAAGACTAGGAATAAATAGAAATAGATGCGCACAACAACGAAATGATTATATAAAAATAAATTATTCCTAAAATATTATGTAATATGTGATAAAAGAAATATCTATTTGCATAAGGATTAGTCTTGAACCGACTTTATACCTTGTATTGGGTAAATATGCTTGAAGACTTGTAAGGGAATCTATGTATTAATAAGTGAAATGAGTTTAAATCCCCATTTGGTCACTACAAATATAAAGGGTCTCCCTCCCATTAAATGGTGAACACTGATTTTTACCACTTGTCATTTATTACTTTGATTTCTCTCTCTCTAATAGCTTTCTTTCTCTAACATTTAACTACAAATTCTAGATGAGTCTGTTTTAGGCTCATTACTGTCGGTCATAGTGGGAGCTCACTTTGAATTGGTAACTTATTTACCGGTCTAGAAGCAAGCTGCGATAGGTGGCTACTCATGGAGTATGCAGTACCTCGTCTTCTTGTTTCCTACAAGTAACAGGATTACCGAGTCTGCTTGGGCCTTCCTTAACTCTATTCTAACTAGAAAGACAAAGGTTGTTGCTGGCGTGACAGACTCTAAACTCGTGAGAGGATAATGATTACTTTGTAAGCGCAGGTCAAAGTCTAAAGTAACTGCGTCTTGAAGGGGCAAGGGGTTTAGGAGACCAAAGGCAAGATCCAAGGTCCACAATGAGGCGCTTGACGAGGTAACAACCGAGGATTATAACTATGAGCCATTCGTACTTGATGAATCAGCCTAGTTTGGAGCTCTTAAGAAGGAAAACTCTAAAGACGATATTGGAGTATCTTACACTTTGCAAGCGACTGTGAGAAGTATTTCTTCCTTAAAGTTCCACGAATCCATCAAAAGGGCCAACACTCTAAGAAGAGCAGGTTGAGCGCATATATTACTTGGGAAGTTGAAGCATTCTAAATCCGGGATAAGCGAGTTGCTCTACAAGGATTTGGAGTATGTTGTCTAGAGTTTTCTCTTGAAGCAAGAGGACTCGTAGTAATCACGTGGGGTCCACGACAGTCAAATCTTGAACTCTATGGGGAATGGTTAATTTTAGGCCGGAAGCTCATCCGGTGTCTAAGGAAAATGCCAAGGTCAGATCAGCACGCTTCAACCCGGGTTCGAGCCACTGTGTGAATCCATATACACCGTCAAGAGAATTCTTATAGGAAAGTTCTCGCATATATGGATACCAGAGTTTAACATATATTATAGTTCCCACGATCATGACGTAAAACGTTTCATAAAGTTTTGACGCTAGAACTTTATAATGATTCGATGGGCATCGAGATCCAGAGCATCATCTCGAGCGTTTTATGGGAACCATGGGGAACTTTCCCAAAGAAGAGCGCTTGTGTTGTCGCGTGTTTTCTATGCCCTTCAATGGGGGAATTTTGGTTTGGTTCAGCAGGTTAGCCCCATATTTTATTTCTAGCTTTGAGATTTTAAGTGCACTTTTCTGTCATTGATTTGAGGATGGCAAGGTCAAAAAGGGGCACAAAGACCATGTCATACTCTGATATCATCATATTTGGGAAAGCTTGATGGATTACATGTAAGGTTTTGTGCAAAAGCTCTATAATAGAGAGCCATGTAGAGGTACTCGTCGCATCCCTCGGGCATGGGATTATTTTAGGAAACATTTTTCCCAAAAAGGTCCTAACTCGAGGTTAGACAAGCATCGATGGAGGCCCAATACAATTTATTTTTAGATTTTGTCACATTTTCCCCGTGCTGTGATCTTAATTTATTTTATTGACTTCTGCTTCCAACGCGGTGACTTTGGTGACTTTTCTCCTTGTAACGTTAAGACCCCTCTGTTTGGGAGGATCGTGTTCTTTGAGTATTTTCTAGAGCAGATAATTTGAGAGATTTCTCTAAATTATCCTTAAGTTTCAATAGGATGGCTTTGTTAGCAACATCTTCATGAAGTTTCCAAAACTTCGAGCCCAACAGGCTGTCGCCGATGAAGAACTTCTGGAATTCATGGCACCAAGCCTTCTTAGCCCACTTACTTAGGTTCGAGAGTTGCTTCTTGCCCGACCAAGATGTTTGCTGAAACAACTTCATATATTTTACAAGAATACCATAAAAATAATTATAATGAGTAGTCAGATAAATAAAGGAAACACCGTAAATTAATATCTTGGTTCCAATGCAGATCACTCACTTTGGCTACCCGACAAGTTTCTGATAGATGTCAGGTTGTCCGAACCTATAGGGATCCCATTTTTTCATGCACCTCGCACAAATACAAAATATTTCCTCTATATTTGGTCGGTTTCTTGCACACGATCACCACCCTAGGGATTTTTTGGACGGTGTTGTAGTGTTAAGAGTGAGTAAACTTGATCCGTTATCCCACATCGCTTAACTGAACGAGTACTTACAATATATAAGTGAATGAAATATCTCAACTAGTGTGAGGCCTTTTGGGAGTGAACCAAGAGCAAAACCGTGCGGGACTAATCGCCCAAAGCGGACAATATCACATTAGTTGGTGGAGATATTTCCAACATGGTATCAGAACAAGGTTGAAACTTGTGTTCTAAGCCATGCAGTGGGTGTATTGAGTGAGGCGGAATGCATAGAGTGTATCCCACATCGCTTAGACTGAACAAGTGACACATCTGAATAAATTACGAAGGACGTCAGAGTCTTCCATGCAATCCAACAATCTAGTTGGGACAAAAATCTAATACACTAAAGAACTCCTCGAGTCAATGATAGAAAAGGAACCGAAATCAAAAATCGAATATGTGGGTAAAAAGGAGTAATTCATTTAACTTCACAGAGAAAGAGTCTTCCCCTTTCACTGGGAGGCAAATCTTGACGTTGTTTGGAATTTTCCGTAGGACCCTCATTTTAGGAAACTTATTGGGGCTGAGATACTTATAAGTTACTATGTCAAGGACAATGCGATGTGGATGATGGACGTTAAAAGACAAGGACGGCTACTCGGCCCGATGGGGATCCTCAAGAGGATTGGCGCTTAGTCGTCAGAATTATCTCCAATGACTATCAGGGCTGTAACATTATGAGGCTCCCCGAGAGGATTGGCATTTGGTCGTTAGAATTATCTTCAACGACTTTCAAATTAGTAGATTCTTGTGGGAGTCCATGTGTGGGAGTTTCCATAAAAGGAGGAGTATCTCAAAAACAAAGTGAATATTTAGCTGGAAAAAGCATACAGTGGCCGGTAAAGCATCGTAATCGGAGGAAATATAGATTTTCTCTCTTTACGTGGCAGCTTTTCTTGTTAAAACAAAAATGAAGAAATAATATATAGTGAAGCACTATGGTACCCTAAGAAGCCCTGTATTTACACTGAAAAGTAACATCATTTCACTCACTGACGTCTGCCCGGTGTCAATCACCACGAAAACCTCATGAAAACAAAACGATGGAAATCCATGTGTGTGCGCTACTAGTCTGGGGAAGCTTGTCCGTAGGTTAAGAAAAATACGACATGTGGAAGGGTCAAACATACCTTGCAAGACGGATAAAACATTTCTGAGAACCGGGGAGTTTTGAGTATATCTCACATCATTACTCATGAAGTAATCGTGATGAGCACTTCGGTGAGGTGAATGGTTAGAAGCTCATTGTGATTGTGTCGCATAGCTATAAACAAACCATTTTCTGAAGGTCATGATATAGACAACATGTGGCACAAATATGCACCCTAGGTTTTAGAAGACTTTAAGAGGGAACCTTGAAATATTTTTAGATTTCTTTAACAGAAAAACCTCGAGGCACCCATTCTAAAATGAAAATGTCATTACAGTTCAGTACTTCCGAAAAATCTAACTCGGCTGAAACGGAGAATCGACATGTTTAAGATGGAACAATCCACTCCGAAGTTTTCTAAGTCCCTCGAGGTGTATTTCTTCTTAGTCCCCACTTTGGGTCAGCTCGAAATTGTCTACCACTTTGAATAGAAGTTGCCTAATTGGGCAGGCGAATGGCTGCCAGGCTAGTATCTATGAAGCTTACTAGAAGGGTTTCCTGAATTTCTTCCTCGATAGGTTCCACATGAATAAATGGGCTACTAATAAAGGAAATATATATCGTTCAAAGGATTAATCTTGGATTGGCTCTACGTGTTATATCGGGTAAATAGGCTTGAAGCCTTGTAAATGAATCTATGTATTAATGGGCCAAAACAGCTCAAAAAAATCACTTTCGTCACTATAAATATCACGGGTCACCTTCCCATGAACGGATAAATCATCATTTTTACCATAGGAATTGTATTATTTTTCTTTCTTTCTCTAGACATTTAACTATCAAATCTATATAGGTTTTTTTTAGGATCATCAATTTGTATTTCGTACTTCAATTTCACATTTTATTTTCTTAAACCATCGTATTATATTGTAAATTTATTTAGTTTTATGTTTTGAACCTATCGTGTTTGTTTCCTTATGTTTTTTTTATTTTATAGTTAAAGTTTTCACACTTAAACAATGTAATTAATAGAAATACAACAACAAAAATATACTTTATAAACACATACAGTTATAATAAACAACAAAATAAAATAAAAGTTACAAATGAGATGTCTTGTGTCCTCATTTAGGTTCATCACTCTGTAGTCTTGTTTAATTATTCATGGAATTTAAATATATTTTCCAATCTGATCTCATAATAAATTCTTCCAACCAAGACTCTCTTCACTAAGAAATAGTTTCCAAATATGATTAAATATATTTTGGGAGTGTTCGCATGAATCATAACTTTTTAATTGAAAGCATACAATATTATAAAATAAAATATTTTAAGTTATGTAATACACAACTTAAATCATAATTTTTTTTAAGTTAACATAACTATTATCATTTAGATGAGCGATGCATTTTCTTTCTCTAAGCGGGGGCAGAACACCTTTTAGAGGTTAAAAGGTCAACAAAACACATAGATAAAATGTATGCATGATGCATTTAAACATAGTCTTAATGAGGAAACATATATCCGGTAGTTTCATCCATTTACTAAAACCGAAAATTATATAATAGCACTTAAGCCTCTTTAGTTCTTTGTCGACTTTTGCACGGGTGTCGTAAACAAAACTGCATATAAAGGAAATACTTATAGGTTTTCGTTCGTTGATCGATCTTCGCATACGGCCATGTCTCTTAGATTCTGAATAAATAGTGAGTTTTAGCCTTAAAATCAAAATGGTAGTCCATTTTTATATATATTACGTTAGAAATAAATAAAATCATAAACATGAGAATATGGTCATGAAACAATAACTCGTTAGTTAACTAATTTTATATTTATATGGTATTTGGGTGTCATCAAAGGTTTAGATATTTTAAGCGACGTTATTATTTTGGTTTAATTTCCTAATCTTCTTATGGTGCTTGTAATATTTTTCTGGGTCAAAAGGGTGTTTTGAGATGGTATGGTCTTCTTATCGGTTTGTTCGATGACATGTTCAAAATATGATTTATCTGATTTTGTCAAACTACCATTCACATATTTTTTCCATATCCTTTCTTCTTTATCAGTTTTTTGGATGAAACAACTTAGGTTCTTTTCCAATCAAGTGCTTCAAATATTTTTGATAAGATATATAACCTTAATTTTGAATCATAATTGATAGCTTCAGGTATTTTTGGAAGGGTATTACTGCCTAAACCGAATGGGTAATTCAGACATGTTTTGCACCAAACCTATGATGAACAATACAAGTGAGTAAATCATGATTCAAATGTATGATAACCTATGGTAACCTATTTAGGTATTAAGCTTTAAATATTGACCCAAATCTAAAGTCTGACCCAAACGGCCCATGGGTTATAAAAACAAGTATAAATATCCCAACCACCCTCATTTAAGAGGGTAAGAAAAACTTAATACCTAGAACACACATCTTTTATTTCTTAACCCTTTACTCCAACAATAAATACCTCATAAAGATAAAACCCTTTCCAAGAATACCCTTTGATCAGAAATAATCCTCATTAAATTGGCGACCAAAATGGGAGGCGACGGTGCCTGAATTTAAGATTCAAAACGAGTAAATAAATCAGTTTGGATGTCATTGAAGCATATGGATCCTAATGTACACGACGTTCCACCTCCTTAGGTTGAAGGTGTGAGAGAGAATAATGAGCATACTATTGTGTCCTATGTCAATCACAATGATGATGAAAACAAATACATGCAAGATGAACGTGATCAGGTAAGGGCAAAGATTGAGGCTTTAAGCACTCCACCCTACTGATGAGCCTAGTGAAAATGAGCAGTCTATAAAGACTCATGTTAGTTCTAAGAAAACACATAGGTCTAAACGAGTTGTGAGCATGATATCAGAGTCTTCTAATAGTTCATCCAATGATTCAGACCTTGAAGAATTATTCTCGTCCAACAGTTATGAAGGTCATCTGAAAAAGAAATTAAGGTTAACCAAGAAACATTCAAGAAAAAAGGATAGACATAGCAAAACTAAAAAGTATCAAGGAAAAATAAAGGGTTCAGCTGATCACCACATTGACCGTTTGATGATCGATCCATTTGCCTTTCAATCGGAACCGGGTATTTTTGCAACTCCCAATGAAGATATAACTTTAGTTGTAGCCAAAATTGGAGACAATCACCTTTGTCTTCAAAAATACTCTCTGAACTTCTTCCCAAGCGATTTGACAGTTCCAAAATAGAGAAGTATGATGGAAGCAAAGATCCGGGCAATCATCTTGAGCAATTTAAAAATAATTATGATGAATTTTGATGATGATGACAAGTTGTTATGTCGAGCCTTCTCACAAATCTTTAAAGGAAGTGCCCTTAACTGGTACAACAGTCTCCCTCTTGGGTCTATAAAGCATTTTGACATATTCTGGGTAGTATTCCAGAGGTAATTTGTATGAAGCAATGAGCTTAAAGGGAATGCTGATACAATTATTCATTGTTCCCAAGAGCCAAACGAATCTTTGAAGGAATATATTAGTAGGTTTTTTAACACACAGAATTGGCTAGTTGATTGTTTTGAACAAGTAGCGCCTCTTTAAGACAAGGCTTACATCCGGAAATTTTGGTTGACTTTTGGGGGCTGTTAAATCAAGTTGAAAAGTAGATTACTGTTGAAGAAACTAAGAACTCTAGATATCCTCGTCAGAACAGATCCACCACTACAGTGTCAATTCTCCAAGCAACAACTAAATCCAGTTACAAATCAAAGGAAACTGGATAGGGATCACATTGGCCCAAGTAGAATTAGTCCAATCAAAACCAACAAGTTAGAAGTAAAAAGGGTTCATAGGTTCAGCCTGAATGGTTTTCAGAGTTGGGAGAGAGTGTAGCGATAATTTATGACAAGACTAAAAATAATGTACACTTTAGAAGGCCAGCCTCACTGCAGTTCCTTAAAGAGACTTGAAGTACCTGTTTTTGAAAATATCTTATTAAGAGAGGAAAATTAGGTGCTTTTGTTAAAAAAACAAGGGGGCACCAGACCGGATAATACTCAATCCAATGCCAATGCTCCCCGAACGACTTCTTGAATAGTCACAGGGACATCCAGACACGAAGATGCCATGATGATTGTTGAAAGATTTTATGTGGATTCTGAATACCTTGATCCTGACCCAGATCAGAATCAGGTGGGGGTGATACTGGATAAATCTGCTGTATTTTCTGATCTGGTGAAATTTTTTAAATCATTAACCACATTTGTGAGAGAAAATGTGACATCGCTCTCAAGTTGTTCAAGAAAAAGGCATGTCAACAGCTTGATTAATCAGTTGGAAGGAGGAATTTCCACATATCTGTACCAAACCCAACTTCTTTCATAGTCTTTGAGGAAGAGTACTTAAGAGATATTGTGGGGCCGTATGAAGATGTTGTGATAATAGGGACATCAATTGGGGATAATGACATACGTTGAATGTTGATTGACACTAGTTGGCCGGGAAACGTTTTATTTCTGAATAATTATAGGAAGATGAAAAATCCCTTGATTATTTAGCGATCAAATAGAACCATTGTGGGGTTTACGGGGAGTTCGGCTGATGTCATTGGTGAGTTTAAAGAGGAAGTACTGTTGGTTAGAAGAACTTTTTAAAAAATGTTAAGGTATTATTCTTTTTGGTTGACTGCCCAACATCCTATAATGTTATATTTGGAAGATCTTGGGTTTCGAGAATGTACGTCGTGGCCTCTAATGTCCATCAATTTTTAAAATATGTTGTGGGTACACAGATGGGTGTTGTCTGAAGCAGTTAGAAAGTTGCTAGAGAATGCTATGTAACAGCTCTTACCTCAAAGCCATTGGAGGCAGCCAAGGCTAACAAGGAATTAAAACTACTGAAGCCTTCCACGATGAGAATAAAATAGATGATCCAAGGAAGGCTCTTAGTGTTATAATGCCCATAGAAGAAGTTGAAATCCATTGCCTAGCAGAAGGCAAAAGTGTTAAGATTAGAACTAAATTACTATTGAGTTTGAAACAAAATTTATCATCGTTCTTGTCTAACAATCTACATGTGTTTGCATGGAGCAATGATGATGTAACTGGAGTACCAGCCGAAATGATCTGCCACAAATTATCAGTCTGATCTAATGATGGACCTGTAATAAAGAGAAGAAGAATTTTTTTCCAAATAAAAACCCGATGTGATAGTACAAGAGGTTGATCAGTTAACCAAGATGGCCATATCAAAGAATTTCAATACCCTTTGTGGACGGCTAATCCCGTTATGGTAAAAAAATAATGGAAAATGGCGTATGTGTATTGACTTTACCGATCTTAATAGAGCATGTCCTAAAGATCCTTTTCTAGTACCTCAAATAGATTAGTTGGTGGATTCTACATCGGGCAACAAGTTGTTATCCTTCATAGATGCCTTTTCGGGGTATAATCAAATACAGGTAGATCCGGACGATTAGGATCATACTACCTTTATTACTGACAGAGGGCTTCATTGTTATAGAGTGATGTCATTTGAGTTGAAGAACGCTGGAGCTACTTAGCAGCGATTGGTAAATAAAACATTTGCTAGCCAAAGTAGCATAAACATAGAAGTATATAATGATGATATGATGGCGAAGAGCCTCGATGAGGAAGAACACATATTCGATCTTCAAGAAACATTTTCTAACTTAGAAGCCATCAACCTGAGATTAAACCTGGATAAATGTATTTTCATGGTCCAACCTGGCAAGTTTCTAGGATATGCCATAAGTGAAAAAAGGATACAGGCTTATCCGGATCAATTAAGTGATCTATTGGCTATGGATCCTCCTCGAATTAGTCTAGAGACTAACCAAGCGGCTGGCTGTATTGAATAGGTTTATTTCAAGATCATCAGACAAATGTGCTCAATTTTTTCAAGTTTTGAGGAATATTAAAGACTTTAGTTGGTCTCCGCAGTATGATCAAGCCTTTCTTGAAATCAAAAAACATTTGTCTTCACCCAAGACGTTGTTCAAACCTATCCAAGGGGAGAAACTTTATATGTACTTAGCGGTATCAGAATATGCCATGAGTTTTGTATTAGTAAGGGAAGTGGATAATTACCCACGTCCAATGTATTACATAAACAAGAGTTTGGTGGAAGCATAAAAAACGTATGTAAAGTTAGAAAAAATAGCCTTGGAGTTGGTGAGAACAACCAGAAAAATGAGCCATACTTTCAAGCACACGATTACAGTTCGAACATCTTTTCCTTTAAAGAATGTTCTACAAAAAGCTGAAATATCAGGAAGAGTGACTAAATGGTCAGTTGAGCTTGGAGACTATGATATTGATTTTGCGTCTCAAACCGTGATCAAGGCTCAAGCTATAGCTGATTTGTTTTGTAGAATTTCATACTAAAAGGCCTTACAAACGAAAGCATGAAAACAGGTCTAAAAAAGAGTGATTATTTCGGAAAAATAGTGGGTCAAGTACGATGGGATGTGGGGCTGGAATTTGTTTAACTTCCCCTTATGGTGATACTATGTATCAAGCTGTATGTTTTGCTTTCAGGGCATCCAATAATGAATCAGAGTATGAAGCAAGCATTGCTGGTTTAAGACTAGCTCACATATATGGAGCAAAAAGGGTCTCGTTAGTAAGTGGCTCCAACTTAATTATTCGTCAGGCTCAAGGGAAATCTGAAACAATAAAATATCAATTAATAAAGTATTTGAAAGTACTGGGAGAAGTTGTCACAAGTTTTAAAACCATCTGATATGAACATGTCCCTAGATCGGAGAATACTATGGCATATTTTTTAGCTACCATAGGTTATTCTGAAGTATACCCATGGATTCTTATGCAAGGATTCCTCTCCATAAGCTCAGTTCGGGGGAAAGATGGTGAATTTGAAGAAACTATGAATATATCTAGCATATAATCCAAAGATTTGAGGTATGAAATATATCAATTTATATCTGATGGAGTTTTACCTTCAGATAAAGTCATGGCTAAAAAGATCAGGTACAAGGCCCGTGGTTGATAAGAAAAAAAATGAACGGAAGCGTCCATTGGAAACCCTAGAGTCACCACCCCAAAATCGTTCTCCCCCTCACCAAGAAAATATAAGCTGTCTTATATAACAGCAGAAATTGGCTTGTTGGGCATGTTGGGCCAATTAGGTATTTTAACTTGTTGGGAATGTTGGGCTGATAGCGTAGATAATTAGTCCACTAGTTTGACTCGCGGGTCAAATAAATTCTACCCTCATCAGTGGTTACATAGTGTTAAGAGAAATTCTCTATAAAGAATTTTTCAACAGACCTCTCTTACGTTGCTTAGGCTTTGAAGAATCCCAAAATGTTCTATCTGAATAGCTTGATGGAGATGGATCAACACATTGTGGTTATAAGGCCTTAATCAAGAGAGTTTTGCTAGCAAGATTATTGGCCTACTATAATGTAAGATGTCAAAGATATTGTCAGAAGATATGATATTTGCCAAAAATATGGGAATAAAATCCATACGCCAGTTGTTCCTATGGAGTCGAAATCCGAACCCATGCCTTTTGATAGATGGGGTTTGGACTTAGTTGAACCTCTTGCCATGGCGTCCGGAGGTTTTCGAACGATAATCGTGGCAATATATTATTTCTCTAAATGGATAGAAGTTGCACCACTAGTTGTAACCAGTTCAAAGGCATTCATAAAATTTATCTTATCTAATATTTGTTACTGGTTTGGAATTCCCCAACGAATTACTATGGACAATGTGTCACAGTTTGACAACAAAGAGATGGAGACGTTTTGCACTTCTAGAGGAATTCAACATTTATTTTCTTCTCATTTCCACCCTGAGGCTAATAGGTAGGTTGAAGCTGCTAATCAGACAAAGTATTAAGAAAAGTCTTTTTGCATACCAAAGAGAAACAATTTGGAAAACTAGCTCCGAATTGGAAAGTCCCTTACATGGTGTGTGAAAGGATCAAGCAAGGAATATATAGACTTCAAGACAAAGAAGGCAACATGTTGAAGCACCCATGGAACATTGACCATCTCAGGTTGTACTTAGAATAAAATTATCTTGTAAATATTTACTTTGTCATACTTTAGTGTAAATATTCGGGGGCATACTCTTTCCTACCCTGGTGGCGCGGGGAGGTTTTAATGACTTTTCTGATTTTCAATCAATATAATCTTCTGTATTTTCAAAGATTGTGGTGAGTACGAGGAGATCGGATAAATTAAATGTCTATTAAACACCTCCGGCCTTCAAATGAAGTATCTTTGAAGTGATCATGTCTGATGAGGAAAAATATGAAGAACGGAAAGATAATTGTAAAATATATATAAAAGGAAAATACCCTCACTGAAACCCTAGCCAAAATGATCTCCCCCCTATAAGAAAAGATCAGTTAGCTTATATAGCAATTGTTGTGGGCTTTTTGGCCTATTGAGCCATTGGACTTAAACAATTGGTCCATTATAGGCTAATTCATCCCACAAACTTACTAAGTAAAAACATATCTACTTCTTATTACAAAATACATATTGGTTAAATATTCCAAAAATCTGACTTGCGAATCGTGTGAATTCTTCCCTCATCAGTAGCCCCCCCTAGTCCTTGCGAAGAATTCTAAGGAAGGACTAGTTTTGTCACTACTTCAAATTTTACTTGTTCCTTATTTGTAGCCCCCCAATCGTTGCGAAGAATTCTGAGAGATGAGTAATTTTGGCGCTGCTTCAAATGTTACCTGTGAAAACATAAAATGTCTTGGCCAACAGATGTAGAAAATGTAGACCAACAAATGTTAGAAGATCCATCAGATAAAAAATAATAAATTTTGAGTGTTGACCAACTAATGTTGGAAGATCCTTCGGATCCAAATAACAAATCTCATATGTTGACCAACTAATAGTTGGAAGATCATTTTGATCCAAAATAATGAACTTCGAATGTTGACCAATTAAAATTGGAAGATCCATTAGATCCAAAATAATAATTAATTTTAATTGTTGACCAACTACTGTTGGAAGATCCTTCGGATCCAAAATAATTATGTTGACCAATTAAAATTGGAAGATCCATTAGATCCAAAATAATAATGAATTTTAATTGTTGACCAACTACTGTTGGAAGATCTTTCGGATCCAAAATAATAATGTTGACCAATTAAAATTGGAAGATCCCTTAGATCCAAAATAATAATGAATTTCAAATGTTGACCAATTAAAATTGGAAGATCCATTAGATCCAAAATAATAATGAATTTTAATTGTTGACCAACTACTGATGGAAGATCCTTCGGATCCAAAATAATAATGTTGACCAATTAAAATTGGAAGATCTCTTAGATCCAAAATAATAATAAATTTCAAATGTTGACCAACTAGTGTTGGAAGATCCCTCGGATCCAAAATAATAATGAATTTCAAATGTTGACCAACTTATGCTAAAGATGACTCTTAATTAAGTCAGCCAGCATATCTAATTTCCCTTGGACAGATTATGAGTGAAATATATTTTATAAAGCAGGCAAGCCAGCATTTCCAACTCCTCGTATGTGACATAGTATTAACAAGAAGTAGGAACTTGAGGACCAATGATCAATATGTACCTTTGGCGGCAGGTGATTTGACAGCAACGTGTTTGTTCTCCTCAGTATAAACTGGTTTACTTTTGCACTCAGTTCCGCAGAGCGCTCAACCCCCAGCTTCTTCTGTTCTTCAGTGGCGGTAAGTTCTCTTCCAGAAACTATGGGTGACTAGTAGTAACGGCGAAAGTATGCAGCATCTCCTAGGATTCCTGGATTTGTAAAATTGACCATGACAAAAAACTCTTCTAGGTCATTCTGCATTGGAGTTCCCGACAATAAGATCCGACGTTTGCAAGAGAGAGCAGCTAATGCCCGGTTGGTTAGTGTCTGATCATTTCTCAGCCTATGAACCTCATCACATATGAGAAGATCACAGGATTCAGTTTGGCTGAATTTCAACGAATGCATCCGGAATGTCTCATATGAAACAATCAATACATGTAAAGTGCTTCGTGGGCTGGTGAAACTGTCAATTCCAGAGATAACATCGGCTTTAGTACTTTCACAAAGAGCTATGAGTTTAACTCTATCTCCAACCCACTTCTTAATTTTAGCCTCCCAATTACTAACAAGGTTGGTCGGTGTCACAATGATGACCGTTTTGACCATTGGCCTCCCTTCGAATCCTTGACGAAGAAGAGTGTATAGTAATGTGATTGACTGTAATGTCTTTCCAAAGCCCATGTCATCAGCCAGAATGCACCCGTTTATACTCGCAGCACTGTGTAGCCCCGAAACACATTCAAACATGAACTGAACACCTTCTCTTTGATGGGGACGAAGGAAACGAACAAGTAATGGGTCAACAGTTATTGACACTCCTGGACCATCCTCCGCCTCTTCAGAATGCCACAAAACCAAAGGATCAACTCCAGGTGGCAGAGCTACAATTTCCTCTACCGCTGCCACCTCCTCAGTGTTTGGTATGTGCAACCGATTAGATATCCCAACTGACACAGGCGTGGAGGAGCCCCAGGGTACAAACCTTTTACGAGCACAAAGACGGCGTGCAAGCTGTTCATTGCCATCACTGTAACCACCTGAGCAAGGAGGCTTAAAGGGTTTCCTGCAAACTGCAGCTCCTTCCGAGACAGAAAGAAATCGGGGAATCAGTGATTGCCTTTTAACAACAAGGTCGCCTCTCACAAGAGAGTCGATAGTTTTCGATTTAATTTCCTCAACTGACATAGGAGACTGCGCCAAGGACTCTTCATTGTCGTCGTTGTCGCCGGTATATTATCCCTGAGCTTCTCTTCTTTCTGCATTTCATCACTCGTTATGTCATCTCTTAAGGATCCTCTATCAGTAGCCTGTCTGTTATCATCCTGACGCTTATCGCCATCCACCAACCCATCTCTCTTTCTCCTAGCTCGCCTCTCCAAATGCTTTTCATGTTCAGGACTTCGCAACTGATCCTGATTTTGACCGGCCAGAAAAGTGCCAATTAGATTCTCAACGCCGTATCCTACCGCAGAAGACCATCTATCAAAATAAAGAGAAAATATAACTCTGAACATCTGTGTTAAAAGAAGATGATAACAAAATTTGGAAATCAAGCAAACCCGTATATCGTTATTAACATGCATTTTCCTACAAAAGCAAATTCCAAACATAAATTGTCCTACAAAAGCAAATTCCATCAAGTAGTGCGTACAACACTTCGAAGCCAAATGTATCATACCCGAAAGTCACTACAAATGAATAAAAGCATTAAAAACTAGCCTTTTAACTTTTCGCCACAATATCATACCCATATCCATAGAAACATGTTAGACCACATAACAAAGGGTATGCGCCACCAGACAAGCAAAAGAGTTATCTCAATAATTATACTAATAAAAAGTGGTGCTAAGCCTTTGGACAGCATCAAGTTTCCCAATGACCCTTGTCCTGTCGAGGAATAAGATCCATAAGTTTGTGACCAACCACAAGAGAGAAACAAAAATATGCAGAGCACATAAATTGATCGTAGCTCATTTCAAAAGATCCATCAAATATTATCTCTTATACACTTCACCTCACAACAGAATATGGATATTCCGATATAATACCCAAAACCAACTTTGTAGAGAGAGCTTAAATCGTGGAAACATCCATGATTTTCATCCATATAGGTATAGCAACCCTTGTCCAAAGAACAAATATAACCAATCTGAGTAACGAGAAAAAAAAAAGATCCCAAATAGCAGTAGAAAAGCCAAAGGATAATTGAACAAGAGACTTCCTGATCCGCAAGTGCCAATTAAATTTTCATATTCGACTTGTTCTGCAACAGAAAGAAATATCCATACACAGTGGTAAAGCCAGAAAATAATATAAAGGGAAAAAGTAAAGAAAATAATACCAAACATTACTTGAAACAAAATGCAACAAATCTTGGTAGCAGTCTCCAATTAGTTCCTCAAAAAATCTTGTCAGGTATTTGAAATGGAAATGAATAACGCCAAAATTCAGCAAACCCACATGACATATTCAACAAACCGAACTCATTCCAGCTGTCTACTGAAAACAATTTTGAAGCATTCAAAAACACCGGGAACTAACTGCATATCAATGGCAGATCCATTAAATTCTTTTATATCTGTACTGTATCCATATTTCTGCTGGTTTCCCCCTCCGTGCTGCCTGACATACTCCATTAAAATTGCATCTGCACACATGTCCCAATGGTTATACCAAACTACCTTTTACCCGGTGGGTGGGCGAGGGTTCGAATCCCAGGTTGAGATTCTGCAACTAAAACACCAGCATAACAAGAATGAGATATTATCTTCCTGCAACCTCTGTCATTTTAATTCCTTTTATCCACTCAATAAGAAACAAGTAGACACAGAGAACAAATCATATTTGACCATAGCATAAGTACAATGTTTCTTAGATCAAAATGAAGCAAAAAGATTGAAACCATCCATGTGATAAACACGAACACGTGAAATCACAAGAGCCACTATCAAAAATAGTAATAAAGAAGAATTCTAAGACTATACTCCATCACCGAACCTGTACAGTGATAATCTTTCCAATAGAAAATCGTCAGAAATCTTTACAAACCCATGAAAATGAATCAATGGCAAAAGAAAAAGATAAACCCATGAAGAATTAATAACATTTCTAATCAGAGAAAGAAGAGACGTGAAACGAACGAGAAAGAAATATACAGCACAGAAGGAATCTAAGATACTAAAAGCGAATCAGATTGTTAAATATACAGCAATCTATGAAAAAAAAAATCGCTTTCTATAATTATCAAGATGATAGAAAACTGAAATAAAACACAAAATCCATCTCATAAAATCTTACCAGAAAGCCAAACGAATGGAAAGTCGAAGTAAAATCCAAAGCGAATCAAGAACACACGAGCAAGAAATCAATAGGATTGAATTAAGAAAGAGATTATGTACAGAGGGAGACGAAAGACAGAGGAGGCAGCAAGAAAAATAAAATGCAGAAACCGAAAAAGAGGCACCACCGAAAGGTATATGATGCTTAGAGAGAAGAGTGAGAAATACCCAAAAGCTATAAGAATTAGAAGGTTGCATAACCGTCATTGTAGTATTTCAACTCAGAATATTGCATCACAAGGTTTCTTCTTCAGAACAAATCCTTTCCCTGATCTTCCAGGTTCAATGCGGAATCTAATCAACCATCAACGTAAAACTTTTTCTACCGTCTTTAGTGCGCGTAATCGAAATCTATAGCCGCTCGATTCGGTAGAAATCTGTCTAAGTTCTCTTTCGAAGGCCTTCTGATGAGAAAGTGTTGGTCTTGAAGTGGATTTCTAGATCTGGGAATCATGTGTGAACGACCTGGATCCATAACTGTAAAATACAAAGAAAACACAAACACAAACACAAAAAAAAACAACAGCAAAACACAAACAGTAATACCAAATTCAATGAAAATATTAACAAAACAATAGAACCTGCAAAATTGTTAGATGAATCAATAAATATTATAAACAAAGAGGTATGTCCAAAATTGTTAGATGAATCAATAAATATTGGTTGACGATGGCCATGGCGAGGAGGCCGATGGAGCTTTGCCTCTCTCGAAGGGGAGTTTGAGTACATAGCAGCGAGTCAGAGGGTAATCCTTTAGGATTGGATTGATAAAAAGGATGCTGGTAAGGGTTTTGGATATGTTATCCGGGTACCGATCATCTTCCCACAGACGGCGCCATTTGATGAGGAAAAATATGAAGAACGGAAAGATAATTGTAAAATATATATAAAAGGAAAATACCCTCACTGAAACCCTAGCCAAAATGATCTCCCCCTATAAGAAAAGATCAGTTAGCTTATATAGCAATTGTTGTGGGCTTTTTGGCCTATTGAGCCATTGGACTTAAACAATTGGTCCATTATAGGCTAATTCATCCCACAAACTTACTAAGTAAAAACATATCTACTTCTTATTACAAAATACATATTGGTTAAATATTCCAAAAATCTGACTTGCGAATCGTGTGAATTCTTCCCTCATCAATGTCTATTAAATATTTTTCATCCTTCAAATAAAATATCTTTGAAGTGATCAGACCTATTAAACATTTTCATCCTTCAAATGAAATATCTTTGAAGTGATTCAATGAATTAAATGCTTAATTAAACACGTCGGAAGAATTAAATACTAGACATAAGAAAGGAAAGAAATACATATGAAGATAAACTTAACATTACACATTGATCGGAATATGTCTGATGCACCATCACACAAAATGTCTTGGCCATCCAAGGACTTTGGTTCACAAAATAAAATTTGAAAGAAAATAACAAAATTCCTTGGACATCCAAGGACTTTAGTCTTAAATATAAAAAGTAAACACAATAACCTTAGGGATGTTTCCCTTCGCTTTTTTCCTTACCATCATCTTTCTTGAGACTCTTGGTATCCATGTTTGAGCTTTCATCGGTTCTCTCATCAGAATCACACTCACTTACTGAAGAAAAACCATGTTTACCACCATCTGGCATAATATAAAAAGGTATCTCTTCATATGGTACGAACTTCCACAAAGGTTCAAGGTTCTTATTTGGAAAGATCTCATGAAATAGAATAACCATATCTGATTTGATACCTTCATCCCTCTTTTCCAAAGAATCCACAACACCAGCTGTTAGTCCTTTTCTCACGCAAGTATACGCGGTCAAATAGTAGCAAGTAATAAGTAAGTAAGATCGTTCCCACGAAGACCAGGTGTATATGACAAGAATTCACTTATGAAACCAAGTATGATTATTAGACTAATGCTTGAACGAGTAATAAAATATGAATATAACTAAGCAAATTAACTAACGACATTAACTAACGAGTTTACTTATGCAAGAGAAAACATGGAACTCTAACTTCACTGTTTATTTTACTCAGAGTATTAATATACTTAATCAATATGTATGATAACAACGATTACTAATCAGATAACACGAAATCAGTATATACGCTACCTTTCAGTATACGTAAACCAAACCACTTAAACAGCCACAAAAGAGATAGCAGTTGAGCAGACACCGCTTGCATGATAATCCTATATGTCTATACGAATTGAGGTACAATTGGTTTTAAGCACAAGTTATCTATTTCTATTACATAGGTTAATATGATATGGTTAGTGACATATTACAAATCATGAACAATCACAATACGAATCATTCAAGAACCTGTGCTAGCATGGCAAGTTCTAAACCCTTAAATTCACTTTCGCATTCATTAAATATTAACAAACTAGATGTTCGTGACGCATCTAACGATAAGCACAACCATACTAGGTAGCTGATAAACCTATCTCACAAATCAATCAAGCAATCAAACCATAAGTATTATTCAAACAAATCTGTTAGGGTTCAATGACAACGATTAGTTCATAATCGAACGAATCATCAGCATGGGCTCAAAAGTTAACATAGCTCTAAGACGAATGTAAATAGATGAATAAGCGTTTAGAGAATGTCAAACCGAACAGTAACCACTGAGTATCACCTGGCAGAAACAATCCGTAAACTACCGATGGAAATCAAAAGCAACCGTCACATGCTTCCTCTGCGCCGTCTGGTTGTATGTTACCGATCGGAAAAACAAAAAATAGCCAATTCTCTTTTGTCCTCTTTTTCTCTCGCTTGAATTATGTAGGTGAAAAAGACAAAAAGGAAGACAATTCGCTTTTCTATTCTTTGTTCTATCTTCTGACGGAAGAAAACCCAAAAGTCGCCCCTGTTTGTATATTATGTCGTATATTAAGTTAGTAGGCAATTGTAATTTTTCTTCTTTTCTGTTTTGATTTATGTCAAAAGACAAAACTCAAACGGCACACCCTCTTCTCTCAATTCCGTCTCTTTATATATATTATGTCAAAACCCTAAAAAGCCCAATTACGAATCGTGAAATATTTATGCTAAATAAAATAATATTTTAAACAATATAGCTAAATAAACCCTTAATATTAGTCTTATATTTTTTTCTTAATTCAGCATTAATTTCTTTTTGTGCTTCCCTTTAATATTTTTTTCTTAATTCAATATTTTAAACAATATCTCACGAAATATATTTTCCTTTTTTTCAACATTAATATATTTTTTCAAGCATTAATATATTTTTATTTAGAAAAGTACTGGTCATAATATATTTTCTTAGCATTAATATATTTTCATTTTTTTCAACTATTCCAGAATTGACCTCAAGTACATTCATTTTCCAGTTTTTTTTATAACTTCTCTTTCTCTCTTGATAAGTTGATGATAGTGCTTGCATTCTTGGATTGTTGTTCCTTCAAAGACTTGATTTTATTAGAAGTGGCAGTTTCCGGTTCAGAAACTTAGTTTGGATGTCATCTTGGTCAGTCTTGGATTGGCGCAGTTTAGTGCGTAGTTCCTTTTTCTCTTTATTTAAAGCCTTCACTTTTTGTTGTTTAGATGAAAGAGAATTCTTCAAGTTCTGGTTTCCTGTGGTAAGAGAAGTTATATCCTTAGCTTAATCCATGACTTGTCTTTCCAGATCGACTATTGGCTTGATGAAGCCCAAACCTGCATGGCCCAAAGTATCCTACTCACTCGATACCTCGAAAGATTCACCATTATAAATTACAGTATTAGCTATTGTGGTCTAAGGAAAGGTCTGATCGAAGTCATCCTTATCAAGTTTATTGCAGTACATATTACAAAGGTCATCCACGTTAACGTCTTCTTCAATAGCTGGCTGATCGGCTGTGGGAAATACTGGATACGGAGGATTAGCTGGTACCTTTTCTTGTAGAGTAATATCAGTTGGAAGAGTAGGAGGAATAGCCGAAGGACGGAGGATTATCTCTGACCCTAGGCTACTCTTCTTCTTTTTCCAGGCCTTCGTTCAATACCTTCATTGCGCCTCTTTTGACCTTTCTTCTTAGTTTGGGGCAACAGATATGATCCACCAGATTCCCCAGCTCTTGCAGTAACTACCTTTAACAAAACGGCATTGATTCCTTCAGGATTCTCCGAACTAGCTCCTTCGGGAATCTGATGAGATGGGTCAACTTTAGCTTTCTAATTCTTATTCTTCATCTTCTCCATATGGCTAGGAGCTTTATTTCGGGCTGGTAAGTAGATTTTTCCATCCTTCGCCTTAGTTCTTTTACGGATAACATCTGATGAAGGGGGAGTGGTCAGTCGTTCCTAAGAAAGGTCTCTGCCTCCAGTGGTATTCCACAAGTGAGCCCTCAACATATTTCCAGAAGTGAAACAATTGTTAAAGGCAAGCCTCCAATTCTCCGATGCCCATTGATTTAACTTGGAAAATATAGCTCTTCCTGCCTCCATGTGCTCGAAGAACATTTTCAAAAATACTACAAAGAGACATAATAATCAGTTTGATATATCAACATAAAGTCTAAATAGTAATAAAAATCTGAACAAGAGTTACCTGAACTCTTCTAATATCTAGTCACCCATTCTCCCAAGCTCCACTTAAGAGAAACTTAGTCCTCCATGGTTTCTCAGCCTCCAACAGATCATACACTACTTTATAGTCGTTTCCCTTGTTGTAATGATAAAAAGAGATTTGGTGATTTCTACACAAACCGGCCACAGCAACAAACTGCTCCATAGGAATTGGAATTTTTGACAATCGAGAAAAATTAATGCTAGCTAGCAGAGTATACCAGGCATTCGGTCTCAGCTGGCATGGGCAAAGCTTGATTAGATCAAAGTATCTGACTATTTCGAGTCTAAGGGGAAACGAATACCCCAGTTCAGCACCTCGTTGTATACCATCATTTCATTAGCTTTACAGTCTACGAGAGTTTCCAGAGTAATAGGAATCCTCACCTTAATAGACTCTGAAAAGCCCCATTTTGTTCTTATCCGATCGAATTTGACAGTATTTGAATACACATAGGAGATTTGTTGAAGGGCCAGTAAGTATTTCACACTAACCTTACGAAAGTTGGGCCCAACTTTCCTTTCCAAGCACACCGGAAGTGACTCAGTATTTGATTGTCCCACCTTTCCTCTAATTGTCTGATCCAATGTGGTATTCCTCGTGTATCCGGATGTCTTCAATGGGGTATATTTCCCACCATATTTAATATTTTCTTCAATTATAGTCGATCATTGTTCGACCGGTTTAGCACATGTGGCTTCTTTCTCAATTTGGGTGGCCTCATTAAGGGGAGGCAATGGATTCGGGTCCACATGAGGTTGGACAAGAGGTTTTAATGTCTCTGAACTAACATTTTTTGAAGAGGAAGGGGTGCTCTTGGACTTGAAGAGTCAAGTGACTCTTCGGGGTGTGACATTTTCAGTGTCTGATCCTATGGCGAGAAATGGTAAGGGTTTCTTAACACTGGAAACTGTTTTGTCCTTAGAAAAAAGATCTAAGGATACTTGAACTGAAGGTTCAGATTCTAGGGTAGATAAAGTCGGGATAAAAGAAGGTTTTCAGATTACCGATGTTCTGAACGACGATGAGCTCTTGTCCGGTTCTGGTACCGTTTGGCTAATTACTCCACCAGGAGAAGCAGGGAGTCCGGCTGTGATTCTTTTCTTCTTTCTTGCCTTTTCCAAATCATATAGATTTAACCAACCTCCTTTGATCAGAGCAGTTCTGGTTGTGAGCATGTAATTTCCCAAGTATTAAACAAAGTCACGAACTCAAGCTTTCTTTGTCTCTAGAAAAAGTTTCTTACTTCTGAAAAAAGAAACAGTGAAACTGACTTATATAGATGTAAAAAACCACTTCAGTGCTACACCTAGGGGAGATAAATCGTTCAAGTAATGATTATGGGCTATTAAGTACACCCTAATTAAGTTTTGAAAAATAGGTGCAAGTACCGAAGGGGAAAACGGCTGAGATATCGAATCAGAATAGGACACGTGTTGTTTTCCAAAATTCTGACCTTTGGTTTTTCCATCTACAAAAAGAAAACACTTCGGATTTGATCAGGATCTTCTCCTCGGTACCTAACTCTTCGAAAAACACTTCGAATATGATCCAGGTCTTTCATTGATAATTTAGCTCTTCCAAAAAAACATTGAATGACCTAAAGGGGTTACTGATAGGTTCGGATATTTTTGGAAGGGTACTACTGCCTAAACCAAAGGGGTAATTCGGACATGTTTTGCACCACACCTATGATGAACAAGACAACTAAGTAAATCTTGACTCAACTGTATGCTAACCTCTGCTAACCCATTTAGGTATTGGGCTTTGAAGATTGACTTGAATCCAAAGTTTGACCTGAACACCCCATGGGTCATAAAAACAAGTATAAATACCCCAACCACTCTAATTTAAGAGGGTGAGAAAAACTTAATAGCTACGAACACACTTCTTTTATCTCTCTATCCTTCACTCCAAAACTCTTTCCAAGAATAACCTTTGATCAGAAATAATCCTCACCAATAATCACATACATATTCATATTCATCTTCGTCGTATTTGTCTTTTGTAACAAGTTTACAGTTGACCACCTCATGCCGATCATAAAATAAATCAAAATCCGATCCTTCATTACCATCATAGCTATCTCACGTGCACACGACAAGCCAAGCATCGATTTGACACATCCATATTGGATTCTAGAGACATTTAGTTTAGTTTTATCGTATTCTATTAACATGATAGGAAAAAAAATCTAATCTCGATGCCCACATACTTGTAAGTTAGATTTAAAAAATATTAAACTTTTTCGAGAATAGGTCGGAAGCGGGATCCGGGACTCTCCTATAATAATAAGTCTTTTAAGTACGAAGTAATCTTTAAAATCGGTTAAAATAAGACTACAGTTTTATTACATGATTTGGGTGGTAAATTATGCAATATTGGTTTACTATTTTATGTTTTTACCGAACTTAAATATAAAACTATATTGTTATTATAAAATGTTTTCCCCCTCAAAAATTAACTATAATCATGATAATTAATAATGTAACGAGGGTTGTGGTTTGATAAATGACGAAACAATTAAAATAATTTATCTATTAAAAATTACATGTTAAGATAAAAGTATAAAATGTGTGCTGTGAAAATTAAATGGTGAATGGATCTGTATGAAAAATATTAATTGTCTTTAATTACCCTAACTATTAATTTTAATTGTAAAATCTTAATTATATGGTTAGACAACATTTGCAAATATTAAATTGCAAGCCCTCAGATTCTTTAACACTCTTTAAAACCGAAAATCAATGCAATGTTACTAATTCGTTAGTAATCTAGGACAAATATTAATTTGACACTTTCTCTTTTCAAAGTTGAGTGAAAACATTACTCCATTCATGAGTAAGATTAAAAGGGTTAGAAATATAAAATTAATCTAATCATGATTTTGGATTTTAGTTAGATTCAAAGGGGTTAAAAATATAAGTTAACCCAATAATGTGCTATTATTATTGATATTAATAAGAATAATAATAATAAATAATATTATTATTATTATTTAGTTTTAATGTAATTAAGGGAGTAGGGGGTTATTACGTTTAAAGGTTCTAGTACTCTACTACTATAAATTACACTATTCACCATCACTATTAACATTAAGAAAAAAACAAAAGTAAAACAATGAAATCCGGAGTAGTTTTGGTGCTCATTTTCTTATGTGTTGTTCAAGCTTTTCTAGTTGTCGATGCTCAGTGTAAGCAAATCCAATGAATCGTTAATTTTTTATTTTATGTTTGGTATGAAATTAGCTATTTACAGATATTATTGTTTTTATTTACATGTGCAGTGCAGCCGCCATTTTGGTGCCCATATCAAATTGTATTTCCGGGAACATGCACAAACAACGGAGCATTGGATTGTGCTAATGATTTTAAAAATTCATTTGGTCAAGACAGAAATCCTAAGAATTGCATTTGTATACCACAAGTATCCGATAAGCGTATGTGCCAATGTGATCTTATCTGCAAATGAAATACAATTACATTGTAGAATAAAATATTAGTAATATTGTATGTTTTTTTTTATGTATTTGCGAGGAATATATCAATAAATATATAGTCACATTATTACCAACCATCTAGAATAAATTAGATGTACTAATATATGAATTTCTAAGTTTACCAATGATCATTTATTATACATAAATCATCATCAATGTGGCAATAATTACAACGGTTAGTTCACCAAAAAAAGAAGAAAACTTTAATTGTTGAGTGTATGGTTCAAAACCTTTTGTCTATAAATTCATTTTATACTTTCATTAGGCTTTCATACAGGAAAAACTCAACACATATAAAAATAACAAAAACAAAAAAACGAAAAATCACTAGAGTTATCAATACATGATTAAATAAACCTACAAAAGATGACGTGATTCCCAAAACCCTCTTTTCAGTATTTATCTCTCATCTCACTTATTTCTCAAAAGACTTAAAGTTATTTCAATCTCTCATGATATATCGTCTCATGTAATTGTTTCTCTACAATTACAATCGCATCACATCACACATTACTTAGCAATATTTTCGTCTTCTTATTGAACATGGGGTTAAACTAATATATTGATCGATCATGGCAACAACCAATATACGATTAAACAAACCTACAAAAGAATGATATAATTGTCTTATACAAGACGAGCAACAAATAGAATAAAGTGTAATACAACCAAGCACATTAACAATATTTATAGTGGTTTGGATTGTGAAGAAATCCTACATCCACGAGTAATAAACACTCTATTATATATAACTAGGTTACATAAATAATCTTCAAACACAAAAGACTCAATCACTCTTAGTAACAAAAGATTACATGATTCACATATGCCTTTAGTGTTTATTTTTCACCTCACTTATCCCTTAAAATATTTAAGAGTTATTTCTCTCTTAGGAAATATATTCTCACATAACTTTATATCTGATAAGAAAGAATAAAAGACAAGGACAAAAGTGTGAAGAGGAAACATGATAGGAGAAAATTGTAAAGAATAAGTGCGAGAGGAGAAAAGTGCAAAGAGGAAATTGTGTGAGGGGAAAATTGTATAAGTTATCTAAGAAATAGGTAGAATAGGAAGAAAATAAGATGGATGGACTAAAAATGTAATAAATGGGAATTAAAGCGTGTGGGGTCCGCAATTGTACTATAAAAGGACCATACGCGCTTCACAGATCCCGAGATGAATAATATAATATTTTCTCTCTCTAGTTAGCCAAAATACTCTCATTTTCTCTCTCTAAAAACAGCTCCTAAACTAAGTAAATTTACCTATATTGACACTAAGAGATCTTCGTATCACATAATCACCCTTACACTTTCTCAAAACTTATCAGTGGCGCCGTCTGTGGGAAGCGAAGATTACTCTGACGGCAATCGCTTCCTGGAAATAATTCCTTTTCCGAGGAAAACTATGGAAGAACAAGGGGACAATTTGGTTAACAATTGCGAGGAAAAGTTAGTGGGCGATGACTACCGGAACGACATGGAATACGAGGGACTAGGGGGCCAGCGAGTCGGAAATGCGTTCGATGACTCAGATCTGTTGGCTCGAATGAATGAATTGTTGCTAGAGATTGAAAGCAGAAAAGGACACCGTACAGGAAAATATTCGCTCGGAGATAAGGAGGGAGCCAATTAGTGAAAAAGAGGAGCGTGAAACTGAATTTCGTCCCAAAAATAGAGACGACAGATACCGGGGACACGAACGGCGATCGCCGAGGAGAAGAGAGAGGCGACGATTTGATTCGGCTGACTCGAGTGATTACTCTCAATACAGCTCCTCGGAGTCGTCCCCTCGGAAATACCACAGAAAGAAAAAACGCGATCGTAGATACACCGATTACCGAAGAGGAAGAAGCTCGGAGAGGAAATCTCCGAGGGAGAAGAGTCACCATGCTCGAGTTGGCGATCGGGCTTATAGCCATGCAAAGTATCCTGATAGGAAAGAGGACGTGGGCCCGCGAAATTCGGAGTGGCAGCACCAATATACTCTACCATCTGAGGAAGGTTTGTACTTTCCGAACAATGAAAATTTACGATCCAACGTTTATCGCACGGGTCATAATTGGAGAGCTCTCCTCTGTCCCCGGATATTTTGGTGGGAAACCTTCCAAAGCATTTTGATATTTCAAAGCTAGAAAAATTTGATGGGACGAAGACCCGGATAATCACATCGAATAATTCAAAAAAATTATGATTAATTTCAAAGACGATGACAAGTTGTTGTGTAGAGCATTTTCTCAGACCTTCAAGGGGGTAGCTTCCAAATGGTATAATAGGCTTCCACAGGGCTCAATAAAGAATTTTGACATGTTCTAGAATATCTTCAGACAGCACTTTGTGGGGAGCAAAAAGTTCAGAGCAAACGGAGACACGATAATCTACTGTAGACAGAAGGTTGGGGAGAGCCTGAAGAATTACACTAATCGTTTTGTCAAAACAAAAACAGACATGGAATATTGCAAAGATTCAGTGGCGCTTGCCGCTTTTAGGATGGGCCTACTCCCCGGATTATTAAAGGATACAGTGGCAGAGAGTCAGGCAATGACCTTTGGAGCGTTATTAGATCAGGTCGAGACGAGGATCCTGGTGGAAGAGACTCAGGCGTCGGAGAAAGGATCTGGGGATCAGTTGGAGCAGAATCAGTTTCAAAGATCTGAGCCGAGTAGCCAGGGCCCCGGAGCTAATGTTCAAGCCAAAAGTTCGGGTCAATACCCGCCGAGGCAGAAAACAAACCCGCAGTACTATGGCAATCAGCAGAATTACAATCAAGGAACGAGACCCATGTCGAATAAGTGGGTTCGACCTGACTATTTTGCGGAGTTAACGGAAAATTTTGCTGCAATATTCGACAAGGTAAGATCCACAGTACCGTTCAGGAAGCCTTTTCCCATACAGACTCTGAGGGAAAGCAGAAGCATTAATAAGTATTGCAAGTATCACGAGGATATTGGGCACGATACCAAGGATTGCATAGCTTTGAAAAAAGAAGTGCAAGCCTTGATCGAGAATGTAATGTTACTAGAGTTTGTCAAAAAAACACTCCCAGAAGAACGCCGTGGTAAAAGCTGTCCCAAAGAACGCTGACACAGCCATAGTGATTTCCGAAGGGGTTGACGACTTTGACATTGAACAAGAGTATTTGGACCCCAAGGAGGGGAGAAACAATGTAAATATTGTGGAAGAGATTATTCCGAGAGAGAGGGTGAATAGCCTCTGTGCTTTCTTCGAGTCCCTGCAATATTTGGAGGAGACACTATTGCGGGAAATTCCAACAGCTCCCGAAAGAGGCACATGGTCAACCTGACTACCCAGATCGAAGCGGGGGTGTCAGCACACATGCACCGATCGCCTTCCTCCATAATTTTCTTTGACGATAATGATATGCGAAATGTTGCAGGGCCTCACGAGGATGCGGTGGTGATCGCCGCAGGCATCGCTGGGGATCAAGTTCAGAAGATACTTATCGATACAGGGAGCTCAGCGAACATCTTGTTTATGAGCACTTACAGGAGAATTTCTGATCCGCCAGTTATCCGACGATCCGACAGGACTATAGTGGGCTTTACTGGCGCTACAACAGTGGTGGTTGGAGAGTTTTAGTGTGTGGTTGAATTGGGTCGCGGGCCATTCAAGAAAGAGATGGAAGTATTGTTTATTGTCGTTGACGCGCCAACTTCGTACAACGCCAACCTGGGTCGCTTTTGGTTGTCCCGGATGCATGGCGTGATTTCAACGATGCATCAATGTTTAAAGTACGTGGTCGGCAACAATATCGGGATAATCAGAAGTAGCCAGAAAATGGCCCGTGAATGCTACCAGATAGCTCTATCTTCGAAGGGAATCCGGGGAGAAGCGCCAAACAAATCATAGCAATTAAAGGGGCCTCCCTCCAAAATCACCCCATGTGATGATCCGAGGGAGACCCCCGGATTTCTGGTCCCGGAAGAAGATTCCGAGGCACATGAATTAGCGAGTGGCAAATCTCTGAAGATCGGAGTCAGCCTTTCTTTGGAGTTTAAAGAAAGGTTAATTGCTTTTTTATCTGACAAACTTGATATGCTTGCTTGGTGTGCACAGGATGTCACTGGAGTACCGTCGGAAATCATATGTCATAAACTTGCGATACGACTCGATGTTTGACCTATTGTCCAAAAGAGGAGACCGGTCTCTCCGGAAAAGGCCACGACAATTCTTTTGGAGGTGGAAAGACTACTAAGCATAAGCAACATTCGCGAGTCGCATTATCCCGTGTGGGTGTCAAATCCAGTGTTAATACGAACAAAGAATGGCAAGTGGAGAATGTGCGTTGATTTCACAGATTTAAACAGAGCTTGTCCCAAGGATCCATTCCCAGTGCCTCGCATGGATCAGTTAGTAGATTCGACCTCGGGTAACCGACTATTGTCGTTCATGGATGCTTACTCATGATACAACCGAATCCGGTTAGATGCTAACGATAAAGAAAGCACTTCTTTTATTACCGGGAGAGGGTTATACTGCTACAGGGTTATGCCGTTTGACTTAAAAAATGCAGGGGCAACTTATCAACGCCTAGTCAATAAAACCTTTGAGGGGCAGATTGGGCGGAACATGGAGGCCTATATCGATGATATGCTAGTCAAAAGTTTGCGGGACGAAGACTATTTCACTGACCTGGAGGAGACGTTTCACAATTTAAGCAAAGTCAATTTGAAACTCAATCCGGAGAAGTGCATTTTTGGGGTGAGGTCAGTTAAGTTTCTTGGTTACATGATCAGCAAAAAGGCATCAAGGCTGATCCAGAACAGATAAAAGCTCTAATCACTATGACACCCCCCCCCCCGGAATATCAAAGAAGTCCAAATTCTGACAGCGAGATTGGCCGCTTTGAATAGATTTATCTCTCGGTCTTCGGATAAGTGTGCACCTTTCTTCAAGGTGTTGCGAAATGCGAAGAAGTTTCATTGGACCGACGAATGTTCAGCCGCTTTTCATCACATCCAAGAGTATCTGACGTCCCCAGAGGTATTATCTAAACCATTGATCGGGGAGACCTTAATTGTCTACGTAGCAGTGTCAGGGTGTGCGGTCAGTGTCGTCCTACTACGCGAAGAAGAATCTCTCCTAAAAACTGTCTATTATATCAGTAAGAGTTTGCTGGATGCAGAAAAGCGATATCTCAAGTTGGAGAAAGTAGCTTTGGCTTTGGTAACGGCTGCTCGAAAAATGAGACCTTACTTACAGGCACATCCTATAATCGTTCGGACAACTTTTCCCCTGAAAGGTCTATTACAAAGGCCTGATATTTCTGGGAGGATGACTGAATGGTCGGTGGAACTGGGAGATTTTGACATAACATTTGAGCCTCGAACGCCCATAAAAGCCCAAGTTTTAGCTGATTTTTTGGTCGAATTCCATTCGGATAGAGAGGAAAAAGAAGTCCATGACCATGTCGACGAAACAGAATGGTTGGTACGAACGGATGGGGGGTCGAACATTTCTGGAAGTGGGGCAGGTGTCCAATTGATTTCTCCAGAAGGGATAGCTATGCTCCAAGCCATTCGATTCGGTTTTAAGGCCACTAACAACGAAGCCGAGTATGAAACCGCATTAGCAGGCCTGCGTTTGGCTCAGATATGTGGGGCAAGAAAGGTTAAACTGGTCAGCGATTTGCAATTGGTAATAAACCAAGCCCTGGGAGAGTTCGAAGCCAGAAAAGATAAGCTGATACAGTATTTGAAAGTACTGAAAGATTTGGTATCCGAGTTTGAGGAAGTTAAGTTTGAACATATTCGAAGGGAATCAAATGTTGTCCCGGATTCTCTGGCCTCCGCTTCACGAACGGAGGGGTACCCGTGGGTCTTGATTCAGGAACATCCCTCGATCTTGGTTGATGTAGAGCATGTAGCAAATGTCCACGAGGAAAGTAATGTGATTACAGAGGATTGGAGGTCGGCCATCATCGACTTCTTGGCAAACGATATTTTACCCATTGGAAAGTACGTGGCTAGGAAAATCAGGTTCAAGTCTCATGGGTATATCCTGCTGGGAGGCGTGCTGTATAAGAAATCTGTGAGTCGACCATTATTGAGGTGTCTGAACAAGGCTGAGTCGCAAATCATCCTGTCTGAATTACACGATGGGGAAGCTTCTGCTCATTGCGGGTATAAGGCACTAATTCGACGGGTGTTTCTAGCTGGTTACTATTGGCCTACCATTGTTGCAAATGCAAAAGATTTAGTAAAATGATGTGACACATGTCAACGCTATGCTAATGTGATCCATAAGCCCGGGGTATTATTAGAGAGTATCTCGGAGGCAGTCCCTTTCGATAGATGGGGCATTGATCTTGTCGGGCATTTACCAATGGCATCAGGTGGCAGGCAAACCATCATTGTAGCAGTGGATTATTTCTCTAAGTGGGTAGAAGCGGAACCGTTAGCAGGGACAAAGGCCAAAGATGTGATCAAGTTCGTTGTGTCAAACATTTGTTGTCGTTTTGGCGTGCCATTGCAGATCACAACGGATAACGGACCTCAATTTGATAACAAGGAGTTCAAAAGTTTTTGCGTCTTGAGAGGCATACGACAATATTTTTCTGCACCATTTCACCCTCAAGCTAATGGGCAAGTGGAGGTGACTAATCGCATGATTCTCGATGGTTTGAAAAAGAACTTGGAAGGAAAGGCGGGAAAATGGCCCGATTATTTGCAGGAAGTACTGTGGGCATACAGGACGACTCCACGAACGGCCACTGATGTGTCCCCATTTGCCTTAGTCTATGGAATGGATGCCATTGTCCCTCCAAATATTGTTTTCCCTTCACATCGTGTAGCAATATATGCAGTAGACACGAATGACCAAAGCAGAGCACTGGCTCTAGACTTGGTTGAAGAAAAAAGACAGCAAGCGCAGTTGACGTCCCTCCATTATCAGACTCTTATGAGGAGTCGGTGTGCATCTAAAGTAAAGCACGGAGGTTTTAAGGTGGGAGATAAAGTCCTACGAAAAGTTTTCTTGCACACAAAAGACAAGAGCCTGGGGAAGTTGGGACCGAATTGGGAAGGCCCTTACGAGGTCACCGAGAAATTAAAGCCGGGCACGTATCGGCTAAAAGACAAGGAAGGGCGATATCTCTGTCTCCCGTGGAACATTGAACACTTAAAAATGTATCTTGATTGAGGAGCTAGTTAGCAAGTAATGTTTGTACCTTTTTCGTATCATTAAAGAGCGAAACTTAGCGAGGGCACACTCTTTCCTACCCTGTTAGGCACAGGAAGGTTTTAATGAGGTGTTTCGATGAGCTGCTTAATACAAAGAATTCTTTGCCTTAACTATTATTTGGGTCACAGTAAGCTGTGCCTCGAATTATTGTTTCTTCGAATTATTATTTGGGTCACATTAATGTGTGCCTCAAATTGTTGTTTCTTCGAATTATTATTTGGGTCACAGTAAGATGTGCCTCGAATTATTGGTTTTTCGAATTATTATTTGGGTCAGAGTAAGCTATGCCTCGAATTATTGTTTTTTCGAATTATTATTTGGGTCACAGTAAGCTGTGCCTCGAATTATTGTTTCTTCAAATTATTATTTGAGTCACATTAATTTGTGCCTTGAATTTTCTTTGCCTTAACTATTATTTGGGTCACAGAAAGTTGTTCCTCGAATTATTGTCCCTTCGAATTATTATTTGGGTCACATTAATGTGTGCCTCGAATTCTATTTGCCTTGGCTATTATTTAGGTCATAGTAGGCTGTGCCTCGAAATGTTATCTCTCTAAATGATCTTTTGGATCACATTAATTTAGGCTTTAAATTTTCCTTTGCCTTAAAACAACTTAGGGTGCTCCAAGGTTTGAGCTCTTGATCTCACATTAACTTATTTTTTTGTTCGAATAGCTTGTCTCTTCAAATTATTGTTGGGGACACAGTATTTGGTGCCCTGGATTGAATTTATACCTTGCTCAATGATGATCAAACACATGACAAGTGGAAAAACACAAATGATATAACAACACAAACATAAAAATCGATGACAAAATCAGCACACTACAGCATGCTTTAGTCAACTTACAAAAAGAGCCTTATAGGGCCATAAACAAAACATTACAATTCCCCACATCTTCCTTTAATCTGAATTTTTCGAGGAGACACTCCCCTATGTTTCAGAGTCTTCACTATCATTCACTACTATGTGGAGAGGACGAAGTTCCGGGGGAACAAGCTTCCAAAAACTCCCCAAGTCATATTCAGGATGCTCAGCATAGATTTGGGTAAGTAAACCCGCTCGAGTAGTGGCATCCCGAGCATAAGCATTCACAGCCTTATCTTTTTCCTCCTCGACCTGTCTAGGGAAGTTCTCGACCCGTTTTAGTAACTGATCTCGATCCTCTTTTACTTTTTTAAAGCTGGCTGTACAGTCTTCGAATCTATCACAGGCCAAACGATACCCTTTCTTGTATCCAGCTATCAATAGCTCGTGGGTGTCGGTCTTTTTCTTATACATGTCCCTCTCTTCTTGACAGCACCTCTCCATCATCATCATATAATTTTCGGAGGCAGATAAACGCTCATACAAAGCATCTGCTTGGCTCTCTATCACTGCGTGTTGTTTCTTGGCCTCTTCGAGCTGAGAAGCAACCAACAACGACTTAAATTTGTAGTGATTTTTCCGCTTCTCGAGGTGCTGCATCTTTTTCCCCCTGTTAACTGAGGTATGCAGCAATCGTCGAAGGTTGAGTGAGAATTCGTCATCCAGAGGAACTTCGAAGGAGCTCGTCGGAGACCCTAGCGCTGCAGATTCAAAATCAGAAAACCCACCACCAAGAGTATCTGGATCAATATGCTGAGGAGGATTGCTCCGAGGGATGGGGAGAGGTGCCAACTTTGGACTATTTTTGAGGGGGACAGGATGTGATGCTTCAGTCATAGGTGAGTTTGGTGTCTGATGAGAACTTTCTTTGGGAGAATCGCCACCTCTATTCTCGAGTTCACTGGATATTTCTTGAATCTCTTCGGCTGGAGCAATCTCTTGATTGTCATCTGGTGTCTCACCATCCTCGGATAATTCTTGGATGGGTTCTAGGACAGCTTTACCTTTCCTATCTTTTTCCTTGGCACCTTTTTTCGATGGAAGGATGGAAGTAGTGGGTGGAGGATTGGAGTTCGATGATATAACATTGATTGAGGGAGGTAGCTCTTGAGTGTCAACTGTTCCCTCATGACTTAGCTGCTGCTCTTTAGTTGAAACCTCTTCGTCAGGAAGATCTCAAAGATGACTTTTCGAACGAGAGCGTTTGCGAAGATATATCACTATATCTTTTTGGCTCACGCGCTCCATAACTTCTCGTTCCGATGGAGGAGTCATTAATCCTCTCATGCTAATTTGGTCGAGGGGATTGAGCCTCCACAGTCGACTCCTGGCGAGATTATTATCCGTAAAGCAGAGTCGAAATCGGCTCTCCTAGTTCTCTTTTGCCCACATGTGAAGTTTGGTGAACACATTAGTGGCACCTTCGACATAGTCGGAATAGGGTTTCGATACCCCGGTCATAGCTGCAAAACATAGGTAGCCAACATAAAGTATAGTCACATACCAAAATTCGATGAGGAATAAGTAGCTTAGAGACCAAAAACTTACATTTGTTGGTCCACATCAGAGACAGTTTGTGAGGATTCGAGAGGGTGGCCTCTGATCCTGTCTCCCAAACGCCAGAGAAGAACACGAATTGCTGCCTCCATTTCTTCTCAGCCTCTAACAGATCTCTTAAGACTTTTTGCCCACGGTTGAAAGTTAATGAGTAGAATGGAAAGAAAGGATTTTTGGCCAGACCAGCAAGGCCGATGAGCTGCTCTAACGAAAATTCGTGGCCTGAAATCCTAGAGGCCATAATACAGGCCATCAGAGTAAACCACATGTTGCGGCCAACTTGTGAAGGACAAAGATCTATCTTCGACAAATATTCGATGAAGAAGGGGTCTAAGGGATACCTTAGCCCCCAATTCATGATCTCAGTGTACACTACTAGCTCGTTGTCCCTCACTGACAGAGGTGTCTCACCTTCCGAGGGGAACCTGATCGTAATATAGGAGGAAATGCACCATCGAGTCCTCAGCATAGCCTCCTCGTCTTGCGAAAAATACTTGTACTTAATGTTGTATAGAGCTACCATATGTTTATTTTCGATGCCCCAAATATTGCGACCGGCAATACTATCCAGCTCTAAGGGTAGCATAATATCCCCTTTGGATTTTGGGGCAATCCGACGAGCTTGCTCTTCGGATATGGTTCGAGAAGAGGAGGTCGCGTTGCTCGAGGACCCTAAGGCAGGGATTACAGGCACTTTTGGTTCGAGGGACGCTGTTGCAAGTGCTTTTCCTTTGGCATCTAGGCTTTCGCTCCGTCTGTTTTGCATATCCTCTTCGATTATAATCGTTCTCGAATGAGAAAACTGAGTCCCATGAATGGTCATCGAGGGAGTAGAGGGCAGACTTGACTCATCCAAATCCCTTCTTCGAATTGGACTGATAGATGTCTGACGGGGGCTGGTTGATGTCCGAGGAGGGCTGGTAGATATCCGGGGAAGACCCTCGCTTGCTGTCGTGGAAGCAGGCTCTCGAATGACCAGTGGCGTCTCTTTGGCACGTTTTCGCTCCTGCGAACTCTTCCTATCTTTATGAGATCTTTTTCTTTTCCCAGATGAGTGTTTGTGCTGCTTATCTTTACCCATGCTTCCGAGGAGATTAGAATCACTATATAGACTCTGTCGTGCGACTTCGAGGGGAATAATGCCAGTCGACTCTGCTGAGGGGGGCCAGGAACCAAAGAAATTAGTAACAGATGGTTGGGGTTGGGGCCTCACGTCTTCCCCCGCAGCAACCCTCTCCTCGAATCTTTTGCTGATCAACAACCAATCAAGAATTCGATGGGGTTTATTCGCCAGCTTTCTCTCACTAGAAAAGTTTGAACAAAAGTTGGAGTAATGAGGAGAGAAGTTCCATATTTATAGATGAAGGTGGGCCTTCCAGATAGACCAGGCCCGGGGACTTTTTTTGATGTTTGCCTAGGGGCATTATGGGCTATATAGATGCAAATTATACTGACACGAACCACATGGGAAGATGCAGAGTTTCTATAGTCAGAAGATGTCTTGGGAATAGGAAGCGTTTCTAAAAAGATATGCTGATAAGCATCTTTGATTGTTGACATCATGGCAGGCAGATTAATCCTAACACCTCATTTAGCCTTGAATTTGATAAATTCGGGGCATTGATACAGTCAAAATCGAGGGGCTCATGTGGCTAAAATGGTGCAAGGATTAGGGGGCCCTAGTTATATAGATTAATTCGAAGAAAGGATTTTCGAGGAAGACTCTTTGGCTTCGAAAGTTCGAGGCAAATTATTAGGGTATCAAAAAAAATTGTACTTAGCCTGAAGAAGAATTATTCGAGGAGATGCGAAATGAATAATCGGACAATCCTTCACAGTCCCAGTAAAAGAACTTTTACTAGGACTGGGGGGCAACTGATAAGGAAGAATAAAAGACAAGGAGAAAAGTGTGAAGAGGAAACATGATAGGAGAAAATTGTAAAGAAGAAGTGCGATAGGAGAAAATTGTAAAGAATAAGTGCGATAGGAGAAAAGTGCAAAGAGGAAATTGTGTGAGGGGAAAATTGTATAAGTTATCTAAGAAATAGCTAGAATAGGAAGAAAATAAGATGCATGGACTAAAAATGTAATAAATGGGAATTAAAGCGTGTGGGGTCCGCCATTGTACTATAAAAGGACCATACATGCTTCACAGATCCCGAGATGAATAATATAATACTTTCTCTCTCTACTTAGCCAAAAAGCTCTCATTTTCTCTCTCTAAAAACAACTCCTAAACTAAGTAAATTTACCTATATTGACACTAAGAGATCTTCGCATTACATAATCACCCTTATACTTTCTCAAAACTTATCAATATCTACAATTACAAGCGCATTACATCACACATTGCATAAAATATATTTTTAAATTTATAGGTTTCGGGAAAACTTAATTATTTATCGGGCACTCCAAATTAAAGCAAATTAATTTATGCTTGATAATACTCATACTTCAGTAATATAAGGAGCATATTAACGCATTGTCTCCTTCTGAGAGTGATATTTGCCTCTATCTTATTATCTTGGTCCTTTGGTTCTCTCTTGCACTGAAATTTATAGTGCCCAGTCTTCCCACAATTTCAACACTCGATGTTTCTCAACTCTTGGGAATATTTAGGATCGCTAGACTTGGACCTCCAGTCTCTTGATTTTCCTCGGTAGTTTAATTTACCGCGTCCATATCCTCTGGTTGAATTTATTCCTCTCGACTCTGTATGTATGACTGAGAAAATTGATAACTCACCTGATTATCTTCTTCTAATCTTTTTACTAAAAACTAGGTCACGAACATGGTCATATTATATCTTATTGTTTCCTGATGAGCTACTTACCATCGTGACACTAGCATTCCAAATATCTGGTAGTAAAGACAAAAGTATCAATTCTCGTACTTCTTCATCAAAATTAATTTCAACTGAACTCAATTGGTTTGTGATTTTATTGAGTTCATTGAGGTGTTGAGCTACCGACGTGCCTTCTATCATTTACAAATTGAATAAACGCCTCATCAAGTGAACTTTATTAGACGTTGATGGATTCTCATACATACTGGAGAGAGCCTTCATAAAATCTTTCATGGTTGTTTCTTTTACGATATTGAAATAAACATTGCGGGATAACGTTAATTGGATGACTCCAAGAGCTTGTTTGTCAAGAAGGGTTCATTTTCATCTTTCATACTCTCTTGTTTCCTCTCTGAGAAGGGTTAATAGAGTTTTTTCTGGTACAGATAATCTTCAATCTGCATCTTCAAGAACCCAAAATCTACACCATCAAACTTTTTGAGTCTCACATTTTCTTCGTCTGTAGCCATTGCTCCCACTCAAATCTGACTTCCTTTGGATCGCTACCAAAAATGTAGCTCTGATGCCAGTTATAGAGAAAAATACATTATTTTCCTGGAAAATCACTTCTAAACTTATTTGAGGTTAAAAAGAGGATTGCATAAAATACACATGTTCCTCCAATCAGATCAAAAGAAAAAGAAAGACAAAAACAAAAATGAAATAAAACACAGAATTGTTAAGGGAGTCCAGCAAACTATGCCTACGTCTCCGGACCTGCTGCATATCGATTTTTATTAGAAAGACACGATGACTTTGCCATTTTTGATACATTTATTAAAAACCTAAATATTGGTTTTGCAGAGTCTTTAACACAAAAAAGAAGAAAAAAAACATTTACAGACTTTAATGTGTAATTTTTTACTCACTAATTCACTCCAGCTCTCTTTAATGAGTCTAACACTTGCATCATCTTCACTGTCGTATCATCATCGCCAGCTTCACTATCTTTTCAAATTCGAAAACTTCTTCAGCACTCTTTAATGAGTCTAACATATTGTTCAAATTTTCTGCAAATTTTGATTATACAAATATATCGACACAAGTTATCGCCATATGCATGAAATTCCGATGTATCATATCGATATTGTCTACTAATATCTACACAACCTACCAATAACATGTGGCGTTAATGCATATGATATTAATATCAGCTATTAATATTGACATGACATATTGATATTATGTAAGAATTAATATCAGCTTTTATTTTATTTTATTTAATATATTTATTTATTTATTGTTGTTTAAAGGAGATCTCCGAAAAAAATATCACAAAGGCCTGGTGAGAGGGCATCATCTTCTAAGCCCGCCCACCAATCCTTACTAGCAGGAGTCCAATTGCAAACTTCATTTTTTTTTGCAAAGTTAGCATCTCGTTATTTTTAAAAATGGTTCATATTCTTGAAAATTGATATCAGACACTCGACAAACTATATTCATATGTAGAACATAAAACAAATGAAAAGTTTAGCATAATATCATTTTGGTATCGATATAAATAATGAAGGATGTTTACCCACCCTGAGACAAGTCAATAAGTATGCTACTAAAAAATTTGTATAAATATTTAATGATTTGATTTCAATAACCCCTTGTATCAACTGAAAGGGGATGGATTGAATTGCACGACAAAGAAAATGTAAAACTTTTGATAAGCAGAATTCTAAACTGAATTGGTCTTGGGTAAAACATAATAAAAGATCAACTAAATTGTTTCTCACAATAATAGTTTAAAATAGATTTGTCACATATAAATATTTTGAGTATAAACTTGTTTTTATTGATATTTTATCACTTGATTGAATTTGAATAATACAAAGACTCTAGAGATTTAATTATAGTCATACCAGTAATAAAAACAAAATAATCTCTTTGAGTCTCTTAAAAGAGAACTAAATGAGTTCAAAGACTTAAAGAAGTAACTCAGAATAATAAATATAAAATATCGCTCCTTAACTCTCTTAAAATATAATTAAATTAGTAAATACTTAAAAAGTAACTCTTGGATAATAGATATAAATAACTCTCTTTGATGTTTAAATTCCATATCCATTTTTATTAGAGCCTCTAGATTGAAGTTTAAGTGTTCTCTTTGGCCTTTAATATGTAGAACATATGTTGGACTTGATAAGTATCACAACCAATGATTGTTAATGTTCATCTTGTCTAGAATGTCAATAATAAAATCATTTATTGCATCTTCGATTTGTATAGCACGAGATCTTGTACTTGGACCAATATGTATTTTTAAAGCACCCTCTTGCTCGGTTATGGTATGTTCGGTTGAATGAAAACTTGTCAGATAAAAAAATATATAATTATAAAATATATTTTAATTATTAACGTAAAAATAAGTTAAATAAGTATTTTTACTTACTTTAACAAAATTATTAATGTTCACGTGGGCAATTCAAATCTTTTTTTTTTCGTTGAGAGGGGGCGCAACACCTTTAGAGGTAAATAAGTCATGTACCCATTTAGATAAAGTATAGATATGATGCATCGAATTAAGGTCGCAATGACAAAAAAACAAACACTCATATCCAATTATTAATACTAAAAGGTTGAAAGAAAAAATCGGGTCTAGGGATTTTCCCTTCGTTTTTTTCCTTACCATCATCTTTCTTGAGACTCTTGGTATCCATGCTTGAGCTTTCATCGGTTCTCTCATCAGAATCACACTCACTTACTGAAGAAAAACCATGTTTATCATCATCTGGCATAATATAAAAAGGTATCTTTTCATATGGTATGAACTTCCACAAAGGTTCAAGGTTCTTATTTGGAAAGATCTCATGAAATAGCAAAACCATATCTGATTTGATAGCTTCATCCCTCTTTTCCAAAGAATCCACAACATCAGCTGTTAGTCCTTTTCTCACGCAAGTATACGCGGTCAAATAGTAGCAAGTAATAAGTAAGTAAGATCGTTCCCACGAAGACCAGGTGTATATGACAAGAATTCACTTATGAAACCAAGTATTATTATTAGACTAATGCTTGAACGAGTAATAAAATATGAATATAACTAAGCAAATTAACTAACGACATTAACTAACGAGTTTACTTATGCGAGAGAAAACATGGAACTCTAACTTCATTGTTTATTTTACTCAGAGTATTAATATACTTAATCAATATGTATGATAACAACGATTACTAATCAGATAACACAAAATCAGTATATATGCTACCTTTCAGTATACGTAAACCAAACCACTTAAATAGCCACAAAAGAGATAACAGTTGAGCAGACACCGCTTGCATGGCAATCCTATGTGTCTATACGAATTGAGGTACAATTGGTTTTAAGCACAAGTTATCTATTTCGATTACATAGGTTAATATGATATGGTTAGTGACATATTACAAATCATGAACAATCACAATACGAATCATTCAAGAACCTATGCTAGCATGGCAAGTTCTAAACCCTTAAATCCATTTTCGCATTTATTAAATATTAACAAACTAGATGTTCGTGACGCATCTAACGATAAGCACAACCATACTAGGTAACCGATAAACCTATCTCACAAATCAATCAAGCAATCAAACCATAAGTATTATTCAAATAAATCTGTTAGGGTTCAATGACAACGATTAGTTCATAATCGAACGAATCATCATCATGGGCTCAAAAGTTAACATAGCTCTAAGAAGAATGTAAATAGATGAATAATCGTTTAGAGAATGTCAAACCGACCAGTAACCACTGAGTATCGCCTGGCAGAAACAATTCGTAAACTACCGATCGAAATCAAAAGCAACCGTCACCTGCTTCCTCTCCGCCGTCTGGTTGTATGTTACCGATCGGAAAAACAAAAAATAGCCGATTCTCTTTTGTCCTCTTTTTCTCTCGCTTGAATTATGTAGGTGAAAAGGACAAAAAGGAAGCCAATTCGCTTTTCTATTCTTTGTTCTATCTTCTGACGGAAGAAAACCCAAAAGTCGCCCCTGTTTGTATATTATGTCGTATATTAAGTCAGTAGGCAATTGTATTTTGCTTCTTTTCTGTTTTGATTTATGTCGAAAGACAAAACTCAAACGGCACACCCTCTTCTATCATTTCCGTCTCTTTATATATATTCTGCCGAAACCCTAAAAAAGCCCAATTACGAATCGTGAAATATTTATGCTAAATAAAATAATATTTTGAACAATATAGCTAAATAAACCCTTAGTATTAGTCTAATATTTTTTTCTTAATTCAGCATTAATTTCTTTTTGTGCTTCCTTTTAATATTTTTTTTCTTAATTCAATATTTTAAACAATATCTCAGGAAATATATTTTCCTTTTTTTTCAACATTAATATATTTTTTCAAGCATTAATATATTTTTATTTGGAAAAGTACTGGTCATAATATATTTTCTTAGCATTAATATATTTTCATTTTTTCAACTGTTCTAGAATTGCCCTCAAGTACATTTATTTTCCAGTTTTTTCAATTTCAACCCCAAATTTATTAATATTATCACAATTTACTCGCGGCACAAGCGCCTTTAAGAATACTGGAAAAACACGTTAAAACACAACGAATACTTGAGAACCGGCGACGATTTTAAGAATAATGGAAGCGTAATAAGTGACATGAAATGCACTTATCACGAGCAGCATACGTCTTTACTGCTGCAGCTATCTCTTGAGCTTGATTATTCTTTAAAGAAATAATTTCTTCTTTTTCTCTTTAAGAAGTTTTTATAACTTCTCTTTCTCTCTGGATAAGTTGATGATAGTGCTTGCATTCTTGGATTGTTGTTCCTTCAAAGACTTGATTTCATTAGAAGTGGCAGTTTCCGGTTCAGAAACTTAGTTTGGATGTCATCCTGGGCAGTCTTGGATTGGCGCACTTTAGTGCTTAGTTCCTTTTTCTCTTTATTTAAAGCCTTCACTTTTTGTTGTTCAGATGAAAGATAATTCTTCAAGTTCTGGTTTCCTGTGGTAAGAGAAGTTATATCCTTAGCCTAATCCCTGACTTGTCTTTCCAGATCGACTATTGGCTTGATGAAGCCTAAACCTGCATGGCCCAAAGTATCCTACTCACTCGATACCTCAAAAGATTCACCATTATAAATTACAATATTAGCTATTGTGGTCTAAAGAAAGGTCTGATCGAAGTCATCCTTATCAAGTTCATTGCAGTACATATTACAAAGGTCATCCAGGTTAACGTCTTCTTCAATAGCTGGCTGATCGACTGTGGGAAATACTGGATACGGAGGATTAGCTGGTAACTTTTCTTGTAGAGTAATATCAGTTGGAAGAGTAGGAGGAATAGCCGAAGGACGGAGGATTATCTCTGACCCTAGGCTACTCTTCTTCTTTTTCCAAGTCTTCGTTCAATACCTTCATTTCGCCTCTTTTGACCTTTCTTCTTAGTTTGGGGCAACAGATATGATCCCCCAGATTCCCTAGCTCTTGCTGTAACTACCTTTAACAAAACGGCATTGATTCCTTCAGGATTCTCCGAACTAGCTACTTCGGGAATCTGATGAGATGGGTCAACTTTAGCTTTCTAATTCTTATTCTTCATCTTCTCCATATGGCTAGGAGCTTTATTTCGGGCTGGTAAGTAGATTTTTCCATCCTTCGCCTTAGTTCTTTTACGGATAACATCTGATGAAGGGGGAGTGGTCAGTCGTTCCTAAGAAAGGTCTCTGCCTCCAGTGGTATTCCACAAGTGAGCCCTCAACATATTTCCAGAAGTGAAACAATTGTTAAAGGCAAGCCAACAATTCTCCGATGCCCATTGATTTAACTTGGAAATTATAGCTCTTCCTGCCTCCATGTGCTCGAAGAACATTTTCAAAAATACTACAAAGAGACATAATAATCAGTTCGATATATCAACATAAAGTCTAAATAGTAATAAAAATCTGAACAAGAGTTACCTGAACTCTTCTAATATCTAGTCACCCATTCTCCCAAGCTCCACTTAAGAGAAACTTAGTCCTCCATGGTTTCTCAGCCTCCAACAGATCATACACTACTTTATAGTCGTTTCCCTTGTTGTAATGATAAAAAGAGATTTGGTGATTTCTACACAAACCGGCCACAGCAACAAACTGCTCCATAGGAATTGGAATTTTTGACAATCGAGAAAAAATAATGCTAGCTAGCAGAGTATACCAGGCATTCGGTCTCAGCTGGAATGGGCAAAGCTTGATTAGATCAAAGTATCTGACTATTTCGAGTCTAAGGGGAAACGAATACCCCAATTCAGCACCTCGTTGTATACCATCATTTCATTAGCTTTACAGTCTACGGGAGTTTCCAGAGTAATAGGAATCCTCACCTTAATAGACTCTGAAAAGCCCCATTTTGTTCTTATCCGATCTAATTCGACAGTATTTGAATACACATAGGAGATTTGTTGAAGGGTCAGTAAGTATTTCACACTAACCTTACGAAAGTTGGGCCCAACTTTCCCTTCCAAGCACACCGGAAGTGACTCAGTATTTGATTGTCCCACCTTTCCTCTAATTTTCTGATCCAATATGGTATTCCTCGTGTATCCGGATGTCTTCAATGGGGTATATTTTCCACCATCTTTAATATTTTCTTCCATTATAGTCGATCATTGTTCGACCGGTTTAGCACATATGGCTTCTTTCTCAATTTGGGTGGCCTCATTAAGGGGAGGCAATGGATTCGGGTCCACATGAGGTTGGACAAGACGTTTTAATGTCTCTAAACTAACATTTTTTGAAGAGGAAGGGGTGCTCTTGGACTTGAAGAGTCGAGTGAATCTTCGGGGTGTGACATTTTCAGTGTCTGATCCTATGGCGAGAAATGGTAAGGGTTTGTTAACACTGGAAACTGTTTTGTCCTTAGAAAAAAGATCTAAGGATACTTGAACTGAAGGTTCAGATTCTAGGGTAGATAAAGTCGGGATAAAAGAAGGTTTTCAGATTACCGATGTTCTGAACGACGATGAGCTCTTGTCCGGTTCTGGTACCGTTTGGCTAATTACTCCACCAGGAGAAGCAGGGAGTCCGGCTGTGATTCTTTCCTTCTTTCTTGCCTTTTCCAAATCATATAGATTTAACCAACCTTCTTTGATCATAGCAGTTCTGGTTGTGAGCATATAATTTCCCAAGTATTAAACAAAGTCACGAACTCAAGCTTTCTTTGTCTCTAGAAAAAGTTTCTTACTTCTGAAAAAAGAAACAGTGAAACTTACTTATATAGATGTAAAAAACCACTTCAGTGCTACACCTAGGGGAGATAAATCGTTCAAGTAATGATTATGGGCTATTAAGTACACCCTAATTAATGTTTGAAAAATAGGTGCAAGTACCAAAGGGGAAAAACGGCTGAGATATCGAATCAGAATAGGACAGGTGTTGTTTTCCAAAATTATGACCTTTGGTTTTTCAATCTACAAAAAGAAAACACTTCGGATTTGATCAGGATCTTCTCCTCGGTACCTAACTCTTCGAAAAACACTTCGAATATGATCCAGGTCTTTCATTGATAATTTAGCTCTTCAAAAAAAACATTGAATGACCTAAAGGGGCTACTGATAGGTTCGGATATTTTTGGAAGGGTACTACTGCCTAAACCAAAGGGGTAATTCGGACATGTTTTGCACCACACCTATGATGAACAAGACAACTAAGTAAATCTTGACTCAACTGTATGCTAACCTCTGCTAACCCATTTAGGTATTGGGCTTTGAAGATTGACCTGAATCCAAAGTCTGACCTGAACGCCCCATGGGTCATAAAAACAAGTATAAATACCCCAACCACTCTAATTTAAGAGGGTGAGAAAAACTTAATAGCTACGAACACACTTCTTTTATCTCTCTATCCTTCACTCCAAAACTCTTTCCCAGAATAACCTTTGATCAGAAATAATCCTCACAAATAATCACATACATATTCATATTCATCTTCGTCGTATTTGTCTTTTGTAACAAGTTTACAGTTGACCACCTCATGCCGATCATAAAATAAATCAAAATCCGATCCTTCATTACCATCATAGCTATCTCACGTGCACACGACAAGCCAAGCATCGATTTAACACATCCATATTTGATTCTAGAGACATTTAGTTTAGTTTTATCGTATTCTATTAACATGATAGGAAAAAAAAATCTAATCTCGATGCCCAAATACTTGTACGTTAGATTTAAAAAATATTAAACTTTTTCGAGAATAGGTCGGAAGCGGGATGCGGGACTCTCCTATAATAATAAGTCTTTTAGGTACGAAGTAATCTTTAGAATCGGTTAAAATAAGACTACAGTTTTATTATATGATTTGGGTGGTAAATTATTCAATATTGGTTTACTATTTTATGTTTTTACCGAACTTAAATATAAAACTATATTGTTATTATAAAATGTTTTCCCCCTCAAAAATTAACTATAATCATGATAATTAATAATGTAACGAGGGTTGTGGTTTGATAAATGACGAAACAATTAAAATAATTTATCTATTAAAAATTACATGTTAAGATTAAAAGTATAAAATGTGTGCTGTGAAAATTAAATGGTGAATGGATCTGTATGAAAAATATTAATTGTCTTTAATTACCCTAACTATTAATTTTAATTGTAAAATCTTAATTATATGGTTAGACAACATTTGCAAATATTAAATTGCAAGCCCTCAGATTCTTTAACACTCTTTAAAACCGAAAATCAATGCAATGTTACTAATTCGTTAGTAATCTAGGACAAATATTAATTTGACACTTTATCTTTTCAAAGTTAGAGTGAAAACATTACTCCATTCATAGTAAGATTCAAAAGGGTTAGAAATATAAAATTAATCTAATCATGATTTTGGATTTTAGTTAGATTCAAAGGGGTTAAAAATATAAGTTAACCCAATAATGTGCTATTATTATTGATATTAATAAGAATAATAATAATAAATAATAATATTATTATTATTTAGTTTTAATGTAATTAAGGGCGTAGGGGGTTATTACGTTTAAAGGTTCTAGTACTCTACTACTATAAATTACACTATTCACCATCACTATTAACATTAAGAAAAAAACAAAAGCAAAACAATGAAATCCGGAGTAGTTTTGGTGCTCATTTTCTTATGTGTTGTTCAAGCTTTTTTAGTTGTCGATGCTCAGTGTAAGCAAATCCAATGAATCGTTAACTTTTTATCTTATGTTTGGTATGAAATTAGCTACTTACAGATATTATTGTTTTTATTTACATGTGCAGTGCAGCAGCCATTTTGGTGCCCATATCAAATTGTATTTCCGGGAACATGCACAAACAACGGAGCATTGGATTGTGCTAATGATTTTAAAAATTCATTTGGTCAAGACAGAAATCCTAAGAATTGCATTTGTACACCACAAGTATCCGATAAGCGTATGTGCCAATGTGATCTTATCTGCAAATGAAATACAATTACATTGTAGAATAAAATATTAGTAATATTGTATGTTTTTTTTATGTATTTGCGAGGAATATATCAATAAATATATAGTCACATTATTACCAACCATCTAGAATAAATTAGATGTACTAATATTTGAATTTCTAAGTTTACCAATGATCATTTATTATACATAAATCATCATCAATGTGGCAATAATTACAACGGTTAGTTCACCAAAAAAAGAAGAAAACTTTAATTGTTGAGTGTATGGTTCAAAACCTTTTGTCTATAAATTCATTTTATACTTTCATTAGGCTTTCATACAGGAAAAACTCAACACAGATAAAAAATAACAAAAACAAAAAACGAAAAATCACTAGAGTTATCAATACATGATTAAATAAACCTACAAAAGATGACGTGATTCCCAAAACCCTCTTTTCAGTATTTATCTCTCATCTCACTTATTTCTCAAAAGACTTAAAGTTATTTCAATCTCTCATGATATATCGTCTCATGTAATTGTTTCTCTACAATTACAATCGCATCACATCACACATTACTTAGCAATATTTTCTTCTTCTTATTGAACATGGGGTTAAACTAATATATTGATCGATCATGGCAACAACCAATATACGATTAAACAAACCTATAAAAGAATGATATAATTGTCTTATACAAGACGAGCAACAAATAGAATAAAGTGTAATACAACCAAGCACATTAACAATATTTATAGTGGTTTGGATTGTGAAGAAATCCTACATCCACGAGTAATAAACACTCTATTATATATAACTAGGTTACATAAATAATCTTCAAACACAAAAGACTCAATCAATCTTAGTAACAAAAGATTACATGATTCACATATGCCTTTAGTGTTTATTTTTCACCTCACTTATCCCTTAAAATATTTAAGAGTTATTTCTCTCTTAGGAAATATATTCTCACGTAACTTTATATCTCATAAGGAAGAATAAAAGACAAGGACAAAAGTGTGAAGAGGAAACATGATAGGAGAAAATTGTAAAGAATAAGTGCGAGAGGAGAAAAGTGCAAAGAAGAAATTGTGTGAGAGGAAAATTGTATATGTTATCTAAGAAATAGCTAGAATAGGAAGAAAATAAGATGCATGGACTAAAAATGTAATAAATGGGAATTAAAGCGTGTGGGGTCCGCAATTGTACTATAAAAGGACCATACACGCTTCACAGATCCGAGATGAATAATATAATACTTTCTCTCTCTACTTAGCCAAAATACTCTCATTTTCTCTCTCTAAAAACAGCTCCTAAACTAAGTAAATTTACCTATATTAACACTAAGAGATCTTCGTATCACATAATCACCCTTACACTTTCTCAAAACTTATCAGTGGCGCCGTCTGTGGGAAGCGAAGATCGCTCTGACGGCAATCGCTTCCTGGAAATAATTCCTTTTCCGAGGAAAACTATGGAAGAACAAGGGGACGATTTGGTTAAAAATTGCGAGGAAAAGTTAGTGGGCGATGACTACCGGAACGACATGGAATATGAGGGACTAGGGGGCCAGCGAGTCGGAAATGCGTTCGATGACTCAGATTTGTTGGCTCGAATGAATGAATTGTTGCTAGAGATTGAAAGCAGAAAAGGACACCGTACAGGAAAATATTCGCTCAGAGATAAGGAGGGAGCCAATTAGTGAAAAAGAGGAGCGCGAAACTGAATTTCATCCCAAAAATAGAGACGACAGATACCGGGGACACGAACGGCGATCACCGAGGAGAAGAGAGAGGCGACGATTGGATTCGGCTGACTCGAGTGATTACTCACAATACAGCTCCTCGGAGTCGTCCCCTCGGAAATACCACAGAAAGAAAAAACGCGATCGTAGATACACCGATTACCGAAGGGGAAGAAGCTCGGAGAGGAAATCTCCGAGGGAGAAGAGTCACCACGCTCGAGTTGGCGATCGGGCTTATGGCCATGCAAAGTATCCGGATAGGAAAGAGAACGTGGGCCCGCGAAATTCGGAGTGGCAGCACCAATATACTCTACCATCTGAGGAAGGTTTGTACTTTCCGAACAATGACAATTTACGATCCAACATTTATCGCACGGGTCATAATTGGAGAGCTCTCCTCTGTCCCCGAATATTTTGGTGGGAAACCTTCCAGAGCATTTTGATATTTCAAAGCTAGAAAAATTCGATGGGACGAAGACCCGGATTATCACATCGAATAATTCAAAAAAATTATGATTAATTTCAAAGACGATGACAAGTTGTTGTGTAGAGCGTTTTCTCAGACCTTCAAGGGGGTAGCTTCCAAATGGTATAATAGGCTTCAACAAGGCTCAATAAAGAATTTTGACATGTTCTGGAATATTTTAAGATAGCACTTTGTGAGGAGCAAAAAGTTCAGAGCAAACGGAGACACGATAATCTACTGTAGACAGAAGGTTGGGGAGAGCCTGAAGAATTACACTAATCGTTTTGTCAAAATAAAAACAGACATGGAATATTGCAAAGATGCAGTGGCGCTTGCCGCTTTTAGGATGGGCCTACTCCCCGGATTATTGAAAGATACAGTGGCAGAGAGTCAGGCAATGACCTTTGGAGCGTTATTAGATCAAGTCGAGACGAGGATCCTGGTGGAAGAGACTCAGGCGTCGGAGAAAGGATTTGGGGATCAGTTGGAGCAGAATCAGTTTCAAAGATCCGAGCCGAGTAGCCAGGGCCCCGGAGCTAATGTTCAAGCCAAAAGTTCGGGTCAATACCCGCTGAGGCAGAAAACAAACCCGCAGTACTATGGCAATCAGCAGAATTACAATCAAGGAACGAGACCCATGTCGAATAAGTGGGTTCGACCTGACTATTTTGCGGAGTTAACGGAAAATTTTGCTGCAATATTCGACAAGGTAAGATCCACAGTACCGTTCAGGAAGCCTTTTCCCATACAGACTCTGAGGGAAAGCAGAAGCATTAATAAGTATTGCAAGTATCACGAGGATATTGGGCACGATACCAAGGATTGCATAGCTTTGAAAAAAGAAGTGCAAGCCTTGATCAAGAATGTAATGTTACTAGAGTTTGTCAAAAAACACTCCCAGAAGAACGCCGTGGTAAAAGATGTCCCAAAGAACGCTGACACAGCCATAGTGATTTCCGAAGGGGTTGACGACTTTGACATTGAACAAGAGTATTTGGACCCCAAGGAGGGGAGAAACAATGTAAATATTGTGGAAGAGATTATTCCGAGGGGGAGGGTGAATAGCCTCTGTGCTTTCTTCGAGTCCCTGCAATCTTTGGAGGAGACACTATTGCGGGAAATTCCAACAGCTCCCGAAAGAGGCACATGGTCAACCTGACTACCCAGATCGAAGCGGGGGTGTCAGCACACATGCACTGATCGCCTTCCTCCATTATTTTCTTTGACGATGATGATATGCGAAATGTTGCAGGGCCTCACGAGGATGCTGTGGTGATCGCCGCAAGCATCGCTGGGGATCAAGTTCAGAAGATACTTATCGATACTGGGAGCTCAGCGAACATCTTGTTTATGAGCACTTACAGGAGAATTTCTTATCCGCCAGTTATCCGACGATCCGACATGACTATAGTGGGTTTTACTAGCGCTACAGCAGTGGTGGTTGGAGAGTTTCAGTGTGTGGTTGAATTGGGTCGCGGGCCATTCAAGAAAGAGATGGAAGTATTGTTTATTGTCGTTGACGCGCCAACTTCGTACAACGCCAACCTGGGTCGCTTTTGGTTGTCCCGGATGCATGGCGTGATTTCAACGGTGCATCAATGTTTAAAGTACGTGGTCGGCAACAATATCGGGATAATCAGAAGTAGCCAGAAAATGGCCCATGAATGCTACCAGATAGCTCTATCTTCGAAGGGAATCCGGGGAGAAGCGCCAAACAAATCATAGCAATTAAAGGGGCCTCCCTCCAAAATCACCCCATGTGATTATCCGAGGGAGACCCCCGGATTTCTGATACCAGAAGAAGATTCCGAGGCACATGAATTTGCGAGTGGCAAATCTCTGAAGATCGGAGTCAACCTTTCTTTGGAGTTTAAAGAAAGGTTAATTGCTTTTTTATCTGACAAACTTGATATGCTTGCTTGGTGTGCACAGGATGTCACTGGAGTACCGTCGGAAATCATATGTCATAAACTTGCGATACGACTCGATGTTTGACCTATTGTCCAGAAGAGGATACCGGTCTCTCCGGAAAAGGCCACGACAATTCTTTTGGAGGTGGAAAGGCTACTAAGCATAGGCCACATTCGCGAGTCGCATTATCCCGTGTGGGTGTCAAATCCAGTGTTAGTACGAACGAAGAATGGCAAGTGGAGAATGTGCGTTGATTTCACAGATTTAAACAGAGCTTGTCCCAAGGATCCATTCCCAGTGCCTCGCATCGATAGGTTAGTAGATTCGACCTCGGGTAACCGACTATTGTCGTTCATGGATGCTTACTCATGATACAACCGAATCCGGTTAGATGCTAACGATAAAGAAAGCACTTCTTTTATTACCGGGAGAGGGTTATACTGCTACAGGGTTATGCCGTTTGACTTATAAAATGCAGGGGCAACTTATCAACGCCTAGTCAATAAAACCTTTGAGGGGCAGATTGGGCGGAACATGGAGGCCTATATCGATGATATGCTAGTCAAAAGTTTGCGGGACGAAGACCATTTCGCTGACCTGGAGGAGACGTTTCACAATTTAAGCAAAGTCAATTTGAAACTCAATCCGGAGAAGTGCATTTTTGGGGTGAGGTCAGGTAAGTTTCTTGGTTACATGATCAGCAAAAAGGCATCGAGGCTGATCCAGAACAGATAAAAGCTCTAATCACTATGACACCCCCCCCCCCCCGGAATATCAAAGAAGTCCAAATTCTGACAGGGAGATTGGCCGCTTTGAATAGATTTATCTCTCGGTCTTCGGATAAGTGTGCACCTTTCTTCAAGGTGTTGCGAAATGCGAAGAAGTTTCATTGGACCGACGAATGTTCAGCCGCTTTTCATCACATCCAAGAGTATCTGACGTCCCCGGAGGTATTATCTAAACCATTGATCGGGGAGACCTTAATTGTCTACGTAGCAGTGTCAGGGTGTGCGGTCAGTGTCGTCCTACTACGCGAAGAGGAATCTCTCCTAAAACCTGTCTATTATGTCAGTAAGAGTTTGCAGGATGCAGAAAAGCGATATCTCAAGTTGGAGAAAGTAGCTTTGGCTTTGGTAACGGCTGCTCGAAAAATGAGACCTTACTTCCAGGCACATCCTATAATCGTTCGGACAACTTTTCCCCTGAAATGTCTATTACAAAGGCCTGATATTTCTGGGAGGATGACAAAATGGTCGGTGGAACTGGGAGATTTTGACATAACATTTGAGCCTCGAACGGCCATAAAAGCCCAAGTTTTAGCTGATTTTTTGGTCGAATTCCATTCGGATAGAGAGGAAAAAGAAGTCCATGACCATGTCGACGAAACAGAATGGTTGGTACGAACGGATGGGGGGTCGAACATTTCTGGAAGTGGGGCAGGTGTCCAATTGATTTCTCCAGAAGGGATAGCTATGCTCCAAGCCATTCGATTTGGTTTTAAGGCCACTAACAACGAAGCCGAGTATGAAGCCGCATTAGCAGGCCTGCGTTTGGCTCAGATATGTGGGGCAAGAAAGGTTAAACTGGTCAGCGATTCGCAATTGGTAATAAACCAATCCCTGGGAGAGTTCGAAGCCAGAAAAGATAAGCTGATACAGTATTTGAAAGTACTGAAAGATTTGGTATCCAAGTTTGAGGAAGTTAAGTTTGAACATATTCGAAGGGAATCAAATGTTGTCCCGGATTCTCTGGCCTCCGTTTCACGAACGGAGGGGTACCCGTGGGTCTTGATTCAGGAACATCCCTCGATCTTGGTTGATATAGAGCATGTAGCAAATGTCCACGAGAAAAGTAATGTGATTACAGAGGATTGGAGGTCGGCCATCATCGACTTCTTGGCAAACGATATTTTACCCATTGGAAAGTACGTGGCTAGGAAAATCAGGTTCAAGTCTCATGGGTATATCCTGCTGGGAGGCGTGCTGTATAAGAAATCTTTGAGTCGACCATTATTGAGGTGTCTGGACAAGGCTGAGTCGCAAATCATCCTGTCTGAATTACACGATGGGGAAGGTTCTGCTCATTGGGGGTATAAGGCACTAATTCGACGGGTGTTTCTAGCTGGTTACTATTGACCTACCATTGTTGCAAATGCAAAAGATTTAGTAAAATGATGTGACACATGTTAACGCTATGCTAATGTGATCCATAAGCCCGGGGTATTATTAGAGAGTATCTCGGAGGCAGTCCCGTTCGATAGATGGGGCATTGTTCTTGTCGGGCCTTTACCAATGGCATCAGGTGGCAGGCAAACCATCATTGTAGCAGTGGATTATTTCTCTAAGTGGGTAGAAGCGGAACCGTTAGCATGGACAAAGGCCAAAGATGTGATCAAGTTCGTTGTGTCAAACATTTGTTGTCGTTTTGGCGTGCCATTGCAGATCACAACGGATAACGGACCTCAATTTGATAACAATGAGTTCAAAAGTTTTTGCGTCTTGAGAGGCATACGACAATATTTTTCTGCACCATTTCACCCTCAAGATAATGGGCAAGTGGAGGTGACTAATCGCATGATTCTCGATGGTTTGAAAAAGAACTTGGAAGGAAAGGTGGGAAAATGGCCCGATTATTTGCAGGAAGTACTGTGGGCATACAGGACGACTCCACGAACGGCCACTGATGTATCCCCATTTTCCTTAGTCTATGGAATGGATGCCATTGTCCCTCCAAATATTGTTTTCCCTTCACATGGTGTAGCAATATATGCAGTAGACACGAATGACCAAAGCAGAGCACTGGCTCTAGACTTGGTTGAAGAAAAAAGACAGCAAGCGCAGTTGACGTCCCTCCATTATCAGACTCTTATGAGGAGTCGGTATGCATCTAAAGTAAAGCACGGAGGTTTTAAGGTGGGAGATAAAGTCCTACGTAAAGTTTTCTTGCACACAAAAGACAAGAGCCTGGGGAAGTTGGGACCGAATTGGGAAGGCCCTTACGAGGTCACCGAGAAATTAAAGCCGGGCATGTATCGGCTAAAAGACAAGGAAGGGCGATATCTCCGTCTCCCGTGGAACATTGAACACTTAAAAATGTATCTTGATTGAGGAGCTAGTTAGCAAGTAATGTTTGTACCTTTTTCGTATCATTAAAGAGCGAAACTTAGCGAGGGCACACTCTTTCCTACCCTGTTAGGCACAGGAAGGTTTTAATGAGGTGTTTCGATGAGCTGCTTAATACAAAGAATTCTTTGCCTTAACTATTATTTGGGTCACAGTAAGCTGTGCCTTGAATTATTGTTTCTTCGAATTATTATTTGGGTCACATTAATGTGTGCCTCGAATTGTTGTTTCTTCGAATTATTATTTGGGTCACAGTAAGATGTGCCTCGAATTATTGTTTTTTCGAATTATTATTTGGGTCACAGTAAGTTGTGCCTCGAATTATTGTTTTTTCGAATTATTATTTGGGTCACAGTAAGTTGTGCCTCGAATTATTGTTTCTTCAAATTATTATTTGGGTCACATTAATTTGTGCCTTGAATTTTCTTTGCCTTAACTATTATTTGGGTCACAGAAAGCTGTGCCTCGAATTATTGTCCCTTCGAATTATTATTTGGGTCACATTAATGTGTGCCTCGAATTCTATTTGCCTTGGGTATTATTTAGGTCACAGTAGGCTGTGCCTCGAAATGTTATCTCTCTAAATGATCCTTTGGATCACATTAATTTAGGCTTTAAATTTTCCTTTGCCTTAAAACAACTTAGGGTGCTCCAAGGTTTGAGCTCTTGACCTCACATTAACTTATTTTTTGGTTCGAATAGCTTGTCTCTTCGAATTATTGTTGGGGACACAGTATTTGGTGCCCTGGATTGAATTTATACCTTGCTCAATGATGATCAAACACATGACAAGTGGAAAAACACAAATGATATAACAACACAAACATAAAAATCGATTACAAAATCAGCACACTACAGCATGCTTTAGTCAAGTTACAAAAAGAGCCTTATAGGGCCATAAACAAAACATTACAATTCCCCACATCTTCCTTTAATCTGAATTTTTCGAGGAGACACTCCCCTATGTTTCAGAGTCTTCACTATCATTCACTACTATGTGGGGAGGACGAAGTTCCGGGGGAACAAGCTTCCAAAAACTCCCCAAGTCATATTCAGGATGCTCAGCATAGATTTGGGTAAGTAAACCCGCTCGAGTAGTGGCATCCCGAGCATAAGCATTCACAGCCTTATCTTTTTCCTCCTCGACCTGTCTAGGGAAGTTCTCGACCCGTTTTAGTAACTGATCTCGATCCTCTTTCACTTTTTTAAAGCTGGCAGTACAGTCTTTGAATCCATCATAGACCAAACGATACCCTTTCTTGTATTCAGCTATCAATAGCTCTTGGGTGTCGGTCTTTTTCTTATACAGGTCCCTCTCTTCTTAACAGCACCTCTCCAGCATCATCACATAATTTTCGGAGGCAGATAAACGCTCATACAAAGCATCTGATTGGCTCTCTATCACCGCGTGTTGTTTCTTGGCCTCTTCGAGCTGAGAAGCAACCAACAACGACTTAAATTTGTAGTGATTTTTCTGCTTCTCGAGGTGCTGCATCTTTTTCCCCTGTTAACTGAGGTATGCACCAATCGTCGAAGGTTGAGTGAGAATTCGTCGTCCAGAGGAACTTCGAAGGAGCTCGTCGGAGACCCTAGCGCTGCAGAGTCAAAATCAGAAAACCCACCACCAAGAGTATCTGGATCAATATGCTGAGGAGGATTGCTCCGAGGGATGGGGAGAGGTGCCAACTTTGGACTATTTTTGAGGGGGACAGGATGTGATGCTTCAGTCATAGGTGAGTTTGGTATCTCACCATCCTCGGATAATTCTTGGATGGGTTCTAGGACAGCTTTACATTTCCTATCTTTTTCCTTGGCACCCTTTTTCGATGGAAGGATGGAAGTAGTGGGTGGAGGATTGGAGTTCGATGATATAACATTGATTGAGGGAGGTAGCTCTTGAGTGTCAACTGTCCCTCATGACTTAGTTGCTGCTCTTTAGTTGAAACCTCTTCGTCAGGAAGATCTCAAAGATGACTCTTCGAACGAGAGCGTTTGGGAAGATATATCACTATATCTTTTTGGCTCACGCGCTCCATAACTTCTCGTTCCGATGGAGGAGTCATTAATCCTCTCATGCTAATTCGGTCGAGGGGATTGATCCTCCACAGTCGACTCCTGGCGAGATTATTATCCGTAAAGTAGAGTCGAAATCGGTTCTCCCAGTGCTCTTTTGCCCACATGTGAAGTTTGGTGAACACATTAGTGGCACCTTCGACATAATCGGAATAGGGTTTCGATACCCCGGTCATAGCTGCAAAACATAGGTAGCCAACATAAAGTATAGTCACATACCAAAATTCGATGAGGAATAAGTAGCTTAGAGACCAAAAACTTACATTTGTTGGTCCACATTAGAGACAGTTTGTGAGGATTCGAGGGGGTGGCCTCTGATCCTGTCTCCCAAACGCCAAAGAAGAACACGAATTGCTGCCTCCATTTCTTCTCAGCCTCTAACATATCTCTTAAGACGTTTTGCCCCCGGTTGAAAGTTAATGAGTAGAATGGAAAGAAAGGATTTTTGGCCAGACCAGCAAGGCCGATGAGCTGCTCTAACGAAAATTCGTGGCCTGAAAGCCTAGAGGCCATAATACAGGCCATCAGAGTAAACCACATGTTGCGGCCAACTTGTGAAGGACAAAGATCTATCTTCGACAAATATTCGATGAAGAAGAGGTCTAAGGGATACCTTAGCCCCCAATTCATGATCTCAGTGTACACTACTAGCTCGTTGTCCCTCACTGACAAAGGTGTCTCACCTTCCGAGGGGAACCTGATCGTAATATAGGAGGGAATGCACCATCGAGTCCTCAGCATAGCCTCCTCGTCTTGCGAAAAATACTTGTACTTAATGTTGTATAGAGCTACCATATGTTTATTTTCGATGCCCCGAATATTGCGACCGGCAATACTATCCAGCTCTAAGGGTAGCATAATATCCCCTTTGGATTTTGGGGCAATCCGACGAGCTTTCTCTTCGGATATGGTTCGAGAAGAGGAGGTCGCGTTGCTCGAGGACCCTAAGGCGGGGATTACATGAACTTTTGGTTCGAGGGACGCTGTTGCAAGTGCTTTTCCTTTGGCATCTAGGCTTTCGCTCCGTCTGTTTTGCATATCCTCTTCGATTATAATCGTTCTCGAATGAGAAAACTGAGTCCCATGAATGGTCATCGAGGGAGTAGAGGGCAGACTTGACTCATCCAAATCCCTTCTTCGAATTGGACTGATAGATGTCTGACGGGGGCTGGTTGATGTCCGAGGAGGGCTGGTAGATATCCGGGGAAGACCCTCGCTTGCTGTCGTGGAAGCAGGCTCTCGAATGACCAGTGGCGTCTCTTTGGCACGTTTTCGCTCCTGCGAACTCTTCCTATCTTTATGAGATCTTTTTCTTTTCCCAGATGAGTGTTTGTGCTGCTTATCTTTACCCATGCTTCCGAGGAGATTAGAATAACTATGTAGACTCTGTCGTGCGACTTCGAGGGGAATAATGCCAGTCGACTCTGCTGAGGGGGGCCAGGAACCAAAGAAATTAGTAACAGATGGTTGGGGTTGGGGCCTCACGTCTTCCCCCGCAGCAACCCTCTCCTCGAATCTTTTGCTGATCAACAACCAATCAAGAATTCGATGGGGTTTATTCGCCAGCTTTCTCTCACTAGAAAAGTTTGAACAAAAGTTGGAGTAATGAGGAGAGAAGTTCCATATTTATAGATGAAGGTGGGCCTTCCAGATAGACCAGGCCTGGGGACTTTTTCTGATGTTTGCCTAGGGGCATTATGGGCTATATAGATGCAAATTATACTGACACGAACCACATGGGAAGATGCAGAGTTTCTATAGTCAGAAGATGTCTTGGGAATAGGAAGCGTTTCTAAAAAGATATGCTGATAAGCATCTTTGATTGTTGACATTATGGCAGGCAGATTAATCCTAACACCTCATTTAGCCTTGAATTTGATAAATTCGGGGCATTGATACAGTCAAAATCGAGGGGCTCATGTGGCTAAAATGGTGCAAGGATTAGGGGGCCCTAGTTATATAGATTAATTCGAAGAAAGGATTTTCGAGGAAGACTCTTTGGCTTCGAAAGTTCGAGGCAAATTATTAGGGTATTAAAAAAAATTGTACTTAGCCTGAAGAAGAATTATTCGAGGAGATGCGAAATGAATAATCGGACAATCCTTCACAGTCCCAGTAAAAGAACTTTTACTAGGACTGGGGGGGCAACTGATAAGGAAGAATAAAAGACATGGAGAAAAGTGTGAAGAGGAAACATGATAGGAGAAAATTGTAAAGAAGAAGTGTGATAGGAGAAAATTGTAAAGAATAAGTGCGATAGGAGAAAAGTGCAAAGAGGAAATTGTGTGAGGGGAAAATTGTATAAGCTATCTAAGAAATAGCTAGAATAGGAAGAAAATAAGATGCAGGGACTAAAAATGTAATAAATGGGAATTAAAGCGTGTGGGGTCCGCCATTGTACTATAAAAGGACCATACATGCTTCACAGATCCCGAGATGAATAATATAATACTTTCTCTCTCTACTTAGCCAAAAAGCTCTCATTTTCTCTCTCTAAAAACAGCTCCTAAACTAAGTAAATTTACCTATATTGACACTAAGAGATCTTCGCATCACATAATCACCCTTATACTTTCTCAAAACTTATCAATATCTACAATTACAAGCGCATTACATCCCACATTGCATAAAATATATTTTTAAACTTATAGGTTTCGGGAAAACTTAATTATTTATCGGGCACTCCAAATTAAAGCAAATTAATTTATGCTTGATATAACTCATACTTCAGTAATATAAGGAGCATATTAACGCATTGTCTCCTTCTGAGAGTGATATTTGCCTCTATCTTATTATCTTGGTCCTTTGGTTCTCTCTTGCACTGAAATTCATAGTGCCCAGTCTTCCCACAATTTCAACACTCGATGTTTCTCAACTCTTGGGAATATTTAGGATCGCTAGACTTGGACCTCCAGTCTCTTGATTTTCCTCGGTAGTTCAATTTACCGCGTCCATATCCTCTGGTTGAATTTATTCCTCTCGACTCTGTATGTATGACTGAGAAAATTGATGACTCACCTGATTATCTTCTTCTAATCTTTTTACTAAAAACTAGGTCACGAACATCGTCATATTATATCTTATTGTTTCCTGATGAGCTACTTACCATCGTGACACTAGCATTCCAAATATCTGGTAGTAAAGATAAAAGTATCAATTCTCGTACTTCTTCATCAAAATTAATTTCAACTGAACTCAATTGGTTTGTGATTTTATTGAGTTCATTGAGGTGTTGAGCTACCGACGTGCCTTCTATCATTTACAAATTGAATAAACGCATAATCAAGTGAACTTTATTAGACGTTGATGGCTTCTCATACATACTGGAGAGAGCCTTCATAAAATCTGCCATGGTTGTTTCTTTTACGATATTGAAAGAAACATTGCGGGATAACGTTAATTGGATGACTCCAAGAGCTTGTCTGTCAAGAAGGGTTCATTTTCATCTTTCATACTCTCTTGTTTCCTCTATGAGAAGGGTTAATAGAGTTTTTTCTGGTACAGATAATCTTCAATCTGCATCTTCAAGAACCCAAAATCTACACCATCAAACTTTTTGAGTCTCACATTTTCTTCGTCTGTAGCCATTGCTCCCACTCAAATCTGACTTCCTTTGGATCGCTACCAAAAATGTAGCTCTGATGCGAGTTATAGAAAAAAATACACTATTTTCCTGGAAAATCACTTCTAAACTTATTTGAGGTTAAAAAGAGGATTGCATAAAATACACATTTTCCTCCAATCAGATCAAAAGAAAAAGAAAGACAAAAACAAAAATGAAATAAAACACAGAATTGTTAAGGGAGTCCAGCAAACTATGCCTACGTCTCCGGACCTGCTGCATATCGATTTTTATTAGAAAGACACGATGACTTTGCCATTTTTGATACATTTATTAAAAACCTAAATATTGGTTTTGTAGAGTCTTTAACACAAAAAAGAAGAAAAAAAACATTAACAGACCTTAATGTGTAATTTTTTACTCACTAATTCACTCCAGCTCTCTTTAATGAGTCTAACACTTGCATCATCTTCACTGTCGTATCATCATCGCCAGCTTCACTATCTTTTCAAATTCGAAAACTTCTTCAGCACTCTTTAATGAGTCTAACATATTATTCAAATTTTCTGCAAATTTTTATTATACAAATATATCGACACAAGTTATCGTCATATGCATGAAATTCCGATGTATCATATCGATATTGTCTACTAATATCTACACAACCTACAAATAACATGTGGCGTTAATGCATATGATATTAATATCAGCTATTAATATTGACATGACATATTGATATTATGTACGAATTAATATCAGCTTTTATTTTATTTTATTTAATATATTTATTTATTTATTGTTGTTTAAAGGAGATCTCCGAAACAAATATCACAAAGGCCTGGTGAGAGGGCATCATCTTCTAAGCCCGCCCACCAATCATTACTAGCAGGAGTCCAATTGCAAACTTCATTTTTTTTGCAAAGTTAGCATCTCGTTATTTTTAAAAATGGTTCATATTCTTAAAAATTGATATCAGACACTCGACAAACTATATTCATATGTAGAACATAAAACAAATGAAAAGTTTAGCATAATATCATTTTGGTATCGATATAAATAATGAAGGATGTTTACCCACCCTGAGACAAGTCAATAAGTATGCTACTAAAACATTTGTATAAATATTTAATGATTTGATTTCAATAACCCCTTGTATCAACTGAAGGGGATGGATTGAGTTGCACGAAAATGAAAATGTAAAACTTTTGATAAGCAGAATTCTAAACTGAATTGGTCTTGGGTAAAACATAATAAAAGATCAACTAAATTGTTTCTCACAAGAATAGTTTAAAATAGATTTGTCACATATAAATATTTTGAGTATAAACTTGTTTTTATTGATATTTTATCACTTGATTGAATTTGAATAATACAAAGACTCTAGAGCTTTAATTATAGTCATACCAGTAATAAAAACAAAATAATTCTCTTTGAGTCTCTTAAAAGAGAACTAAATGAGTTCAAAGACTTAAAGAAGTAACTCAGAATAATAAATATAAAATATCGCTCCTTGACTCTCTTAAAATATATTTAAATTAGTAAATACTTAAAAAGTAACTCTTGGATAATAGATATAAATAACTCTCTTTGATGTTTAAATTCCATATCCATTTTTATTAGAGCCTCTAGATTAAAGTTTAAGTGTTCTCTTTGGCCTTTAATATGTAGAACATATGTTGGACTTGATAAGTATCACAACCAATGATTGTTAATGTTCATCTTGTCTAGAATGTCAATAATAAAATCATTTAGTGCATCTTCGATTTGTATAGCACGAGATCTTGTACTTGAACCAATATGTATTTTTAAAGCACCCTCTTGCTCGGTTATGGTATGTTCGGTTGAATGAAAACTTGTCAGATAAAAAAATATATAATTATAAAATATATTTTAATTATTAACGTAAAAATAAGTTAAATAAGTATTTTTACTTACTTTAACAAAATTATTAATGTTCACGTGGGCAATTCAAATCTCTTTTTTTTCGTTGAGAGGGGGCGCAACACCTTTAGAGGTAAATAAGTCATGTACCCATTTAGATAAAGTATAGATATGATGCATCGAATTAAGGTCGCAATGACAAAAAAACAAACACTCATATCCAATTATTAATACTAAAAGGTTGAAAGAAGAAATCGGGTCTAGGGATTTTTCCCTTCGTTTTTTTCCTTACCATCATCTTTTTTTAGACTCTTGGTATCCATGCTTGAGCTTTCATCGGTTCTCTCATCAGAATCACACTCACTTACTGAAGAAAAACCATGTTTATCATCATCTGGCATAATATAAAAAGGTATCTTTTCATATGGTATGAACTTCCACAAAGGTTCAAGGTTCTTATTTGGAAAGATCTCATGAAATAGCAAAACCATGTCTGATTTGATAGCTTCATCCCTCTTTTCCAAAGAATCCACAACATCAGCTGTTAGTCCTTTTCTCACGCAAGTATACGCGGTCAAATAATAGCAAGTAATAAGTAAGTAAGATCGTTCCCACGAAGACCAGGTGTATATGACAAGAATTCACTTATGAAACCAAGTATGATTATTAGACTAATGCTTGAACGAGTAATAAAATATGAATATAACTAAGCAAATTAACTAACGATATTAACTAACGAGTTTACTTATGCGAGAGAAAACATGGAACTCTAACTTCATTGTTTATTTTACTCAGAGTATTAATATACTTAATCAATATGTATGATAACAACGATTACTAATCAGATAACACGAAATCAGTATGTATGCTACCTTTCAGTATACGTAAACCAAACCACTTAAACAGCCACAAAAGATATAACAGTTGAGCAGACACCGCTTGCATGACAATCATATGTGTCTATACGAATTGAGGTACAATTGGTTTTAAGCACAAGTTATCTATTTCGATTACATAGGTTAATATGATATGGTTAGTGACATATTACAAATCATGAACAATCACAATACGAATCATTCAATAACCTATGCTAGCATGGCAAGTTCTAAACCCTTAAATCCACTTTCTCATTTATTAAATATTAACAAACTAGATGTTCGTGACGCATCTAACGATAAGCACAACCATACTAGGTAACCGATAAACCTATCTCACAAATCAATCAATCAATCAAACCATAAGTATTATTCAAACAAATCTGTTAGGGTTCAATGACAACAATTAGTTCATAATCGAACGAATCATCATCATGGGCTCAAAAGTTAACATAACTCTAAGGCGAATGTAAATAGATGAATAATCGTTTAGAGAATGTCAAACCGACCAGTAACCACTGAGTATCGCCTGGCAGAAACAATTCGTAAACTGCCGATCGAAATCAAAAGCAACTGTCACCTGCTTCCTCTCCGCCGTCTGGTTGTATGTTACCGATCGGAAAAACAAAAAATAGTTGATTATCTTTTGTCCTCTTTTTCTCTCGCTTGAATTATGTAGGTGAAAAGACAAAAAGGAAGCGAATTCGCTTTTCTATTCTTTGTTCTATCTTCTGACGGAAGAAAACCTAAAAGTCGCCCCTGTTTGTATATTATGTCGTATATTAAGTCAGTAGGCAATTGTATTTTGCTTCTTTTCTGTTTTGATTTATGTCGAAAGACAAAACTCAAACGGCACACCCTCTTCTATCATTTCCGTCTCTTTATATATATTCTGCCGAAACCCTAAAAAAGCCCAATTACGAATCGTGAAATATTTATGCTAAATAAAATAATATTTTGAACAATACAGCTAAATAAACCCTTAGTATTAGTCTAATAATTTTTTCTTAATTCAGCACTAATTTCTTTTTGTGCTTCCTTTTAATATTTTTTTCTTAATTCAATATTTTAAACAATATCTCAGGAAATATATTTTCCTTTTTTTTCAACATTAATATATTTTTTCAAGCATTAATATATTTTTATTTGGAAAAGTACTGGTCATAATATATTTTCTTAGCATTAATATATTTTCATTTTTTCAATTGTTCTAGAATTGCCCTCAAGTACATTAATTTTCCAGTTTTTTCAATTTCAACCCCAAATTTATTAATATTATCACAATTTACTCGCGGCACAAGCGCCTTTAAGAATACTGGAAAAACACGTTAAAACACAACGAATACTTGAGAACCGGCGAAGATTTTAAGATTAATGGAAGCGTAATAAGTGACATGAAATGCACTTATCACGAGCAGCATACTTCTTTACTGCTGCAGCTATCTCTTGAGCTTGATTATTCTTTAAAGAAATAATTTCTTCTTCTTTCTCTTTAAGAAGTTTTTATAACTTCTCTTTCTCTCTGGATAAGTTGATGATAGTGCTTGCATTCTTGGTTTGTTGTTCCTTCAAAGACTTGATTTCATTAGAAGTGGAAGTTTCCGGTTCAGAAACTTAGTTTGGATGTCATCTTGGGCAGTCTTGGATTGGCTATTGTGGTCTAAAGAAAGGTCTGATCGAAGTCATCCTTATCAAGTTCATTGTAGTACATAATACAAAGGTCATCCAGGTTAACGTCTTCTTCAATAGCTGGCTGATCGGCTGTGGGAAATACTGGATACGGAGGATTAGCTGGTACCTTTTCTTGTAGAGTAATATCAGTTGGAAGAGTAGGAGGAATGGCCGAAGGACGGAGGATTATCTCTGACCCTAGGCTACTCTTCTTCTTTTTCCAGGCCTTCGTTCAATACCTTCATTGCGCCTCTTTTGACCTTTCTTCTTAGTTTGGGGCAACAGATATGATCCCCCGGATTCCCCAGCTCTTGCAGTAACTACCTTTAACAAAACGGCATTGATTCCTTCAAGATTCTCCGAACTAGCTACTTCGGGAATCTGATGAGATGGGTCAACTTTAGCTTTCTAATTCTTATTCTTCATCTTCTCCATATGGCTAGGAGCTTTATTTCGGGCTGGTAAGTAGATTTTTCCATCCTTCGCCTTAGTTCTTTTACGGATAACATCTGATGAAGGGGGAGTTGTCAGTCGTTCCTAAGAAAGGTCTCTGCCTCCAGTGGTATTCCACAAGTGAGCCCTCAACATATTTCCAGAAGTGAAACAATTGTTAAAGGCAAGCCTCCAATTCTCCGATTTAACTTGGAAAATATAGCTCTTCCTGCCTCCATGTGCTCGAAGAACATTTTCAAAAATACTACAAAGAGACATAATAATCAGTTCGATATATCAACATAAAGTCTAAATAGTAATAAAAATCTGAACAAGAGTTACCTGAACTCTTCTAATATCTAGTCACCCATTCTCCCAAGCTCCACTTAAGAGAAACTTAGTCCTCCATGGTTTCTCAGCCTCCAACAGATCATACACTACTTTATAGTCGTTTCCCTTGTTGTAATGATAAAAAGAGATTTGGTGATTTCTACACAAACCGGCCACAGCAACAAACTGCTCCATAGGAATTGGAATTTTTGACAATCGAGAAAAAATAATGCTAGCTAGCAGAGTATACCAGGCATTCGGTCTCAGCTGGAATGGGCAAAGCTTGATTAGATCAAAGTATCTGACTATTTCGAGTCTAAGAGAAACGAATACCCCAATTCAGCACCTCGTTGTATACCATCATTTCATTAGCTTTACAGTCTACGGGAGTTTCCAGAGTAATAGGAATCCTCACCTTAATAGACTCTGAAAAGCCCCATTTTGTTCTTATCCGATCTAATTCGACAGTATTTGAATACACATAGGAGATTTGTTGAAGGGTCAGTAAGTATTTCACACTAACCTTACGAAAGTTGGGCCCAACTTTCCCTTCCAAGCACACCGGAAGTGACTCAGTATTGGATTGTCCCACCTTTCCTCTAATTTTCTTATCCAATATGGTATTCCTCGTGTATCCGGATGTCTTCAATGGGGTATATTTCCCACCATCTTTAATATTTTCTTCCATTATAGTCGATCATTGTTCGACCGGTTTAGCACATATGGCTTCTTTCTCAATTTGGGTGGCCTCATTAAGGGGAGGCAATGGATTCGGGTCCACATGAGGTTGGACAAGAGGTTTTAATGTCTCTAAACTAACATTTTTTGAAGAGGAAGGGGTGCTCTTGGACTTGAAGAGTCGAGTGACTCTTCGGGGTGTGACATTTTCAGTGTCTGATCCTATGGCGAGAAATGGTAAGGGTTTCTTAACACTGGAAATTGTTGTGTCCTTAGAAAAAAGATCTAAGGATACTTGAACTGAAGGTTCAGATTCTAGGGTAGATAAAGTCGGGATAAAAGAAGGTTTTCAGATTACCGATGTTCTGAACGACGATGAGCTCTTGTCCGGTTTTGGTACCGTTTGGCTAATTACTCCACCAGGAGAAGCAGGGAGTCCGGCTGTGATTCTTTCCTTCTTTCTTGTCTTTTCCAAATCATATAGATTTAACCAACCTTCTTTGATCATAGCAGTTCTGGTTGTGAGCATATAATTTCCCAAGTATTAAACAAAGTCACGAACTCAAGCTTTCTTTGTCTCTAGAAAAAGTTTCTTACTTCTGAAAAAAGAAACAGTGAAACTGACTTATATAGATGTAAAAAACCACTTTAGTGCTACACCTAGGGGAGATAAATCGTTCAAGTAATGATTATGGGCTATTAAGTACACCCTAATTAATGTTTGAAAAATAGGTGCAAGTACCAAAGGGGAAAAACGGCTGAGATATCGAATCAGAATAGGACACGTGTTGTTTTCCAAAATTATGACCTTTGGTTTTTCAATCTACAAAAAGAAAACACTTCGGATTTGATCAGGATCTTCTCCTCGGTACCTAACTCTTCGAAAAACACTTCGAATATGATCCAGGTCTTTCATTGATAATTTAGCTCTTCCAAAAAAACATTGAATGACCTAAAGGGGCTACTGATAGGTTCGGATATTTTTGGAAGGGTACTACTGCCTAAACCAAAGGGGTAATTCGGACATGTTTTGCACCACACCTATGATGAACAAGACAACTAAGTAAATCTTGACTCAACTGTATGCTAACCTCTGCTAACCCATTTAGGTATTGGGCTTTGAAGATTGACCTGAATCCAAAGTCTGACCTGAACGCCCCATGGGTCATAAAAACAAGTATAAATACCCCAACCACTCTAATTTAAGAGGGTGAGAAAAACTTAATAGCTACGAACACACTTCTTTTATCTCTCTATCCTTCACTCCAAAACTCTTTCCCAGAATAACCTTTGATCAGAAATAATCCTCACCAATAATCACATACATATTCATATTCATCTTCGTCGTATTTGTCTTTTGTAACAAGTTTACAGTTGACCACCTCATGCCGATCATAAAATAAATCAAAATCCGATCCTTCATTACCATCATAGCTATCTCACGTGCACACGACAAGCCAAGCATCGATTTAACACATCCATATTTGATTCTAGAGACATTTAGTTTAGTTTTATCGTATTCTATTAACATGATAGGAAAAAAAAATCTAATCTCGATGCCCAAATACTTGTACGTTAGATTTAAAAAATATTAAACTTTTTCGAGAATAGGTCGGAAGCGGGATGCGGGACTCTCCACTCTCCTATAATAATAAGTCTTTTAGGTACGAAGTAATCTTTAGAATCGGTTAAAATAAGACTACAGTTTTATTATATGATTTGGGTGGTAAATTATTCAATATTGGTTTACTATTTTATGTTTTTACCGAACTTAAATATAAAAGTATATTGTTATTATAAAATGTTTTCCCCCTCAAAAATTAACTATAATCATGATAATTAATAATGTAACGAGGGTTGTGGTTTGATAAATGACGAAACAATTAAAATAATTTATCTATTAAAAATTACATGTTAAGATTAAAAGTATAAAATGTGTGCTGTGAAAATTAAATGGTGAATGGATCTGTATGAAAAATATTAATTGTCTTTAATTACCCTAACTATTAATTTTAATTGTAAAATCTTAATTATATGGTTAGACAACTTTTGCAAATATTAAATTGCAAGCCCTCAGATTCTTTAACACTCTTTAAAACCGAAAATCAATGCAATGTTACTAATTCGTTAGTAATCTAGGACAAATATTAATTTGACACTTTCTCTTTTCAAAGTTAGAGCGAAAACATTACTCCATTCATGAGTAAGATTCAAAAGGGTTAGAAATATAAAATTAATCTAATCATGATTTTGGATTTTAGTTAGATTCAAAGGGGTTAAAAATATAAGTTAACCCAATAATGTGCTATTATTATTGATATTAATAAGAATAATAATAATAAATAATAATATTATTATTATTTAGTTTTAATGTAATTAAGGGAGTAGGGGGTTATTACGTTTAAAGGTTCTAGTACTCTACTACTATAAATTACACTATTCACCATCACTATTAACATTAAGAAAAAAACAAAAGCAAAACAATGAAATCCGGAGTAGTTTTGGTGCTCATTTTCTTATGTGTTGTTCAAGCTTTTTTAGTTGTCGATGCTCAGTGTAAGCAAATCCAATGAATCGTTAACTTTTTATCTTATGTTTGGTATGAAATTAGCTACTTACAGATATTATTGTTTTTATTTACATGTGCAGTGCAGCAGCCATTTTGGTGCCCATATCAAATTGTATTTCCGGGAACATGCACAAACAACGGAGCATTGGATTGTGCTAATGATTTTAAAAATTCATTTGGTCAAGACAGAAATCCTAAGAATTGCATTTGTACACCGCAAGTATCCGATAAGCGTATGTGCCAATGTGATCTTATCTGCAAATGAAATACAATTACATTGTAGAATAAAATATTAGTAATATTGTATGTTTTTTTTATGTATTTGCGAGGAATATATCAATAAATATATAGTCACATTATTACCAACCATCTAGAATAAATTAGATGTACTAATATTTGAATTTCTAAGTTTACCAATGATCATTTATTATACATAAATCATCATCAATGTGGCAATAATTACAACGGTTAGTTCACCAAAAAAAGAAGAAAACTTTAATTGTTGAGTGTATGGTTCAAAACCTTTTGTCTATAAATTCATTTTATACTTTCATTAGGCTTTCATACACGAAAAATTCAACACAGATAAAAAATAACAAAAACAAAAAACGAAAAATCACTAGAGTTATCAATACATGATTAAATAAACCTACAAAAGATGATGTGATTCCCAAAACCCTCTTTTCAGTATTTATCTCTCATCTCACTTATTTCTCAAAAGACTTAAAGTTATTTCAATCTCTCATGATATATCGTCTCATGTAATTGTTTCTCTACAATTACAATCGCATCACATCACATATTACTTAGCAATATTTTCTTCTTCTTATTGAACATGGGGTTAAACTAATATATTGATCGATCATGGCAACAACCAATATACGATTAAACAAACCTACAAAAGAATGATATAATTGTCTTATACAAGACGAGCAACAAATAGAATAAAGTGTAATACAACCAAGCACATTAACAATATTTATAGTGGTTTGGATTGTGAAGAAATCCTACATCCACGAGTAATAAACACTCTATTATATATAACTAGGTTACATAAATAATCTTCAAACACAAAAGACTCAATCAATCTTAGTAACAAAAGATTACATGATTCACATATGCCTTTAGTGTTTATTTTTCACCTCACTTATCCCTTAAAATATTTAAGAGTTATTTCTCTCTTAGGAAATATATTCTCACGTAACTTTATATCACATAAGGAAGAATAAAAGACAAGGACAAAAGTGTGAAGAGGAAACATGATAGGAGAAAATTGTAAAGAATAAGTGCGAGAGGAGAAAAGTGCAAAGAGGAAATTGTGTGAGGGGAAAATTGTATAAGTTATCTAAGAAATAGCTAGAATAGGAAGAAAATAAGATGCATGGACTAAAAATGTAATAAATGGGAATTAAAGCGTGTGGGGTCCGCAATTGTACTATAAAAGGACCATACACGCTTCACAGATCCCGAGATGAATAATATAATACTTTCTCTCTCTACTTAGCCAAAATACTCTCATTTTCTCTCTCTAAAAACAGCTCCTAAACTAAGTAAATTTACCTATATTGACACTAAGAGATCTTCGTATCACATAATCACCCTTACACTTTCTCAAAACTTATCAGTGGCGCCGTCTGTGGGAAGCGAAGATCGCTCTGACGGCAATCGCTTCCTGGAAATAATTCCTTTTCCGAGGAAAACTATGGAAGAACAAGGGGACGATTTGGTTAAAAATTGCGAGGAAAAGTTAGTGGGCGATGACTACCGGAACGACATGGAATATGAGGGACTAGGGGGCCAGCGAGTCGGAAATGCGTTCGATGACTCAGATTTGTTGGCTCGAATGAATGAATTGTTGCTAGAGATTGAAAGCAGAAAAGGACACCGTGCAGGAAAATATTCGCTCGGAGATAAGGAGGGAGCCAATTAGTGAAAAAGAGGAGCGCGAAACTGAATTTCATCCCAAAAATAGAGACGACAGATACCGGGGACACGAACGGCGATCACCGAGGAGAAGAGAGAGGCGACGATTGGATTCGGCTGACTCGAGTGATTACTCTCAATACAGCTCCTCGGAGTCGTCCCCTCGGAAATACCACAGAAAGAAAAAACGTGATCGTAGATACACCGATTACCGAAGGGGAAGAAGCTCGGAGAGGAAATCTCCGAGGGAGAAGAGTCACCACGCTCGAGTTGGCGATCGGGCTTATGGCCATGCAAAGTATCCTGATAGGAAAGAGAACGTGGGCCCGCGAAATTCGGAGTGGCAGCACCAATATACTCTACCATCTGAGGAAGGTTTGTACTTTCCGAACAATGACAATTTACGATCCAACATTTATCGCACGGGTCATAATTGGAGAGCTCTCCTCTGTCCCCGGATATTTTGGTGGGAAACCTTCCAGAGCATTTTGATATTTCAAAGCTAGAAAAATTCGATGGGACGAAGACCCGGATTATCACATCGAATAATTCAAAAAAATTATGATTAATTTCAAAGACGATGACAAGTTGTTGTGTAGAGCGTTTTCTCAGACCTTCAAGGGGGTAGCTTCCAAATGGTATAATAGGCTTCAACAGGGCTCAATAAAGAATTTTGACATGTTCTGGAATATTTTCAGACAGCACTTTGTGAGGAGCAAAAAGTTCAGAGCAAACGGAGACACGATAATCTACTGTAGACAGAAGGTTGGGGAGAGCCTGAAGAATTACACTAATCGTTTTGTCAAAATAAAAACAGACATGGAATATTGCAAAGATGCAGTGGCGCTTGCCGCTTTTAGGATGGGCCTACTCCCCGGATTATTGAAAGATACAGTGGCAGAGAGTCAGGCAATGACCTTTGGAGCGTTATTAGATCAAGTCGAGACGAGGATCCTGGTGGAAGAGACTCAGGCGTCGGAGAAAGGATTTGGGGATCAGTTGGAGCAGAATCAGTTTCAAAGATCCGAGCCGAGTAGCCAGGGCCCCGGAGCTAATGTTCAAGCCAAAAGTTCGGGTCAATACCCGCTGAGGCAGAAAACAAACCCGCAGTACTATGGCAATCAGCAGAATTACAATCAAGGAACGAGACCCATGTCGAATAAGTGGGTTCGACCTGACTATTTTGCGGAGTTAACGGAAAATTTTGCTGCAATATTCGACAAGGTAAGATCCACAGTACCGTTCAGGAAGCCTTTTCCCATACAGACTCTGAGGGAAAGCAGAAGCATTAATAAGTATTGCAAGTATCACGAGGATATTGGGCACGATACCAAGGATTGCATAGCTTTGAAAAAAGAAGTGCAAGCCTTGATCAAGAATGTAATGTTACTAGAGTTTGTCAAAAAACACTCCCAGAAGAACGCCGTGGTAAAAGATGTCCCAAAGAACGCTGACACAGCCATAGTGATTTCCGAAAGGGTTGACGACTTTGACATTGAACAAGAGTATTTGGACCCCAAGGAGGGGAGAAACAATGTAAATATTGTGGAAGAGATTATTCCGAGGGGGAGGGTGAATAGCCTCTGTGCTTTCTTCGAGTCCCTGCAATCTTTGGAGGAGACACTATTGCGGGAAATTCCAACAGCTCCCGAAAGAGGCACATGGTCAACCTGACTACCCAGATCGAAGCGGGGGTGTCAGCACACATGCACCGATCGCCTTCCTCCATTATTTTCTTTGACGATGATGATATGCGAAATGTTGCAGGGCCTCACGAGGATGCTGTGGTGATCGCCGCAAGCATCGTTGGGGATCAAGTTCAGAAGATACTTATCGATACTGGGAGCTCAGCGAACATCTTGTTTATGAGCACTTACAGGAGAATTTCTTATCCGCCAGTTATCCGACGATCCGACATGACTATAGTGGGTTTTACTAGCGCTACAGCAGTGGTGGTTGGAGAGTTTCAGTGTGTGGTTGAATTGGGTCGCGGGCCATTCAAGAAAGAGATGGAAGTATTGTTTATTGTCGTTGACGCGCCAACTTCGTACAACGCCAACCTGGGTCGCTTTTGGTTGTCCCGGATGCATGGCGTGATTTCAACGGTGCATCAATGTTTAAAGTACGTGGTCGGCAACAATATCGGGATAATCAGAAGTAGCCAGAAAATGGCCCATGAATGCTACCAGATAGCTCTATCTTCGAAGGGAATCCGGGGAGAAGCGCCAAACAAATCATAGCAATTAAAGGGGCCTCCCTCCAAAATCACCCCATGTGATTATCCGAGGGAGACCCCCGGATTTCTGGTACCAGAAGAAGATTCCGAGGCACATGAATTTGCGAGTGGCAAATCTCTGAAGATCGGAGTCAACCTTTCTTTGGAGTTTAAAGAAAGGTTAATTGCTTTTTTATCTGACAAACTTGATATGCTTGCTTGGTGTGCACAGGATGTCACTGGAGTACCGTCGGAAATCATATGTCATAAACTTGCGATACGACTCGATGTTTGACCTATTGTCCAGAAGAGGATACCGGTCTCTCCGGAAAAGGCCACGAAAATTCTTTTGGAGGTGGAAAGTATCTAAGCATAGGCCACATTCGCGAGTCGCATTATCCCGTGTGGGTGTCAAATCCAGTGTTAGTACGAACGAAGAATGGCAAGTGGAGAATGTGCGTTGATTTCACAGATTTAAACAGAGCTTGTCCCAAGGATCCATTCCCAGTGCCTCGCATCGATAGGTTAGTAGATTCGACCTCGGGTAACCGACTATTGTCGTTCATGGATGCTTACTCATGATACAACCGAATCCGGTTAGATGCTAACGATAAAGAAAGCACTTCTTTTATTACCGGGAGAGGGTTATACTGCTACAGGGTTATGCCGTTTGACTTAAAAAATGCAGGGGCAACTTATCAACGCCTAGTCAATAAAACCTTTGAGGGGCAGATTGGGCGGAACATGGAGGCCTATATCGATGATATGCTAGTCAAAAGTTTGCGGGACGAAGACCATTTCGCTGACCTGGAGGAGACGTTTCACAATTTAAGCAAAGTCAATTTGAAACTCAATCCGGAGAAGTGTATTTTTGGGGTGAGGTCAGGTAAGTTTCTTGGTTACATGATCAGCAAAAAGGCATCGAGGCTGATCCAGAACAGATAAAAGCTCTAATCACTATGACACCCCCCCCCCCCGGAATATCAAAGAAGTCCAAATTCTGACAGGGAGATTGGCCGCTTTGAATAGATTTATCTCTCGGTCTTCGGATAAGTGTGCACCTTTCTTCAAGGTGTTGCGAAATGCGAAGAAGTTTCATTGGACCGACGAATGTTCAGCCGCTTTTCATCACATCCAAGAGTATCTGACGTCCCCGGAGGTATTATCTAAACCATTGATCGGGGAGACCTTAATTGTCTACGTAGCAGTGTCAGGGTGTGCGGTCAGTGTCGTCCTACTACGCGAAGAGGAATCTCTCCTAAAACCTGTCTATTATGTCAGTAAGAGTTTGCAGGATGCAGAAAAGCGATATCTCAAGTTGGAGAAAGTAGCTTTGGCTTTGGTAACGGCTGCTCGAAAAATGAGACCTTACTTCCAGGCACATCCTATAATCGTTCGGACAACTTTTCCCCTGAAATGTCTATTACAAAGGCCTGATATTTCTGGGAGGATGACAAAATGGTCGGTGGAACTGGGAGATTTTGACATAACATTTGAGCCTCGAACGGCCATAAAAGCCCAAGTTTTAGCTGATTTTTTGGTCGAATTCCATTCGGATAGAGAGGAAAAAGAAGTCCATGACCATGTCGACGAAACAGAATGGTTGGTACGAACGGATGGGGGGTCGAACATTTCTGGAAGTGGGGCAGGTGTCCAATTGATTTCTCCAGAAGGGATAGCTATGCTCCAAGCCATTCGATTTGGTTTTAACGCCACTAACAACGAAGCCGAGTATGAAGCCGCATTAGCAGGCCTGCGTTTGGCTCAGATATGTGGGGCAAGAAAGGTTAAACTGGTCAGCGATTCGCAATTGGTAATAAACCAATCCCTGGGAGAGTTCGAAGCCAGAAAAGATAAGCTGATACAGTATTTGAAAGTACTGAAAGATTTGGTATCCAAGTTTGAGGAAGTTAAGTTTGAACATATTCGAAGGGAATCAAATGTTGTCCCGGATTCTCTGGCCTCCGTTTCACGAACGGAGGGGTACCCGTGGGTCTTGATTCAGGAACATCCCTCGATCTTGGTTGATATAGAGCATGTAGCAAATGTCCACGAGAAAAGTAATGTGATTACAGAGGATTGGAGGTCGGCCATCATCGACTTCTTGGCAAACGATATTTTACCCATTGGAAAGTACGTGGCTAGGAAAATCAGGTTCAAGTCTCATGGGTATATCCTGCTGGGAGGCGTGCTGTATAAGAAATCTTTGAGTCGACCATTATTGAGGTGTCTGAACAAGGCTGAGTCGCAAATCATCCTGTCTGAATTACACGATGGGGAAGGTTCTGCTCATTGGGGGTATAAGGCACTAATTCGACGGGTGTTTCTAGCTGGTTACTATTGACCTACCATTGTTGCAAATGCAAAAGATTTAGTAAAATGATGTGACACATGTTAACGCTATGCTAATGTGATCCATAAGCCCGGGGTATTATTAGAGAGTATCTCGGAGGCAGTCCCGTTCGATAGATGGGGCATTGTTCTTGTCGGGCCTTTACCAATGGCATCAGGTGGCAGGCAAACCATCATTGTAGCAGTGGATTATTTCTCTAAGTGGGTAGAAGCGGAACCGTTAGCATGGACAAAGGCCAAAGATGTGATCAAGTTCGTTGTGTCAAACATTTGTTGTCGTTTTGGCGTGCCATTGCAGATCACAACGGATAACGGACCTCAATTTGATAACAATGAGTTCAAAAGTTTTTGCGTCTTGAGAGGCATACGACAATATTTTTCTGCACCATTTCACCCTCAAGATAATGGGCAAGTGGAGGTGACTAATCGCATGATTCTCGATGGTTTGAAAAAGAACTTGGAAGGAAAGGTGGGAAAATGGCCCGATTATTTGCAGGAAGTACTGTGGGCATACAGGACGACTCCACGAACGGCCACTGATGTATCCCCATTTTCCTTAGTCTATGGAATGGATGCCATTGTCCCTCCAAATATTGTTTTCCCTTCACATGGTGTAGCAATATATGCAGTAGACACGAATGACCAAAGCAGAGCACTGGCTCTAGACTTGGTTGAAGAAAAAAGACAGCAAGCGCAGTTGACGTCCCTCCATTATCAGACTCTTATGAGGAGTCGGTATGCATCTAAAGTAAAGCACGGAGGTTTTAAGGTGGGAGATAAAGTCCTACGTAAAGTTTTCTTGCACACAAAAGACAAGAGCCTGGGGAAGTTGGGACCGAATTGGGAAGGCCCTTACGAGGTCACCGAGAAATTAAAGCCGGGCATGTATCGGCTAAAAGACAAGGAAGGGCGATATCTCCGTCTCCCGTGGAACATTGAACACTTAAAAATGTATCTTGATTGAGGAGCTAGTTAGCAAGTAATGTTTGTACCTTTTTCGTATCATTAAAGAGCGAAACTTAGCGAGGGCACACTCTTTCCTACCCTGTTAGGCACAGGAAGGTTTTAATGAGGTGTTTCGATGAGCTGCTTAATACAAAGAATTCTTTGCCTTAACTATTATTTGGGTCACAGTAAGCTGTGCCTTGAATTATTGTTTCTTCGAATTATTATTTGGGTCACATTAATGTGTGCCTCGAATTGTTGTTTCTTCGAATTATTATTTGGGTCACAGTAAGATGTGCCTCGAATTATTGTTTTTTCGAATTATTATTTGGGTCACAGTAAGCTGTGCCTCGAATTATTGTTTTTTCGAATTATTATTTGGGTCACAGTAAGTTGTGCCTCGAATTATTGTTTCTTCAAATTATTATTTGGGTCACATTAATTTGTGCCTTGAATTTTCTTTGCCTTAACTATTATTTGGGTCACAGAAAGCTGTGCCTCGAATTATTGTCCCTTCGAATTATTATTTGGGTCACATTAATGTGTGCCTCGAATTCTATTTGCCTTGGGTATTATTTAGGTCACAGTAGGATGTGCCTCGAAATGTTATCTCTCTAAATGATCCTTTGGATCACATTAATTTAGGCTTTAAATTTTCCTTTGCCTTAAAACAACTTAGGGTGCTCCAAGGTTTGAGCTCTTGACCTCACATTAACTTATTTTTTGGTTCGAATAGCTTGTCTCTTCGAATTATTGTTGGGGACACAGTATTTGGTGCCCTGGATTGAATTTATACCTTGCTCAATGATGATCAAACACATGACAAGTGGAAAAACACAAATGATATAACAACACAAACATAAAAATCGATTACAAAATCAGCACACTACAGCATGCTTTAGTCAACTTACAAAAAGAGCCTTATAGGGCCATAAACAAAACATTACAATTCCCCACATCTTCCTTTAATCTGAATTTTTCGAGGAGACACTCCCCTATGTTTCAGAGTCTTCACTATCATTCACTACTATGTGGGGAGGACGAAGTTCCGGGGGAACAAGCTTCCAAAAACTCCCCAAGTCATATTCAGGATGCTCAGCATAGATTTGGGTAAGTAAACCCGCTCGAGTAGTGGCATCCCGAGCATAAGCATTCACAGCCTTATCTTTTTCCTCCTCGACCTGTCTAGGGAAGTTCTCGACCCGTTTTAGTAACTGATCTCGATCCTCTTTCACTTTTTTAAAGCTGGCAGTACAGTCTTTGAATCCATCACAGGCCAAACGATACCCTTTCTTGTATTCAGCTATCAATAGCTCTTGGGTGTCGGTCTTTTTCTTATACAGGTCCCTCTCTTCTTAACAGCACCTCTCCAGCATCATCACATAATTTTCGGAGGCAGATAAACGCTCATACAAAGCATCTGCTTGGCTCTCTATCACTGCGTGTTGTTTCTTGGCCTCTTCGAGCTGAGAAGCAACCAACAACGACTTAAATTTGTAGTGATTTTTCCGCTTCTCGAGGTGCTGCATCTTTTTCCCCCTGTTAACTGAGGTATGCACCAATCGTCGAAGGTTGAGTGAGAATTCGTCGTCCAGAGGAACTTCGAAGGAGCTCGTCGGAGACCCTAGCGCTGCAGAGTCAAAATCAGAAAAGCCACCACCAAGAGTATCTGGATCAATATGATGAGGAGGATTGCTCCGAGGGATGGGGAGAGGTGCCAACTTTGGACTATTTTTGAGGGGGACAGGATGTGATGCTTCAGTCATAGGTGAGTTTGGTATCTCACCATCCTCGGATAATTCTTGGATGGGTTCTAGGACAGCTTTACCTTTCCTATCTTTTTCCTTGGCACCCTTTTTCGATGGAAGGATGGAAGTAGTGGGTGGAGGATTGGAGTTCGATGATATAACATTGATTGAGGGAGGTAGCTCTTGAGTGTCAACTGTCCCTCATGACTTAGTTGCTGCTCTTTAGTTGAAACCTCTTCGTCAGGAAGATCTCAAAGATGACTCTTCGAACGAGAGCGTTTGGGAAGATATATCACTATATCTTTTTGGCTCACGCGCTCCATAACTTCTCGTTCCGATGGAGGAGTCGTTAATCCTCTCATGCTAATTCGGTCGAGGGGATTGAGCCTCCACAGTCGACTCCTGGCGAGATTATTATCCGTAAAGTAGAGTCGAAATCGGTTCTCCCAATGCTCTTTTGCCCACATGTGAAGTTTGGTGAACACATTAGTGGCACCTTCGACATAATCGGAATAGGGTTTCGATACCCCGGTCATAGCTGCAAAACATAGGTAGCCAACATAAAGTATAGTCACATACCAAAATTTGATGAGGAATAAGTAGCTTAGAGACCAAAAACTTACATTTGTTGGTCCACATCAGAGACAGTTTGTGAGGATTCGAGGGGGTGGCCTCTGATCCTGTCTCCCAAACGCCAGAGAAGAACACGAATTGCTGCCTCCATTTCTTCTCAGCCTCTAACAGATCTCTTAAGACTTTTTGCCCCCGATTGAAAGTTAATGAGTAGAATGGAAAGAAAGGATTTTTGGCCAGACCAGCAAGGCCGATGAGCTGCTCTAACGAAAATTCGTGGCCTGAAAGCCTAGAGGCCATAATACAGGCCATCAGAGTAAACCACATGTTGCGGCCAACTTGTGAAGGACAAAGATCTATCTTCGACAAATATTCGATGAAGAAGGGGTCTAAGGGATACCTTAGCCCCCAATTCATGATCTGAGTGTACACTACTAGCTCGTTGTCCCTCACTGACAGAGGTGTCTCACCTTCCGAGGGGAACCTGATCGTAATATAGGAGGGAATGCACCATCGAGTCCTCAGCATAGCCTCCTCGTCTTGCGAAAAATACTTGTACTTAATGTTGTATAGAGCTACCATATGTTTATTTTCGATGCCCCGAATATTGCGACCGGCAATACTATCCAGCTCTAAGGGTAGCATAATATCCCCTTTGGATTTTGGGGCAATCCGACGAGCTTTCTCTTCGGATATGGTTCGAGAAGAGGAGGTCGCGTTGCTCGAGGACCCTAAGGCGGGGATTACAGGCACTTTTGGTTCGAGGGACGCTGTTGCAAGTGTTTTTCCTTTGGCATCTAGGCTTTCGCTCCGTCTGTTTTGCATATCCTCTTCGATTATAATCGTTCTCGAATGAGAAAACTGAGTCCCATGAATGGTCATCGAGGGAGTAGAGGGCAGACTTGACTCATCCAAATCCCTTCTTCGAATTGGACTGATAGATGTCTGACGGGGGCTGGTTGATGTCCGAGGAGGGCTGGTAGATATCCGGGGAAGACCCTCGCTTGCTGTCGTGGAAGCAGGCTCTCGAATGACCAGTGGCGTCTCTTTGGCACGTTTTCGCTCCTGCGAACTCTTCCTATCTTTATGAGATCTTTTTCTTTTCCCAGATGAGTGTTTGTGCTGCTTATCTTTACCCATGCTTCCGAGGAGATTAGAATCACTATGTAGACTCTGTCGTGCGACTTCTAGGGGAATAATGCCAGTCGACTTTGCTGAGGGGGGCCAGGAACCAAAGAAATTAGTAACAGATGGTTGGGGTTGGGGCCTCACATCTTCCCCCGCAGCAACCCTCTCCTCGAATCTTTTGCTGATCAACAACCAATCAAGAATTCGATGGGGTTTATTCGCCAGCTTTCTCTCACTAGAAAAGTTTGAACAAAAGTTGGAGTAATGAGGCGAGAAGTTCCATATTTATAGATGAAGGTGGGCCTTCCAGATAGACCAGGCCCGGGGACTTTTTCTGATGTTTGCCTAGGGGCATTATGGGCTATATAGATGCAAATTATACTGACACGAACCACATGGGAAGATACAGAATTTCTATAGTCAGAAGTTGTCTTGGGAATAGGAAGCGTTTCTAAAAAGATATGCTGATAAGCATCTTTGATTGTTGACATCATGGCAGGCAGATTAATCCTAACACCTCATTTAGCCTTGAATTTGATAAATTCGGGGCATTGATACAGTCAAAATCGAGGGGCTCATGTGGCTAAAATGGTGCAAGGATTAGGGGGCCCTAGTTATATAGATTAATTCGAAGAAAGGATTTTCGAGGAAGACTCTTTGGCTTCGAAAGTTCGAGGCAAATTATTAGGGTATTAAAAAAATTGTACTTAGCCTGAAGAAGAATTATTCGAGGAGATGCGAAATGAATAATCGGACAATCCTTCACAGTCCCAGTAAAAGAACTTTTACTAGGACTGGGGGGCAACTGATAAGGAAGAATAAAAGACATGGAGAAAAGTGTGAAGAGGAAACATGATAGGAGAAAATTGTAAAGAAGAAGTGCGATAGGAGAAAATTGTAAAGAATAAGTGCGATAGGAGAAAAGTGCAAAGAGGAAATTGTGTGAGGGGAAAATTGTATAAGCTATCTAAGAAATAGCTAGAATAGGAAGAAAATAAGATGCAGGGACTAAAAATGTAATAGATGGGAATTAAAGCGTGTGGGGTCCGCCATTGTACTATAAAAGGACCATACATGCTTCACAGATCCCGAGATGAATAATATAATACTTTCTCTCTCTACTTAGCCAAAAAGCTCTCATTTTCTCTCTCTAAAAACAGCTCCTAAACTAAGTAAATTTACCTATATTGACACTAAGAGATCTTCGCATCACATAATCACCCTTATACTTTCTCAAAACTTATCAATATCTACAATTACAAGCGCATTACATCCCACATTGCATAAAATATATTTTTAAACTTATAGGTTTCGGGAAAACTTAATTATTTATCGGGCACTCCAAATTAAAGCAAATTAATTTATGCTTGATATAACTCATACTTCAGTAATATAAGGAGCATATTAACGCATTGTCTCCTTCTGAGAGTGATATTTGCCTCTATCTTATTATCTTGGTCCTTTGGTTCTCTCTTGCACTGAAATTTATAGTGCCCAGTCTTCCCACAATTTCAACACTCGATGTTTCTCAACTCTTGGGAATATTTAGGATCGCTAGACTTGGACCTCCAGTCTCTTGATTTTCCTCGGTAGTTCAATTTACCGCGTCCATATCCTCTGGTTGAATTTATTCCTCTCGACTCTGTATGTATGACTGAGAAAATTGATGACTCACCTGATTATCTTCTTCTAATCTTTTTACTAAAAACTAGGTCACGAACATCGTCATATTATATCTTATTGTTTCCTGATGAGCTACTTACCATCGTGACACTAGCATTCCAAATATCTGGTAGTAAAGACAAAAGTATCAATTCTCGTACTTCTTCATCAAAATTAATTTCAACTGAACTCAATTGGTTTGTGATTTTATTGAGTTCATTGAGGTGTTGAGCTACCGACGTGCCTTCTATCATTTACAAATTGAATAAACGCATCATCAAGTGAACTTTATTAGACGTTGATGGCTTCTCATACATACTGGAGAGAGCCTTCATAAAATCTGTCATGGTTGTTTCTTTTACGATATTGAAAGAAACATTGCGGGATAACGTTAATTGGATGACTCCAAGAGCTTGTCTGTCAAGAAGGGTTCATTTTCATCTTTCATACTCTCTTGTTTCCTCTCTGAGAAGGGTTAATAGAGTTTTTTCTGGTACAGATAATCTTCAATCTGCATCTTCAAGAACCCAAAATCTACACCATCAAACTTTTTGAGTCTCACATTTTCTTCGTCTGTAGCCATTGCTCCCACTCAAATCTGACTTCCTTTGGATCGCTACCAAAAATGTAGCTCTGATGCGAGTTATAGAGAAAAATACACTATTTTCCTGGAAAATCACTTCTAAACTTATTTGAGGTTAAAAAGAGGATTGCATAAAATACACATTTTCCTCCAATCAGATCAAAAGAAAAAGAAAGACAAAAACAAAAATGAAATAAAACACAGAATTGTTAAGGGAGTCCAGCAAACTATGCCTACGTCTCCGGACCTGCTGCATATCGAATTTTATTAGAAAGACACGATGACTTTGCCATTTTTGATACATTTATTAAAAACCTAAATATTGGTTTTGTAGAGTCTTTAACACAAAAAAGAAGAAAAAAAACATTAACAGGCCTTAATGTGTAATTTTTTACTCACTAATTCACTCCAGCTCTCTTTAATGAGTCTAACACTTGCATCATCTTCACTGTCGTATCATCATCGCCAGCTTCACTATCTTTTCAAATTCGAAAACTTCTTCAGCACTCTTTAATGAGTCTAACATATTATTCAAATTTTCTGCAAATTTTTATTATACAAATATATCGACACAAGTTATCGCCATATGCATGAAATTTCGATGTATCATATCGATATTGTCTACTAATATCTACACAACCTACAAATAACATGTGGCGTTAATGCATATGATATTAATATCAGCTATTAATATTGACATGACATATTGATATTATGTACGAATTAATATCAGCTTTTATTTTATTTTATTTAATATATTTATTTATTTATTGCTGTTTAAAGGAGATCTCCGAAAAAAATATCACAAAGGCCTGGTGAGAGGGCATCATCTTCTAAGCCCGCCCACCAATCATTACTAGCAGGAGTCCAATTGCAAACTTCATTTTTTTTGCAAAGTTAGCATCTCGTTATTTTTAAAAATGGTTCATATTCTTAAAAATTGATATCAGACACTCGACAAACTATATTCATATGTAGAACATAAAACAAATGAAAAGTTTAGCATAATATCATTTTGGTATCGATATAAATAATGAAGGATGTTTACCCACCCTGAGACAAGTCAATAAGTATGCTACTAAAACATTTGTATAAATATTTAATGATTTGATTTCAATAACCCCTTGTATCAACTGAAGGGGATGGATTGAGTTGCACGACAATGAAAATGTAAAACTTTTGATAAGCAGAATTCTAAACTGAATTGGTCTTGGGTAAAACATAATAAAAGATCAACTAAATTGTTTCTCACAAGAATAGTTTAAAATAGATTTGTCACATATAAATATTTTGAGTATAAACTTGTTTTTATTTATATTTTATCACTTGATTGAATTTGAATAATACAAAGACTCTAGAGCTTTAATTATAGTCATACGAGTAATAAAAACAAAATAATTCTCTTTGAGTCTCTTAAAAGAGAACTAAATGAGTTCAAAGACTTAAAGAAGTAACTCAGAAAAATAAATATAAAATATCGCTCCTTGACTCTCTTAAAATATAATTAAATTAGTAAATACTTAAAAAGTAACTCTTGGATAATAGATATAAATAACTCTCTTTGATGTTTAAATTCCATATCCATTTTTATTAGAGCCTCTAGATTAAAGTTTAAGTGTTCTCTTTGGCCTTTAATATGTAGAACATATGTTGGACTTGATAAGTATCACAACCAATGATTGTTAATGTTCATCTTGTCTAGAATGTCAATAATAAAATCATTTAGTGCATCTTCGATTTGTATAGCACGAGATCTTGTACTTGAACCAATATGTATTTTTAAAGCACCCTCTTGCTCGGTTATGGTATGTTCGGTTGAATGAAAACTTGTCAGATAAAAAAATATATAATTATAAAATATATTTTAATTATTAACGTAAAAATAAGTTAAATAAGTATTTTTACTTACTTTAACAAAATTATTAATGTTCACGTGAGCAATTCAAATCTCTTTTTTTCGTTGATAGGGGGCGCAACACCTTTAGAGGTAAATTAGTCATGTACCCATTTAGATAAAGTATAGATATGATGCATCGAATTAAGGTCGCAATGACAAAAAAACAAACACTCATATCCAATTATTAATACTAAAAGGTTGAAAGAAGAAATCGGGTCTAGGGATTTTTCCCTTCGTTTTTTTCCTTACCATCATCTTTCTTGAGACTCTTGGTATCCATGCTTGAGCTTTCATCGGTTCTCTCATCAGAATCACACTCACTTACTGAAGAAAAACCATGTTTATCATCATCTGGCATAATATAAAAAGGTATCTTTTCATATGGTATGAACTTCCACAAAGGTTCAAGGTTCTTATTTGGAAAGATCTCATGAAATAGCAAAACCATATCTGATTTGATAGCTTCATCCCTCTTTTCCAAAGAATCCACAACATCAGCTGTTAGTCCTTTTCTCACGCAAGTATACGCGGTCAAATAATAGCAAGTAATAAGTAAGTAAGATCGTTCCCACGAAGACCAGGTGTATATGACAAGAATTCACTTATGAAACCAAGTATGATTATTAGACTAATGCTTGAACGAGTAATAAAATATGAATATAACTAAGCAAATTAACTAACGACATTAACTAACGAGTTTACTTATGCGAGAGAAAACATGGAACTCTAACTTCATTGTTTATTTTACTCAGAGTATTAATATACTTAATCAATATGTATGATAACAACGATTACTAATCAGATAACACGAAATCAGTATATATGCTACCTTTCAGTATACATAAACCAAACCACTTAAACAGCCACAAAAGATATAACAGTTGAGCAGACACCGCTTGCATGACAATCATATGTGTCTATACGAATTGAGGTACAATTGGTTTTAAGCACAAGTTATCTATTTCGATTACATAAGTTAATATGATATGGTTACTGACATATTACAAATCATGAACAATCACAATACGAATCATTCAAGAACCTATGCTAGCATGGCAAGTTCTAAACCCTTAAATCCACTTTCTCATTTATTAAATATTAACAAACTAGATGTTCGTGACGCATCTAACGATAAGCACAACCATACTAGGTAACCGATAAACCTATCTCACAAATCAATCAATCAATCAAACCATAAGTATTATTCAAACAAATCTGTTAGGGTTCAATGACAACAATTAGTTCATAATCGAACGAATCATCATCATGGGCTCAAAAGTTAACATAACTCTAAGGCGAATGTAAATAGATGAATAATCGTTTAGAGAATGTCAAACCGACCAGTAACCACTGAGTATCGCCTGGCAGAAACAATTCGTAAACTACCGATCGAAATCAAAAGCAACTGTCACCTGCTTCCTCTCCGCCGTCTGGTTGTATGTTACCGATCGGAAAAACAAAAAATAGTTGATTCTCTTTTGTCCTCTTTTTCTCTCGCTTGAATTATGTAGGTGAAAAGACAAAAAGGAAGCCAATTCGCTTTTCTATTCTTTGTTCTATCTTCTGACGGAAGAAAACCCAAAAGTCGCCCCTGTTTGTATATTATGTCGTATATTAAGTCAGTAGGCAATTGTATTTTGCTTCTTTTCTGTTTTGATTTATGTCGAAAGACAAAACTCAAACGGCACACCCTCTTCTATCATTTCCGTCTCTTTATATATATTCTGCCGAAACCCTAAAAAAGCCCAATTACGAATCGTGAAATATTTATGCTAAATAAAATAATATTTTGAACAATATAGCTAAATAAACCCTTAGTATTAGTCTAATATTTTTTTCTTAATTCAGCACTAATTTCTTTTTGTGCTTCCTTTTAATATTTTTTTCTTAATTCAATATTTTAAACAATATCTCAGGAAATATATTTTCCTTTTTTTTCAACATTAATATATTTTTTCAAGCATTAATATATTTTTATTTGGAAAAGTACTGGTCATAATATATTTTCTTAGCATTAATATATTTTCATTTTTTCAATTGTTCTAGAATTGCCCTCAAGTACATTAATTTTCCAGTTTTTTCAATTTCAACCCCAAATTTATTAATATTATCACAATTTACTCGCGGCACAAGCGCCTTTAAGAATACTGGAAAAACACGTTAAAACACAACGAATACTTGAGAACCGGCGACGATTTTAAGAATAATGGAAGTGTAATAAGTGACATGAAATGCACTTATCACGAGCAGCATACTTCTTTACTGCTGCAGCTATCTCTTGAGCTTGATTATTCTTTAAAGAAATAATTTCTTCTTCTTTCTCTTTAAGAAGTTTTTATAACTTCTCTTTCTCTCTGGATAAGTTGATGATAGTGCTTGCATTCTTGGTTTGTTGTTCCTTCAAAGACTTGATTTCATTAGAAGTGGCAGTTTCCGGTTCAGAAACTTAGTTTGGATGTCATCTTGGGCAGTCTTGGATTGGCGCAGTTTAGTGCTTAGTTCCTTTTTCTCTTTATTTAAAGCCTTCACTTTTTGTTGTTCAGATAAAAGAGAATTCTTCAAGTTCTAGTTTCCTGTGGTAAGAGAAGTTATATCCTTAGCCTAATCCCTGACTTGTCTTTCCAGATCGACTATTGGCTTGATGAAGCCTAAACCTGCATGGCCCAAAGTATCCTACTCACTCGATACCTCGAAAGATTCACCATTATAAATTACAGTATTAGCTATTGTGGTCTAAAGAAAGGTCTGATCGAAGTCATCCTTATCAAGTTCATTGCAGTACATAATACAAAGGTCATTCAGGTTAACGTCTTCTTCAATAGCTGGCTGATCGGCTGTGGGAAATACTGGATACGGAGGATTAGCTGGTACCTTTTCTTGTAGAGTAATATCAGTTGGAAGAGTAGGAGGAATAGCCGAAGGACGGAGGATTATCTCTGACCCTAGGCTACTCTTCTTCTTTTTCCAGGCCTTCGTTCAATACCTTCATTGCACCTCTTTTGACCTTTCTTCTTAGTTTGGGGCAACAGATATGATCCCCCGGATTCCCCAGCTCTTGCAGTAACTACCTTTAACAAAACGGCATTGATTCCTTCAAGATTCTCCGAACTAGCTACTTCGGGAATCTGATGAGATGGGTCAACTTTAGCTTTCTAATTCTTATTCTTCATCTTCTCCATATGGCTAGGAGCTTTATTTCGGGCTGGTAAGTAGATTTTTCCATCCTTCGTCTTAGTTCTTTTACGGATAACATCTGATGAAAGGGGAGTGGTCAGTCGTTCCTAAGAAAGGTCTCTGCCTCCAGTGGTATTCCACAAGTGAGCCCTCAACATATTTCCAGAAGTGAAACAATTGTTAAAGGCAAGCCTCCAATTCTCTGATGCCCATTGATTTAACTTGGAAAATATAGCTCTTCCTGCCTCCATGTGCTCGAAGAACATTTTCAAAAATACTACAAAGAGACATAATAATCAGTTCGATATATCAACATAAAGTCTAAATAGTAATAAAAATCTGAACAAGAGTTACCTGAACCCTTCTAATATCTAGTCACCCATTCTCCCAAGCTCCACTTAAGAGAAACTTAGTCCTCCATGGTTTCTCAGCCTCCAACAGATTATACACTACTTTATAGTCGTTTCACTTGTTGTAATGATAAAAAGAGATTTGGTGATTTCTACACAAACCGGCCACAGCAACAAACTGCTCCATAGGAATTGGAATTTTTGACAATCGAGAAAAAATAATGCTAGCTAGCAGAGTATACCAGGCATTCGGTCTCAGTTGGAATGGGTAAAGCTTGATTAGATCAAAGTATCTGACTATTTCGAGTCTAAGGGGAAACGAATACCCCAGTTCAGCACCTTGTTGTATACCATCATTTCATTAGCTTTACAGTCTACGGGAGTTTCCAGAGTAATAGGAATCCTCACCTTAATAGACTCTGAAAAGCCCCATTTTGTTCTTATCCCATCTAATTCGACAGTATTTGAATACACATAGGATATTTGTTGAAGGGTCAGTAAGTATTTCACACTAATCTTACGAAAGTTGGGCCCAACTTTCCCTTCCAAGCACACCGGAAGTGACTCAGTATTTGATTGTCCCACCTTTCCTCTAATTGTCTGATCCAATATGGTATTCCTCGTGTATCCGGATGTCTTCAATGGGGTATATTTCCCACCATCTTTAATATTTTCTTCCATTATAGTCGATCATTGTTCGACCAGTTTAGCACATATGGCTTCTTTCTCAATTTGGGTGGCCTCATTAAGGGGAGGCAATGGATTCGGGTCCACATGAGGTTGGGCAAGAGGTTTAAATGTCTCTAAACTAACATTTTTTGAAGTGGAAGGGGTGCTCTTGGACTTGAAGAGTCGAGTGACTCTTCGGGGTGTGACATTTTCAGTGTCTGATCTTATGGCGAGAAATGGTAAGGGTTTCTTAATACTGAAAATTGTTGTGTCCTTAGAAAAAAGATATAAGGATACTTGAACTGAAGGTTCAGATTCTAGGGTAGATAAAGTTGGGATAAAAGAAGGTTTTCAGATTACCGATGTTTTAAACGACGATGAGCTTTTGTCCGGTTCTGGTACCGTTTGGCTAATTACTCCACCAGGAGAAGCAGGGAGTCCAGTTGTGATTCTTTCCTTCTTTCTTGCCTTTTCCAAATCATATAGATTTAACCAACCTTCTTTGATCATAGCAGTTCTGGTTGTGAGCATATAATTTCCCAAGTATTAAACAAAGTCACGAACTCAAGCTTTCTTTGTCTCTAGAAAAACTTTCTTACTTCTGAAAAAAGAAACAGTGAAACTGACTTATATAGGATTAAAAAACCACTTCAGTGCTACACCTAGGGGAGATAAATCGTTCAAGTAATGATTATGGGCTATTAAGTACACGCTAATTAATTTTTGAAAAATAGGTGCAAGTACCAAAGGGGAAAAACGGCTGAGATATCAAATCAGAATAGGACACGTGTTGTTTTCCAAAATTCTGACCTTTGGTTTTTCCATCTACAAAAAGAAAACACTTCGGATTTGATCAGGATCTTCTCCTCGGTACCTAACTCTTCGAAAAACACTTCGAATATGATCCAGGTCTTTCATTGATAATTTAGCTCTTCTAAAAAATATTGAATGACCTAAAGGGGCTACTTATAGGTTCGGATATTTTTGGAAGGGTACTACTGCCTAAACCAAAGGGGTAATTCGGACATGTTTTGCACCACACCTATGATGAACAAGACAACTAAGTAAATCTTGACTCAACTGTATGCTAACCTCTGCTAACCCATTTAGGTATTGGGCTTTGAAGATTGACCTGAATCCAAAGTCTGACCTGAACGCCTCATGGGTCATAAAAACAAGTATAAATACCCCCAACCACTCTAATTTAAGAGGGTGAGAAAAACTTAATAGCTACGAACACACTTCTTTTATCTCTCTATCCTTCACTCCAAAACTCTTTCCAAGAATAACCTTTGATCATAAATAATCCTCACCAATAATCACATACATATTCATATTCATCTTCGTCGTATTTGTCTTTTGTAACAAGCTTACAGTTGACCACCTCATGCCGATCATAAAATAAATCAAAATCCAATCCTTCATTACCATCATAGCTATCTCACGTGCACACGACAACCCAAGCATCGATTTGACACATCCATATTTGATTCTAGAGACATTTAGTTTAGTTTTATCGTATTCTATTAACATGATAGGAAAAAAAATCTAATCTCGATGCCCATATACTTGTACGTTAGATTTAAAAAATATTAAACTTTTTCGAGAATAGGTCGGAAGCGGGATGCGGGACTCTCCTATAATAATAAGTCTTTTAGGTGCGAAGTAATCTTTAGAATCGGTTAAAATAAGACTACAGTTTTATTACATGATTTGGGTGGTAAATTATTCAATATTGGTTTACTATTTTATGTTTTTACCGAACTTAAATATAAAACTATATTGTTATTATAAAATGTTTTCCCCCTCAAAAATTATAATCATGATAATTAATAATGTAACGAGGGTTGTGGTTTGATAAATGACGAAACAATTAAAATAATTTATCTATTAAAAATTACATGTTAAGATTAAAAGTATAAAATGTGTGCTGTGAAAATTAAATGGTGAATGGATCTGTATGAAAAATATTAATTGTCTTTAATTACCCTAACTATTAATTTTAATTGTAAAATCTTAATTATATGGTTAGACAACATTTGCAAATATTAAATTGCAAGCCCTCAGATTCTTTAACACTCTTTAAAACCGAAAATCAATGCAATGTTACTAATTCGTTAGTAATCTAGGACAAATATTAATTTGACACTTTCTCTTTTCAAAGTTAGAGTGAAAACATTACTCCATTCATGAGTAAGATTCAAAAGGGTTAGAAATATAAAACTAATCTAATCATGATTTTGGATTTTAGTTAGATTCAAAGGGGTTAAAAATATAAGTTAACCCAATAATGTGCTATTATTATTGATATTAATAAGAATAATAATAATAAATAATAAATAATAATAATAATATTATTTAGTTTTAATGTAATTAAGGGAGTAGGGGGTTATTACGTTTAAAGGTTCTAGTACTCTACTACTATAAATTACACTATTCACCATCACTATTAACATTAAGAAAAAAACAAAAGCAAAACAATGAAATCCGGAGTAGTTTTGGTGCTCATTTTCTTATGTGGTGTTCAAGCTTTTCTAGTTGTCGATGCCCAGTGTAAGCAAATCCAATGAATCGTTAACTTTTTATCTTATGTTTGGTATGAAATTAGCTATTTAAGATATTATTGTTTTTATTTACATGTGCAGTGCAGCAGCCATTTTGGTGCCCATATCAAATTGTATTTCCGGGAACATGCACAAACAACGGAGCATTGGATTGTGCTAATGATTTTAAAAATTCATTTGGTCAAGACAGAAATCCTAAGAATTGCATTTGTACACCACAAGTATCCGATAAGCGTATGTGCCAATGTGATCTTATCTGCAAATGAAATACAATTACATTGTAGAATAAAATATTAGTAATATTGTATGTTTTTTTTATGTATTTGCGAGGAATATATCAATAAATATATAGTCACATTATTACCAACCATCTAGAATAAATTAGATGTACTAATATTTGAATTTCTAAGTTTACCAATGATCATTTATTATACATAAATCATCATCAATGTGGCAATAATTACAACGGTTAGTTCACCAAAAAAAAACTTTAATTGTTGAGTGTATGGTTCAAAACCTTTTGTCTATAAATTCATTTTATACTTTCATTAGGCTTTCATACAGGAAAAACTCAACACAGATAAAAAATAACAAAAACAAAAAACGAAAAATCACTAGAGTTATCAATACATGATTAAATAAACCTACAAAAGATGACGTGATTCTCAAAACCCTATTTTCAGTATTTATCTCTCATCTCACTTATTTCTCTAAAGACTTAAAGTTATTTCAATCTCTCATGATATATCGTCTCATGTAATTGTTTCTCTACAATTACAATCGCATCACATCACACATTACTTAGCAATATTTTCTTCTTCTTATTGAACATGGGGTTAAACTAATATATTGATCGATCATGGCAACAACCAATATACGATTAAACAAACCTATAAAAGAATGATATAATTGTCTTATACAAGACGAGCAACAAATGAATAAAGTGTAATGAAACCAAGCACATAAATAATATTTATAGTGGTTTGGATTGTGGAGGTATCCTACATCCACGAGTAATAAACACTCTATTATATATAACTAGGCTACATAAATACTCTTCAAACACAAAAGACTCAATCACTCTTGGTAACAAAATATTACATGATTCACAGATGCCTTCAGCGTTTATCTTTCACCTCACTTATCCCTTAAAATATTTAAGAGTTATTTCTCTCTTAGGAAATATATTCTCACATAACTTTCTATCTACAATTACAAGCGCATTACATCACACATTGCATAAAATATAAGTTTAAACTTATAGGTTTTGGAAAAACTTAATTATTTATCGGGCACTCCAAATTAAAGCATATTAATTAACATTTGAAATAACTCATGCTTCAGTAATATAAGAAAGCTCAATTAACATAGGATTCCTAGTAAATAGAATATTTTACTTCAGCACAAGTGTTATAGTCCGGAACTTCGGATCAGAGTGGTGCTTTTGATGAGTTTTGTTCGACCACTATTGCTTCAGTCAGCCAACTTCGACTCAACATATATATTCTTTGACCCAATGGTTACCAGTCTTCTACAGATTGTCTCAACCCTCAGTATCAATATTAGTCTCCGCAACGAAGTTACGCCTCAAGTTTCACATAATTTCAATATTTGTTTCCTATACATGTAACGGAAGATCCAACACTCATGTAGTAGTAGAGAAAAGTGGGGTTATTCAATAATTTATTAACACTAAAATTTATGATTCATAAATCTAATTCTTATATTATCTTAGATTAAAAAACAACAAACTTAACGGAAGTATCCTCATATACAACTATCAGTTTTTAATTGACGTATTTGTTCTACGTCATGACCATTTCCATTTGAAAGTTTCAAATACTGCTCAATCATAAATCATGATAAATAAAGTAGCTCGGTAGTAAATATTTCTTTTTAAGAAAAAATTCAACTCAAAAAATGAGGAATTTACATATGCATACCTCAAGTTTTTGCTATGTCTCAAACTCTTGATAACGAAACGCTTTTATAGGTTACACTGGATTTTCTCAAAAGTGGTCCAAGAAATGGAAGCAACTTCTACAAATAATATAAAAATGCACTTACACTAAGAGATTATCAACCCGAATACTGAGTGATAATGGTGACTTCTCGGTTGTTGTTGTGCTTCTTCCACATCTATGCATACCATCTCTTTAAGTAATTCTCTCGATCAGAGTCCTTAAATTCCAACTTATGTCGTAAAATTGATATACATGCATAAATATTAATGTGTTTTAATATTGGTTCAGTACAATAAAACTTATTTGAGTAATATATTCTCAAAATAAGTTTATAGTTTTTAATGCATTTGTCGTTAATGGATGTTGGGTCTCGGTCTTGTTATGGATTTGTAGTGATAATATTTTAAATTATTATCTTAATTTATTTTTTAATTGTTAACCTATTTATCTTAATAAAGTCTATAATTTAATTATTTTATTTTATATTTTTAATTCGACTATACGATCAAAAGCATACTCATGTGTATTGAATAATCTCACTTTGTTGTAAACTAAACATTGATCATTTCAAAAATACCTCGTATCTTTGGAAATCTGGCAACATCTAATGGGAATATTCAGTATTTTTTAATGTTAAGTTGAATATATAAAACTAAATAATTCAAACAAGTTGTGTAAGATCCACCTATAGAAAATAGAGTTTAGTGTTTGAAGTTGAAAGTAAATAAAATCTAAAACATGTTAAAAAAGATTCAAGTATATTTTCAACCTTAAGTTAGACAACAATGGAGAAAATGTCATTTTCGTTATTTTTATACTAACTTTGTAGCCAGAAAAGCTAACGTTATAGCATTTCTATCGAAAAATTATTAAACATAGAAGTTTTACCGTGACAATAAAAAACTAATAATTACAAAATCTTCGATTAATTTTTCATTATTTTGTATGCCATCTCTGTGGCAAGAAAAGCTAACACTATGGCGATCCCATCGAAAAAATATTGAACATAAGATTTTTACTACGAAAATAAAAACCTTCACCATAACAAAATGGTCAAATATTTCTAAAATGTTTGTGGGAGAAATTTTCCATGACGTCATGTTAACCTCAGAGTATCTTTGTTGTGGTGACCCTTAAGCTAGCTGCAACATTATGTAAGGTTACTTCATCGTGCTTAAGTGGCCTCATTTTTTCCTTGTTCGTGTCAAAATAAAAATAAAAGCATCATATATGTAAGTGATGGTGTTTGTTAACTTGATTCGCCTATTGAGTTTGGAATGAACTATAAACTGACTTATGTTTTATTTTTAATTGTTTTCATCCTTTTGATATATTTTATAATTAAGTAAATGATTAAAAAACATGTATATCACCAAAATGATCTATATTGGTAATTTGTTTTGTTTTAAATTTTTTTGATATTTATGATTAGTGATATGCATGAATTAATTAGTCCAAAAAAGTTAATGTATGACATAGTTAAACATGAACATACGAATGATATATGTGAATCGGTTATTAAGTATCCAACTTGGATAATCATGTTAAAAGAATTTTTTGTTGATTTTGTTGATTCTAAGACCACTATTGATTTATCTTCACCTCAAACAAGTAAATTTAGATACAAATATGAAATGTTACGGACCAAATATATGAGATGCACAAACATAAAAAAAAATTGATGAAAATAAACACAACAATAAAATTATAATTATGGTATTCGTTTTTCTGGGTATGAAATATGTTTTTCTAGTAATATTTTTTTTTAAACAACTAGACAAAAAATTATAAATATAAAAAAATATTAAATACATTTTTTTAAAAGAAAATCTCAATCTCTCTTTAAACATATGAACATAAAAAATACCAAACATAAATTTTTATTTTGGATTCATATCAGAGGTAAATAATTTTTTATTGGACGATTAATTAATTTTATTTAATGTTATTGAATCAAATTTGTTTGATGGTTCAGTTAGACTCTATTTTTTCGTTTCCAAAAACTTAAAAACATCTTAACTTCTTATTGTTTAATTGTTCAAATTAGTTCTAGTTTATAAATATTGTTAGTTAAGTATGTATCTTAAGTTTATACACTTATTTCATTGAGTAGGTTAGAAATCTCAGTTTTTCCCTTGATGTTTGTATTTTAGGTTTGTTGTGTAGGGAAAAATACATTATTTTCCTGGCAAATCACTTTTAAACTAGTTTGAGGTAAAAAAAGGGTTTTGGGAAAATATACAATTTTCATGCAAACAGATCAAAAGAAACAAAAATACAAAATCAAAAGTGAAATCACAATTGTTAATGAAGTTGAGAAAAATATGTCTACGTCTCCGGACCTAGCTATTAGTTTTGTAGACTTTAATACAAAGAAGAAGGAAAAAACGTTTACAGTCCTTAATGTGTAATTTATGACTCACTAAATTACATTATTTTTAAATTCACTTCAGCTCTCTTTAATGAGTCTAACACTTGCATCATCTTCATTGTCCTATCATCATCGCCAGCTTCACTGTATTTTCAAATTCGAAAAATTCTTCAACTCTTTTTAATGAGTCTAACAATCTCCCACTTGAAGACTGTTTCAACATATCTTCACACCTTGATCTATGCATCAAATTTTTCTGGTCTTGTTACTCTTGCAAACTAACTGAAGCAAAACATAACTTCAGTTTTTCAATGGTTATTATCTTTGTTAACATATCAGCTGGATTCTTATTTCCTATGATCATTTCCAGTATTAGAACCTCATCTTCTAATAAACATCTGATGAAATAATAACGAAGACTGATATGCTTTGTTCTCGAATGAAATGTTGAATTCTTCGCAAACTGTATTGCACTCTGGCTATGACTATACAGAATGTTCTTCTTCTATTTGAATCCTAACTCGGTTAACAAACTTTAAAGCCATATTATCTCTTTACTGGCTTCGGTCACTGCTACATACTCAGCCTCTGTAGTCGATAGACTGACAGTTTTCTGTAACTTTGACATCCAACTAACAGCTACAGTTCCAACAATAAATATATAACCGGTGGTGCTTTTCCTGTGATCAACTTCACCTCCAAAATCTACATCTACGTATCCTTGTACCTTTAACTCACCCTTACTAAAGTATAAACAATTTCATGTGGTGCCTAGTAGGTACCTCAAAATCTAGTTACACCTTCCCAATGAATTTTCCCTAGGTCTCACATAAACCTACTCACAACTCCCACTGCATAACTAATGTATGGTCTCGTAAAGACCATCGCATACATCAAACTCCCAATAGCTAAGGCGTAATGAACCTTAGCCATACAAATTTTCTCTTACTCCGTCTGAGGGGATTGATCCTTGGATAAACGAAAGTGACATGCCAATAGTGTATTAATTGGTTTGGCATCACTCATGTTAAATCTTTGCAAAACACGATCGATGTACTCTGACTAAGATAACTGTAAACTTTTTTATGGATCTGTTGTGATTTGCATTCCAAGGATTTTCTTTGTCGGACCCAAGTCCTTCATGTAAAATTCTTTTGACAATTGATGCTTCAATTTTCCAATAACATCTATATATGAACCTTTTACTAACATATCATCAACATAGAGGAGCAAAATGATATAAGTGGACTTACATCTTTTAAAATATCAACAATAGCCAGCATTACACTTCTGGAAACTCTTTTTGTGTATAAAACCGTCAGATTTCTTGAACCACTGTATTGGAGCTTGTTTTAGACCATACAAATTTTTCTTGAGTCTGCATACGATGTTTTATTTCTCTTCTTTTAAGAAACTTTCTAGTTGATACATGTATATGTCCCCATCCAAAACCCTGTGAAGAAATGCAATATTCACGTCTATCAAGATAAAAATCTTCAATGGAAACAATACTCAACACTGATCTAATAGTATTAAGCTTCACAGCTGGAGCAAAAAATTTGGTGTAATCAATTATTTTCTTTTGTTGGAACCCTTTGACAACTAGTCGGGCTTTGTATCTCTTAAAACCAGCATGCTCATCTTTCACTCGATACACCTATTTGTTATGAAGTTTCTTCTTACCCATTGGTAACTCAGCTAGTTCCTATGTAACATTTGATATTAAAGACTCCGTCTCATTTTTCATGGCAAGCTCCCACTTGCTAGCATCACTGGTCTGATAAGCTTCATCATAGCATTCAGGATCCCCTCCATCGGTCAGTAACAGATAGTTCAAGTATCTTATGCTGGGAACACACGGTCGGGAAGATCTTCTCAATATAGGAACTGCATCGATTGGTTGTAGGGTATTGGACTTCTGCCAATCGGTATGTTCATCTGACTCTCTTTTCTGAGGGGTTAATCTGGTCGGCTCTATTTTTTGACTATCTAGGACTCATTCAATATCTGCATATACAGATTTGTACGATTTTGAGTCATTTGCTTTGGTTTTATGTCTGTTCTTGTACATCACGGTTTCATTGAAGATCACATCTTTGCTTTATATCATATCCCTGTTTTTCTCATCCCAAACACGATAACCAAACTTATCTTCGTCGTAGCCGATCAGGATACATTTCTTCAATTTAGGATCAAGCTTTTTCATGCCTTGATCACTTATATGAACATATAATGTACAACAAAAAAACTCTTTGATGTGATAATTTTATATCCTTGCCACTCCAAACCTCCTCCGGTATTCTATATTCTAAGGGAACCGATGGGCCTCGGTTAACCAGGTAGGCCGATATGTTGACTAATTCTTCCCAGAACTTCTTTGGTAAACCAGACTGTATACGAATGCTTCTGGCTTTTTCTGAACGTTTTGTTTATATGTTCAGCAATACCATTGTGTTAAGGAGTACCTAGCACGGTCCTCTCCATCTTGATCATGTGCTCATAGCAAAACTTCTTGAATTTGGTGTCCTTATATTCACCACCATTATCGGTTCTCATCTTTTTAATCTTCAGACCTTTCTCATTCTCAACTATGGATTTCCATCTCTTAAAAACATCAAACATTTCAGATTTATACTTTAGAAAATAAACCCATACCTTTCGAGAATGATCATCAATAAAGGTCACGAATTAGTTTTTCCATCATATAGATGAAACAGTTGTTGGCCCCCAAACGTTACAGTGAACAAGCTTTTACTTTACTTTATTTGAGGGTTCTGTCACTCGTCTGAAAACTGAACCTTATCAATTTTCCAAGTATGCAATCTTTGCACAATTCTATATTGATTGACTTAAGACCTGGAAGCTTCCCTTTTGAGTACATAATTTTCATACCTTTTTCACTCATATGGCTAAGCCTCTGGTGCCACGCATTTGGATTTTTGTTTCTTGCTGCTATTGCAATTGAACAACCTGTCGTTGTTATCTTGTAATGAGTACTACTCTTCTTTCCGCGAGAAACTGACATTGCTCCCTTTGAAATCTTCCAATTGTCACCATGGAAGATTATAAGGTAGTCTTCGCTAGCCAACTGCCCTACTGGGATTAAGTTCTTTCTCAGATCGGGAATATGCATAACATCTTTCAGTTCCCAATCAGAACCATTCAACTTAATCTTCACAGTACCTTTACCTATAATATCACAAGGTTGATCATCACCAAGATATACATTTCAAGGTTACCATGGACATACCTCTCAAAGAATTATTTTTTCAAAGTAGCATAGAACGATGCTCCAGAGTTTAAAACCCAAGACTCCTCCCTACTTTCTAAGGAGCATATTAACGCATTGTCTCCTTTTGAGAGTGATATTTTCCTCTATCTTCTTATCTTGTTCCTTTGGTTCTCTCTTGCACTAAAATTTATAGTGCCCAGTCTTCCCACAATTTCAACACTCGATGTTTCTCAACTCTTGGAATATTTAGGATTGCGAGACTTGAAGCTCTAGTCTCTTGATTTGCCTCGGTAGTTCAATTTACTGCGTCCATATCCTCTGGTTGAATTTATTCCTCTCGACTTTGTATGTATGACTGAGGAAATTGATGACTCATCCGATTATCTTCTTCTAATCTCTTTACTAAAAACTAGGTCACAAACATCATCATATTTTAACTTATTGCTTCCTGATGAGCTACTCGTCGTTATGACACTAGCATTCCAAATATCTGGTAGTAAAAACAAAAGTATCAATTCTCGTACTTCTTCATCAAAATTAATTTCAACTGAACTCAATTGGTTTGTAATTTTATTGAGTTCATTGAGGTGTTGAGCTACCGATGTGCCTTCTGTCATTCGCAAATTGAATAAACGCCTCATCGAGTGAACTTTATTAGACGTTGATGGCTTCTCATACATACTGGAGAGAGCCTTCATAAAATCCGTCATGGTTGTTTCTTTTACGATGTTGAAAGAAACATTGCAGTATAGCGTCAATTGGATGACTCCAAGAGCTTGTCTGTGGAGAAGGGTTCATTCTTCATCTTTCATACTCTCTTGTTTCTTCTCTGAGAAGGGTTAATAGAGCTTTTTCTGGTACAAATAATCTTCAATCTGCATCTTCAAGAATCCAAAATCTACACCATCAAAAATTTTGAGTCTCGCATTTTCTTCGTTTGTAGCCAGTGCTCCCACTCAAATCTGACCTCCTTTGGATCGCTACCAAAATGTATCTCTGATGCCAGTTATAGAGGAAAATACACTATTTTTCTGGAAAATCACTTCTAGACTTATTGAGGTTAAAAATGAGATTGCATAAAAATACACATTTTTCCAACAATCAAATCAAAAGAAAAAGAAAGACAAAAACAAAAATGAAATAAAACACAGAATTGTTAAGGGAGTCCAGCAAACTATGCCTACATCTCCGGACCTACTGCATATCAATTTTTATTAGAAAGACACAATGACTTGGCCATTTTTTATACATTTACTAAAAACCTAGCTATTGGTTTTGTAGAGTCTTTAACACAAAGAAGAAGAAAAAAAACGTTTACATACCCTAATGTGTATCTTTTGACTCACTAATTCACTACAGCTCTCTTTAATGAGTCTAACACTTGCATCATCTTCAATGTCGTATCATCGCCAGCTTCACTATCTTTTTAAATTCGAAAACTTCTTCAGCACTCTTTAATGAGTCTAACATATTATTCAAATTTTCTGCAAATTTTGATTATACAAAGATATCGACACAAGTTATCGCCATATACATGAAATGCCGATGTATCATATCGATATTGTCTACTAATATATACACAACCTACTAATAACATGTGGCGTTAATGCATATGAGATTAATATCATCTATTAATATTGACAAGACTTATTGATATTATGTACGAATTAATATCAGCTTTTATTTTATTTTATTTAATATATGTATTTATTTTTTGTTGTTTAAAGGAGATATCCAAAAAAATATCACAAAGGCCTGGTGAGAGGGCATCATCTTCAAAGCCCGCCCACCAATCATTACTGGCAGGAGTCCAATTGCAAACTTCACTTTTTTTTTGCAAAGTTAGCATCTCGTTATTTTTTAAAATGGTTCATATTTTTGAAAATTGATATCAGACACTCGACAAACTATGATCATATGTAGAGCATAATTTAAATGAAAAGTTTAGCATAATGTCATTTTGGTATCGATATAAATAATGAAGGATGTTTACCCACTCTGAGACAAGTCAATAAGTATGGTACTAAAAAAATTGTATAAATATTTAATGATTTGATTCCAATGACCCCTTGTATCAACTAAAGGGGATGGATTGAGTTGCATGATAAATGAAATGTAAAACTTTTGATAAGCAGAATTCTAAACTGAATTGGTCTTGGGTAAAACATAATAAAAGATCAACTAAATTGTTTCTCACAAGAATAGTTTAAAATAGATTTGTCTCATATAAATATTTTGAGTATAACCTCGTTTTTATTGATATTTTATCACTTGATTGAATTTGAATAATACAAAGACTCTAGAGCTTTATTTATAGTCATACCAGTAATAAAAACGAAATAATTCTCTTTGAGTCTCTTAAAAGAGAACTAAATGAGTTCAAGGACTTATAAAAGCAACTATTGGATAATAAATATAAAATATCGCTCCTTGACTCTCTTAAAATATAAAAAAATTAGTAAAGACTTAAAAAGTAACTCTTGGATAATAGATATAAATAACTCTCTTCGATGTTTGAATTCCATATCAATTTTTATCAGATCCTCTTGATTGAAGTTCAAGTGTTCTCTTTGGCCTTTAATAGGTAGAACATAGGTTGGACTTGATAAGTATCACAACCAATGATTGTTAATGTTCTTCTTGTCTAGAATTTCAATAATAAAATCATTTAGTGCATCTTCGATTTGTATAGCACGAGATCTTGTACTTGGACCAATACGTATTTTTAAAGCACCCTCTTGCTCGGTTGTGGTATGTTCGGTTGGATGAAAACTTGTCAGACAAAATAAGATATAATTATAAAATATAGTTTAATTATTAACGTAAAAATAAGTTAAATAAGTATTTTTACTTACTTTACCAAAATTATTAATGTTCGCGTGGGCAATTCAAATCTTCCTTTTTTTTGAGAGGGGGCGCAACACCTTTTAGAGGTAAATAAGTCGTGTACCTGTTTAGATAAAGTATAGATATGATGCATCGAAATAAGGTCGCAATGACAAAAAAATCAAACATTGATATCCAATTATTAATACTAAAAGGTTGAAAGAATAAATTGGATTTAGTTAGTTTAATGTTTAACCTTGCATGTACCATAAAGTTGGTCATACAAATACAAGTACTTACAAATTTCCCTCATTAGTTCTTGTATTAGATGCAGTCCCGATTCTTAAGCTTAAATTAAGAGTAAATTATATCCCTAAAACAATAATAATCATCCATTCATACATCTATTACCTTAGAAATGTACGTATGAATCTACGAGATTAGATGGTCATTATACAACAACCTATTGCGTTAACCGATCTAATTATTTGTTACTTTTAACATTTGTTATATGTGGGATTTTGTTTTTGTTGTGCTTATAATTTTTGTGGGGGTTAGAAAAGTGGTTGTGTTATCGATTTGTTCGATGACATACTTAAACTAAGATTTTTCTCGTTTGGTCGAACTAGCTTTAAATTATTATTTTCATGTCTTTATGTTTTTCACCATTTCATTAGGTGAAGTAACGTTAACCACATACCAAACCATGTATCCTCAAGATTTATTTTCTCCATCAATTCATCTTCATCGTATTGATCTTTTATTATAAAGTTTAAAGTTTCCACCTCTTTTTTATCATATAATAACTCATGGCATGGTTATCCTTAACCATTGAAGTTATCTCGTAGGCACACAACAAACCATGTGTCATTTGAACTACACAACCGCATTCTAATTTGTTAATATAATTTTTAGCCAATTCGTAATGTTTTAATATAATAACAAATGATGCATTTGTGAAATTTATCTCTCGTCTTTTTGAATATCTAAGTGTCGTACAAAAATATTATACTAGCTAACACTTTTCGAACTATGATTTTATCTTGGTGTATTGAATCTCGATAGATCATTTTAATGATGAATGCGTGCTTTCACCACATATACAAAATAAAAATAATTAGTTTGATTATGTTACATCAATTACTCTAATATATATATATATATATATATATGGATAAATTATATTACCCATTAGCTAGCGTGTTTATGTAGTTCTTGACAAGGTTTGTCTGTGTATATTTACTATATGTTTTGAGCCAAGATGTGTCAGCTTACTCCAAGACTTTCAGATAGGCTATAAAAGTCTCCATCATGGTCTTTATGTTTGACTACATTTCATAATTGGTTGTCGAATACATTACCGTTTGAAATAGTAGAAAATCGTTAAATAATTAATTTATTCATATTGGGTAGAATATTTTTGTTTATGTGTCATTTGTATAACAAGTGTGTCGCATCCATAAATATTTTAATGATTGCAAGCATCAACACCAAGTTCCTATTTATCAGTATAACATTCAGTAATGTGCACCTATTTGTTTTATGAGCAACCTAAGAAGATCCAACGCTTAAGTTTAGTTGGCCCACACCCATAGAAATAAATACAATACAAAATGTTATATTAATCGACATAATCCGAACAATTTCAAACAATGACATTTTATACATAGTAGTCTTGTAGGTATTATCTGTAATTAAAACTTATATAAATTACTCAATATTTTGATGGATGTCAGGTGTGTCAAAAATAAATATGTAATAAATTGAGACTTATAAAAGCGCGCCCAATATAGTTATTTTCCTTCATTTTGTTCAACATAAAGTAGATGTGCAGTTTATCGCACATCTCCAACATATAATGTGTATGACTTGAATCACAAATATTACGTATATTGGATACGTTACCATGTTTTGAGTTACTTAAACCGACTAATATTTCCGAAGACGGGCACCGACCCAAAACTCAAGATGAGATTGATGTTGAAGGTAATCAACACAAAAAATGATTGTCTTTTTGTCGTCTCAGGTCAGAAATTCCACGCAAACCGATGCACCAAGCCCCCAAGAAAAATTTAATGCGGGTTCTCTTGCACATAAAAAAACCCAAATCAAATAAGAAAAAGAAATATGACCTTGAATTACCCTCGAACATCGAGGTTATTCTTAGAAACAACTTGTGAGAAGTAAAAAGTAAGCATTTGGTTGCTTTGTACAAAGTGAAGTACATGTACTACCAATCCTCCGAGAAAGTAAAGCTTCGAGATCGATGGGGGATCCCTAACTCAATAGGGATCTGATTTCCTGAAGCCGGAGAAAGTCTTTTATCTGTTCGAGATAATGAGTTGATCGTCTACCCGGAAATTATGAACTGGGGTCTTTGGTTCCCTCTGGAATCCGTTTTGGTAAGGTAGTTCAAATATGTATACATATGTCCCACTTAAGCAGGTCCAAACATGTGGCTCACTCTGATGTCCTGCATAATGGCGGCAAGGATATCCAGATTAGTTTCTCGATGGAATTATTCACCGAATTGACCAGCATTGCCAAGAAACATCACTTTTATTTTTATTCCTTAACATTGGGGAATACGTTCAAAATAGTGGATGATCTCCTCGAAGCAAAAAAAAATTAAAAGCATAGATTTTTCTTTATATTTGGGTTGTGGCAGACGGGATTCGAGGAGTCCATTGAGAGACCACATCAGCTTTCTTTTAAATGGACTAGTAGAGGTATATTCTTACTCAAATTCTTTTCACTTTGTTTATTTGATTAATTCTAACAAGATTTTTACTAGAGGGATATGGATGAAAGGGGTTTCCAAGGAGTTTGAGGAACGTCTAGAGAATATAAGTCAGATATTTGCTGGGCTAAGTAATTGGGCCAGTACTTCTTAGTCCAATGAATTTCATCGTTGTTTCGTCCCAGCTAACCTTGTTAATAGACATCTTTGGAGATTTGATTTGACAAAAGTTCAGACGTTGGAAGAGCTCATAGTGCCTCCTATAAAAGCTGGAGTGCTTGAACGGTTGGAAGCCACAAATGTTCTTGTTTACTTGCATGAAAGAGCTAGGGCTCCGAGCCATCGAATACTTAAAAAATGTGGTTGAGAAAGAAAATGTTGAGGTTGAGGCCGAGAAGAAAGAAAATGTCAAGGATGCGGACGAGGAGGTTGATCTCGTAGAAGAATGTGGCACCAAGAGGCCATCAAAAGAGATTCTTTCTAAAAAACGTAAGTGAAAAGTTGTTGAAGAAAGTGATAATGAGGTAGAAGAAAATATTTTCCCTACTAGTAATAAAACAGTTAAGCATAATCTTCTTTCTCCTGAGAGAGTTTTTATTATCGACTCGGACTCTCCTCAAGTATCAAATGAAGAAACTTTTACCCAATAAAACGAGGCAACTAATGCCCAAGGAAGGTCATCGATATAATACCCAAGTATCTTAAACTTTCAAGGTTGGCTCTCCATCAGAGCAGTTCAATATCTACAGCGATAATTATCTAGTCCTCCAACTTCATGGACTACTTCATTCTGCGATACTTCTTGAAAGGAAGGCCAATACATTAAACGTTCGAAATAACCATTATAAAGACGAGTCTTTAGAGATAAGGTCTGAGATGAAAAAGTTGGAAAATTAAAAGACCAATTTCAAAGAAGTCACTGCCAAGCGTCTTATACAACTCGAGGCGGTGAAGGAATGGTTAAAATTGGAACACGACGCATTGAGCGAGTGCATTGGGTTAGGGTTAATGTTCAAAATAATACACTCATCGAAGCTCTCAATTAAGGGTATCACAAGACCAAATATTATTTCCAATGGGTTGTTAAGGACTTAGAAAAAGCTGAAGCTGACAAGAACTCTCTTAAGGAACAAGTTAAAGCATACAAGAACGCTTCCCTTAAAGCATAAATTGCTGACTGCGTTTCTAAGCTGGAGGACGGGGATGCTAAAGTTAAATCCGCTATCATACTGGAGTTTTATGAACACTTACCGGATTTAAAGTTAGGAAGCTTTTGGGAGCTTGTGTCTGATAAGTATCACCCGGATGGAATATTTGTGGAAGATGAGGAATCACCTGATAGTTCTCATGGGTCATAAAGTTCTTCATCTGTCTCCTCTTCGGATTAATGAGGACTTAGCTAATTTCTTATGTATTTTTTTAAACCTTGTTGTGCTTTTGGAATTTCTATGCAGTCCTCGCATCATTGGGGCAAGTTGTATTTTCCATGTTTTATCAATAAAACTGCTTTGCTTTAGACTATTTTGCCTTAACCATTTTTTTAAATATAAGATAGGAAATAAATGATGGTTGTTGGCCAAATTTCATTTGAAAATCCTTTCGGTCGATAAATAAATGATTGTTAACTAACATTCATTGGAAGACCCTTTAGGTCCAAAAATAAAGTATTGTTGATCAACTTTCGTTGGAAGACCCTTCCGGTTAAAAAATGATTGTTGACCAACACTCAGTTAAAGACCCTTCCGGTCAAAACACCAACTATTATTGACAAACATCCATTGGAAGACCCTTTTCGGTCCAAAATTTAATGATTGTTGACCAACATACATTAGAAGACCCTTTCGGTCCAAAAATAAATGATTATTGGCCAACATTTGTTGGAATACCCTTCTGGTCCAAAAATAAATGATTGTAAAAAAAATGTTTTTAAAATGGAAAAAAAACTATTTCTATAAAAAATTCCTATAAGGGCACCTCGCTAAAACCTTCCCTCGCCACCAAGGTAGGAAAGAATGCGCCACTGACCTTTTCACAACTTTAAACATATATACAAACTTTCATATTCATTCTAAATACAACTTAAGGTGTCTGATGTTTCACGGGTGCCAAAGATCCCTTCTTTCTTTATCTTTGAGTTGATGTGTCTCCAATTTCAACTTCTCAGCTACCATGTACGGGCCTTCCTAATTAGGTCCCAATATACCAAGCCGATTTTCTTTCATACGCAAAAACACTTTTCTTAGGACCCTGTCCCCTATCCTGAATTCTCGTCATCTAACTTTAGACGCGTACCTGCTTCTCATCAAAGTTTGGTAATACAAGGTATTCAATTGCGCTTGCCTTCTTTTTTATTTGATTAAATCTAACTCAACATGTTTTCCCTCATTAAAATCCTCTTCGAAATATTCACTAACCTGATACGATCGAAAAAGTACTTCGGATGGAATTATAGTATATATTCCATGTATTAGTTTAAATAAGGACTCTTGAGTTACTGTTCAAGGAGTCGTTAGATATACCCATAAGATTTTTTGTAAGTAATTTGGATATTTTCTAGCATTTCCTTCCAAATTCGTTTTGAGCCCATCAAGAATGGTTTGATTAGTCACTTCGACTTGGTCATTTGTTTGCGAATGAAAAGTTTCCGAAAAGAATTTTCATATTCCTCTAGAAGAACAAAAACCCTCATGTATTTACTGTCGAATTGTGGCTCATTGTCCATCGTTATTCTCCTCGAAACACTGAAGCGACAAAAAATATTGGAAACAATAAAATTGATCACTTTTGTTGCTTTTGTTCCCGCCAACGGTTCAGATTCCACCCACTTAGAAAAATATTATACTGCAACTATAATTGTCTTTCGTCCTCCATATGCCATCGGTAAAGGTCTGACTAGGTCAATACCCCCCGATCAAAAGGTAGCGCCTTGGGTGTCGTTTCAAGAGGTACTCCTTGTACGTGGGTTGTGTTAGTAAATCCTTGACAAGTATCACACTTCTTAACCAACTATTTGGAATTAGAATCAATTGTGGGACAATAATATCCTGCCAAAAGAACTCTTCGTATCAAAGTTTTGTACCCGTAATGTGCGGAACCTTCTCCATCGTGTAGCTTTTGAAGACAGCTGTTAAGGCCTTTAATGCTCTCAAATACTTTACTAAATGATATTTTCTAGCCTCGGATTGGCCAGACACGTGATTTACAAGTTGTGAGTCGCTCACTAGCCTAACTTTTTTGGCTCTACAAATGTGGGTGAGTTTTAATCATGCCAAAACAGCTTCGTATTCTGCATCATCGTTCGATGCTCGAAACTAGAAACATATAGTTTGGTATATTTCAATCCCATCCGGAGAAAGCAATTGGACCCAGCCCCACATCTCGAAACGCTAAAACCTCTATTTATTCGGATTGTCTACTCTGCCTCTGATTTTTCTTCATCTATTTCCATCTTTGGACGATCATAATAAAATTTGATTAAAACATATGTTAGAACTTGAGCTTTGAATAAAATTCGATACTTGAAATCGATGTCAAAATCACCTAAATTAATGGACCATTTGGTCATTCAACCTGATACATCGGGTCTTTACCTCAAAGTAAAGTCTCATATTCCAAGTTGTGATAACTAAATCAATGGCTAATATTTCCAAATTCTAATATTTATTTTCTGCATCCAAAAGGCTTTTACTAACGGATTACACTGGTCGTGGGGGATTATCGACCTCTCGAACCAATATAGCACTCACAGCATAATCTGGAACTGCTATGTAGTCAAACAGCTTGTCTCCCGGACTAAGGTTTGTCAAGATTTATGGGGAGGAAAAATACTCTTTAAATTTTACAAAATCCTCGGAACATTCGTGGGTTCAATTCAAACAATTCGCTTGTCTCAACACTTGGGAAAATGGGTCGCATTTATCTGGAGACTTGGATATGAATCTGTTCAAGGCAGTTAGCCTTCCTATCACAATTTGAACTTCCTTAATTGTCCAATGAGAAGCCATAGTACTTAAAGTGTTTAGTTGTACTAGGTTAGCTTCTATGTCTCGCTCTTTCACTATGCAAGAAATTTTCTGGACCGTACCCCAAACGTACACTTCTCCGGATTTAGCTTCAAATTTATATTTTTAAAGTTGGCAAAGTTTTCTTACAAATACTTAAAGTGGTTTTCGTCTTTTGTGATTTCCCTAACATATCATCAATATATACTTCAACATTCCATCCGATTTGAGCCTCAAATTTTTCTTTTACCAAGCGCTGGTATGTAGCCACGATATTTTTAAACTCAAAAGGCATAACCTTATAACAATGCAGGCCCTTTCGGTGATGCATGGAGTGCTCTCTTGAACCTTCAGATCCATCTTGACCTAATTCTACCCTGCGTATCCATCCATGAAATAAAACAATCGATTTCCCAACCTAGAATCCACTAACTGATCTATCTGTGGGACTGGAAAATGATCTTTTGGGCATGCTCTATTCAAGTCAGTGAAATCCACAAATATTAGCCATTTACCATTTTTCCTTTTTACTAAAACCGGATTAGTCCTCCACAAAGGGTACTGAGATTCCCGTATATGCCCAATTTTAGATAAACGATCTACTTCATCCATAATGGCCTCAGATTTTTCTTGAGAAAAAAATCTTCTTTTTTGAATGATTGGGTGTACATTGCTTCGGATTATTAATTTGTGACAGATGATTTCAGCAGGCACCCCAGTAACATCATTGGTGCACCATGCAAACATGTGTAGCTTTATTGATACAAACTGAATTAATCTCTCCCTCACCTTCGAAGATAAATTTGACCAATACTTAAAATCTTCCCATTTGAAAAAACGTGGTCCTAAAAATTCTCACAAAGGATTAGAAATTTGAGGGTCTCCCTCGGATCATCAACAAGGCCAGGCCCGAAGAGGGCCCGACTAACTATTATGCTCTTTTCCACTCGCCCCTTTTAATATGATTTGGGGTTTGTTGAGTTCAAGTTGTACCATTAAAAAGAGAAAAAGAATGTAAAGTAAATTGTAGAGAGAGAAAGAAATCCAAAGTCCAAATGTTATTTTAGAGAGTAAAAGTCGTCCATGTGTCCATCGTCTCACGCTCTATTTACAGGCGTGTAAGACTTCATCAACTACAAAATAGGGTAAATTACACTACAGTCTCTTATATTTACAAATAACACATATATATTTTCATAACTTTACTATTTATCTTAAATAACCTTAATATTATTATATTAAGTCCCTAATAATTAATATTATTATATTAAATCCCCTAATAATTCATATCCAAGTTTGTCTCGAATACAACCCATTCATTATTGCTTCAAAACCGCTAAGTTATTAACTAATCATTTTTTAATAAAAACATATTTAGATTACTTCGAATTTGAACAAGTCAATATTATGTGTAAGGTCTCCTCAACCCTTTTAAATCTGATTGGAATTCCCACGCGCATAGTTTTTCAATCTTCTCTTTACAATGGCTAGAAACGTTTGGAATAGTTTAGTACGCGTGCTTATCACTAGATCTCATAAAGTACAAGTGTTACTCTACTTAGTAAGTTACCGTTTAGCAGCTCTTTAACAGTTGTCAAACAAATCTCATTTTCCTCCACCAGTAACCATCACCAACTTTCATATTCTTATGACAATTTTTTCTGATTTTTTATAATAAAATTTATATGAATTACAGTTTTGTAATTATCTAATTTTATTAAAACCGGATCTTACTATAGCGGAATCTCGTTCGTTCTAACAAACTGATGTCTCATTTTTACTTAACTCATTATTATTTTTTATAGTTAAAATATTGACCCGTAGTAAAGTTTGTATTTAAATGTCTTTAAATATAATAATTTATACTAACTTCAACATCGGTTATGTCATAGTCTCTATTTAACTCGTAAAACCAACTAATCCAAATGTTGGATTTAAAAAATATATATATAAAATAAAATCAACTAATGGATTTAAGAAATAACACATTCTAGCTCAATAAGTTTACGCCGAATGAAAATTTTAATATAGGAAGATCCTCAAATTGATTAAATTGTGATTATACTCAACTATTCCATAGTTTCCTTCGTTATTTTTAACAACTAGTTTTAAAAAAAAAAAATATTCTTTATATAATCAATTAAGAATATCGAAAATCGAAAACAAAAAATAAAAAATCTAAGTGATGGATGATTCCACTCTTGGTCTTTTCTCTCCATTACACTTCCGTATATGTAAATGTTGTCAATCATGATCATATATAATATTCCGCTTGACTAATTAGTTGCGTACATTTTGGAGGGAAGAAGTAAATAACATCACCACCACCTTCTCATTCTTCTTCCAACTATCTCTCTTCTCTCTCTTTCCAAGACTTAGCTCTTATCTTTTTTTAGACTCTCAAAACTTTGTGGCATTAGTAATGGCAAAATTTCAAAGCTTCAGGAAAGCCTATGGTGCACTCAAAGACACCACCAAGGTTGGCCTTGCAAAAGTTAACAGCGATTACAAGGTACTACTACTACAATCTTACTCCCTTTCTACACCTCTTTATACTTTCGATCCCTCATTTTTATTTTCTCTCCTAGGATTTGGATATTGCCATCTTAAAAGCAACCAGTCACGTTGAATATCCTCCCAAGGAACGTCATGTACGAAGTAAGCTCGCTTTTATACCACTACATTGTTGTTCGATTCTAGGTTTTTGTTTTGCGATTGAGTTTCGGATTAGATACGTATGAATGTTAGTATAAACCTTAATTTTGATCTTAATGTGTTGATCTGAACAGAGATTATTATGGCGACATCGGTTCTCCGGCCTCGAGCAGATCTGGCGTATTGTATTCATACACTTTCCAAGAGATTGGCCAAAACTCGGAGTTGGATTGTAAATTTCTCTCGCTTTCTCTCTCTAGAATTATTGTCGTTTATCAGTCTCTCCTTCGTTGCATCCACGTTGATCAAGACTCCAGCGATCTATATTATATTATAGGTTTTGATTTTATAGAGCTATTATATGTTATCGGCTTTGAATAGTTTATCGATGTGAAAGGAATAAATAAACCAAGAAATAGTCAAGTAAAGGACTGATCATTGCATATTATTTAAGCCTTGTAAGGTATATAGAGGATGATGATAAGTGTCGTTACCGAAATAGATCAAGAAATGATTAGTTACCTGCAGTGTTAATATTTCGGTCAAATTATCTGGTTCGAACTTTTATTTCAGTGCGCTTTCTGTTGTAGTTGTAAAGTAGGCGGTCTGCGATCTTTGTGAATGATCATTGTTTCATATCAATGAATCTGTGCAGGTTGCCATTAAGATTTTAATAGTTATCCACAGGACATTAAGGGAGGGTGATTCTCTCTTCAGAACTGAGCTTCTACACTACTCGCACCGAGCCAAAGTCCTACAAATATCTAATTTCAAAGATGATTCAAGCCCTCTTGGTAATGACTCGAAACTTGTAGAATTTTATATTTTTCAGGGTTCGTACTGTATAATCATAACACTTTTCAGACCATTCTTGTTGTATGCAGCCTGGGACTGCTCTGCATGGGTTAGAACATATGCACTCTTTCTCGAGGAGCGACTTGAATGTTTTAGGGTCTTGAAATATGACATTGAAGCAGAGCGTCCGACAAAGTCGCCTAGTTCGTACGAGGTTTTTTCTTCTCGTAATCACAATTCTATTTGGACCTTAGATAATACCAAGGAGAGAAAAACAGAACAAGAAGCAAAAAAAAAACACTTGGTACTCAGATGTTGTAGGTCAAAATGTGCAGGAAACACTAATCTCAGTAAAAAGAATATCTTGCTGATGTTATATCTTCATTATCATTGTATATGTTTTGAAATATATTTCAGTTGTTTCCGAATTCTCAATCATAAATTTTATGTTAAATATGTAGCTTAATACTTGTGTCACTTTCATGATTAATATACTGTTTCTTCAGTTATCACAAGAAGGACAATGCCGGACGCGCGGTTTGTCCAAAAATGATCTCTTAGAGCACCTGCCTGCATTGCAGCAACTGCTTTTCCGTCTCGTTGGTTGCCAGGTAATTGTTATATAACTTCTCTGATATGAGCTTTCCCCTTAAAAGTAAAATTCATGGTTTTGACCACTAAAAGATAAGTCACCTTTTTCTCGTGCCCCTATAAGTAGCATCTCATTTACTTTGCTTTCTGCAGCCCGAAGGACCAGCTTATAATAATTATCTCATTCAATACGCTTTGGCCTTGGTATGTCACTGATCTTCGAATTCTTTTATATAATCAGCTAATAATCTCGAAGACTTCAAGATCTGGTCTTTGAATTTTACTTTAACTAATTGCCTATTTGTGATTCTTTCATGCTCCATGCTTTTCATATAGGTGCTAAAGGAGAGCTTCAAAATATACTGTGCAGTCAATGATGGGATTATTAATCTTGTAGACATGGTAACAATTGAAAATACATGACTGTGATTCACTTTAACATCAGTAATTCTTCTACTTCGTTAATCAAAACTTTATAACATTTTCGCAGTTCTTCGACATGTCAAGACCTGATGCCGTTAAAGCCCTTAATATCTACAAAAGGGCAGGCAAACAGGTTTCATAGCTATGCGTGGACTTTTTCCTTTTTTCGCTTTATGAACTTGTTTAAGTTCTAACTAATGTCTGTCTTTTCTACAGGCTGAAAATCTTGCGGAGTTTTATGGATACTGTAAGGGATTGGAACTTGCCAGAAACTTCCAGTTGCCAACATTACGACAGGTTTGTTATTTTGCAAACGAGATTGTTAAAGACATATTGGCAGTGCCTTGTATGATGTTTATTTTAATGATTTTGTTGCCTGAACTGATCAGCATCCTCCGTCTTTTCTTGCTACAATGGAAGAGTACATCAAAGAGGCGCCTCAGGCAGGTTTTGTCCAGCAGGCACTGGTAAGTAAATTACTTGTCAAGTCTGCCTTTGTTGTTTGATGTTGTGGCTGATGAATACTGTAAATCAGGAATATCATCCGGGGAACGAAGGCGAAGAAGAAGAAGAACAAGAGAAGGAACCGTCTACGTCTGAAGAACCTATGGAAAGCGAACAAGTGGAGAAAAAAGAGGATTTATTTTTATTCGATACAAATGAAGATCAGCCTAAAGAAGTGGTTGAACCGCCACAACCGGTATCAACTAGCGATCCATGGGATCTTCTAGTAAGTTTCTGTTTTTTAGTGTTTATTAAACAAAAATCAGGTGGCTTTCAAATATCAATATGTTCTTATCTTTTCTCTATGTTGGTTACAGGGTCTAAATGAGGTGAATCCAAAAGCTGTAGACTTAGAGGAAAGCAACGCATTGGCGCTTGCAATACTCCCACCTGGTATGTTCGCTTCTGTCAAGATCCATTATAGAATGATTCTTTGACACGACCCAAGTCACATTTAGAGGAGACTACCTGTGTCATCGAGATTCTATCTACCTTTAAGCTATAAATTAATGTGTTCACATATCATGAGTTATTTTATATGTAATAATGAATGATATATACACAGATCAATTATAGATAAGAGATGAGGATATGATATCTAAAATTAAAGTTGGATATAACCTTGGTTGCATCCAGGATTACACATTTAACATGCTTCTCTTGAATACAAACTCTTTTCGCTCTCGGCAAACAAACAGAACTATACTGTAAAGTATAAATTACTAAGCGGCAAACAAACAGAACTGTACTGTAAAGTATAAATTACTAAGCTGTTAATCTGTTGTGTATATATAGGCGGCGATACTTCAGCTTCAACAAATCTCAGTCCAAACGACTTCACTGGATCAGGATGGGAGCTAGCTCTTGTTGGTACACCAAGCAACATGAATAGCAACAATTTAGCAGAAAGCACACCGGTGAACCTATTCATCTTTTCTTTTTTCAAAGTTTTGACAACAGAAAGAAAACACAAAATTTGTTGTTTATGTTACTAACTTATAATTCTTTTGGAATTTAATCAGAGTGGCGGGTTTGACAAGCTGTTACTAGAGAGCTTATATGAAGATGATAATGCAAGAAGACAGATGCAGATGACAAATGCAGGGTACGGATACGGAGAAATGGCAACTATAAATAATAGCGCAATGGAGCAGACGCAAGATCCATTCATGGGATCAAATAACTTTTCACCTCCGACGAATGTTCAGATGGCCCAACTGGCTCAGCAACAGCAGAACATGATGAATCATCAGTATGTACCTCAATATCCTCACGAACAGATGACCAGTTCTAATAATCCTTTTGGAGATCCAGGCCTCCCAGTTCCTTCTAGTTCAATGTTCCAACAGGGAAACCATATGTTACTCTAGATAGTTCACTTCTCAACATTACGGTTTAGGTTATATTCGGATCCATGGAAAGATCAAGGGAAATAAGATAAAATGCAGCAAAAGGCCGTGTTCGGATCCATGGAAAGATCAAGGGAAATAAGATAAAATGCAGAACAAACGGGATTCTGTTTTTTCTGCTACTGAATTTTATACAGAGGCAAGATAATTGATTTTTTTCATTTAAGCTGTAATAGAAACTCTCCAGGGGGGGGAAAACAGTTTTTATATCCTAATTTTAGTATCTTGAAAAGTTTCTAGTTGTAGCTGTTATTTATCTTTTATTCCACTACATTGTTTTTGCAGATCTACTTAAACAGAGAAAACTTGAGATGGTTAAAAAGTAAGAAATGACATATGAAGTTCCACCTTGATTTTTTGCAAAATTCGATACCTTTGATAAAGCTGTAATGGGGAGCCTAACACCAATAATAAAATGTTGCTGCTTCAGACATTTTAAAATCAATGTAACACAGTCACAGTAATATAGTCCTGGGTGAGAAATCAATAGGGAAAATGAGTGGAGTATATCTTATTAATAGAAGTTTAAACTTCTAAAAACCAATCAAAAGAACTGAACCAAAGTATTGTTCCTTGAATGAGTTTCTGATACATACAAAGATATACTAGAAGCAAGAATAAAGAAATAAACAAGCTTCAATTGGCGGATACATAAACTTATAAGTTAAATCCTATCTTATCACAACATTTATAGATTCCATAAGAAGATACCGGCAAAACCTAACATTCGGAAATCAGTTCAGTGTTTCATGACAGGATACGTACTGTAGGATATCCTGTCCTTTTACTCCCTTTCCCATCTATTCGGACCTGAAGGCTGCAAGCATTAACCATTATCACTTTAGAACAAATTCCAAGTGAAAAATAGACTTCAGTTCCTTGTATAAAAAGGAATTGCATTCAGTTCCAACACAGCCCATAAAATATTTTGATGTAAACCGGATTGGAACACTCATAGCAGACCCAAAATTTGAATCAATCACAAAGCATAAGCTTGTATCCAAAATCAATAGAAGTTACAATGGATTTTGGATATCCAAAAAACCTGAAGTCTTAGGTCAACAAAACTGAAATATGCAGGTATACTTGGCTTAAAATAAAATATGCTAACTTTTTTAAGTTGTACTGAATACATTGGCCCCGAACAAAATCCAACCTAGTTTTTTCTCACTCTTTTTCCATACCTTTAGACATGCATATGAAATTTAATCCTCCATACGCACGCAAACAAAACAATTAGTCCTAAGAAATATGTCAAGCTTAGATAGATTATAAACAAATAGTCTCATTCTTTCAAATGCAAGAACTACAAGCAATAGTATGAGTTAGTAGTCAGCCGATTTGCTGACCTGACTAGAAGTATTTAAGTTAAACCATGAAGGTGTATAAGCAACATCAACCCAGAAACCAAAATGCATATCATTCTTTGTCGTCCTCCTCAGGTGTAGAAGTATTCTCGGCCTCCGCCTCCACCTCCACAAACTTAACTTCCACCACATTCATCTCATCAGAAGAAGCATTATCTACAAATTATAATGAAAAAAGACCATGAACCAGACAACTTTTAATGCTTTACATAGGAAAAACTGCGGTTTTATAATGAATATTAAACCTAGTGCTGGCAGATAGCTTGAGAGAACTCATTTCTTTCGTAAAATGTACAGGATTTAGGGCAGAAACTCGGCAAAACCGTAAGGTGTACTACGCTTATCTATTAGTGGTAGTAAATTGAAGACTGGTCTTAGGTTATAACTGGCAATAATTTGGTAACCCTAATGCAGACGGAGTCTAGATTATGCGAAATTCATTACTAAGAAGCAAAATCCAAAAGGAAAAATAAAATCAGAAACTACCTTCTGGTAGGTAAAGTGGAGAATACGATCTACCATTGGAGGTCTCTGCAGTCAAGTGACCGTCAATTACGATCTCGACCGTCGATCGACGTCGCGGTGGAACCCAAAAGGAAGATCCCGGGACGAAAGGAAGCCAGTCGGGTGTGGATTTTCGGATCACCATTAATCGGATCATTTCGTCCATTTTTGATTTCGCGGATGCTTCTTGAGCTGCCGTCTCGGGTGATAGTGATAAAGATATGGCGTCGATCAGATCGACAATCTCGGCCCGGTATGAGAAGTGGCGGCGAAAGGATAGGGAGATCGTCGAAGGAGTAAAAAAGTGGCGGTGAAGGGTTGTTGGGGAAAAGGAGGAGTGGTGCAGAAGTCGACGAGCCATAGTGGATTTCGAGAGCGTGGGGGGGCTATTTGTGAAGGAAATTCAGCTATGGAACCTGGATTTTCCGGCGTTTAATTCCCTTTGCCCTATTTATTTTTATTTTTATTTTCATTTTATTTTGGATAGGACTAAAAATATATATTTAAATGATTTGACAACTTAAAGTCCTTTTAAATATGTATCGGATGAAAAGATTATGGACATGGCTAAATTGGGATCACATTTGGTTATAATAAGATTTTTTTATAATGAGATCCCATTTGGCTATAATGAGATCCTAAAAAAGACTTATTTACCTTGATATAAAAGCTGTATTTTCAACCAAAAATCGTCTTTTCTCTCTTCTCTTCACTAAAACCTCTCAAAATCCGAAAAAAAAAACTCAAGATTTCTCAAATCCGAACTTACAAAAACGTTAAGGTACGAATCCTTTACCTATTCATGTAATTTTTATGCAATTTACTTAGGTATTTTTAGTGATATTTAGAGTTATAGGTTCTACCTCAAAAGTCCTATTTTCATGTATATGTTGTTGTTTTTTTGAAAAAAAATTATAGATACGTGTTAGTCGATTCATTATCAATGTTTTGGTACCATTTTTGTTGAATTTGGTTGGGTTTTTTGGGTTTTGTGATGGATTCGAGATCTAGGGTTCGGGCTGCTGGTTGTGCAAAATCGCGAGCAACCAGCACGTGATTTTGCATGGTTCGCGAACAGCCAGTTCGCAACCCGTTCAGGGTCGTGTACTGGTTGTTCGCGATTTTGCACAACCAGCAATGGTGAGATTGCGAACATGTTATTCGCAATTTCACCAAAATTGTGCATGCTCAGTTTCGCGATTTTGGCTGTTTTGTCAAATTCTCTTGTTTTTATTCCCAAAATTACTTGCCTATTGACAATGATTTTATTTCTTGTATCTCAGCATGCCTCGCATACATCATACACCTCTTCGTCATTCAGGCTCGGCCAGTGATAGCGATCATGAGGAGGTTGTTTCACGGTCACGGTCTGTAAGGCGTAGTTGGGTTTCCCTGACCGGTCGAGTATCCGGATTGTCCCTTTTGACTCTTGATCTCGTTGTCATTATTGGTTAATTTTCACTAGTATGGGTAAGAGAAGATTTCTCATAGACGGTGCCAAATTTATTAAGGGAATCCCTTCTCAAACAAAATTCCAAAGTAACAAATGTGAGTTTATGAAAGAAAATAAAACTTTCAGAGTAAACATGTAAACTTTTGTATGTTATTTTGACTTCGAAAAACCATCCTTATGGTTTTCCTTTCTTCTATTCTTTAGAGGTAGTTTATTTCCCTATATTCAATTCATACATATTACATATTTGAATTGGCTTAAGATTGTTTTAAATGTCGATCATGCATCATAATGAGCATTAAAACACATTGCTAATTGTTATCTCGACATGTATAACTTAATGATAGTCGTTCAAATAAATTATTTGCTTTATTCATGCGCTTATTTGGGTCATCATCTGTGTAGATATGTAAACCTCGACTCGCATTGCTTGTTACTTTTGTCTTTTTAAGGCCTTTTTTTAACATTACCTTGGGGCTCGTCTTGATTCTTGTTACACGTTGGCTTATTGACCTTGGTTCGTAATAACATGACCCAGTTATGTTCTCGCTCATATGAACTGCCCAAACATTTATATCCTAGAATTTTCTATTGAAATATATCTTAGTAGAAGTGAAGGGGTACACTTACTAGTTCTGTAGATTCATCCAAAAAGTACACCAATAAAAAGAATACAAAGTTTGGAGCACATAAGATAATAACTCTTTACTGTGTGGTTATTTCCATATTATTAAAGATAGTAAAATTAGGAAGAAACAAAAGGGTGAAACTTTATGGCATAAAGTTGCAGACTTTGTAAGTGAAAAGACTGGAAATCCAAGAACTCAAGTATAAACCAAAAATAATGTTAAGATGATCAATAAACAAATTAGTAGTTTTATCGATTATTATAGTACAACTTGCAAAGAAGCATAATATTTGTTCTCATGATGATTATATTTCTAAGGCTGTACAAATGTACTTTGAGTCAGAAATTATAAAGTTTCAGCTACTAGAAGAGTGAAACTTAGTTTATCATCGACCAATACATATGTCATAAGCAAATAGGTCTGCTAGTTATTTATAAAAAAGAAAAAGACACAGTGAATTAGTTGAGTTCTCGTATATTTATTTTGTATGTCCTCGAGGTAGAGATAAAACAAAAAAGAAAGGTAAACAAAAAAATGTAATTAAGGACGAGTTAGTGGATTTGAAAGTTGCTCGGAGTCAAATCATGACTATCAAGAAATAGGAAATTCTAGCATTGCAAGACCAAAATAAAGTTCTTACAGAATATGCAAAAGTTGTGAGGATGAAGATGATGAGAGAGTTAAAGAACAATCCAGATCGTGATCCATAAAATGAGGATATATATATCAGACGTTACTGAAATAAATATTCTAAAGTAGCATTTGTTGTGTGTGTATTGATTTTAATTGTTGTTGTGTGTGCTCATTTAAATTATTATGTATTTCTTGTTCTCAATTATTTTTTTACTTTATCCACCAGCTACAAATTGAATTTATTTGAACAACTAACTTGGAATCTATAGACAACAAGATAAGATCATGCTTTCAATATTTACACCACCTACCTACTAGCTTTTAACAAGATAAGAATATGTTTGGTTTAAATTATTAACCATTCAACCACTAACTTTAGGCAAGATAAGATCATACTTTATGAAGAGATATGTTTTCTTCTTACTCGCTTCCATTAGCCAATATATACAAATTGACTTTATTCAATAAACTAACTTGAAATCCGGAAACAACAAGATAAGAGCATGGTTGGTTTTATTTTTTATACCACATCCACTAAATTTTGACAAGATAAGACCATGTTCGGTTTGAGTTATTACATTACTCACTCGTTATATTTAGAAAAGATAAGATTATGCTTTATAACGAGATGTGATTTATTCTTACTTGTTTCCACCATTCACTAGCTACCAGTTGTATTTATCTAATCAACTAGCTTGGAATCCGGAGACAACAAGATAAAACCATGTTTGGTTTGGATTTTTACACCATCCATCCACTAACTTTTGACAAGATAAGACCATGTTTGGTTTGAATTAGTACATCACTCACTGGCTTTAGACAAAACAAGACCATGATTTATGCCGAGATATGCTTTCTTCTTACTTATATCTATCATATACTATGTGTAAATTAAATTTATTTAATAAATTAAATTGGAATCGGGTGACAATACATAAGACCGTGGTTGGTTTGATTTTGTACACAACATAGCCACTAACGTTTGACAAGATAAGAGCATGTTTGGTTTGAATTATTACATCATTCATCCACTAAATTTATACAAGATAATACCATGTTTTATGACGAGATATCATTTCTTTTTACTTGTTTCTACCATCCACAAACTAAAAATTTAATTTATTTAATAAACTAAATTGAAATCTATAGACAACAAGATAAAAATATACTTATTTTGAATTTTTACACCATCCTAAGATATGACCATGCGTGGTTTGAATTATTACACCACTCACCCGTAAAATTTAGATAAGATAAGACCCTGTTTTATGATTTTTATTACTTGTTTCCACCATAGAATAGATTCAAATTGAATTTATCCAATCAATGATTTTAGAATCCGAAGACAACAAGATAAGATTATGGTTGGTTTACCAGACTAACTTTTAACAAGATAAAACTATATTTGGTTTGAATTATTAAACGACTAACCCATTAACTTTAGACAATATAAAATAATGCTATATAACGGTATATGATTTCTTCTTACTTATTTACACCATCCACTAGCTACATATTGAATTTATTTAATCAACTAACTTGGAATCCAGAAACAACAAGATAAAATTATGTTTATTTTGAATGTTTACACCACCCATCTACTAACTTTTAAAAAGATAAGATCATGATTGGTTTGAATTATTCCACCACACACCCATTAACGTTTTATAAGATAATACCACACTTTATGAGTGGTGAGTATGATTCTTTGAATCGCTTTAGTAAATGAGAGAAGTAAAGTTTAAGACACATAAATAATTTCTAGAGAGAGAAAGTCAAAGTATTCAAGTGTTCTAACTCAAAAGTCCAACCTCTTTATTAGATCAACCAAGGCCTTTATATAGAGGCGCAAGGACTTAGTGTACAACTGAAAACGGTTACATAAGAGGACTTATTACATGTTAGTCCCTCACTAAAATACATAGTTCCTGATTCCTCCTATAACTTTATAATTTGCTATATAAGGTTTCATTGTTTATATTTTAATCTTCAATATTCTACTTCCTTATCAACAGCCCACTTAGTTCTCATATCAGTAATTAAATGAGAACTAATCAACTTTGAATCTAAGCAGAAGCAAAGATAATTTCCTCTTCCATAATTTGAAGTACATCGATCACCAAAACATATCATCAATCGTTCTAAATACATCGAAATATGTCAACTGATAATCATCTATTTATATCACAATTCGAAGCAAAAGCTAATAATTTTAGGTGTCAAACCTACTTCTCAACAAATCATGACCCTCTAGGTGGTAGGTCTGCAATTAGGCTTTTAGAGTAACAGGTCTTGAACCCTTATTTACGTAACCACTTCAACTTCTGTCCAATCAGCATCTACCATTTCCACTTCTCAACATGTCTTTTCTCCTCTTATAAATTCCGTTGTGACCCATTCTTTGACCCACAAACAAAATTCCTTGAGAGAGAAAGCGCAAAAATCTATAAACCTCTTTGTTACCTTCACCGGTGTTTTCAAACTATTGGTCATCTTCACCAGTTTTTTCAAACTACTGGCTACCTTCATCGAAAAACTTATTTTTTTCGATCAACCTTCAACCAGTTTATGAGAAAGTGCCCAAAATCCAGAAGATCCAAAGCCAGAATTCCCAAAGAATCTAAATCCCCAAAATCAGACAACAACATCTTCGGAGCTTACAATTTTTTCTACATAAGCGAAAGAGCGGAAGAATATAAAGTTGTTAGGTTAATAAGCAACACTTCACTCGGAACATCCAGAAAGACCATCTATTATGGTAATTTCGATCCTTCTAAAGCTCCTGTTTTTTTGCCTTTGCGTATTACAGAAGAAAAACAGTCTTCAAAAACTCGAATGCCAAGAGCACCTCGAATCTCACATTCTCTTACTAAGTCATCACCTCGAATTAGTTGTGAAATAAATAGATCTTCTTCAAAACAATCTGAAACAACCCCTTTCTCAACTTGTCCCCCACGAGCTCCTAAAAATGACTTTCATAACTATGGGAGACTATTCTTATGTTATGTCAAATCCATCTACCACTTCTCCTCCCCCGAAGAATATTGTTAAGATAATTGTATCATCTCAACAAAGTCCCTTGAATAATCATCCTCGACTGAGAGATGAGGCATCAGAACAAAAGTTGATTCCAATGTGACTCAGTAAAATAATGAAGCTGATACAGAAGAAGATGCCTCGAAGGAATCAGAGAATGTTACATAGGAAAAGATCCACAAACCGAGAAGAAAGAAAGCTCTTATTACCATATTTGAGGAGGAAAATGCATCAATTGGTGAGAATTTAATGTATTTTTATGCAAATTATGGTGTTGCCTTAAAAAGTGTTTCATACATATACTATGAAGAAAGTCAAGTAAATGAATTAAATAAGCAATGGGGAATGTGAGACAACATTACACTTCGTCTTCCCAAAAAAATGAGAAACACCCTTAGAATGCAAAACAGACAAACTGCTAGTTTACCAAGAAATAATCAACTGGGGGCTTTGATTCTTGTTGGACCCCATGATAGTGGATTACTTCAAACTTCTCAATTTATGTCCGACCCAAGTAACACCAAATCAATGGTTCATGCTTCTTTCTGTAATCATGGCCTCTTAATTATCCAAAATTCCTTTATGCATCGATGAATTCATATTTCCAACCAAATTGCCAAATGGACCAGTGATTCCGTTATACTATCTTACGTTGGATGACGACTTAAAAATCATCGACGATCTCCTAGAAGCAGAAAATTTTGGAAGCAAAAAATCATCTTTATTTTAGGGGCATGGGAAAATGGTAAAACAATATCCGATGTCAACCCATCAAGATTGACCCCCGTCTGAATGAGTAATCATAAGTATCTTAATACTGTTTTTCTGAATTTTATCTTCAATGAACTTTTATATTATGAACAGAAATTTCGAGACGTTATGCAATTCGTCAAGAAAACTCCAGAGGGACTAATGCTTGGTGCTTGGGCTGAAAAGGAATGTAATAATGCTTTCTACACGGCCTTCGAACCTATCAACTTCTTCAACAGTCACATATTCTTGATCACACGTGGAGTCTTTCCCCCCGAAAACTTGATAGAAAAACCCAATCCTCGACAAGCTGCGAAGAGGTTGGTCCATCTCAATTGAAAGTGTTCTTACCAATCCGCAATAGATCAGACAGCCATCTTTCATAAAAGAAGAACGTAAAAAGAACAAAAAGGAAGCTAGTACATCGGACGCTAACTCTTCAACAAATCCGAAGTCGAGAGGTTCGAAACGAAAAATAAAAGAAAACACATTTTCCACCATCGAAGAAGAAACAGAAGAGGGACCTTCTCCAAAAAAGAAAAAAACCACTATGCTTTCAAAAAATAAAAGTACCACTAGAGCCAGCCCTCAGAAGAAAGCAAAAAAGAAAATAGTGGAGGTTATCAAAGATATACTGTCCGATGACAATGAAGTTGTAGCTACAAATAATCAACAAAGTCATCAAAAGGAACATGAAGATAATGCTGAGGACATCACCATCCAGCAAAAGGAATATGTCGTTGTAGAAGATAACCAGGATGATAATCACTTCGACCCTGACAGTTTCATTAACTTCGATGAATCACAAGAGCTTACTGAAGAAGAAGATCCCGTCATTCAAGATATTCAGACTCATTTGCATAACTTTGGTAGGAGATCTGCACCTGCTTCCTCTGAAGCCGCATCTCCAAAAGTTATTATTCATACAATTTCTTTAGACTTTATTCCTCGTCCTAGACCAGTGGTCTTTCCTCCTGAGGAGCCTTCTGAAGAAGTCATATCTGCTCTTCAACCTTTTTCCAATCTTAATATTGCAACAAAAAGACTTACTCAAGAAATTGAGGCCTCTCAAAGTAACTTGAAACATATGGCTAAAGAGATGGCTCAATATAAAGGTGCTGCTAAAGCTGAGAAAAAGATGAAAGAAATCTTTGGTGACCATATAAAAGATCAGTTTCATAAATTCCAGATGGTAAGATTTGAATTTCTCTGCAGACTTCTTCATGTCAAAAAGTATCTCCGAGAACTGCATTGAATTGACAAAAATGATCTCAACACCTCGCACCAAGAAGAAATTGATCAACTTAAGACCAAACATTGTGAAAAGTTAGTTATTGAAAAGAAGAAACTCGATGAACTTTAAACTTCTCTCAGCAAAAGTGAAGGAGAAAAGAAAAACTTAACCGATGAGATGGATACTCTCAAAGCTCACTTTAAGAAAGAAAAACAACTTACTATCATTGTTGTTGAAGATGAGTGTACCAAATATATGTTAGCATCTATCAATAATAGCAAAAAAAAAGAGCCATCACACTCATTCGAGAAATTCACGCCACGTATCCTAAGATAAATCTTTCTAGCTTTTGGAATGAAATTCATGTCGAACGACTCCCCAACGAGGCCTTCGACCCTATTCCAAGTTCATCGTCCGAAGAAGAGTCATCCGAAGAGGCCTCTGAAGACGAATAGTTTTACTATCTTTTGGGTTTTTATTGTCTTTTTGTACCTGTCATATTAGTACTACAACTCTTGTACCAATCGAATTATTATGAATGACAAAGGTTTTGTTTACGCTTTATCTTTTATGTTAAGTTATGTTCACGTTTAATTGTTATTTATATTAGCTATTTAAGGTAAACACAAAATATAATACTTTAAATAATCATTACAATACGTAACACCTGGAATATTATATTACATTAAATGAACGTAGCACTTTGAACACCATAGTGAACTTATTGAACGTAGCACTTCGAATATCATAGAGTGTTTAATGAACATAACACTTCGAATATGGTTGTTTCTTCGAAAAATATACACAACACTTCTGTATATTCTAATCTTGGTCAACCTCAAAGATTATTGGTCTTTGATTAGTTACCAAAATAGTTTAAATAAATACTTGTAAACAACCATTGGCCAAAAAAATTCTCTTCATTGATAATTTTGAATATGTACATAGCGCTTCGATAAAACCTCCCTGAACCAATAGGGTAGGAAAGAGTGCGCTAATCAATCAAAGGAAACAAATTCAAAATACAACACAACTATTCCCAGAACAACTTCAGATGTTGTATATTCCATGGGTGCTGAAGCATCCTCCCATAATTATCACATAAGCGATAAGAACCTGCCTTTATCCTTTCAACAACCATATAAGGCCCTTCCCAATTCGGGGCCATTTTTCCGAGGCTTTTCTCCTTGGTATGCAAGAATACCTTTCTTAACACTTTATCACCTACTTTAAACTCCCTCTTGTCCCACTTGAATTGTACCTATTCCTCATAAGAGTTTGATAATGGATTACATTTAAATGAGCTCGGACCTTTTACTCATCAATCAGATCCAAATTTGCTCTTCTAGTTTCGTCATTTAACTCTTCAGGATATTGAGTTATTCTAAAAGATGACACGTAGATTCCACAGGGCTAACAGCATCAGTTCCATACGCTAAGGTAAAAGGAGTTTCTTTAGTAGCTTCCCTAGGAGTTGTTCGATAAGCCCAAAACACCTCTTGCAAATAATTTGGACATTTTATTGTCGCCCTTGTTAAGTTCTTCTTCAAACCTTCTAAAATAGATCTGCTTGTCACCTCCACTTGTCCATTTTCTTAAGGATGAAATAGTGTTGAAAAGAATTGCTTAATTCTCTTCGAAGTACAAAATGAAGCCATTTCTTTATTATTAAATTGAGGACCATTGTCCGTAGTAATTCTTTGAGGCACTCCAAAACGACAACAAACACTGTTTACAATGAACTTAATCACATCCTTCGCTTTTGTTCTGGATAATGCTTCTACTTCTACCCACTTCGTAAAATAATACACTACAAAAATTATTATTTGTCGCATTCCATAGGCCATCAGAAAAAGGACCTACTAAATCTATTCCCCATCTATCAAACGGAATGGCTTCGGTGATAGACATAAGTGCAACTGCCGGCTTATAAATAGAATCAGCAAACCTTTGACAAGTATCACAGCTTCGAACCAAATTCTTGGCATCGTTCATAATTGAAGCCAATAAATCCCTATAAGCAAAACCCGTCGAGATAATTCCTTAAACCCACAATGTGCTGATCCTTCTTCATCATGCAACTCTGATAAAACTTCATGTGATTCTTGTCTATTCAAACATTGTAGTAATGGCATACTCAATGCTTTCTTAGACAAAATTTAATCCAAAAATATTTATCCAAAAGCTTTGCCTCGTAATTTTTTTGGCCAATTTTGCATCTTCAGACCGCTTTTGGGGTGACAAACAGTTTCTCAATATGCTCACATTAGTCTGATTAAGTTAAAATCAAAGGATTTTCTTGCAACAAAATCCATTGATACTCTTCCTTGTAAGCAACAGTTGTTAATGAGTCAGCTATTGTGTTATTTCCTCAACTTATATGTTCCACAACAACACGATCAAATTAGAGCATCAAACTTTGAAGTTCTCAAAGATACAAAATCAAACGATCCTTTTTTGATTCGGAATTATCAGATACTTAATTTGCTACCAATTGATAATCTGTCTCTAATCATATTGAAGTTGCTTCACATATCTTCGCAAGTCTTAAACCAACTAAAGCAACTTCATATTCAGCTTCGTTATTTGAAGCGTGAAAACCAAATTTGATAGACTGAAGCATTGTTTCTCCAGATGGAGCAACTAACTGGACTCCAGCGTTGCATCCCAAAACACTATATCCGCCATCAGTTCGAATAATACACGTCGGATTTACTGGTAAAACATCTTTGTTATCCTCAGTATCTGATCCGCTTGAATGAAATTCAACAAGAAAAACTTCGAAAACTTGTACTTTAATTGCAGTTTGAGGTGTGAATGTAATATCAAAATCTCCCAATTACACTGACCACTTAGTCATTCTCTCTGAAATATCAGATCGTTAAACGTTTTTTAGTGGAATTGAAGTCTGAACTTCAATGGTATGGGCTTGAAAATAAGGGTGCATTATTCTAACAGCCACCACCAATGCTAATGCTAATTTCTCAAGTTTCAAATATCTCTTTTTTGTTGCCACCAAAATTTTGCTGACATAGTTCACTGGCTTCGAAATTCCTGAATCTTCGCTTACCAGCACTGCACTTACTGCAAAATCTGATACCGCAATGTATAAAAAGAGTTGTTCTCCACTTTGAGGCTTAGATAATAATCCTGGTGATGATAATAAATCCTTGATGTTTGTGAATGCCGCTTCGAAATCCAAAGTCCACTTAAATTTATTTGGCCCCACAACACTTGAAAGAAAGGAAAACATTTATCATGGAATCGAGAAATAAATCTGTTAAGTGCTGCTGCTAATTTTCCTATCAAAAGTTGTACTTGTTTCATAGTTTGAGACGGTTTCATAAACACCACAGCTTTCAATTGTGTTGGGTCAACTTCAATCCCTTTTTTCACTGATAACATAACCCAAGAACTTCCCTAATCCAACTCCAAAACTATATTTTTCAGGATTCAGCTTTAGCCTTATTTTGAATTACAGGCTTCACCCTCGGATGAAGAGCTAAACTATAACAAATTACTTTGATCGATACTCCTACTACGTCCTCTGTTTTCCAAGCAAAAACATCCACATTGTGAGACAAAAATTGTAAAAATCGTTGACGTAAAGATGGGGTCAGTAAGGTTCATATTCGAAGTGCTTTTCACTCAGAAAAAGTATACTCCTCAATTTCTTTGCTTACTGGTTAATGACCCTGCGGTTTCCCTCGGATCGTCAACCGTTTCATCAAAATCTGAGGTTAACCTCCCTGACTGTTATTCGTTCATCATATCATTGTTGGGTCCTCGAATCCGAAGTGTAGTGGCATAGTATTCCCTTATAACGTTTGGTCACTTCAAACAACCTCCACACGGTCTCCAACAATATATTTGAAACACTGATGTACTATTGATACAACACCATACATCCTTGACAACTGGGACCATCCAAAAATGGCATTATAAACTGTAGGACAATCTACCACCATAAAAAGCACTTGAACCTTCTTCTTGAAAGGTACCTTTCTCAAACTTACCTCCCCCTCGAATTCACCTATAACTCGCGCATTTACTCCAATAAAACTAATGATTGTGCGTTATGACTGAGAAATTCGAGGAGGATTGCGCATCCTATCATATGTTGCTTTTAAAAAGACATTAAAAAAACTCCAAGTATCTATGAACATGCATCTAATCTCAACGCCAACAATTTCTGCCCCAATGACCACTACATTCGCATGTGGCCCCGCAGTTCCCCACTAATCATCCTCATCGAACAGAACAAAAGGAATGTCTATTTTGCCATACACGTGATTAGACATTTTTCCGTCTATCTGGGTTGCCAAACTAACAATATATCTTTTCCTCGAGCTATCACTGTTACCAATCATCGAATCACCCCCAAAAATGACAAGTGACTCAAAATACTCACACAAACTTCGAACACACCCTTTCTTTATTCGCTCTTCCACTGCCATCAAAATTAATCTATCCGGATCGATATCCAAATATTCTGAGGCAACATAAAATTCATCAACCTTCGAGTCCAAAATCATCAATTTTTTAGCTTGCGCATTTGGATTCGTTGGCTGTGAATTCGATGGTGGATTTTTTGATGCATTGCTTTGTGCCTTCACATAACTCAATAGCTTTCCATTTTCAATAAAAATTTGGACTTTCTTTATCACAACAATGCAATCAGTAGTATTGTGACCAATGTCATTGTGGTATCTACAGAATTTGTTGTTCCGGTCCTCCCTATGCCTACTGATTGGACATGCTTCCTGAAGTTTACGTATCCCTTATTTTTATCATAAATTGTAGCCATACTTTTTGTCTAATCTACATAATATTCAGGCCTTATCCACTGGTTCGGCCTCAGGCTATTGAATTGATAAGATGGAGCCTGATTCGAATATCCCCCAGTTTGAGGAGGTAAATTGTTATTCCTCGAACGCGCTGCTGATCAGCATTTAAAGGTTGCCCTTGGTTATGTGATGTATGCCCTGAATTTTTTGGAACGTTTAATTGTTGCTATTGGACCCTAGTTGATTCATAAACTTTTATTTGATCTTCAACCTGAGCCATCAATGCTCCAAAGGTTAAAACCCCACTTTTCGTTGTTTCATTAGCAAGATCCCCTCGCAATAATTCTTGGCGAAAAGCTTCCATCGCCACTAACTCTTAACAGTTATCCAAACTTGCCTTTGTCAAAACAAACCGCTTCGTGTAATCCTTCAATTTTTCTCCAACTGCTTCCTTGCATTGGATAATTGTGTCACTGTTTCCTCTCATCTCTTTACTACCAACAAAATGTCTTCGAAATACAGTATGAAAATCTATGAAATTTGAAATATATCCCCTAGGAATTTGGTTATACCATTTTATAGTTGTCCCCTTAAATGTATATGAGAAAGCCCGACATACCAGCATGTCGTCGTACTCGAAATTCATCATATAATTTTTAAATTGTTCAATGTGATCGTTTGGATCCTGTATCCCATCAAACTTTTCAACTTTTGTGATGTCAAAACACTTCAGAAGCGCAATAGATCCGATTTCACTTGTCAATGTAAAATTCCTCCAATTGATACCTTGAACGTACTGATCATCAGTTCCTATTACCGCATATAAATTCTGATCAGCCACATCATATTGATTCGACGTGTTTCCCTCACACCAAGTAGACTCCCTCACACATCGAGGTACACTATCTCTCATGGATTTGTGTTCTTTCTTATAATTTCGAGGTTGATCCCTCTCTTCCTTCGAAGAACCTCTGTAACTTTTAAAACCCGTTCCAGAGCTCTCAACATCTTCGTCACTAGATGTGACATACTTTTGTTTATCTTACTTTTTTTTCCGAAAAGAATGACATTCTTTTGGAACTTCGAAACGTACCTTCTTTTGCTCACTCCGGATTTGATGATCAATGCAAGATCTATCAGATTGGTTTACAGGTTCATTTTGTTCATTCATTTACCTCACCTAGGATTTCAGCCTTGCTGACTGAATCTTCTGTTCTCTCTTATCTTATTTCTCATTCAGAGCGTTTATCTTATCCAAGAGCTTATTCATTCGAATTCTATTTCAGATTGAGTTTGGTGGATCGAAGTGTATCTTTCTAGTCTATCATTTGTCCTCTACAAATCCTTTTATAGCGTTTCGACAACTGATCGAAGTAATGGGTCATTTTTTGGATTCATTGCAAACTTTTAAGATTGTGTTTCAAGATTGATGAAATTCGATATAGCAAAATAAGCGTTGATTGTTAATCGTTCCCCAGCGGAGTCGCCAATTTGGTGAGTATGATTCTTTGAATCGCTTTAGTAAGTGAGAGAAGTAAAGTTTAATAGGGATAAATAAATTCTAGAGAGATAAAGTCAAAGTATTCAAATGTTCTAACTCAAAAGTTCAACCCCTTTATTAGATCAACCTTGGCCTTTATATAGAGGCGCAAAGGATTAGTGTAGAACTGAAAAAGGTTACATAAAAAGACTTATTACATGTTAGTCCCTCACTAAAATACATAGTTCTCAATTCCTCCTCTAACTTTATAATATGTTATATAAGGTTTCATTGTTTACATTTTAGTCCTCAAGATTCTACTTCCTTATTAATGACGATATATTATTTCTTCGTACTTGTTTCCACCTTCCTATAGCTATGAACTTTATTTATTTAATCAACTAACTCATAATCTCGAGAAAACAAGATAAAACCAAGCATAGTTTAAAACTATTCTTGGTTTGAATAATTACACCACTTACCCACTAATTTTGGACAAGATAAGACCATATTATATGAAGAGATATGATTTCTTTTTACTTGTTTTCATCATCCACCATCAACAAATTAAATTTATTTAATCAACTAACTTGGGATCTAAAGACGACAAGATAAGATCATGCATGGTTTGATTTTTTACACCACGCACCCACCAACTAACTTTTGAAAAGATAAGACCATGATTGGTTCCAAATTTTACACTACCCACTCACTCACTAGCTTTTGACAAGATAAAACTATGTTTGGTTTGAATTATTACACCACTCATCCCCTAATGTTAGTCAATATAAGATCATGCTATATGATGAGATATGATTTCTTCTTATTTATTTCCACCATCTACTAGCTACAAACTGAATTTATTTAATCAACTAACTTGGAATCTAGATACATCAATATAAGACCATATTTGGTTTGAATTTTTACACCACCACCAACTAACTTTTAAAAAGATAAGACGATGCTTGGTTTGAATTATTCTATCACTCACCTACTAACTTTATACAAGACAATACCATGCTTTACGATGATATATGATTCTTCCTTACTTGTTTCCACCATACACTAGCATAAGATTAATATATTTAATTAACTAACTTATAATCTAAAGATAACAAGAGAATACCGTGGTTGGTTTGAAAATTTACCACCAACCCACTAACTTTTGACAATATTAGACCATCTTTGGTTTGAATTATTACAAGATTCAACCATTAACTTCATACTAGATAAAATCATGTTTTATGAAGAGATATGATTTCTTCTTACTTACTTCCATCATCCACTATTTATTTAATCAAATAACTTAGAATCTCGAGACAACAAGATAAAACCATGCATGGTTTTAACTTTTTCACCACCCACCCACTAAATTTTGACAAGATCAAAACATCAAGGGTTAAAGTTATTGTATCACTCACCCATTAACTTTAAACAAGATAATACCATGATACATGACGAGATGTGATTTCTTCTTACTATTTTCCACCATAGACTAGCTACAAATATAATTTATTTAATCAATTAACTTGAAATTCGTAGACAACAAGATAAGACCATGCTTAGTTTGAATTTTTACAGCTTCCACCTACTACCTTTTGACAAGATAAGACCATGATTAGTTTAAATTATTACATCATTAACCCACTAACTTTAGACAAGATAAAACCATGCTTTATGACGATATATGATTTCTTCTTACTTGTTTCCATCATCCACTAACTCCAAGCTGATTTTATTTAATCAACTAACTTTGAATTTGGAAGCAACAAGATTCGCCACTAACTTTTAACAATATAAGACCATATTTATTTGAATTATTACACAACTTACCTACTAACTCTATGCATTATAAGATTATGTTTTATGAGGATATATGATTTCTCTTACTTTTTTCCACTATCCACATTGTACAAAATGAAATTATTTAGTCAACTAACTTGGTATTGAGAAACAACAAGATAATATCATGTTTGGTTTGAATTTTTACACAACGCCCACTAACTTTTGACAAGATAAGACCATGTTTGGTTTAAATTATTACACCATTCATCCACTAACTTTAAACAATAGAAGACCATGCTTTAGAGATATAATTTATTCTTACTTGTTTTAACTATTCACTAGCTACAAAATATATTTATTTAATCAGCTAACTTGGAATCCGAAGATATTAAATGTTTGGTTTAATTTTTTACACCACCCACCCACAAACTTTTAACAAGATAATTCCATATTAATTTGAATTATTACACCACTCACCCACTAACTTTAAACAAAATAAGACTATATTTTATGAAGATATGTGATTTCTTTTTATTTATTTTTCCACTATCCACGCAATACCAATTGAATTTATTTAGTCAACTGACTTCGAATCGAGAAAAAAAAGATAAGACCATATTTGGTTTGGATGTTTACACCACAACCACTAACTTTTGACAATATAATACTATTTTTTGTTTGAATTATTACACCTCTCATCAACTAACTTTAAACAATATAAGATAATACTTTATAACGAGATATGACTTCTTCATACGTGTTGTCATCATTCACTAGCTATAAAATGTATTTATTTTATCAAATAACTTGATATCCGGAGATAACAAGATAAAATCATGCTTGTTTAAATTTTTACACCACAAACTCACTAACTTTTGACAAGATAATACCATGATTGGTTTAAATTCTCACACCATTCACACAATTATTACACCATTCACCATTGACTTTAGACTAAGAAAATCAATTTAGAAGAAAATTGCATATGAATAGGCCATTATTACTCCGTATTATAAAAAACTTATTAAATTACAACAACTATTTTACTCAATTGAGTAATACTACAATCAAATTTGGCTTGACAGGTATCATGAAGTGCATAACATTTATGTGCTTGCTTGCTTATGGAGATGCAACAAATACATGTGATGAATATATCAACATTGAAGTTACAACTGCACTTGAAAAATCATATTTAACACGTCCGAATATGGCCAATTTGAAGAGGTTACTATAAATTAACGAGGACTTGTGTTTCCCCGTAATACTTATCGATTGCATGCATTAAACGTGGAAGAATTGTCATAAAACATAACACGAGTAATTTACTAATGAACACAAGGGTACAAAAATAATTATCCTTAAGACAATGTCTTCACATGACTTGTGGATATTGTTAAGTGAAAGATATTTCTAATGCAAGAATCGAACTATATCAGTAATTCTAGAGAGAGAAAGAAAATACTTAAATTATAGTAAGACAATCAAGTAATAAGAATCAGTTTAAGAATGAAATGTATGATCCCTTTATTTATAACTCATATCCCTATCTATAGGAATGATATGCGATTAACAGAAGTAGTTATACAATTAGGAAAATTGCATTCTAGCACCTTAAATTTATAGTTAATATTAATCTCCTCCAAATAACTTTATAAAACTACTTATAACAATTTTCTCTATTTGTCTTAAGTCCCTAATAATTTGTATCTTTATTAGTAGCCTTTTAATTATTATGAATAATCCTCAATAAGGACTAAGTTCTTTGAAACTACTCCAAACAAATAATGTCAATCACCATACTTAAAATTGCTTCGAATAAAAACCGTCCATCTTAATTTCTTAATCTGCCTCTAATCAAAATTGATTATTTCTATAATTAAGGTCACCTCAAATCAAAACTACTCATTATTATATTTAAGGTTGCCTCAAATCAAAACTGTACATCATCATATTTAAGGTTGCCTCAAATTTTTATGCAATTTTTCAAGTTTGCTTTGAAGTTACATATGGTTTTTTAATCCTTTCTCTAATGGAAATTAGAAACGCATGAAGTACCTTAATACGCGTGCTACATGATATTAACTTTGACAATTTACATGTATCACTCTACTTCAGAGTAAGCAAACGTTCTACTGTTCACTTTTCAACCAATAACTGTTGTTAACCTTTCACCCTCTTTTCCCACTTTCTCTTTCACTCACTCCTCTATTAATATTCTTCAATTATGCATTTATATTCACATACAACTCTTAGTGAGAGAAATAGAAAATAGCCTAAAAACTTTATTACATCACCGCCTTCATCTGAAAACTCATCTTTACTGATTCACCTTCAATATTCTATAGTCTAATTTGAAGATTTTTCTTTATTTTAGTTTATGAAAAATTTACAATCTACTAAAAACCTATTTTTGGTCTTTACGATTATTTGTGTATCAGCAAAAGGGTTGTTGAACAACGAGCGACAGGCATAATAGATAATTTACCGAAGCTTTAAACTCATACCATAGTATACATAAATTTCATCCCTGACCAAAGTTCTTCTGGGTATCAAAATCCTTCAGATCCAGTTCTTAACATTTGCTCACCACAATCCTCTCAACAATAAAAACCAAACTACCTCGAAATCATTCATAAGCATTTTCTGGCAACGTGTCAACTTCTCATCGAGTCAATCACAAAGAAACACAAAGTAAATATTATCAAATAACATCAGAAACATCTCTAAACCTCTTCAAAACACTCACAAAGAAACGTCTCGAATTCAATCAGAAACTCACTATTGCTAGAACCAACCTCCTCGAAGAAGCGCATTTGTACACATTGAAGATTTTTAGGACATCAATGCTTCATAGTTACCTACACATTATCTCCCTGAAAGGAGATGATTGTGACAAAAAAGAGTCACAAGCAAATCATTTGGATACTCATCAACAAAACACAACAACTACACCCTAGAATTTACGAGGTACCACTAGCGATAAAGGCCCACCTCAATTACGAGATGAAGCCTTTGAAGAATATGTTGAATCATAATTGAGGACACAAACTGATTCTAATATAAAAAAAACACATGAAGTGCTGCTGCTTTAAAATTTGAGGATAACGTTTTAAAGAAATCGACTCTAGAGAAAAAAACAAGGAAAAAGAAAGAACAAGTCGAAATACCCGAGAATATTGCTTCAACTTGAGTGTGAACCTAAAATAGTCCTCAAATTCCTTGTTGCATTGGAAAATATGCCATATTAATACTACAATCAATCTAATACAGAATGTTTATAAATACAATGGGGTCTTCCAGATAATGGTGAACTTCGTTTACGTGAAGTAGGAGAGACTTCACTCTATTGTGGAGTAAATGAACTTGTGGTATACCCTGAGATCATCAACTAGGGACTCGGATTCATGTTAGATCCAATGTTAGTTGAATATTTTGAAATCATCTACTTGTATCTGACACAAGCGAGCCCAAACTTATGGTTCACCCTCTTATCCAGCATTATGGCTTCCAGACTTGGAAAATTTCCCCTATCTATTAAAGATTTCATAGGAATGACTAACCTTTCTGAAAATCCGGTGCTACCATTACATTATCTCACACTCGAAGATTTCTTCAAGCTAAATGACGACCTCCTCGAAGCTGACAAGTTCTGAAAATAAATATTTTTCTTTTACCTCTGGAGTCTGGGAAAATAAGAAAGAAATTTGCAAGGAGAATCCGTCGAAGATCAATCTTGAATGGAAAAGTAATAGTAAGTTATTCAATCTCCTTTGCTTTTCTTATTTTATATTTCAAATCTTTTATATACTGTTGTATGTATAAATTCCGAGGCAATATAAAACCTGTTGAAAAACTGCTATAAATATCTTTGCCAAACTATATACGTGGGCAGAAAAAAGGATGAGGTAAAGAATTCTACAACGCCTTTATTCCCGTGAATTTTATCAACAATCATCTATGGAGGATCTCTCCGGATTATACTTTTCCAGAATAAGAATTAATGGAACCCCCGAATCTAGACAATGTCGTAAAAAGATTAGTAGATCCTGATGTATAAATCATACTTCTAGTTCGAAATAGGTTACAAAGACACTTACCCACAAAGAAGAAGGGAGAAAAGAAAAAAATTAGAGTCCAGCTCTTCCACAAACACAAAGCTGAAGAAAACGTTAAGGAAGACCAAAAGCAAAACGAACAAAACTAATCTCCAACGATTGAAGAATGAGCTGAGGTTGAACCTTCAAAAAAGGAAAAAAGACTGCCGCTTCGAAGAAGAAGATAAGTTCTTCTAAAATCCTTCCAACAACAAGGGTAGAGAACAACTTCAATGTACCTCCATCAAATCCAACTCCATGTGCCTAAAAGATAAAGAATATGTAAGAATTTGTCGAAACAGACAACCAAATAGCTGATAACTTAATCAACGATGATACAATTGGTGAAGATGAAATTTAAGATCTTTTATAAATACATGGATCTGAAGTTCAAAAAATTCAATACCAAATTGCACAAATCGAAAATCAAATCACTGCAACCGATTTGCCTCAGATTCTAAGTTCGAATACGCCGAAAAATTCATCATCAACTGCTCTTTCTCTTTATGAAAATTTTCCTTATAACCCTGTTGTTAAGGAGCCCTCAAAAGAAGTATTACACGCGCTTTAGCCGTTTTCAAACCTCGAAGAACACACAAATTACCCCTCTCTACAAGAGTTACTTAACAAGAGTGAAGTGAATAAAAAGAAGGTAGTTGAAGAGTTGGAGTCACTCAAGAAAAAGTTCGAGGAATAAAAACGTCTTGTTGTAAAAGCCACAAAGACCCAAAGCGGGTTGGATAAACTTACTGCTATATAAAATTTCGAAAAGCAAACAATAATCACTTTACTTCGCGAATTCCATGCGGTATTTCTAAAGGCAAATTTATCAGGCTTCTAGAAATCATTTCCTAGTTGAACGACGCCCTAGTGAAGCTTTTAAACCCATTCCAACTGAATCATTTGACGAAACTGAATCAGAAGAAGATGAACACGCCTCGGATCAAGAAAGAAGTTCATCAAAAGGAAGCTCAGACAATTCTCCCAATAAATACAAAGAGGATTAAAAAGATTTATTTGTATCAGAATATTTTTTGTGTAGTTGAATCACCAGTATTCGTGGTGTTTGTAGTTATGTTGTTACTTATTTTGTTGTTTTTGGTGTGTTGTCCTTTGTAAGTTCTTAAGCGCTTAATACTTGAACTATCATTTTGTTTGTCTGAAAGATGGTTTTTTATTTGTCTAAGGAACAATGTCTTATTTGATTTTCCAGATACTCATCACCTTATATCTCATATTGCATAATTTATCATATCAAACATGATTTTATAAATGTGATTTCGAATAATAACTCCACTATGACTAAATCCTTTTATGAACGTTCGTACATTGAATATTATCATCACTTGAAATATTGTTTTTAATGAACGCTAGCACATCAAATATTATCATCACTTGAAATAGTGCATTTAACGAACCTTAACACATCGAATATTATCATTACTTGCAATAGTGTTTTTAATGAACGTTTATCACTTCAAATATTACTACAACTTCGAGTGCTTTGATGGACGTGTAACACATTAAATATTATTATTATTTTGAAAAGTGCTTTAAATGGATGTGTATCACTTCAAATATGACTATTATTTTGAATTGTGCTTTAAATGGACGTGTATCACTTCAAATATTACTATCACTTCGAACAATGCTTTAAATGGACATTTAACACTTCGAATATTACTATCACTTCAAAAAGTGCATAAAATGAACGTGTGGCACTTCGAATATTACTATCACTTTGAATCAGAGCTTTAAGTAGACGTGTAACACTTCAAATATGACTATCACTTCGAATAGTGCTTTAAATGGACGTGTAACGCTTCGAATATTACTATCACTTAAATTGTATTTTGTTAACTACTTCAAAGATGATCAGTCTTTACGCAATTCTTAAAATAATTTAAATGTTTTAATCTAAAATAAATATTTTCCGAGAAAAAGAATTTTATTGACACATGAAAATGTAAATGTGACACATCGTTAAAACTTCCCGAACCAACAATAGAAGAAAAAATGCCATTTAATGAAACAAACAATAAAATCATATTATCATAAAAGTTTGGAAAAATAAAAAATTACTCCAAATATAATTTCAAGTGCTCAATGTTCCTTGAGTGTTGTAGAAGTCTCTCATCCTCATCGTGGATGCGATATGTACCCCATTGACTCGTTCTAGCACCACATAAGGACTTTCCCAATTTTGAACCATCTTCTCTAGCCGTTTATCCTTTATGTGCATAAATACTTCCCTCAAGATTTTATCACCTGCCTTAAAATATTTCCGCTTTACCTTCAAATTATAGCCTCCTTATCGATTAGTCGAATTTAGATGTGCTCTAACCCTCTTCTCTTCAATCAAATCAAGGTTTGTCTTCATTGCTTATTCATTTGACTCATCGAAATAATAAAGTATTGTATAAGAACGTAAATTTAATTATGAAGGCTCACAATATCCATTACATATACTAAGGCAAATGAGTTTCCTGAGTAGCTTCTGTAGGAGTTGTTCTATAAGCCCACAACACCTCTTGCAAATAATTCGGCTATTTCCCAGCAGCACATGTCAAATTTTTCTATAACCCTTCTAAAATAGACCTATTAGTTACTTATACTTGACTGTTTTCTTGTGGATGAAAACATTTCGAAAAACTCTATTGTTAAATTGGGGACCATTATTTGTAGTAATATTTTAAAGAACTCCAAAATGCCAACAAATATTATTCACAATAAACTTGATAACATCCTTGGATACTGTAACGGATAATGGTTCAGCTTCTGTTCACTTTGAAAAATATTCTACTGCTACAATAATTGTTTGACATCCTCTCGAAGCCATATACAGTGGCCCTACTAGATATATTACCTATCTGTAAAATGAACCACTTGAGATATGGAACTAAGTGGTATAGTTGATTTATGAACAGAATTAGTGAAACGTTAACACGTATCACAACCTCGTACCAAATTTTTAGCATCACTCATAATCAAAATCCAATAATGACCTGTCAACAAAACCCTTTGCGCCAATGACTTAAATCCACAATTAATTGAACCTTCCCCATAATGTAATTCCAATAAAATATATCGAGATTCCGGTTTACCCAAACATCGTAATAACGGTCTACTTGAAGACTTCTTATAAAACAACCCATCTAACACTGTATAACCATAATCCTTGTACTTTAATATCTAAGCTGACTTAACATCTTGAGGCAACATTCCTCTAAACAAAAAATCTACTATGTTAGATTGTCAGTCGCCTTGAATTACTTCTAGAGTGACAAACATCTCCTCGACATTCTTACACTATTATGATCTTTTCAAAATCGAAGGACTTAGCTGTAGAAATATCAATGGATATTCTTCCGTGGGCTAAAAAACACCCGTAGTCCCTCATGTTTACCACTTGTATCAGCTTGGTCCCCTTCCTTCAACCATACATAGAACTTATCCCCATCTTTTTTTTAAATTGCATTTTTAGCCCCCCCCCCCCCCCCCCCCCCGCACATGTGAAGCCTGAGAGCTTGACATGTGACATCAGTTTTTGTTGCCCCCAATTGTTTTACCAAAAATGCCCCTTAGCATTCCAAGTAAGCTTCCATGTCACACTTACCATTTACCTTCAAATTTTACCATTTACCTGAAAAACTTACCATTTACCCACTAACTTATAAACGAACCGGGTCGAACCCTAATTTAATTAACCCAACCCGAAACCCAATATAACCAAGCCCAACCCGATCCGTTTACACTAATCAGACCCCAATTTACCCCAATTTACCCAAATCAAACCCCAATTTACCCAAATCAAACCCCAATTTACCCAAATCAAACCCCAATTTACCCAAATCAGACCTAATTTACCAATCTCATATTTCTTTCGCCGTCTTCTTCCATTATCTTCTATTGCAAAGCCAATGAGAACCAGAACAAGATTCCTCGACCAGTGGCCGACATCCTAAAGTCGAGAATGACTTAGAATTAGGAGAAGGCATATTAAAAATCTCGCAGCGGCATAATATAAATGAACTTGACGAAGAAATACGTAGTCGAGGGAGCAATGAAGCCCCAAGTATTAACTTAGACGCTGAATTAGATTTTGGTTCGAGCCATTGAGCTCCAACAGCTCGTTCTGAATATCGGACAGATTGGGAAGGAAGTAGGGGCTGGGTAATCGCACCCGAAACGAATTCTATAGTAACCGAAAACAGAAGTCACGTAACTCCTAATGAAACACGACTATAACTGACCTGTGGTAGTTTTTCTGTATTTATCGGCTCCCCACTCTTCTCCTATTCTAATTGATTTGAGAGTCAAAATTATTCTCCCTTCCCGCAGAATATTTGAATTTAGGTTTCGTTTTCAAGGGAAATTGTTACCCTTATTCATTCTCTTATTTTGGGGAAATTCGGTTTGTGATTTGAATCTCCCTGGCTTGTAATGTTGAAGAAGATACAGAGGGACAAGGTGTTTCTTCTTTGTTTATATTGTCAAACTATATATGATACATGGTTTGAATCTTACTGCTTCCTTTTTCATTACATGTAAATTGGAAACTTGTGTTCAATATCTAAAATCTTTTTTTTTCTACTAGACTGAAAGAAGAGTAGTGCTTATAGACATCACTTGAAGCTCATCTTCATCAAGAATTGATAGATTTATTTATACGGGGATTACCCTTTCTTAAAGATTCACCTTAAAGGTTGGTGATGTTTACCATTTTTCTGAATAGAAATCAATGTACATGGACTTGCAATAGAAGAGAATGGAAGAAGACGAAAGAAAGATGAGATTGGTAAATTAGGTATGATTTGGGTAAATTGGGGTTTGATTTGTGTAATTTGGGGTCTTATTAGTGTAAACGGGCCGGGTTGGGTTATATTGTAGTGGATTGGGCTTGGTTATATTGGGTTTCGGGTTGGGTTAATTAAATTAGGGTTCGACCCGGTCCGTTTATAAGTTAGTGGGTAAATGGTAAGTTTTTAGGTAAATAGTAAAATTTGAAGGTAAATGGTAAGTGTGACATGGCAGCTGACATGGCAGCTTACTTTGAATGCTAAGGGGCATTTTTGGCAAAACAAATTGGGGACCATTCTTGCAACAAAAACTGATGCCACGTGTCAAGCTCTCAGGCTTCACATGTGCGGGGGACTAAAAATGCAATTTAAAAAAAGGATGAGGATGAGTTCTATGCATGGTTGAAGGAAGGGGACCAAGTTGATACAAGTGGTAAACATGATGGACTACAAGTGCTTTTTAGCCTTCTTCTGTGTATGCATGCAATGGTTGCTAAAGAAACAACAACTGTGTTATCTCCTCGATTGATATGCTCAACAATCACTTCATCAAATAGAAGAGTTAATCATTGAAGTTCACGAAAATAAAAAAACTAACTGATTTTTCTTAGTATCAGATATTCTTGTCATATGATTTGTCATTATTCAACATTGTTATTTGACGCACCAAAATCTAAATCGAATAGCTTGATATATATCTTCTCCAGAAGGAGAAATCAATTGTACCCCAACGCGTAATCCCAATTTTTCTGAAAACCGCCATCTGTTCGAACCGCCCATGTTGAAACTTATGACAATAACTCTTTAAATTTGCCCTCATTTGATCGACTTGAATGAGCTCAACCAAAAAATCTGCCAAAGCCTTAATTGTTGTTCGAGGAGCGAAATTTATATAAAAGTCCCCCAACTCAACTGACCATTTAGTCATTCTATCATAAGTATTTGGTCGTTATAGTACATTCTTTAGTGGAAAAAAGGTTTGAACAACAATTGTGTGAGCTTGAAAGTAAGGGCGGATTATTTCTAGCAACCACCACCAAAGCCAGGGCCAACTTTTCAAGCCTCAAATATAATTTCTTTGATGCCAACAAACTTTTGCTCACATAATAAATTGGCTTAGAAGTTATATTTTCCTCTCTTATCAGAACAACGCTAACAGTAAAATCCCACACCGCTATATAAAAAATAACTGCTCTCCTATTTGAGTCATTGATAAGATTCCGGGCGACAACAAATGTTCTTTAATCTTTGAAAGCGCCATTTTACACTATGGTGTCCACATGAACTCTTTTGGTCGTCGTAAAACTTGGAAAAAATGAGCACACTTGTTAGAAAATCGAGAGATAGATGATTAAGAGCAGTCAACCTTCGTGTCAAAATTTGTATGTCTTTGATTTTTCGAGGTGATGTCATTGATACCAAATCTTTTAACTGATCAGGAATAACTTCTATTCCCTTTTCACTTATGATATATCCATAAAACTTACTTGACCTTACACCAAAAGTACACTTTTCTGAATTTAACTTTAATTGAATTACCCAAAATTAAAAAACGTTTCCTCTAAATATTTTAAGTGTTCACTATGTGTTGGACTTTTAACGAGCATATCATCAATGTAAACTTCCATGTTTCTCTCAATCTGCGAAGCAGATGCCTTATTCACAAATCTTTGGTATGTCGCCCCTGCATTATTCAGACGAAATGACATAACTCTAAGACAATGTAATTCTCGATATGTTATAAACATAGTAATATCCTGATCATTTGGATCCATCCAAATCTAGTTATATCCTACAGATGAATCCATAAAAAAGAAAATTTTATCTCCTGAAGTCGAATCAATCAACTAATCTATTCGAGGAATATGAAATGGGTCTTTGGGACATGCACAGTTTAAATCTGTAAAGTTAACACGCATTCCCCATTTTCCGTTCTTCTATTAAATTAACACTAAATTAGCAGTCCATAGTGGATATTGTGCCTCCCGAATATTTCCGACCCTAGATAAACAATCCACCTCTACCACAATGGCCTCATATTTATCCATAAAGAAAGCTATTTTCTTCTGAATAATATGTACGACCTTTGGATTTAAAGCCAAGCTATGACATATCAACTCAGGTGGAACCCCTACTACGTCATCTGTTTTATAAGTGAAAATATCCAAATTATCAAACAAAAACTACAATAATAGATAGTGCAAAGTATGTGACAATAATGTCTCTATCCACGAAGATTTCTCACGGTAAATGTATACTCCTAGAAATTCCCGCCTACTACTAAAGAACCTGGGTTTCCCTTGGATCATCTACTTCATCTTCATCCGAGGTTAACCCCCATGATTGTTATTCAGTCATCTGGTCATTAGAAGTATGTATTCGAGAATGAAGAGTTGTTGCATAACACTCTTTTGCTACTTGTTGATCGCTTCGAACCACCCCAACACGATTCCCAGTGACATATTTCAAACACCGATGGACAATAAGACAACAACATACATTCTTGATAGCCAAGATCTCCAAAAGATAGCATTATAGCTGTTTGGGTATAAGAACACCATAAACAAGACTTTGACCTTTTTTTAAAAAGGTTTTTTTCCCAAACATACTTCCCCTTCGAATTCTTTGATCACTTGAGCAATCACTCATGGAAACCCAATTATGGTGCAATTAGATCGGAGAATCTTGGGTGTATTACACATCCTATTATACGTGAATTTGAACAATACATTTGCTGAACTTCATGTATTTATAAAAATACGTCAAATTTCAACCCCATCAATGTATGCTCCTATAACTACGGCATCTTCATGGGGTCCGACTATTCACATTATATAATCTTCATCAAACAAAATAAAATACGTTTTCATCTTTACATATAAATGAGTAGACACTCTACCTTCTACTTGGGTAGCCAAACTCACAACACGTCTATTCATGAAACGGTTTATATTACCAACCATAGTGTCTCCCGCAAAAATTTCTAGAGATTCAAAATATATACACAAGCTGCGAACTCATCCACTAAAAACTAGTTCATCTACCACTAACAAGACCAAACGATCCGGGTCTGAATATTCTGATGCTGCATCTGATGAGGGCGGAATTCACCAATATAAGTCGTAAGGGTTAAATTGCAATAAACGATATTTGATGTAGTTATCAAGGTGTTAAAAGTCCATTGAGGACCAATGTGTAAACATAAAGATAGTTAAGGGGCCTTGTTAATGTGTAATAACGGCCCACTAAGAGCTTAAGCGGGTCCACCTTATTCTAGTATAAAAGGTGACCCACTTGCTTGGCAAAAGGGTATTGAATATTATTTTATGACAACCCTCTTTATCTCTCTATACTTTCTCTCTCTAGTCACATCTGGTTCAAGATCCCAAATATTCTCCCAAACAATTATTGACTCATCATTGGCGCCGTCTGTGGGAAACGAGTGATACCGAAAAGGAATCTTTTGCTCTTTGAAAATCACATTTTGCGGGATGAACAGCGAAGCTGCGATAGAGAGGGTCGGTAGAGAAGTCGTTTGAGCCGTCTCAGGTTCGGAAGGCGAAGGAGCCCCTGGTCGAGAATGGCACAATCGGGGTCGGGACAAGCGGTCAACTTTAATAATGACCGAAAACAACTCTTTGAGGATATTGCCAGGCTAAAAGAATAAAGAGAGCGGGCACTGGACGAGAAAAGGGCCCGGGAAGGAAAGGGCAAAGAACCCATCTTGGAGGATCGGGAGGCAGCCGGCCATGACGTCGATCCGCGAATAGAAGCCCGACCCATTAGGTATTACAGGGACTCTCTCCCCGACGACGAGGGAACTGCTAGGACTCGGCGGAACCCGGAGAACTATCGTGGCATGACATTAGACTACCCCTCAGATGACTCGTCGAGCAGAGAATATCTGCGTTGGGAAAGAGTCCAACGAACACAAAAGAATTGTTCCCGACGCCTCCGAGGACACCGGGCAGACCCTCTAAAATATAAGAAGGGTAGCACCGATAAGCAGACCCCGGTATCCTTTGAGAAAGAAGAAATGCATGCCGCCAGCCGCGGAGAGCGGGAAGCTTTGCCACCAGTTCCGTGGCAACCATCGAATAGTCAGAACCATGGTTACAGAACTAGTAGCCAGTTTATCAGCCCGGGAGTTGAGGGACTCTATGGAGTTCGGAGGGAAGGCCTTGGGGGAGGAGCATCTGAGCTCGAAGTCAATTGGAGGGCTTCCCCACTGTCCGATGAGATATTAGCGGGACAACTCCCGAAGAGATTCGACATTTCTAAACTAGAAAAATACGACGGGAAAAAGGACCCGGATAATCATTTGGAGGCCTTAAAAAACTTCATGTTAAGCTTCGACAACGATGACAAGCTCCTGTGTAGAGCTTTTTCCATGACTTTCAAGGACAGGGCGTCCAAGTGGTACAACCGTTTACCGCAGGGTTGCATTCGGAACTTCGGGACGTTCTGGACGATGTACAGGCAGCACTTTGTGGGAAGTAAGAGCTTCCGGGCCAACGGAGACACTATCATGAATTGCAGGCAGAAACTGGGGGAGAGCCTCAGAGAATACACTAGGCGATTCATTGACGCGAAAACCAACCTAGATCACTGCGAAGAGAACGTGGCTCTAACAGCGTTTCGCTTGGGTCTGCTTCCGGGGCCAATGAAGCAAGCAGTGACAAAGAAACAAGCATTCCCGTTTTCCGCGCTTCTAGCACAGATATAAAAGCAGAAATTAATCAAGGAGACAGAAGCGTCTGAGTTGGCAGCGCAGATTCAGCAAAGTGCCCAAGCATCGGTCGTAATAAGGCAGGGCACCCGGTCGGACTACGCAAGGGCGGCCCAACCGGTCAGCACGATACACCCGAACCCTCCTGTGTCGGCCAAGCCTTCGGCCCCAGCCGGTCTGAAACCAAAACAAGCCGGTCAGACGACTTCGCGACCCATGTCCAACAAATGGACACGACCTGCGTACTTCGCGGACCTCACAGAGTGTGTAACATTGATCTATGAAAAGACCAAGAAGAGCGGGATATACCAAAGGCCGTTCCCAATCCCAACGCCTCGGGAACAAAGGAATAACCGCTATTGCCGCTATCACGAGGACGTTGGGCATGATACGAAGGACTGCATTGCCTTGAAGAAAGAAATACAGATACTCATAGAACATGGGAACCTGTTGGAATATGTAAAGAAGGCGCAGCAGGGCACAACCTCGAAAGAAGTCGTAATTGTACCAAAACCAAAGACCACCATGGCTATTTCGGAGGTAACCGACCACTTCGATGTTTCCATTGAATACCTTGATCCCGAAGCAAATCGCAACATCATCGGGATCATTGAGGAGGAAGCAGAGGAGAACGTCGGTAGTGTGCGGGGTTTTTGTGAATTTTTTGAGTCGTTAACCATCTTCGGGGGAGATTCTATGGCAGGAGTTACGGACTCATCCAGGAAACGGCACATAGTCAACCTAACCACTCAGTTGGAGACCAGAACTTGCTTCCAAACCAGAAGCGTTCCTTCTCCGATCTTGCACTTCGACGATGACGACATGAGGGATATAGCCGGCCCGCATGAGGATGCCATTGTAATCGGGGCAGCCATTGCGGGAGAGGAGGTTCGGCGCATCTTGGTGGATACCGGGAGTTCAGCCAATATCATCTTCGCTTCTACTTTTTCCAAATTCAGAACACAACCAGTGATTGCGCGGTCCGACCGAACCATTGTTGGGTTTACGGGGTCAGCAGCCGACGTTATAGGAGAGTTCGAGGGCGTAGTCCAGTTAGGTCGCGGTCCTTTCAAGAAAGAGGTCACTGTTTTATTCGTGGTAGTGGACGCACCGGCCTCCCACAACGCCATTCTTTGCCGGTCTTGGATATCACGCATGCATGCGGTAACTTCTACGATCCATCAATGTGTAAAGTACGTGGTCGGAAACAACGTAGGTGTGGTCCGGAGCAACCAGAAAGCAGCACGGGAATGTTACCGAGCTGCGTTGGCACCAAAGAAAGACCAAGAGATGTTTCCAGCTCAAGAATAGCAATTAAGGGGGATCTCCCTGGGATCGCTACCAGTGGATGACCCCCGGGAGGCCCCAAGCCTTTTGACAACAGACGAAGAGTGCGAACTGCATCAGTTCGCCGCGGGAAAATCTCTGCGGGTCGGGGCGTGCCTCTTGCCGACCCTAAGGGAGCAGCTATTGATCCTCCTACAGGAAAACCTAGACTTGTTCGCATGGTGCTCAGGAGATGTTACGGGGGTACCAGAATCTTTTGCGGTTCACAAGCTGACCATCAACAGAAACGTCAGACCAATTACTCAAAAGCGTCGGGCTTTTTCCCCGGAAAAAATAGACGTAATCCTACGAGAAGTTGAGAGGATGACCAGCATCGGCCATATCAAAGAAGCGAGATACCCGTTATGGATTTCTAATCCCGTTCTAGTAAAAAAGAAAAGCGGAAAATGGAGAATGTGTGTGGATTTTACCGACCTTAACCGAGCGTGCCCGAAGGACCCTTTCCCGATGCCGAGAATCGACCAGCTGGTGGATTCGACATCGGGTAACAAACTGCTGTCGTTTATGGACGCCTACGCCGGTTACAATCAGATCAAATTACACTCCGCGGACCAGGAAAATACCACGTTCATCACAGGCCGGGGACTATACTGCTACAAAGTAATGCCCTTCGGGCTAAAGAATGCCGGCGCGACATACCAAAGACTAGTCAACAGAACATTTGAAGGTCAGATCGGGAGGAATATGGAGGTGTACATTGATGACATGTTGGTCAAAAGCGGAACCGATATAGCCCACCTTGCCGATCTCAGGGAAACCTTTGATAACTTACGAGGGATAAATCTCAAACTTAACCCGGAAAAATGCTGCTTCGGGGTCCGGTCAGGAAAGTTCTTGGGATTCCTTGTCAGTGAGAAAGGGATTGAAGCAGATCCTATCTAGCTCCGAGCTCTAACCGACATGACTCCGCCCCGAAGCATCAAAGAAGTCCAGATCCTGACTGGGCGTCTGGCCGCCCTAAATCGATTCATTTCTCGCTCGTCTGATAAGTGCGCTCCGTTTTTTAGGTCTTACGGCAAGCGAAATTTTTTGCTTGGACTCCCGAATGTTGATGAGTCAATAATTGTTTGGGAGAATATTTGGGATCTTGGACCAGATGTGACTAGAGAGAGAAAGTATAGAGAGATAAAGGAGGTTGCCCTAAAATAATATTCAATCCCCTTTTGCGAGACAAGTGGGTCACCTTTTATACTAGAATAAGGTGGACCCGCTTAAACTCTTAGTGGGCCGTTATTACATATTAATAAGGCCCCTCAACTATCTTTATGTTACACATTGGTCCTCGAGGGACTTTTAACACCTTGATAACTACATCAAATATCGTTTATTGCAATTTAACCCTTACGACTTATATTGGCGAATTCCGCCCTCATCAGTAGCCCCCCAGTCTTCGGGAGTATCAGGAGCAGAGACTTGTTGCCGAGCCTGCACCTGTTGTCCGATCTCTCACGCTCTTCGGACTAATTGCCTTGAGCGAGTCTGTTCTTTGTCCTCTTGCGTCGGTCGCTTACCGAAACTGTTTGTAACGGCCTGACCTTTACTCTATCTTCGGGTTCTGCTAGATTTTCTTTCCCGACGTTCGAGGCTCCGACCCGGGTCTCCTGTGATGGGCTGGTCTTTCTTACCGGACGCGGTCGTAACGGCCCATATCAGCTGTAGGTACATGACGGATGGCCTATGTAAGCCCTTGCCAGACGGTGGTCAACACGTGTCATCCGCTAATGGGTCACGCCTCTTTCAGACTAGGCTCTTAAAGAGACTCTTCATCTTCCCGCTGTACTTTTGTTGATTGGTATCCCCCGATATTTCAACCTTGCCTATAAATACTCCACAATCCTTGGTTTCTCTCAGAGGCATTCTAGAGAGAGGAAGTGCTGTCAGATCATTTCTAGAGAGAGAGAGAGCTCATCAGACCCTTCTTTAAAGATAGGAATGTTTATTTTATGAAACCCAGATACCCGAAGCAAAAACCAACCAAGAAAAAGAAAAAGTCCGAGTGGAGTTTTGAGGAGTGGTCTAGCATCGGAGATCGAGCAGATGAATACCGACGCGCTGGTCTGATCTGGGGATCTAACTCCAAACCTTTTATTCCCGCTCCACTTCCTCACGACCCTGTTCTAGCCACCCCGATCCCTGCAGAATCTTTCCTTCTAACCGACCCTCCGGTTTTTCCATATCCAGAGGCTAGTCTTTCTTCAGAAACCGTTATCCTTTCTTCTAGTGACAACTCTTCTTATTCCCCTGTAGTTGGGTCAAACGATCCGACCCTATTGCTTGTCAACTCAAACGCTCCCCGACGCGCTCGCAAATCTAAGTTCTTGATAATGGGAGAAGATGGTCCCTCTACGTCCCCCGTAGGAGGTAACGATCCTCAAATGGTTCAACTTACGCCCGAGGAAGTGGAAGCGGCTCATCGGGCTTTTTCGCGCGACATAGCCGAGGCCTCTACCTCTCGGGTACGACCATCAGAACCTGATGCCGCTGTTGCCCGAAGTTCTGATCAGGCTCCAGACCCAGAAGTGGGAGAGTCAGAAGCAGACGTTGCACCCACGGAGGTCTGTGTCGCTGCTGCTGGCAACGCAGCTAACCCACCTGACGACCCCTTGCCCGAAGAAGTTGAGGCTGCCATTACTACCAAGTATTTTAGCTGGCTTCAGACAAAAGACGTGGTTTCCCTTTACGAAGGGAAGTACCTCTACTTCCCCGAATCTGATCATAAAGAGCTGCTGATCCGCTGGGGAATTCCCGAATGTGTTAACGTTCGGTTCCCGCTCCCCGGGGAGACCTCTGTTCATGTCCGACCCAGGGAGATTGTGGTTTTTACCGAGCTGTTCAACTGGGGGTTGCGCTTCCCTTTGGACCCTGAGATTGCGCTCTACTTCCGCACCCTCCAAATCTGCCCGTCGCAGCTGACGCCAAACGCCTGGTATACTCTAATGTCTTGTATCATGGCTTCCCGTCTTTCAGGTCGGGTCATGCCCATGGAGGAGTATGTTGCTATGTCGGGTCTGTCCAAATCTCCAAAATCCCCGTTCTTCTACTCTTCCCTTGGAAATAAATGGAAGATTGTAAATGATTTCTTGGAGGGGGACAAAGGCTGGAAGCATCGGTTCGTATTTCTGAGCGGGTGCTGGGAGAACGGTCTTCCCTACGCTTCGGGGAATAAGATGCAGCTGCTGCGGACCTGGGTCCATGATGGTACTACCTTTTTTTTTTTATACTTACCGACCCTGTGCGCAGTGTCGAAAGACTGGTTGCAAGGGCTGAAGAAGGACTACTCGAAAGCTGCAGAGGCCACTTTCGAGGTGCTGAAAAGCTACTCCCGGAGGAATTGGGGTCAGGCTATGCATCGCACCTTCATCGATACGAACTTATTTATGAGCAACCTCTGGCGTTACTCATCCGAGGTTCTTACCAACGAGAAGCTGCGGTATCCCCCGAGCTTGGAGGACGTGATTGCTAGAACCGGCACTCCTGGGTCAATATTGTATCTACCCAAACGCAACAAGGCGCCTAGCAAGCGCCCGAAGTCAGATGACGAGGGGGAGAAAAGGAGACCGCAGCCGATGGGGCTGGTGAACCGACTCGGGTGGAGGTGCCCGCGCCTGAAGGAACGGAGGCAAGCCAGGGTCTGATAGTGCAAAGAGTTTAATCAGGCGCGATTGCGCTTCTCTTCTATGAGGTCGAGCTCGAGTCGTCGGCTGTCGTCGTTCATCTCCTCCTGATAAGTTCCGACCCTGAAAGAAGGAAAAATAGATTCCGCGGGGGTGACCGCGTCCATACCGTATACTAGAGCGTAAGGGGACTCTTGGGTAGCTGTTTGGGGTGTGGTGCGGTAAGCCCATAGTACTTCTTGTAGGTAGTCAGGCCATTTTCCGGCCTTTCCCTCAAGGTTCTTTCTGAGCCCATCCAAAATGGTTCGGTTAGTTACTTCGACCTGCCCGTTCGCTTGAGGATGGAAATGAGCAGAGAAGCATTGTCGGATCTTATGAGTGGTGCAGAATGCTTTCATTTCTACACTATCAAACTGCGGCCCATTATCCATAGTCAGCCTCTGCGGCACCCCGAACCGACAACATATGTTAACCCAGATAAATTTGATGATATCTTTTGTCTTCGTGGCGGACAGAGGTTCGGCTTCGACCCATTTGGAGAAGTAATCCACCGCCACGACAATCGTCTGTCTTCCTCCCGACGCCATTGGTAACGGCCCGACGAGATCGATTCCCCACCGGTCAAAGGGTAACCCTTCGGATATAGATTCTAAGGGAGATGCAGGTACGTTGATGGCGTTCCCGAACCGTTGACATGTATCGCAGGTTTTAACTATGAGTCGCGCATCTGCCGTTATCGTCGGCCAATAGAATCCTGCGAGGAGAATTCTCCTAATTAGGGCCTTGTATCCGCAGTGGGCCGCGCCCTCACCATCGTGTAACTCGGACACAATTACTTGAGATTCGTGGAACCCCAAGCATCGAAGCAGGGGTCGGCTAAAGGACTTCTTGTATAGCACATCCCCTAAAAGAATGTACCCCCGAGCTTTGTTGCGCACTTTCCGTGCCGAAGCGGTGTCATCGGGGAGCCGACCCTCAGCCAGAAAAGAGATAATATCCCGCCGCCAATCCGAGGTTGCAACCGATGAGATCTGGCATGCGATTTCAGGTCGGTTGTCCAACTCATGGCGTTTGATAATAGATGGGATTTCTTGTTCTGTTACCCAAGGATAATTGCTAGAGTAGGAGATCGTTGCCAAGGAATCCGCGGTCGTGTTCTCGCTCCTCGGGACGTGTTCATAGGTGATTTTGTTAAATGAAGCAGCCAGAACTCTTAGTGCTGCTAGGTATTGTACCAGATGTTCTTTCCGAGCCTCCGCACTCCCCGAAGCTTGGGTTATTAAACGTTGGGAGTCACTTACGAGGCGTACTTGTCTCGCCCCGCACACCTGTGCCAACCGCAATCCTGCCAAAGCAGCCTCATATTCTGCTTCGTTGTTCGAAGTATGGAAACCAAATCGGATGGCTTGGAACATGCTAACGCCCGACGGGGTTATGATTTGTATCCCTGCTCCACAGCCACTAACGTTTGCTCCCCCATCGGTTCAGACGATCCATTCGCATAGTGCGGTTTCTCGGGGAGGTACCTCCTGCTCGGGTCGTTCGGAATGGAACTCGACTAAAAAATCAGCCAAGACTTGGCCCTTGATAGCTGTCCGCGGCTCAAAGTCAATGTCGAAATCCCCTACCTCTACTGACCACTTGGATATTCTCCCGGACATATCTGGTCGCTGGAAAACATATTTAAGTGGAAATGACGTGCGGACGACGATAGGGTGGGCTTGAAAGTACGGGCGCATTTTCCGCGCTGCTGTCACCAGGGCAAGCGCCATTTTCTCTAATTTTAAATACCGAGTCTCTGCATCCAGCAAGCTTTTGCTCACAAAGTAAACCACTGTTGGAGCCGGTCCTGATTCGCTGATTAGAGCTGCGCTGACTGCAAAGTCCGTGACCGCGATGTAAAGGAAGAGCGTCTCACCCGTGGTAGGCTTTGTTAGGATGTTCGGGGACGATAGGTATTGTTTGATCCCTAAAAACGCCTCATTACATTCGGGAGTCCAAGCAAAAAAATTCGCTTGCCGTAAGACCTGAAAAAATGGAGCGCACTTATCAGACGAGCGAGAAATGAATCGATTTAGGGCGGCCAGACGCCCAGTCAGGATCTGGACTTCTTTGATGCTTCGAGGCGGAGTCATGTCGGTTAGAGCTCGGAGCTGGATAGGATCTGCTTCAATCCCTTTCTCACTGACGAGGAATCCCAAGAACTTTCCTAACCGGACCCCGAAGGAGCATTTTTCCGGGTTAAGTTTGAGATTTATCCCTCATAAGTTATCAAAGGTTTCCCTGAGATCAGCAAGGTGGGCTATATCGGTTTCGCTTTTGACCAACATGTCATCAATGTACACCTCCATATTCCTCCCGATCTGACCTTCGAACGTTCTGTTGACTAGCCTTTGGTATGTTGCGCCGGCATTCTTTAGCCCGAAGGGCATTACTTTGTAGCAGTATAGTCCCCGGCCTGTGATGAATGTGGTATTTTCCTGGTCCGCGGAGTGTAATTTGATCTGATTGTAACCGGCGTAAGCGTCCATAAACGACAGCAGTTTGTTACCCGACGTTGAATCCACCAGTTGGTCGATTCTCGGCATTGGGAAAGGGTCCTTCGGGCACGCTCGGTTAAGGTCGGTAAAATCCACACACATTCTCCATTTTCCGCTTTTCTTTTTTACTATAACAGGATTAGAAATCCATAACTGGTATCTCGCTTCCTTAATATGACCGATGCTGGTCATCCTCTCAACTTCTCGTAGGATTACGTCTGCTTTTTCTGGGAAAAAAGCCCGACGCTTCTGAGTAATTGGTCTGACGTTTCTGTTGATGGTCAGCTTGTGAACCACAAAAGATTCTGGTACCCCTGTAACATCTCCTGAGCACCATGCGAACAAGTCTAGGTTTTCACGTAGGAGGATCAATAGCTGCTCCCTTAGGGTCGGCAAAAGGCACGCCCCGACCCGCAGAGATTTTCCCGCGGTGAACTGATGCAGTTCGCATTCTTCGTCTGTTGTCAAAAGGCTTGGGGCCTCCCGGGGTCATCAACTGGTAGCGATCCCGGGGGGATCCCCCTTAATTGTTATTCTTGAGCTGGAAACATCTCTTGGTCTTTCTTTGGTGCCAACGCAGCTCGGTAACATTCCCGCGCTGCTTTATGGCTGCTCCTGACCACTCCTACGTTGTTTCTGACCACGTACTTTACACATTGATGGATCGTAGAAGTTACCGCATGCATTCGTGATATCCAAGACCGGCCAAGAATGGCGTTGTGGGAGGCCGGTGCGTCCACTACCACGAATAAAACCGTGACCTCTTTCTTAAAAGGACCACGACCTAACTAGACTACGCCTTCGAACTCTCCTATAATGTCGGCTGCTGACCCTGTAAACCCGAAAATGGTTCGGTCGGACCGCGCGATCACTGGCTGTGTTCTGAATTTGGCAAAAATAGATGCGAAGATGATATTGGCTGAACTCCCGGTATCCACCAAGATGCGCCGAACCTCCTCTCCCGCAATGGCTGCCCCGATTACAATGGCATCCTCATGCGGGCCGGCTATATCCCTCATGTCGTCATCGTCGAAGTGTAGGATCGGAGAAGGAACGCTTCTGGTTTGGAAGCAAGTTCTGGTCTCCAACTGAGTGGTTAGGTTGACTATGTGCCTCTTCCTGGATGAATGTGTAACTCCTGCCATAGAATCCCCCCCCCCAAAGATGGTTAACGACTCAAAAAATTCACAAAGACCACGCACATTACCGACGCTCTCCTCTGCTTCCTCCTCAATGATCCCGATGATGTTGCGATTTGCTTCGGGATCAAGATATTCAATGGAGACATCGAAGTGGTCGGTTACCTCCGAAATGGCCATGGTGGTCTCTGGTTTTGGTACAATTACAACTTCTTTCGAGGTTGTGCCCTGCTGCGCCTTCTTCACATATTCCAACAGGTTCCCGTGCTCTATGAGCATCTGTATTTCTTTCTTCAAGGTAATGCAGTCCTTCGTATCATGGCCAACGTCCTCGTGGTAGCGGCAATAGCGGTTATTCATTTTCTCCCGAGGCGTCGGGATTGGGAATGGCCTTCGGTATATCCCGCTCTTTTTAGTCTTTTCGTAGATCGATGCTACACACTCCGTGAGGTCCGCGAAGTACGCAGGTCGTGTCCATTTGTTGGACATGGGTCGCGAAGGCGTCTGACCAGCTTGTTTTGGTTTCAGACCGGCTGGGGCCGACGGCTTGGCGGACACAGGAGGGTTCGGGTGTATCGTGCTGACCGGTTGAACCGCCCTCGCATAGTCCGACCGGGTTCCCTACCTGATTACGACCGATGCTTGAGCACTTTGCTGAATCTGCGCTGCCAACTCAGACGCTTATGTCTCCTCGATTAATATCTGCTTTTCTATCTATGCTAGAAGCGCGGAAAACGTGAACGCTTGTTTCTTTGTCACTGCCTGCTTCATTGGCCCCGGAAGCAGACCCAAGCGAAACGCCGTTAGAGCCACGTTCTCTTTGCAGTGATCTAGGTCAGTTTCCGCGTCAATGAATCGCCTAGTATATTCTCTGAGGCTCTCCCCCAGTTTCTGCCTGCAATTCATGATAGTGTCCCCGTTGGCCCAGAAGCTCTTACTTCCCACAAAGTGCTGTCTGAACATCGTCCAGAACGTCCCGAAATTCCGAATGCAACCCTGTGGTAAACGGTTGTACCACTTAGACGCCCTGTCCTTGAAAGTCATGGAAAAAGTTCTACACAGGACCTTGTCATCGTTGTCGAAGCTTAACATGAAGTTTTTGAAGGCCTCCAAATGATTATCCGGGTCCTTTTTCCCGTCGTATTTTTCTAGTTTAGAAATGTCGAATCTCTTCGGGAGTTGTCCCGCTAATATCTCATCGGACAGTGGGGAGGCCCTCCAATTGACTCCGAGCTCACATGCTCCTCCCCCAAGGCCTTCCGTCCGAACTCCATAGAGTCCCTCAACTCCCGGGGTGATAAACTGGCTACTAGTTCTGTAACCATGGTTCTGACTATTCGATGGTTGCCACGGAACTGGTGGCAAAGCTTCCCGCTCCCCGCGGCTGGCGGCATGCGTTTCTTCTTTCTCAAAGGATACCGGGGTCTGCTTATCGGTGCTACCCTTCTTATATTTTAGAGGGTCTGCCCGGGGTCCTCGGAGACGTCGGGAACGATGCTTTTGTGTTCGTTGTACTCTTTCCCGACGCAGATATTCTCTGCCCGACGAGTCATCTGAGGGATAGTCTAATGTCATGTCACGATGGTTCTCCGGGTTCCGCTGAGTCCTAGCAGTTCGCTCGTCGTCGGGGAGAGAGTCACGGTAATACCTAACGGGTCGGGCTTCTATTCGCGGATCGTCGTCATGGCCGGCTGCCTCCCGATCCTCCAAGATGGGTTCTTTGCCCTTTCCTTCCCGGGCCCTTTTCTCGTCCAGTGCCCGCTCTCTTTCTTCTTTTAGCCTGGCAATATCCTCAAGGAGTTGTTTTCGGGTCATTATTAAAGTTGACCGCTTGTCTCGACCCAGATCGTGCCATTCCCGACCAGGGGCTCCTTCGCCTTCCGAACCTGAGACGGCTCGGACGACTTCTCTACCGACCCTCTCTGTCGCAGCTTCGTTGTTCATCCCGCAAAATGTGATTTTTAAAGAGCAAAAGATTCCTTTTTGGTATCACTCGTTCCCACAGACGGCGCCAATGATGAGTCAATAATTGTTTGGGAGAATATTTGGGATCTTGGACCAGATGTGACTAGAGAGAGAAAGTATAGAGAGATAAAGCAGGTTGTCCTAAAATAATATTCAATCCCCTTTTGCCAGACAAGTGGGTCACCTTTTATACTAGAATAAGGTGGACCCGCTTAAACTCTTAGTGGGCCGTTATTACATATTAATAAGGCCCCTCAACTATCTTTATGTTACACATTGGTCCTCGAGGGACTTTTAACACCTTGATAACTACATCAAATATCGTTTATTGCAATTTAACCCTTACGACTTATATAGGCGAATTCCGCCCTCATCAAATGTAATGAGGCGTTCTTAGGGATCAAACAATACATATCGTCCCCGAACCTCCTAACAAAGCCTACCACGGGCGAGACGCTCTTCCTTTACATCGCGGTCACGGACTTTGCGGTCAGCGCAGCTCTAATCAGCGAATTAGGACCGGCTCCAACAGCGGTTTACTTTGTGAGCAAAAGCTTGCTGGATGCAGAAACTCGGTACTTAAAATTAGAAAAAATGGCGCTTGCCCTGATGACAGCAGCGCGGAAGATGCGCCCGTACTTTCAAGCCCACCCTATCGTCGTTCGCACATCATTTCCACTTAAATATGTTTTCCAGCGACCAGATATGTCCGGGAGAATATCCAAGTGGTCGGTAGAGCTAGGGGACTTCGACATCGACTTTGAACCGCGGACAGCTATCAAGGGCCAGGTCTTGGCCGATTTTTTAGTCGAGTTCCATTCCGAACGACCCGAGCAGGAGGTACCTACCCGAGAAACCGCACTAGGCGAATGGATCGTCCGAACCGATGGGGGAGCGAACGTTAGTGGCTGTGGAGCGGGGATACAAATCATAACCCTGTCGGGCGTTAGCATGCTCCAAGCCATCCGATTTGGTTTCCATACTTCAAACAACGAAGCAAAATATGAGGCTGCTTTGGCAGGATTGCGGTTGGCACAAATGTGCGGGGCAAGACAAGTACGCCTCGTAAGCGACTCCCAACTTTTAATAACCCAAGCTTCGGGGAGTGCAGAGGCTCGGAAAGAACATCTGGTACAATACCTAGCAGCACTAAGAGTTCTGGCTGCTTCATTTGACAAAATCACCTATGAACATGTCCCGAGAAGTGAGAACACGACCGCGGATTCCTTGGCAACGATCTCCTGCTCTAGCAGTTATCCTTGGGTAACTGAACAAGAAAGCCCATCTATTATCAAACGCCATGAGTTGGACAACCGACCTGAAATCGCATGCCAGATCTCTTCGGTTGCAACCTCGGATTGGCGGCGGGATATTATATCTTTTCTGGCTGAGGGTCGGCTCCCCGATGACACCGCTTCGGCACGGAAAGTACGCAACAAAGCTCGGGGGTACATCCTTTTAGGGGATGTGCTATACAAGAAATCCTTTAGCCGAACCCTGCTTCGATGCTTAGGGTTCCACGAATCTCAAGTAATTGTGTCCGAGCTACATGATGGTGACGGCGCGGCCCACTGCGGATACAAGGCTCTAATTAGGAGAATTCTCCTCGCAGGATTCTATTGGCCGACGATAACGGCAGATGCGCGACTCATAGTTAAAACCTGCAATACATGTCAACGGTTCGGGAACGCCATCAACGTACCTGCATCTCCCTTAGAATCCATATCTGAAGGGCTGCCCTTTGACCGATGGGGAATCGACCTCGTCGGACCGTTACCAATGGCGTCAGGAGGAAGACAGACGATTGTCGTGGCGGTGGATTATTTCTCCAAATGGGTCGAAGCCGAACCTTTATCCGCCACGAAGACCAAAGATATCATCAAATTTATCTGGGCTAACATATGTTGCCGGTTCGGGGTGCCGCAGAGGCTGACTATGGATAATGGGTCGCAGTTTGATAGCGTAGAAATGAAAGCATTCTGCACCACTCATAAGATCCGACAATGCTTTTCTGCTCCTTTCCACCCTCAAGCGAACGGGCAGGTCGAAGTAACCAACCGAACCATTTTGGATGGCCTCAGAAAGAACCTCGAGGGAAAGGCCGGAAAATGGCCTGACTACCTACAAGAAGTGCTATGGGCTTACCGAACCACACCCCGGACAGCTACCCAAGAGTCACCTTACGCTTTGGTATACGGTATGGACGCGGTCACCCCCGCAGAATCTATTTTTCCTTCTTTCAGGGTCGGAACTTATCAGGAGGAGACGAACGACGACAGCCGACGACTCGAGCTCGACCTCATAGAAGAGAAGCGCAATCGCGCCCGATTAAACTCTTTGCACTATCAGACCCTGATGAGAAGTCGATACGCATCCAAAGTCCGTCGTCGGGAGTTTAAGGTCGGAGACAAGGTTCTGCGGCGCGTCTTCCTTCACACCAAAGATAAAAGCCTCGGGAAGCTTGCCCCGAATTGGGAAGGACCCTAAGAAATTGTCGAAAAAATCAAGAGCGGGACGTACCGCCTGCAGAATAGGTTCGGACATCTTTTAAGGCTACCATGGAATATTGAACACTTGAAGTTGTATTTAGAATAGTGGTGGACTTGTATTTCAAATTGTATTTCACATTGTTTAAAATTGTAACGGTCGGGGATGCACTCTTTCCTACCTCGGTGGCGCGAGGAGGTTTTAACGAGGCATCGAAAAAACCCAACCACCGATTACATTAATCAAAAAATTCTTTTGCCTTCCAAATATTGAATTGTTGCGACTTTGGACAGCTGACGAGCTGGACGTCTTCCGTTCCTATTAATATCAATGGATCTACATATATAGTTTTCCCGATCCTCTGCGAAAATTTTCGATGACATATCGATCTACAGAACCTTCATGGGTTTTTCGGCTCTTACCGATCTACATATATAGTTTTCCCGATCCTCTGGGAAAATTTTCGATGACATATCGATCTACAGAACCTTCATGGGTTTTTTCGGTTCTTACCGATCTACATATATAGTTTTCCCGATCCTCTGGAAGAATTTTCCATGACATATCGATCTACAGAACCTTAATGGGTTTTTCGGTTTTTACCGATCTACATATGTACTTTAACATACCCTCAAGGAAAATTTTCAATATTACTTTAATTTGCAGAGCCTAGGTTTTTTCAAAGTTCCCGAACTGTTTCACAACTTACGATCCCCGATCCTATCAGAGCCTCGGTAACGATGTGTGAGAAGATATAGCCAGAAAACTTGATATATTAACAGGGGACCCCATGGCCCCCAAAAGCAAAGTTAAAGATGTTCATAAAAAATAACGACAGAGGGGTCCGCGGCCCCCAAAGAGTTACAAAAATAAGTAAGCAAAAACAAAAAAAAAACAAACAAGCACAACTCCCGGATCACTCGTCCTCGTCCTCGTCCTCATTCTCTTCATCCTCCTCAGCATCGTCGGATTCTCCACACTCGACCCCCTCGGGCCGGTCTTTCTCTGGCACGTCTAACCACATCGACCCGAGGTGAAGGTCTGGGAAGCGGTTGTGGAACGACAGCACGTACGCGGCTTTGGCATCGGCAGTTTCCTTCTCTGAACACTTCCTACACCGGTTGGCGAAAGCGACGTTCGAGGATTTCAACTTTTGGACCTCCAGAGCCAAAGCAGTGGCGCGGTCTTCCGCGGCTTTCTTTGCCACCTCCATAGCCCTCATCGCCTCCTCCGCAGCTGTCTTCGCCTCTGTCGCGGCACGCTCGGCTTCAGCAACCCGTCCCTTTGCCAACACCTGAGCCGCCTTGGCAGTTTCCACCTCCGAAGTCAGACAAGCGATCTTTGCCTCCGTTGAGACTAACTGCTGACTTAGCTCCTTTGCCCGACGCTCTTTCATGGCCGCCGGTACAAGCAAGTTATACAAAGATAACGCTAGACCGTCCGATCCCCGTAGCGGGAATGTGTGCGGGCTACCGAGCATCGACAGCACAGGGAATTTTGGGCCACTCGACGAGGCTGCGTCTGGGTTTGAAGCCTCGGGGGGCTCGACATCATCCGAAATTTCCACAACGTTCGTCGTTGGAATACTCTGGGCATTACCGACCTGATCCAGAAGCTTCGGTCCTACAGTGCCCACCCCCGCGCTAACAACTTCCTGACTCTCTTTCCTCGAAGGCTTGGGTTTCTTCACCTTAGACCCCTCCGCATCAGCACGAACTTTCCTCTTTTGCACCAAAGCCCGGTCCTGGCTTGCCTCCGTTCCTTCAGGCGCGGGCACCTCCACCCAAGTCGGTTCACCACCCCCCTCGGCTCCGGTCTCCTTTTCTCCCCCCTCGTCATCTGACTTCGGGCGCTTGCTAGGCGCCTTGTTGCGTTTGGGTAGATACAATATTGACCCAGGAGTGCCGGTTCTAGCAATCACGTCCTCCAAGCTCGGGGGCTGTCGCAGCTGCTCGATGGTGAGAACCTCGGATGAGCAACACCAGAGGTTGCTCATGAATAAGTTCGTATCTATGAAGGTGCGATGTATAGCCCGACCCCAGTGCCTCCGGGAGTAACTTTTCAGCACCTCGAAAATGGCCTCAGCAGCTTTCGAGTAGTCCTTCTTCAGCACTTGCAACCGGTCCTTCGACACTGCGCAAAGGGTCGATAAATATAAATATATATAAAAAAAAAACGGAGTAGTACCATCATGGACCCAGGTCCGCAGCAGCTGCCTCTTATTCTCCGAAGTGTAGGGAAGACCGTTCTCCCAGCACCCGCTCAGAAATACGAACCGATGCTTCCAGCCTTTGTCCCCCTCCAAGAAATCATTTACAATCTTCCATTTATTTCCGAGGGAAGAGTAGAAGAACGGGGATTTTGGAGATTTGGACAGACCCGACATAGCAACATACTCTTCCATCGGCATAACCCGACCTAAAAGACGGGAAGCCATGATACAAGACATTAAAGTATACCAGGCGTTCGGCGTCAGCTGCGACGGGCAGATTTGGAGGGTGCGGAAGTAAAGCGCAATCTCAGGGTCTAAAGGGAAGTGCAACCCCCAGTTGAACAGCTCGGTAAACACCACAATCTCCCTGGGTCGGACATGAACAAGGGTCTCCTCGGGGAGCGGGAACCGAACGTTGACACATTCGGGAATTCCCCAGCGGATCAGCAGCTCTTTATGATCAGACTCGGGGAAGTAGAGGTACTTCCCTTCGTAAAGAGAAACCAAGTCTTTCGTCCGAAGCCAGCTAAAATACTTGGTAGTGATGGCAGCTTCAACTTCTTCGGGCAAGGGGTCGTCAGGTGGGTTAGCTGCGTTGCCAGCAGGAGCGACACAGACCTCCACAGGTGCAACATCTGCTTCTGACTCTCCCACTTCTGGGTCTGGAGCCTGATCAGAACTTCGGGCAGTAGCGGCATCAGGTTCTGATGGTCGGACCCGAGAGGTGGAGGCCTCGGTTATGTCGCCCGAAAAAGCCCGGTGAGCCGCTTCCACTTCCTCGGGCGTAAGCTGGCGTTTGGGCAAACCTAAAAAAGTGACCGCAGTGTTAATACCGGTCTGATACCCTCGAATCGAGGGTGTAAGTTGAACCATTTCAGGATCGTTACCTCCTACGGGGGACGTAGAGGGACCATCTTCTCCCATTATCAAGAACTTGGATTTGCGAGCGCGTCGGGGAGCGTTTGAGTTGACAGGCAATAGGGTCGGATCGTTCGACCCAACTACAGGGGAATGAGAAGAGCTACCACTAGAAGAAAGGATAACGGTTTCTGGAGAAAGACTAGCCTCTGGATATGGAGAAACCGGAGGGTCGGTTAGGAGGAAAGATTCTGCAGGGATCGGGGTGGCTAGGACAGGGTCGTGAGGAAGCGGAGCGGGAATAAAAGGTTTGGAGTTAGATCCCTAGATCAGACCAGCGCGTCGGTATTCCTCTGCTCGATCTCCGATGCTAGACCACTCTTCAAAACTCCACTCGGACTTTTTCTTTTTCTTGGTTGGTTTTTGCTTCGGGTATCTGGGTTTCATAAAACGAACATTCCAGGATAAAGAAGGGTCTGATGAGCTCTCTCTCTCTCTAGAAATGATCTGACAGCACTTCCTCTCTCTAGAATGCCTCTGAGAGAAACCAAGGATTGTGGAGTATTTATAGGCAAGGTTGAAAGATCGGGGGATACCAATCGACAAAAGCACAGCGGGAAGATGAAGAGTCTCCCTAAGAGCCTAGTCTGAAAGAGGCGTGGCCCATTAGCTGATGACACGTGTTGACCACCGTCTGGCAAGGACTTACCTAAGCCATCCATCATGAACCTACTGCTGATATGGGCCGTCACGACCGCGTCCGGTAAGAAAGACCAGCCCATCACAAGAGACCCGGGCTGAAAACCCAAGTAGAACAAAAAAAAACGCGGGAATCAACTCGGGTCGGAGCCTCGAACTTCGGGAAAGAAAGTCTAGCAGAACCCGAAGATAAAATGAAGGTCAGACCGTTACGAACAGTGTCGGTAAGCGACCGACGCAAGAGGAAAAAGAACAGACTCGCCCAAGGCAATTAGTCCGAAGAGCATGAGAGATCGGACAACAGGTGCAGGCTCGGCAACAAGTCTCCGCTCCTGATACTCCCGAAGACTGGGGGGCTACTGATGAGGGCGGAATTCACCAATATAAGTCGTAAGGGTTAAATTGCAATAAACGATATTTGATGTAGTTATCAAGGTGTTAAAAGTCCCTCGAGGACCAATGTGTAAACATAAAGATAGTTAAGGGGCCTTGTTAATGTGTAATAACGGTCCACTAAGAGCTTAAGCGGGTCCACCTTATTCTAGTATAAAAGGTGACCCACTTGCCTGGCAAAAGGGTATTGAATATTATTTTATGACAACCCTCTTTATCTATATATACTTTCTCTCTCTAGTCACATCTGGTTCAAGATCCCAAATATTCTCCCAAACAATTATTGACTCATCAACATCAAACTTGTCAAACTGTGAATCCACGATCATCAATGTATTCTCTTGTTTAGAATTGTATTAGCAATCTGTTGTGTTAACGTGCTTTAAAGTTTATGCTCACTGCTTTGGCCTTTAACTAAAGCTGTTAACTTGCCATTGTCTATCAAAATATGTATATCTTTTTTTAACACAATACAGTCCGTAGTGTCATGCCCAATGTCACTATGATACTTACAAAACCTTTTAGTGCGTTATTCTCTTAGCCTCTTTATGAGAGTTGGCTTTCTACAGTTCACATGATTTTTAGATTTCTTAAAAATAGTAGCTACATTCTCAGTTAACTCCGCAAAATATTCCGGTCTTATCCATTGATTGGGCCTTGGTCGATGAGGTTGATAGCTGAAAACTTGAGTGGGAGCCCCTCTTATTCGAGAAGGAAAATTATTGTTTGTCCTCGGACGAAATGGTGCTTGGGAATTTGATGTATTGCTTTGATTCTCTTGGCGAACAAATGTATGCCCCAAATTTATATGAATGAAGCTAGATCCTTCTCGAGCTCTAGTTGACTCCTATAATTTAATCGATTCTTCAACCTGAGCCATCAAAGCTCCAAATGTGAAAGTTATTATTCTAGTAGTCTCATTTACCAAATCTCTAGAAAGCAATCATTGTCTAAAAGCTGCCATAACAACAAGTCCTTCACAATCTTCTAACTCTATCTTTGTTAATCTGAACCGTCTAGTATAGTCTAATATTTTTTTCCCCACTGTATGTTTGCATTGTATGTTTGTATCATCATTGTCACATATTTCCTCGTTTCCTACAAATTGTCTTCATAAAAAAGTGTAAAAAATCATAAAGTTGATTATAGATCCCCTCAGAATCCGATTGTACCACTTTAAAAAAGTGCTTTAAAAGATTGAGAAAATGCTCTACACACCATCCTATCATCATCCTCGAAATTCATCATATAACTCTTAAATTGTTTAATGTGATCATCGGGATCTTGTATTCCATCAAAATTTTGTACTTTTGAAATACCAAAGCGCATTAGAAAGGGTATTGACCTAATGTCAGGAGACAAAATGGAATTATTCTAATCTACTCTTTGTATATACTGATTATCTCCCTTGGTTTCTATATTTGCATACAAATTTTGGTATGCTATATTAATGTACTGGTTGGACATATCCCCCTCGTTCCATAAGTTATCCCTCACATTTCGAGGTCTACTTTCTTTTATTGATTTGTATTCTCTGTGTGATTTTTTATGTTAATTTCATTCTCCCTTCGAAGAAATTCAATATCTTAATTGTTAAAATAATGTTTCCTCAAAATTGAAGCTAGAAAATATGATATCACTGGATGAGATATATCGAAGTTTATCATTTTTTCTTTACGTGAAGAACGATGTTCTCTATCTGATTTAAAATGCACTTTCTTACGATCATCTCGAATTCGATGAGCAGTGTAAGACTCATAAGATTGGTTTCCCTAATTCATATTTCTCCTGAACTGGATGCACTTCAGATTTCAATCTACCAGATTGAATTTGTTGTTCTCTTCAAAAATACTCATCATTTAAAACAATTATCTTTTCTATCAACTGATTTATTCAATTTTTTAATATTAGATTGATCACGTTGGTTTGGAACTTGACTATTACGTCGACTTTCTTCCTTGTATATATCCGATTTAATCGCCTCAATTTATTCATGACCAGTAGGATAAGTTCTTGTTTTCTTCGGTTTTATTATGAATAATATCGCTAACTATGAATTCTGTAATTTCTGGTTTTAGATTTGTAATCTAGGTACCTTTCTTGCTCCCACTATGGTCGCGAATGTTAAGTGAAAGGTATTTTGAATGCAAAAATCAAACTATATCAATAATTCTAGAGAGAGAAATATACTAATTAACTTGTAGTGAGAGAAGTAAGTAATACGACCCAATTCAAGAATGAAATGTATGATTCCTTTATTTATAACTCCCGGCCCTATTTATAGGAATGCTAGACGGTTAACAAAAGTAGTTATACAATTAGGCAAATTGCATTCTAGTTCCTTACATTTATAGTTAATATCAGTCTTCTCCAAATAACTTTATAAAACTACATATAAATTTTTTTCTCTAGTTGTCTTAAGTTCCTAATAATTTGTATCCTTATCAGCATGACATGTTTTTTAAGATGCATGATGTTTTGAACGATATAAATGCACTAGATAGATCTCTGGTGTTTGACAACATTGAGTTTGGTGTCATCCCGATAGTGAACTATAATAAGAATCACAATCAATACAATATGGGTTCTATCTTGCTGACATAATCTAACATAAATGGTCCACCTTCATCTAGTCAATTCAAATGTCCAAAGGCAATAAAGTTAAATTGTTTGCAAAAATACAAAAGTCATGCATGAAGAAGGTAGAACGTGCATTTGGAGTTCTGCAATCATAATTTGCAGTTATTCACCGTCCAATGTTTAATGTTTTTTCTTATGTGTTTGTAATTATTTATGTAATTTTTTTAAATGATTAATAATATCGTGTGTTGTTCCGATAAAATGTATGTTATTTATTCAATTAAAAAATTGATTTTTAAATCAAAATTAATTTTATAATTTAATTTTAATAAAATAAAAATGATCAAATAATATTGTGCGTTGTTCTGATCAATATTATACTATTTTATTAAAATTATCTTTTTTTTTTTTAAAAATGGGATAAAATATATAATAGAATGACAGAGAAAATAAAAATGATAAAATGTTCTGAATAGTGGAAAAAAAGGTAGGTAGGGCGAAATTTTGGATGGAGATTAAAATCATGTGGCGTAAATATATCAGATTATTTATAATTTTTTTAATCCCTATTGGACATCATAAATAGTTGAAGTCGTTTTCAACAAATATAAACACTACTCCGTGTACATGGTTTTATAATTGGGTGAAGTCGTTTTCAACGATAATAATGAAGTATGGGTCCTGTTTCAGTCATGACTCATGAGGATCTCAGTGTCTACATGACAACAGTGACCCTCCAAGGTTAATCCCGTCAAGTCATTGTTTATTCTGAACTGGCTGACAACTTGCGCGCCATTGTTTCTCTCTAGAATTAAACAGTACGACTACTAGTAGTAGATTAGAAAATAAGCAAACAAACTGATACTTAATTAGTCAAATCACAGTCTCCATCTTCCTCATCCCAAAAATAACTTTAAATTAAGGAACCCTAACAACTAACTTCTCTCTCTACTCTCTCACTAATTTTATACAGAAGTAAAGCTCACTTCACCATATCCATTCACTAACTAGATCTTCTTTTCCTCCTTCATTTTCTCTTCTTTTGCGTATTACAGATCCTACGTAGCTCTACTATCGCACGATTCCTACTCTCAAATGCTCAGTTTGCTTCCATTTCTCGGCGATTCACTGTAAGTAGAAACATTACCTCTTCTACAATGACCTCAGAAATGTGAATACATAGTCCATTTCTTTTTGTTTCGGTTTTGTTTCATATCTGTTCATTATCATTTTTTCTTATGGTGATATAGTAGTAGTGCTCATGTAGGTGTTTTTGTTTCTGATGTATGCTTGATTCTGTAGATTTATGAGGTTTAAAAGCTGATCTCTAGGTTTGAATGAGTAAGAGAGCTACGAAGAACAGAGATCGTTTCTCTCTTTCGTCGTATGTGTTCTTCGTTTTCTATTTATGTTATTTTGTTCGATTTTTATATTGATGTATCTATCTCATGATTACTGCTGGTTGGGTAGCGACAGACACTGTGTTGGAGCCTAATTGGTGAAGATGAAGATGCCGGTAGATGTATGGCGTAGTATTGTAATCCTGTTGGCTCTTCTAATCATCGGAAAAGCGGAGATATACATGGTGATGATGGAAGGAGAGCCCATCATAAGTTATAGAGGTGGTGAAAATGGTTTTGAAGCTACTGCCGTGGAATCTGATGAGAAGATCGATGCAACAAGGTGCTTGCTTGTGTCTCTTTATGCTTTAACCATCAATAGCATTGTAGACTTTCAAAGTTCAATTTTGGTTGAGCTTATTGTCAGAACTGCGTTATCCAGCATTTGGCGGCTGGGAAATTATAGTTATAAATTTCTGTCTGGGAGTTTGATTTTTAAGCTTAGATTTATCGTTTTATTGGCACAAATTAAAATAGCCTCCTTCCCTATCATGCTCGTGTGTCAGCAAACTAATAAGCACTCTTGGTAGTTAAATTGAGATCAAGCAACATTGATAGCTGAAAAAAATATTTGAGACAAACAATTAAAACCCACTCAAAATCATTATGGAATATACTTTTATGAATGATTCCCATATCATGCTGATCTTACTAAGATTCTTCAGGCAACATTATGCCTAGATATGAACTTTTTTGGCTGATAAAGTTGTAAATCGAACTGAGCCTTTTATCTTTCCTTTTCGAATTTCTTGGAATGGAAAGTTGAAATCTACTAAAGGTTGCACCATAATAAATCTAGTATACATACTGGACTTATTCGAAGTTATGGTTGCTGGCATGTTGCGCATTCAAAATATTTGTATACATATGAGCTACTCTATCTCTATCTATAAATGTGGAACTATTATAGGCTGAATTTAATGCTATTTGTACTAATAATAGCATAATAAACATAAAGTGATCTACCTTTGCATTCAAATTCCATGTGATGGACCTTCCTATAATATATGGTGTTTAACTATATACATCTCTTCTACTCAGAGAATGAATCTATGTAATCATTATTTTGGTGCTGCTTCAGTGAATTCGTGATAAACTATGCTCGTCACCTGGAGAAAAAACATGATATGCTGTTAGGACTGCTCTTTGAGCATGGAACTTACGAGAAAATATACAGCTATAAACACCTCATAAATGGCTTTGCAGTTCACATATCTTCTGAACAGGTGATGCCTTAACTGTGTTGGTTCGACTAATGGACCTGGCTTGGTCTGTTCGAATCGTGAAAATCAGTCTTTTCTGTTCTTCTTTTCCCTTCATTATTTTTCTTTGTCCCTTAAATCTTACAATATCAGTGTTATTACTAGGCAGAAACCCTGACTCATGCGCATGGGGTGAAATCTGTGGAGAAAGATTGGAAAGTCAGGAGACTTACGACACACACCCCAGAGTTTTTGGGGCTTCCAACTGGAGTGTGGCCTACAGGAGGTGGCTTTGATAGGGCCGGGGAGGACATTGTAATAGGATTTGTGGACTCAGGAATTAACCCACATCATCCAAGCTTTGCGACCCACAATGTTGAACCTTATGGCCCTGTTCTAAAGTATAGAGGAAAATGTGAAAAGAATCATGATACTAAAAGAAGCTTCTGTAATGGGAAGATTATAGGGGCCCAACATTTTGCTAAAGCTGCAAAAGCAGCTGGCGCTTTCAATCCTGCTATTGATTTTGACTCGCCAATGGATGGTGATGGACATGGAAGGTTAGTTTGATACATAAACTCACCATAAAAACAATATCCTTTTTACTATATAATTATCTAAAAACTAGTGGAGGAAGAAGCAGAACAGCTTTATCAGTTGTCTTATATTGTGTAGCAGTTAATGTAGGGAGAAACATGGATAATTTTTAATCGTTCCCATTTGTTCAGGTACAAGTAAACAGGTTTGCCATTATGGTTATTAAACTAGGTCCGGTTGATATATATCTCTGAGGCAATGTTCGAGACCAAAATTTTAATTATGTGTTCTGTTTGCATGATGGGTTTCCAGTAGGGACAATGACATATAGCAAGCCAATTTCATGTTTAGTCTTGTATGTGTTCTTCTGGGTTAAGTAGATGTTTTTTTATCAGTCATACAGCAGCTATAGCAGCAGGAAACAACGGTATTCCTGTGAGAATGCATGGATACGAATTTGGAAGAGCAAGTGGTATGGCTCCCCGTGCTAGGTGAGAGTATAACCCAGTTGCAAGCATTGTCACCAATTTTGCTGCAATAGAACTAATTTTTTTAGTTTCAGGATTGCTGTGTACAAGGCTTTGTACAGACTATTTGGAGGTTTTGTTGCAGATGTGGTAGCTGCAATTGATCAGGTAATCAGCTGGGAATAGTTGGTAATAAGAGTGTACCAATTCTATTGATAGATAAGTTGAATCTAGCCTATATATTTCGGTGAATATACTTTTCTTTTATCTTCGAGGACTTGATCTCTATATGTTGGTGAACTATCTAGTATTGTGTTCTCTAATTATTGAATGTTTTTGCAAGCAGGCAGTTCTTGATGGTGTGGATATCCTTAGCCTCTCAGTTGGGCTGAACAGTCCCCCAACAACGGCGAAGAGTTCATTTTTGAATCCATTTGATGCAACACTTCTTGCTGCTGTAAAAGCCGGTGTTTTTGTTGCTCAAGCTGCCGGGAATGGGGGTCCATTTCCAAAAACTTTGGTATCTTATAGCCCATGGATAACATCTGTAGCAGCCGCGGTCGATGATCGTAGATATAAAAACCATCTAACCTTTGGCAATGGGAAAGTCATACCTGGACTTGGACTGTCGTGTAAGTTATAGAATATTGAATATGCTTCCTTCTGATCTGGATTTCTCTGAAGTACGACTTTGTCTTCCTCTCTGTTGTCCAATGCATTAAACTTTTCAAAGCTCAAGTACTTGAGTATACTTTTCAATATTCTTTAAATTCATACAATAAGACTATAATTATTTTTGTAGCATGAACAGCCATACACTGTTCCTTCTGTCAGGCTAACAAGCAGCATAACACTGATGTTTTTTTGTATCCTTATTTTGACATGTTAAAATGTAAGGTCATCATTAGACTGTGCAACATGTTTCTCCTCATTATTACCCTTTCCCTTTCTTCTGTTGGATAAGTTGAGCTAAATGCACAACTTCTTGCCCTAAGACAATGGAAAGATATCTAACATTTGCACAGTAATTGAAGAATATAGTATAGAAGTGTGCTTTTATATTCGGTACAATATTACTACTTTTCTTTTTTTGTCTAATATATAGATGCAAAATTAGACTACCAAATATATTTTTGCTTATGACGAAAAACGTGAAATACTTTGATATGGCAAAAGAGAATCTTTATATGTCAAGGATTACGGTCAGACTAATTTAGTTAGAATGTGAACTTTTTTTGTGCGTATATGTGATTATATTGTGTTATTTGAGGTGCAAAGTACCGGTAGGTGCATGAATTTTCTCCAGGCATGCTATTAGAGATCACTTGCATATCACTGATTCTTGATATTGTATTATAAAGTTGAAAAGTGTAGTCGCTATTGCTCTGAGGTTTTGTGTATGCATCTAGTGATGTGCAGCATTCTTTTGTTATAGCTGTGCTCGATCAAGCTGAATTTGTCTCATGTGTTTCTTCAGCGTCCACTCATCGAAATCAAACTTTCACTATGGTTGCTGCAAATGATGTACTGCTAGGATCTTCTGTCATGAAGTATAGCCCCTCGGATTGCCAGAGACCAGAATTATTAAACAAGCACTTGGTTGAGGGAAAAATTCTTCTATGCGGTTATTCTTTCAATTTTGTTGTCGGAACGGCTTCAATCAAGAAAGTCTCAGAAACAGCAAGAAGCCTTGGTGCAGTTGGCTTTGTTCTTGTTGTTGAAAATGTTTCTCCAGGAACAAAATTTGATCCTGTTCCTTCTGGCGTTCCTGGGATTCTTATTACCGATGTTACCAAATCAACTGTAATTATGTTTTCCCTCTCATAACCTTTGTCTAAAATAACTCCAAGTGTCTAGTATGTATAAAATAAGCCAACGGACACCAATAACTTAAGCTGTAAAAAGAAAGAATACAAAAGATAAACGAGACTGAAGATTCAGAAGGAATTTATAACATTATGCATTTCTCTGTGCCCCATATAATCATTATGCCTATATTTTCTAGACCTCTGTTTGGTGTACGTGATTAGGCATTTGTTTTTGTTATAGTGTACGTAATAAGGTATTTTATTTATTTTCTTCTCTGTTTCTGCCACAATTTCACTGTTTTCTCTCTCATAATTCTCTGATTTTTACCTATTATTGGGTGTGCAATTGTAGGATTTAATTGATTATTACAATATCTCTACATCTAGAGACTGGACAGGGCGAGTGAAGAGCTTTGAAGCTACTGGTCGGATCGGAGATAGTTTGATGCCTATCTTCCATAAATCAGCACCACAGGTTGCTTTGTTTTCTGCTCGAGGGCCCAACATCAAAGATTTCAGTTTTCACGATGCAGATCTTCTCAAACCTGACATTCTGGCTCCAGGAGCTCTAATATGGGCTGCTTGGTCTCCAAACGGGACAGACGAGCCAAATTACGTTGGTAAACAATTCTATTTTCATGACTCTTTAATGTTTCTGTTGCTAAAGAAAGATAGGAAGAAAAACAATGATGTTGGTCTTAAGAAACTATTTTTGCTTTGAGCAGGAGAAGGGTTTGCTATAATGTCTGGAACAAGCATGGCTGCACCACATATAGCAGGTATAGCAGCTCTCCTGAAGCAGAAGCACCCTCGTTGGAGTCCAGCAGCCATCAAATCAGCTTTGATGACAACATCAACAAATCTGGACAGGGCAGGAAGACCTCTTCAAGCACAGCAATACTCTGATACCGAGACCACAAAGCTAGTCAAAGCTACCCCTTTTGATTATGGAAGTGGTCATGTCAATCCAACAGCTGCATTGGATCCTGGACTCATATTTGATGCAGGTATCTGGTTTCCATTATTAGGCTACAAATATATGGCTTACAGCAAGTTGAGAGGGAAATAATTTCTACCTAAATTGAATAACATTATGTTCAAGTTAATCAATACAAATTACAATTGCGTAATTTGATTTGTATCCAATCTCATTAAAACAAACAAAATTTAAGGCTGTTTGTTTGATTTTGAATGCAACCCGGGGATATTGTTCCCTCCTATACCAAGTTGATACCTCCCTAATTTTGAATTTGCTCGTAATTGCCAGTGAGTTCGGTCATTTGCTTTAAAATATGTAGATATGTCCTATTGGAATTCTTTTTCGACTGAAACTTCAGTCATTAAACTTCCTGGAATCATTGTGTTTTTAATGTAGGTTACAAGGATTATGTGGGTTTCTTGTGCACGACGCCTGGTATTGATGTTCGCGAGGTCAGGAAATACACAAACTCCAGATGCAACTACACTATGGGCCATCCTTCAAATTTCAACACTCCATCAATCACTATCTCCCACCTTGTAGGAACTAAATCAGTAATTCGTACAGTGACTAATGTTGCGGAGGAAGAAACGTATGTGATCACGGCCAGGATGCCACCAAGCATTGCAATCGAAGTGAGCCCTCGAGCAATGACTCTCAAAGCTGGTGCATCACGAAAATTCTCAGTGACCCTTACTACGAGATCCGTAACTGGAACATACAGTTTTGGAGAAGTTCGCATGAAAGGTAGCCGCGGACACAAGGTTAATATTCCAGTAATAGCCATGGGGTGCTGGAAATAGTTGCATGTTTTTAAATAAGGTTATGGTTGTAATATTCTTTTTTTGTAATATTGTAGCAATAAGATATAAAGCTAGATGTATTGTTTGTGAAATCACATAGTGTAATACTGTAATTGACTCGTAGTTTCTTCCCCTAACTTGTCCTGTAATCGGATAACATGGAACTCAGGGATATTTACCCTTTTGCTAAGCTTTGCCCTTCCTTTTTCAACTTGCTACATCAAGAACACCTTTTCACACATAAATGTTCACACATAAAAACAGGTGGAACGATTGCCCATTATACGATACCTTTTCATATTTTTTTCCCCCTTAAATTTAAGATGTTATGAATTTTAAATAATTTTGAAATGTTTTGAGTTGGTTTTAGAGTAGTTTTAGAGTATTTTGAGATAGTATATTCAATTAAATTTTTGGTTTTAGGTTGAATAATGCGTTTTTTAAGAGTAGAGGTATTTTGAAAATTTTATCTTTTAAAAAAAACAATTTTAGAGGACTGGATCCAGATATAGCCTAGCTTTGGGTAGTATCTGAAAATGCAATGCCACCACTATTGATGTAGTATTTTGAGCAAAGTTGTATCTTTTATGTTGCATAAAGGGACATCATTGAACAACAGCCAAACCCATTGAACTATTAAGTAACACATAATTCATATTGGATTATCATAACAAGTCATATTTACAAAAGCCAGCTCTCAGAAATAACCAAAACTTCCTTACTGATAGCCGAGGAAGGAAAAAAAAACCCAAAAAGCTTTACCAGGAATCATTACTTACTCAAGAAGAGAACAAGTATATACATGTATATAAAGATTATGAACCTCGCTTACATTTTAGACAAGAGACTGCTAATTCTCTTGAGTTCATTGAGAGCTGCCATGGCTGTTACTTGTCTTTTGCCTGCTGAAACTATTTTAGAATCGTCATCTACTAAGTCTCCTTGATCACCATCTTCTTGGAAAACAGACTCGAGAACCTGAAAGAAAATAATGAATAAAATCAATCAGATGAAATGATGATTGAGAATTTATATGCTAGCCTACTGAAGCTTGGTCGCTGCTTCATTATTTACTAAACAAATGGACCTCGAAATTCTGGTCATACTTCTTGGTTTGTATTTAATTAGGCTCGGACTCACTTTGACCTTTTACCTTACTGAACACAACATATAGATGTTAGAGACAAGCAGAGCTGAAGGAGTGAGTGTGCCGGCTCGGCTGGTCCCATGCACACTTTATACTATATTTCAGCATAGTCACATAGAGCTTCGTCATCAATCGTTTCTCTTAAGTCAACCTTTTATGCTATTGACGGCATTTCTAGGTATGATCTAAAAAAAGAACATAATGCAAACTGTTTCCCTGAAGAAAGCTTTGTACATGAAAGAAAATGTTACCTGAATTTGTTCGAGTATAGAGCGTCCTAGGTTCCTCAGGGTATTCGTAACATTCTGGTCCATATCTCCCTCCCCCGATGAGGAAGGAGCTTGAGCAATACATGAAGCTGATAAAAGACTCTTGTTTTTTACAACATTCGTAGATTCTGCAGCTTCAAGAAGATTCCCTCCTTTCTCAGATGTATTCCAACCATTACTAGCGTTCCTTCCAAACTTCCAGAACCACTGGAATTTACCTGACAGAAGATTCTTCTCCGTAAGTGTCATGGATTTCTCCTCATTGTATGGTGGTTTAGGAGAGTCATAATTCGGGGGATCAGAAATCGGGAGAGGTGAATCTACACTTAATCTTTGTTGATCTTCAATTTTATCAAGGAGTATATTTGACGCAGCACTGCTTTCCTTCGATTCGCTTTCACGGTAATTTTCATTGCCAATATGACTAGGTGGCCCCGTAAATTTAGGAGAGTTTTCCCCACTACCAGCATTTCCAATTGAACAATTTGCTTCAGCTGTGCTTCCCGATTCCTCGTGATCTTTCTGCTCCTCTGTTTGAGAACTGTTAACATCCACCTGATCGTCATTTGGGCTTACGATTTTATGAGAAGCTATATTCCCAGCATTTTCTTTTGCTAGAAATCTTCTAGACAAATCTTCAAGTATATTTTTCCCAACCCATGACTTTGGTTCTTTTGTCCCATTTTCAGTCTTTACACGTGATAGGTCAGACCCTGTTCTAGACAGGCTCAGTCTTACTTTCTCTGACCAATTTCTCGTCCAGGTCGGAGTATCTTTTACTACGTCATCTTGCCTTAGTTCCTCTGCTTCGTTCATTACCCTCCATTTTTCCTCCCAGCTGTCAGGTAAGACATTTAGAGATTTTTTTGGAGAACCAAAATCATAAGAAGCACTACGCCCTCTCACAGCCACTGGCTTAACCGGGCTACTAAGGTAAAACGACGCATTAATAGATGGATGTAGCGAGGAGAAATCAGGTTCCAGTGCAATAGCCTGTAAGGACTTGGCCTTTTCTATAATTTTCCCAAGATCCATGGTCTCAGGAAAATTTAATAGTCTCTGGAGACATAAAGTTGCATTTTCAGTAGCAAGCAAGGATGACCTTAGGTAAAGGATCATTGAAACTGCCATTCCGGCGATTAATGCACCCCGAGCGGAATCAAGGATCCTAAAACTGGAAGTGGAATCATCTTCAACGTCATTGTTTAATCTACTATTGCTTGCTGAAAATATTTCGTCCCATATGGTCAAGAGGTTTTCCAGTGAAAACTCTCGTCCAAATAAAACCCGCAACCAGCGGAGTGCAAAATACTGGGGTTCAACACCTAGCTCTACGAGGTGGTCAAGTAGAGATGCATCAGCAGCAGAAAGGAGTTGATACAATGCCACAGATGTTTCAATAACAGGAGGTAATCCGGTAAGAGAGCCACTCGTAGGTGAGTGAGAGAAAAATTCTGCCATGGCAACTGAACCTTGAGCACCGCTCAATAGAGCATCAAACATACTATAAGCGTCATGCTCCATAAATTTTTCTGACAAGACAGTACCCAGTTCTCCTTCAGCACCATAGGGATCGCTTAGCAGAAGAATAGTCTGTATTTCAGGATCAAGCTCATCGGGTGTCTTTGCGTTCTTTAACTTGCTAACAGAGCCAATTTCATCTTCCATAGAATCCAATAGTCTTTTAAAGTCAAAATTGTAAGTAGCATCACATTCTTGAAAGGATAAGCCATCAAATTTGTCGGCAAAGTGGTCTTCGTACTGTTTCCGTACTTCAGAAAGACGCTCCACATCAACATGAAGAACGAACAGCAGAGGAGCCAGAAGTTCATGCATTCCTACAAAAAAATTCACATAAGGATGAATGACACAGAATTGCCAGCAGAGCACATCTCACTGGGTCACCAGCCTTCATAGATCTTCATAATATAAAGCAATAACCTATATATTAAACTAGAATGTGAAATCACTAGAACAAAGCAAATCTCAGAGTAAAACTTCTTAAAGGATCTGATTGACATCATGGATACACATGCTGTTAGTTCACAACCTTCCTGGTACGGGAACTAGTTAAGTATTGCAGCACCGATCAAAGGTTTGTAGATTATGGAAACATAATGGATAATCTAAAAGTCATCTTTTTGCGAGAAAAGCTACTATATATTGTTCGAGTAAACTCCTCAGTTCATTGCCATTACGAGTCTAGTTTTGACTTTTTGGTACAGTAAAAACTATATTTCTCTTTATCAAAAGTTTGTATTTCAGTTTTGGCAATCTCAGTACTTCCATTCCATTCCGTTTCATATTCTATTTTGGACCTAGGAAATTAGCATTAATAGCATTTCACTTCATTCTCTAGAACAAAGTAAAAGTGCATAGTTATGGGAAAACAAATGAAGAGCCCATTAGGCATACAAAGCAAATGCGATATTATTTTTTACTTACCCTGCCTATAACCATATTCTGGATGCCTGAGACACCACATCAGCAATATTCTTCTTAGCAAGCCTTGGCATCCGGATGCCTGAAAGTAACTCCCATGCTCTGGATATAACCGTGATAAATCTTGGTCAACAGTTTTCTCGAGTTCTGCATTGCGAAAAAAGCGCCCCCAAGTGCTATCTGCATGTGCAATCGATGAATTAACCAAATATACACAACAGACATAAAGGAAGTAGACGGTGATGCTACAGGGAGATGATAAAGGTAACCTTAGTGTAAGTAGCATACATTGACTCACAGATTTTAATCAATTAGACATCTAACTGAGACTAGCAAATTTGTACTTTATTCTTACAAGACTCAGAAGAGTGTACCTGGGTTCTGTGACAATGGATTGTCTATAGAAAGATCAGGAGATTTACTTCCATCCTTCCGCAGATTTGGATCAATTAGAAGACGCCTCCTTAAAGCAGCATATCTGATACAGATAAGAGGACTGTAAGTTAGAAGGAGAAAAACAAGCATAGATCGACATTCCATCGTTCTCTAACCTAATACCATAAGAACAGTTCCTATCACAACCCACAAAGTATCCATTTGTATCATTGAAAGATACCATCAACTTCAATTTACATTTATGTATCCTCTTAATTGTAGAATAATCTGAACAATACACGTGAACATGAATCAGAATCGATCAATTCCTCTCTGAAGAATGGAAATAACAACGGCAATCCAGCAAAACCCAAACAAGAGAGTTATTTCAACGTGGTAAATATGAAATTGGCAAAATGAAATGGAGCTACACCTTCTTCGGGAATCCGCAGTGACTCTACGCAGATTGTCGATGGAAGAAGAAGCTGATGAGGGCAAAATCCCGAGATTTATGCGCCATTCAACACTTCTAAGGTTCGCGAAAGGACGAGGTGATTCGACCGAAGAAGATGATTCCTGCATTCCGTTTGAGCCTAATCGGATGTTCTTCTCATTCAAAGATTATTCACTTCCACCACTTAGGCGAAATCCATAGAATTGATCATGACTTCAACATGTAATTTGGAAGCAGCAGTCTGATCATATGATCAAGAAAAAAGAGAGGATTTTAGGGAGAATTACAGAGACGTATGTCACGTAATCAATTGTCTCCAATAATTTTGTTCTTGTTTCTTTCCATGTTGAATAGAGAGAGACTTCGGTCGATGAAAATTTTCTCTAGCTTGCTGGAGCTCGACGATGAATCAGCTTTTGCTTTCTTTTCGCTGTAATTTCTTTTTGGGCACGGCTATGCCCGCGGTCATGTTTACCTATTTTTCAAAAGTAGTATGTATATAAAATTCTAATAAATTAGTTTTAAGATTTATCATTTTATTTTGGATCAAAGTTAGATGAATTTGTTGAGTAAGACAGGTTCGTGACCAAAGGTTCTGGCCGATTTTATCGTCATTTATTTTTTGACGTTGGTTTGTAGGCTATTGCGTGAGATGGAAGGGTATATTTATGCGCATTCGTTGAGTAGTATATAATTGCATGTCACGATTTGAAAAAAAATCACCATACAAGAATGTAGTAAACAGTGTTTAGATTCCGGATAATTCGTGAAATCTTGTAAACAATTTTTTTTGAAATATTTTTGAGATTCTCCAAAAATTTCAATTAAATAAAGTCAGAGATATTCAATTTAAAAAGGGATGTAATTGATGGTTTTTTGTTTTTCAAAAGAAACTCATCTTTAAGCAATTCGACCAACAAAATTTATTAGGCAGCTATGGTAGTTAAGGTTTTTAAACGAGATTTGTATTAAAACTGCTGAAATTTGAACAAAATGTTCAAATTTTCAATTTCAAAATTTTTCTAACCTGCAAGAACAATTTTTTCAAATTGACATGTCCGCTCGACCCCAGCTAGGGACCCTACCTTCGCCAATAATGATACAAACTAAAAAGCGTACACTAAAATATCTAACAAAGAAGAGTTTGAATTTTTGGATATTTAATTTTTTTAGCAAAAGAGTTTTACCTTACCTTGATTGAACAAAAGCACCATATCCTCGAATACAAAAGCACCATATCCTTGAATAATATTCACATCCAACCCTTAAGTTGCTACTGAAAAGTAGCAACAAACTTAAAGCAAAATGAAAGGACATGCATAAACATCTACCTAATTGGATTCGGTTTTAGACTGAAACGGTAAACCTAATTGCAACGCAGTCGGTGGACGGTCGTCCTCTTCTTCCGATTCCGACGTGCTCTCATTAATAGCATCTTCACTCTTATTCAAAAAGTATATTTCTGTGAATGGCAGAGCCAGAGGATTCAATTCTTGAGAAGATGGTCCACCACTTTCTTCAAACTCCATAATCTGGTGTCGTAACTTCTCAATCTCTACCATGGCTTGTTGTTCCCGTAGTTCTGACTTACTAACTTGGTCCAACAGAACTTTTTCCTTTCTCGCTTTGATTAATGACAATCCGGCATTCGATTGATGCTCTAGCTGTTGGAGTTCTTCCAAACTAAGTTCGTCTATTTTATTTCCATTCATTTTCATATAGGCATCTAGTAAATTTGCATATTCAGGTCCCTTATCTTGTTCTTGGGTACAACTTTCAGATTCCATGGTGTTCTTGTATCGCAAAAGACTACGCTGCATGTTACTTTGACTAGAGTATTCATAAAGTTTCCCTTTGCTAGAGAAGATAAAAAGACATACTTCTGCGTCGCATGAAGTTGCAAGCTCAGTCGCTTCCTTGATCAAGCTAATACGTCTCTTCCAAAACGTAGCATGCCTGCTGGGTCCGTTTTCTATCTTCTTTATCTCAAGCCTCTTCCCTCGACCCATAATATCTCTCTATCTACACAAAACCCAACTCCTTTCCAGATTCCCAACCTCTAAAAATATATATCACTCTTCCACATCTTTCTTTCTCTAGATTTTTTGGTGTATATATAGACGACGAAAGTTATGGTTAACTGATTCTAATTTGAAAGAAAGAAAAACAGTTGAAACTTTTATATTTTTTAATTGGATACCCTAATTATTAGGTGAGACTCGTGAAAAAACAAAGGAAAATAAATAAAAATTAGTTGGATTCTTTGAAAACAAAATAATTAAAGAATAAAAGTGTATGGTTTGAAAACTTGATTAAAGTCGGGCAATTTTAGATAAACATGTTGTCGTTTTGACAAAATAAATAATCGTTAGATTTTTTGAAAACAAAATAATTCAAAATATTAAGATTTAAAAAATGTATGGTTCGAGAACTAAATTAAGTTATGCTAATTTTAGGTAAGTTGAAATTTTTCAATTAAATGAATTATCATATTTTTATATTTTTATGATGCAGTGTTTATTGTTGATAGTAGTTCGCTTAATAAATAATCACATTGACTAGTGAAACCCTTAATCGTGGAGATATTGGGTTTAATTCGTATTATATGAATACCATTAGAATATTAACAACTTAACATTAAAATATAAGTGGAGAAACTTAGAGTAAGAGTGGATTGCAATGAATGAAAATATATTAAAATAAAATAAAATAAAATAAAATAAAATAATAATAGTCTTATTATTACTACAACTTGTAAACTTTTTTTTAAAATGGTTCGTATTTTCTCTCTCACCTCTAAAAAGAAAAATGCATTGAAGAAAATCTACTATTTTCTATTAAGCCTTAATTCCAATTCGATTAAACGCATATTTATATTCATTTTTTTATAACACAACATAAAGTTTCAAGGTTGTTGTTAGTTAGAAGATCATAACCAAAAAAACGATAAAACATAATTAAGAATAAAAGAAAGAGCATTAATGACTTCCTCATGTAAGTGCTATATTTCGCATATTAAGGAAAACTCAAACCCTTTAGGGGTTTGTTTAGTTCAAATAGAGTTTGATAAGGGCACGATTTATTTGACCTGCACGTCAAACTGGTAAAATATTGGATTAGTATTTACTATAATTCCAACAAATGTTTAATATTGAAGGTATTTTATGTAATAAAGAATAAATATGTTTAATATTAGTAAATTAATATGATGTAATAGTAAAAAACAAGTTAATAATGTAAGCCTAATGGTCCACCACTATTACTATATAAAATAATGTACATTTTCAAAGAAATGAAGAATAATTATTACTTTTTTTACTACTTCTGGCAATTTCTCTCTCTAGAATTTTTGTTGTAGCTTATCTTTCTAACATCTGTGTGACTCAACTCAAAATGTTTTATAGATTCCCTTCTATATATTTATAGAGTCATCAGAGTTCAAAAAGATCGAACCTAACAATTGGTATGAGAGTCACCTCCCAAAACTTGAGTAATAAATTTTATTTTTGTAATGAGATACATAAAGTATATGATTTTTATTTTCTATAAAGGACCCGCATGTAGGATTAATTATTGATTGTATGGTGGAGGTGTGTAGATCTAAGGTTTAAAATCACATGTTATGTGATTAATTATGAACTAAAACATGTGGTTATGTGTTTTAAAATCACATTTCTTATCCTCAAACTTTGTCATCTTATCTTCAAAGGCTTTTAAAGAGCCTATGATTTCTTCCAGAGACTTGGAGGAGATATCACCAAACTCTTCAATAGTTGTGGCCACTGACATGAATTATGGTGACACCGATCTAAGCAATTTCTCGATGACATAGTTGCTAACAACATTTTCTCAAGAGACCTTATCTTACCAACTATCATAGTCATCTTTTTGGTGTACTCATCAACTGATTCATTCTCAGTCATTTCCATGTTGTCTAGTTCTCTTCTTAACACATGTGTTATGACTTTAACAACACAATCTCCTCCCACGTGAGTCTCTTTCAACTCACCCGACACTCCTTTTGCGGTGTCTTTATCCAGAATTTGATATAGTTTCCCTTCATTCAACCTTGGTAGATAAAAACGAGTGCAAGTTGGTCCATTTGTGTGTCAACCGTTGACTCCACTGCTTCTCAAACTCCCTGGATGCGCATGTAAATTTTCATATGCATAGCCCACACTTGGTAGTTCGTACCAGACAGTTTCGGGTACTGGAAGGATATGAATTTCTCCCTCAGACCAGATCTACCTTCAGAAACTCCTATCTACATGCTCTTACTGCCTCTCACCACATTGGCGTAATTATCACCACGTCCTGGCATATGCGACATTGTGACTCTGATACCAAATGTAGGTTAATTTTTCCTGGAACAGAAATAACAAAATATTTGTGATGCTGAAAAACCCACGCATCATTTCTGGTTTTTTTTATATTATATAAGAAAGTACAAACCATAGCCGTCCACTAACATAACAGACCACGTTTTAAGGAATAAAACTAAACTAAACTAATCACATACTTGACTAAAAAGAAACTAACAATTTGACAACTAGTAGATATGATCTAGCAACAAGATTAACTCACTAGGAGTATACTTAATATTGGTGGTAGCGCGCCGTTTGAGAATGTGAACTCCTCTGATTGGGCTGATATGATTGATGGCTTTAAAAATGCATCACTTGAGTTGCAGCTCAGGATTTCGATGGTTTATGGGATTGATGTTGTTCATGGTAACAATAATGTCTATGGTGCTACTATTTTTCTTCATAACGTCGAACTTGGAGCTACAAGAGATGCAAAATTGGTCAGAAGAATTGAGGGTGCAACAACTCTCAAAGTTAAGGCGAGCGACGCTCACTAGAATTTTGCTCCTTGTGTAGCTCTGACGTTACTGATTAAAAATGCATGAAGAACCAGCGAAAGAACACTTAAAGGGTTACCCATATGTTGGTGGAAGAAATAAGGTTATTGCTTGCGCAAAACATCTTTGTGTTAAAGTCTCTACAAAAACCAAAAGCCATGTTTTTAGTGAATGTATCGAAAACGGAAGAGTCACTGTGTTTTTCTAATAAAATTGATCTGCAACAGGTTTGGAGACGTAAACATAGTTTGCTGAAGTTCGTTACCAATTGCGTGTTTTATTCCACTTTTGTTTTTGTGTTTATTTTTTCTTTTGATTTGATTGTAAGAAAATTGTGTATTTTCCCGAAACCTCTTTTACCTCAAGCCAGTTTAGAATTAATTTGCCAGGAAAATAGTGTATTTTCCCCACAATTGGTATCAGAACAAGGTTCGGTAGCGATCCAAAGGAGGTCAGGTTTGAGTGGGAGAAATTGTTATAAAAGAAGGAAAGATGAGACTCGAAAAGTTCAATGATGTAGATTTTGGGTTCTGTAAGATGCAGATTGAAGATTATATGTACCATAAAAAGCTCTATCAACCCCTCTAAGAGAAGAAACCAAAGACTATGAAAGATAAAGAATGGACCTTCTTGACAGACAAGCTCTTGGAGTCATCAGATTGACACTATCCCGCAATGTTGCTTTATACATCGTAAAGGAAAAAACCATGGTGGGTCTCATGAAGGCTCTCTCCAGTATGTATAAGAAGCCATCAGTGTCTAACAAAGTTCACTTGATGAGACGTTTACTCAATTTGCAAATGAAAGAAGGCGTGTCGGTACCTCAACACCTCAATGAACTCAATACAATCACAACCCATTTGAGTTCAGTTTAAATTTATTTGGATAAAGAAGTACAAGTATTGATACTTTTATCTTCACTACCAGATAGTTGGAATGTTACTGTCACGACGGTGAGTATCTCGTCAGGTAGCAATAAGTTAAATTTTGATGATGTTTGTGAGATGGTTCTTAGTGAAGTGATTTGATGGAGAGAATCGGATGAGTTATTAATTTCCTCAGTCTTACATACAATGTCGAGAGGAATAAATTCAACCAGAGGATATGGACGCGGTAAATCGAACTACCGATGCAAATCAAGAGACTGGAGGTTCAAGTCTCGGAATCCTAAAAATCCCGAGGGGTTGAGAAACATCGAGTGTTGGAATTGTGGGAAGACTGGACAATATAAATTTTAGTACAAGAAAGAACCAAAAAATTAGGAGAATAAGATAGAGGAAAATATCACTTCAGAAGAAGACGATGCGTTAATATGCTCATTAGAAAACATGGAAGAGTCTTGGGTTTTAGACTCTAGAGCATCATTCCACGCTACTTCGAAAAAATAATTATTTGACAGGTATGTCCCTGGTAACTTTGGAAATGTATATCTTGGTGATAATCAACCTTGTGATATTATTGGTAAAGAAATGTGAAGATTAAGTTGAATAGTTTTGTATGGGAACTGAAAGATGTCAGACATATCCCTGGTATGGGAAAGAACTTAATCTCAGTATGGAAGTTGGCTAGCGAAGGCTCCACTACGATCTTCCATGATACACAAGAAATAGCTGAGTTACCTATGGGTAAGAAGGGAATTTATAACAAATGAGTGTATTTGGTGAAAGATGATAATGATGGCTCTAAGAGATACAAAGCCCGACTAGTTGTCAAAGGGTTCTGGCAAAATAAATTAATTGATTACTTCAATATTTTTACTTTAGTTGTGAAGCTCAATACTATTAGATTAATGTTGAGTATTGTTTCCATTGAAGACCTTTTTTGAACAGTTAGAAGTGAATACTGCATTTCTTCACAGAGACTTGAATGAGGAGATATACATGTATCAACCATAAGGTTTCTTAAAGTGAGGGAAAGAAAACATAGTATGCAGACTTAAGAAAAGTTTGTATGGTCTAAAACAAGCTCCAAGATAGTGTTACAAGAAATTTGACGGTTTTATGCACAAAGAGAGTTTCCAGAAGTGTAATGCTGACCACTGTTTCTATTTCAAAAGATGTAAGTCTAGTTATATCATTTTGCTACTATATGTTGATTATATGTTAGTAGCAGGTTCAGATATAGATGATATTAGAAGGTTGAAACATCAATTGTTAAAAGAACTCGACATGAAGGACTATGGTCCAGCAAAGAAGATCCTTGGAATGCAAATCACAAGAGATAAGCATAGAAAAGTTACAGTTATCTCAGTCAGAGTACATCGATCATGTTTTGCAGAGATTTAACATGGGTGATGCCAAACCAGTTAATACATTGGCAGGTCACTTTCGTTTATCCAATGATCAATCCCCTCAGACAGAAGAAGAGAAACACTTTATGGTTAAGGTTCCTTACGCATCAGCTATTGAAAGTTTGGTGTATGCGATGGTCGACGAGACCAGACATTAGTTATGCAGTGGAAGTTGTGAGCAGGTTTATGTCAAACCCATAGAAAATTCATTGAGAAGTTGTAAAGTGGATTTTGAGATACATACTAGGAACCACAGGAAAGTGTTTGTACTTTGGTAAGGATGAGTTAAAGGTACAAGGCTACGTAGATGCAAATTTTGGAGGTGAATTTGATCACCAGAAAAGCACCGCCGGTTATATATTTACTATTGGGACTACTGTTGTTAGTTGGATGTCAAAGTTCCAGAAAATTGTCACTCTATTGACTACAGAGGTTGAGTATGTAGCAGTAACCGAAGCTAGTAAAGAGATGATATGGCTTCAAAATTTGCTAACCGATTTGGAATTCAAATAGAAGAATAACATTTTGCATAGTGATAGTCATAGTGCAATTCAGTTGACGAAGAATTCAACATTTCATTCGAGAACCAAGCATATCAGTCTTCGCTATCATTTAATCAAATCTTTATTGGATGCTAACACTCGAAAAGATACAAGGAAGCAAGAATTCAACTGATAAGTTGATAAGACAGTAGTCATTGAGAAAAATTGAAGTTGTGTTCAGCTTGTGTTGTTCTCCAAAAGTAACAAAACCAGAAAGATCTGTTGCATAGATCAAAATGCGAAGAGAGATTGAAATCAGTCTTCAAGTGGGAGATTGTTAGACAGTGAAGTTTGTGATGATGATGAGAGATTGTTAGTCAGTCAAGTTGACGATGATGATAGGACAGTGAAGATAATGCAAATGTTGGACTCATTAAAAAGAGTTGGAGAAGCTTTTTGTATTTAAAAAAAGAAGTGTAATTCAGTGAATTTAAAATTACTCATTAAAGACTTCAAACCTTTTTTTTGTTTGTGTTAAAGTCTGTGCAAGACTTCAACCGTTTTTTTTGTATTAAAGTCTCTGCAACAACCAAAAACTAGGCTTCTAGTGAACTAATCGAAAACGGTAAAGTCAATGTGTCTTTCTAATAAAATCGATTTACAGCAGAGAAATTGTGTATTTGCAATTTGTAAATATATTTTGGAAGCACTACACCTACTAAGTGAACCCCATGGCTTAAACCACTGTCAATGTATTTCTGCTGCTGTTAATGCTGGAATCGACATGGTGATGGTGCCATATTGATACAACCAATTCGTAGAGGATTTGACATTTCTGGTGGAATCAAGGGAGTTACTACTAGCAAGGATCAATGATGCTTTCTGTAAGAATACTGAGAGTGAAGTTTATTGCTGGTCTTTTCGAGAACCCCTATTCTGATCTTGGGTTTCAGTGTGGAGGATGGAACAAAACTTGGTTTGGCGGCAGGGGTAGGATTACAATAGCTATGGAGCGAAAACAGATTCTGCACGGAGCTGATATGATGATTTTTTTAGTTTTGGTAATTGGATCAATTATCCTGGGATGCGATTAAACAAACAGTTGGAGACCAAAGGGAGGCAATCTTTGAAAAATTCCATCACCGCAAACTTTAGGTCGAAAAGATATTTGTTTCGCTATTGTAGTTGTTGGTGAAACACCTTATGCAGAAGGCATGGGTGGGTGATAATTCTGAACTTGTAATCCCTTTCAATGGAAGTGAAATCATAACATCCGTTTCAGACAAATTTCCAACGTCAGCAATTCTTGTGTCTGGAAGGTCTTTGGTTTTGGAATCCTACCTTGTTGAACAAGTTAATGCTCTCATAGCTGCTTGGTTGCCCGGAAAGGGAAGGAGAGGGAATTACCGATGCTTTGTTTGGTGATTATGAGTTCGAAAGTAGATTAGCAGTAACATGGTTCAGAGATACCGAACAATTACCAATAAATACAGATAGTAATTTTTATAAGGCTTTAGTTATATTTGATCCTAAAAGTATAACCATCTTTAATTTTTTGTTAAATTTAAAAACGTATCAAAATTGTTTTTTTGGGTTGAGACCTTATCAACCGGCGGAAAAACTTGGTCTCAACCGATGAAAAACTTGGTCGGTTGATAAAAGTTCATCCGACGGGATCTTCTCCGGCGGTTGAGAAGGTCTCAACCCGCTTGAACAAAATGGAATATAAAAACAAAATAGTAAAAATTTAAATTTTTAATATTTTTTAGACGGGTGAATAATTTTTTAGGATCAAATTTAATCCGAGCTTTTACCATCGTCTATTTCCTATTTGTTTTGGGTTGACCTGCGGAAAGATGAAGTGGTTTTTAATTGCGGACCGAATTCATATTATTAGTGGCTTGACGAGGTGTATAGAATAAAGGCGATCGTACCGGAACTCACCCGGCCGATTCTCAGCCGAAAAGATGAAGTGATTTTCAATGGCCAACCAGATTAATACTATTGGTTTGATGAAGTGTGTAGATAATGGTGGTCAAACCTGAACCAAACCAATCTCAATCTGTATGTTGTATTAAGAACAAATAGAATTTGTGTGTTGAAATAGGATTTGTATGTTGTATATTGCATAAGACCAATGATATGTTGAAAGCGTGTGAAAAAAAAAATGAAAAAAGAACTTCATACAACATCCGGAAAAAAATTAGAAATCATTACCATTCAAATAAACTTTGTTTTATGTTTTAGGATGGTCCCTATATCTGTCCCAACATGTGTACAAACCAAAAAACCAAAATTGAAGAAACTTAAAAGTGTCCCTGGTTCAACAATTGCATTTTAGTTTCTAGGTTTTCTCAATATCACCAAGATAGTTCACATCTTTCGACAAAGTTGTATTTTCTGGTCGATTACAAGCTCAGTAAAAAGCAAAAATAGTTTTCAATGTATCCCTTGGATTCCAGAATTTAGAGACCAGACCAATAATCCAAAAACCAGATAGGTATTTAGATTCCAGAACTTACCAATATTCAAATGATTTAACCACCTATAAGAATGTAAATGATTTTGCCCTTTCCAAATAATTTTATGATTCAGACGGACGAAGAAAGCCATTCTCTTATCTGTATATGGTAATATGATCCCGTTCTATGTTGCTACGATTTTCGCATAATCTTTAGTGTTCTTGGAACTCATTTCAATCCTCGTGACTCAAATTCATTGAAAAACCAAGGGGCCATTTACTTGAAAGAAGTGTCATTTCGTTCAAAGGATCCAATGGACATTTGTGAAGCTGTACAAATGATCACAAATATCCTGTTCAAAAATAGTCCAGATAAGCTTTGCAAATTCAGAAAGGTACTTTGAACTCAATATCCTGCATATTCTAGAAAAAAACACAAACAATCAGACAAAAACCCGAGATAATGACACCGGCACTGCTGACCAAAATAAAGTCATACCTCAACGAAGTTCATCCCAGTTTCAAAACTTGCACTATCACCTGGAAACATAATGCCCTGTAATATCTTAAAAGCAAAAAAGAAATTTAACAAACATAGCAGAATCCAAGCTAATGAGCAACCAAATCAAAAACTAACATCTGGTTGTAAATTAGTACAGTTTCTTGTAAACATTAGTACCTGGAAAGAGAATCCCAATTAGTTTTACATGTTGCAAACTAGAGCTTCAAAATTTAGATCGCTGCATTAACCAAGTACTTAAATAAGCTTCTGGATAATCTATAAGAAGTTCAGACGGCAAAATTTCAAATTGAGCAATACTTTATTTTCTGATAAATTTGAGTAACAAATTTCAGAATAAATACGGATCATTAATAAGCTAGATAGTGGTTACCTTCACAGGCACAACATTAGCTCGTGGCTTCTAAACCAATAATGAAGAAATCACCTCCAAAGTCGGGTATTGACTGAACTGCTCTATAATGTCCTATCACCTCTCATGGATACCAGAGAGCATACGTTTCACTAGTCTGTTTGCCTTCTGCAGCTCCCCTTTTGCACAGAGAGAACTAATTAGTGAATAACAGAAGCCAAAATCATTAAAGTAGGATCCATAGTTATTCACGGCATTCTCCCCTTCAGTTATGTCACCTCTATTAGATTCCACATTAGTTACTTGTTCAGAATTAATATACCATGATGCTTCCAAAAGTGAAGTTTCTGGTTTACAAAGCTTGTTAATCGATCCATGACCAGCGCTTAACGGCGCTTGAACAGGATAAAACACGGCTTTCATTTCCTCAAGGATGGTTATTGCTTCCTCGATACTTCCTTGTTCACATAAACTAATGAGAAAATTTCTGACCGACTCTGGTTCAACATCTGCACCATCTACTTTGTCAATCAGCTCTAGAACAGACTTGGACTGAAGCATTTCTCTCAAGATGCTTCTTGCCTCTTCCATTCTTCCCTTGGTACAAAGGCCTCTTGTCATATATAAGAAACCCAGGAAATCAGGTAATATTTGTCTCCTTTTGAACTCAAAAAAGAAAGTGAGAGCCTCTTCCATATCACCCTTTTGATAGCAGCCTTTGATCAGAGCACTAACTGTAAATTCATCAGGTGTAACGCCTTCAGTCTCCATTTCAGACAAAAGATTCAAAGCTTCCCCTATTTGTCTAAGTCTGCAGTAACTGTCGATGATCGAGTTATATATACGTATAGATGGTTTTAAGCCCTTCCGTATCATCTTGTCAAGTAGTTTCTTTGCATCTAGAAAAAATCCTTCTTTACATACGCTATCAATCAATATCGCATATGTGATATCAGAGGGCACCAAACCAACACTCTCCAGTGAATCAAACAGCCGAAATGCTTCAATAAGGCATCCCTGGCGGCACAATCCATGTATTGCTGAGTTATAAGTGACAATGTTTAAAATTATCCCTTTACTTTCAGCAAAAGTACAAAGATTAAAGGCCTGAACAAAATCACCTTCTTTGCAAAGACCATCAACCATTATTGAATAATCAACCACATCCAGGACAGGTAGGTTACTTCCAAAACCTACAACAAGTGCATATGCATCAGATGCTCTACTATCCTCTACAAGTTTTTTAAAAACAGTGGCTGGGATAGTAAAAGCTGGTTCGGTTTCCTTAATCTTTTCAAGTAATCTTAGAGCTTTATGTATATCCTTGAAGCACAAGTGGAAAAACAGCACCTTACCGACCATGTGATGAAGTAAGCCATATTCTTTTACAGAGATATTCATTAGAGGCCTGAATAAGTACATTTTTTCATCTGCAAGAAGTTTTTTCAACATTACATAGTAGGATTTAGTTGTCACGGGCAATCCTTCCCTCCTCATTACCATGTATACTTCACTTGCAACCTCAGAAAAACCTCTTTTACATAGGAAAGAGATAGCACCATTACATATTACACTATACATATCTGATCTCAAAACTTCAAGTTGGCTAACCAAAATTAATACTCCTTCTGAGCCTCTGTCTGCGAAAATTGCATCCAGTAATGTTTTATACATACCACAATCCAATCCTAAATCTTTCTCGTACAGCTCGATGAGCACTTCAGTAGCTGAATCTAGCATCTTTCTTTTGCAAAGGGCATTAATAATGCATCTGTAGCATGAAAGTGATGAAATTGATGTTCTCCTAAACTCATCAAATACCTCAAGAGCCTCCTCGATACGACCAACTCTACAATATCCATCAATCATTACGCCATAAGTAACTGAATCTGCATCCAAATCCATTTGTGGCATTGCCTTGTATAGCGCATGGGCGTCCTCAAATGCACCCACCATGAAAAGTGCCTTAAGAAGTATATTGCACATAATGGCATCCATCTGCACTCCAGCTTCTTCAAATCTCTGTTTTGTCTCTAATATCCCCTTCACATTTTCTTCTTCAATATACCCATGTAGTAATGTACTGTATGTTACAACATCTCCTGGTACTCCTTTTGAAACCTCATCTGCCTCATGTGTTCTTCTGGTCTTACATAATCCGCTTATCACTATATTGTAAGTAACGGTGCTAGGACTAATTCCTGTCTTCTCCATTTCATCCAGCATTCTGAAAACACGATCAAAATCTCCTTCCCTACAAATTCCATCGATCAAAGTGGCATATATGAATTCATCCACTTCAATTCCCATATCTAAAACTTTTTTGAAAATGTTAAATGCCTCCTCCAATTTCCCCTTCTTACAAAATCCCCTAATGATTGCAGTATAAGTTGCCAGATTCGGTTTTACTCCATTTTTAATCATCTTCCCCAATAACCCAACTGCTTTTTCGACATAACCCTCCTTAGAAAACCCATCTATAAGTATTGTATAGCTAATGGTGTCCGGGTTTATTCCCTTTTTCACCATGTGTTGATGTTCGCCAAAAGCCTTCATCAATTGACTATCTTTAAGATATCCACAAATCCAATTACTATAAAATACAACATCAAACCCCACTCCTTCCTTCTCCATCCTGGAAACCAAATCACTAACCTCCTTAAACCTACCCAAATCACAAAGAGCACTAACTAGAGCCGTATAAGTTACAACATTAGGCCTAAATCCTCCTGAACTCAAAGCATTCTCGAAAAAACCTATGGCGAGGTCAGGTTTCCCTATTCTACAAAACCCAGAAATCAGGGCACTAGATACAAAATTATCAAAAGGGTACTTAACTCTATCATCTCTCATTAATTCTACTACTTCAATAGCTTTACTCATGTTCCCTTTAGACACAAAACGATGCAATATGGAGAAAAAGGAGTAAGAAGAAGGCAATATACCATGATTCGTCAAGCAATCCCGTAAAACTGCAAACGCCTTGTCGGGATTGTCTCGTTTGATACAAAATCCTTGGATTAAAGAATCCCATAATCGGCTTTTGGGGAATTTTGAAGATTTTGTTATCTGATTCGTCATGAAATGCTCGGCTTCTTCGGATTTCTGTCACTTGATGAGCTTCCAGGAGGCGATTGAGTGAGCTCGACCATTGGGTTTCATTTGGTTTCGAAGTGGACGGCGATTAACACAACAGTCGAGTGATTCTTGGGGATCCTGGTAAGCAACAAACTGGTACTAAAAACGATTCACAGAATTCCAGTTCTTTTCTTCCCTCCATGTTCTTTCAGTCTTTCAGTCGTAAAAAATTCCAAACGTGATCGCTAAACCACGCAAGAAAAAAAAATCCTTTTGCTAGAATTAACCTTCATTCATTAACCCGCAAGAGATAATTTTAAGGAACCCGTAGCCGCTACCGACATTGCAATGAATGGACCTTCATCATTTTTTAATCTTATTAAACCAATTCGATTATTTTTTTGGACATTTTTTTTGTCACTTTATGCTTATATAATATTTGTATTTTTAGGATACTAATGTGTTAAATAAATATATAAATGGTTCATTTTAAGTATTCTTCGCGGGAGATTTATAAAACCTAAAAAGAAAATAATAATTATAGAACTACTTTTTTTTTAATTTTTTCAGTTCCAATGCAGTCCCACTGATTAGAATAGATTACAGATGTTTGAGGACAATTGTCTAATTCATCGTTTTAAAATTTAGAATTTTAAAATCGTCCTCCGACACGAGTAAGTAACAATTGGTCCAATCCATATTAACCCTGAAAGTCTTCATCTCATGGTCAGACCAGAAGAAGCGCTGAAACAATTGAGACATCTTTTTGAAAACCCTAAAAAAATATAAGACCAATAAACTTGACCAATAAAATGACATACTTAATTGGTTGAAGTCTACCAACATAGAAAAAGTGTTTAAAAATCCATGATATGATATGAACAATAATATTATTGAGAAGGGGGTGACGCTCGTTGTATGAGAGTAAATCCCTCAGCAAGAGGGAACCCAAGTATTTTATTATCCGATATCCAACATTATACACTATGGTGTTGACAGTTCATGTCTAAGGTGCGGTTAATCCTAAAGAGAATGATCAAACATTTTCAAGGATTGACTTGGAGTCCCGAAAGATCAAAAAATTCATTTAACCCTTCTTAATAAGGTTAAAGGAGTTAAGATCACCATATAAAAAAATTATTAGATCATTGATGAAACATAGGTTAACAATTTTAAGCTTTTAACAATAGTGGAAGTTGAATTTTGTATAATTTTATTACTCCTTAAGGATATTGGATATGACTTACATTACTACAACAAACAAAAAATGAGATATAGGGTCCCCTTTCTCGTAAACCTTTCATATCTTAGATTTTTTCATGGGGATCTCCATTTGTGTTAACACTATAGGAAAGAGTGAAGATACATTGTATAATCCAAGTGATCATAAATTTTATAGCAATAAAGATGTCCAAAATTAGGTATCATCTAACATTGTCAGAGACTTTCATAAGATTGATTTTAAGTGCGATCCTTAGACTTTTACTATTAGTTTGGTAAACCTTTAAGAATTCTTGAAGGAAGATGATATTGTCATAAATGTTATGTCATGAGACGGACACATATTGAGATTTGTCTATCATGTAGGGAAATGAGTCCTTGATTATACTAACCAAGATGAAATGCGACCGATAAGAATGGAATTGCATGATAAATCTAAGAACCTAGATTTGAAGAACTTAAGGACCTCAACGTAAAAATCAGTGCCCGCTGTATTCCAAGAACACTTGAATAAATCGACATTTAAGCCATTAGGTCACGAGGCTTTGTTATTAATACTAAATATGGTGTTCTTTATCTCATCGGACATAACTGGTCAATTTATAGCAAAAGGGTTGAATTTAGTGGATATAAGAGCAAAGACCTTCAAAAGTCTCGGGTAACTATGAGGTAACTAGTGCCAAAGAAATTAGAAAAGTAACGAAGACATCGACAACCCTCGTATGAGAGGTAAAAATGTCTCCCCAACTATTGGAGATTGAAAATATTATATTACGTAATATACGCGTTTTAATACTATTATAGAAGAATTTTATGTTATGGTCTCCGAGTTTGAGCCATGCTTCTTTGATTTTTGTTTGAAAAAATATTACTCATCTTTGTTGAGAAAGATAAAGAATGAGGAAGGCCCAACCTCTATAGAGACAAGCAAGGGGTTTTTATTTTCTTACGCAAGGTGGAATAGATGAGAAGATAAAATTTTGAGCATTGGTCAACTTAATACCACTAAATTCTCGATGGTGAAGACCTTAGATAATATATTGAAGACAAGTGAATTTTTGCGAAACTAGAATCATAACTTGAGTAGGTAGAAGGTTCTACTTAGTGGATGTAATTTTATTTTAGTTAGGGTAAGATTACCCCATATTGAAAAAATTAAATTTTGTATTCATACGATGTCGATTGGTGTCAAGATTTAAAGTGACTATAGTGTGGTCCGACGTACGAGGAAAGCCAAAATGGGAAAATAACATTGGAAAAAGATCATCTCAGTTATTATTGACTAAGATATAGTAATTTTAGAAGAAATATTACTAAGATATTACTTGTTAGATATTGAGAATTGAAATGCCAATGAACGAAGGTCATTGAGTTCACACTAGTATTAATACGAGTTAAAAAAATAATCTTCGAATACCATTATTCGGAGGATTTGATGTGTTCTTTCGGCTTACAAATAACATTGAATCCCCAATAATGACCAACAGAGTACCCTGATTCAACACTAAAATAGCTCCAGATCCATGCAGAACGAGAGGTGATCAAGTGCATATATATAAACGTAGATGGTAGAAAACAAAAATGATGGAGTTGAGGCTTCTAGATTGTACAGTAAATGTATTACAGAGTATATTAGAGGATATAGATGAATATTATACTTAGATTCCAGATAATCCAAATCCTACCCAAGGGATGAGAGGCATGGTTAGTCGTGTAGTGCAATAAATCATGGATCTGATTATAAAATCTACCTTAGCTAAGCGAACTCTAGTTTAAATTAGAATAATTATAAATATATTATTACTGATAATGAAATAGTGACATGTTTTTGACGTATTGGGTCGTTTAACCAACAAATATTCCAAGAGAAATATTCATTTAGAAACTTATAATGGGTTTAAACGTTAAGCTTGTCGTGGGAAATTCTTATCAGCTACACTAATACAAATCATTGTCTTTCATTCATGATGAACTCCGGAAGGTGGAGAATCTACCTCACCACCGTTTGCGGCACTCTCAATCTCCATACTAGGGTGAGTCTTCTTAGATGTAAAAAGATTGGAATATATATCAATGGAAGGAGAAATTGAGTGTGATGGGATAGATTGACCATCTCTTATTACCCTAACCCATAATTGATAATTAGATATTTTATCGTTGGGTTAAAATAAGATATCCAAAATATTCTCATTTCTATAAAGGAGGCCAGAGTGCTCCATTTTGGGTATAAAAAGAATAATTGGCGTGATCAAAGTTTGGTCCGGGGGAGATGGGCCCTTACAACAGGTGGTGGTGTGTCAAAAAACAATAAAGTTGGTACATAACAGATGAAGGCCTTGGTATTTGAGCTTGATGGTTATGTAACGACCACAAAAACCAATTCAAGATCTTAGTCTTAATTTGCAAACCTATTTTTATCATGTTGCAATACAAGTGAACCTCAAACAGACTATCTTCTCAGTTTTCTTGTTTATAATTTTTGGAGATCTGAGCGCATAACAATTTAACTAAGACTCTTCGTAGTCTATATTTCACGATAGTGGCTATAAATATTCACTCAAACAAATATTTCCTTCAATGTATATTTGACAAAAGTGGTCATTAGCTCTTATTTTTTGAGGACCATCAGATATCCCCTAAAATGCCAAGGAGTATTATCCAAAAGAAGTTAGCCAAAAATGTGGAGTAGATTTTGGAGTAGAAAAAACTTTTTAAAGTTACTTTAAATTTTTCAAGATCTAACGAGTCCCACATTAACTATATGTTAGCCTTAATTTTCATTACATTAGGCACTTGTTCAGGAAAGTAGCTAGATATGTATTTACACACATCTTGGGAGTGCCCATGATAACATCATCAAGAAACATCAAACTTCACCAAACATAGTCAATATGAGGTAAATCAACGATATCCAAATCTGAATGGTTGACTTGAATACCATAAACCGTATTAGCCCAAAAAAGGGGTTCAGAGAGAGAGAGGATTGGCGAATGAGGAATAATTTTGATCTCATACATGCAAAGAGTCGCTTATGTGGGTTTGAGAGGTAAAACATATAATGATATGAGTTTGAGAGGTAGTTAGAATGAGGATAATGGAGTAAATCAAGGCAAGTTATTAAAATAAGACTTTTAGAAATTTGTATGGTTTTATATTTGTTTCTTCAGAGGGAGACACCTAAAGGGAAAGATTTTCGATATGGATTGGTGAGGCTGTGATGTAAAAATACGAGTTTTATAGGAGATACATAGATGGATTAAGATTATTTCCTATAGGTAGAAGAATACTATTTTGATAATTAAAAATTATTATGATTTTAGGATTTAGAAAGACTTTGGGTTTGGTGAATGAGGCTTAGGGAATTTAATGAGTTACATTGATGAGTCCGAATCATGCATGCTCCCCGGACAAGGAAAGATCAGTCCAAGCTCTCCGGACCGGACAAATCACTTCGAACACTTAGCCCAGAGAACTGTTCGAACTATGACAAAAGTACTAAAAAACCTAAACACTACTTGACTAAGCTACTTGCTATCCTACTTAAGATCTCATGGGTCTTTGAACATGACCCGGGTCCATTTAACATGACCCAAAAGCCCATAAGGGCCCAAACATGAGGGTATAAATACCCAACCACCTGCATTAAGTGTGGGTAATGAGAATTAACTGCTACCAGCCAGCTTAATTGTCTTTCTACTCTCTACACTAAAAATAAAACACTCACATACTGCTATTAAACACCAAACAAATTACAAGCCTACCCTCAGGCAATAATTATCCTCACCATACATGACCCAAAATTCTCAATGTACTAAACTAAATGAGGTTTATACTAGATCCGTTCGAAATAAAATTGAGTTTAACTATTTTCGATCCACCTAGATTACTAAAGCCCCCATAATAACCCAATCCACCATATTCGACCTAATAGAAGACTCGAGTCCAACAAGAATCCGTTGTCACGAGATAGTCTTCGCCCGTGAGAAATATCTAGACCCAACACCTCTTTTTCTGGGGTTAATAATATTTTAGCCAATTTGCGAAGGCCCAAAAGAAAACTCTTGAGCCAAGCATGGCATACCAACAATGGGCTAAGGTATACCGTTAGGCCAATAACCAACTCACCAGTATAAATACTCTTATTATCAATATGGTAAATACTATATTTAACATATCTAAGGATTTTTATAGTCTAAAACCCGACATCTTTCTCCTTCCTCTTCATATCTATAGATTTAGGATCAAAATGATCCACCATGAGGTCATCTACAAACATAAATGAAGTTGAGATAATTTTAATCTTCATGCCGTTCCTATACTTTGCGATGACATCAACCATGGTGCTCTATTGGCCACGATGTTCCATTCTAAATAGAGAGAAGAGGGAAGCCTCCATGTATTTTCGCACCTTTGTTAGGGAATTTATAACTAACGAATCTTGAACAGTCGAGATTAAGTAAAACTTAGCATAAAGCATGCCTCCAAGTGATATCTTTCTCCCATCATAGCCATGACATTATTATTTAACAGGTCTTTAACAGTCCACCTCTGGAAGAAAATAAGTCCTCGTTGCGCGAATGAGAAAAAATTGTCAAGATTGCAGCAGGGTTGGAGACAACCTTCACCAAAGAGGATGAGTCAGTAGTACTATGAAAAGGGACATGAGAAAGGGATACACATATCTGAGATTTTAAACACATATCGTATGTAGCATGAAACCTACTAAAATGACTAGAATTGACACAATTAGATGAGTAATTAACGAAAGGCCACACTTTTGCTTGGACGCAGACGACTACAATGTTAAGAAAGGTAGTATACATTGCTACCTCAGAAAATAAGATGAGTTTTATCCACAGACCAAAAAATTGGAGGCTCTCTTGAAATCATAAAAAATTGGATAGTCCACATGTAAAGAATAAAAAATAAAAATCTGTTATTTTACCGTTGGATTCCAAAGAGACGTGAGAGTTTCTCTCATTGTAATGTTATTTGGTTGTTGTGTTCTGTTGGATGGTTTTTCAGTTGAAAATTTAATTCTTAATTTAATTTTTAATGTAATTTTTAACTTAAAAATTAAAATATGAATGTTGGGGGAAATTAGCTTATAATTCAAAACTTGTTTATGGTTAAAAATATTCCTATTAAGTTAAATAAAAATTATAATTTGAAGTAATATAATTGTTATGTATAATAAAATTTTATTTATTATTTTTTATAATTTATATTTATTTTATTGAGTTTTTATGTTATAATTTATATTCATTTTATTGAATTTTTAAATTTTATTTATTTATAAATGTAATATATAATTTTTTTAGGTTTTATATTTAAATAGTGTAAATGACAATAACTTTTATAGCTAGTTTTATAAAGACTATAATATAACAAATAAAACTATTAATTATTTTTATAAAATACGTCGTATCAAAAGTTTGATGACCTATAAAAATTCAGATGTCCTAGTACAATAACAAATAAAAATTTATGTTCAAAGTATTTAAAATTAAAACTGAAAAAATAATTTTATAAAAAACATCAAAACATTAAATATTTTATTTCACTACGCTATACATAAATTTTAATAATCTATAAAAATTTGATACAGTTTTAAGTTAAATAAAACATAATAATGAATAAAAAACATATTAAAAAATATACTTTCAAAAAGATCGACTTGATAGCGCTTATTAATAATTTAAATAATATTTATTTTATTTTAGTTATATTTAATAATGATATAAGAAATAAAAAAATTTAATTCGGTTAGTATGAGGTCGTGTATATATGGTATTTATACATAAATAACTTTTTTTAAAAAAACTTTTTATAATTAAAGCACGAGATTTTCAAAACTTCATAGTGATTTTTTTAAGAAAAAAATTCAATTATTATTTGTTTAGTTTAGTTCCGTTAGAAATGGTTTTCTACTTCTTTATTTTTTGAAATTTTCACAAGTTACCATTTCTCCACTATTTTATTTTTGAAGTTTTAATTCCCAACCAACCTATCCGGAAACTTATCTTCGATCATATTATAACAAACACATAAACACACTATCGAACCTACATTCTGTGTGAGAAATAAAGATTCTCGTAAGAGCAAGTTCTTTGAAAATCTTCACGACCAAAATACCACATCCATATCCATGTATACTTTTTAACATGAGACCAAATTTTAGTCCTAAATAACCATATTTTTCTTATCGTTAGCGTGTAATAGTAGCTAGAAAACATGCGACACTCTGATCTAGATGAGCTCATGCAAACCCACATTATGGTCGCGGACATGCGCCCGAAACGCTGACAGAGCAATCACTCTACCATCTGATATCCTAACACTCTAAAAAATGTTGAGGACAAACCATCACTATCAAACATCCTCCCAACTTGACCATACATCATATCGCTCTCGTTCCAAGAATTCAAGGGTAATAAAGTCTAAACAATATTATAAGTATAAATCATTCAGTTGTCTCGGTCGTTTTATACAATATGGATGACCCATGAGAGATCTTTTATCTCGTCAAACTGGGGATGAGATAACAAAAATAAAAATTCGGGTGGACTACAGGCGGAGCCACGGTGAGTGCCTAGGAACCCACGAAGTTATGTATATATATTTATTTAGCTAAAAAAATATTAAAATGTATCTTATCCTAGTGGAAAAAGCTAAGGTAGGAACCCGGAGGTCGTTATAATCCTTTTTCTATTATAATATATCTATTATATTTATACTTTTTCCTTCCCCTTTTCTATTATAATATATCTATTATATCAATACTTTCTCCTTATATTTACTTGTTATAAGCCTTTTTCTATTATAATATATCTATTATATTAATACTTTCTCCTTCCCTTTTTCTATTATAATACATCTATTATATTTATACTTTCTCCTTATATTTACTTGTTATAAGCCTTTTTCTATTATAATATATCTATTATATCAATACTTTCTCCTTCCCTTTTTCTATTATAATACATCTATTATATTTATACTTTCTCCTTATATTTACTTGCTATAAGCCTTTTTCTATTATAATATATATATATATATATATATATATATATATATATATTATATTTATACTTTCTCCTTCCCTTTTTCTATTATAATACATCTATTATATTTATATTTTCTCCTTCCACAAATCTAATCTAATATTTAGACTTCTTCTCTTTTATTTATGGATGATATTTTTACACCAAAATTTTATAAATTAATACTCTATTGATTTAGAGAGAGGTTACTAATTTTAAAATAAATTGGCTAAAAATTTAAGATCATTATTTTTTTTAGAGTACCATTTTTTTCTAAGTAAGAAGTTACCAATGAACTAATTTTAAAAATTAAAATAAAGGATAGAGAAATTTAAGATTACTATTTTTTTGATACCATTTTTTTCTAAGTTAATAAATATAAATAAAGTTAATTTATATGATTGCAATTATGCTTTAGAAAATTTCAAGGATTGGTTAAGACCATTGCCACATATACTATCTTTCCCTTTAACAATAACCTAATTTCAACATTAATCTAAGTAAGTTAAATTAAAAAAAAACCAACATATACATGAATCGAATTAATAAAGGAAAAGATTCTTACTCCAACACTTTAACACTGACTATATCATAGATTTGTCGTCTCTCGACTCCTATAAATCTCAACACAATCAAAGATGTGTCAAGATACACACAATATACGAAGATAAGTAAAATAAGACTAAAATAAAAAAAATCTAAATGTGAGGCAACATCGTCAAGGCCGATAACTTTGGTGTGCTCATAGATTGACAAAATACTGAAGAAATAATCATTGCATAATGGATTTATGATAAAAAAAAACACTAGTTAACCAAACAAACAAAAAAAATATACATGATACATAAAAGCCTAAAATTTTCTATTTTATACTATTTCATTTTTGGACAATAACCAGGAGCCCATAGACTTCAAATCCTGGCTACGCCACTGGGGTGGACAAAGTAATTTTCATTGGCATATATGTAGAAAGATAATATATGAACCAGCATTTTATCATTTATGTATAAGAATTCAGATTTTTTTGCAGGGTCTAGAGAAGATGTTGATGGTATGACCGTCAAAGTGATATGCCTCAAACTATCAATGGATATCAAGTTTTGAGCTATCAAATAAAATCGATGGTCTCTCTCCGAAAAAAGGCCAAAACGACTATAGTCGATGTGAATCAACTTAACAAAATAAGTTATGTATGGAAAGATTTTTATCCACTATGGATAACCAATTCAGTCTTGGTAAAAAAATCACGATAAATAACGCATGCATGTAGACTTTATCGATATCAAGAGAGCGTGTACGAATGATCCACAGTTACTCGCATAGATCAGTTGGTGAATGTTACCTCAAGAAAATATATGATTTTTTTTCGTGGATGTATACTTTCATTACAGTGATACATACGGATAATAAAGAGCACCCTTCATTCACAATAGAGTGAGGACTCCACAATTACAAAGCCATGCCCTTCTACTTTAAAAAAAATAGGGGATGAGCATAAACAAAAATATGAACCGTTTGACAAAACCAAATTGAATATGGTTGGTTCGGCCAGTTTTGATAAAATTTTGTTAGTTTTTGTTTTTTTTTCTTTTTTTCCAGAGAGAACCCTTAGCTTCTACTCAACGAGTGTGCAAAAAAATGTTGAAGTTTTAATTTTAGTTTTGATTCAATTTGGTTTCATTTTGGTTTTAGTATATAAATAACCAAAATTGAACCAACCCAAAACTAAAAAAAGTTTTTATATACATATATATATATATATATAAATTCAAAATTTGAATAATACAAAACTAATCGTGAAAGACCATAATTAATTATTAAATTAAATGTTAAATTTAATAATAAAATCAATTTTTTTTTGTCTTATTTTAATTTTAGTTAAAGATCTAGAAAGAAGTTATTGTAATTTATTATATAACTTTTATTCTATACATAAATGTAATTAATAAACAATAAAGAATTAAAAATATTTATAAATTTATATGTCCATATGTTGCGTGAGAAATTCAGCACCTGGTGATTAGACAAAAAAAAGGGTGAGACTCCTACAAAGTGTTTGTCTTATAAAATCGTGTTTCTCAATCTTGTGTTGGATATCGATTAATTTAACATTTTTAATATATAAATGAATTTTTTATGATTCAAATATCTAAAAATATCAAAATTGATCAAAATTGAATCAAATGTGAAACTAAAAATCGAGTTATTTTTGTTAAAATAGCTTTTTTTAATCAAATTAATTCGGATCGGTTTTAATCATTCCAAAAAAAATCTAAAAAATCGACTAAATCTCATCTTTATGAAACATTGGTAAGTAAAAACAAATTCAAGCGAGTTCTGATGCACTTTACAACCATACATTAATAATATATTGGTGATACGGAGCCAAAAATGTCAACCACCTAACTAACCTTGCATAAATATTTGAGAACCTTTTGTAGGTGAACTTAAAGTTGTACAAAAAAACTGTACATTCGACATCTATTCATAAAATTTTATGAGTTACTTAGTAAAAAAAATTGAAGCAGAATATACACAATTTTCGAACCTCATGTAACATTAAAGAAGGAAAAAAAATCCTCACAGGGAGCTCACATAACTCTATAATTTATTTTATGATCTCGAATAAGTTTTTTTTCTATTCGTCCAAATTCTCAAAGAGATAGGTAATTTAATTAGACTGTCACAAACAACACAACGTTTCTTAAAATCAAAGATCTTCTAATCTCACTATAGGTCATGTCAAAACCAAAACCGGAGTAGCTCTTTTTATTATTAGCGCAATAACTAGTTAGAGATGAAGAAAATATCCCAAGTGAAATATACTATGTAGGTAAGTCTCTTATTTTTGTTCAGATCCAGATGAATCATCCTTTATAATAAAAAAATATTTATGAAGATGACAGTGGTGCACATCATTGCTACGAAATATTACACACACAAATTCTCATGGTAGAGTGTTTGTGACCGACCATTCTAACAAACGCCAAATACTTGGTTAAACATTATGACATGTGTCAACGCTTTGCCAACCCGATCTAAATCCCATAAATTTATTTTGAGCCAATATAAGAGAAAATTTCATTCGACATGTGAGGTTTGAACTTAATAAGATCCTTTCTGAAGGCTTATATGGTCGATATTACCTCATAGTATCGGTGCATTACTTCTTAAAATGGATGGAAGAGAAACTTTTGACCAAAACCCAAAAAAATGTCATAATGTTTTTAATATATATATATATATACTTCACCATTTCCAAATGAATTCCTTCCATTTATATCGGAAGAAGCTAATGATTTTTCTCTAGGATCCACCATTTTGTAGAGGTGGATAATGCACATATTGTATTGTACCATTTTAAATTGTTGTAAAGATTTATCTTACATATATCCATCCACATAGTCCAACATATGGAATTGTATAATATATTTTTTGAGGTGGAAAGTTGTATTATGTTAGTGCAAGGCTCGAATATCACCTATAATAAAAAATAAGATTAGATACATAATTAATTCAACATATGATAATAATTAATTAAATTATACTCACGTTTATTTCGATAATATTCTAATTATTTTTGAGATGGAATTCTTTCAACCACGTAATCCTTCAACTGACGAAACCAATAAGTCATATTAGGCGTCAACTAATTGTAAGACTGGTTCGATGAAAGCTGGAAATATGGAAAATGGTCATAATTCTAGCAGTCTAGCATAACGAAAACCCAATCTAGATCCTGCAACATATCTCAAATTATTTATTAATCAGTTGTCTAGATAATCTAATATGTATTCCCCCAAACGTATTGATCTAGTAAACCTAAGTCGTCGAATAAAGCCAATAATTTTCCTTAACATACGTAACAGTAGTATCCGCAATAAACATGCATCTGAATACATATAGGAGGTATAAATGCATAATTGCAAGGACTCTAAATTTCATCTTGAATACATTTGTATAAAGATACGTCTCAGTAGTAATTTATGGTATAACCATTTCAAACCAAACCCCCAGACTCAATGGTGATCAACCTCTTCGCATAAATTAAACATATGTATACCCAATATTTTCTAAAATAATAAATACATCTCTTGTTTGTTATCAAGTTGACCAAATTATAATAAAGCACCTTCTAATAAAAGTCTTTTTATTATATGGACATCATCAAGTATAGTGGTTATCTCCTCAAAACTCAACTGAAATATGAACATCATCCGCTTGTAAAAACCTTTATCATAGTATGGTTTGTATTAAGCTTTAAGAGATGGCTAGCCAACATGCCGAGATGAGTCTCATTCAATAAATCTCTTATAACTATATGTTTCAACATATCCAAAAACTGTAAGGTGGAATAGTGAGTTGGAGACAGAAATCGACTATAATAAATTAAAAAAAGTAATATAGGTACAAAAATTATGAACGCATTATTCGAATATAAGTAACAAAAAACTTACTCAATCAATATATGTGTGATAAGATTTATGCACTAGGTAGAAAAAATATTCACGTGTTGTTGTCGTTCATGAATATTGGAGCATAAATCGAAAGTCTACAACTTTCTCTATAGATGAGTAATTAGTTGGCAAATCGTCATCCATTTATTCAACCATATTCATTTGTTTTATGAACACCACATGCTCCGCTTCCCCTGCGTATAATGCTACCCTCGCGTGATACGCCACTCCCACCTGCACATTTTTCATCCATGTTTATCTCCCGATTGGAACGGTGATTATATCGTTTGGTAGGTATGTGTTGTGTTACCGAGTATCTAAAAATTTGTATTGTATCATTTCTATGTTATTATTTAGGTTGGCCTCTTCAATGATAAGAGATATGCTTATCTCATCCACTAAGTCATTCGTCTCTCGCTATAGCATAAGTATCATTTTTTTGTACGAGAAGCTAGAACTAGTTCACGAGATGTATGAAAACGAATATAAATTTATAAAACACACACACATATATATATAACACAATAAATAAATATAAAACAAGTATATACACAATTGAAACCACCATGAATTAATCTAGGTTCACCAGAGCGATGTTGAAAACTGATAGAATAAGTTTATGTTATGGCTATGCGTTCCATAAAATGACCATAATGTATGTAAGTTTTAGCATGGTGTTTTATAGTACTTCCACAACTTGTGCACGTCGTAGTAGTTCTATGGAACGCACTCATATACCTCACGTGTAAAAATACAAAGCCAATACTCTTGTTCATGATCAAAATTGAATCCACAACCACAAAAATCGTAGACAAGACTCAACCCTAAATCTAACACATATCTAGTATTAGCTTAAGTTAATCAAATATAAGTCAAAATAAATTTAATCTTAATATAGTTTTTGAATAGAATTAGAAAATAAAAACAAAAGATATAAAATTAACTTATACAAGATCTTTTATCTTCAGCTTCACCAAAATTGTTTTGATGTTTTTCAAATTCTGATTTAATTGGAATGTGGCCGAAATATAAACTTAGAGTGAAAAAAATAAAAAAAAAAGTGAAAAAATATTTTTAACAAAATCTATAAATAAATTTTGTCTTAAAAAAATATTATAGGATAATTGTTAATTTAAAACGATAACTATTTTTTTGGTAGCATAATAGAGTTGTTTTACTAATAATTATATTAAAGGATTATATTTCAAGGTATTTACTTTGAAAGAATATGAAAAGACATACTCCAAATTATAGATGTAATATAAAACGATTGATGTGAATAAAAAAAGTGGTCTAACAAAGAAAAACTGAATAATATATTTTTCAATTTAAATGATATTTAGAACTCTTAAATTACTTTTTAATCTATCGATTATTAGTTTATATATAAAGTGTTATGCGAAAGAAATGAAGAATAATATTCATTTTTTGTCTCATATCCACAAACTCTTATTTTTATATTTCGTTAAGTGTATCTATTGGAGTGAGATTTGTAAGATATTATTATTATATTAATATGTAATCTAAAATGTTAATCCCCACAAAACTAAACTGGATCTTCCACTTATTGTCATAACGGTTTTCAGAACATTCACATTGTCAATCTCGTGGTATACAACATGTAAGTCCGACCATGTAATCATTACGTGCCAATTCCTAACTGGACCTACTTAATTGTATTGAGATCACTATACTTAATGTACAACGAATAATAACGGTAACAAAAGCGAAAGAACTATTAAACGTGAATTGCATGCATACTGAAATAATGCAATTTAAATATAAAAATAGAAAAATAAATCTCAACTATAAAAAACACTCTCATTGAACCTAAATATCTTATAAAGAAAACTCATGCGAAACATATGTTCGTAAAAACCATGAAGTACTAATGCCTTATTAAAATAATTTGTGACCATAAAATCTATACCCATATACTCTACCATGATCTAACCATTTGGTACCATCTTCTTAACATAAAGAAACTTAAAATATCTATACTTAGATTTATTCGAACAATATTGCTAATCTATTATCATAGTAAATAAAAAAAAATTATGTTCTGATTCTTTTCATAATACAGAGTCTTATGATAAAGTTCTTGAGCCATAAATCATGGGTTGAAGTTACACCACTTGTTATGTTGTCATGCTTCCATGGAAGAGGACACAATTACGTTTCATATTTTTTTTTTTATAAAATCACACATCTTTATAAAAGGAATATATATCGCTTTGTGGACTTATGAATGTGCATACAATAATTAAATAAAGATCTATATAGCTTTAGGTTTATAAGTTATCTAAGCTATTGCATGCCAATCTATAATTTTTAATATTCTTTAAGTACCAAAATGACCCTTTAACTTCTATACAGTGGTCAACTCCTAGATGCTCAAGTTTATATCCAATACCCCTACTATAAATGATGTATCTAGTATGGTACATACTTGAGCGTATATGAGACTTCCAACTGCCAAAATATATAGTATAGTTTGTATTTTTTTGAATTTCTAATTTTGTCTTGGGACACTAACTTGTGATAACTTATCGGCTTTAGCTGCGCTCCATACCATAACATTTTAATATACTCTCAATGTATTTATTTTGCGACATATCTAAATGTACTTTAGGAGTGATCCCGAATAATTTGAATCCATAAACTATCACTTTTTTGGCCCATTTTTTGCATTTGTGGTCCCTCACTTGCACATTAATCAGAACGTGACACGTGTCAGCTAAACACTAAGTTTTTGTTGTAGTTTTTGTCATTTCACCTAAATATATTTCCCCATATTTTTTTAATATTTACCTTTACTTTTTATCGTTTATTTATATAAACTTACCATTTACCATTCTTTAAATATTTTACCTAATGACTTTAGAAACTAGGTCGACCCATTCTTTTTAATTTCTTAAGCTTATTCTCTTAAATTATATTCTAATTGTTTTTTCTATTTAAGTCCAACCCATAATTATATTCTCAATTTTAGACTGCCGAGGATCTGCATTTTATTGGAATCTCGAATTACTCTTCCATAAGTCTCTAACTTATTCGATTTAAACTTGTGTGGAACTCCTACGACGGTCCATCCCCAACCACCCCGTGCACTTTAATTGGGATGCCTACAATTGTAAAACACCATGAAAGACCAATTCTTCATTGGGTAAACGGTTTGAACTGCATCGTTCATTCTCGTAGTCTCTTTTGGAGTCTAATCATGCTAAACACATACTATCATATTTATCATCAACTAAGTCACTAAGTTCCTAAATATCAATAAGGTACAAAAATTCACAGTCAATAGATACAAATCATCCTTGGAAATTTTCTAAATGAGTGATCAAAACACCGACTAAAAAAGAACTATGTGTTCTCTAACTAACCTCTCACCCTCTTATACAAACATTTTTCCTAAGATCTGATTGAAAAATTGGTGTGATCTTAACTGGGACTGAATGCTTTCATCGTTCAAAGCGCCATTGTAGCAAATATAATTTTTATTATGGGTAAGTTACCGATAACCATTCAAGATTTGGACTTTGAAATTTAGTGATAACCACATGCAACATAAAGGCTTCCAACAATACCCCTAAACACAAAGAACTCGTACACCATTAACAATTAGTTATTTTTAATCTTCAAAACATCATATCTTCTGTACCTTAACTCAAAAATGATAATTTAAAAACACATACATCTTTATTTTTTAAAGGCGAACAAAACGAAATCCATGAGTGATATTTTTGTGAGTTGTTTTTATTTTTTCCTATTCTCGCAACCAAATTACACGTAAAATGCACATATTTACACAACTATAAAAAATAATTGTTTCTCACACAATTAAAATTTAATTTCATAAAAAAAGTTTTATATTATTTTTTCATACAACTAGCCTTATTTCACAACCTAATATCATATTTACGCAAACATTTTCTTCTTATTTTCCTAACATATTTGCACATAATTATGCAACTGGACCACGAATTTTTTTATTATAACCAAATTACACGTATATTCGCACCTGGAACATAATACATTTTAAAAGTTTTTTAGCACAAAAATGGACATATTTTTGCAACAACAAAAAAGTTAGTTGTTTAACACCTAATTAATACATATTTTCATACAAATATATTATGTTTTATTTTTTCACACAATCAGACTTACTTTGCATCCAAAAATCTTATTTACGCAATCATTTTCTTCTTGTTTTTGCAACATATTTATGCATAATTACACAACTAGACCATAGTTGTTTTTTCATAGCGAAATTACACGTACTTTTGCACCCAATTCACAATCCCAAAAATTTGTTTTTAAAGAAAAAAGTATTTTCATCATAAAGATGCACATATTTTTGCAACAACAAAAAACTTAGTTAATTCACACCGCATTAACACTTATTTTCGAAAAAACAAGTTTTATTTTGTTTTTTGTACAATCTGGCTTATTTTGAAACCAATAGTCATATTTATGAAACCATTTTCTTTTTATTTTCGCAACATATATGCATGTAATTATGCAACTGAACACACTCTCTTTTTTCAGACTTATTTCGGAATCCGGTTACATGTAATTACTTAACAAAAAAATCCAAAAATAACTTTAATAGATATGGATTTACTCATCTTAAAAAAAGTGGTATTTTATGATTTTTCAAAGCTATGATTTAAAAGATATGACGTTTAAAAAAACAAAAAAAACGATTAAAGGGTATATTGGTATCAACAGAAAGTCCATGCGGTTATCGATATTTTAGTTTTAAATATAAGGTGGTTATCTGTACTTCATCAAACCTTGGATGGTTATTGGTAAATAGATTTAATGTTGGGTGATTATTAGTAGATTTTTTTTTTATAGATCTGATGATTTCAATTTCAAACTATTAAAAAGTGACACATGCATATTTATTTAAATATCACAATGACCAACCTAATTCAAATCATAATATAAAATTATTAACAAAAATATTTTTTGTAGTTTTTTCGAGAACTTTCTAGGCAACCAAATTGAATATACAATTAGGATGAAATGCATCCAATCTAATTTGATGAATAGAAAAATACTAATGAATTTGAACAAAAATGTAGATTTTGAATTTGAATAAAGTAGAGAAATATGGAAGAGTACGTGGAGATGCTAAGAAAATGCAGATTATATAAAAGTCTTGAAGAAGAAGACGAAAAGTTAAGATATGAATGGTCTAAAATTGAGAAATTTATATTAACCGGTTTGACTTAAACAAGAAAATTTTTGGACTACATTTAAAGAGCAAAGGCTTAAAAGAGTAAAAAGGAATGGGTGGACATGGTTCCTTGAAAAGAATGACAAATGATAAGTTTTTATAAGTAAACGGTCAAAAGTAAAGATAACTAATAAAAATGTTAAAAGTAAAAGTAAATTGTAAAATAAATATGGAGAGGGGTATTTCAGGTCTGAATATTGAAGTGATTAAAATTACAATTAAATAACGTACTGTTTAGTTTGTGTTACGACCTGTTTAACTACATGTCCCAATGGACCATGGATGAAAAAAGTGACCAACAAATATAAAAATGAACACTAGTGATATTTTTAGACAAGTGATCAAACCATGGTTTTTATTCCAATAAGTATGTCATTAACATACGATACTAAATATATTATTTTACTTACACTCTATTTATGACTCACGCAATCCTTCATGAAATTCATCTCAAAACCAAACAAAGTGCTAATATTAAATACTTATAGTGTCATTAACGAATTTCTTATGTTTATTGACCATTGACCTTAGATCCCTCGAAATAAATTACGTAGTAAACTACTCATTCAACCTAACGGTCTCAACCTAAATCTATGATCAATCAATTAATTTAGTAGGAAATTGAAAGCATTAGGATTAATATCAATACTAAAGAATAAAAGAAAAAGTAAATTAATAAATAAAATACACTACATTAAAAATTGTATCTACAGAGGTTTCACAACCCTATAACAAAAATGTATGGCTCCTAGTGAGCATAACCCTAATAAAAAAACAAAATAAGAAGAAAGGAAATAGATTTAAGAAGAAAGAAAGAAAATAGATTGTTCACCGTGGTCTGGCTCTCCTTCGTTAGGATTTATAGGAAGAGTTATGGGCTTTTTCATTGACTCTAATCTTCTAAAAAACGACATCGAGAGTATAATTATAATATTAAATATAATAAAAAAAAATTAATTCATTTTTTTAAATTATATAATATAATATTATAATTTACTATAGAAGAACAAATATTTTATTTCTAAAAATAAAATCATAAAGTTTTATTAAATGAAAAATAATAATTATATTATTCTTTTAAATTAAATAATAAAGATATTATAATTTATTCTTTGGAAACTAGAATATTAAGATGGTGATCTTCAAATAATATCTTTTTTTCCTTTCTTTCTTTTATTCTTTCTCTAATTATCTTCAAGTCCTTGACGTTTATCTTTTTCTTTAATTATAGCCTCTATGTCTAATCTTAACTCATTTTTGCTCATTTTGCTCTAATTTCACTAATAAATAAAAAATAACCAAATAAGAGTATTTTTATTCATAATTAATTAAAACTAACAATTAAATTAGTTTAAAATTAATATAAAATTAAGGATAAATATCATTTGATCAAATTATCTCACACTTATTAATTTGCTAGTCCCGAGCAAAAATAAAATATCACAAGTAAAAGTATGATAAAATATTATCCTACGGTATAAATCAAGACCAAGTTTCTTAATTTCAAAACAAGCTAATGAATCAAGTGAAAAATTCTTAACCACATGTTATAGATAGAAATTTGAAGAAATCTAAAGAATCTTCAACATGCCTCGAAAAAAAAAAGTTAAACTTTCATTGTAACTATTTACTTGAATATTTTTTAAACATTTCATTAATAACCCAAAATAATATCAATTTTCTTTTTATTAGTTGTCAATTGTATATTTTTTTTATAAATATAATTCCTTTTTCTATATGGCAGTCAATGAATCCGAAACTAGTTGGTTTAAGTCATTAGGCGATAAAGCACCCCTAAGACATATAAACTTATAAAGGAAAATTTATATAAATATATTTTTAATATATATTTACATGTGACTTGTGCAATGTCTAGTTAAATTTTCTAATCAATCTATGTAACGAGTTTTAGATCAATGGCATCCCTCCCAGTTGGTTAGGAGCATTAGGTGATCAAGCACCCGAAAGATTTACTGGCTTAGACTAATTAAACTACAAAACTAGATAAGTCACATTTGAGAATTAATATAAATCGTTTCACTTTGTACATGAATCTCGACCAGATTAGGAAGAGATCGGTTCACTCAGTAAAGAATTATGCAACCTCTTTATTTAATAAATAATATACGATTTTTTATAACTTTTTTTTTCACAATGACAACTTGTTTTATTTCAGAAAATATTTATTATATTAGTAAATTAATTTCCATATAATTAAAAACACTCAAAGTAAATTTGTAATATAACTCATTTTAATAATTTCTAGATATAAAAAAATCTAAAAAGTTATTCAAATAAAAATCTAAACATGCAATTATTAATTCTTTGAACTTAAAAGCCACTTTACAAGTTTGAATTTATCTACGAGGTCCTAAAATATACAATAAACAATATTAAATGATCAATTTTTTTTTGATATTTTTATTCCATAATTTCCCACTACCACACACTTAAAATCTTATATTGCCCCCGATATTAAGAACATAGAAAAAATAGATTAAGGAACAATGGTACATGATAAACGTATTTGGGGTTGAAATTTGCGAGATTGGAGTTTGAATTGTAGAAGCTAGTCGGTTCCGCCAAAGGACAAGTAAAACAAAAGAAAAAAAAAGAAAAAAAATGATGGAAACGCCAAAACAAAATCTAAAAAAGACAGTCAACACTCCCAAAAATAAAAAAAATAAAAATACAAGAATACTTTTTTATGAAAAATGTTTTTTTCGAAAAATACTATTCATAAATTAATTAATTAATTAAATTTATTTTTTAATTTTTTAATTTTTTTTGTTTAAAAAAATAACAATACTAGAATGAAAGAAAAACTTACATTAGGTTGCCTCCCAATCAGCGCTTCGTTTTAAGTCAGTAGCTCGACCTTTTGGATAATTAATTTGGAGTTTGGAGAGGTATCGAGATCCGATATTTATTAATAATCCCCTCAAAGTACGGTTTGAGACGGTGATCGTTCACCTTAAAAATCCCCTTTTCTAGATGTGATACTTCTATAGCTCCATGAGAAGAGACTTTAGTTATCTCAAATGGTCCAGACCATTTGGATCGTAGTTTTCCAGAAAAGAGTCTAAACCGTGAATTATAAAGCAGTACTTCTGCCCCACGTAGAAATTTTGCGGATTTTTTTTATCATGCCATAGTTTTGTCTTTTCTTTGTAGATCTTAGAGTTTTCATATGCTTCATTACGAAACTCATCTAGCTCATTTAGTTGCAGCAAACGTTTCTTCCCATCGGCTTCTATATCAAAATTTAACAATTTTGTGGCCCAATATGATCGATGTTCCAACTTTACAGGGAGATGACAAGATTTTCCATAGACAAGTTTGTAAGGAGACATACCAATTGGAGTCTTAAAAGCAGTTCTATATGCCCACAAAGCATCATCGAGTTTTGAAGACCAGTCTTTTCTAGAAGCACTTACTGTTTTCTCCAAGATTCTTTCTAACTCTCTGTTTGAGACATCCACTTGTCCACTGGTCTGAGGATGATATGGACTAGAAACCTTATGGGTAACTCCATATTTTGCTAACAAAGCATTCAATTGACGATTGCAAAAGTGTGATCCGCCATGAGTAATAATCGTTTTTGGGGTTCCGAAACGTGACAAAATGTTCTTCTTGAAAATTTTTATTACCACCCGCACATTATTTTTGGGTAAAGCAATTGCTTCAACCCATTTGGAGACGTAAGCAACTTCAACTAGGATATACTTGTTGTTGAAGGATGATAGGACTTGGTCCCATAAAATCGATACCTCATACGTCGAATAACGCTACCTCAAGAATATATCTCAATAGCATCTCATTTTTGCTAGAGATGTTTCCCACTCTTTGGTATCTATCACACCCCATAACATACTTATGAGCATCTTTGAATAAATTAGGCCAAAAGAAACCAGACTATAGAACCTTTGATACTGCTTTTGTTGCGCCAAAATGACCTCCGGTCTCTAAAGAGTGACAATGATGCAGTGTGTAAAATGTTTCCTCCTCTAGTACACAACGCCTAATAATTTGGTCTCCGCATTGCTTGTATAAGTATGGATCATCCCAGTAGTACTGCTTAAGATCACGAAAGAATTTTTTTCGCTACTGATAATTCATGTATGGGTGGATCTGTTTATCAACAAGAAAATTTGCAATGTCTACAAACCAAGGTTCAACTTTAACAGCAAGCAATTGTTCGTCAGGAAAATACTCATTTATGGGCCTACTCTCTTGAACGTATTTGTTTGCCTTCAAGCGAGATAAATGGTCGGCTATAACATTCTCTGAACCATTTTTATCTCGGATCTCAAGATTAAATTCCTACTAAAGTAAACCTATCGTAATAATCATGGTTTTGAATCTTTCTTATCTAAAAGATACTTAAGTGCAGCATGATCTGTATGTATTATCACTTTTGTACCTAAAAGATATGATCGAAACTTAGCTGATGCAAAAACTATTGCTAGGAATTCTTTTTCAATTGTTGCATAATCAGTTGTGCACCCATAAGTATTTTGCTAGCATAATATACAGTATAAAAAACTTTATTTTTTTGCTGCCCAAGTACAACCCTTATCGCATACTGGCTAGCATCACACATCAATTCAAATGTTAAAGTCCAATCAGGAGATACAATAACATGCGCATTGATCAACTTAGATTTTATCGAATTAAATGCATCTAAACACTCGGTAGAAAATAAAAATTCAGTATCTTTCATCAATAGATCACAAAGAGGTTTAGATATTTTTGAAAAATCCTTAATGAATCGCCTATAAAAACCTGCATGGCCGAGGAAGCTCTGGATTCCTTTTACCAAAACAGGAGGTGGTAATTTTTGGATGACTTCAACTTTAGCTTGATCGACCTCTATATCATTTTATGAAATGTGATGTCCTAATACAATTCCATCACGTACCATAAAATGAAATTCCTCCCAATTGTGAACAAGATCAGTATCTACACATCGCTGTAAAACAAGAGATAGATTAGCTAAATAATTACCAAAAGAATCACCAAAAACAGAAAATCGTCCATAAATATTTCCATGGATTTTTCAATCATATCTGAAAAATAGACATCATGCATCGCTGAAAAGTCGCGGGAGCGTTACACAACCCGAAATACATCCTCATATAGACGAAAGTCCCATACGGACATGTAAAAGTAGTCTTCTCTTGATCCTCTGGTCGAATAGACATTTGGTTGTACATAGAGTAACCATCGAGGAAACAAGAAAATGCATGTCCGACTAATCGTACATTTGATCGATGAATGGTAGTGGAAATTGATCTTTACATGTCGTATCATTCAATCGTCTATAGTCAATACATACTCTCCATCCGGTCACTGTTGTAGTAGGTATCAACTGATCTTTGTCATTCTGAATCACTGTCATCCCTCCTTTCTTCGGGACTACATGTATCAGACTCACCCATGTAATGTCTGAGATAGGATATATGATGCATGTATCCAGAAGTTTCAATACCTCTTTAATCACTACTTCCTGCATTACTGGATTTAATCTTCTTTGGTGTTGAATGATTGGCTTATAAACTTCCTCCATTAGTATTTTGTGTTGACATAGAGAAGACCTGATTTCCTTGATGTCTCCAATTGTCCATCCAATGGCTTCTTTATATTCCCTCAACACCCTTAAAAATTTTCATGTATCTGTATCACTCAACAAGGCATTAATAATCACAGGAAATTTATCAGGTTTATCTAGAAAACTATAACGCAAATGTGAAGGTAAAGGTTTTAATTCCAATTTATGTGCGTCGACTTTTTTTTGATTTCAGCTCTAAAATCTGAACATTTAAAAGTTGAACTGGTAGTTTATTTGAGTCCATCATACATTCTCTTACCTCTTACCTCTTCACTTTCAATTTCAGTTTCATCTAATCTAGCATGGACTAGAGAATTTTCTAAAGCAGATTGAGGAAAAAAATCATTCATACAATTATCAGTCAATTCATCTACCACGTCAATCATATAAGCATTATCATCAATAGGGAATTTTAAAGACTCTAATATGTTAAATTCCACTTTATCATCTCCTACACGTATGATTCATTTACCAACCTCAACATCAATAATCATTCAAACAGTAGCTAGAAAAGGTCGGCCTAATATAAAGGGAACAAGTCTATATTCCTCTACGTCTAAAATAATAAAATATACCGAAAAGATAAACTTGTCAACTTTAATCAATATATCTTCTATTATGTCTTTCGGGTATGTAAGTGATCTATCAACTAATTGAAGAGAAGCAGTTGTAGACTTTTCTCCTCTTATCCCTAGCTTCTTATAGATAGATAGAGACATCCAATTAATACTAGCACCTAAATCACACAAACATTAATCAAATGCTAAATTACTAACTCTACAAGGAATAGTAAAACTCCCTGGATCTTTTAGTTTGAGTGATAATTTATTCTAAATTAGCGCGCTGCATTCCTCTATCAATAAAACTGTATCGAAGTCCTTGATTTTTCTTTTGTAAGATAGGATGTCCTTGAGAAATTTCGCATATTTTGGCATTTGCTCCACCAAATCTGAAAAAGGTATGTTAATTTCTAAGCAGCGAAATAATTCAAGAAATCGAGAAAAATCATCATTAGAGTTTTGTTTCTTCTTCCTGCTTGGGTAAGGATTATGTGGTGCATATTTTGATATTTGAGGAGCATTTTGGGCTGCAGTTTCGTCCATCAAGTTGCTGCGCCGAACAGCCCCAGAATCAGCCCCAAAACCTGCAGTTTTTTCAAGCATTCCGCTGCTCCGATCAGCCCCAGAATCAGCTCCAAAATCAGCCTCGGAATCAGCCCTAACATCTGCTGTTTCGTCAAGATTTTTGCTGCTCCGATCAGACCCGAAATCAGCCTCAAAACATGAATTTTTTTCAAGCTTTCTGCTGGTCCGATCAGTCCGAAAATCAGCCCCAACACCTATTTGTCTCCCCGTTCTCAGCGTGATTGCATTAGCTTGTTTTGGGTTATTTTTTGTGTTGCTTGGCCAAGTTCCTTGAACTCTCGATGTCATCATTGAGTGTAGTTGTCCTAAATGAACCTCTAAGTTTTTCAAGCTTGCATCGTGATTTTGAATTGAGACTTCAATATTTTTCATGCTCGACTCATTTTTCTCAAAACGGTTTTTAGACGATTCAGGAAACCTGTTGACATTCTCTTTAAATGTTTCTTTCTTCTCCAACTTCTCCAAGTCTTCCTGTTTCCAAACGTTCTCGTTGTTCTTCCAGGAAAAGTTTGGATTTTTCCTTCTACCTGCTTGATAATTATTAAAATAATAAGGTTCAGACCCATGTTGGTAGTTACTCATATACATGATATCTTCGGATTCCATGAATTGGTTTGATGGATGATACACATTGATGTCGGATACTGCAGCCAAATTCATCGTCAATTGGTTTAGATGCTGCTCCAGCGCTGCTAACTTCGCTTGCATGACAATTTCATTGTTGACTGCATACATTCCAGTTTTTTTATTTTCGTCAGATGTGTAGTTGTTTGTAGACACAACTCCAATAATTCATATGCTTCTTCTGGCGTCTTGTTCATTAGACACCCTCCGCTTGCAGCATCAATCATCAATTTATTATTCCCAAATAGTCCATTGTAAAACGTTTGGACTATCATCCATGTAGGAATCCATGGTGAGGACATATGCGCAACAATTCCTTATATTATTCCCATGAGTCATACAATGACTCATCATTTCTTTGAGCGTAATTTCTAATATCGTTTCGGAATTTTGCGTACTTCACCGGTGGAAAGTACTTTGATAGGAATAGTTGAGCTGTTTCTCCCAAGTCGTGATGAAGCTGGATGGTAGTGATTGAAGCCAAGCCTTTGCTTTTCTCTTAAGAGAAAATGGGAAAAGTCTCAAACTGGACATTGGTATACTTACATGTACAGCAGAGCTCAAAAAAACTGGCTAGATGTATGTTTAGGCATTGTTCTGATTCTCCGGCGAACATATTGTTCTCAATTATATTGATCAATCCCAGTTTGATCTCAAAATACTTTTCCTCCACTCTTGGTCTCACTATACTTGGAGTGAATCCATTAAGTCAGTCCCTCATTTTCTCATATCAGGAGCTTGTTGTAATGTTTTTATTCTCTCCTGTATTAGCTATTGTTTTTTATTTTGCAATTCTTTACTTGTGAAAAGTTCTTCCTATTTCCAAATCCAAAGGGAGAATGATTTTTTTACCTATTATATAAAAAAAATCAAATAATTAAACTAAAAAAATAGATCTAAAAAAATTAGATTGTCTCCCCGACAACGACGCAAACTTGAAACGAAAAATCGCAAGTGTACGATTTACGTTGTAGTTTTGAGTATTTAAGACTCGAATATCAAACCCAAGGGAATAAATCTATTTTCAAACCTACAATCTAATATAAAAATATACTAATTAATAAAATAAAAATAAAATTTTAAAAATAAAAATAAAATCAATAAATATTAAAAATTATTCCAAAGTTAATAAATGTATCAACAAATTATAGTGTATTTTATAATCAAATTAGCCTAACTTTTGCAATTATTCTTTAAACCCAGGTTATCTTTCAGAGATGTGTGATCATCTCTCGGTCTCACACAACTATCCCTCTTGTATGGATGGTTATATCTATAGTCTCTTACCTCCTACAATTAGGTCATATGTTCTAAGAACCTAGTTCAGACTTCACTTGGTCACTCATTCAACCTAATGGTATTGATATAGTTCAAAAGCAGATATTACCTCTCGATCTCAACCTAAATCTATGATCAATCAATTAATCCCGTAGGAAATTGAAAACATTAGGATTAATATCAATACTAAAGAATAAAAGAAAAAATTAATTAATAAATAAAATATACTACATTAAAAATTGTATCTACATAGGTTTAATAACCCTAGAACGAAAAGGTCTAGCTCTTAGTGAGCATAACCCTAATAAGAAAAACAAAATAAAAAGAAAGAAAGAAAATAGATTGTTGACGGTATTGACCCTAATCTTGACATCGAGAGTATAATTATAATATTAAATAAAACAAAAGAATTAATTCATTCTTTTAAATTATATAATATTATAATTTACTACTGAAGACCAAATATTTTATTCCTAAAAATAAAATCATAATCTTTATCAAATAAAATAAAATAAAATAATTATATTATTTTTTTAAATTAAATAATAAAGATATTATAATTTATTCTTTAGAAAACTAAAATATTAAGATGGTGACCTTCAAATACTTGAACTTGTCAATGATTTATGATTTTTTCATAAACTAGAAATATATATTCTTATCACACAAAATAATATATACAAAAATCAAGTATCTTTAGCATTTTCATGATGTTGAAGAGAGTGGGCCATATATGTATGTATGAATTGATTTTAAGAATTATTTCATACGATGGACATCATAATTATTTTATTTGGTATGTTTTCCTTTGATATATCTAATATATGCCTCAAAGAATATGTAAATAAAAAAGCTAGACTTTTATTAACAACAAGCTTGTCAATCCTTGAGGTATAATCTAAACGTCAATGCCAAAGATATATCATTGTAATTAACAATATTATCTAAATTATATAAATTATCATGACATTATAAAATGCTCATGTCAATACATCAATTATCATAAAAAAATAAAAAATAAAATATTCCTAAATGAATATTCATAAACAAATTTATTAAATAGTATAAAAATAAATCAAATAGCTCTAAAAAAGTACAAATAAAACATTTTCTCGAAATAATATGTGTTTACTAGCTAAAACTAACTTGAAACTACAAATGACTTTAACTTGGCACGCATTCCCTTATCTTGGGTAGATTGATATCTCACCCTCACTGAAGTTTTGACTTTGGAGTGTATCCTGTAAAGAAACACAAACATGAGTTATGACGGTTGTATCAACCCAAAAAGTATGTATTGATACCGCACTTAAAATAGCTTTCGAATATGCCACAAATGTGAGTGTACCATGCTTGGCCACCCATGCCTCTGAATCATCACAATCGTGCTTCATGTATTTATGATTCTTGAATAGAAACATATATTTGCCTTCTTTAGGTCGGGGCCCTTACAACATGAGCTAGAAACTGAAACTAAAGCTAAATTTAGCTTAACTAAACCTGAATGCTATTTTTGTTTGTTCTTAAAGGTGTCTTTGCTAATATTGACCATGTGTAAACTTCCATAATACCATGTATTTATTTTTAATCTTCATGCACAAGGTTAGAATAGAGAGTACTCATGTTGTATCTCACAAATTAGCAATCATACATGGTCTCAGATACACTAAAACATGCATCTGAGAGCACTTATGATTGCTAGTGGTAAAACATCTCTTTAAAGGTTATTTTGTTTGAAAGAGGGAAAAGTTGGTCACATATAACATAAAAATTCATACGATTGATTCATATTAAAATAACATCGTATTTCCACTCCTTAAAATTGGTCAACAACAAGTGAAAATAAAATACTATAAATAAAAACAGTTGAATAAACCAAAACAATTAATTGACATACAATCTAAATTTTCATGTTTTAAAATTAGTTAGTGTTCATATGAATTGACTCATCATAAAAAATCCTTTGTAGAGGCTTTTAGGGTAGCGGGTTACTCATTACTTATAGAGATCAGTTCTTGAAGATAAATAATGTTAGTCTACAGAAACGTTTGAAAAACAGTTAGACCTTCTATTGAGCCGGTTTGACTATTTCATGACATTGTTAATGGAACCATTAAATTGTGAGTTACTGTTGTAGATGAGTATATTGTATGAACACTACAATGTTATGCAACAAATTGCTCACTTTTAGAAAAATGCATACATATTCTTTTCGGTCCACTTATATACACAACAACATTGTACAACGGTTTGCTCACCCTTAGAAAAATACATACATATTCTTATTTTAGACCAACTTATGCACACAAAAAACTTCTTTTCCATATTGTGTACGTGTAGAGATCGATCTAACGATATTTCTGGTTTGTCTAATATGGATTAAACTGAATCGTAGGGTATTTAGGTAATATGGTGAATGTGTAATAAATATGAGATGATAAGTACAAAGATAATAGAGATGTTATATTTAATGTTTAGAGAGAGAAAGTTCATCCCTATTAAATGTCATCTCCAAAAGCCTTTATAGGTTGATTTTTGGTTAATGGACCTATCAGGTCAAATTAAGGTTATGGGTCAAGCCCAAAGACCAAAAATCATATTTAACTCCATTCATTATTATAAATTGATAAATTCAATACAAAGAAATAAATAAGAAAGTAATAAATACATTTGTTGTGAAATGACTAAGTCAAAAGATAAAGATTAGGTATTTTCCTTTGGTCAGAATTCACCCTCGAAAATTTCTGACCCTCTCAAAGTGATCGCCCCCGAAGATTTCCGACCATATTAACTAGCCCCCTTAGTACTCTCAAAGGTATTTTAGGAGGACTAACCGATATATATATCCGACTTAAACTTGATTCGTACTTGCGTATTTCTCCAAGTTTGATTTTCCAATATTATTTAAATATCGCGATGAGCATTTCGAACCCCATGTGATGGCATCATCCAAAGATGGTTATTGCCCAAAAGTTATGGGTTTTATCCAGTTGCACTTCATAACACGTGTTATTATTTGATTAGAGTCACGAACTTGTTTTACCCTAAATGATATTAAGTTAGCCACCGATGATTTTTTATTCTCCTCTACCGCTTCAACCACCGGAAATCCTATCTCCGGTAACATTCTGGCGTGTGTATGTTCACCACCAGAAACACATTCCGAGGAAGATTGGTTAAATTTATCTAAAATAGACGAAGAGAATAAAAAAGTTAGGATTTTTATTTGGTTACCCGTCTTTACAGGCGCAGTCACAATAACTCAATCAATCGACTACGGGGGAGTATATCCCTACAACATGCGTAATATTCAATCTGATCTTTCTTCAAATGTCCAGTCATTCAATTCTCATAGTGGTTCACCAAAGCCATCTCAATCTTAATGAGACACTAAAGTCGAATTCTTTCAACTTTCAGAGTTATGGGTTCCGATTCTGAAGAAAAAACTCCTTCTAGACTAACTAGACAATCAAAGGGCAAAGCTAACCCGTCCGGGGAGACATGGTCACCGCACCAACATAAACTTTCCCGCAACCCTTCCCCACCAAATATGAATATAGAAGAAAACCCTGCACCTCAACTAGCTTATCTCTCCCAACCTAACCAAGCTCTTTTTCAGGTACCAAATGAAAATGAAAACATAATCTCTCAGCATGTCAAACCTTCATAATCTAGTCTGAAGGTCATAGAAGATATCAGTGAAGATTATCCCTTGAAGACATCTGGTTTAACTGGGGATACTTTGAAGCCAACTAAAAATAAAGCTTTAAAGAAAAAAAGTAGGAAAAGGCTTCCTCCGTCCCTGGTCAGACGTGTTAGACCCAACTTCACAAAGGCTAGTATTAAACACCTTTTGGCTTTATATAAAGTTTTGTATGTCTATTTTCATGAAAATGAATTGGAGGTCATTCCCACAAAGTGGGGGTTCCCCTAATACGTTAGGGTTAGACTACCCACACCCAAAGAGACCCTAATGAGTTATGCCCTATGGAGTTAGTTGTTTACCACAATTGGGGCCTTCAGTTTCCTCTGCACCCCGAGATTGTAATATATTTTAGCTTAGTGGGATTGTATCCAAATCATTACAGTCTGAACGTCTATTTAACTTTGATGTCATGCATCATGGCATCTAGCTTGTTAGAGATTCTGATGCCCATGGAGCAATTTACTGTTACCACTGGGCTGTCTCGCAATTCCCAATTTTTATTTTATTACTTCAATATGGGGAATAAATTCAAGGTGGTGGATGATCTGCTGGATGCAAATAAGCTATGGAAAATACAGTTCATATTTGTGAGTGTCTGGTTGGTGAATGGAAAGAAAATTAGCTCTTAAGATAATCTAAGTCGACTTACCAGGTTCCGGAAGAATACATGTAATCCTCTTTAACCTCTAATATTTCTAATATATACATTTTATAACTTGTCTCTAAATGTTTTTTTTAACAACTATTTTGAACCCTTACATGGATCATTTGGAAGATGTGACAATTAATTTTAGGAAGTTGAACCAATATGCCGAGGATAATAATTCTAACGGCCTCCATCAATGCTTCACTCCCACCAACTTAGTTTGGAGTCAACTTTGGAGGACTAACCCCGAACGTCAGTTGACATGGGAGCAGTTAATACCACTCTCGGACCGACTGCCATTTTAAAGAGAGTTGAAACCGCATATGGCAAGGTATATCTTCGTCCAGAAACTGAGCCCTCAGTCGTCTGAACAAGAAGGACAAGAAAAGTAAACAAGGCTTATCTAAAAGTACTGGTGAAGCTGGAACCAAAGAGCATCTAGATAAAATTAATGCCTATCTGTTAGCTGTTGTTGCTGCCACTGTTAAAGAGGGTGATGCACCCACAAAGCTTCATGTGTCTAAAAAAAGACACACAAGAGAATCAAACAAGTCAGTGACAACAGAAGTAAGAAGAGAAATAAAACCTCAATCCATTCGGAGATTATCCTCTGTTCGCAAATTATTCTTCCTAGAATCCCTACTATTGAACTTCCATCAATCTCAGTATTCGATCCTCATTCTCTATTTCTCCCCACACTTGAGAGGCAGACATACAGAGATGACAACCCATTAGAAGGTATTCGGAAGGGGGGGGGGGGTCTGACCTCAATACATTTGAGGAAAACTTTCTAGAATCTATAAGCAATGCCACCAACATGGTGTCAGATGGTGTACCATTTGAGTTATCAAATGAGAACGACATGATCAGATATTTGATGCTGAGTTATGTGAGTCATATTGTTGAGCTATGAAGAGAAGTGAGGTCCAATAGAGAGAGACCATTGCTTCTCTTCAGGAGGAGAACAAGAATCAGAAGGCTTCTCTTAAAGAGGAAAAGGCTATGGTTGACCGTCTATCCGAAGAGGTTAATTCAATTAAAGAAGAATTTGTTAAGGCAAAGAAAGATTTTGAAGAGTTGCAGTCCTCTAGTTCTTGAGAGATTACTTTGTTGAAGAATCAACAAACAATTGGCAGGTGCACCATCGAAAACTTACTGAATAAGAAGACTAATCATGAGGCCCTTATCAAAAATTACGAAGACGAGGTAGCTTCTCTTAAGGCTAATGTGTCGAAAAAATAGAAGAGACTTCATACGCATATGCTGAAGGGATCCTAGAATTCTTAAAAAAATGGATGCCTCAATCAAATCCGATATGGTCTTGGAATTTCACAATAGATTCCTTACACTAGTCCCCGGGTCTTTGTCGGAACTGGTTCCAAATAATTCATGGCCCAATGATATGCTTGTAGCTGATCAGTTGAGTATTTCTGAGAACTCACCCAGTGATGGCTCTGATGATAGTGATGTTGGGAACTCCAAAAGTGGGAGTTTGGAAGAAAAAAAAGAAGAAAATATCGATGGGAACGAGCCCAAAGGCAAATAGATTTATATTTTGTTGTACTGTATAAATCCTTGTTGTATACAAGGCATTCTTTTATTTTGTTTGAATGTTTTTGTGCAAGTCCTTTGCAAGGCAAGGAATTTTTTTTTAATTTGGATCGAGTCCTTGGATTACTCAAGGTTTTGTATTTGTTTGTTAACTCAATGATTATGTTTAATTCTCTTATAACTTCTTACTTTATACCTCAATCAAATCTATTAAAAAATAATCCATCTTAAGCATTCAAACGAACTTTACTTGAAGTGCAAAAATTTAAGACACAAACCATTCATAGATAATCCATTCGAAGGCAAACGAATTTAATACACGAACCATTCGAAGGTAATCCATTCAAAGGCAAACAAATTTAATATATGAGCCATTCAAAAGTAATCCATTTAAAGAAACACAAATTTAATACACAAGACAGTCAAAGGTAATCCATTCGAAGGTACACAAATTTAATACACAAGCCATTTGAAGATAATCCATTCGAAGGAAAATATATTTAATATAAAAGAAATTTGAAGGTAATCTATATGAAGGCAAACAAAGTTAATACACAAGTCATTCGAAGTTAATCCATTTGAAGGAACACAAATTTAGTATAAAAACCATTCTTACTAGAAGGAAAAAAATTAATATACAACATCTGAAGGAAAACAAAGTTAATATATAAGAAAGTTGAAGGCAATCCATTAGAAGGCACATAAATCTAATATTCAAGTATACTTATGAACAAATTTTTAAGGAAAATATGGTAGATTAATAATTATTCGGACACCTCGTTAAAACCTCACCGAGCCACTAAGGTAAGAAAGAGTAACCCCCCTAAATATTTTCATTGAAAAAAGTAAATATTTTACACATTTACTCAAGATATAGTCTTAACTGTTCGATGTTACATAGAGGCCTCAAAGGACTTCCTTCTTGATCAACCAACTGATACATTCCCCGTTTAATCTTTTCACTGACAGTATATGGTCATTCACAGTTCGGGGCTAGCTTCCTGAATTTCCTGTATTTAGTGTGTAGAAAGACTTCCCTCAAAACTATGTCCCCCATTTCGAATTATATTCTTCACATTTTAGTAGCATACCTGCTTCTCACCAGGCCTTAGTAATGCATTATTCTTAATTGAGATTTGATTTTTTTTCCAATTAAATCTAACTAAACTCTTATTGTTGTCTCATTGTCCTCTTCTTGAATACTTTTAAATTCAGAAAAAATAGAGAGTAGATTCTATCGGTGTTACCGCATCCATCCCATAGACTAAAGTAAATGGAGACTCTTGTGTGGTAGTATGAGGAGTAGTTTAATAGGGCCATAATACCTCTTGTAAGTAATCTGTCCATTTGGTTGTTTTCCCTTCTCAATTCTTTTTGAGACCTATCAAAATAGTTATGTTCACAACCTCTATTTTCCCGTTAGCTTGGGGATGAAAATGTGAAGAGAAACAATGTCAAATTCCTCTAGATGTACAGAAAATTTTCATGCCCCTGTTGTCAATTTGAGGACCATTATATGTTATAATACTTCTAGGATTTCCAAATCTCTATCATATGTTGAAAATGATAAACTTGATTACTACTTTGGAAGTAGTTCTGGAGAGACGCGCAGCTTCTACGCACTTAGAGAAATAATATACTGCTAGTATAATGGTTTGACACCCTCCAGAGTCATTGGTAGAGGTCCTACCAAATCAAGTCCCTAGCTATAAAAGGGGTCTACTTCAGATACTTATTCTATAGGAACAACTGGTATATGTATCGTATTTCCAAATCTTTGGCATGGATTACATCTTTTAACTAACACTTTAGCATCTATCATGATGGATGACCAATAAATCATGCTAACAAGACCCTTATAGTCAAAGCTTTATAGCCACAATGGGCAGAGCCTTCTCCATCATGTAATTCGGATAAAATTACTTAGGACTCATCGGATCTGAGGCAGCACAGTAGAGATCTGCTATTGTAGATGACCCTCTTTAGAACTAAAAAACCCATGTACTTTAAACTCTAGTTTCTTAGCTAGGCTTTCGTCTTCATGAATGATTTCTTTAGTAATGAACTCTTGGATCTCATGCATCCAATCTAAGCTTGTTATTGTTGATACTTGAAAATTTGCCTCAGTTCTGAATCCCATTTCAGAGGTTGTTATTGTGGAAGGGCACTCTTGTACCAAAATCCAAGGATATGCCTATATGTACGTAATAGTGGCTAAAGAATCAGCCATTGAATTTTTCTGCTCTTGGCACATACTAAAACTTTACATATTTAACGAATGCAGAAGTTTCTTTTAATACTTGAAAATATTTCACCAATTGTTATTTTCTCGTTTCAGATTGTCCCTGAGCTTGATGTATGAGAGACTGTGAATAACTTGCCAATCGAATTCTTTTGGCACCACATATTTGGGCGAGCCTTAAACCAGTTATTGTTGCTTCGTAATCAGCTTCATTGTTTGATGCCTTGAAACCAAAATGTACCGCTTGGTATATTAAGTCTCTAAAGAGGGAGAGTAAACAAATTATTACCCCACAACCCATCATACTAGATCATCTATCTGTTCGGATTACCCATTCTTTCCCAGGCTTATCGATAGAAGATTCTCTGTAGGGTCGCTCTGAATGAAACTTAACCAAGAAATCTGCCACAGTTTATGCCTTGATTGCTGTTTGAGGAGTAAAATCGATATCATAATCCCCTAAATAATTTCTTACGTGGATACTCATACCGCCGAATTAGATCGGATAAGAAACAAATGGGGCTTTCCGGAGTCTGTTAAGGTGAGAATTCCTATCACTCCGGAAACCCATATGGATTGTAAAGTAAATGAGGTGGTGGTATACACTAAGGTGCTGAACTGGGGTCTTCGTTTCCCCTTAGACCCTGAATAGTTAGATACTTTCACTTAGTCAAACTCTACCCAAGACAATTGAGCCCAAACTCCTGGTATACTCGATAGCCAGGATCACTGCTTCCAAACTGTCAAAAATCCCAATTCTTATTGAGCAGTTCGCTGCTGTAGCTAGTTTGTGTAAAAACCATCAAATCATTTTATATCACTACAACATGGGAAACGACTACAAATTAGTGAATGATCTGCTGGAAGCTGAGAAACCATGTAGGACTCAGTTCCTTTTCATAAGTAGATTTTGGAAGAATGGGAAGAAAATAAATTATGAGTCAAATTCAAGCCAACTGACTAGATAATGTAAGAGTTCAGGTAACTGTTTTAGGGTTTTTATTAGTTATTAGATTTTATCTTGATATACCGAACTGATAATTGTGTCTTTTTGCAGTTTTTCAAAAATGTTTTCGGAGTATTTGGAGGCTGTAAAAGCTACTTGCCAAGCTTCATCAATGGGCATCGGATAATTGGGGGCTAGGTCTTCACACTTGTTTCACTTCTGGTAACATGTTGAGGGCTCACATGTGGAATACTAATGGAAGCAAAAATCTCTCTTGGGAACAATTAACCACTCCCCCTCCATCGGACGTCGTCTTAAAAATAACTGAGGCACAAGATGCCAAACTCTACTTACCAGCCCAAACCAAAGCTCCTAGCCACCTGGACAAGTTGAAGAAGAACAAGAGGAAGAAAAAATCTGAAGTCAACCCATCTCAACAGCTTCCTGAAGCGGCCAGTTTAGTGCATCCTGAAGGAATCAATGTTGTTTTTATTAAAGGAATTTGCTGCAAATGTGGGTGAGACTGTGGGATCAGACCTATCACTCCAACTGAAGAAGAAGGATCATAAAAGGCGCAACGAATGGGGTGATCGAAATGCTGGAAAAAAGAAAAAAGATGCCAAAGGGTCAGAAATCATACTCCATCCTACAGAAGCTCCTCCCACACTCCCACCTGATATTCCTCCTCCGTGAGAAGTACATGCTGACCCTCCATCTCTGGTGTTTCCTAGAGTTAATCCACATCCTATTGAAGGCGATGTTAACCTTGAAGACTTGGGTAATATGTATTTTAGCGATTTTGACAAAGATGACTTCGAACGAACTTTTCCCCACACAACCACCATAACTAACGTTGCGATTTATGAAGGAGAGTATTTCCCAGTATCAAATGAGCAAGATACTTTAGGCCACATGATCGTAGGCTATATCAGGCCAATCATTGATCTGGAAAGACAAGTCAGGACTCAGGCTAATGACATAGTTTCTCTTGGCACATAAAATAAAATTTTAAAAAAGTTCTTTTTCATTGGAACAACAAAATGTGAAAACTTTAGGTAAAGAGAAAGAGGAACTGAAATCGGAGTTTCAAAAAGATAAAGTTTCCCAAGAAAATCTTCATACCAAATATTCTGAACTAAAAACTATCACTTCTACCGAGATCAAGTCTTTGAACGAACAACAAACCACCAATGTTAGTACTATCAGCACCTTATCCAAAGAGAAAGAGAATTTAGAAAAACTTCTTAAAGCGAAGAAAGAAGAAAATAACCTTCCAAAGAAGAATCAAGCTCAAGAGATAGCGATGGCGATAAAGAACTATGTTACCGATGTTGTGGATTCTTTAGAAAAAACGATTAAGGTATTAAGTCAGATATGGTTATGCTATTCCATGAGACCTTTCCAAAGAGGAACCTTGGACCTTTGTGGAAATACATACCATACAAGAAAATACCTTTTCATACCATGCCAGATGGTGATAAACACGGTTATTCTTCACCAAGTGAAATTGTTGATGCTAAGAGTCCTAAGAAAGATGTAGGTAAGGAAAAAACCGAAGGGGATGAGCCCTAAAGTTATTGTGTTTACTTTTTATGTTTAAGACTAAAGTCCTTGGATGGCCAAGACATTCTGTTATTTTCTTTCATATTTTTCTCTACGAACTAAAGTCCTTGGATGGCCAAGACATTTTGTTCGATGATGGATCAGACATGTTCTGATCAAGACGTATTGTTAAGTTTTCCCTTCGTATGAACTTATTTTTCTTCTTATGACTAGCTTTCAATTAGTATTTAATTTCTTCAAGTTGTTTAATAAGAATTTAATTCATTTAATCACTTCAACCCTATTTCATTTGAAGGATGAAAGTGTTTAATAAATCCGATCACTTCAAAGATACTTCATTTGAATGACAACAGTGTTTAATGAATCTGATCACTTCAAAGATAATTCATTTGAAGGCCGGAGTGTATAGTAGATATTCAATTTATCTGATCTCCTCCTACTCACAATAATTTTTAAAAAATGCATAAGATACCATTTATTGAAAATCAGACACCTCAATAAAAACTCCCCGCACCACCAGGGTAGGAAAGCGTACGCCCCCTAATATTTACATTGAGGTATGAAAAAGTAAATATTTACAAGATAGTCTTATTCTAAATACAACTTGAGATATTCGATGTTCCATGGATGCTTCAAAACTTTTCCCTCTTTATCTTGAACTATATATGTTCATGGCTTGATTCTTTCACACACCATGTAAGGGCTTTCCCAATTCAGAGAAAACTTTCCAAACTATTTCTCTTTGGTGTGCAAAAAGACTTTTCTTAATACTTTGTCTCCCAACTAAAAATTCGTTCTCTTTCCTTTGGATGCAAATATACTTCTCATTAAACCCTGATAGTGTGATGTTCTTAAATATGCATTCAGTCTTCTTTCTTCAATCAATTCCAATTGATTACTAACTGCCATTTTATTAGCCTGTTTGGAATAATTCTGAATCCTGAATGATGGCAAAGTAGCTTCTATGGGTGTGATTGTGTCCATCCCATAAATGAGGGAAAAATAGGATTTTTAGGTGGTTGTTCAAGGAGTGGCGCGGTAGGCCCACAATACTTCTTGTAAATAACTCGGCCATTTACCTACAACACCTTCTAGATTCTTTTTCAACCGTGTCAAAATTGTTCGATTAGCAACTTTAACCTGCCTATTAGCCTGATGGTGGAAAGGAGAAGAGATGCAATGTTGAATTCCTCTGAAAGTGTAATATGTCTCCATGTATTTATTGTCAAATTGTGGCCCATTGTCTGTGGCGATTCACCGGAGGATTCCAAATCGACAACATATGTTGGATTTCTAGAGTAAATTGCTTAGAAAAGATTTCTAGAGAGAGAAACAACTAGGGAGTATTTAGAGAGAGAAACACAAGTACTAATGAGTTTTCAAGTAAAAGTGTCGAACCCCTTTATTAAAGTAGTCTAGTCCTTTATATAGAGGAGCCAAGACTTAGTCTCAAACTGAATCTGTTACAAAATATGGACTAATTGCAGTTTAGTCCATATAAATTATACAAAGTTACAGATACCCTCTAAAACTTACACTAGTCACGAATTAAGGACAAAACTTATATTAATTACAATTAAATCCCTAAATTTACATTATTTACAAATTAATCCTTAAAACTCTATTTCCATATCAGAAGCCCCCTCTAGTTCTCATGTCAGTAAATGAATGAGAACTAAAAACTCTTCAAATTCGTTTTGTCTTCGAATCTTTAACCTGTCACAAATAAAAAAACAACTGTTCGGACCCATTAGCTTAAAATATTATTCGAAGCATGTATACAATATAAAAGCTTAAAACATATTCGAACCGTGAAATAAAATTCAATTGGTTAACTTCGAATAACCTTGGTAGGTAAATATGGGCCAATAAATTTGAAATCACTTCAAATCGATGTAATTACTTTTTATGGAAATTGCCCTCGAAATATTATGTAGATTAATCATCCTCGAACATAACGGTTACATATGTAACCGTTAAACTCATCATGACCTTAGTAATCTAGCCTGACAGATGTTGAACATGTAATCCACTCAATGATTCATATTCCAACCCATCATCATACGGGTCTTTCCATCTTCACACGTCTTCACGCGTCTTCACTTAATTTAGTATAAATACAACATTTCTCTCATTCCAACTCTCTTCACACAAACACCGCTTTAGAGAGAAGTTGTAGGTTTTGGCTACCTTCATCTTCTCCTCTCCTATTCTCAGGATTCTCACTGCAAAATTCAAATTTTCTGATCAACCTTTATCTTCTCCGATCAACCCTTACTTGGTTTATGAGAAAGAAACCAAGAACCAACAAGTCGAAGGTCATTCTTCCCAAAACACCAGAATCTTTAGATACTGATAGTAACCTAGTGTTCGGATCTTACGATTATTTTTGTATTACGCAAATAGATGAAGAATACCGAAGAGCAGGATTAATTTGAGGTGGTCCAATTGAAACTTCAACTGAGACATTCTATTACGGTAACTTCGATCCTACCGAAGTCTCAAATCTTTCACCTTCTCCCAGAACCGAAGAGCAAACCTCATCTAAAATCTCAGGTCCTAAAACACCTCGAGCCTCGTCGTCTCGAAGCAAAATTCCTTCTCTGAAATCGAAAACAAATAACCCTTTTTCAAAAAAATCTTCATCAACCAAACCAAGAAAAACTTTCATCGTTGTGGGAGACGAATCAACAATCATCTGAACTTCTTCTCCTCCAAATATAACTACTAACGATCCTCTTACAGAAACAATTATCCCAACTTCTCAAGATCCTCGAGAAGAAACTTCAAAGCCAACGAAGCTAACTCGGAGGCTACAAAAATTGATCTTGAGGAGGACTCGCAAGAAGAAGCTGATGTTTGCTCCATCTCCGAAGAAGAGATAACACAAATTGGGAGGAATCTAAAGAACCTCGAAAGCAAGTATTTTATCTGCTTGAATAAAATTCGTTATATATACTAAAAGAAAACCAAGCCTATGCTCTTAAGAAACAATGGGGAATGAGAGAAGACATAACCCTTCGTCTGCCAAAAGAAAGAGAAACTCCCTTCAACTGCAAAGACGATGAACTAGTGGTATACCCAGAAATCATCAACTGGGGTCTTAGATTTTCACTAGATCCAATAATCATGGAGTACTTCAAACTCCTCAGTTTATGCCCCACTCAGGTGACACCGAATCAATGGTTAACCCTCATGTCAGTGATCATGGCATCCCGTCTATCCAAAATTCCCATCAACATTAAAGACTTCATCTCACTGACTCAACTTTCAAAAGGTCTGAAGCTTACATTCTATTACCTCACATTGATGGATGACCTCAAGATCATCGACGATCTTCTAAAGGCTGACAAATTTTGGAAACAAAAATTTGTTTTCATATCTGGAGCTTGGGAAAACGGAAAAGCAATTTCTGAAGCTAACCCTTCGAAATTAACTCTTGTTTGGAGAAACAATCGTAAGTTCTTTGAATTTTTATGTTTTAATATAAAAAAATTCTCTTTTTTTAACATTTTATTTTACTAATGTATACTAGAAATTTCGAAGCGCTACTCAACACGTCGAGAAGCTGCTAAAGATATTTTTTTAAACTCGCCGCTTGGGCTGAAAAGGAATGGAATAATGCATTGCATACTGCCTTTCAGCCCATCAATTTCCTCCATAGCCACATGTTTACAATCAAAGAAGGTGGAGTGCCTCCTCAAAATTTGTTTTTTGAACCAGATCCAAAGCTTTTCTGCCAACGAATACCCCAGCCTTACTGCAAAGTCTTTCTTCTTATTCCCAACAGATCAGATAGCCACTTGCCAAAAAAGAAGAAAGAAAAAGTTGTCAAATAAAAGAAGCGTAAAAATGCAGCTAGCACATCTGGTGCTAACCCTTCCACGCCATCGAAACCAAAGCGTCGAAAAAGAAAAACTGCTGAACAACCCCTTTCTCCGATCGAAGAGGATAAAAATGAAGAACCGTCGTCGAAGAAAAAGAAAGGTGCTCATAGTTCTCATGGAAATAAAAAGAAGCAACTGAAAACCACTTCGTACACTTTAATTGACGAAGATGAGAACGCTGCTGCTGGAAACCAACAACACCCCCAAACCCTTCGACCAAAGAACATTATAATAAAGACAAACCTGTGATTCTCATTAATGATAATTCCCCCACCGTTTATCATGCTCCTACAAACTTCGACCCAAATATGTTCATCAATTTTGAGAACACTGAGGCACTTGCTGGCAAAAAGGATCTTGTCATTCAAGTTATCCAAAATCACATGCTTGATTTTGCGAGGCCTACACCAGACAAAGTTCTTCCAGAAGTTACTCGTTCTTACGAACCTGTCACATCTCTGGATATGATTCATAAGCCTAGTACATCGGAATTTCATAGCCCTCCTCGAAATCCTGCAATTGACATTACTCTTCAACCATTTTCCGATCTTGACGCTGCTGCAAAAACTCTTGCCTCTCAAATTGAAGCTTCTCAAGACCATCTCAAACGGCTGGCCAAAGATATGGTTTACTATAAAGAATCTTATGAAGCTGAAAAGAAGTTTAGAGAGACTTTGCACAACAATGTAGTCGAATAGTTTTATGGTTATGAGATGGCTAGATCTGAGCTGATAAAAGGCACTCTCTGCATAAAGGATCATCTTCGAATCAAGCATATGGTTGATATAGGGCTGCTGGCAAATATCATGAAGAAAAAATGAAGAAACTTAAAACCGAGCATGTTGCTGAATTGAATACCGAAAAATCCAACTCCACCACACCTCAAAATTCTCTCACTCTTTGTGAAACAAAAAACAAAGAGTTCACCGATGAAATAGAGATACTGAAGACAAATTTCGAACCAGAAAAAGCTGTTGTTGTAGCTGATGCCGAAGCTGCGCTTTCAAAGGATATGCAAACAGTTATTCACGTTGGAAAAGAAGATGCAAACATCTATCTTATTCGAGAACTTCACGCTGCTTATCCTAAAATAAATCTTATAAGTTTTTGGAATAATATTCCTGAAGAAAAACGTCCAAGCGAAGCTTTAGACCCTGTTCCCAGTTCATCATCTTCAGAAGATGAATCGTACGAAGAGGAAGAATCTTCTAACTATCTTTTTAGTCCTTTTTTTTATCTTTGTCGAATTAAAATATCTCTTTTTGTACTTTAACAACTTGATCTAAATGACAAAGAGTTTTTGTATGTTACCATTCTCTTGCATATTATTCGATGCTAAATACTTAATAAATAAAATGAGTGCAAAATCTTAACAAAATAATATAAACTTACCACCTCAAATACCTTAATAAAAATTGATGGGTAGTATAATTCTTCAAAAAATTGTATCTCTTTGAAAAGATATGAATGTATTATTAAGCTTGATTAGCTCATCAAAATTTTCAGTGTGCTTTTAAGCATTCACTTTGAAATAACAAATGTAGTGTGACTATAAAACATGATTATCTATTCGAAAAGTGTTATAAACACTTCAGAATAATCTCCTCTTAACTAATCTCATAGTTGATCAATCTTTGATGATTTGTTAAGATAGTATCCAAATAAATGTAAACAACCATTGGCAAAAAAACAAACTCTATTGATAAAATTGAATATGCACATGACGCCTCGTTAAAACCATTATGGGCCAACAGGATAGGATAGAGTGCGTCATGCAAAACAAAAATTCCAAAGTACAAAAACATGTCTACTCCAAATAAAGCTTCAGGTGCTGGATATTCCACGGATGTTGTAGCATCCTCCCCTCGAAATCACAAAGACAATAAGACCCCGGCTTAATTCTTTCAACAACTGTATAAGGCCCTTCCCAATTTGGAGCCATATTTCCGAGGCTCTTCTCCTTTGTGTGCAGGAAAACTTTTCGCAACACTTTATCACCTTCTTTAAATTCTCTTCTATTTAGCTTCGAATCATATATATTCCTCATAAGAGTTTGATAATGAATTACATTCAGATGAGCTCGAACTCTTTTTTCCTCAGTTAAATCCAAATTAACCCTTCAAATTTCATCATTAGAATTTTCAGAATATTGAGATATTCTAAAAGATGACATCGTGGATTCAATAGGGCTGACTGCATCTATACCATATGCCAAAATAAAAGGAGTCTCTTTCGTAGCTTCTCTTGGAGTTGTTCGATAAGCCCGAAGCACCTCTTGCAAATAATTTGGCCACTTTCCTGCTGCCCCCGATAAATTCTTCTTCAATCCATCTAAAATTGTTCTGTTTGTCACTTCCACTTGTCCATTGGCTTGAGGATGAAAAGGCGTCGAAAAACATTGTTGATTTCTTATAAAAGCACAAAATGCAGTCATTTCCCGAGTATTAAACTGATGACCATTGTCTGTTGTAATCCTCCGAGGAACTCCAAAACGACAGCATATACTGTTCACAATAAATTTGATGATATTATTTAGCTTTACTCATGATAACGGTTCTGCCTCTGCCCACTTTGTAAAATAATCAACCGCTACAATTATCGTTTGTCTTCCCCCAGAAACCATAGGCAAAGGTCCCACCAGATCAATTCACCACCTATCAAATGGTATAGCCTCAAATATAGTGGCACAGCGGGTCTGTGAATAGCATTAGAAAATCTCTGACAACTATCACAACCTCGGACTAAATTCTTAGCATATTTCATGATCGTAGGCCAATAAAATCATGCAAGTAAAACTCGACGTGATAGAGGTTTAAACCCACAATGAGCTGACCCTTCACCATCATGCAACTCTCACAATACTTCTTGTGATTTTTGTTTGCTTAAACATTGCAATAATGGTCTGCTCAATGCCTTTTTATGCAAAATCTCATCCAGAACTATATATCCAAAAGCTTTACCCCTTAGCTTTTTGGCCAATTGCAAATCATATGGCAGTATTCCTTGAGTCAAAAAATTAAGGATATCTGATCGCCAATCACGTCGGCTTTCATCAGTGGTAAAAATTACTTCTATGTATTCACATTGGTTAGATTGAGTAACAATTGAAGGATTTTCTTGTAGCCAAATCCAATGATATTCTTCCTTGTAAGCAACATTTGCTAAAGAATCAGCCACCATATTACTTCCTCTCCCAATGTATTCCACAACAACGTTGTCAAACAGAAGCATCAAATTCCGAAGCTCCCGAAGATACAAATTTAACTGATCCTTCCTTGCTACGAAAACCCAGATACCTGATTTGCCAATAGCTGAGAATCCGTCTCCAAACGTACTGAAGCAGCACCACAAATTTTTGCCAATCTCAAACCTGCCAAAGCAGCTTCGTATTCAGCTTCATTATTCGAAGCATGAAAGCCAAATTTAATTGATTGAACCATTATTTCTCCTGTCGGAGCTATTAGTTGAACTCCAACACTGCACCCTGAAATACTGGATCCTCCATCTGTTCGAACAACCCACCTTGAGTCGACAAGTTTGGCCTCTTTAGTTTCTTCTTCATCTGAGTGATTTAAATGGAATTCAACAAAGAAATCCGCCAATTCTTGTGCCCTTATCTCTGTTCGAGGTGTAAATAAAATATCATAATCTCCCAACTCCACTGACCATTTAGTCATCCTCCCCGAAATATCAGGTCGTTGTAAAACATTTTCAAAGGGGAATGAAGTTCGGACTTCAATAGTATGAGCTTGAAAGTATGGACACATCTTCCTAATGCTAGCTTTTCTAATTTCATATATCTTTTTTTTGCTGCCACCAAACTTTTGCTAACATAATACACCGGCTTTGGAATTCCTGAATCCTCACTAATTAACACTACGCTTAGTGCAAAATCTGATACCGCGATGTATAGAAATAATTTCTCCCCATTCCGAGGCTTTGCCAGAATTTCTGGTGATGGCAACAAATTTTTAGTGTCCGTGAAAGCTGCTTCACATTCGGATGTCCATTCAAACCTATTGGGCCCTCGTAACACTTGAAAGAAAGGAAAGCATTTATCAAAAAATCTAGCAATAAATTGATTAAGTGCTGCTAGCCTTCATGTCAGAATTTGCACTTCTTTGATTATCCGATGAGAATTCATTGTTATCAAAGCTTTTAATTGTTCTGGGTCAGCTTCTATTCCTTTTTCGCTGATGATAAAACCCAAAAAATTCCACAATCGAATTCCAAAGGTGCACTTCTCAGGATTTAACTTCAACCTGATCGCCCTTAAATTCAAAAAAGCTTCCTCTAGATCATCAAGATGCACTTCATCCCTTGAGCTTTTCACTACCATATCATCTATATACCTCCATATGTTTTCCGATCTGTGTAGCGAAAGATTTATTCATCAATATCTGATAAGTAGCTCCAACATTTTTCAATCCGAAGGGCATCACCCTATAACAATACAGACCCTTATCAGTTATAAAAGTTGTGCATTCTTGATCTTTCAGATCCATTTGGATCTGGTTATACCCTGCAAAAGCATCCATAAAGGTTAAAATTTTATTGCCTGAAGTAGAATGAATCAACTGATCTATTCGAGGAACGAGAAACGGATCCTTGGGGAAAGCTCTGTTCAAATCTGTAAAATCTACACACATCCTCCATTTCCCGTTCTTCTTTTTTACCACCACCGGATTTGCTATCCATAAAGGATACTGTGATTCCCTTATGTGTCCGACCTTAGACAACCGATCCACTTCAACAAAAATCGCTTCTGCCTTCACCGAGGAAAAAGCTCTTCTTTTTTGAATTACCGGCTTGACCTTCGGATCTATAGCCAAACTATGCCAGATTATTTCAATAGGCACTCATATTACATCTTTTGTCCTCCAAGCGAAGACATCCAAATTTTGAGATTAAAAATCAAGCAGTTGTTGACGTAGAAAAGGGGTCAATAAAGTTCCAATTCGAAGCACTTTTCCTTCCAAAAAAGTAAACTCCTCTATCTCTTCACTCACCGTTAAAGACCCCAGGGTTTCCCTCGGATCGTGAATCCTTTCTTCCAAATTTGAGGGTACCCTCTCTAACTGTTATTCTCGCATCAAATATCCACTGCTGGATCCTCGGGCCCGAAGCGTAGTGGCATAGAATTCCCTGGCAACCTTTTGATCGCCTCGAACCACTCCAACTCTGTCTCCAACCACGTACTTAAAGCATTGATGAACTGTTGAAACCACCCCGTACATTCTTGAAAGCCATGATCTTCCAAAAATAGCATTATAACTTATGGGACGGTCCACCACCACACAAAGTACTTGGACCTTTTTCTTGAATGGTCCTTTTTCCAAACTAACTTCACCCTCGAATTCTCCAACAACACGAGCTGTTACACCCGTGCATCTGATAATTGTACGATTCGATTGAGTAATCCGAGGTGGATTTGTCATCCTATCATAGGTGGACGTAAAAAGGACATTAGCAAAACTGTCAGTATCAATCAACACACATCGAATTTCGACGCCAGCCACCTCAGCTCCAATCACCACAGCATCCCCATGTGGTCCTGCAGTCCCTCTCAGATCATCTTCATAAAAAAAATGAAGGTAATATCTTTATTTTCGTACAAGTGTGTTGACATCCTCCCTTCAATTTGAGTTTTCAAGCTGATAACATGCCTTTTCCTCGAACTGTCTGAATTTACAGTCATTGAATCGCCCCCAAAAATTGCCAACGATTCAAAAAACTTGCACAATTCCCGAACATGCCCCTTTTCCACAAGCTCTTCGAATGCCATCAGAAGCAACCTGTTCGAATCCTTTTCAACATATTTAGTACAAGCATTGAATGACTCAATCTTTGAATCCATAATCATCAAGTTCTCAGCTGGCGGTGCAGCCTTTGAAGTTGATGCACCATTATTCTTCGATGCACTCCCGTGTGACTTCACATAAGTCAAGAGCTTTCCATTCTCAATACAATATTGGATTCATTTCTTCAAAGCAATACAATCATTCGTACCATGCCCAATATCATCATGATACCTACAAAATTTATTATTCCTCTCCTCCCTTGGTCTGCTGATAGGAGGTGGCTTCCTAAAGTTTACAGAATTCTTAGTCTTATCCCATATGACATAAACACTATCTGTCAAATTAGCATAGTACTCTGGCCTGACCCATGTATTTGGCCTAGGCCTGTTGTAATTGTTTGATGGAGTGCGATTTGAATAACAACCACTCCGATGAGGAAAATTGTTGTTCTTCTACCTCGACTGCTGATTACCAATTCCATTGTTATTACCATTCGAGGGCTGCCCCTGATTATTGGCTGCATGTCCCGAATTTTTTGGAGTGTTAGCTGGTCCACCTCGGACTCTACTCAACTCCTCCACCTTGATTTGATCCTCAACTTGAGCAACCAACACACCAAAAGTCAAGGCCCTTCTCTTTGTCGTCTCATTAGCCAGATCCCCTGGCAATAATCCTTGGCGAAAAGCTGCCATCGCCACATTTTCCTCACAGTTGTCCAAACTAGCCTTGGTCAACACAAATCTCTTCGTATAGTCTTTCAATTTTTCTCCCGGTGCATGCTTGGACTGAATAATCGTATCACCATTGGCTCTCATCTTTTTGCTTTCCACGAATTGCCTTCGAAAACAGTATAAAAATATCTGAAATTTGATATGTACCCCCTCAGAATCCTGTTGTACCACTTGAGAGTTATTCCCTTAAATGTTTGAGAAAATGCACGACACACAAGTTGGTCGTCATCCTCGAAGTTTATCATATAATTTTTGAATTGTTCGATGTGGTCATCGGGATCCTGTATCTCATCGAACTTTTCAACCTTCGAAATGTCAAAACGCTTCGGAAGCGTCATGGAACGAATTTCATCTGTTAGTAGAGAATTTCTCCAATCAATGCCTTGAACGAATTGATCATCAGTTCCCATTGCCACATATAGATTCATATCAGTTTCAGCGTACTGATTCGAAGGATTCCTTTCATTCCAAGTTGATGGAGGAGCATTCTTAGATTTACTCTCATTTTTATACCTCCTCAAATAATCTCTTTCTGATTCCTCTTTTGAAGAACCTCTATGCCTCTTAAATCCCGAGGTGAACTTTCAACCTCCTCTTCATTGGAAGTTATTAATTTATGTTTGTCTTTTTTCTCCTTTCAAGACAAATATCGCTCTTTAGAAGACAAAAAACGTGTTTTTTTGTGCTCGGACTTAGTATGTCGATCATCAAAGGATCGATCTGACTCACCTTCCACATCAGTCTTTTCCATTTCTTGCCTAACTTCAGATCTGATTCTTGTAGAAAGTATATTTTGTTCTCTCCGTTCATATTTTTCATTCAAAGAATTAATTTTATCTAGGAGATGATTCATTATTGTCTCAACATCAGATCAAACTTGGACCGGAGATGATCCATCAGTTCTATTCCCATCAGTTCCACTCTTTTGCAAATCATCTCTCACAGTTTCTATCGCTGATTGAAGCGTAGGATTATTATCTGGATTCATCGTATGAATTTTAATCAAGAAATACCACTAGATAGTATCACTTTCGAACAGAATAAGCCACTGATTTTTCTTATTCAGTCCCCAGCGGAGTCGCCAATTTGATGAGTGATGATTCTGCTTTAGTAAATTGCTTAGGAAAGATTTCTAGAGAGAGAAACAACTAGAGAGTATTTAGAGAGAGAAACACAAGTACTAATGAGTTTTCAAGTAAAAGTGTTGAACCCCTTTATAAGAGTAGTCTGGTCCTTTATATAGAGGAGCCAAGACTTAGTCTCAAACTGAATCTGTTACAAAATGTGGACTGGCCCTATAAATTATACAAAGTTACAGATACTCTCTAAAACTTACACTAGTCACGAATTAAGGACAAAACTTATATTAATTACAATTAAATCCCTAAATTTACATTATTTACAAATTAATCCTTAAAACTCTATTTCCATATCAGTACCAACTAATGGAGCAACTTCTATCCATTTAGAGAAATAATCAATTGCCACTATTATTGTTCGATAGCCTTTGGTCTCCATGGGAAGAGGTCCAACCAAGTCTAAACCATATCTATCAATAGGTATGGGCTCAGATATTGACTCCATGGGAACTACTGGTGTATAGATTTCATTTCCATATCTTTGGCAAGGATCACATCTCCTAACCAACCTAAAGATCTTCCATTATAGTTGGCCAATAGTATCCTTCTAACAAAACTCTCCTGGTTAGGCCTTATAGCCACAATGTGTTGATCCCTCTCCATCGTGTAGTTCGGATGAGACACTTTGAGATTCCTCAAAACCTAAGCAGTGTAGGAGAGATCTGCTGAAAGACTTTTTATAAATAATATCCCTTAAAACCAAGAAACCATGAGCCTTGTACTTGACTTTTTAGCTAAGATTTTATCTGAATGAAAAACTCCATCGAAAATAAACTGATGTATCTCAAACCTCAAATATTTGGATTGCATGGCAGATACACTCAAACTTTCTTCAGATTCACCCTTTTCTTATTGAATTAAACTTATGGAGGGGCATTCTTGCATAAGAGTCCATGGGTAGGCCTCAGAATAAGCTATGGTGGCAAAAAAAAAATCTTCCATAGTATTCTCCGATCAATGGACATGCTCATACCATACGCTTTGAAAATCTATGGCAGCTTCATTTAGTACTTGCAGATATTTTATCAACTAATCTTTTTTAGTTTCAGATAGCCCTTCAGTTTGATTGATAAGTAACTGAGAGTCACTTACTAACCGGAGCCTCTTTTCTCCATACATTTGAGCTAGTCTTAACCTAGCAATAGTCGCTTCATATTCTGACTCGTTATTAGGTTCCCTGAAACCAAAACATACAGCTTGATACATGGTATCACCATAAGGGAAAGTTAAACAAATTCCAGCCACACATCTCATCGTACGAGACCCACCATCTGTTCGTATTAACCATTCTTATTTAGACTTGTTCTCACGTTCTTGTTCGTGAGGCCTTTTAGTATGAAATTCCACCAAGAAATCAGCTATAGTTTGAGCCTTGATTGCGGTTTGAGGCAAAAAATCAATATCATAATATCCAAGCTCAACTGACCACTTAGTCATTCATCCTGATATGTCAGCTTTTTGTAGCACATTTTTTAAGGGGAAAGATGTTCAAACCGTAATCGAATATGCTTGAAAGTATGGCCTTATTTTCTAGCATCCATTACAAATTCCAAGGCTAATTTTTATAACTTTAAATACCTCTTTTATGCTTCTAGCAAACTTTTGCTCACGTAATATACCAGACGGGGGTAATTATCCACTTCCCTTACTAGAACGGCACTTACGGTGTACTCTGATACAACCAAATATATAAAACGTTTCTCCTCTCAGATAGGTTTGAATAACATCTTGGGTGAAGATAAATGTTTTTTTTATTTCAAAAAAGGCTTGATCACATTGCGGAGACCAATCGAAGTCTTTAACATTCCTCAAAACTTGCAAAATTGAGCACACTTGTCAGATAATCTTGAAATAAATCTATTCAATCCAGCCAACCGCCTGGTTAGCCTCTGGACTTCTTTAGTAATTCGAGGATGATCCATAGCCAATAGATCGTTTAACTGATCCAGATCATCCTGTATCTCTTAATCACTTATAACATACCCCAGAAACTTGCCAGATCGGACCCCAAAGATACATTTTTCCAGGTTTAACTTTAGGTTGATGGCTTCCAAGTTAGCAAAAGTCTCTTAAAGATCGGATGTGTGTTTTTCCTCCTCGAGGCTTTTTACCGTCATATCATCTATATATACTTCCATGTTTCTGCCAATCTAATAGCAAATTTTTTATTCACCAATCGCTGATAAGTAGCTCTAGCGTTCTTCAATCCAAATGGAATCACCTTATAGCAAATAAACCCTCTGTCCGTGATAAAAGTGGTGTGATCTTGATTGTTCGGATCTACTTGTATCTGATTATACCCTGAAAATTCATCCATGAAGGATAACAACTTGTTCCCCGATGTGGAGTTTACCAACTGATCTATTTGAGGCACCGGAAATGGGTCTTTAGGACATGCTCTGTTAAGATTAGTAAAGTCAATACACATGCGCCATTTGCCATTCTTTTTCTTGACTAAAACAGGGTTAGCAAGTCCACAATAGGTATTGAGATTCTTTTATATGACCCATTTTGGTCAACAGATCAACTTCTTGTACTATCACATCGGGTTTTTCTTTGCAAAATGACCTCATTCTTTGAACTACTGGTCGGATTGACAACTTGTGGCAAACTACTTCAGAGAGTACCCCGGTTACATCATTATTGCACCATCCGAACACATGTAAATTGTCCGAGAAGAAAGACAATAGCTTTTATTTCAAACTTATCGGCAATTTAGTGCCGATCTTAACGCTTTTGCCTTCTGCTAGGAAATGTGTTTCAACTTTTTATATAGGTATTATAAAACTAGGATCCTCTCTTGGATCATAAATTTCATTCTCATCAATGGAAGGCTCCAGTAACTGTTATTCCTTGTTAACTTTAACTCCTTCTAATGATTTTGAGGCAAAAGCTGTTACATAACATTCTCTAGCTACCTTCTGACTGCTTTGGACAATACCAACATGTGCACCCACATCATATTTCAAACATTGATGGACAGTAGAGGCCACAACATGCATCTTGGAAAGCCAAGATCTTCCACATGTAGCATTGTAAGATGTTGGGCAGTCAACCACAATAAAAATACCTTCACTGTCTGTTTAAAAGGTCTTATACCTAACAACACTTCATCTTCAAACTCATCGATGACATCCGCCGAACTCCCTGTAAATTATACAATAGTTATGTTTGATCCTTGAATTACCGATGGATTTTTCATCTACCTATAAGTATTCAGAAATAACATATTTCCCGAACTACCAGTGTCAATCAAGATCTGACGTATGTCATTACCCCCGATTGATGCCCCTATTACCACAACATCTTCATGTGGCCATGCAATATCTCTTAAATCGCCTTCATCAAATACTATGAAAGGGGTTGGGGCTTGGTACAAATGTGCAGACATTCCTTCTAACTGAGTAGTCAAGGTGTTGACATGACTTTTTCTTGAACAACTTGAGGGAGCTGTCATAGTGTCTCCCCCAAAAATGGTTAATGACTCAAAAAATTTCACCAGATCGGAAACTGTAGTAGATTTATCCACTATCACCCCCACTTGATTCCGATTTGGATCAGGATCAAGGTATTTAGAGTCCACATCAAATCTTTCAAAAATCAACATAGTGTCTTCCTGCCTAGATGTTCCTCGGACTGTTGAAGAAGTCGTTCGGGGAGCATTGGCGTTGGACTGTGTATTATCCGGTCTGCTGCCCTCTTGTTTTTTAACAAAAGCACTTAACTTTCTTCTCTCAATGAGATTCTGCACTTCTTGCTTCAATGCAATACAATCATGCGTGTCCTGACCCACATCATTATGATACTTGCAGAAACGAGTACTTCGGGTTTCTCTAGGGGACTGTAATGGGGTTGGCCTTCTAAAGTGCACATCATTTTTAGTCTTGTCATAAATTATAGTTACAATCTCTCTCAGCTCATCAAACCATTCTGGTTGAACCCATGAAACCCTTTTACTTCTAACTTGTTGATTCTGATTGGATTGATTCTGCTTGGACCGATGTGACACCTGTCCTGTTTCCTTTGATCTGTAGTCGGTCTGAGTTGTTGATTATAGATTTGACACTATGGTAGTGGATCTATTCTGACGAGGCACTCTAGAATTCTTAGCTTCTTCAACAGTAATTTTCTTCCCAACTTGGTTTAATAGCCCACCAAAATTCATTATTTTTTCCGAGTTACTAAGTCAACCAAATTACCCGGACTCAGGCCTTGTCTTAAAGAGGCGATTGTTACTTGTTCAAAACAATCAGCTAGCCCATTCTTCGTGTTCACAAATCTACTAATATATTCCTTTAACAACTCATTCGGCTCCTCGGAACAATGAATAATCGTATCATCATTCCCCTTAAGCTCTTTGCTTCCAACAAATTATCTCCGTAATTCAACCCATACTATATCAAAATTCTTTATAGATACCCGATGAAGACTATTGTACCACTTGAGGGCACTTCATTTGAAGTTCTATGAGAAGGCCCTGCACAATAGCTTGTCATCATCATCATATTTCATCATAAAAAATTTAAACTGTTCGAGATGATTTCCCGGATCTTTAGTTTCATCATATTTTTCCATCTTGGAATTGTCAAACCGTTTGGGAAGATGCACGGAGAGTATTTTTAAAGATAAGGGTGATTGTCTCCACTTTTAGCTACGGTTAAACACAGTATCCTCATTGGGAGTAGAAAAAATACCTGGTTCGGATTGAAAAGCAAATGGATCGATCAACAAATGATAAATATGTTGATCATCCAAACCCTTTATTTTCCCTTGACACTTTTTAATTTTGCCATGTTTATCTATATTTCTTGAATGCTTCTTGGTCAGCCTTAATTTCTTCTTTGACTGGCCTTCATCACTGTTGGATGATACTGATTCTTCAAGCTGTAAATTATTAGATGAACTATTAGAAGACTCTGATGTAGAGCTCACAACTCGTTTGGACTGATGCGTTTTCTTGGAGCTGAGATGAGTCTTTATGGACTGCTCATTCTCACCAGGATTATCAGTATGGTGTAGTTCTGGTGCACCAGACTTCTCTTTGATTTCTTTTTCTAATTTTATTTTAGCTCTTAAAGCCTCAATCTCAGCCCTTAGCTGATCACATATTTCTTTTCATCACCATTGTGATTAACATGAGACACAGTAGTATGCTCATTATTTTCTCTCACTCCTTCAACTTCTGGGGGTGAAACACCTTATAAATAAGGATTCATCCTAACTAGTTTATTTAATGGTTTTGAATCTGAGATTCAGGCACTGTCGTCTCCCACTGTGGTCGCCAATTTGGTGTGGATGATTTTTTGTTGGAGGGTATTTCTGGGTAGTTTGGCTATTAGGTATTAATTTTTAAGTAATGAGTAGAGAAATAAGAGAGGTGCATACTTGAATTTAATATTTCTAGAAAAAGTCCAACCTGTTAAATGAGGTTGGTTGGGGTATTTATACTGGTTGGTGACCCATGACCCATTCGGGTCAGAATTTGGATCCGGGTCAGGTTTTAAAGTCCAATACCAAAGATGAGTCAGTTTTTAGCACGCAGATGAGTCATGATCCACTTATGTTTACTGTTCATGAAAAAGTAAATGTTCGAACTACCCCTTTGGAGATGGTGGAATTTCACTTCCAAAAATGCCCGACCTTATATATATATATATATATTAAATATTTTACATTTACTAAATAAACACAAATCATATCCAAATATTTAATTATGTAACTTAATAAAATAATCAGGTATGTATGCATAACATAATTCACTTCGGTTTTTAAAATTTATTAAATAAACACAATATATAACATTATAGAACGGTCAATAGGAAATTAAGAGGTGATAATCTAATAATAACAGTAGTATGAAAAATAAATTGACAAAATATCTTTTAATTTTATATATTTTGTCATGAAGTCCTCCAGTTTTAATCAACAAGTTATTAAACAAGTCAAAAACAGAATTGAGTCAATTCACTTTTCACATTAATTAATGTTTCTCCATGTAGTTATTTTAAATCCTCAAATGGTGTTAGGCAGAGTAATCCATCCTCACCCAACCTTTTCATCATCACGGAGGAATTCTTATAAGAGGAATCAAAAAACTATTTCTCTCCCAAAACCTCTATGGAATTCAAATCCAAAGGATCCATTACCATACCAGTTTTTTCCTTTGCAGATGATGTTATCATCTTTCAAAAGGAATCCATAAATCATGTCGCGGAAACATGTAGTTTTCTTCATCATTACAAGTCAATATTTGGTCAAACAATTAATAAACATAAAATAAAGTTTATTCATCCAACCTATTTAACCAGAGCCAGAATTTTAGCAATTGAGAATGTATTTAGGTTTAAACATAGTCATCTCTCACTCATACCTTGGTATTATCATTCATCCAAGGAACATAATTGGGCATCTTGATGATATAGTAACCAAAATTAGAAACAAAATATTGGAATGAGACTGTAAAAATCTATATTTTGGAGGCAAATTGATATTAATTCAATATTTTCACCTTGCAATCATAATATACTACTGTTAAGGCATTATAATTCCAAAATCAGTAATAAAAGAATCAATAACTTGTTAAACAAGTTTTTTTAGGGAAATAAAGAAAATCACAAATCCATCATCTGGTCTAAATAGTCATCTCTATGTTATCCTTTTGAAGAAAATAACTAAACTTGAGAAATTTAACAGATATTCAATCTATTTTTTTCTGTAAGTTATGGATGACTTTCAGGAAAAAAAAATCTCTATGGTCAAATCTAATGAATTCAATCTCTTACCCAAATTCTCATCCTCTTCAAACCTCTATAAAACCAAGAAATTCCAAAATTTAATTTTTTTTAATGAAAACTAGAAACATTAGTGAGCAATTTATCTACTGAAAAGTGGGCTCTGGTCATATTGACTTTTGGTCAGAAAAATGATGTCACGATCACCCTTTTATAACTCATTCTTTCAATGAAAACAATTCCTTGTATAATGGTAACTTGATCTCTGATTTCTGGTCAAATGGTTCATAGAACCTTAACAGACTCAAAGATCAAGTTCTAAATTATGACATTGAAATAATCTCTAAAAACACATCAACGGAATACTCAAAAGATATAATTCTCTAAAATATATCCTCTGAAACTATATGTTCTCCTTAAAAGAAACATTGAATGCTACTAAAAATCAGAATATAAAATCTCGTTTATTTAACAAAATCTGGAATAAAGCCACCCCAAGGAAGTGCTCATTTACTCTTTGGATACTTCTCAAGGGTTTGATGTTTGTTGACACTGTTCTCCAAAAGAAAAATATACGTATGGATTCAAATGTCAGTTCTACAATAACATCAAATTCTCAAATCACATATTTGTCTCATCTCAAACAATCTAGGAAGTATGAAATACTTCTCATTCATGTTTACATTTTTATTTTTAAAAACATGACTGTGAATCACATGGTCAATTATTGGTTAATGTTCATTTTTCAAAAAACACACATAAGAACAATTCTGCCGTTTTAATTTGTTGGGCTTCTTGGTCTACTAGAAATCAATTCAAAGATCATGATAACAGACTATCTTCTAAAAGTATTATTGACAAAATTATTTATAACTTAGTCAACTTGGATTCTGTTTCACTTATTAAAAACAAATACTGGTCTAGTGATGATATATATGCAACAGAACTGGGTTTCTTTAGTCACATATCAATTACAAAAAAAACCTTTATAGTATGGTCTTCTTCTTTAACAATCAGATTAAAATTAAATTGTGCTGGTTTAAGTTTGTGTAATGGTGAAGGAAGTGGAGGCATACTAATTAGAAATAACTAAGGAAAGTTAATATTAGCAAAATGAATTCTATATGAAAAAAATCTCATATAATATCATAATCTAAAGCTTTATTAGATGGGTCGTTATCATGCAATTCCAATGGCTATAAGTTGGTTGATATTGAAATTGATTTCATGTTATTGTTCAATATGATTAGTATTTGTATGACCACTTAGAATCTTAAGACTATTACAAACTGCTGCAGAAAACTTATAACCCCTCATGTCTATTAAACACATCTTTCGTGAGAAAAATTGTGTTGTTGATTGGGTTTCCAAATGGTCGATATTGAACAATTTAAATTGTGAATTCAATAGAAGTCAAGCTCTTGTTGAATTGCATGCTATTACATTCCTTGAAAGTATAAACCTAGGCTACAGTAAAATAGAAAGTTGATTCTTATAAGGTTTAAAACACTCGATCATGGATATGCCAAACTGCTTGTTACTAACAATTTTTAGGCATTAACTCGTGACCTTACATACAAATCAATAGTTTTATTTTTGCATGTACATGATCATGGATCAAAAGAACAAAAATATTGGACTTATCAATCAACTAACATCAAAATAACTTCAAAAGATCTCAAAATATTCAAGGAATTTTTGTTGTAAAAGATACTTAACTTAAGCAAACTAGATTGGAAGAACATAAAAATATAACATGGATTAATCACTTTAATTCATTGTGTACCATTTCTTGCTTCGAAGGCTCGATTCTCTTAAAAAACAATTATGATACTAATAGTCAAATATTTATATACTCAACTTTTTAAAAATAAAAAAAAAAGTTAAACTTAAAAATCAATTAATCAAAACTTACATAGCGAAAACATATTTATTGACATTAGGTTCTGTTTGAAGGAGACAACGGGATATAAGTTGCTAATATAAGAACAAGTGGCTTTGCACAAAGCTTTTTCGTACCTTATTCTCAACATTGAGATATTATATCTCAATTTTTAACAAATGATTCTCAATGACCAACGACACAAATATTTATTTTCTCTCCTAACTAGTCTAAAACAACCATTAGACGATTTGTTTTCAGTTTCGTGGGAGCAAGTAAATGTTCTAGTGAGTTTGTAGGCTAGCAAGACTATTCAAACCTAAGTCATTGAGCCAACAAAAAATCTAAAATCTCTAAAACCATAAATACTAAAAACAATTAACTAATTAAATTACTATTTCAGAATATTTATACACCTTATTCGAGTTTTAAAATATGGTTTAAATTACGGCACGTCAAACTCTTACAAAAACTACGAAATAAACAAAGTTTCAAAATTGGTTTTTATAAGTTGCGTAAAAAACACCACTGGTCCCTCTTGTTTCCACTTGTAACAAATTAGTTCTTTTCCTTTGGGGTTGTAATAAAGCGGTCCTCCGTGTTTTGAAAAGCGGAACAAAACGGTCCTTATTAACCTCAGCCCATTTTTTCTACTCTTTATGTCCTTTAACCAGCCACATCAGCGATCCACGTGGGACGCTGATGTGGCGGTAGTAAAAAAAGTTAAAATCGTTCTTCCTTTTACCTTAACCATTTAACCATAATTCTACTCATAACCCGGGCCAACCAACCGAAAAAACCCGATAGACCCATCCAGCCGAGTAACCCTAACCCTACAAACCGGTCCATCTACAAACCCAACCCACCCAACAATCCGGTCCATTTACAAACTCAACCTATTTTAATAAAAAAATATATTAAATTACCTTAGCTAAATTATAACCTCCATTATCGACCTAACAATACTAATAAGATTGTGTTAGTTTATATAGCGTCTAAATTTGTACCATATTGGCGATGTGGAATTACATTAAAAAGTGTGGTAGCACTTACACAATATTGTCATACTTTTACATGGCAAGCCCAACTGCAATTGACTATATCATTGGCATCAAAACTGCTTAAATGTTATAGCGTTCACAGTAATATACACAATCATATTGATAAAGGCAGACACGAATATATATATATATATCCATGCAAGATATAAGACATAACAGCAAGTAAGACAGTGCTCGCTTGAATTACCTGTTCTAGATAGCTTGAAGATGGCGGACGAAGAAGAAGATGTTGCGATGGAACTTGAAGCCCCAGAAGCAGTCTACGGAGACGATTTAGTCATCATCAACTCGTATCCTCCACACTTTCATCTCCCGATCAAGCCCCGTACAGCTGACGTTTCTTCCCAACAGTTTGTGGAAGCAATTCTTGATATACGATCAAGTCCTAAGTACCCCATGGAACCACCTATGATCAATCTTATAGACTCCAAGGGTCTTGATCTAAATCGATAAAAACATCTTCTAAGTTGTGTTCAACACAAAGCATCTGAACTCTTATCTACTTTGAAGCCGTTTTGAAGTTTCAAGATGAGAAATGTTGTTTAAATGAATCCAGAAAAAACATAGTAGTTATGCCTAGTATATATCTCTCGCAGCCATCTACGTCAACTGGATAAGCTAGTGAACAACATGAAGTAAAACCTGATTCTGATGTGGAAATAAATGCTAGTGGTTCCTCTAGCATGCCTGAGATAGAAATAAACTCTATCATTGCGGCAAAGAAGCGTGAGAATAGAAACATGCAACGGAAAAAACAGAAAGGTAGAATTACAAAGAAAGCCAGTTCAGTAGTAGTTGAGGAAAGATGATGCTACTATTGGTTGAGCATATTCCATTATATTACTTATTTATTATTATTTCAAATTAAAATTAATTGTACTGGTTTGATCTTTTTGACTAAAGCAAGTAGTTAAGGGTTTGGCTCGACTACACGTGGGATTAGCTATTCTAAACTGAAAAAAATAAAGAAATAATACCTTGTATGGAAAAAAACAACCTCCAACCTATACATATCGTTTAATATAAGTGATTTGTTGATTAAGCAGACCATTTTATCCATGGCAAGAAGCTTCTTCAACAGATCCCTGCTCGTTTTCACTATAAATTAACTTTCCTTAGTCCTACATCGCTAATATGGTACAAATTTAGACGCTATATAAACTAACACAATCTTACTAGTATCGTTGGGTTAATAATGGAGATTATAATTTAGCTAAGGTGATTTAATAATTTTTTATTAAAATGGGTTGAGTTTGTAGATTGACCGGATTGTTGGGTGGGTTGGGTTTGTAGATTGGGTAGAATTATGGTTAAAAGGCACATCAACGATCCACGCTGATGTGGCTGGTCAAAGGGCATAAACGGTAGAAAAGATGGGTTGAGGTTAATAGGGCCCGTTTTGCTTCGCTTTTCGAAATACAGAGGACCACTTTATTACAACCCCAAAGGAAAAGGACTAACTTGTTACAAGTGGAAAACAAGACGGACCAGTGGTGTTTTTTACCCTTATAAGTTATATTTTTGCATAAAATAGTTAGTTGCAATATTGTAAAGCATCATCACGTGATGATATTTATAATAATCGTGTGTCGTGTGTAAAATTATCCAAATTTATCTGCGATGTATTGTTCTAATTGTTATAATGTTACGTTCTAATTTGAAATGACGACTGGATGTTATAGGAACCGGAGGAACCATCATATTTGATGGTCGATTACACACACTTGATACACACATGAGTTTTACACTAAAATTGGTTTTGATGCATAAATTATGAACAAAGATCGAAATGTAGAATCGGTATAATTAGTACATCTACTATCATTGTAACTATGATAAAACTCTTATGTTATATTACAAATCTAAGACGTACAACATTTTAAAACCAAAAGTTAGTTCCATTGGTATGAATAAATAAAATTGTAAATCAAAAATGCAATTGTCTATTCAAGTTAAGAGCATTTCAATTTATGAACTAGGTGGTTAATGGAGAGTGATAGGTGTAGACGTGTAATACAAACCACGCACTTCGAAATTCATTCACAAGTCGGGATCAAACGAGACAAAGAGAAGTTAATATGTAAGTTAACGTTAATTGTTTTTAGTCATAAGCAAATATATATGGGTTTCAAAAGACATAACCTTCAAAATTCATCCAACATGTGCATTGATACATCACAAAAGATAGCTCAACCAATAAAATTCAAAAAATGTAAGCCATGTCATGTACCACCAGGATGTCGCGTGAGTAAAAGGCCTAATGGTAGCGCCAAGCTACGAGATGGAACAAGCGGCTGAAAATACAGAGACAGAAGACGAATAGTAGAAGATAGATAGCTCTAAACCTAGGTCAGAATAAAAGAGACTTTAAAGAAAATCAAATTCTATTCAAAAAAGTTTGCGGCAAAACTAGGGTTTGAGAGCCTTTTATAAAAATGCTTGAAACCCTAGCCCAAAATTACAGCTTTTTCCTTATGCAATAGAATAAATCTCAGTCCAATTTTAAAGCGATTGGAGCTGGTTAAGTATTTTAATAAAATCTAACAAAAATAGGAAAATGTACTAAAACAGCAAAGTGAGGGTTTAAACGATTAAATTTAGAGCCTGGACTTCATCACGTTGTGATCCTTTTGAAAATCGTTGGGCTTCTCGACGCGTCTGATTTGAGTGGTCGCATCGCCTAATTCTGATATATGGGCCCTAAATAAAGCCCGTTTTTGTTGTAATCGTGTGCAGGATAGCGATCCCTGGTCAAAACAGCCCATACAAAACCCCCACTGCAAACTCCATCAGACGGTGCTTCTTATCTGCGACAATCTTATACTTCTGTGTTGTTTCCTCCAGGTGTTTGCAGGTGTTCTCATGGATCTCCCATAGATCAGCAATGGCGTTCTCGACCTTAGCTGGAACCTTATCAAGCGTTGGGAAAGCTAAGTCCATAGGACCCCGTGGGTTATAACCATAGACTACCATGAATGGACTATACTCAGTACTGTACTTGTGGTGCCTGTTGTAGGCGAACTTAACGTGATATAGGCGGGAATCCCATGCTTTCAAGTTCCCAGAGACCTATGTGCGTAACATGTTGCCTAACGTTCGATTAGTTACCTCGGTTTGGCCGTCTGTCTGCGGGTGATACGCGCTGCTAAAACTCAGCTTCGTGTTTGTGAGGCGCCACAAACTGCTCCAAAAATGCCCCACAAACCGCGCATCGCGATCAGAAACGATATTCAATGGTAGACCATGTAAGCAGTAGACCTCATGAAAGTATAAATTAGCAACATTCACAACATCTGTGGTTTTCTTGCAGGTAATGAAGTGGGCCATCTTGGAAAACCTATCAACCACTACAAAAATAGAATCGTTACCTCTCTGTATTCTTGGCAGCCCAGAGATAAAATCCATGCTGACGCTTCGCCACGGTCCTTCTGGTATTGGGATTGGTAGGTATAGACCTGCTTTGGAGGATGTACCTTTTGCCATCTGGAAAACCCGATAACCAGGTAAAAAACGGATAACATATCGTCTCAAATGCCGCCAGAAGAACTGATTGGATAAAGAGTGGAGGGTTTGATCTCTACCCCCATGCCCCTCGTTGTGTCTCTCTAGTACAATCAGTAACCTCAAACTGCCCTCAGGAACACAAAGTAAATTACCTTTGAAGAGGTAACCGTCGCTCACTGCAAAATCTTTTCTCAAACCTGCGCTGACGTCCTCTAGAATATAACCAAAATATGGATCGATAGCCAGTAGATCCTTCATCATATCGAATCCCACAACTTCTCCTTCCATACGAATCATCATGATGTGTCGGCTCAGTGCGTCAGCTACGCGGTTAACTGTCCCCGAAGTATGCTTAATGGAAAAGGTAAATTGTTGAGTAAATGCTGCCTAACGTGCATGGCGAGAAGAGAATTTCTCCTGACTCTGTAGATGCTTCAAGGCATCATGATCGGTGTACATGACAAAATCATTGTAGGCCAAGTAGGAACTCCAGTGCTTCAAAGCTCATACAACTGCATAGAATTCCTTGTCATAGGTGTTGTAATTGAGTTTAGCTCCACTTAACGTTTTTGCTGAAGTATGTTACAGGGCAGCCTTGTTGGCTGAGTACAGCACCAATGCCCAATCCAGACGCATCATAATACAGTTCAAATCCTGTAGAGAAGTCAGGTAAAACCAGAATTGATGCAGTGGTCAGTCTTACCTTGATTTCTTCAAACGCCTTAGGTGATTCAGGGGTCCAGCATAATGTCTTGCCCTTCATACACTCTGTAATATAAGCCATGAGAATGCTAAAGTTATGTATGAAACGTCTGTAAAAGGAGACCAATCCGTGAAAAGAGAGGACTTCAGTGATGGAAGTAGGAATAAGCCAGTCTCGCACGGCTGCCATTTTCGACTGATCCACTAACAACCCATCTTTTGACACGACATACCCCAGGAAGACGACCGAATCTGTCATAAAACAACATTATCGAGTCCTCCATAAAAATCATCCCGCCTCAAAACAACCAACACCTCGCGTAAGTGCTAGAGATGCAGCTCTTCTGTGGTACTATATATACGAATGTCATCAAAGTACACAATAAGAAATTTTTCGATGAACGGGCGTAATACCTAGTTCATAACCTGCATGAACGTGCTAGGAGCGTTAGAAAGACCGAATGGCATTACCATCCATTCAAACAGACCTTCTCGGGTAGTGAAGGCTGTTTTCCACTCATCCCCCATACGAATACGAATCTGGTGATACATGCTCTTCAAATCTAGCTTCGTAAACACAGTAGCACCATTCAATTGATCCAGTAAATCATCAAGGCGAGGAATATGAAACCGATACCTGAATGTAATTTTGTTGATAACCCGGCTATCCACACACATTCTCATTGAGCCATTCTTCTTTGGTGTTAACTGTGCAGAAACCACACAAGGACTAAAACTCTCCCGGATGTGGTCTTTCGTCAACAGTTCTTCCACCTGTCTGTGGAGCTCTTCATGCTCTTTAGGGCTCATCCGAGAATGCGGTCGGTTTGTTAGGCTAGCACCCGGTACAAGGTCAATCGGGTGCTGGATATATCTCAATCGAGGTAGACATGTAGATAAAGTATCGAGAAAGACAACAGAAAATTCTGCTAATAGCGGCCGAACTCGCTCATGTATACCAGTAAATGGATCAGTACTAAATTCTTTAACCACCAAAAGATAGACAATCCCTGTTTCATGAGCATGTTCTATAAATGCCTTTCAAGCTAAAAAGTTCTTACCCGACTCCTTTGATACTGCAAGGGCAGGTTTTGGGGAAACCTCTCTAGTTGGTGTTAATATGAACCTGACATTATTCCATATAAAACTATAGCGGTTCCTCCTACCATCATATGTGACACTTCTATCATATTGTCAGGGTTGGCCTAGCAAAAAGTGACACGCATCCATCCCAATGACATCGCACCATGCTTTATCCCTATGGTTACCAACAGAGAAAGATACCAGACATTTTTTAGAGATATTTACCTCACTACCTTTCTTTAACCAGGCAAGCTTGTAGGGGTTTGGGTGGTCTTTTGTCTTCAGGGCCAGCTTCTGGACAACTTCTTCAGAGATAACATTTTCGCAGCTCCATGAATCAATAACGAATTTGCATACCTTTCCTCCAGTAGTACAAGTCGATTGGAAAATATTGTTCAGTAGCCAATCATCCCCATCACTTTTGGCTTTCGGCGTCAGACAGATACGCCTTAAAACCAATGTGTGACCAATATCTCCTCCTGTAACTTGGTCCTCTAGAACCTCATCAACAACATCTTCTGGTTCTTCATCAAACCGTGGGTCCCCCTCTAGGTAAAAATCAGCAGTGTCAGCGAACAGATTCCTCGATTGTTGTGGATGTTGTAGTAATTTTGGACACTATAAAGCAACGTTCCCTAGTTCATGACAATGGTAGCACCAGAACTGTGAGGAAGTAATTGTGCGACTAGGAACCTGCAAATTAGCACCTGTATGCATAGGAGAAGCAGTTGGTACTCATGGGTTAGGGGTTGGAACCGTTCTTTTTGCGAATGCCAATGGGGTTGTTCTGGCAGTATCTCCTCCATAAGGCCTTCGTGAAAGGGCTTTCTCCAGATGCAGTGCACGCTGATGTGCTTCAGACACATTCACAGGGTCGAACATGTTCAGCTGGTCCTGAAACTGTTGTCGCATCCCCCCTATATAGCGAGATACTAGTTGATTTGCTGAATCAGCAATATCAACACGGTTTTGTATCTTGAAAAAATCGTTAGTGTACTCGTCAACAGTCCTTGACCCTTGTTTAAGGTTTTGGAAATTCTGATACATGATGCGGCCATAGTTGTAAGGCAAAAACGCAGCCCTCAAGTGCTTCAAAAACTTAGCCCAAGTTGTTATTTTTGGCTTACCTTGCCTTGATCTGGTCTGCTTGAGCTGTTGCCACCAGGATGCAGCTCTGCCTCGGAACTTAGTTGCAACCAACTGTACCCGTTTTGCATCCGGGACCTCCTTGAAATCAAGGACTTCTTCAACTGAGGCGATCTAATCTAAAAACTCCTCCGGTTGGAGACCCCCTTGGAACTCTGGGATCTCCAGTCTGAATCCAGATTCCCACCGATTGTTGGCGTTCAGATCAGAATCTCTCGCTGGCGGCTGCTCAAGAACTTGTTCACGACAGTCTTGTGGGTAATAGTGACCCCTACCTTATTCTCTCCGAGGAGAAAATGGATTCTGCTCGCGGTCGATCTCTCTCTTAGATCCCGACAGCTGGTTGCTCGAACCTAGAGCTCGAAATCCGTTGGTTTGGTTGTTCAACAGCCTGTGTAGTGCTCCATGTACGTCTCTCATCAGATTTCCCAACGAGTGCATCTATTCACCAACCTGGGATTGGAATTGACCGAATTCATCACGGTCGACCGATTCTGTGATCGGAAGAGTGGACTTCCCCCGAAAAGATTGCTTTGGCGGCATACCGTCGTTACCCACGTCGTAGGAACTCTGAATCCGATACCAATATAGTAGCGCCAAGCTACGAGATGGAACAGGCGGCTGAAAATACAGAGAAAGAAGACGAACAATAGAAGATAGATAACTCTAACCCTAGGTCAGAGTAAGAGAGACTTTAAAGAAAATCAATTTCTATTCAAAAAAGTTTGCGGCAAAACTAGGGTTTGAGAGCCTTTAATAAAAATGCTCGAAACCCTTGCCCAAAATTACAGCTTTTTCCTTATGCAATAAAATAAAGCTCAGCCCAATTTCAAAGCGATTGGAGCTGGTTAAGTATTTTAATAAAATCTAACAAAAATAGGAAAATACAAAACATTTACTAAAACAACAAAACGAGGGTTTAAACAATTAAATTTAGGGCCTGGACTTCATCACAACGTGATGCTTTCGAAAATCGTTGGGCTTCTCGACGCGTTCGATTTGAGTGGTCGCATCACCTAATTATGATATTTGGGCCCCAAATAAAGCTCGTTTTCGTTTGTTCAAAAGGGTCATATAGTCATGGGTTTGTTCAACTACATCACCTAACCTGGACAACAAAGCATCTTGACTTAGCTTATAGGGAGGTTACTCACATGAGCGACACAACCTAGACAGACCAATACCTAATTTTATAAATAAAAAGGTCCCTCGGGTGAGAAACCCAACATGTTGAACCCAAACAAAAAAAATTGTTCATAGGTTTGGAAGCTCACCTGAGTCTCTAAACCCAAGCGGACCATGGCTCAAATCCAAAATATAACATGGTGCTAGTAAAGTGACCCAGACTATTAAATTAAGTAACGTGTCATAGCTTATAGGGGTTCGCTCACCTGAGCGACCTAATCCAAATAAACCATGCTCAAAATCCAAATGTAAGAAGGTCGCTCAGATGAGTGATTCAACCTACCAAACCAAGTAGCGTGTGCTTGTTTGTAGAAGGGTCGCTCACCTGAGTGTTTCAACCCATGAAAATCACTGCCCAAATCTTAAATATAGATAGGTTGCTCAGCTAAACGAACAAATTGGAGAACCAAGAAACTTGACTTATTTTATAATAAGCTTGCTCCTCTAAGCGAACCAATCTATGTAGATGACTGCTCAAACCCCAAATGTGAGCAGGTCTCATAGATGAGTGACCCATCGTGTCAAACCAAGTAAAGTATTATAATTTATAATGAGGTCGCTTAACTGAACGACCCAACACAAACAACCCTATAGATAGGTTTATCACCTGAGCGACCCAGTTTGACCAGCCAAACGACAATATCCTATGTACAGAGAGGGTCGTTTAGCTGATCGAACCCTCCCAAACCCATGAACCCAAGACCTTACTTATAAAAAGGTCGCTCAACTGAGCGGTCTCTCCTCAACTGAGCAATCTACCTTGATTGGACTCTAGCGCTACCGTTTGGCCCTGATTAGCCTTGATACCCACATCATAACTCCAGTTAGTTCGATTATTGCGACTCAATATCCTCACCTTCAACGCCTCAATAACAAGATAACAACCCAGAAGACATACTTAAGATAGTACATATAGAAAATACGAAATTGTAATTAATACCATCAAGATAACAATCCAAGTTATTAAATAAATCAAGTGTTTTTATTCTGAATATTTTGAGCTATTATTTTATCATTCGTTTAATTTTTTAAGTGATTTTTTACTTCACCATTTTGGGTCTATTTTCAAGAAACAAAATTAGTTAGTTGTCCTACTCTAATAACTTATCATCTAGAAGATGAGTTTGTGATCTATAAGGTTATCACTTACCAAATCAAGAGGATTTATGTTTGGACTAACCTCGGACGTGGAGGTAACCTTAAAAGAAATGAGTTTATTTATTACCTAATAAGAATTTCTAAATGAATTTGACTCGCATCTGCTAGATAATAATACGTCATGTTAAACCATATGGTAATGTTATGTTCATCCCCTCATAATATAGAGAAGATGGGGACGACCCTCTCATGTTAACAAACGAAATAATTGATAATCTCTCACATTATATGAGCAACCTAATTCGGTTTATAAAAGGTTTTTCCATAACTCATAGGGTAGTGAGACTCACAACGTATCTACCATCTCGACATACTAGGGAAAGTTCTGGTTGTCCCCTTCATGATAGAGGTGGCGAATTCATACATCTCCATCATCGTGATATCAGGCCTGACGATTGTGAATAGTTCCACCAAGCCAAAGCATACCATCAAATAAGAGAGATTGATAGACCGGAACTTACGTTTCATCCGGACGGATTCCATAAATAAAGAAGTCAGGGAAGTAGTGAAACTTCCCAAACTGCAAGAAGCCATATGGGAAACTCATGAGATACGGTGAATCCATAGGAGGATAAGCTCGTATGAGGATAAGCCCATCATTCAGAGTGAAAATGAGCTTGGTTAAGAATGTCACACACCCTCGAGAGGATAAATTTATGATGTTGGATGCCATGGACGTCATTCATGTGTTTTTTAATATCAAAGGAGTTCAAAACTCCCCACTATCATTGAGAATACTTATTGAGTAGACGCGAAGGTTGGATATCATAAAGCTTCAGTACTTCAAAAGGAAAAATGATTCAGAATACCACATGTTGTAGTTCATGTAGCTTATAAAGTATTTACGATGTGAAGATAAAGCACGATTAAGTTTGATAGATATTTAGTGATTGTACAATGATGAGTTTACAAGAAGAAGAAAAAAGATGAATCCATGATAAAAGAATAAATATAATATAAAAAAGGTAAAGCAAGATAGAGAGAACACGCATGTGATTGCTCTAAATACTCATATATTATGCAGTGAGGAATTGCAACATAAGACAAAGATTGAGAAATCACTAGAAACACAAAGAAGAACTTAAATAATATAAATATGATACACGTTTTTCTATATCAATTCACCAAATGTAAAATAATGAGTTTAAGAACAAGAAACCAACCGAGAACTAGTTGCCAAATAAAAACAAGGTCCTCTAATTGCTTTGAGTACTCGTCAATCATACAAAAAAACACATCTGATTTTGATAGAGATTCAGCAGTTGTACAATTATGAGCTGAGATGCGGGAAATAAATTAAGGAATTGCTCGCGAAAGAAAGGTGATGACTTGAAAAACTAAAATCAAGAGAGTGAGGAATCACGTTTAACTGTTCTTAACACTCGACAATTATACAATGAGTAATTGACACTTATGAGGACAACTAAGAAAGCACGAACAACACATAAAAACAATTAAGCATATGTGTTTAAACAATATTATTTATAACAACATATACTTAAAGTTATATTTTTAGAATTTAAACAATATACTTTATATCTACATAGTTGGAAATCGATAAAATTAAGTTACAAAAAAACTTTGATTACAACAGAATAAAGTTTCAAAATAGAATTTTTAGTCTTAGAAAAGTATGTCACTTTATGCTCTTTCTTAATTACTCCCTTTAATTAAATATATTTTTAAATCAAATAATGGATTCATCTATCCATAATTTTTTAGTTTCGCATATGATTTCCAACCAAAATGAATGAGAGATAGCAGTACTTTCGGATGGAGTATAACTTATTAATTGTATATGAATAATATTATAAAATAAATTATTGTTATAAGTGTAATAAAAAATTAGACTCAAAAAATATCTTATAATAACAAAATAATTCATGTTCATGTGAAAGATGCAAACCTGTTTTATTTCGATGACAGAAGACAATGGAACATCTTTAAGAGGGGAAATATTATCCAGATACCTAGATAAATGAACACATAATGCATTTATACACAGTCGTAATTACAAAATAAATGTTATGCACTTTTATCCAGTTCTCGAAGACGGCAATCATATCAAAGTTTTTTCTTCTAAATTTGCATGATTATCGTAAAAAAATCATATGAATTCAAATCCAATTGCATTTTGTCATGTCATTCCTTAAAACAAGTTCATGTCACTTGACTTCGAACATTTACTAAGTTATAGCCCAAAAACCACAATTATCATCAGGTACGATATTTGTTACCAATGAAATGAAAGAATCATAAATAATAGAGGATGTTCCAGAAATAATAACTCTTATTTAGCTTATTTAAATTCTTTTATAATTTTGTGTGTTTGGTATTGGGCGTTTTGAGAGTTTGGATGTTCTAGACGATGTGATTACTATCGTTTTACTTGCTAGTATTCTCGCGGTTCTTGAAATTATTTTGGGGTTCTGAGATGTGTATTGCAAGGACATGCTCTTGCTAACTGTTACTTCGATTACATGCTCAAAATAAGATTTCTTTTGTTTCATCAAACTAGCGTTAGCATCTTTTTCGAGATCCTTTCATTTTCATAGGTTCTTTAGAAGGGAGCAACTTGAATATTTTGGGACCAAGTACTATAAATACTTTTGATAATATATAAAGCCTTCATTCCGGATTATACTCACGGACTAAACTAACCATTTTCAAGAGCTCTTTATCTACATAATTGCATGTGTATCATTTTCATTTTATAAATTTTTTTTTATAATTTGCCACCTTTTTTTATCATAGAATAAATCATAATATGACGCTACATTTCCATCATATGTATCTTGCATGCACGCGACATCTCATACTTAGAGTTAACAACACATCAACATTCTACTTTAGAAATATCATTTTTAACATTCGCTTATTCGTTTAACATGAGTTTAAGACATGTCTCATTGAGCATTTATCAAACCTCTTTGAATACGAAATTTTTGTATTCAAAATTTTATTTTTTCTTCTATTTTTTTAATGATGCTTTTATCTTCATTTGTTGAATACCAAGAAAAATGTGAAGCTTCATCCAATATTATTCAAATTTTAATTTACACGTCCTAACAAATTGTTTCAATGATGAATGTGCACCTTCAATACTAATAACCGTAACAAAAAATTAGTTCGGTTATGTTACTTGAATATCACTTAATATATATAAGGATGAATGAGCTTAACGATTAGTTATCATGTTTTTATAGTGTTAGACAAAGTTAGTGTGTGCATATAAGATTTTTTCACCATACGATTTGAGACAAGATGTTTCAACGTGCTCCAACGCCTTAGGATAGGCTTTATATGTCTCATTCATAGTAATTATGTTGTTATGCAATTCAGAAGCATTTTTCAAATACACGACCCAAATCTAAGAAGTAAGAAACTTGTTTAACGTCATTATATCTTTGAATAATTTTTTTGTAGTCACAAAAATATTTATGCTTATATATCACTTGCATAACAAGTATGTAGTTTCTAAAAATATCTCATCGATTATACCTATCAACGTTAATTCCCTATTAGTCAGCAATATTAGATAACGTTACTCATTTATTTTCATGAACAACCCAATACAATCAATGTCCTAAATGTAGTTGTCCAATTTTTTGCATCCGTAAAAATAAACGCGGCGCAATATATTAAATTTGTTGACGTAACCCGATGATTTCTAACATAGGTATTTTATACCTCGTTGTATTGTATGTAGTATCCATAATCACAACTTTTGAGAATTTCATTTTTGAAGGTCTGGAGGTCGGATATGCGAAAAATATATCTTTGATTACTTCAAGTTTCTGAATTTTCATCTAATGTTAGATAACGCTGTTGTTTTCTTTCAATATACCCAACCAAAACTGCATTAATATGTATGTCTTACTGTATATGTCCAACGCATAGTGTTTATATATTGTATTACAAATATTAAGTATGCTGGATACATTTTTAGATTTCTCATTCACCATCCGACTAAAACTTCTCGAGGGTGGGAACCATCCGTTGATAATTTCTTAACTAAATTTTATTTTTTTGTTTTCAACGTTCTCGAATCTGGACATCATTTTAAGAATTTTGATGCATCATGATTATGCGTTCTACGTATAATTGTTAGATACCATAATCTAGTTTTACCTTGAACGAGATAAACTCTTAATGCAAAAGAGAAAACATGTATTTTTGTCTCTTGGGAGGGTCTTCTTTTAGCATTAAATTTAGTAGGAATATTCCTATAAGGTCTATAATTCTTACAAGCATACATTTTTCTCGGCGTTATCCCTATTTCCAGGTCATCATAATAACTCATACGAATTATATATCATATACTTCTACCCATAAGATCTATCCATTCTATAACTTGAGACTCTTTGTAATAACATCTTCATAGATTTTTGGTTTTAGGATAGTATAGTTCTCCAACAAAAATTAACAACGAGAAACTAAATTAATTACCAACTAATGAAATTTTGTTTTAAGGAGGTGGTGTTTATGGGTTTTGGAAATGTCGATACACTATGTCGATATTTTCAAAATCATTAATCTATGTTCGAAAAAAAAAATGATTATAATATATAAAAGAGATGAAATATATACATCTACTTGTAATTTTGGAATCTATGTTGGACTAGATTTTTGAATTTTTAAAGTTTGATTCTTGTTGATATTTTGCTAAAATTTATGAGTTTTTGAATTTTTTGAAAGAAAAAAATGCTTAGTAATATACATTATAGTTAGGATAAAATTTTAAATTGGTTCTTTTGTTAGATTGGAGAAAAATGACATAAAGATATAATTTATTAAATAGATAAAAATATTATAGATTTAAAATAGAATTTTTTATTAGAAAATTTAAGACTGTATTAAATGAAAATGAAGCCCTTTCGCCTTATTTAAACTCATCAACCCAATAATTATTTGTTTAGCTTGTTTTGATTCATGTCTGATAATGTTATATTTCATACATAATATCCGCATAATAATAAAGCACATCAAATATATTTATATTTAATTATATCTCATAAGTCACTAAAAACATAATTCCGCATTTAAAAACGGGACTCGTTTGTAACTAAGTATAAGTAAAGATCAAAACTACCATGATATAAAACCATTGTTTATATGCCGGAAGACAATTACTCTAAAATATATATATTTTTTCATTCTTATTCTCTCTATTCTAAAAAAAATTGGTGTTTGATTTAGGTTTTTGCCTCATCAAATTGGTGAGACGACTATATTGTATGAGTAGTAAATAAAAAAACAGCGTATTGGAAAACCTTATAATGAAATAAGGGTTAGTCTATATTTAGATTCATGTTGGATTCATACTCTGCTGGATCTAGACCTAATTTTGTAAGCTTAGGAATCTGTTTTTAACATTTTTCCGGTTAAGAATATATAAGTATGACTTAACTAATGTGATATTTTCTGCTTCGGATCTTATACGACTTTGCTTTTGGTTCAACTTCAAAAAGCCTCACACCGCTCTCTAACTTACTCTTTTTCGTTCAACTCTCAAAAGACTTGCCTACTTTTTCAAATTACTCAATTAAAATTTTGATATTTTTAAAATCCGATATCACAACATTAATAAACTACGTATTATTTTGTTAATTATTTGTTTTCTTCAGTTTTGATCTATATATTTATAGATATTAGAGTTTCAAAAAATATGTTTTTAAAAATCTAATTTTTATATATTTGTAGTTGTTTGTTTGATTTTCTAGTTAGGTTTATGACTTAAACTAGGTATAGATCTTCTTCTGGATGTCTATTTGTAATAAATAGTCGAGTGTGGAGGGATTTTGAGTTTTAGACTAGCCATGAATGTTCGTGCGAATTCGCGGACTGGTTGCATGTCGAACAGTCGGTTTTGCGCATCCGAAACACGCAAACTGCACGGATTCGTGAATCCAAAGTACTTGAGACTGCGCAGTTTCGTCCGTCTCGGATGCTTGAAACTATACGGTTTCGCGTACTCCAGATACACGAAAATGTACAACTTCGCGCATCGAAAATGCTATAATATGAATTCTCACATGAATCCTATACGAATTTGGTTATTCCATGCTATAATCTGCTTGTTTTGAATATAAAAGAATTTTATTATTTAAATTTTATTTTATTTTATCAATCTTATTATGTATTTTTGAGCTTTTAGCAATAAATTAAATTCATGTTGTATTTTTGAGCTTTTAGCAATAAATTAAATCCATGTTTTGAAAATATTATGGATTATAAATAAATTCGAATTATTTTTAATATATTTCTAGAGGGTTTTGATATAGTATGTTCAATTGGTTTTTTTGGTTTGAATAGAAGTATATATTTTTTAGGAGCTGGGAAGTTTTATCTCTTAAAAAATAGTCAGGAGTCCGGATCCAACAAAACCGGTCTAGAATAATCAGTCTAATAGTTAATGGATTATTACAAAAGTTGGAAGATTATAAATTGTACCGGAACGTATGGAGAGACTGTCACAAATGGAAGAATTATTGACAAGTTTGTCGTCCAAGTATAATTTTATAGCAGCTTCTACTTTTGGAGAGATAAGATTTGTGTGATAACAGTAGCAGCAGAGCTTATATATGATTTTGCAAGTAAGCGAGACTAGGTTTCAGAATTTGGATGAAACTGGATCGGAAACCTGCTTTAGCGAGCAATACCTGAGTAATAAATAACAATGTAAAGATCTAAAATAAGTTTTTAGTTTCAAAATTTTGTTCTAGTCATATAACATCGACAGCTTAAATGGCAAAAAAGGGCCAGTATATATATCAACACTCATCTCCTTGCCCTGACCCCGGCAAGGAAACAACAATCAACTAGTTAGCCTCCAACCTCACTTACAACTAAATGTACCCCTCTAGTATCATTTCTTCCTTTCAAGAATTGCAGTCCATGTATATTCAATAAACTTCACAACCTTTATAAGCTTTTCTTGCGAATCCAAGGCAGACGATGAACTTCATAATCACCAGAAAGTGATCAAAGAATGTTGAGTTAAGAGAAAAAAACTCACTCAAAATGCTATACTTGAATAATTCGAGAAGAGGTACAACAATTTATCAAGAGCTCCTGGGTGGAATTTCCTTCCGAATAAGTAACACGGCCGTCTGATTCCATTCCAGATACAAGGCAAGGACACTTCTTCTCCCTGTTTAACAGAAAATATAAGAAATTGAAGAAGCTGTGCCAAAATATACTTTTTGAAATAAGTTAGTTTCGGAATCCGTACCTTTCCTACACTTGTTACATGCTTACTTACGTCGATTGACTGCAAAAAGAATAAATAAAGTCGGCTTGTGAGACACAATAAACAAAAAATTACAAGCTATGTTGAATAACAATCATGTAAAGACTGTGCCTAGGATTGGATGCGAGCCAAGCTATATAATTTTCTGTTCGAGTGGCTCATAAACAAGGCCAACTTATTACTTCTTAGATTTGGCTTGAAAAATTTTAAGTAGCCGAGCTCAAATTAAATCTCTATTTTGACTGAATCCGAGCCTAACACAAGCCCAATTGGCAATTTAGAATTTTTTATTGGAATTTTAAATACTAAATATATCATGGAATTTCAAGCTTATTTCTATGTAAGCTCAAATTATTATATTGTTGGCCACCCTATCTTCCTTAATATCTGAAAACCAACTCCAAAGAGAACCTTTTTCCTCCATAAACAAGTCCAAAATGAGTAAAGAATGTACATCGTAAAATTCAAGAGTGGTACTTAGTTACCGTGATATTGTGCAAAAGCTCATAAGAAGTTTCATGAGCTTTATATGTTTTAGGATGCCACTTTCTTTCCGACCAATCAACAAATGTAACTGTCCAATTCGCAACTCCAGCAGGATCAAGCATCTGCAAATAAATAGACGATAACTTGTTAGGCAACACCAACGACTTGAAAATAGCTAATGACAATTAAATGCAGGGAAAATTCTCACGTGAAAAAAGGTCGGCAAGTAATGTTCATCAGCAATGCAATTTTTGTTTGCCTCCACACCTTGCTGTAAGAATCAAAAAAATTCCTAGTGATGAATTAGCGGAGGTAAGAAACCCAAGTAATACGAATGTATGTATGTATATATATATATATATATAAAAAGTCATTACCGCCTTTATGGTGTGTGTATACTCAATAGGTTCATGACAGGTCAATACGAAAAGGTAAGTACCTAAACCGAGACTATTCAACTTCTTGTCTCTTTTTTTGTTAAATGTTACCGAGAATCAAAGAGTTCGATCAAGACCGAGAAAACTATAATCAGTACCTCACATTATTTTAATTTTGAAGTCAATATTGCTATATAATGTTATGATGGACTAATCTGCTCCAGACTCACTCACCAATAAGCTAATGATAGCATAAGAAAACAACAAAATCCATTTGAACTCACCTTGCAGTAGTCCCGAAATTTTGAGTAGTAAAGACTATCGGCCATTATTATCACTGCATGTGGCCGTTTCATTGTGAACCACTGCAAAAAGAAAAAACAACACAAACTTTTAATAGTCTTTCCTGCAAATAACTATAGGAGATGCTACAATGTATCACTACTTCAAATGTAAACTGATGCCATCATAACAGACACGAAATGCCTGCTCTGATCAAGAGGAGCCAGCAGAAGTGCATGAAAATAATAAGCTGAAGTTCAAATGTGTAATAGGAAAATAATACCTGGGCACCCTTACGAAAATCCTTCTTTGGGATCTCAGGCAACATGTGTTCCATGTGCCTGCCAGTTCCATGTACACCAGGATCCTCAAAGCTGGGGAGAGAAAGGGGGATGTATTAGCCAATAGATGTAATACAAAGAACGGTACGCAAGGATAAAAATCACTGCAATTACTTACCTGTCAATAAAGCTAACATTTGTGTGAACGAGATAGTCGTAGACATAATCAAAACTACGCAATGGCACGCAACTACAAGAGGAAAAAAATTATAATAGTTCAGAAGTTGACTAGCAAACCACTTTTTGAGAAAAAGAGAGAAAAATGTAGCAGAGATTCAAAATCACCTCTCGGACAGCAATACAAAATGCTGGTTATCAAGATCTTCTAGAGCGTGTGCTAGTAATCTTCTCTCCGCATCAATCATTGATATTTTACCCCAGATCACCTAAAAAATAAGATACAGCCACCAGTACAATTTACAACACTTGAACTGAATGAATTTAAAGCAGCAGATCAATTATTTAAATGACAGAGAACAATAACAACATGTGTTTCTTTTAGCCTGTTTCCAAATTCCTGATGTGTATTTACACACTTCAAACCAAGAATTGTCCAGAAGTCATTAAATATGATTAAGTTCATCCAGAGAATAGAAAGTGAAATTAGCTTGATTGTTATAGTAAAAAACCCTTCATATCAGAGTAACATTGACATAAAAAAGTCAACGAGGTAAAAACATCTCTGGCTATGTTTTTATTGACCTCAAGAGACAACGATAAGTCTGCAATAGAAAGAGTTTATTGAGAGGCGTTGTTATAGAACTATCTTGCGAAGCAAGTCAAAGCTAGCTCATAAATTTGGTAAGATCTATGAACCTCACTACTGCGAATTTCACGATTGGCGAAGTGACGGCTTGTATGAACAGGTCTTTCCTTGGAAGCGTGGATATATACAGTAAAGTGATTCTCGTGACCCTGCGAAGGAAAAATGGTCGATGAACAATGCAACTGTGGTACGAATGAAGAGTTTTGCTAAAAACAGATACACAGGCACTATCACTAAGCAAAGGTTTTTTCAGTCTAATCACTTTTACAAATAATAAAATGAAATGACACTTGTTTTTTGAAATACTGAACGGGTTTGAACCCCCCAAATAGCGCAAGCTAGACCTTCAAGTAGACCCTAACTTCCTGAATTCCTTTCTTGTTGTATTGGGAAGATACCCAAGAACAATTACGCATATTAAAACAAACATAAGAATAAGAAGGGCAGCTCTGAACACTGTATTTATTCACAAATTAAAATTGAAATTTTACCCCTTGAACATAAATACAAGTTTCGCAAAGTAGTTGATAAAGAGTTAATGTCAATAAAGAAGTTGCTAGACTGCTTGCTAAACCAACAACATATATTCTTATTCATTCTTAAGTGAGGTAGTGAGCAGAAAAAAATTTCACCTCAAAAAATCTATCCCAGAGCTTCTCAAAAGGCAAGGAACCAGGAGATAAGAACATGAAAGCAATTTTAGATTTTTTACTACGAACAGGAGGTGACTTCAAAATGTCCTTTATCACGACACGAGCTGCTAACTCATCATCAGTAAATGCCCTCACGGGAGGTGGAAGCCAATCAGAAAGAGCCTTGCAACCCTTGGATGAAATTACATAACACGCAGCATTACTGTGGCGCGGATACATATAAGCACAAACTAAGAGCATGCTGATCACTGAAAACAATAGAACAACCCACATAGGCTTCCTCAAAGCTGGTCGCTGACGGACCCCCGATAACATCGGGAGGTCACCCATGCCTCTTAAATGCCTTGTTAGGCCTGCCTTCATCTAATCCAAAATGCATACAAGTTTGTCTCCATACAGCTCCCTTCTTTTACAGGCACAGTCAATGCCCACAAATCTTATGTCCACAAGCACCTGATAAGCCGATCAGCTATGTTCTTCAGTGAACAAGAAAAAGAGAGAAAATTTTAAGCAGACCATTCAAAGGGGAAAATCCGGTAATAAAGTTAAATAGTACCAAGAAACATGAATTCCGAATACAACACATAGTATGATACTGTACATCAAGGTTATCCTAAATAAACCAAGTTTGCGAAATCAGACTGAAGATCATCTTTTAACACCTTTTTTTTCGCAATAAAGGGTGAAAATCTACAAGGTTCTTGCAACCAACACCACCAAAAAAATAACAGGTTTTCCTAATCCGGCCAAGCAAGTCCAAATGTTCAAGGATGCCATTCAAAAACCACCCTTTTAATCTAACTTCAATTACACCGATTTGCTCACCTACCCTATTTCAATCTAAGTTGAATCACCACCGAGTTGCTCAACTATTCTTCAATCAAAGTTCAATCAGTTCAAAATGCTGACCCAATCACAAAGATAAACCTTTTAGTCAAACCCAAAAACCAAAAACCAAAAACCAAAACCCTTTTACGAATTTAGCAATACCCTTCTGTTTGATTTCGCATTTTGAAAAATCATATACATTTAGTTCGAAGTATAAAAAAACGAGAAACACGAGAATCGTAACTAGATAAACTTTTACTCTCTTCGATAGAAAATGCAATCATAAACGATTAGATTTATACCAAAAAAATAAAAAAAAATCTCTCAGCTTCTTCCACCACGCGAAACACGAGGCAATCATTCCCTCTCTCATGTCTCTCTCTCACTCATGCATCAAACAAATCGAATATACCACCAAAAATAGAAAAATATAAAAACCCCATATCAGTAAAACATTACCTGCAAAGCTTGAATTGGAAGGCCACACAACCTCAGCTAAGAGATCTAAAATCGTAATGGATTCCTCTTCTTCTTCTTCTCAAGATCCAGACACATATAACTCTCACGAAAACAACAAATGAAGAGAGAGGGAAAGAACGGAGTTACGTTCTGTATTAAAGTCCACAACTTTATGTTATATATAATTTGACGAATCGTTTCTGTTAATTTTGGTGGATTTGTTTTCTCTTTCTCTCTATCTATTTCTATCCTTTTTGTAAGATTTAAAACAATAAGCACAAAATAAAAGTTTATCAAAGAGAAGAGACGACTCAAGATGAACCAGTGGCGTTCTTTGCTAAGTGTATGTATAATGTATGTATGTGTGTATTATTAGTCCTTTACAACTTTTGCTTTATATCTTTTACTCCTCCACTTTTGAGTCCTATCTTTCTTAAACAATTCGTTTTAGTCCCCATGTTTGTTTCAATTCTATACTCGTCAAGAGGTACAATAAACTTACGTTTTGGATTAAAAGTCAAAAAGTATCAAAATCTATAATCCTGTAATATATACTTTGACGTAAACAAGAATATTATACCTAATTTTATATTAATTTTTTTATTAAAGAATTTTGTTTTTTTCCTCACATTTTGGATTTATTTTCAAAATGTCAAAACCGTTGTCTAAAATAATATTTACTACTAACAAATATCAATTTGTTTTTTAGCTTAATATATATATATATATATATATATATATATATATATATACTAACAAATATCAATTTGTTTTTAGCTTATAATATATATATATATATATATATATATATATTTATTATTTTTTTATTATTATTATACATATATATATATAAATTTATTATTTCTTTATTTTATTGTTAGACTTTAAATGTTAAACCCGGGATGGTTTTGACTTATTTTAATCAATCATTACAAACAGAATTTTACATTGAATTTTATTTTATATTTATTTATATTTATTATTTTGACATTTTTATTTTTGGATATATTATTTCATAATGAAAGAGTTGAGATCGTGCACTACAATGACATTTAAGTTTTGTATTTTTTGTCAAAATTTACTCCAATTGTTATTCAACCAAACTTGGCTAATAGGGTAAAAAAAAATTTGATTTCAACCCAATAACATTTGACCCTTTAGGTAGAGATCTATAGCAACTCGAAAAAAAAATCGATGTTTGTAGATATATGTTTTTTTATGGAAAATATCTGATTTTTTTTATTATAAATAAGACTTTTATTTGTCAATATAATTTTTATGTTTATAATGGTTTACATTTATCTAGCTTTCGGTATCATGGTATTAACTATCAACATTAGTAAATTATCAAACTACATGTTCATATATAAACATCGTATTGTTATCCACCACGAGAGACGTCGTTATAACCATTTTTATGCTCAAACAGTAGAGGTATACTTAGAAATTTATCACGGTTCTCTTCTTCGATGATATTCAAGAAGAAGAGTCTCCTATTATCGACAATATCTCGGTTCGTTATGATATGAAAATACTCCAAAAGTTTCATTTATTTAGTATGGTACTAGTTTAATATGGGTTATATTTGCTAAACTAATACTTCAATTTGCAGCACAATGTAAGGTTGAGTAGCTAACTCTAAATCTTTATGAGTTTGCAGTGTATAATATACCTCAACCGGTTAGCATGAATTTTTATGTAACAAAGTTAAATTTGGCTTTTTATTTTTTGTCCCCTACTTTTGGAATTGTCTTTTGGTGATCTTTTAAGGTTTCATCTTTATAACTAATATCTTTTTTACTATAATTGTTTGACTGCATTATGTTTGAGCAACTCTACGTATGATATTTGATTTAACTGCAAAAGCTTAAGAAAAATGTCAATAATTTGTCATGATTATAATCTATAGGATGGATATATCATATATATATACATACTTCTAATCTCAAATCGTTAAACTCGATCTCTAAGTTTCAAAGACTTTTGATTGATGGATACACGGTCTTTTATCTGAATTTAATCTTTAAATTAAAGAATAGATCATTGGAGTTGGTAAAAAATATCATAGATAAATATAACCATTGGTTACAGTTAAGTTGAAGTAGATATTTATAATCCTTGTTCAAAATACAGAAGTTGCTTTGGAATACTTTTAGTTACTTTTTATCTATTCTTTTAACTTTTTATTAACATAGAGAGTCATATATGCGTTTTGTTCATTTTTAAAGTACTATAAAGAGTTGACACTAGAAATAGGTTACATATATTCTTCGTTTGCTAAACTTGCTGAAAATATGAGATTATCTTTAAAAATTGTTGATATATTTAAGTTTGTTTAAGTTTGTTTAATTAATAAAATATTGGCTTTGAAATATTTCTATTGATATATATTATCTAGACATATAGTCCATCGACTAAAAATCTTCTAGTGGTAGTCATTTGACTATCAATTTTATCAAGTTAGTCCCGTAATCAACACATGCGAATGATCAACTTTATCGAAAATGGATAGTTAAGAGAATACCACCCAGTATATATTTTATAAAAAAATTATAAGATAATAATTATTTAAATAATATTAAAGTAAAAAATTTAAAGATAATGATTTTTTAGGAATGTTTTAGATTTAAAGTCCAAAATAATGGTAGAAAAAAATTAATTTAAAAAATAGTATTTTGACTATTTTTAAGAAAAAATTTAAATTTAAAGTCTCAAATATCAGTGAAAATTTAATTTAAATTTTTTGGATTATGGCTATTTTTAAGAAAAAAATTAAGTTAAAAATCTTGAATATTTTAAATTAAAATTTTAAATTGGTATTTATAAATAGTTGGATGTAGTCTCGAGCATTTCGATCTCTAGAATATTAGAACTCGATTAATTTTGTAAGTATTCTCAAATTTTTTTTCCAATAATTTGTTTGGATTTTATATTGGTTTAATCTTTCTAATTAATTATGTTTTATTTATCACTTTGATTTAGAAAAAGATAATGATTGGTTGTTTATGAACAAAGAACAAGATACGGGTTTCACCCATTTATTTTTTCTAAGGTATGTATATTCTCTTTGTTTTTAGATTTTATTATTATTTTCATCTTAAAACGTCATCTGATTTGTGGTCACTTAGAAAACTGAAAATACATTTACTTATTTTTAGATAGCAAAGTGTTATTTACTCGAATCATATTTTTTAATTATTTTCTAAGGTATATTTTAAATAATCATTTTCATTTTATTTGTTTATATTTTTTAAAATAATTTGTAATTACTAATTTTATTTGTTTATATTTTTTAAAATAATTTTTAATTACTAATATATTAAAATTTATTTTTATAAAATACTTAGATTTTAATTTTGATACAATATATATTGAAATATTTGTTATTTTTTAAAAAAATAAAATAAAATATTTATATTATAAATTATGTTTAATACAAATTTGATATTAATTTTATATATTTTTTGGTGAGTTCTTAAGAGGTACATCAAATATATCAAAATTCTTGTTACATACAAAATATTTTCATAATTCCAATAAGTGTATAATATTTTTGATACTAACACTGTATCTAATATTCTAGATACACTTATTAGAATTAACCAAACTAAGGCCCACTAAAGAAGAATTTTTAATTATTCTATATATATCTTATTGGAAATAACCCCTTTTTTTACATAAAGTTTTTTGTATTTAAAAAATATTTTTTATTTAAAAATTTGAATTTATTTCCATCACTTTTTTAAAAATATCTTTTATACATTTTATTTTTATTTATCTTTGAAATATCTTTTATATATTAAATGATTTTGTTATATTTTATTTTTTAAAATATCTTTTAGAAATAATATATTAATGTTTTGATCTATGTTTTAAAAATATCTTTTATATAACAAATTTTATTTATTTTCATCTATTTTGAAAAATATATTTTTTATAACAAATTTTATTTAATTTTATGTAACTTTAAAATGTCTTTATTGTTAAATATATTTTTAAATGTAAATATGTAATAATATCATTTTATAATAAGATATTTTTATTTGTAGACTTATAATGGAACGTTATTTTGCTAAAATACCAAGGAATCGTGTGGTTCTTCAAGTAGCTCGAGTAAGAATAATATGATTCATCCTAATCTGATTGCCTCTATATCAAGATCTAATGTTGATAGTGTATAATTTCATTCGAATGAATATATAATGAGTGATCCGGGACTACGTCAACTTATTGAAAATTATGATAGTAATATTAGAGATAAAATTCGACGAGAATTCATATCAAAAGGACCTTGCCACAAAAAAATCATATTTTCCCCAAAACAAAATTTAGGAAAAATAACCGAAGTTTTCAAGTTACATGGTTCGAAAAATATCAAATGTTGGAATACAGTGTGCACAAGGATGCGACATTTTGTTTTTAGTGTTACCTTTTTAAACCAATTAATGTTAATCATTCTGGAGATGGGGTGTTTGTTACAGAGGGTTTTTGGAATTGGAAAAAAACACTTGAAAATTTTAAAGAACATGAAGGTGATGTGAATAGCACACATGATCAAGCTAGACAAATGTGTTTTTTCATTTAAAAATCAAAGACGTAATATTGAGTACAATTTGAGAGAATATGAGAAAGAAGAAGAAGTAAATTATTGTGTACGCTTGACTGCATCTTTAGATGCGATCAGATTGCTTTTGTGTCAGAGATTGGCTTTTCGTGGACATGATGAGTCATCACAGTAATTAAACAAGGGAAATTTTATAGAAATACTTGAATTGTATCGTGAGCGTAAAACAGAGGTAAATTACATTAGAGAATACACTTAGTAATAATCAGATGATTTGTCCAGTAGTCCAAAAAGATTTGACAATTTGTTGTGCTCTTGAAACTACAAAAGCCATATTGGAAGATATCGGGGATTGTAATTTCTCTCTTTTGGTTGATGAAGCACGTGACGTTTCAATTAAGGAACAAATGACTTTGGTGCTTAAATATGTCAATAATGACGGAGAGGTCATTGAAAGATTTTTAAGTTTGGTTCATGTTACCGATACAACTGCAAAATCTTTAAAAAAAAAGGATAAACTCAATATTTTCTAAACATAAGTTATCTTTGTCACGGTTGAGGGTCAAGGTTATCATGGTGCATCTAACATGCGTGGTGAATTCAATGATTTGAAGACACTTATATTAAATGAAAATCAATCTGCCAAATATGCTCATTGTTTTGTGCACCAACTCCACCTAGTTGTTGTCACTGTTGCGAAAGACCATGGTGCTATTAGTGATTTCGTAGCATTATTACTATGATTGTAAACACATGTGGAACATCTTGTAAAATGAGGGATAAACTACGACAGGTTGAGTATGAGAGAATTGTTGAATCTCTTGAAAGGGGAGATTTTTCAAGCGGGAGCGGAAAAACCAAGAAATGAGTTTGAAACGACCAGGTGACACTCGATGACGATCAAATTACAATACTTTATTACGGTTGCAAAGTGTGTGGTCTTCAATAATTAAAGTGCTTGAGCATGTATACAAATATGGTTCTAATCTAGATAATAAAAGCATATAAAAAACATTGATTACGAGAATAAAGAGTTATGACTTTATTTTTATTTTGCATTTGATGATTGAGTTGCTTGGGTCAAAAGATGTTTTATCACGATGTTTACAACGGAAGGACCAAAACATTGTGCAAATTATGTCTTTGATTAATACAACTAAAAAGACATTACACACTTATAGAGATGATTGATGGGATGCATTTTTAGACCAAGTCAAGACGTTTTGTGTGTCTAATTCCATTGACATTGTTAATATGGAAGATACAATCACGAATCATGTACGTATGAAGCAAGATGAACGCGTAACAAATTACCATCATTATAAGGTGGAGATTTATTGCCAGGTAAATTTACTATCTATTTGATTGCAATTTAGGATTAGATATTGGTGTGGATAATAATCGCCTAAAGGTAGGCTAGTAATTTTAATTGGTGTTTTATAGTAGTGTGTGGGTGTTATGTGTTTAGAGTAGAGAGATAATTAAGCAGCTTGGTAGCAGTTAATTCTCATTACCCACAGTTAATGCAGGTGGTTGGGTATTTATACCCTGATGTTTGGGCCCTTATGGGCTTTCGGGTCATGTTTAATGGACCCGGGTCATGTTCAAAGACCCATGAGCTCTAAGTAGGAGAGCAAGTAGCTTAGTCAAGAAGTGTTTAGGTTTTTTAGTACTTTTGTCATAGTTCGAACAGTCCCATGGTCATAGTGTTCAAAACGATCTGTCCGGTCCGTACGATATGTCCGGTCCGGAGGCCTTGGACCGATCTGTCCTTGTCCGGGGAGCGTGCAGGATTCAGACTCATCATATATGTCTATAAATATAATTATAAATTCTTATTTTCATACATTCCAAAGGTTCTAGATTTACTTATTCAAGAGACGGAACATCGTTTTCCATAAGCAAATACAGAGTTGCTTACTTGCATGAATTGCCTTAGTCCAAAAAAATCATTTGATAATTTCAATGTTGACAAGTTGATTCGTCAAGCAGGATTTTATCCAAATGACTTTTCTTATTTCGAACGTACGATGCTTACATTCCAACTTAAAACATACATCTGTGATATAAAAGACAAGGACGGGTTCTCCAATATTAAAGATTTGAGAGATTTAGCTAAGATACTAGTTGCTACCGAAAGACATAAATTTTTCCGTTGGTGTATCGCATAATTGAATTGACATTAATCCTGCAATGAAGCTTATGAAGATGGACTTGCGGAATAAGATGGGCGACATGTAGATGAATGATCTTTTAATTGTATACAATGAGAGAGTAGGAAAATTGAAAACGAAACCATTTTATTACGTTTCTAAGATATAAGGAGTCATCGTAGTCAATTGTTATAAATCAGTTACTAAAAAATTAAACGAATTTAATAAAATTTTGTTTAGCGCCCTTACTTCAAATCCTAGATCTGCCACTGCTACCACCAGACAATTTTTAGTTAAGAGAATATATGCCTTAGAATAGATAACTAAAAGACTATATGCAATTCAAAACCTAAAATATTAGTCACGATCATCGATTTTGTTATTTTTTTACTTGTAAATTATTAATAGTTTAAATTGTAGGGAAAAAATATGAATTCAATTTGACACCATAAATACTCTCATATTCAAATTCACACTCAACTTGCATTAATGTCCAATGCTTTTACTTTTTCGTTTCAAAACATACAAAGGTTTACTAACATTTGTAATTTGACAGACTATAGTACTTGATAAACAATTTTAAGCGGGGGTTTGTACATTATAAAAAGACAAATTATGCGCACTATTTATTAATCATTGTTGATCGTGTACTAACCCATAGTTTTTATTATCTTTTTTATATTTTTTTTCAAAATAACATTATCTTTTTAATGGACCAAATAATTAGATCGAACAAATTTAACCTTATTAAAAACAATATTATAACATATTGATGAACTTTTGAAGAAACAAATTAGATGACGAAGCTAACATAAGTATAAAAATATTATAACCAAAAAAATCATTATAACATGTACAAAATAAAAATTATTTCATATTTGGTGTGGTTAATTTTCGTCTGAGGGTAAATTTGTAATTTGTTTAGAGTTTGTGGAGGTATGTAGGTGTTTAATGTTCGAGTAGAGAGTAGAGGTAGAATGAAGCAGTCTGGTTGTATTTAATTTCCATTACCCATATTCAGTGCGCGTGGTTGGGTATTTATACTTTTGTATTTGGGCTTTATGGGCTTTCAGGTCATGTTTAATGGACCCGGGTCATGTTCAAGGACCCATCAGCTCTTAGTAGGAGAGCAAGCAGCTTAGTCAAGAAGTGTTTAGGTTTTTAAGTACCTTAGTTCTTGTTCGAACAGTCCAGTGAGTAAGGTGTTCAAACTACCATGTCCAGTCTGGTGATCTTGGTCTGAACTGTCCCCGTCTAGAGAGGTAGCAATATTCGGACTCATCAACATTTAGTTAGTATATTGTAAATAATTTGTAAACTTTTTAAAATAAAGCTCAAACAAAGTATTTAAGGTAATTATTAAAAAAAGAAAATTGATCCGTATAATTATTATTTTTCTTCTCAATATATACGAAAATAGGCTTTGAACACTATATCGTCCATGGACTATCACATTTGGTGACTTATAGTCCTTTGAATTTCAAAAGTCTATTGATAGTCCATGAACTATCAACTTTGGAGGCTTTGAACTGTACATCATCCCTCGACTATCGCATTTGGTGGCAGATAGTCCCTTGACTTTCTAATGTCCGTTGAGAGTCCCTAGACTATCGTGTTTTGATAAAGTTAGTCCACCAGATCCTCTGATCCATGAGAGGCTGCCACCTGTCACCATAGTCCCCAGATTTTTGTATCACCACTAGTCCCTTAAGTTTAGTTATCCGTAATATTCTACATTTTGGGTTTGACCTAAACTCAAGGGACTAGTGGTGATACAAAAATCAGGGGACTATGGTGACAGGTGGCAGCCGCTCATGGATTAGAGGATCTGGTGGACTAACTTTATCTAAACACGATAATCCAGGGACTCTCAATGGACATTTGAAAGTCAAGAGACTATTTGCCACCAAACGCAATAGTCGAGGGACGATGTACTGTTCAATGCCCAACTTTGGATAAATTACTCCACCAGATGGGGAGGTATATATGTGACCACTTTAACAGATCCTGGAGGCTAAGTCTTTTAAAATTCTCAAGTTTCTTTACAAGATGGTAAGAGGATTCCATACCAACAAGTTTTTACTCTAGCTGAAATAAATCAATATCTGAAATTCAGAATCCAAACAAAAGTCCTCAACATCCTTAAGGCATTAACCCAGTAGCGAAAAAGTTGGTTTTAGACGCCATAAGTTTTTCAAGCGAAGTTAAAAAAAATCTATTGTGTTCCCAAGCAAACCCTACGTAGCTAAAACCTATACCAAGATCTCAGTTTGATAATCCAAATTTATACCAAGCTAGAAATTTGTAAAATAGTAGATCAACTGGTCAAATAGTTTCGAAACTGGATTATGAAGTTGTCAAAAATGTCATGAGCAAAAGAACAACCATCAATCTCATCGGCAATAGAATAACCATCAATCTCATATGCAAAAGTGTTTGTTGCTATCAGAGGGTGGTTTCCAAAAATAAATGGTTTAGCATAGATCCAGATTTATAGAAAGATAAAGTAAGGAAAAAATGACAATTGTACAAAATATTATACATACCAATTTATCAGAGGGTGGTTTCCAAAAATAAATGATTATACATACCAATTTTTGTTTTTTAAAAAAAGGTTTCAAACAATTTTTAAAGTATCTTTGTATTTATTGTAAAGTAATTATAAATATAAAGGTAGATGAATGGTTACACTAGTTAGGCGTGAAGGTAGTGGGATGATTGTATTAATTATAGTTATAATTAGCTCTAACTATAACCCATGGATATATATGAGCAATATTCGTATTGAATATATATATATATATATCATCAGATATCAATGTTTTATTTTATGTGATTTTGATATGGTATCAGAGAAAAGTTCATAATTCTCTTGATTATCACAATTATCATTTAAAAAAAACACAACTCACCATGGCTGATGATTCTTACATGTGTCAATCGGAGATCCAAACCACCAACTCAAAGGGTTCCAGACCGGAGACCAAAATTATTGATCCCTCACATTCATTCTACATTCAGCATTTAGACCAACTAGACCATGTTTTGGTTTCAATCACACCAAACAACATTAATTATCAATTATGGAGCAAGGAAGTTATTCATTCCTTCACTAGAAAGAAAAAGATCGGTTTCATCAATGACAATGTCAAAGAAAATCACAGAAGAATAAACCTCTTCTGTTTGAGTAACAGGGCAGATGCAAAAAAATATTAATTTCTTGTCTTTCTCATGTTATTGGATCAGGCATTGTTGAATGTGTTATACATACCAAGACAACACGCCAAGTACGGGTTGACTTGCACGATCAATTCTCTCAAAAGAATGCCCCAGTCGAGTTTCAGATATAAAAATCAATCGTCACTATATCACAATGCACAATAACAGTAGCTATAATTTTACCAAGATCAAGGCATTATGGGAAGAACTCGAAACATATCGTTCTCCACTGACATGCACTCAACTATCAACATACCTCAAATAGATAGAGGAATATCGTCTTATGAAATTTTTGATGGGTTTGCACGAATATTACAAGGAGGTAAGGTCCAATGTGTTGATATTCTCGCCTTTGTCCAATGTCCATCAAACATATTCTTTGATAATCCAAGAAGAAAAGAAACGACATTTATCCTCTGAGCCAATTAAGAACTTTTTTATAACAGCCGCAATCCTGTAAAATGAGGAAATTCAAAACAAAAAATATGTGACCACTTTAACAGATCCTGACATACTATACATAAATTCCAGACTCTTGGATTCCATTCTACGTATTATTATAATATGGTTCACATAAATGATAGATGTCGATTGAAAAATAGAAACAATAACAAACTGGGACAATTATGAGGACAAGCATCTTCACTTTGTGGCAAACAACCTTTGGAAAATGCAACAAGAGCTCATGTATTATCGGGTTCCAACATTACTAGCATTGTTCAGGGGTTAACCGCCTAATAAATACAATTATTACCCCAAGAAATCAGTGCACTTAATCTCAATAATTATGGTAATGTTAATGTATACGCGAGTGCTCCAGGTTTGATTCAATTTACTATTGTGTGTGCTAATTCTAATAGTAAAAGTCCTTGGATTTTGGATATTAGAACCACATATCATATTGTCTTTCACATATCACTCTTGATTGATCCCAAACCTTCCACTAATATTAATGTTAATGTACCATATTGTGCATCACAACAAATCACTCACACTACCATAATTAGTTTTAATTCAAAATTATACCTTACAGATGTCTTGTGAGTACCAGTGTTTTATTTAAATTTAATTTCAGCTAGGAAAATCACTAAATATCAGAATTGTTGCATCATTTTATTTCCATACTATTATATTTTATAGGACTTGGTTTCAAAGATGATTGGCTCGGGTAGACAACGTGGTGGTCTATACTATATACATCCAAATAAATCGGCTATTTGTTTGATGTCTGAGTCATCTGACCTATGTCACTTACGCCTAGGTCATCCATCATTTTCTCTTTTTTAATTACTTTCACATTTGCTTCCAGGTATTCACATAGGGTTTGGAAATAATTGTACATTATTCCCACAAGCAAAGCAAACACGCTTGTCTTTTCCTAAAAGTTCAATAAATATAAAATATTATTTCTCTTTATTATATTATGATGTTTGGGGTTCTCATAAAGTTCTTTCATATACTGGTGCACGTTATTTCCTTACAATTATTGACAATTTGAGTCGATGCACATGGACATTTCTTATGCACCATATATAATGATCCTTATTAACAAACTTTGTGCAATTTGTCAAAATCCAATTACAAACAAATATTCAAATAATAAGAGTGGATAATTACAGTGAATTTCTTTCTCTTCGTATTTTTTTTTAAAAAATACATCAAATTCAAAACTTGTGTGTTTACAGCCAGCAACAAAATGAAGTTTTCGAACGAAAATATTAGTATATGTTCAATATTTCTCATTCTCTCATGTTTTATTCAGATATACCACTTGAATTTTCAGGGACTTGTGTTTTAAAAACTGTTTATTTAATCAATCGTATTCCTACTCATTTACTATAAAATAAATCTTCATTCGAGATCTTATATAATCAATCCCCCTCACTCACGCACATGCGCAATATTGGTTGTACATGCTATGTAACTTATGTTCATCCCAAAACCAAATTTGATCATTGTGAATTCATTTGTGTTTTCTCGGGGTATCCACATGGAAACAGGCTACAGAGTTCTTTATTTACATACATATAAAGTTTTCATAAGTCGTGATGTCTACTTTAAGAAAAATCTATTTCTCTCCCATCTTGCCCCGGCCTTGCATTTTCCAAACCAATCGTCCTCATCATCTTTCAATAAAGTATCCAACTCATCATCAGTTTCATTTCCTAATCCAATATCATATAACTTAGAACCTCAGCCTTTATCGTTTTCGTCTTCATTCAATTGTATAAGTCTCAAACCTTCAACCACGACCTCTCATACATCCCCGAAATCATCTATGAATTCATATCAATTTTATAAGTCTCACACATTCAACCACGACCTCTTATACGTCTCTGGAATCATCTATGAATTCATCACCCTCATCTATCACTCCTTCATCACCTTCAGTTTCACCAACACATTATGCTTCATCACCATCATCAACTACATATCATTCTCCTCTAGTTCCCAATTATATCTCGGTTCATTGTTCCACCTATCATATTCAACCTCCTGCATGGCACCAAGACTACAACATGTCTACCGGGATCAGTCAATCTTCAACGCAATCAATTTATCATCAATCTACAAGATATCTCATCTCCTCTCATAGATCTGTTTTACGTTTTCCCCTTAATCACCATGATTGTTTAGATTTGTTACAAGCACAAACATATGTTTTATCTTTTGAAAATTCAAATCCTGATCCACTATGGCGCTACACCATGTCCACTGAACTTCAGGCTCTTAACATAAGAACACTTGACAATTGGCTCCCCTTTCTCTGAGACACAAACCTATCAGATGTCGTTGAGTTTATAATATCAGATAAAACTCTGATGGAACCATTGAGTGATATAAAGTCCATTTGGTGGTAAAATGCTACACTCGGTTTAAAGGTATTGACTATCATAAGACCTTTTCTCCAACTGCTAAACTCACCACTCTTCGATGTTGGTTGACTATTGTAGCTTCCAGAAACTAATATACATATCAACTTCATGCGCATAATGTATTTCCTCGTGAAAATATAGATGAGGAGGTATATATGTGAGTTTTACAAATTTATCTATGGTTTGAAATAGCATGCTGAAATTGGTTTCACACTTTTTTATCTACTCGTCAAAACCGCATGTTACGTACAATTAAAAGAAGATTACTCCCTGCAAAATTTGAAATTAACTGATGAAGACAATGAACCACTTCATGATTCAACTAGTTATCAGAGACTGGTTGGCAAGTTAATATATTTGATAGTGACCATGCCTAATATTGTGTATTCAATGCGTACACTAGATCAATTTATGGGGGGAACCTAAGAAGCCACATTGCGAAGTGAGTTTAAGAGTCCCCCACTACATCAAAAAATCACCACGTCATGGTCTTCTTTTTCCATGAGAAAACAATCTCACATTTGCTGCCTTTAGTGATTCAAATTGGGGTGAATGTTGTATGATTAAGACGGCTTATTTCTGGTTACTGTGTTTTTCTTTGCTTATCACTCATATTGTGGAAATCAAAGAAATGTGTTTCATGATCATCTGCAGAAGCAGAGTATAGAGCAACAGTAAATACTTGTTTGGAATTAACCTGATTGAGATACATACTTAAAGATTTAAAGATCGACTTGGACAAACTGGCATCATTGTTTTGTGATAATCAAGCGACTTTACATATTGCGGCTAATCCAGTTTTCCACGAGGGCACTAAACACATTGAGATTGATTGTCATATAATTAGAGAAAAACTCCAAGCCAAGATAATTCGTTCATGCTATAATTCTACAAAAATGCAACTGACAAACATATTTACTAAAAGGAGAGATCAATTTGGTTTGAAATTCGGAGTCCTTGATTTACACTCTCAACTTTAGGAGAGTATTGGAATATATTTGTATTTATTGTAAAATAAGTTTAGACATAAAACTAAATAAATCGTTGCATTAGTTTAATGATAAAAATAATAAAATGACTATTGGTTATAATCATAATTAGCTCTGGCTATAATCTATGTGTATACAGCATTTTATTAAAAATTAATATTACTATTTTGTTTTGTAAGTTAGATAATCGAAACTCATGCCACGAAGATTTGTAAAATACTAAATAATTCCGAAGTGTCAAAAGCCTCATCGAACAACCATCAACCTCATATGCAGCCATCCACTTCAAAGGAAAATTAGAGTCGGCTTAATAGAAAGAGAAAGCAAAGAAAAAAAAATTATATTTTTTGGAAATAAAAACTACACAAAACAGTATCCTTAGTTTAAAAATAAAACCTAAATGAAATAATTTAATTTTTTTTTAATATGATTATATGGACCAATTTTGGTTTTTATTTTTTAAAACTTTTCCACCTGCTCATTTTTGTTTCGAGAGTAACCGATGCTCTTAGATTACTTAAGAGTCCAAGACTTGCCTTATCTTGAGTCCAAGACTTGCCTTATCTTTCTTTCTCTTGACTTGCCTTCTAAACAAAATATAATTTACATGATAACCAAATTCTTACACTATATAAACTCAAAAATTATAAATACATATTCGATCTCAATATGTCTCATTTGTTCCGATGACGTCTTTTGAGTCTATTTTGTGGGTGACCAGTCCCGATATGAGAACGAGTTTTGGTGTTTGGACTGCAACATATAAAGACAACAAAATTAATGTAGGAAAATAAAAAGCCTAACAACTAATAACTACTGCGAAATCTATGAATCAAAACTAACCTTGATATTGCGGAACATAAACCCAATAGAACTAGCACAGGGAAGATTATCATAGCAGTCGCCTATAGAAATCGAATAAAACATAACCCTTTAGATATATATTTCATGAACAGCCAAAAGAAAAAAAAAAGATATTTTTAAATCGGTGAAGGTGATGCTTTGTAAAAAAAAAAGCACGTACCCCGAACCATGCAAGCTCCATTGTAGCCACCGGTTTTGTTAGTTCATTGTTCTTTAGTAGTTCTTGTGCCTTGTAATAATTAGGAAACTATCAAGAGACATGATGAAAAATGTTTTAGTTTTTTGTGTTAGACGATTAAGTATTAGTATATTGCTACCTTATGGTGATAGATTTTCGACGATTCGTGTAGCTTTCTATAAGCATGAGTAACTTTGCATAGATACGGCTTCAAGACAGCTTCTATTTTATTCAAATGAGGTTTCGTCAATGCTACAGCCTGGTGTATGTACGGCTCAACATGTATCTTCGCTTCCTGTCAAAACATGGAAATTTAAGAAATTCAGGCAGTATAGCCGAGATTGAATAATGATCATAGACGTTTTACGGTTTTACCTGAACACGGAAACCTGCTGTTTTGACTGCTTGGATAACATATGGTGTTAGAGAATCTTTTAAAACTTTACAGACTTCAAGAGATTTAGCGATCACTAATTCAACTCTTGGTTCAAGGTACGCGGAAATTGTCAACCATGTTTCTTTTGCGATTGGAATCCATTTCTGTGAAGAAGAAATTTGAAATTTCATCCAACCAGAACAGCGATTGTTTAAAATCCAGAACAGAATTCAATATTAAGCTTTGAGAAAGATGCGACTCACTGTACTAATTGTTTCCATAATTTCATCTTTAGTTTCCTTCACCTGGTGAAATGAGAAGGATAAGACGAGAGAATACAATAGAGAAGCTGAAGCAATGCGCGCAAGAGAAAAACAATAATCCCTACGATAACTAACAAACCAGACCTTTGTAACCGCAATATTCAAAGCAGGCTTCAAATCCTCGTTCCAACTATGACAACTCAAGAACCAGACCTTTGTAACCACGATACCCAAAGTAGGCTTCAAATCCTCATTCCAAAGAGTCACCAAATAAGACTGCGTATCATGAAGTGAACAGGAATCAATCTAAGTTTGCCGAAACGAACAGCAAAACGAAGAGCAAAGTTTACCTGAAAGCGACTCAAATGAAGTAGCCAATATTGAACCCTACTTTCGTATACCTACATACAAGAGACAATCACTTCGAATAAGTTTATTATCTTGATTCGGCTAAAAATCATAGTTAGTCACCGGGGTTGGTCACTTGTTTCAAAACGACCACTTTTGTTGCATCCGTGGTCACTATTGTTGGTCTTTCTTTTGCAATTGTGGTCACCGCGAGTGACCATGGATGCAAAATATGACCAACAAAAATGGTCGTTTTGATACAAATGTAACATCAATGGCTGTTTTCAAACAAGTGCTCCGGTGACTAACCATGGTTTTAGCCTCTTGATGCACATAGCCAAACATTTCATCATTCGAGCATTTTATAATCTATTAAACACCGAGTATTATAATCTAGTGATGCTTTAAGAAAACAAAAATACTCAAAACTTCATTGCATAATCTTACCTTGGTCGACTTAGCCTCTAATTGCACCTTCATCATTTCTTCCTGAAAAATGCTTAACACACATAAATCCCATCCACTAAGTTAAAAATAAATAAATAAATTACATGCTATAGAAAATCAAACCTTTGCAACTCTAAGGGCGTGTTCAGCTTCGCGAAGTCTTGTTTTCTGTTCATTGTTCACCGCTACGAGCTGCCAAAGGAAATACATATATAAGAACAAATTAAAGGAGCAACGATATTCAAAGTAAAACAAAAGACTATATGAAAAACATCAGCCACTAACATTTTCTAGTTTCAAGGTAAGTTCTTGAATTTTCTTCTCCGCCGCAATTGTTTGAGCTTCAAGTGCAGTTTTTTTCTTCTTCTGTGCTTCAATGTACCTTCTAAGTTCGTAAATCTGTCAAAACAAAGTTGAGTTCTTCGTGCAAATATTCTTCAATATGCAGGATAAGTAACTCTAATAAACTTACCTGCTTCTCCGATTCACTGGCTTGTTCGTGAGGTGGCTCCATTGCTTCATCAGATATTATTGGCTACAACAGGCAGATTAGAGGTAAAAAAACTATGATTGTCCGAATATAAGCTTATGTATGTATGTGTGTGTTGGATCATCATATGAAATTCTTACTTGAAGAGATTGTAGTTCATCCTGAAGGGACATTATGAGTTTTGATTTCTCATCTATAATTGTCTCCATGTCTCTAATCTTAGCTTCCTTATACCCAAGTTCTTTGAGTTTCTCATCAACGATTGATTCTATTGAACAAATAGCAAAAATCAGCCATGGATAATTCATGAAAAGCTTGATCTTCATCTTGAAAACAAATCAGCAAACTCAAATAAAAAATAAAGTTTCAAACTTTGAAATCACATTCTGATTAAATTAGTACGTCTGAGTTTCGTTTCAGGTGAAAGTAATATAGAACTAAAAATAACACACGATAACTCTATACTCTCTTTTTTTCTATATTTTCTTGGTAGCCAAACATAAAACAAACAGCCAAACATTGAAAAATGAAGAATAAGCGAAACATGGTTATACTAAAACCAGTAAAATTTGAAACTTTAGAGAGAGAGAGAGATAACCTAAAGTTGACAGCTTGTTTTTGAAGGTATCAAGTTCCTTAATAAGAGAAGATTCATCGTCTTCATTTGATAATCGCTTTGTTGGAATTTTGGGGGCAATCGAGGTGACGATTAGTGAGCAGATTAGCAAGAATATCCCGACAGAGGCCGCCATGGGAGGAGAGAGAGGGAGCGAGAGAGTGTACTGGGGAAAAGGACCGTTTTTTCTTTTGAAAAGCTCCAATTGAGAGTAGACATTACAAGACAGGACTCGTCAATACCTTTAAGTACACAGCTGGATTCATTTTAATTTTCTTACATAAAAATTAATGTTTTTCGGAAAAGAAAATTCCCAGTAGTCTTTTTCCGTTGTACTAATATCTAACGGTGAATGGTCGTGCCACGTTATACCTGTTTTATTTAGTAATCAGATGTTACTCATAATTTTGTACTTATAAATAGTATGTGTTGGATTTATTTTATAATTGGTTTTTGTTTTTACTACATTTTGTTTATATTTATTAATAAAAAAATTATTTACTAACACAAATGTGTTACTATTTTTAACACAAATGTGTTACTAATATTCAAAATTTGATAAAATCGGGTTTTAATTTTTAAAAATATTAGTAATAATTATCCGTTAATTATACTATTCTTTAAGTGTTTTTTGTATTTACTATTTTGTATTTATTTTTTAAATGTTATATTTTTTAAAAATGAAATGTTATATTTTTTAATTCATAGTTTCAAAAAATATCCGAAAATATTATTGATTTTATTTTTTAATACAAATGAAACTAAATCATGAGAAATATTGTGATTTTTTTAAATTAATTTAGTTGCGAAACTATCTCTAATTGGATTGCATAATAAGTCTCGAAACACAAATGTGCTCCAGTTGCAAAATTATGTGTAATTTGGTTGCCAAAAAACAATCACGTTTCAGTTTTGTAATTATACGTAATTGAATTACCAAAAAAACTACAATGTTAGAGTTGCGAAAGTATGTACAAATAATTTGGGTAAATAAAAAAATTGCGTAAATAGAATTTTGGTTGCCAAAAAACAACTAAGTCTAGTTGTGAAATTACCTGCAAATAAGTTAAATACGTAAAAATAAAATAATTGAATAAATAAGACTTCGGTTGCGAAATAAGTCTGGAACAAAAACACAAATGCGTTTCAGTTGCGGAATTATGTGTAATTTGGTTGCTAAAAAAGTGTTTTTAAATTATATAATTACATATTTTTTAGTTGCAAAAATAATAAAAAAAAAGCTCCAAAACATCACTTATAAATTTCATTTTGTTCCTCTATAAAAAGAAAATGAAATATATATGTTTAGATTTTTTTAGTTAGAATTTGAAATAAATTGAGTTTTGTAGGTTAAAATAACTAATTGTTGAAGTTGCACATGTTTTGTGTATTCACGGGTATTGTTGCGAACATTTATGTTGCATGTGGTTGTTGTTAAACTTCGAAGTCGATATTTAATTTTTCCATCAGAGTTATTAGTAACTCTCCAATTTTAAATAGTTTTTAAAGTTTTCTTTCATAATTTAAAAAAATTTAAATAGTTAAATATATGTCATCTTGTTCTTTTTTATTCATAAGTGTATAAAGTTTGGGATATGTGGTATCTGGATCCATTTTGTTGGATCCAATTTTGTTAGATTTTGATCTCATTTTCTTTTTTACTTTTTTAACCTTTATATAAAAAGAATTTTTGTTAAATCTCGACCCAAAACACCATAGTTTTTCTACATTAACCAAAAGCCTCTCAAATTATCCATTTTAAAAGTATGAGATTATCAAAATCCAATATCACAACATTATTAAGGTACATATTACTTTGTTAATGATATATTTTTTTTCAATTTCAGTCAACATATTAAGAGATATTTTACTATTTTAAAATTTTACTTGTTATTTATTTGTAGTTATTTGTTTGACTTCGATTTAGTTTTATTATTTATGTAGATCTTTGTTTTGGATGTCTATTTGTAAAAAACAATAGTTGAGTATTGGAGGATTTTGATTTTTGGAAAAGTCATGGTTGTTCGTGCGATTTCGCACACTAGTCGCACAAGGAAGAGCCGGTTTCGTGCACTTAGAGCGTGTAAAAGCGATTGTTTTGCGCGACTAGTGTGCATAATCGCCAGATCAGCGTCCTATAATTTGTGCAAAATCGTGTGTTACGTGTGCGCAATTTCACATATATTGCAGCATGTTGAGCGCATAAATTTGACTGTGATATAAGGAAAATTTTGTTTAGTTTCATAACACTTAGTATTTTATTCTACTACAATTTTATGTGTTTATCTATTGTTCTGAGATATTTTTGTGTTTATCAATTGTTTGAGACAATTTTTGGCTGTAGCTTTATCTTAAGTCTAATCAATGATTATAATTTCAGGAAGTCTCCTCAACGTCAACGGTCATCATCCGAGTCGGAGCATGAGAACAACGACCATCAACATAATGCTCTGACTCAGACTTCTCGGAGTGTAAGAGTACATCGGTGTAATCATATACCTATTGTTTTTATATTTTATAAGTGAGACTCTTTACAATGTTTCCATATGTACACTATACATTTTTAGTGTGATCTCACTCGTCATAGTAGGTTTTGAGATCAATTTTGAAGACATGGTTTGGTTTAACTCTCGATTGTCTCTCACATTGGTCTACCAACGTTCATTTACTAGAGGTTTTGGAGTGGTGGCATACAAAGACCAATTCTTTACATTTTTCGTAAGTAAGATAATGATTACGCTTGATGATGTACACACCATTACAGGTCTACCCGTCACAAGTCAGAGCTTCGATCTCGTTGTATTTCATAGTAAAGCTCCACGAGTTGGTGCGTTAGCTCGATTACTTACCTTACTAATGAGCTTAAGCAGAATCATGGGGGTAGTGGGAAACACCTTCATCCTATTTTTTTGGGCCATATTTATATACAAAAAGAATATTACGATAATGAGATTAATGATCATGTGGTTATTCATGTGATGATGGGGTATTTGTTGCATATGTTTGGTTATTGCATTTTTGTAGACAAGACGAGTATCTATATTTATCTTGACTATCGAGAGTTTATTGAGAACTATAACAGCTCACGTAGGTATAACTGGGGTCAGATGATATTAGCGCAGTTATATTATCATCTTGGTATAAGTTGTTTACACGCCACGTTGAGTTTTACTAGTTTCCTCTGATTGATAGATATATGCAGTTCAGTTCATATGTTATCACGTAGCCGACCATGTATAAATATGTACCTCGCCTTTTCATTTTAACCAAGATACTCGAGATAAGATTTGTCACTTTATAGCTATTTTCAGAGAGCATGATGTAATTTTTATTTTTTGTTTGTTTTTTTTACTATATTTATCTTTATTTCAATACGAATTTAATTTATATATGTTATATTTATTAAGTTTATGCCTGATTTATGCCATATGGACATTTATGTGACATGAAAGCTTTCTGTGAGGTATCTTGGATATATACTGGTGAGGTTTATTTTTGTCTCAGGGTAAGTTCGTAACTTTTGTTTAGAGTTTGTGGAAGTTTTGTAGGTATTTAATATTTGAGTAGAGAGTATAGGGAGAATTAAGCAGTATGGTTGTATTTAATTTTCATTACCCCTATTTAATGTTGGTGGTTGGGTATTTATACCCTTACATTTGGGCTTTATGGGCTTCGGGTCATGTTTAATGGACCCGGGTCAAGTTTAAGGACCCACGAGCTCTTAGTAGGAGAGCATGAAGCTTAGTTAAGAAGTGATAGGTTTTTAAGTACTTTAGTCCTTGTTCGAACAGTCAAATGGATGTGGGATTCGAACTGCCCTGTCCGGTTAGATGGTATTTGTCTGAATTGTCCCTGTCCGAAGAGGTAACAGAATCTGGACTCATCAGTAGCCCCTTTTTTAGGTGTTTGTTCAAATAACCTTTGTCAAAACCTAAAAAACAGTCCGTTGTCAGTAACAATCTTATCCGGACAGGTCTTCCAAATTGTGTTATGGTTTCATCCGGAGTGAAAAAGTTCTTTGAATCTAAACGGTTTTTTGCCAAGGTTCATGGGACACGTGTCACTCCTTAGTTGGTTGCTTTAGCCGTTTTTCACCTTGGATTTCGCACCCACCTTCTCTGAAAAGTAACCTCTTCATTAATGAAGGTGACATCAGCGCCGTCTTTTAATCATTGCTAACCTTTTCGAATTCTCATAGGAATCAAGACTTCTTTTTGAGGTTACTATAAATTAAGAAGTTTTTCCACTATTTTACCATCACTTTCATTTTTACTTTGATAATCTTCAGAGCTTTCTCTCTCAAACACAAGTTCTTGCTTAGGTCGTTTATGCTCACGGCAAGGAACGCTCTGATCAAATGTGGGTGGCTCAATTTATCTGAACTAGAAAAAGCACAAAAAGTCGAAAGGGAAAGGCGCATTGCAGCGGGCTTACCCACTTCTCACATCAACAAACCAGCATCCTCAGCTACAGAGTCTGACCATGGTTCTTCCTCCATAAAGGGTGTCAAACCGAGGAGGTTGTTTCAGACCAATCTTTCCCCTATCGTCTCAGGTTCTTCGGTTCAAGAGTCAGAACCCACAGTTGAGCCAGGTTTAACGGTTACCAGTCTTAAAAAATCCTCCCCATTCTTAGCCATGGGGTCAGATGCTGAAACTTCTCCTCACAAGCTGGTTGATCGAAGAAAAGGTCGGCTGGTCAAAGGGCAGGCTTCCCAGAGCACCCCTTCGAAATTGGGGGCCAAGGACAGCAGTATAGGGTCGGAGGTACCCATTAAAGCACCTAGGGACAGGCTGTGCGGTCCGGAGGCCACTGGCTCAAGTCCCCGAAGATAAATGTCTACATCAGAACCCCAACCGGAGGCTAGGATCCAGGAGAGTACCGAAGCTCATCAGTTCGGAAGTCAGGCTGATCCAACTCCAAACCTCCCCCTCACAACAACAACTGAGAATCCTTCCTCAATCATGGAAGAAATAATGGAGGACTCCATCGAAGAGGCTCTATTCGAGTCCGAACCATCCGGACATACTAGTGGTGTTGTTGCTGCCCAAAAGGATAAAGGCAAGGAAAAGCTATGCTTAAGGCATCCGGATCTGCCGGGGTGTCTTGAAGGAAAAGTGGGACCTTGTTTCCACAAGGTCAACGTTAAATATCTCTTTGCCCTGCAAAAGATCAATTACGCTTTCATCCATACAGCTGAGTTGGTCCGGATGCGTACAAAGTGGGGGATTCCAGAGAAGGTGAAGATAAGAATCCCCATAGACCCTGAAACCCCCATGGATTGTAAACTCGGTGAGATAGTCATCTTCACTGAGCTCTTTAACTGGGGTTTAAGGTTCCCCTTGGATCCGGAAATAGTTAGGTATTTCCATCTCATCAAACTCTGTCCCAGTCAATTAAGACCCAATGCCTGGTACACACTTATGGCCTGCATCATGGCCTCCAGGCTCTCCGGGATTCCTCTACCAATGGAGGAATTCACTGCTGTGGCTAATCTCTGCAGGAACCACCACATCCCCTTCTATCACTTCAATATGGGTGATAACTATAAAGCTGTGGATGATCTGCTTGAGTCGGAGAGAAATTGGAGGACTCAATTCTTGTTCGTAAGTGGTGCTTGGGAGAACGGGAGGAAAATCAAAGCCGGAGTCAATCCAAGTCTTCTCACCAGCAGATGGAGGAGTGATCGTAAGACTCCTACTTTATATTCTTTTTTTTACTTTTATCGAATTTGTTTAAACTAACTAGTCTTGTCTTTTTTCTTAGCAGAACTGCCCAAGGACTTCAATGACTACCTAAAGTCCCGGCAGACCACTTGCACCAAGATCAACACTTGGGCTGTTGAGAAATGGGGGAACCGGTTTTATGATGCTTTCACAGCAGGCAACTTTGCAAGGTCCCACCTCTGGAACACTACTGGTCGGAGGGATTTGACTTGAGAAGAACTCACCACTCCACCCCTCCGGATGTAGTCCTCAAGAGAACATACGAACCGGACGGGTCACTTTACCTGCCAGGCCGGGCGAGGGCTCCGAGTAAGATGAAAGACAAGAAGAAGAAAGGCAAGAAGGTGGTAGGTGAAGCTGACCTTGCTGGGGTGGAGGAGGTTGTTCCAACAAATCCGGAGGGGCCAGCCCAAAGCCAGATCGATGCTGCTCTCTTAGAAGTGGTAGAGCGGGAGAGTGTTAGGGAAGAGGTTCAATCCCGAAAACGCCCAAGGGCTCCCAAAAGAGATCGAAAACGGGGAGCTGAAAGCAAGGACATGGAGGCTAAGAAGAAAAAGACCTCCAAGGGTGACGAACTTTCTCTCAGGGCTCCGGAGCCTCTCCCCCTGTTGATCCTACTGACCCAACACAAGCAGAGGAGATCCCAAGTGATTTTCAGACCGACGAGGTTGGAGGAGGAGACCTTAGCATTGATAGGGTTGACATCATCGGCCTTGATGGACTCGGTGACTATTTTGCCAACCTCCCCATAGACGATTTTGCTGGGCCTTACCTCCCTCCGAGTACTTCGAACACTGTTAATTTTAATGGTAAGACTTTTACTGTTTCAAGTGAAAGGGATATTGTAGCTCACTCTATATTAAGTAGTGTTTAGCCAGTGCTTGTGTTGGAGAAGCAATTTTGAAGTCAGGCAGATACCATCAAAGAGCTCAGGTCTGACAAAGAGAGACTGTCCGATGACCTTCTCACTGCCAATCAACATGCTGACATTCTAAAGGGAGAAAATGAGGAGCTGAAGAAGAGCCAAGAGGGGTGGATCACAAAGGTTGCCACTTCGGAAGACACTATCAAAGAGCTCCGGGAGAAGCTATCCGGATTGGAGAAAGATCTTGCCTCTTCGAAAGAGGAGGCAAAGGCCAAGGATCAAATCATTCATAACTTGACGAGTGACAAAATTGCGCTCGAGAACACAGTGTCCAAGGCTGCAGAGGAGAAAGCTGTTCTGTTAAGAGAGCAAGAGGCCAAAATTCGGGCCAAGATCGATGCTTACGCTAACAACATAATAAACACTCAAGAGGAAATGTATGCCAATGTGAAATTAGACATGGTCCTGCTCTTTCATGAGAAGTTCCCGAAGAGGAACCTGGGAGATTTTTGGCTTCAAGTAGAGTACAAAGACCTTCCGTTTGACACCATGGCTGATGGAGACTTGCATGATTATTCCAGTGCTTCCTCCTCTGACGAAGAAGAAGAAAATTCCGGGGAGGGCCCTCTCGGAGAGAAAGTTGATCCCAATGGGAAGAAGAAGATAAGTGAGGCTGAGCCATCTTCAAAGGCTCAGTCTTAAATTATGAATTATCCTTTCACTTTTATGTCATCTAAACTAAAGTCCTTGGAAGGCCAAGGCATTCTTTTTGTTATTGTGTCCGGTATCTGACCGGATAGATCCTTTGCTTTGCTTGACAATTTAAAAGTCCTTGGAAGGCCAAGGCACTTAAGTTATTTTAATGAACATCTTTGTTTTGCACAATTCTCGCATCCTTTCATAGTTTGTTTCAATTTTGGTGGCTAGTGTTTAAATAGCCCTTAGTTATTTCATAAATAGTCTAAAGTGAGAGAGTTTAAATTCTCCGATGATAAATGTTTAAGTGGTCATCACTCTTTTACTTCAATCCGGATGGTGTGACGAAAAACAAAGTAAGAATACTTCAAAAAAATTTAAGAAGGCATCAAATTTTATTAAAAAGCCCGGACCTCATTAAAACCTCCTCGTGCCACCAGGGTAGGAAAGAGTATGCCCCCAAATATTTACATGGATTTTTAAATAGGTAAATATTTACATAGATGCTACTCCAAGTACATCTGGAGATGTTCAATATTCGAAGGGTGGGTCAAAACCCTTCCAGCCTTGTCTTCTAGCCAATATGTTCCAGGTTTAAGCCTTTCAACGACCATATAAGGTCCTTCCCAAGTTGGGGCCAGTTTGCCTAACAGCTTCTCTTTAATGTGTAAGAAGAGTTTCCTCAATACCTTGTCCCCCGGCTGGAAATCCCTTCTTTTAACTCTAGAAGCAAACCTGATTCTCATCAAACCTTGATAGTGTGCAGCTCTAAGGTGAGCCTTAACTCGTCTTTCCTCTATTAGGTCAAGCTGACCTTTGATTGCCACTTCGGTAGCGTGTTCGGAGAAGTTGTGAACCCGAAATGATGGGAGAGTTGCTTCTATGGGAGCTATTGCATCCATCCTATAGACCAAGGCAAAGGGTGACTCCTGTGTCGCAGCCCCAGGTGTAGTCCGGTAGGCCCACAAGACCTCTTGCAAATAACTAGGCCACTTCCCAACAGCCCCTTCCAAATTCTTCTTTAAACCGGACAGTATAGTTCTGTTAGCCACTTCAACTTGTCCATTTTCTTGTGGGTGGAAAGTGAAGAGAAACAATGTTGTATACCCCTTGAGGCACAAAAACTCTCCATTTCCCTATTGTCGAACTGTGGCCTGTTGTTTGTCGTTATTTTTTGTGGAACACCAAATCTGCAATATAAAATGAATTTTATGACAGCTTTTGATGTTGTTCCTGCCAAGGGGGCTGCTTCAATTCACTTCGAAAAGTAATATATAGCAACAATTATTGTTCTGCACCCACCGGACGCCATGGGAAGAGGTCCCACCAAATCCAACCCCCATCGAGCAAAAGGTATAGGCTCAGAAATTGACTCTAAAGGGATGGCTGGGACATGAATTTCATTGCTATATCTTTGGCATGGATCACACCTTCTCACCAACTCCTTAGTATCCTGCATTATAGAGGGCCAATAATAGCCAGCCAATAAAACTCTTCGTGTTAGAGCCCTGAATCCACAATGAGCTGATCCCTCACCATCATGCAATTCAGAGAGGACTACTTGAGACTCATCATCTCCCAAATATCGCAAAAGAGGTTTACTGTAAGACTTTTTATACAAAACGTCTCTTAGTATGATAAAACCACGAGCCTTGTGCTTCATTTTTCTTGCTAGCGATTTATCCGGAGGCAAGATGCTTTCGGAGAGGTACTGCAGGAGAGGAAATTTCCAATCTTGAGGTTGTTTCATCTGTATTTCGAAAATTTCTTCCTTTGTACCCACATTAAGTTGAATGGAAGGGCTCTCCAGCACATGGATCCAAGGATATGACTCAGTGTATGCTATGGTTGCTAGTGAATCTGCTAGTTCATTCTCTGCCCGGGGTATATGTTCGTAAACAACGTTTTCTAACTTAAGAGCCTCATTCTTAAGAAGAAGCAAATAATTCACTAGTTGCTCCTTTTTGGCCTCAGATTGACCTTGTGGATGGTGGATAAGAAGTTAGGAATCACTCATCAGCCTGACCCTTTTGGCCCCACAAATATATGTTAGCTTTAAACCAGCTATAGTTGCTTCATATTCGGACTCATTGTTGGAAGCTCTAAAAGCAAAACATATAGCCTGGTACATTTTGTCACCATATGGAGAAGTCAAGCACACCCCTACACGACATCCAATAGTACTGGATCCACCATCTGTTCGGATGACCCAGACCTTTTTGTCTTTCATCTCAGTGGTCTGCTCCGAATCCCTATCACAGTGGAATTCAACTAAAAAATCATCCACAGCTTGGGCTTTGACTGCTGTTCGAGGAGCAAAATCAATATCGAAGTTCCCCAATTCCACTGACCACTTAGTCATTCTATTTGAAATGTCTGCCTTTTGGAGAACATTCTTCAAGGGAAAAGATGTCCGAACGATAATAGGATGAGCCTGAAAATAAGGCCTCATCTTCCTTGCAGCAATCACCAAGGCCAAGGCTAACTTCTCGAGTTTTAAATAACGCTTTTATGCATCTATCAAGCTCTTGCTGATGTAGTACACCGGATGGGGGTAATTATCCACCTCTCTTACCAATATCGCACTGATGGCACAACTTAAAACTGTCAAATATACGAAGAGTGTCTCTCCATCAACAGGTTTAAATAAAGTCTTGGGGGAGGACAGATGTTTCTTAATTTCATTGAAAGCCTCATCGCATTGTGAAGTCCAGTCAAATCCCCTTGCACCCTTTAGAGTTTGGTAAAACGGGGCAGATCTGTCCGAGGACCTTGAGATGAATCGATTTAAAGCAGCCAACCTCCCAGTCAACCGTTGTACTTCTTTAACATTCCAAGGAGGCTCCATTTGGAAAAAAACATTTAGCTGGTCCGGATCGGGCTGTATCCCTTGCTCACTTATTATGTAACCTGGGAACTTCCCGGACTGAACTCTGAACACACATTTTTCTGGATTTAACTTCAAATTCACTTTTACCAAGTTGGCAAAAGTTTCCTGGAGGTCTGCTAAGTGAAGCTGCTCATCCAAACTTTTCACCATCATGTCATCAATGTATACTTCTATATTTCTTCCAATTTGATCAGCAAAGGCTTTGTTCACCAGTCTGAGATAAGTAGCCCCAGCATTCTTCAATCCGAATGGCATCACTTTGTAGCAATGAAGACCCTTATCAGTGACAAACGTCGTATGCTCTTGATCCTTCGGATCTAATTGAATCTGATTGTACCTGGAGAAAACATCATGAAGGAAAGTAGCTTATTCCCAGAAGTGGAGTCTACTAGCTGATCAATCTGGGGAACTGGATATAAATCTTTCGGGCAAGCCCTATTGAGATCTGTGAAGTCAATACACATACGGCACTTGCCATTTTTCTTTTTCACCAAGACCGGGTTGGCAGTCCATAAAGGATATTGAGACTTATTTATATGCCCCATTTTTGTGAGCCTGTCAACTTCTTGAACAATAACATCAGCCTTTTCCTTGTAAAAAGTCCTTCTCTTTTGTACCACAGGTGCTATGTCTCTCCGGATGGATAGGTGATGTAATATGATGTCTGTTGGAACCCCTGCTACATCAGCATTATACCAAGCAAATACATGCTGCTGGTCTTTTAGAAACTTCAACATTCTATTCTTCAGTTCGGACAACATTTTGGATCCTATCTTAACATTTTTTTCCTTCTTCTAAAGAATGTGTTTCAACTACATTCTCTTGCAACCTTTTGACTGCTTCGGACAACTCCTACTTGTCCTTGAATAACATATTTCAAACATTTGTGGACTGTCGAGGTCACTGCATGCATCCTAGAGAGCCAAGATCTCCCTAAAATAACATTATAACAAGTGGGACAATCCACCACAATAAAAAGTATCCTGACCATTTTCTTGAAAGGGCCCTTGCCCAACAAAAATTCTTCTTCGAACTCCCCGATCACATCTGTTGAGCTCCCAGTGAAGCCCACAATTGATCTGTCCGAACGCTAAATTACGGCTGGATTTTTCATCTTTTTGTAAGTGTTTAAGAAGAGGATATTGGTTGAGCTTCCAGTATCCACCAAAATTTGTCTTATGTCATTGCCCCCAATGGATGCTCCTATAACGACAACATATTCATGAGGGCCAGCTATATCTCTTAAGTCATCTTCATCAAAAACAATGAAGGGAAAAGGAATTTGTGACTGATAAGAGGTCATGCCTCCTTCTAGCTGGGTGGCTAAAGTATGAATGTGTCTCTTCCTTGAAGAAGTAGTAGGAGCTGTCATAGTATCCCCTCTGAAAATCGTAAGTGACTCAAAAAAATTTAATCAACCCGGAGACCGTTTTACAACGTTCTTCAATGGCACCCACTCTATTTCGAGTTGGATCGGGATCCAGGTATTCGGATTCTACATCAAATCTTTCGATTATTACCATAGCCCTCTCCGGAGCAGCATTGCTTGGACCAACCCGGTGAGTATTATCATGCCTATTTCCTCCTCTTCTTTTGACATATGCCCCCAGCTTTCCTCTTTCAATCAAGTTCTGAACCTCTTTTTTCAAGGCTATGCAATCGTCAGTGGTATGGCCAGTATCATTATGGTACTGGCAAAAAGAGTTGTTACGATGTTCCCTAGGGGATTGTAGTGCGGCCGGTCTTCTATAGTGCACTTCTTCCTTTGTTTTATCATAAATGATGGCCACACTCTCCTTTAACTTTGCAAACCACTCCGGCTGAACCCAAGGCCCTCTTTTATTTCTAGATTGTTGACTCTGGGCAGGTGCAGCTGGCTGAGATTAAGCTTTGGCCCTGTTATGTGCCTGTCCGGTCTCCCTTGCCTTGTTCCCAGACTGATTTTGGTTAGGGTTTGGTGCAACCGGGGCATACCTCACCTGCCTGTGCACCCTTGTTTTCTTTGTTTCATGAACGTTGATCTGCTTTTCGACTTGATTCAGCAAACCTCCCCAAGTCATGGCTTTCTTCCTGGTTACTGAATCAGCCAAATTTCAAGGGTTCAAACCCTGTCTCAAGGATGTTATTGCTACTTGCTCGAAGCAATCAGCCAATCCATTTTTTGTGTTTACAAAACGACTTATGTATTCCTTTAATGATTCGTTTGGTTCTTGGGCACAATGGATTATTGTGTCCCCATTGCCCTTCAACTCTTTACTCCCAACAAACTGCCTTCGAAAGGCCACCCAAAAGGTATCAAAATTCTTGATGCAGCCCTGAGGTAGGCTGTTATACCATTTCAGAGCACTCCCCGTAAAGGATTGGGAGAATGCTCTACAGAGTAACTTGTCGTCATCATCAAAGTTCATCATGAAGTTATTAAATTGCTCCAAATGGTTGTCCGGATCAGTACTGCCATCGTACTTTTCCATTTTAGTGTTATCAAACCTCTTAGGGAGGTTCCCGGACAGAATCTTGGAAGACAATGGAAATTGTCTCCAATTCCGGCCACGACTGAACACAATATCCTCATTAGGGGTCGCAAAGATACCTGGTTCATCGTGGAAGGCAAAGGGATCCATCAGCATCCGGTCTACATGTCTCCGATTGTGAGATGATCCTTTGCCTATATTCTTCTTCAATTTCCCATGTCTATCCCTTTTTCTTGAATATTTTTTAATCAACTTTTTCTTCTTTTTGGATCGACCCTCATCACTGGTGGAGGACAAGGACTCTTCAACTCCTTCCTCATCCGAGGAGCTACCAGAAGACTCTGAGTCTGAGTCAGAACTCTCCACTGGCTTAGACCGGTGAGACTTTTTGGAGCTGGCATGAGTCTTTTTGGTACTTACATGAGTCTTTGAAGGCTCATGCTCTCTAGGGTTATCGGTATGATGAGCAACTGATGCTTTTGACTTATCTTTCATGCCCATCTTAGCCTTTTCTGCCCTCAGACCTTCTATCTCGCCCTTTAATCTATCACGCTCCTCGATGGTATACTCATCATTTTCACCCACCACTTCAAGCAATGCTGGTGGTACTTCCGGGGCGTCCAAATTCATTCGGATTGATTTTTCCTGTTGGTTTCGAATGCTTGATTCAGACACCTTTCTCTCCCACTGTGGTCGCCAATTTGGTGAGGTTTATTTTTGTCTGAGGGTAAGTTCGTAACTTTTGTTTAGAGTTTGTGGAAGTTTTGTAGGTATTTAATATTTGAGTAGAGAGTAAAGGGAGAATTAAGCAGCCTGGTTGTATTTAATTTTCATTACCCCTATTTAATGTTGGTGGTTGGGTATTTATACCCTTACATTTGGGCTTTATGGATTTTCGGGTCATGTTTAATGGACCCGGGTCAAGTTTAAAGACCCATGAGCTCTTAGTAGGAGAGAAGGCAGCTTAGTTAAGAAGTGATTAGGTTTTTAAGTACTTTAGTCCTTGTTCGAACAGTCAAATGGATGTGGGGTTCGAACTGCCGTGTCCGGTTAGATGGTCTTTGTCCGAATTGTCCCTGTCCGAAGAGGTAACAGAATCCGGACTCATCATATACTACACTCAAGTCGTGGAACATCGTAGGATATTACCACTTATACTCGTCACTCGACAATTAGGGCATGTTGAAGAGATACATGGTCCACTACGACCTGTTTTAGGAGGTAGTGGTATAGCTAAATGTGTAAACATGTATTATCTATGAGATGCATCTATTTGGACTACATGGCAGTCTCATATTGTTAACCCCATGCTGTGAGGTGTTCCATATTGGATCGGCCAACCTAGTATGGTCTCGTTATACCCTGTATAAGTTAAGACCAACTTATGGTAAATATTGATTGATCATGATTCTCACATCACTGATGTATATATTGGGGTTAATCCTTTTGCGACCATTTATCATGCGAGATTACATGACTTGACGAATCGGTTACTCGAGTTAGAGGTGTTTACCCTGAGTTGAGTATCAAACTAATTGGCGAGCCTATATGTGATTGTATAACACTAGCATGCCATTATCGAGATTGCTTTTACGAGATTTTTTATTTGGTTTTGTTGCCTATTCTTTATGTATGACTTGATGTTTGAATTTTCTTATATCACGACTATTTCGTATTAGGACCATTTTGTTATGTACAAGTTTAATTTTTTATGTTTTCTTATGTATGGTTTGATTTATACGTGTCAGATATTGATATGTCTATCCAATAAGTGTCCCGAGCATATTGCTAAATGTATTAAGTTATCAATAACTTACACATGTCAGATATTCATAAAGTTATTTAGATTTACTTATTTAGTAAACTTTAGGATATGTTATATCTCGATCAATTTTTGTTGGATATCGGCTTCCAAATTTAGTTGTTACTCGTCATGTGGGTTAATCTTGGCATACATCAGGGGTTACATTAGTGTTATCCAATACGTATCCCAAACCGATTGGGTAATATGATTACGGTCTTCACAACCTACACATGTCAAATTTTGATATGTCTATTTAGATTACGCTATCCTTAGATAAAGCTCAATAAATAGGCGATACATTATTGTACAAACTAAACCTTGAAAACTTATACCTTCTAAAAATAATATGTTTATGTTGACCAATCTTGAAGATGAATGTTTGAAGAAATCAATTATTGAATTGAATAACACATATACCGATGAATGGGGTAAAACATATTATGAGGCAATGTTATCCCACTTGTACTACCTCTATGGGAGGGATGATGTCGAGCCGACAACAATTTCTCGATGTTTGGATAAGGTGAAAATATGTGTAATTATCGAATAACACAACTGGTACATTTGGTTTTAAACCTCAATGATGAGGAATGTCACATTTTATTTCAGGTTTTTAATTGTTTGGTGATCGATAGTGTAACCGACAAACAGTTAGATGAGGTGTATGACCAAATAACAACCAAACAAGAATAATCTATCTACGTAAGGTAACATATCGTAAAATATAATAGTATAATACAATTGTATTGATATACTTACATAAACAAAGTAATTACCATGTACAAATTTGAGATTTTGGTTTCTCCATTAAGGTGTGCTCTATACATCTTATCAACCTTAATATGTTATTCGGCCCACTTTAGCAAGTTACCAAAGTTCATCGTCTTAGGTAGAGGCTTGGGCAATATGTATTAGCATTATGTCACAACAACCACAAATTCATGATAATCTTGTAGCTCACTTTTCATATCCACAAACCAATGAGTGTATTTTCTTTATGTTTTCTTTGGGCATTACTTGTAGTGTATAATGTAGTCTATATCCATTTTGATCACTTTGGAAATGATGAAATGGTTACAGTAGTTTGTTCTCAATATTTTTAATCAATTTATGCATCTCAATAGAAGGTTTTTGAACCACGTCAAAGTGCTTCCTCATAACGACATGGAGAAGACTCGATATTGCATATCTTTATTTTCCCAATACTGCATCATCTCATTGTTGAAATTTTTGATGTGATGCTCTGGATATCATTTACCGTAATATTTTACCATTTTGTGGTTATAAAGGTTTGGTGACAGATATTGGTACAAGATGTAGGGAGCCAAAATTGAATTACCTTATGTAGATCTTCGTCGTTATCCAAAATAACACCATCTCAACCGTTGTTTGTTTGTCGAATAAAGGGGTGAGCATGTTGATGTTTTAAACCCTGTCATTGTTTGGGGTGAAAATGATGTACCATTCATGTTTGAGAATACATGTAGATACCCTTTGGAGTCCTACCCATAATATGGGTTCAATTGAGCTTCAGGGTTATCTTTATGGGGGTTCGAGTGAACTTGATAAGTTTGAGCTGGAACATTTTGGTGGCTTCCCTCCATAAGGGTTGTGGTATGTGTGTATTCATGGTTAATGTTCAAGTACACCAGTTTAAAATTGTGCTTAAGTTGGTGCATGAGTGGAGTGACATGGAACAAATCATGTTGTACTCCTGATGGGGATTCTAAATCATGTTGATATATGGGTTAGGTTCCCAATGAAGATTGGTGGAGGTTCGACTGCCCTTTAAAATACGGATGTCCATATTGATAGTTTAGGAACATTCTAGTGGAGGCCTATATTCGGCTGTATTCATGGGAATAATTGAACATGTTTGTCGTTTGGCTGGAATGACTCAGAAGTCGGTTGTTGGATATTCGGTAGAACCTTCCACGTCCAGTTAGACATTTGGCTGGAGTACTACAGGATGCTTCTGGAGGTTTGGTTAAAGCTCATAGGGATATGCTGGTCATTCTGTTGAAAAACTGCTGGGATCTGAAGGAGATTCATCTGTAACGTCGAAGGAGCTTATTGGAAGTTATGTTGTAGTCCCGGTAGTACTAGTGGAAATTGTTGGTCATTAGGTTATAGCTGAATATCTCATGTGTGTCTAACGCATATTTTACCAAGTCCATAGATGGAAGGTTGTTGCTCTCTGACCAACCCTTCTCTTCCTTCACCAAAGGGTTTGGAAACACGGGTTTTGCTATTTTTCTTGCTTTTTTATGCTAACATCTCCCACTATGGTCAAATGATCATCGTCATTATTCATTCTTATTGTTTTTAACTCTAGCCCATAAATAGGAAATCTACGTCTGTTGGTTGTTATATAGTATCACTTCCTTATCATTGAGCTTGTAACATCTTCGTATTTCTCCTCCTCGTGTCCTTCTGAAGGTTGGATCACCGATTTCACTCCCGAAACCTTGGTGGAAAGCATAACCTGTAAAAGTTTAAAATTAGTAATATTCCTCTTGCGCAGGTTATGTGCCAGAAATCCATGATGAAAGCTATCAGAGCTGGTGGTCGAACGTCTCAGACCTCAATCTCGTGACTCCATCGACAATGTAATCAATATTTGAATTCAAGTTTGGCATAACTCACTTCTGAATATTATTGATGTTCATAAAAAAAGAATCAAAGTAACAATTCGTTTTTCGCATATGTTATTAATTTGGTATGACAAAATCCTAAAAGACAGTAAATTAACAAAAATTAATTTACAATGAAAAATATAATCTTTTGTTATTCTGAAGATTTGTATCATCGTACCATATTTTCATATTTATAGAAAGAATGGATGTTAAAGATATTGAAAACACGGTAACTGATAACACTAAATACATTATATCAATTTTATTAATCATGTTATCGGTAAAAAAAATTATGATACAATTTAACAGACGTTATTCTTTAACGAACCCGGATAATTGGGTTTTTACCATTTCCGCCCTATCGTCTTATAATATACATGATAAAGAAAAAATCGATATAGGATTTGATAGCTAAGCTCTTTATATTATCAGGTTCAATCACAAAAAATTCGAATTTGTTGTGCCTAAAAGCACTAAAATATAGTTGCATAACGGAAATGAAATAGCTAAACTAAAGCAAGAGAAAAGAACACCAAGATTTACGTGGAAAACTCTTTAAAGGGAAAAATCACAGTCGGCCTCGAGCAAAACTTCCACTATATAAATAATAGGGTTATAAAATTCTTACACTCACAAGTGTAAGGATCTCTCTCTATCTCTCTATTTAGCTCACTCACTATAAGTGCTTCTCAATTTTGTTTGATGATAAACTCCACAAATGATCTCATTTTTATAAGACAAAAAGGAAAGATCTAGATACATTATATAATTAGAAGTCTAAGAGTCTCCTCCAAATTTAATATACCTTATTTTCTAGTTTGTTCTTGGAATACCAATGACTCTTCTAGAATAATCTTTTAATTTATTGCACCATCTAATCATTATTAGGATCCCATTTAAAGGCCTTACATAGGGAGGCCCATATGCCAACAAATTCCCCCTCCGACCTATGTAAAGGGTAATATCAATCGTGCTTTTGATCTGCAGACTTCAAGCTTTAAAGATAGTGTTTTTGTCATCATGTCTGAACCATTTTCATCCGTATGAATTTTATCCAAGTGTGGTATCTTATGATCAAGTATATCCATGATCCAATGATATCGAACATCGATATGGTTAGACTTCGAATGAAATGTTGAGTTATTGCTTAGATGGGTAACATTCTGACTATCGCAATACACCACATACTTTTCATGTTTTATGTTAAGTTCTCTCAATAACCTTTTCAACCATAATGTTTACTCGCATGCTTCTGTTGCTGCGATAAACTCTACCTCGGTGGTTGATAATGCGACACATTTTTGTAACTCTTATTGCCAAGATACAGCTTCAACACCAAATGTCATCATATAGCATGAGGTATACATTCTAGAATCAACATCTCCAGCCATATTAGCGTTTATATAAGCATTTAGTTTCGGTCTCCCCCCAAAACACAAACACATCTTTGAAATACCCCTTAAATATCTTTGAATCCATCTCACAACAGCCCAATGCTCTTTTCCAGGATCGGAAAAAAATGACTAACGATACCAACTACATGGGAAATGTCTGGTCTGGTACTAAACATGGAGTACATCAAGCTTCTGACCACATATCCATATGGAACATCTTTTATTTCTTTTTTCTCTTTCTCACTTTTTGGATATTGAGTAATTCGTAGCTTAAAGTGTCTTGCAAGGGGAGAATATACAGATTTAGCCCTGCTCATGTAAAATTTCTCAAGAAATTTCTCAATATATTCTTCTTTAGACAACCATATATTCCCACTATTTTTATCTCCAATGATCTTCATTCCAAAAAATTGCTTGGCCGCTCCCAGATCTTTCATGGAAATTTTTTTATTTAGTTCCCTTTCAGCTTTTCAATCTTCGCAGGATCTGTTAGGACTTTAATGTTTTATTTGGTCAATATAGGAGTTATACTCCACTTCAAGTTGTGTCATTTAAGTGTGTTTCCGTTTTTTTATATTATCCTTTCAGTTTGTGTTCTTAGTTGTCTTTTCATTTTGTCTACTCAATCTTTGACTATTTAATAGTCATTTCTATTGCCTAATTAAATTATCAAATCTTTTCATAGCTTTTGTCTGAGATTCATTCATCTGAAATCAACAATCTGGCATCAGAGCCATTAAATTAAAAAAAAAGCAAACACATAGAAAAGATAGGAGAATCGAGTAATTTTGGGCAACCTTGTATACCGAAATTTGATGGAGATTATGACCATTGTATAGAAAGGATACGCTTTCTTATTGAGTGGAGGAGCAGTTTTTGGGCTTCAAAGAAACAACCGGTAGTCACTCTATCCACTACTGAAGCTGAGTTCATAGCGCATCATTTTGTGCTTGTTAATGTATTTGGATGAGAAAGATTTTAGAAGAAATTGGTATGATGCATTCAGGTTGCACTATGATTATGTGTGATAACAACTTAACAAATAAACTATCAAAGAACCATGTTCTTTATGGCCGTATCAAGCATATTGATGTTGTGTTCTATTTTATGAGGGACCTTGTCAAAGATGAAGTTGTGAAATTGGTTCATTGTGGTACCAATGATCAGGTTGCAGACATATTGACTAAACCAATGAATTTGAAAGCTTTTGTTCGATTAAGAGAGAAGCTTGGAGTTTGCGAGAAGATAAACTGAAGCTATTGCGTTCAGTTTAGGGGAAGAAATGTTAGGACTTTAATGTTTTATTTGGTCAAGATAGGAGTTATACTCCACTTCAAGTTTGTGTCATTTAAGTGTGTTTCCGTTTTTATTATATCGTCCTTCCAGTTTGTGTTCTTAGCTGTCTTTTCATTTTTTCTACTCAATCTTTGACTATTTAATAGTCATTTCTATTACCTAATAAAATTATAGAAGCTTTTCATAGATTTTGTCTGAGATTCATTCATCTGAAATCAACAGCGTCACACCCAACAATCAACATATGATCCACATAAACTAAAATGATGATGAAGTCTCCATCAGAATATCTTTGGATAAACATGCATTAATCAGCTGAAGTCTTTTTAAAGTTGTTTCCAAGCATAAAAGAGTCAAACTTTTTGTATCATTGTCGTGGAGCTTGCTTCTACCTATAGAGACTTCATTTTATCTTGCACACAAGAGAATAATCTCCTTTGATTTTGAAGCTTTTGGGTTTCCCCATATATATTTCATCTTTCAAATCTTTGTATAGGAAAGTTGTCTTTACATCTCGTTGTTCGAATTCAAGATTCAAGCTTGCCGCCAAACCAAGTATGGTTCTAATAGATGTTATATTCACCACATGGGAGAAAATATCATCAAAGTCAACTCCTTTATTTTGGCCAAATCCCTTCACAACCAGTCGAGCTTTGTACCTTGGTAGTGTGCTGAACTCGTGAACTTTAATCTTGTACACCCATTTATTCTCGAGTGCCTTCTTACCTTTGGGAATTTTCACTAAGTCATAGGTGAAATTTTATCGCAATGATTCTATAGCAACCCATTATTCCTTTTGATCGTGAGAATGTGATATAGTTTTTTCATAACTTTCAAGTTCCCCGATGTCTGTTAGCATAATATACTCATTTGGATTGTATCTTGTTGAAGGCCTTCGTTCTCTATGAGATCTCCTTAGGACAATTGGTTGCTTATAAGGTTCCTTCTAATTTTGTTGTTGCTCATCACCTTCATCATTTTCATGTTGTTGTGGTTACTCTTGGCCTTCAGATTCATATCCATTCTTTTCATTGTTTTGTGTTATGGAGGAGTAGAGAGATTCTTAATTCACTGGAATTTTAACATTTACTCTTTGTTGAGGTTCTTCTTTCTCAATGTCACCGAGAGTCTTATCTTCGGAGAAAACAACATCTTTGATTCTTACTATCCTTCTTAAAACTGGATCCCAAAATTTGTACCCAAGTTATCTATTTGAGTATCCCATGAAAATGCATTCATTTATCTTAACATCTAGTTTCTTTCTTTCATTATTGGGAATATTGACAAATACCTTGCATCCAAAGACTCTCAACTACCCATAAGAGACCTCTTTACCATTCTATACTCTTTGGGAAATATCATAACCCAAATGATCGATGAAGAAAGGTTGATGATATCGATTGCACTCCGCGTAGCTTCACTCCATAAGGATTACGGTAACTTCGCATGAGAGAGCATGCTTTGGATACCTTCTCCAATTTTCATATTCATTCTTTCAGCAACATCATTTTATTGGGGATTTTTGGGAATTGTCTTCTCCATTTGGATCCCATGGGACATGCAATAATTCTCAAAAATACCTTCGTACTCTCCTCCATTATCTGACCGAACAACATTCAACATTCTACTAGTCTCTCATTCCACCTTCTTATGAAAGTCTTTGAAAACTTCTAAGACCTAATCTTTACAAATTTAAGGTATATTTAAACACCTTTCTTGAATGATCATCGATGAAAGGTTACAAAATATTGCGTCATGCCAAGTGATTTTATATCCATATAACAAACGTTCTATGTACTAAATCCAAAACATGTAACCTTTTAGGTCTAAAACCTCTTTGGAAAGCAACTTTGTGTTGTTCACTAGCTAAACAATGATAACAAGTTTTAAATGATATAACTTTTACTTTTGGCATGAGCTCTTTCTTCGCCAGTGTTTGTATCCCTTTCTCTCCCATGTGCTCAAGTCTTTTGTGCCAAAGTGCAGTAACATCCTTTTCAAATATATAGTTAATCCCACTCTTTTCAAACGTTGCATGCATTTAGTATAATGAATTCTTCTTCATGCCTCTAGCCACCACGAGAGAATCTCTGGTAAGTTTCCATTTTCCATCACCAAAATAATTTGAATACCCTTCATCATCAAGCTTTCCGGTGAATATCAAATTGAGGCGAATACTAGGACCATGTCTAACATAAGTTAGTAATAACTTGTTCCCTTACTTTGTTCTTAAACTAATGTCACCATTCCCAATAATTTTTGTAGTGTCTTGGTCTCCCATCCGAACATTACCAAGTCACCAGTTGAGTAGTTAGTGAAGAATTCACCATGAGAGGTAGCATAGAATGATGCTCCCGATCAATCACCTACTCATTATCACACTTATTAAATTGATACAAATATTATCATAAGCAAGACTTACCTCGTTGTCATCAAATGCTACAACAACTGATTTCTTTTTTGTTATTTCCATATTTTCTCTCCTTGGACTCTTTAGCCTGATCCCTCTTAAGAAGTCTACACTTGTTCTTTTTATGACTAACCTTTTGACAGTAGAAGCACACAATAATTTTGGGCAATGATTGTGATCTCCCTCTCGATCTGTCATTCCTCTGGTTGTTAAAGCCTTTTGTTTGACTCCTTCATCTTCTTTTAAAAAATTTAGAAACCAAAGCTTCAGATTCATAGAACTTGTTATGAGTGCCCATCTCTTTTCTTCTTGCGTGTTCATTTAGGATACTATCTTTTACCATATTCATGGTTAAGCTACCATTTGAAGCTGAATTTCTTAGGGAAATAACCATAGTTTTTCAATATCCGGTAAAGAACTAAGCAATAATAATGCTTGTAATTCATCATCAAGATTTATTTTCATAGTAGTGAGTTGATTTATCAAACCTTGAAAATCACTTAAATGCTCTGTTATGCTCATTCCATCATTGAACTTGAGATTCACAAGTCTTCTAATCAAAGAAGCTTTATTTTGTGTTGTTTGCCGCTCGTACAGAGACTTTAACTCTTTTCAAAGAACATCCGCTTTTGTCTCATTCGTAACATGATGAAAAACAAATTGATCTACCAATTGGCAGATGATGTCCACTGTCTTCCAATGCAACAGCTCCTACTGTTGATCAGTTTTATCGTCGGGTTTTGCTTCATCACCTTTTTTCTGGAGGGAACCCGCAGCCGCTACTCAACGAGTGCGCACAGTGTCAGTCTGATGCAATAGCTTGCAAACTGACGCTGGTGTGGATTAATTTTGATTGAGGGTAACTTTGTCTAAAGTTTTGTGGTATTTCAAGGGTATTTAATGTTTAGTAGATTGTAGTGAGAGATTTGAGCTGCCTGGTTGTATTTAATTTTCATTACCCTCATTAAATGAAAGTGGTTGGGTATTTATACCCTTAACCTTGGGCCACATGGGCTTTCGGGTCATGATTATGAATTCGGGTCGAGTTCAAAGACCCATTAGTTTTAAGTAGGTAGGTAATTAGCTTAGTCATAAAGTGATTAAGTTTTTAATACATTAGTTCAGTTCGGATAGTTCAGTGGGTGGATCTTGTCTGAATTGCCCCTGCCCGGTCCTCATAATGAGTGGTGATGAAATCTGGACTCATCAGTAGCCCCTTTTTTAGGTTGTGTTTGAATGCCTTTGGCAAGACCTAAAAATAGTCCATATGCACTCATAACTATGTCCGTACAGATTTCAAATTGTGTAACGACTCTATCCGGACTGATAAAGTTCTCAGAAACTGAACGGTTTTGCCAGAGATCGTGGGACGCGTGTCTTTCTCTGATTCCCCACATTAGTCGTTTTCTCCTAGAATGGCGCTCCCACTTGCTCCAAAACGCAATCTCTTCACTTAATATGGGTGACATCAGCACTGTCTTTAATCATTACATTATCCTTTCGTATTCTCCTAGGTATTAAAGCATCTTTTGTTCCTCTACTATAAATTAGTCCACTTTTCACTGTTTTACCATCTTCATTATCTTTACTCTGTTAAATTTCAAAGCTTTCACCTCTCAAAAAACCTTTATTTTGGTGTGAGTTTATGTTCACAGCAAGAAACGCCTTAGTAAAAGGTAGGTGGCTCAATTTGTCAGAGTTAGAAAAGGCTCAAAAGGTCGAACGAGAAAGGTGCATTGCTGCATGCCTCCATGTTTCCCCTATTGATAAATCGGAAACACCAAGTTCAGAGCCTGACCGAGGTTCTTCTTCAGCTAAGAGTGCTAAACCCAGGAGGTTGTTCCAGTCCAACCTTTCGCCAATCGTTTCGGGCTCATCGGTCTAGGAATCAGAGCATGTTGTTGAACTAGAGCATGCAGTTACAAGCTCTAAGAGGCCTTCCCCATTCATTGCCATGGGATCGGACGCTAACGCCTCCCCAGAGAAGCTAGTAGACCGGCAAAGAGGTCGTCTGGTTAAAGGGCAGACTCGAAAAACTACGCCTTCCAAATCTGGGGCTAAAAATAAGAATACAGGGTCAGAAGCACCCATTAAAATTCCCAAGGACATACTGTCCGGTCCGGAGACAACCAGTTCAAGCCTCCAGAAAGAAACCTCCGGATCTGAGCCCCAGCCGGAGTCCAGACCACAAGAAGATAGTAATGCCCAAACATCTGGAGGGCCTGCTGAGCCAACCACCAGTTCCTCTCACCCAAAAAAAAAACTGATAATCCTTCCATAATAATGGAAGAAGTGCTGGAGGATTCTATCGAAGAAGCTCCTTTTGAGTGTGACGTATCCGGGCAAACAAGTGAGACTGTTGGTGCAAAGAAGGACAAGGGCAAGAACAAGCTATTTTTAAAACATCCGGATCTGCCGAAGAGCCTTGTGGGAAAAGTGGGACCTTGCTTCCACAAGGTAAGTGTCAAATACCCGCTAGCCTTGCAGAAACTTAATTATGCTTTCATCCACACAGTTGAACTGAGTCGGATGCGAACAAAATGGGGAATCCCAGAGAATGTCAAAGTGAGGATTCCGGTGGATCCGGAGACACCGATGGATTGCAAGCTCAGTGAGATAGTTTTCTTCACTGAGCTATTCGACTAGGGGCTAAGGTTTCCCCTAGACCCAGAGATCGTCAAATACTTTCACCTCATCAAACTCTTACCAAGCCAATTGAGCCCCAATGCTTGGTATACCGTCATGGCCTGTATTATGGCCTCCAGGCTCTCCGGAATCCCTCTTTCAATGGAGCATTATCCCCTTCTATCATTTCAACATTGGTGATGATTACAAGGCAGTGGACGACCTGCTTGAGTCATAAAGGAACTGGAAGACTCAATTCTTGTTTATTAGTTGCGTCTGGAGAATGGGAGGAAGATTAAAACCAGTGTCAACCCAAGCCTGCTTACCAGCAGATGGCGAAGTGATGGTAAGAATCTCATCTTATATTTCCATCTTTACTTATAAAAAATTTGTTTGTCTAACTTGTCTTCTTTTGTTTTTTGGTAGTGCTGCCTAAGGACTTTAGTGATTACTTAAAGGCTGTGCATACCACTTGTTCCAAGCTAAATGCTTGGGCTGCTAAGAAGTGGGGAAACCGCTTCCACAACGCTTTTACCGGAGGTAATCTAACAAGATCTTACCTTTGGAATACAACTTACCGGAGGGACCTATCTTGGGAGGAATTAACCACTCCACCCCTCCGGAAGTAATCCTTGGGAGGACATATGCACAGAAGGGATCGCTGTATCTGCCAGGTATACCTAAAGCCCCAAGCAAGATGAATGGCAAGAAGGGCAAAGGCAAGCAGGGTATGGTTGAAGTCAATCCTACCGAAGTAGAGGAGGCTGCTCCAACAAACCCAGAGGGGCCGGACCAAGGACAGATTGATGCTGCTCTTCTACAAGTAGTGGAGCATGAAAGTACTAGAGAAGTAGTTGGATCTCCAAAACCCTCAAAGGCTCCTAAGAAATACAGGAAACGGGGAGCAGAAGAAAAGGATAGGAAGGCCAAGAAAAAGAAAACCTCCAAAGGTGATGGAGTTTCTCTCCGGCCTCTGGAGCCTCTTCCTCTTGTTGACCCTACTAACCCCACTCAAGCAGAAAGGATCCCCGGTGACTTTCAAACCGGAGGGGGTGCAGGAGGGGATATCAGCATTGATGGCGTCGATATCAGCGGTCTTGAAGAGATTGGTCTTTACTTCGAAAACCTCCCTAAAGACGATTTTGTTGGGCCCTACCTCCCCCAAGTTCTTCGAACATCGTCACATTCAATGGTAAGTCTTTCTATGTCTCAAGTGAAAGAGATGTCGTAACTCACTCCATATTGAGTAATATCCAGCTAGTGCTTACTTTGGAGAAGCAAGTACGAAGTCAGTCAGCCATCGTCAATACCCTCAATTCTGACAAAGAGAAATTGTCTAGCGACCTCCTCACTGCCAATCAAAATGCTGATGCATTGAAGAAGGAAAATGAGGAGTTGAAGAAAAGCCAGGAGGATTGGGCCACAAAGCTAGCCACTTCGGAAGAAACTATCAAAGAACTCCAATCAAAGAAATCCGACTTGGAGATAAATATTTCTTCTTCAAGAGAAGAAGTGAGGGCTAAGGACAAGGTCATTCAGACTTTACCTAATGACAAGTTTTTGCTCGAGAGGACTCGGTGTCCAAGGCTGCACAAGAAAAATCTGATTTGCTAAAGGAGCAAGAGAAAATAATCCAAGCTAGGATTGATGCTTATACCAACAGAGTGATAGACACTCAGGAGGAAAAGTATGTTAAAGTGAAGTCGGACATGGTCTTGCTCTTTCATGAGAAATTCTCTAAGAGGACGCTAGGAGATTTATGGACTTTTGTAGAGTATGAAGACCTCCCCTTCCACACAATGGCTGATGGTGATAAGCATGACTACTCTAGTGGTTGGGATCACACAACCGATGAAGAAGAGAAAACTGAGGAGAGTCCGGATGAGGAAAATGATGACCCCAAGAAGAAGAAAACTAGTGAGGTTGGGCCATCTAAGAAAGCTCAGTCTTGAAGTATTAACTATCTTTTTTTTTTAATTTTTTGTGATTGAACCAAAGTCCTTGGATGGCCAAGGCATTTTTTGTAATCGTTTTCGGCTCCTGTCCGGATAAACATTTTTGTTTGAAAACTCAAAGTCCTTGGGTGGACAAGGCACTTCGGTTATTTTAATGGGCAATTTTACTTTGCACCAACTTGCATTATTTTATAGTTTTTCAGCTTTGGTGGCTAATGTTTAAACAACCCTTAGTTAGTGCGCTTGCATTTTAAAGTGAGAGTGTTTAAATTCTCCGATGACAAATGTTTAAGTAGTCATCACTCTATCAATTCAATTTGATCGATCTGACATTGATAGAAAATTTCAAAGAAAACACCAACTGAAACACTTCGAATCTTTTAAGAAGGTATCGAATTTTATTGAAAATCCTGGACACCTCATTAAAACGTCCCGCACCACCAGGGTAGGAAAGAGTATACCCCGAAATATTTACATGAACTTTTAAACAAGTAAAAGTTTACATAGCTTTTATTCCAAGTACAATCGGAGGTGTTTAATGTTCCAAGGGTGATTAAAAACCCTTCCATCACTGTCTTGAAGCTGGTATGTCCCAGGCTTAAGCTTCTTACTGACCACATAGGGTCCTTCCCAAGTTGGAGCTAGCTTGCCGAACTGCTTCTCCTTAGTGTGTAGGAAGACTTTCCTCAATAGTTTATCTCCTGGCTGAAAATCCCTTCTTTTAACTTTGGAAGCAAAGCTGCTTCTCATCAGGCCTTGATAATGTGTGGCTCTGAGGTGAGCCTTAACTCTTCTTTCCTCCATCAAGTCAAGTTGGCCTTTTACTGCCACTTCGTTAGCGTGTTCGGAGAAATTATGAACTCGAAAAGAAGGAAGAGTAGCTTCTATGGGAGCTATAACATCCATCCCATACACTAAAGCAAAGGGAGATTCTTGTGTTGCAGCCCCAGGAGTGGTTTGGTAGGCCCATAATACTTTTTGTAGATAACTTGGCCATTTTCCAGCAGCTCCCTCTAAATTCTTTTTAAGACCGAACAAGATGGTCCTGTTATCCACTTCGACCTGAACATTTGCTTGTGGGTGGAAAGGAGAAGAGAAGCAATGGTGTATGCCTCTAGAGGCGCAAAAATTCTCCATTTCCTTGTTGTCGAATTGTGGCCCATTGTCTATGGTTATCTTTTGTGGAATTCCAAATCTGCAACAGATATTGGATAAGATGAATTTTATAACAGATTTTGATGTTGTACCTGCCAATGGAGCTACTTCTATCCATTTGGAGAAGTAATCAATAGCAACTATTATAGTTCTGCACCCTCCGGATGCCATGGATAGAGGCCCTACCAAATCTAGCCCCCAACGAGCAAAAGGTATTGGTTCAGAAATTGACTCTATAGGGATAGCTGGGATATGAATTTCATTGGTGTATCTTTGGCATGGGTCACACTTTTTTACCAATTCCTTAGCATCTTGCATTATGGAGGGCCAGTAGTACCTAGCTAACAAAACTCTTCTTGTTAGAGCCCTGAATCCGCAGTGAGCTGATCCATCACCATCATGCAGTTCGAAGAGCACTATTTGGGACTCCTCAACTCCCAGACATCGTAGGAGGGGTTTACTATAGGATTTTTTTTATAAAAAACATCCCTTAGGATGACAAAACCACGAGCCTTGTATTTTATTTTTCTTGCCACTGCTTTCTCCGGAGGCAAGATGCCATCCAAGAGATATTGAAGAATTGGAAATCTCCAATCTTGGGGTTTTTTTACTTGTATATTCAAACTTTCTTCTTCCTTATCCGGATTGATTTGAATAGATGGGCACTCTTGCACATGTATCCAAGGATAGGACTCAAAGTAGGCTACGGTTGCCAAAGAGTCTGCTAGCGTATTTTCCGTTCGGGGTATGTGCTCATATGTGATGCTTTTGAAGTTGAGTGCCACTTCTTTAAGGATGAACAAGTATTTAATCAGTTGCTCTTTATTGGCTTCGGATTGACCTTGTGCATGATGGATAAGAAGTTGAGAATTACTCATCAACCTGACCCTTTTAGCTCCACAGATGAGAGCTAGTTTTAAACCAGTTATAGCAGCTTCATATTCAGACTCATTATTGGAAGCCCTGAAGGAAAAACATATAGCTTGGTACATTCTGTCACCGTACATAGAGGTTAAACATATCCCAGCACCACATCCCATGGTACTTGATCCACCATCAGTCCGGACGACCCAGACTTTTTTATTTTTTACTCCGGTTGCTTGCTTAACATCCCTATCTGAATGGAATTCAACTAATAAATCAGCCACAGTTTGGGCTTTGACTGCTGTTCGAGGAGCAAAATCAATATCGTAGTCTCCCAGCTCCCCTGACCACTTGGTCATTCTACTTGAAATGTCAGCTTTTTGGAGAACATTTTTCAAAGGAAAAGAAGTCCGGACGATGATAGAATGAGCCTGAAAATAGGGCCTCATTTTTCTTGCTGCAATCACCAGTGCCAATGTCAATTTTTCAAGCTTCAAATATCGTTTTTCCGCATCTATCAAGATTTTGCTGATATAGTACGCCGGACGGGGATAATTGTCCACCTCTCTTACCAATACTGCACTTATTGCACAACCAAAAACGGCTAAATACACATAAATGATTTCTTCATCAACAGGTTTAAACAGAGTCTTGGGGGAAGACAAATGCTTTTTAATTTCATTGAAGGCCTCATCACATTGTGGGGACCAGTTGAAGTCTTTTGCACCTTTCAAAGTTTGAAAAAACGGGGCACACCTGTCTGAAGACCTTGAAATGAAACGGTTTAGTGCAGCCAGCCTCCGAGTCAATCGTTGTACTTATTTAATATTTTGAGGAGGCTCCATTTGCAGTAAAGCATTAAGCTGGTCTGGATCAGGTTGTATCCCTTTCTCATTTATCACATACCCCAAGAATTTTCCGGACTACACTCCAAAAACACACTTTTCTGGGTTTAACTTTAAATTTACTTTCACCAAGTTGGCAAAAGTTTCTTGGAGATCTGCCAAGTGTAGCTCTTCGTCCACACTTTTCACCATCATGTCACCGATGTAAACTTCCATGTTTCTTCCAATTTGATCAGCAAATTAATCTTTTACCAACCTCTGGTAAGTAGGCCCAGCATTTTTTAACCCAAATGGCATTACTTTGTAACAATGGAGGCCCCTATCAGTAACAAATGTGGTATATTCTTGATCCTTTGGATCTATTTGAATCTGATTATACCCGAAGAAGGCGTCCATAAAGGACAACAGCTTGTTTCCAGAAGTGGAGTCCACCAACTGATCAATTCGGAGGACCGGATATAAATCTTTTGGGCAAGCCCTGTTGAGATCTGTGAAATCGATGCACATACGCCACTCCACTTGCCATTTTTCTTTTTTACCTACACCGGATTGGCTGTCCATAAAAGGTATTGAGATTCCTTTATGTGTCCTATTTTAGTAAGTCGGTCAACCTCTTGAACTATGACATCAGCCTTCTCCTTAGAAAAAGATCTCCTCCTTTGTACAACAGGTGCTATGTCTCTTCGGATGGATAACTGGTGTGACATAATGTTTGCTGGTACTCCGGTTACATCAGCATTGCACCAAGCAAAGACGTGTTGATGATCTTTCAAGAAATCTAACATTTTACCCTTTAATTCCGAAGTCATCTTGGATCCTATCTTGACATTTTTTCTTTCAGCCATAGAGTGAGTTTCAACTTCTTCAACCGGTATTAAAACACAGGGGGTCTCTCTGGGGTTATCAATTTCACCCTCTCCCCCGAGGGCCCCTCAAACTGTTATTCCTCATTAATACGGACTGCCCCCAATGTTCGAGGGGTCAGTGCTGTCGCATAGCACTCCCTTGATACCTTTTGGCTGCTTCGAACAACTCCCACTTGTCCCTGCACAACATACTTCAAACACTGGTGGACTGTTGAAGCCACAGCATGCACCCTGGAAAGCCAATATCTTCCCAAAATAGCATTATAACAAGTGGGACAATCCACCACAATAAAAAGTATTCTAACCATCTTTTTAAAAGGGTCTTTGCCCAACAAAACCTCCTCCTCGAACTCTTCGATCACATCTGCTGAGCTTCCAGTGAAACCCACAATTGATCTGTTTGAACGCTGAATTACTGCTGGATTCTTCATTTTTTTGTAGGAAGTTAAAAAGAGAATATTGGCTGAACTTCCAGTATCCACCAAAATTCGTCTTATATCATTGCCTCCGATGGATGCTCCTATGACAACAACATATTCATGTGGACCATCAATATCCCTCAAGTCATCCTCGTCAAAAATAATAAAAGGAAAATGAATTTGCGATTGATAGGAAGTCATGCCTCCTTCAAGTTGGGTAGCTAAAGTATGAACGTGCCTCTTTCTTGAAGAAGTCGTTGGTGCAGTCATGGTGTCCCCTCCAAATATTGTAAGTGACTCAAAAACGTTAATAAGTCCGGACACCGTCTTGCAATGCTCCATGATAACACCCACTTTATTCCGGGTTGGATCAGGGTCCAAGTATTATGACTCTACATCGAAACTTTCGATTATCATCATAGCCCCATCCGGAGCCGATGTGCATGCATTGTTTGGACCAGGCCGATGAGCGCTATCAGGCCTATTTCCACCTCTTCTTGTAACATACGCCCCCAACTTTCCTCTTTCAATCAAATTCTGCACTTCTTGTTTCAACGCAATACAATCCTCAGTGGTAGGACCAGTATCATGGTGATACTGGCAGAAACAATTATTACGGCTCTCCCTAGGAGACTGTAATGCAGCCGGCCTTCTGTAGTGTACTTCGTCTTTTGTTTTGTCATAAATGGTGGCTATATTTTCTTTCAACTCAGCAAACCACTCCGGTTGAACCCCAAGGCCCTCGTTTATTTCTAGATTGCTGACTATGGGCTGGTGCAGCTGGTTGAGACTGAGCTTTGGCTCTGTTATGACCCTGTCCGGCTTCCTTGGCCTTGTTCCTTGACTGGTTTTGGTTTGGATTTGGTGCAGCCGGAGCAGACATCACCTGCTTGTGCATCCTAGTTTTCTTTGTTTCATCTACATTAATCTGTTTTCCGACCTGATTCAGCAGACCTCCCCATGTCATGGCCTTTTTCTTGGTTACTGAATCAGCCAGATTTCCGGGGTTTAAGCCTTGCCTCAGAGAAGCTATTGCTACTTGTTCAAAGCAATCAGCCAATCCATTTTTGATATTTACAAAACGACTTATGTATTCTTTTAAAGATTCGTTTGATTCTTGGGCACAATGGATAATCGTGTCTTCATTGCCCTTTACTTCCTTACTTCCAACAAACTGCCTCCGAAAGGCCATCCAAAAAGTGTTGAAATTTATGATGCAACCCTGTGGCAAACTATTGTACCATTTCAGAGCACTCCCCGTAAAATATTGGGAGAATTCTCTACAAAGTAACTTGTCGTCATCATCAAAATTCATCATAATTTTTTTGAATTGTTCCAAGTGGTTATCCGGACAGTATTTTGAAGGACAATGGAGATTGTCTCCAATTTCGGCCACGACTGAAAACCGTATCTTCGTTTGGAGTTGCAAAGATACCTGGTTCATCATGGAAGGCAAAAGGATCCATTAACAATCGATCTACATGTCTTCGGCCATGACCATGAGACGATCCTTTGCCTAGATGCCTCTTCAACCTTCCATGCATATCCTTTTTCTTGAGTACTTTTTTACCAACTTTTGTTTCTTTTTAGAACGACCTTCATCACTGCTGGATGACAAGGATTATTCGACCCCATCTTCATTCGAGGAGCTACTGGAAGACTCTGAGTCTAAATCAGAGCTCTCCACCGATTTAGACCGGTGAGACTTTTTTGAGCTAGCATGAGTCTTTTTTGCACTTACATGGGTTTTTGATGGCTCATGCTCTCTTGGATTGTCAGTATGATGAGCTACTGACGCCTTAGACTTCTCTTTTGTGCCCATCTCTGCCCTCTTGGCAGCCCTCAGAGCTTCTATTTCAACTTTTAATCTATCTCGTTCCTCAATCGTATATTCATCATTTTCACCCACCACTTCTGCCAAAGCTGGTGGTACTTCTTGCACGTCCGGATTCATCCGAACTGGTTTTTCCTGATGGTTTTGAATGCTAGATTCAGGCACCTTCTCCTCCCACCGTGGTCGCCAATTTGGTGTGGATTAATTTTGACTGAGGGTAACTTTGTCTAAAGTTTTGTGGTATTTCAAGGGTATTTAATGTTTAGTAGATTGTAGTGAGAGATTTGAGCTTCCTGGTTGTATTTAAATTTCATTACCCTCATTAAATGAAAGTGGTTGAGTATTTATACCCTTAACCTTGGGCCACATGGACTTTCGGGTCATGATTATGAATTCGGGTCGAGTTCAAAGACCCATTAGTTTTAAGTAGGTAGGTAATTAGCTTAGTCATGAAGTGATTAAGTTTTTAATACATTAGTTCAGTTCGGATGGTTCAGTGGGTGGATCTTGTCCGAATTGCCCATGTCCGGTCCTCATAATGAGTGGTGATAAAATCCGGACTCATCAGACGCCAAAAGGTAAATCACACGAGGTGAGAGGCTCAGCCAAGAAAACGTTTGTAGTATTTGGCTTCCAAATGAAATAATTTGAAAAGGTCAGCTTTAGCATACCTCCGACGGATATATTCTCCATTACAATGAATGCTCAAAATAGATCATAGCTCTGATACCAATTTTGTTGTGCTTAAAAATACTAAAATATAGTTGCACAATATAATGAAATAGCTAAATTAAAGCAAGAGAAAAGAGCACCAAGATTTACGTGGAAAACTTTTTAGAGGGAAAAACCACAGTCGGCCTCGAGCAAAACTTCCACTATATAAATAATGGGGTTACAAACTTCTTACACTTACAAGTGTAAGGATCTCTCTCTATCTCTATTTAGCTCACTCACTATAAGTGTTTCATAAATTTGTTTGATGATAAACTCCACAAGTCATCTCCCACTATTTATCAGTTTTATCGGTGGGCTTTGCTTCATCACCTTGAATGGTTCAGAGAGATATATCCTTTATTACGATGAATGCTCAAAATAGAACCGGGCTCTGATACCAATTTTGTTGTGCTTAAAAGCACTAAAATATAGTTGAACAACGAAAATTAAATAGCTAAATAAGAGTAAGATAAAAGAACACCAAGATTTACGTAGAAAATCCTTCAAAAGGAAGAACCGGCCTCGAGCAAAACTTCCACTATATAAATAATGGGATTACAAACTTTTTACACTCACAAGCTTAAAGATCTCTCTTTATCTCTCTATTTAGATCACTCGTTACAAGTGTTTCTTAAATTTGTTTGAAGATAAACTCTAAAAATCATCTCCCTTCTAACAGAATGATCTAGCTACATTATTTACTTGGAAGTCTTAGAGTCTACTTCAAATTTAATGTAATTTTTTTTCTAGTTTCTTCTTAGAATGTCAAGAACTCTTCTAGAATATCCTATTTTAATTCACTGCATCATCCAATCATAATTGGACTCTCATTCATTCTATCGTAAAAGCCCTAAATAGAGAGGCCATATGCCAACAGAATTCCATGGGCTTAATTTCAAACAAATAACATGCACAAAACAAGCAATTAAAACCTAAGCATTATTCAATAACTGTCTGTATAAGTTCGATCATCATAGGCACATCTTTTTGTTTTAATAACCATACAGTTTATAAAGGCACGCGGTATTCCCTTCGTCTAGGAGAACTACACTCCAAATCTTGAATCTGAAAATGAATGATGAACTCGCTCTGGAGCAGTACTACACACCGCTGCTGCTGATCCATAACTTGTTGCGACTAAATTACAAAACTCATCTTATAAAAGAAAAAGAAAACATGTCAATTTTAGCCTGTAAAGTTGTTCTTGAATATGAACTTATTCTATACTACATTATTATTTTTACGAAAAAAATGGCTATGATCCCATGATAAAGATGAAAAGAATGGATATATAGATTTTATTGATGTGAATAAAATTGTTTACAGAGTTTAGTTTTATAGTATCAAGTATCAACCAACTCTATAACTATCTACTGCAGTGCAGTCCAGTGGCTGTCACTTTAAAGCTCGTCCTACAAAAATCAAAGGCAGAAGTAAACATCTCAGTAACCTACGCGTGCAGTTTGAGACATATGGTAAGATAAACCTAATCGAACAAGTTTGAAGAACCTACGCGTGCATCAACTTTCTTATCTGATTTGGTTTCGGTGACAGCGTCATTTCCTTCACCATCATCCGAAGGGACATTGTCCGAGGCCTGGAAAATAAGTTATATTTAGGTACAGAAGTAACAGCCTCGGGACCATCAGAAATCACAAGCATTTTTGCAGCAACAAACAATAGGCAGGATATGTAATAAACTTACCTGCTTCTCCGATTCATTGGCTTGTACATGAGCTGCCTCTTTTGCATCATCTGATAGTTTTGGCTACAGCAAAAGACCAATACTATGAACATTTGCATTATTACTTAAAGAAGTAAGAACCTTAAGTAAAGTACTCATCTAACTTTTTTTAGAATTTCACCTATAAAATGCGAACATTTCGAAAAAAAAAAGACTTACTTTGAGAGATTCTATGGTTGCTTCCATCTCTTTAATCTTAGCATCCTTGGTCTCAATTTCTCGAAGTTTTTCGTTAAGGATTGATTCTATAACAACACAAATCGAATCAGCCACCAATGATTTATCCTAGAAACAAATACTATTGTGATGTCGGAATTTCGGTCTAAAAACTTTATCAACAAAAGCTAAAAATTTCAACTTTACTTCAAAAAGAAAACCCTACTTTTGTTTTTGGTAAAGAAACAAAAGAAATTCTTCATTACAAGCAACCAAACATTAAGAACATTTTCTCTAAACTCTTTCAACTCCCTCCCGACATGTTCCAAACAGGATCTTCATATTCGAGTAATAGAAAAATATCAACGATGTTTATGTGTAAGAGAGAAAGAGTAAGAGAGAGGACCTAAAATTGCAAACTTGATTTTACATGTATCAAGTTCTCTCGTGAGATCAGAGTCGTCGCCTTCATTTGATACTGCTGTAGATATAGCATTGGTGGCAATCGACGCCACGATTAAGAAACAGAGTAACAACGTCTTGACAGAGATCGACATTGGAGAGAAACCGAGAGAGAGCTACAAAGAGGGTTTTTTCTTTTTTTTTACGTTGAAGAAAAAAGAACCGTTTTTTCGTTTCTTCTCAAAAGCTGTATGTAATGGACAAAATTAGTCAATAAATAGCTTTGTATTGATTCCTAAAGTCAGCTGATTTAATATTAATTTCTTTCATCAAATCAATAATTTCTTTCCTTTTACCTATATAGAAAGAAAAATTACTATATTTATAAGAATCTTAAGTTACACCAGAGTATATATATATATATTTTGACATATTGACTTTCTTTGTTTGAGTTTCAGTTTTTTTCTACATAGGTAAATAAAAAAGTTTATTTGCTTTTTAAAATCAATCAAAATAATAACAATAATAAAAATATTAATTCGAGTTGTTCCCAATAGGTAGCCGAGTTGGTTGAGTATGACATTTCTATGACAAAAAGATCATGAGTTCGAGTCACTCTGCATACCCTTTCTCAAGTTGCGGGTTCCCTCCAAAAAAAAATGACAAAAAATAAAACCCATAAAAATTACCATATCTTACTCATATTTTGTTGTTATTTTAATATTTTAAACTAGTTTTTTATTTTATTTTTGCCTCCTACTAATTTTTAACGTTTAAAATTTTAGATATTTTTAATCATATTACATGCGATTGTTTAAAAGTTTTTACCGTCTATTAAAAAACTAAACTTTTCATCTCACATTTAGTCCTCCTCCAATCTTTTACCAATAAAACATTTAAATTTAAATATTTTGACAAAAATATTATGAATGTATTATTGAAAAAATACGGCTTCACTTGCCATCTATAGACCCCTAAACAATTGTCCGAAAAATTTAACATACAAAAATTTAGAAAATGAAAGACTATTGAGAAAAAAAAAGACTACTTTAAACACACACGAATGTAATTTTTATCCGAATAAAAACCATATGGTGTTTATTTTATGTTATTATGCTTTTAATTTAATTTTCTAAATGGGTGAAAAGTTATGGATAATATGGTTATTTATTAGGTTTTCGTATCTAATATGTTTTGTTCGTAACTTTCTTTATTAAAATTTGGAATGTTTGAGGTTACTTTTATAATTTTGATATTTAAGAGGATCAACACTATTATAATCATTTATGATTAGGGGATATGTATGGAACACATCAGCGTTAGGTGGTGTGTTTCAACTTTCAACTAATCACAATTTAAACATTTCATGATAATATTAGAAGTTATTGTAGATTTGGAGTATATTTAAAATATATAAAACCTGCCTAAAGTTAGCTTAATATGAAGTTTCCAAAAAAATGTGAATGTATATTAATATTATATAATAGAAGCCATTGAGAAATAAATGACGGTAGTAAGTAACGGCTTTTCGCTTTAACGCAAAATTAATCCGTTCACAAATTAGGAGCAAATTTCATCCAAATCTATTTACTTTCTCTCGGGTGAGAATAAACGTTATATAAATACCAAAAAGGATATTCATACAAATAGTCAGGTATATATACAGAATATATATATATATATATATATATATATATATATATATATAGCCTAATAAAAACAAGAGTAGAAATCAATTCGTAAAAAGAACTCCATAGAATAAAAGTCTAGGTATACTAGACCAGAGTTTGGACTTTAGATTGATAAAAAAATCACGAAAACATATCTAAAAATGTATAAGAAATTGTTAAAAAAAAACAGTTATTATTATTTGAAATCGCACATTTTGTTTTAAAAAAAATATTCTAAAAACCTAAACTAATCTATATATTTACTTAAATTAAAATTTAGTTAACTAAAACTAAATTAGATATTAACTTATTAACTAAAACTAAAGTAAAACTGATAAGTACATGAAATTCAATACTAATCCGGCACTAAACCCTACCCTTACTAACCCACCTATCCTATCAGCAGTAGCAAGAAACGGCAACCATATCCTCGTCATCTAGCCACACAACACACCTCCGAACGTCGTCTGATAACCATGTGACACATCAGATTTATCTGCAAAACCAAGCCCTAAACCCATCGATTATGATTTCGAATAGCAACAGGCGAGGATAGGGTTTCGTTTGTGGTTTCATGCAACATCAACTAGTCTCGTTTGTTGTTTTGAACACGACTCGATGCAGGGATTTTTTTGTGGATGTACGTGTTATTCACAAACTATTGGCGAAGAACAGGTTGTGTTCGCCAATCGTTGTTAAACAGAAGGTTCCCACGCCATAAGCATGGCGTGGGGACATATAACCGCTCATAATCGTTGTCTAATGACATATCGGATTGTTTAGACAAACTTATGAAAGTTTAATATATTCATTGCAAATTATACAGAGAAAATAGAATAAAGGTTGTGTTTAGTGATCGTTCCTGTATAAAATATATACATTAGTAAATAAATTTTTTAAGTGTGGATTGTATGATAAGAGGGTTAGAAAAGTGTTGTAACCAATTTGTTTCTAATTTTTTTATTGGTTGAAAATCTATGTTTTATACTTTTTGTGAAGGTCAATTAAAATTCTGTGGTTATACTGATACACGCCATACATCATTCCTTGACGTACCAGCCCTGCTACACGCCACAAGTATGGCGTACACTAGGGCTGTTACGCCAGCCCATGGTGTATGGAGTGTTCTTTTCGCCATACCTATTGGTGAAAAACACTAGGTCGACGTCATCGTATGATGATGAACACAAAAAATGGTTTTTTAAAAAAAACTATATTTTGCAAAAATAAAAATACGGTGGAAGCAATGACATTCATGCTGGCCTGTAGACAAACTCGTTCCAACTTAATTTTGGTCATGTTATGAAGGCTTTGAAGGTTTTGAAAAAATAATGGGTTTATGGGGTTAGAGTTTTGTTGTTTTGGATAGTTTGAAGGAGATGGACTATAGTTTGGTTGTTGAAATTGTGTTTGCAACTTCATGGAGTAGTCTGGAGTTCTCAATGGCATGAGTTGTAATTTGATAAGATTTGAAGGATTTTTGGGGTTTTTTACTTAGTGGTAATTTTTTAAATATTAAAAATCAGAAAAGACGATTTCTCAGAGTAAAAACAGCTTTTTTGAAGCAATTCCCAAACATGTAATTATGACTTAGATAGTTTAAGAATTATTTGTTCTAAAATTCAACATTTAGAACTAGGGAGTTCGAAATTTATTTATTCTGAAAATCAACAGTAACAACTAAAAAAAGATTATAACCGCAAAAATAAAAGTAAGTTGGGAAATATATAGAGTTACACCGATTAAATAATTTTGTTAGTTAGAAATTTAATTGTGTGTGTGTATATATATATATATAAGCATATAGTGCGAAACCGCGAAAGAAATAGCAATAAAAGAGTTAAACAAAATTTGATTTTTATTTTCTGTAAAATATGGAAACTATCGAAGCAAATTTGAACACCAAAAGTGGCAGATACAACAAAAATGTCAGTTTTGTAACCTTTCTAATCCAGTTAAGCCAATCATTGCCATTAAGCTCAATAGCGAGCGTCGTACCGCTAGTATCCTAGATATTATAAGTGGGTACACAATCATCGATGATATGAGTGATGAATTTAACACATGAGTTGCACATAACACAGTCAGGACATGAGTTTTGTACCCAACTTATGAGCTTATTTCGAGTAAACATAGTTCCCTCAATTATAATAAAATGAAATAAAAGAGTGACATGGTATATTGTATTTTTAACATACAACCCTCGCCCACCCCACATGGAGTGAACGTACGGATAACGTGGTAAATGTCCTTAGTGGTGAATTTTACATTCACGCTCTAGGCAGTCCAACAATGAACATCGTTGCAATTGATAGTTGTAATGGGGAGCGAGAGAATGTGATTGTTGATATCCTAAATGTTATGATGGTTTCTAGCACTGTCATATCTTATTTGGCTCGACCGGTTCTAGTGGTCATCCAAAATAGTGTCTGAGAGCATGATATTGTTGTCAAGTCTATAATCACGAAAAATAGTGTGCCCATAATGGGGTATCATAGAGGTATGAACAACCAAGGGTCATACCAAAATGAGGTAGACTCACCATTACCCATCACTACCATGTACATTTTGGAAGTCATAGGCTTAAGATGTAAAATTTTCCTCCAGTTCCAAGAGGGAGGTGAACTATTATTTAAATTCCAATCTTTTTTATTATTTTTCAGTTTTAATATAATCGCACCAAAAAGAGTTGTTGTTACTACTAATAATAGACCATACATGTTTGAAGACAACCACATGATTCTAGGTTTTAAGTATTATAATTTTAAAGCCACCATCAAGTAAAAGGCAATGTAACAGTGATCAAACCACATTAGCCTCATAGGCCTTCTTCTCATGGCCAGACCATAGTAAGTGTTGGAGAGATTGTAACAGTTTATTGAGAACTCTAGAAGGGAGAATATAAATAAAATAATAATAAACTTGACCTGCAAAAAGATAGACTTAATGAGTTGAAGTCTACTAGCATAATAAATATGTCTATAGGTCTACACACAAATATGTATAATAATACTATCGAGAATGAGGCGAAAATTGTTATAGGAGAGCTGAACCGTGAGAATATGCATGTATATATTGTTAGTGGTTAAATATTATACCCCATGATGTTGGTCAATTCTTATCCAAGAATGGGGCTCACTAGAGAGAGAAAAATATGAATTTTGTCGGGACTGACTTAAAGTCTTGAAAGATCCGAAAATTCATTTAGACCTTCATTGATGAGTTTGAGTGAGTTAAGATCACCGCAACATAGATCATAAGATCTTCGACAAAGTCACAAAACAAAGTTTAACTATTTTAAGATTTTGAAATTTCCATTTGAATTTTAACTTCTTATCATTGATTTTATCATTCAGGATATTGGAAATGATTTTTATAAACAAGACGAACAAAAAATGAGATATAAGGTCCTCTTGTCGGAGACCCTTCGTACCATAAATTTTTTTATGAGGATTTCCATTAATGTTAACATTATTGAAGATAGTATACATACATTTGTCCAAGTGATCATTATATCCAGGAAGTTCATGGCGATACAGATGTATAGAATTAAGTGCCAACGAACGTTGTCAAATGCTTTTATAATAAAAATATTAAGTGTGACCCTCAAATATTTATAATTAATTTAGTAACCCTTAAGAAGATGTTAAAAAAAGAGCATGTTCTCAGATATGTTGCGCCTAGAAAAGAAAGTCGATCGAGATTTATTTTTCATATAAAGAAATTAATTATTCATTATGTTAGTCAAGATTTTGGAGATACGAAACGACATTGTAGCAAACAATGTGCATAAAATTTGTGACCAACGAAGAAAAAGTCATTTTTGGAATGAGAGCGACAAAAGTAGAATAGTATGAAGGGTGTAAGAGTCCATAGTTGAATAACTTAAGGACCCCTTCATAGAGATCTTTTCCCACTGCATTGTAAAAAATAGTTAGAAAACATGCATTGTAACCATTAAGACATGAGGAATTGTTATTATCGATACTAAATATGTGTTTCTTTATTTTCTCATACGTTATATAGCGAATCATGGAAGTTTTATCTTGAGGGTTTGTGAAAATAAGAGCGGAGACTACGAAAGTCTTGGGGTAAACAGGCAGATAAGTAGTATTTATGAGATTAGAGAAGTAGTTCATGAATGTACTAGAAATCCCAACATAAAAGGTGACAAGTTAGCCATGACTATTGGAGACTCAAACTATTTTACTACGTAAGATACACGTTTTGGTAATATAATATAATTTTTTTTGTGTTATCGTATCATAGCTTGAGTCATGACGCTCCTGATATTTATTTGAAAAAATATTCCTCAACTCTGCTGAGAAAGATAAAGAATAAGAAAGACGTGTCTCTGTCGAGACAATAAAGAGGTTTGAAGGGTTTTGCTCTATATGTATTAAGTATAGAAGAGATCATTTTAGATGTTGGACATTTGAAATCTAATATCACTATATTCCTTATGGTTAAGACCATTGATGACATATTAAACCGATACATTTTTGTGAAACCAAACTCATTCTACGAGATATCATTTTGAAATGTTCCAACTAGAACATATAATTTCATTGTAATTAGTGTGAGACTGCCATATATTGAACAATTTAAAAACTTTTATTTTACGTGGACGAGGGAAAGTAAGATTTAAAGTGACAGTTGTGTGGTCTTATGTATGAGGAAGTACATATTAAGTGAATGACATAGAAAATGACTTATTCTAATAATTATTGACTATAACACAGTCAAATGATATTTTTTCCATATTGGATCGTTCAACCCCCTTGCATTAAAAACATTATTAAGTTCGGTAGGAGAATATACTTAGTAAATGTATTATTGTGAGTGATATTTAATGGAATAATATAATTAGTAATTACTAGAAAAATAAAATTTATATATTATTAAAAACAATATGAGTACAAATTATTTTATTTCTTTATTTTTATTTATATATATATAGGATAAAGTCGGGTTAGACAAACTAAAAATTCATATCCGACCCGATCTGCATACCGACCATAATTTTCATATTTGTATATGGTCCATCATAAATTCAAACTAGACAAAACCCGATGGGATCAGACCAGATCGGACATCCACTGTTATTCGGATTCCTAAATAACTACTAAAATCGAAAGAGTTATAATTACAAGTGTGAACAAATGGGTTATCAATTAATGGCTAAAAAATGCCACATAATCTCGCAAACTCTGGTTTGAAACTAGAAGCGCCCCATAACCCACATACAGGTCCAACTTATAAGAAGCATGTTGTTTAATTAGAATTAGATCCTCCATCGCATGCCCAATAATATAACCCTCATTAATACTCTTATCCAACCAAACATAAACATTACCAATTGGGTTTGGATCACCCGAGAGGCCAAATACCCGATTTCTACACATTAGCTCATATATAAATTCTTGGATCAATATATTTAGGTATCCATTACCGTGAAACTCGTCGCCTTTGATGGAAACCTCCAAGGAAGTCGACTAGGAAAATGTGTAACTAGAGTAGGGGACGAGGGTGGGCATCGATCCTCGCTAACTATATTGTAGTAAAATAAAAAATATATGATCGGTCCGCCCAAAATATTTCTCTCGTTCCTCAAGTATTATTATTTTTATTTAGAACTAAATTTTTTTGTTGTATTAGGATTTAGAAAACCAAAAGATATTTAATTAAATCTTGTAATATCAATCACATTTACAAGTTTAATGTCCATTTCTCATTCCCAAAACGTCTAATTGCATAAATATCCATTTACAATCCATAACTCAGTGTTTCACTCATTTCTTATTTGAAGCATGAATAACATGAAAAGAAAACAGATTACTTAATTTTTAAACCCAAAAGAAAAAAAATGTATGTGAAGTTGGTATACATGCACAAGTTACAGCCTCAATTGAGGTCAAAGAAAATGAACCTGTTATTTTAGAAGTAACCAATATTGAGCAAGGATAATCTCCTCAAAATTATGAGACCATTGATGAAGATATTATTTGTGAAACTATTAAAAGAAAAATAAGTCAGTATCCTCTGATGAGATAATTGAAATATTTTATATGATCAAAGAAATACGAGCATATCTCAAATAAATTAGTATATTTCTAAATATTATTAGTTTGAGTGAGTTTCACTTCTTGATGTTATCCACTTTTATAATGTACATATACTCTCTTGTGACATTACTTATATCCTCACTTCATGAGTTAAAAAGTTGAGTCATATAATTTTTCTAGTTTAATTTTTATCTATTATAGGTTATACCATAATAATAGTTCCGACTCTAAGACCATCGTTTCGATTGAATATATTAGATTTAGGGACAATAAAATCCTCCGTTAAAACATATATAGACAAAAATGAGGGTGGGAATTGGAACTTTTTGCACAAACTTTTGCTTTGGAAAAAACAACGACAACGACAATGACAATTTGATGACGATGATGCAGTTTATTTCCAAATGAAGCGTTACAACCTGAATTCATGTGATTTATCATTTTCATGTATTCTTATTTGACCAACCTTTTCTTGCAGCCGAGCAAAAATGTGACGGGACATGTGAAGCATTACCTATACACGTTTTTCAACAAATAACTTATTCTCTGTTAATCTCATATAAAGACATATAAAACCTTCGTTACTCGTCAAATTAAAGAATCTATTCTCTCATTATGTTTTGTTTATGGATTCGTCGGTGAGAACGAGCAAGCATGGTCATATGGCTTCATAAAGACAGAGAAAGTTGATGTCAAAAGCATCCATGTTGTATTCTAATATAAAAAAATATGGTAGCATAAAGACTAGCATTTTTCAGCATGGCGAGTATAGATTCTTTATCCATGGACCAACATGCATAGGAAAAACTTTAAGACCTGATATAACTTGTGTTATTTATTGTCTAAAATTTCAAAATATGATTGTTATTTAACCATTGTTTTAGTAATAAACTAAAGGGTCTCATACTATAAGCATTTTAATTGTAAAGTTATTTACTTTGATATTTATTCCATGTTATTCTTATATTTTCAAAAACTATATAATTTATTATATTATTTACAAATCATATATTGTATACAAATTTTAATTAATTGTTATAAAAATATTATTTTTACAATTTATTATTAGTTTTTTTAATCTATTAATTTGATACGAGAATAAATGAACATAACATATATTAGGATGAAAAGCATCCCCTAAAACATCGATTTATTTTTAATATGAGTTAAGTATTATTTGTAAAATATAACATCATTTAACTTTTATTATTAAAAGACATATATATATATATATATATTATGATATATTAAGATGGACCGATGCTTGGCTAGAAGATGGACCGATGCTTATCTATCAAAGTCTGAGATCAAATACAGATTACTTAAAAAGGTTGTGAGCTTTAGTTTTTTATTTGGAGATGACAAATAAATCGAAGAGTTGCTATGTGTTTGATTAATTGATATGGAAAATAGTAGAATCCATGTCTTATAACTTTAATGTTTTTGGTATTACCCAGGGGGTATTGTTTAAGATGAAAAAAACTTATGTCACCCGCAATTAACATTTCTACGATTATGATTCGTCATTACAATATTTTTTTTGGTGTTTGGATCATGGATCATAGTGGATTGCGGAGGTCAATCTTGGTAACCCTTCCCGTTTTATTGTTGCATCCAATCCCATTATATTTGTAGCAATATCTTGAAGAAAGTCGCTCAACAAAACTATTTTTGAAAGCCAAGAGTGCGTCTTATGGTTGCATCCAATCCTATTATATTTGTAGCAATATCTTGAAGAAAGTCGCTCAAGAAAACTATTTTTGAAAGCCAAGAGTTTCTTGAAAGTGGAAAATCTAAAAGTACTCTTGTAAAATTTAACAGTTTTTTGTGCATGTCCAATTTATGGTGAGTTAAGCTTGAAGAACAATCTGGTACAATACATCGTGAACTTGATAGTATATATGAAGCGGGTGGAAGATAGACTGATGCTTGTCTATTAAAGTCTTAGATCAAATACAGATTACTTAACAAGGTTGCGAGCTTTAGTTTTCGAACCCTTGACGTCAAGCTTAGAAACTAAATACTTCTACCACTATACGAAACTTATTTTTAGAAATTGGGATGGTCCATGGCATACATGGCCACCCCCTAGATCCGCCCGTGGTATTACCTACATTTTCCATAAGAATATAATTCATGTTTTATACCTTTAATTATTTTAGTATTAACTATATTTGTCGCAATAATTGATGAATACTTTGTGCTTTTCTAAATATTAGAGAAGAGATTAGCAATAGTTATTTAAAATTTGGAAGATATTTTTTCACGTCAAAATAAATCTTATGAATGTTATTTAAAGTTTTGAAAATAAATTAGTTTTGATACCATATTTTTGAAATTTTAAATGATATAATTCTATTTTTTTTCTTCTAAATTTTGGATACATTGGTGTGTAAAATAATTTAGATGTATTAAATTTCAGTTTATTTTAACACTATTAAAAATAGTAAACAGTATTACAATTACTAAATAGTTTATTTTTTAAAAAATATTAAAAGTGCTTAAAAAAAATTAGAACTGAACCGTATTAAAACTGAAGCATTTTATTTTAAGAGCATTAAAAATGCTAAACAAATTATATTAAAATTATTAAAATACATTTTAATAACATTATTATTGTTAAAACACATTGTTTAACAATTTTATCACTATAATGTTTTTCAACAATAATATTTAAAGAGGTTTTAAGAGGTACTAAAATTTCTAAATGATTTATTTTAACAGTTTTAGAGAAGTTTCTCGAAACATATCTTTCACACTACGGGTTTATTTCGTCTCATAAAATTAAACATAAAAGTGGTTGTAATTTTTTTTGAATTATAATTAAAATATATAAACTTTTTAGAAAAAAATAACTTTTAGGTAGAAGTTACGTACACTATTATGAAGAATAACACTAGAGTATTTTCGTTACTGTTTATACCAAATATGGATAAAGATAATATTTTTATTTTTATCTTTAAGTAAATGAAAACTTTTATTAGAATGAGAAGGTTTGGAAATACATATAAGGTATCAATTCAAAGACTTGGAATTAATATAAAAGAACTGCCAAAATCAAATTTTAGTAAACCGCCTAGAATTCAGTTTGGTGTCATGGTAAGTAGTCTTTAGCTATATTTACACTCTTTTTCTCTGAGATTCATCTTTCTAGCTAGGATTCCGATTTTTAATTGAGCTTTAAAAACCGCAGAGATAGCGGATGCGGATAAGACGATTTCATATCTTTTTTAATATTGATTATCTCTGCAGGTATGTATGAGAAAATCATTTTGACCTTGAGCTTTCCATCTAAAAACCTACAACAAAACTTACCGTAGTTTAGCTTGATTTTGAACAACATGAAATTTTTAACAAAATTTATTAATAATATCGAGAGACCCATTAATCAATATATATTTCCAAGTTCTGTTCAGATGACTGAAGCAACCAATTTTTATAGTTGATTTCGTATCTTTGGACCAATGAGCTTTATTAAACATATGTTTAAACATAGTCCTAGCATGAACACTTTTACATAGAGACGAAAACCAGGTTTTTATTAGATGAACAATAATCATGTATCTTTTAAGTCTAATACCAAAGAGTAAAGCAAAGTAAGTCCAAATAGCTCATGCATTCTTATACGACACAAACATATGATCCATTGTCTCAATGTTGTCACAAAATTGGCATTTGGATACGAGGGTGAAGATAGAGACGAAAGTCAGGTTCTTTTAAGATGAACAATTATCATGTATATTTAAGTCTAATACCAAAGAGTAAAGCAAAGTAAGTCCAAATAGCTCAAACATTCTTACATGACACACGTATGATCCATTGCCTCAATGTTGTCACAAAATTGGTATTTGGATACGAGGGTGAAGTTTATTTGTTGAAGTATATGGTCACTAGAAATTCAGCTATTAAGAATTCTCCAAAGCAAAAAACACATAGAATAAACCCTCAATCTGAGGCTTGGAGACTCGAACTTATGACCTTTGATCACGAACATATCTTACTCCACCAACTCACAAACTCAACTACGCCTTTTGGGGTATCTATATTGTGTTTTGAAATTACCAGGCCCGACCCGAACTTCAAACGGGCCGGGTTCGGATTCAGAAATTGTAACCTGCAACCGGACCGGACCGGGTTCAGGTTTCAAGTTTATCCGGCCCGTTCCGGCTCGAGAATCATAAAATATATAATATTTCTATATATAATAAAAATACATTTAAGAAATAAATTAATAAATTATAAGTAAATTTAAAAATATTTTAAAAATATTAAAAATAAACCTGTGGATCGGGCCGGATTGACCGGCGGACATTAACAGACGGGCTCGGGTTTTAAAATATGAATGTGGAAGCGGATCAGGCCAGATTCGAGCTCAAATGTAAAAAAAACTGACTCAAATGGGCCGGCCCGAACCTGGCCCGCATACGGCCCATTGCCATCGCTGATAGGAGACTATAACATAATGATATCATTTAATATGAAATCAAAATTAAATTATGAAATTGTTTTTTTAGAATATGAAGTTTAGTTTAGTTTTTTTATTTTTTATTTTAATTTTAAAATATGAGTTCAATACATTGATATCAATATGAAATCAAAATTAAATTATGAAATTGTTTTGGGTCAGGCTAGAAATATTACACATTTTTATAGATCTTAAACCGCTAGATCTTATACCTAATTGATAGATCTCGCACCTAATTTTTGACTATTTTATCCTTTTCAGAAAACCTAGGTATAAAAGCGTTTGATAGATCTCTCACCACTTTTTTTCCTCTCTTTCTCTCTCTCTCTCTCTAGAAAACTCTCAAGCACCCGTAGCATCTATTTCAAAAACTCGATTTTTGAAGAATCAGAAGTGAAGAAAAGTTAAAGGTAAACGATACAAACATCATGGTGTAATTTGTTTTCGATTTCATTCGGTCTAAACTGTCGAATCTAGGTTTTTTAGTTTTTTTGGTTTCGATTTCAAAAGTTCGATTTTTGTATGATTTTAGGTGTTGTTTTGTTAGATTAGTGTTGTATTGTTGTTAGTATTGCTAGGATCTATGTTTTGGTGCTTGATTTTGTTATAAATGAGGCTGTTTTGGTGTTGTTGAGTTTTTGAATCGACTTTGCTGTTGGTAGCACGAACATCGTGCTACGAGATCGGTTCTGGTCGCAGCCCGTATTTGCGAAGAAGAAGGGGCCTCGTCGCAGGCCCAAAATGAGATGAGGCCCAAATGGCGTCTCATTTTGGGCCTGCGACGAGGCCCAAATGACGTCTCATTTTGGGCCTGCGACGAGGCCCAAATGACGTCTCATTTTGGGCCTGCGACGAGGCCCAAATGACGTCTCATTTTGGGCCTGCAACAGAATACTAAGCTGGCCCAAATGACGTTTCATTAAAGTTGTTTCATTTTTTTTTATTTGGTGTTTTGTGACTAATACATATTTTCTTGCGTTGTGTTTACAGGATGGAACGATTCAAGACTAAAGTAAAAAATTCGTTCAAGAAACTTAGGGCGGACGAGGAGGCAGCAGCGGCTAGAGCGCGGTCCCAGGCCGAGGAGGCTGCTCCCAGCGAGGGACATGTTCTCGGTACACGTAGTAGACGACGTCTCCGTCCTCATGATGTGTAGGATCCCTGAGAGGTACCGACGGCACTGATTATTACTCTCAGCATAACTTTGTTAGATTTTTGGACATCAACACTATATTTTGTAATCGGTTAATTGTATGACTGCTTTTAATTTTTGTATTTTAATTTATTGTATGCTTGCTTTGAATTTATCATGTTTATCGGTTCGATTCCATTCGAATGAAATACACACTCAAAATTAAAATGAAACAGAAATACACACTCAAAATTAAAATGAAACACACTCATACTGAAATTGAAACTCACACTCGAACAGAAATACACACGCATACTTAAATTGAAACTCACACTCAAACAGAAATACACACTCATACTTAAATTGAAACTCACACTCAAACAGAAATACACACGCAAAATTAAAATGAAACACAGACTCATACTAAAACGGAAGCACGCACTCATTCATACTTATCTATCAGGCCAGTTCCATTTCATCAACCTCCTTTCTTCTTTCGCATATTTGTAATCACTGATTTCCTGTAGCCGGATGTCAATTATGTCAGAGCGGACCGTATCCAGCTGGTCCTCTGTTATATAATCCGTCACCTGACAGTTGAACCGGTTACCCGCAACACGACGTTCCAATTCGGTGAGGCCAGAAACTAGATGTCGACGGGATGTGACCAAGATCGACCACCTAGCTCACACTTCATCAACACGCCTTGAAATGTAAGGCGGCTGAACACCATCCCTTCCGTACAGGAAGTACATCTGGCATACTAATGCCTCGTATTACCTTTTACCACCCTCTGGAATGTGCATATTACCAACTTCAACTGATGCCCTCATCAGATACTGATCTTCCAACTCAGTCCATGAACCCATTTTTCAGCTTGATTTATCAACTAATTTACAATTTAATGTGTATGAAGCTTCTATTTATAGACGGACCGGTAAGAAAAACATTCAAATGAAAACATAACACGTGTAAAGTAAGAAACCGAAAACTCCCTCTCATTCTCGAACATTCAAAAAATCCCGCTCATTCTAAAATATCAAAATTCCCTCCCATTTTCAAAATTCAAAAATTCCCTCTCGTTCTCGAAAATTCAAACCGCTCATTCTAAAAAATCAAAACTCCCTCTCATTCTCGAAAATTCAAAAAATCCTGCTCTTTCTAAAAAATCAAAACTCCCTCCCATTCTCTAAATTCTTAAACTCCCTCCCATTCTCTAAAATAAAGTCCCACCTAAATTCACTTCACTATATAAAGGGACTACAAATCCGTTTACATTCATATAATCTTCTCAAACTTAGAAAGTTCAACAAATGGAGTTTACTCCCCATGAAGACTACCATTTGCTTCTGGCGGCGAGGATTGCCCGCCGAGAGATGGGGGAAGATACTAGTGATGCTTTTTTTGATCGGGTGCTTTGTAAGATGTACTACGGCTACGGCCGTTTACAAACAGGAGGTCTCCTCGTGCGCAACCGTGAGCAAATCAAGCAGAGGTATCTTTTTTGCCAACCGCTCCAGTGTTTTTTGTTTCAGCCGTATAAAATTAAGCAAGAAGCGGCCGCCGTCTTCAACATGACGGTGGTAGACTACATAAGTAGGGATATGGTGGCGTATCTTCATGATAGGATTGCGGAAAGGGAGGAGGGGGTTGATTCTGACGACAACTTGGGATATGACTTCGATGATTGAGCATTTTGGTTGTTGGCATTTCAGTGTTTAATTATTTTCTTATGTTTCGTTAAGTTAAAAGTGTTAACTTAATGTTTTCCTCTTTTTGTAACCACTTCAAGTGTACTTGTTGTTTTCTTGTATTTCTTCAAAATGTACTTGTTTTTTTCCTGTACTTCTTCAAAATGTACTTGTTGTTTTCTCCCTTATACTTGTTGTTTTCTCCCTATTTTGTGTCTGAAAAACTAGGCCAAATTTTTAGCCTAGCGTCGCAGGCCCAAAATGAGACGAGGCCCAAATGGCGTCTCATTTTGGGCCTGCGACAGATGCCTTCTGTTTGAAAAACTAGGCCAAATTTTTGGCCTAGCGTCGCAGGCCCAAAATGAGACGAGGCCCAAATGGCGTCTCATTTTGGGCCTGCGACAGATGCTTTCTGTATGAAAAACTAGGCCAAATTTTTGGCCTAGCGTCGCAGGCCCAAAATGAGACGAGGCCCAAATGTCGTCTCATTTTGGGCCTGCGACAGATGCTTTCTGTCTGAAAAACTGGGCCAAATTTTTGGCCTAGCGTCGCAGGCCCAAAATGAGACGAGGCCCAACTGGCGTCTCATTTTGGGCCTGCGACAAATGCATTATGTTTGAGAAACTAGGCCAAATTTTGATAGTGGATATGTGATATGTGTTTGTAATGAAACTTACATTAAACTTAAAATTGTCAAACACCTTTGTATGAAATCGTCAAACACCTTAAACTACATTATATCAAAATTACATCAAAATTACATATGTTACAGTAGATGTTAGGAAAACTAACTAACTCAAACTACAAATGTTGCACAAAAACATTTCAAACATTTGAAACGTCGTCGTCTCTAGTCAAATCTGTGACATGGGGTTTTTCGTTCAAGTTGATTTTCCTTGCGGGCATTATCTGTGTAAATTTGTTCAACCGCCGGTAGTATGGATGCGCCCATTGATTCGCTTCTTCGGTTGCGTAAGCGGCCCAACACGGGTATAATGGAGGCAACGGTCCATCGGGTGGAGTAGTAATCTACAAGGAAAAAAATAAACGAATGCATTAGTAATGATAGCGTAAGAAATTTTGATTGGAAACGAAATATACTTACATTAACAAAGTGACATCCATGCACGAAAGCTATCCCAACTTCTATGATCGTCGAATTGTTGACGGGTGGCTTTCCACGTATTGGTAGATACGTTAACGAGGCTGTTTGCGATACATGGTATACCATGCATTGATACCTTGTCGCGATGACTAGTCCAATGTCCGGAAATGTCATCCAATAGTGGCTACTAGGATTGGGCTTTAAGTAATCTAACCTTTGTATCAAATCGTCAAACACCTTCACCGAACCATATACATCCAACCAACATGCACGGTTGTCCTGCAAGTCCTTCAACAACTCGCGTCTAATATCCTCCCATCTATCTTCGTCGTTGTATATTGAATGCGCTACGGAACGATATCCGCATTGTCCGTCCGGAAGAACATCAACTAATTTTAAAATGTAAGTGTGTAGAAAGGCCGGGATGCAATCCGGATATAACGTTAACTTCCCATCCTTAACAATTTTCTTAGGCCTTCCAACCTTCTTTTTTGCTAATGGAGGTTTGGGTGGTACGATGAGAACCACTTTGGATGCGGCCGTGCTCCCTAACGTGTTTACGGGTGTACTACCTACCGAGTTAGCCGGAGTACTAGCACTAGCGGTTTGTTCAATGGGATATTCCCACGAACTAGGGTTCCGTTTAGTCGATTTATCAACGTCTCCCTTTGGTCTACCCTTAGCTCTAACCGCTTCTTTAGGATCTTGAATATGACTTGTCTCGGGCATCAATATTCGCATTACCCTATTGATAATGTGGTCTTGTTGGTCGGGGCGGAAACTACGAATGGAGTTGTCAATTAAGGAAATCTTTTTTTGCAATTCCTCTTCGCGAGAGGTAGGATCCCTGTGCACAATATCTAATCTTTTCCAAAAAAATATCCACATCTTCTAAAGGGATGCACCTACCTTCTCTAGCTATAAAGGCAATTTCACATGCACAAGGTAAACCATGCGTTTTCCTAAAGAAACAACCTCCACATGCCACCCGATCTACTCCTATATTCCGAGCACGTACAATAGCAACCATCAGTATCTTTAGCCCCGTATGTGACACATGACCTTTAAGATTTTTGATCAAAACACCATCGAAGTCGGGAATTGATCTAAACTTACTTCGCTCGAATGATTCGACGATACCTGCATACCGCTTCATTAACAAGTTATGAAATTTTTCCCAAAAAGTCTCAAAGTTGCATTGATTCGTCCCAAGATATTTTTTAGGGACGAGTGTGCACCCTCCACCCTACATAGTACAAATAAAAAATTATCAACTTATTTGAACTTAAATAAAATAACTTAACGAAAAGTAGGATACACGGACTAACATATTTGTAGTTGTTTGGCCATAATGCTTAATCGTGTTCGTTTTGTACGCAAGGAACTTGTCAGCATATTTTGTTATCCACGAGTCCATAACGTACGCAAACCACTCCGGTTTAGATGCGAACATCTCCTTAAGTGTATCCAGATTCTTTTGGTAACTCTCAAACGTGTTCGCCTCCGCAACGTAGCCGTAAAATTCAAGAAATTGTTTCGCTACCGCATCATCGTGCAATATCTTCCAAACCGCCCTAAGAATGTTCTTACTAATGTGCCACGTGCATAATAAATGGTGCGTTCCGGGAAAAATTCTATCAACCGCACGCATGAGAGCTAACTCCCGATCGGTAACAATAATGGATGGAAATGCGCAAACGCTATCCATCATCAAACCACGAAGAGTTTCCAAAGCCCATACGTAGTTTCTAATTTTCTCTCCGCTCATAAATACGTACGCAACGGTAAATGTGATGGAAGTGGACGTTAAACCGACAACCTCTAACAACGACATCTTATACCTAGTCATCTTGTACGTACAATCCATGAATAACACGTTCGGGAATGTACGTAATAAGTCTATGCTAGTAAGATGTGCGAAGAAAAAGTCAGTGATCACCTTTGTATCATCTTTCAAACGCTCCCACGTCGAGTATCCATTATCCTTCAACTTCGTCAATAGATATTGCATTTGGGTTTGTCCCCCGTGTTCAGCGTCCCGATGTTTTTGGTGGACATTGTAGATTGCACGCATGTTCGAAATGTTTTCTAGATATTGGTGCTTCAAACCACTATATATCTCCCTAGGGCGCGAACCTAGGTGAGACAAACTACGAACTAGTTCCTCTTCGTCCAGTTTTAGCCTACAAGCGCGGGAATGACCGTCTAGGCGAACGTAGGGTTCATGATTGTGAGTACCGTTTATCACCTCTAAACGCTATTTCATGGCTAGTACGTCGATCAGATGACCTTTTAGCGCAAACGGACAATTACATTTCTTCGTTGATGTCTTCCTCTTTTTCAAAGTTTCCGGCTTTGCCTTTGATACGTATACACCATATCGCTCGCAAACGTACTCTAACCTAGGAGTCCTTCCCCATTTCCCACTATCGTAGAGTTTTCTTATTGTGACAAACTTGATCTTCTTTGATTCAATCTCCACGAAAGCATCTAATTCGTCTTTAGTGAATAATCTATCCGTGTTGAATATTTTACTGTAATCGGCATCCATAAATGGAGGCTGGGCAGGTTCCTCCTGCAAAATATACAATCGAAAAGTATGAGTTTATATATACAAGTTGTCGCACGAGACATGTCTCAAGTGCCATCGCAGGCCCAAAATGAGACGAGGCCCAAATGGCGTCTCATTTTGGGCCTGCGACAGATGCTTTCTGTATGAAAAACTAGGCCAAATTTTTTGCCTAGCATCGCAGGCCCAAAATGAGACGTTCTTTTGTATCCGTCTCATTTTGGGCCTGCGACGGATATTCAGGCCTGTCGCCCGCTGTTCGTGCGATGACAATGCTGTTCATCGCACGAACAGCGTGCTACAGGCCTGAAATCCGAATAAATGAGTTTCGGTTCTTACCTCCATCTGGTAAGTCTTACAGAGAAATGCCCATCTCTTCGTTGTTCATAGATACTCCGATTCAAGATTTTTCGAAGTGGATTTGATGGGTTTGGGTAAAAAACACTAACTTTTTCGATTTAATGGGTTTAGATTAGTAGATGTTAGTACAAAGCTTGTAGATCTAGTGTAATAACGGATAGATTTAAGTGTTTCGGCCGATTTGGAGACTAAATGGCATCAATGTAAAAATCTAGAGAGAGGAAGGGCAATTTTGGAATTTCAACTTTGAGTTTGAAAAAAGAAGGGAGTAGGGTGAGAGATCTATCAAAATGTGTAACATTTCTAGCCTGGCCCAATTGTTTTTTTAGAATATGAAGTCTAGTTTAGTTTTTTTTTTATTTTTTTTTTTATTTTTAGAATATGAGTTCAATACATTATAAACCATGATACAACAACTACTCTTTCTCTCGTTGTAAATAAATCTCTCCATAATCAGAAGTCTAGACTTCTGATTGAATGCTTCTCTCCTCACCACCGTAGATCTATCTAACGTGACCGGTTTTGTGTCCCAACGGCCACCACCACCGATTAGTGAAGGTGGTGGTGGTGAATTCTGTTAGTTTTCCATGAGTTTATCCTTATCGTTCGGTAAGCATCAGGCTATGGCGTCGTCCCAACTTTTTCGGTGAACACGACTTTCTATGGATGCGTCGATCTGCTCCGGTTGGCACTGTGTCAAGTTTGTTGTTATCCAATCAGAAAATGATGTTCCGGTGTGCCGACCCAAGGCTCTTCTGTTGTTCGTCAGCAGTGCCGACGACCTTGATTTCTCAGTGGGTTTGGCTTTGCTTTTTCCTCTTGACAGGTTCAAAGTCATTGATGTCAGGGTCGTCGTGATGACGTTAGTGTTGTTTGGAATGCTACGTTTAAAGGTTATGACGCCGTCGAGTACAAAGATGCAGTGGACGACCAGAAAGTTATCAGGGTTGGTAACCCTAGTAAAGGGTCCGTTGATTATGTTTTGAAGTCATGGCTTTATCCCTCTGGGCTCTGGTGTTTAGTAAATCTTTGATTACTAAAATTGGTGAGAACAAGCAAAACTCACAAATGAGTTATCCAATCATTCATCTGTCTCCAAATCTCATAGTCATAACCAAATCTCATAGTCATAACCAGTTATTAGTGGGGTTAAACCTATAACTTTATCGGGCTTCACTTTCCGGTCCGTAATTTGTTGGGCCTTCTGGTCTAGGGAATATTTTACCCGTGTGGTCAAGCTTTATTTGTTGTTGGACTTTGGACATATAGTCCAAAACAAAAACAAAAAACAAATTTTTAAAAGCTGGTATTTTAATTATTTCAATTTTTAAAGATGTATTTTTCAATCTTTAATTTTAATGATGTCCAAAACAAAATGCATTATTTAAAACTGATTTTTTATTTTATTTTATTAAAAGTTTGTCTTTGTATTGGTTTAATTATTTATTTTAATGATTTTAAAAATATTTTAAGATTTGAGTATTTTTTTTATTAGGCTGAATCGATAAACAAGAGCGGTATCAAGATGGACAACTCATCGTTCAACAGTCATCTGATATGTACTTTCTAATAATTAGAGATTTGTCTTCTGATTGGTCCACTGTAATTTTATAATGATTATTGTTTTAAAAATGTATATGGATTATAGTAGAAACTATGATTCCCCTATCTAAAGTGGATCTCATAATTATATATATGGTCCCGTTTTGGTATCATGCGACTAATCATGTATTTCACCCCCTTTGTAGGATTTGGATAATTTAGAACTTTGTGTTATCCCTATTCATATTTTATCTTTTCCTTACAATAAGTCAATTGTAAAGCTAGAAGTTTTTAACTTCTCATTCTCCTTTCATTTTACTTTCATTTACTCTTTTAACAAATCCTCTTGTTCTAATCCACTATAGCATAATGTGGAAGTTATTGCGGACCTAGATTAGGGATCTTCATTGGATACCTTTAAAAATTTCAACGTTATCTTTAAACCAAAGTAACATATAGGCTCCTCAGATAACTAAACTACAAAAATTGAAGAGTTCAACAATTGTTGCTACTAGTTTGAGCTTAGCAACTTTTGCTCTACTGGTTTCTATTTTATATGACTCAACAAACAATTTATCAATCCAATTTATTCCAATATAGATTATGTCATAATCAACAACGACCGAGACGAAACGTATCAAATATATTTTGCATATTATGGTTTTCTCTAATCTTCATATCATATGACATTCAACCTAAATCTAGGCATCACTCGCCCGCATAAGAACTATCATCCGCGTAAGAAAACACCTTCCAAGTTTTTCAATATTTGGTAATCTCACCCACATTTTAAATATATGATCGCAAATAGGTAGAACCTACCTATATTTTCTCATGATATGAGTTTGTTTACCCAAAAAATAACTCGTCTTCAATCAGTTCTCTAAGGCCTCAACTGCAAGGATAAAAGTGACATTAGATATCGTGTTTTAAATTTCCAAAAAGATCTTTTCCACACTCACTCTCTCATTTCTCAAGATCTCAGCAATGGCACTCTTATCTTAAAATAAACTAGTGCATCATATCCCTTCATACTATTCAACAGAGATGATGAATCTTTCCTTAAGCAAAACTGAGAGAGTCTTTGTTTAAATTTAGTGATTGAAACAAAAAATTCTATAGCAATAATATTAAAATTCATATTTTCGCAACAAAATTATTTTCATTTATAATAATAAGGATGTGCGTTTAACCAATTCTTTTGACGTAACTAACATCATAATGATCTTAATGACACAGCGTATCATTTTGGTTACCGACGTTTTGTTAGGGTTTTGACTCTTATTTATATGAATGTAAACTCTCCAAATAAAATATCAATGACTCACACGATAATGTGCGAGGAAATTAAAAATACATTATTCATTATTGAGACTAATAAATTCTATGAACTTGGAATATTATGGGTAATGACATTTGTAAAAGGGTCATCAACGTTTTCAATTATAGGCATATGAAACCTTTTCAGAACTCCACTTCTATCACCATCATTATTTTAAAAAAAACTACGTTGCATATTTTAGGCCAGTAACTTAGTGTAACGTGGTATACAAAAATATCTTCAAGATTCTAGCTAACAAAATCAAATACTCTTTCTCTTATCTGATTGATAAATCTCAATCGACTTTCATCTCTCGAAAAAATATTTTGTCTCGTCTTTTTCTTTCAAAACTCCTTAAGGATACTAACAACAAAAGTAAGAGGGTATTCTTAAAAATCGACCTTATGAAAGTCTTTGATCATCTAAACTCTTAACGTAGATTTGTAATCTGAAATAATAATCCATAAGCATATTGAATACTCTTTAAGCCATGTAGATACTTCTTTTTATTTTTTGTTATTTATATAATCTCATCTATATTTAAGTCACCCGACTCGCTTGTTTCTATTATTCTTGTACGTCTTTTTCCTTGCTCATCCAGTTAACTTCCATTTTACATCATATATTCCTAATCAACGTCGTATTGACTTGTTTTATTCATTTTAAATGTGCAAGTTGCGTTGGCTTGTCCAAGTCGCTTTACTCTACCTTATTTACGTTGTCTTACTTGTCAAATATGACATTATGCTTTGTCCATGTTGTTTTACCTTATTTACATCGTCTTACTTGTCCAAGGTATTTTTTCATGCTCAAGTCATTTTACACACCTCACGCCGTTTTTCCATTATTAATGTTAACAATTAAAAAGTAAAAAAAAAATTGTTAATAGTTAATGGATAAATTTAGTATATCTTAAATAGATTTAGTGAATGATTTGAATATATCATTAAAATATATTAAAATAGAAGATTTGTTTTCCTTTCTAACTTAGTCTATATATATATATATACATACATACATGACTATAATTTATAATTCGAAAGTATATATGATAATGTTTATTTATTTCACATGATATAAAATGACATGTTTAGATCTTGATTTTAATTTTTTTCTATCGTTTGTTGCTTCGAGGCGCAGTTGTTAAAATTGTTTGGTAGGAAAATTAATATTAGGGTATTTTAGATGATCTATAGTTATTTAACTTATTATTATTATTTTTGGATATTTTAATTTTGTTTTGCATATTTTAATTTGATATTGAGTATTTTAATTTTAATTTGGTTATTTTAAACGGGTATTTTGATTTTGTTTTTGTTATTCTTCATTTATTTCAATTTATTTCAATATGATTTGGGTATTTCAATTTGGTTTTTGATATTTAATTAGGTTTTAGATATTTTAATTTGGTTTGGTTTTGAATTTGATTTTAGATTTTGGTTTAAATTGTGATTTTAGTTTTGAATTTGGTGTTTGGTTTTGGTTTTAATTTGAGTTTGGATTTGATTTATGTTTTGGTTTCAGGATTCATATTTTAATATGATTTCAGACATCTAAACTTGGTTTTAATGGGGGATGTGAAGAATATGACGTAATGAAAAAGATGTGTAAAAAATAAGGTCTTTTGAAAATAATTTGAAGATATAAGACAAGTTACAATATAATTTTCGTTTGTTAGTAACTTATTGTTGGGTTATTTGTCATTTTTACCGAAAATAATATAATCATATATTTAGTAGTTAATGAATATATTTAGTATCTTAATATGTTTCTCTATGTTTCTCTATGAATTGATTTGATCATTAGGATATACATAATGTAAGATTTACCTTCCTCGTTTACTCAATTATACTGTACTTTTTTACTTTAAGAATATATATTTGATAATATTTATTTATTTACATTTGTTTCCACACATCTAAGGTTTAAAGGCCTGTAAGAAAGACTTATTAAACCTCGAGATGATGCATACTATAACTAAAGAAGTAACCCATCAACATTTATCTCTCAACATTTTTTTATAATTTTTTTCTACATATCCCCATAGTCATACGGAGGATACACCATTGAAGTCGCCTCACACTTGACCATTCAGACAGCATAATAACTAACTTTTCTATGAACATGGTAAAATTTGAAGTTTGAGTTATTCACGAAAATCTCTTTACAAACCTTAAGTGCATCTTCCCCTCGACTTCCAATACCATTATAATATGTCACTATCGCGTATAACTCTAACAATTTTGTCATTACAATAAGCACCCCATACTTAAAGTCAAATGCCATATATATTCAGAATTGTAACGTATAAAGTTTTGTGTGAAAGTTTACCTTACTAATTTTGAGCCCGTAAAAACACTTATGAATGAACCATTCATGTCCCATAATACCCATACATCCGATGTAAAACGATCAAACCAAGAATACTCATACACGTTGAGTTTAACTTATATACTTGGCGTCGTCTATTTTACTAGTGTACTTCCTAAAAAAACTATAAACTATCCAATCAATCTCTTTTGTCAATGCTCAGATGTAAACTTTGGTTATGTTCCAAATTATAGCTCAAATTCATATAAACTTTTGTCTCCCATTAGGTTAAAAAATCCTATTATTCTTATCCAACCATATATGTCATACTATAACCAAGCTAAGAGTTTATTTTTTCAAGCTCTTGGATTTCCCATGGTATCTTAACAATTTGCTCCACCATCTATAATTTCATACAACTTCTTGTTCGTTTCCTGGTGCGCAAAAAAATATTATTCAATGCCCACTCGAAGTTCTGACACTCTTTCAATAGGTGTTACAAACTCTTCCATGTTATTAAAGAACTTTTCAACATGCGCACGACCACTTCATGATTTCCAATTTTTTTTTATACATTTCACAATCTCGGAACAAGTTAATATTCGTCTTAAGGGCCATCGTAATTAATCGGCATTGTGACACCTCGTCTCACCAAATTTACCGTCATTGGAAGCCTATTACTTTTGGTATGCCACATTAGTACTCGTACTTTTTGCAGACACTTGAGTGCCCTCATATTTTTTTCACTTGTATATTGCCTTCTCGTTCGGTGGGATCAATCAACTATAAATTAATTTTACCGAAATACTTATAATGACTCTAATTTCTATTTATATTGTTCCCTATCACAATGCTGAACTACACTCACCCCATTAATCAACACGTCTAAACCTTCCAATATGATTTTAAACATCATTGAATATGACAACTTAACTAAATGGTCCAAGAAGCCTTTATTATTTTTTATTTATTTGAGAACCCTCAACCATAACCTATTGTCATTTTGTAAGATCCTCCACCTAGTTTAGCCAAAATCGTATTGTTGCTTTATACCTCTAACGTCTATCCTTTTTATTTTTGAGTCTACACATCTTGTCTCATACCATATAATATATCTTCATATGCTTGTCGGATGAACCTCGAACAAAATTTAATAAGTCGATTGACTTCATTTCAAATATTTACCCATAGCTTTATGATTTGCATGATGTAAGTCGAGATCATGCTCAAAACTGATTGTGTTAAAGTTATTCGACCCGTTATAGAGACCTTCTATGCTTTCTCATATGGTAATTCTCTCATCATCTTCATAATAATCTTCAGATAAAACCCCACCGGGAGGCAATCTGAAAAAATCAGTTTACCAAAATACGTCCTTATGGATTCATTAAGATAAGAACCAATCCTAGATGCCAAATCATTTTTGCGACTCTGTTAGACATCCCCGAAAAATACTATTATCGACTTCTTATCGCTTACTGATTGGCTGAATTCATTGTGAAACAAACATAATACTCATTTAATTAAGTCATCTTATTCTTATAAAGCCTTTGCAAATAACCTTAAATCATCTGAAAAGAAATTGTGAGAGACCGATATGTTTTTCCTATTGATTCAAATGAGACTTTATTCACTACTAAAACAAATACCCTAAATGATAATAGATAGTCATTCAATACGCGTGACAAAAGGTAAGAACCTAAGACATCCCTCTTGCCATATACCTTGTTGCAACGCAAAAGGGTCATAAAATTATCCATTATATATAATATGTATTAAATTATACCTCATGACGGTAATGTTGAACCTAACCTATGTCGTTGAGAGCCCAAACTAAGTTATAATATCATGATGTAAGTTATAATATCCTAATGAATCACCAACTGAGTTTGTCATATTCTTTGGTTAGGTCGATCTTAACCGTCATATATCTTTTATGCATCAATGACTCTATGCAATCGATGATCCATCTCTTGCACCAAGAATATGTTATTCAGTAGTAGACCAACAAAAAAAATCTTATCTAATTGCGTCCAATACGCTCGGCTAACAAGGGTATAAATTTGTTAACCATTGTCGACATAATAAACTTCACCGGAACATTGATCAAACTTATCGGGCGTAACCGACTGACCCTCACAGAGTCAACAATTTTAGAAACCATATGAGCAATCATACCATTAAACAGAGTAAGGATCTTCTGACCTTATGGTTGAGATGTGGTAAACTCGTGTGTTACTTTCACCCGACCTTATTTACGAATCTTTTGAACGCTTAAACCACAAGATTTTCTCATTTTCCAGAAAAGTCAGATACTCATCCCTTAACTTCTTACCAAGTTGAAAAATGAAAAAATTATACGATTTTGAAGTGAGACTTGAATTCCTCGAAGTCTTGCTAAGTAATCTATTTCGTTGGTGCATATCACCAAACACATAATCTTTTCATAATCATATATGACATTGAATGAATGATATAATTTCTTATAAGTTCGACTTAGAAGTATCACACTTCTCCTAAATAAAATGGCGGACTTTATTGTTTAAAGCCAAACCGAATCAAATACGAAGCGTATAAAATCTTGTAGTAATGGATACCTCCTCTAAGTTTTATCAATATAGAAATGGGTCAAGATGCGTCCGATCGAAATAAATAATCCTCATTTGCATCCGATCCGAATGAATAACTCTCATATTTACCTTATACTTATTATTTATTTATATTTAAAAAACAAATAAATATAAATATAAATATAAATTTTATAAAATACTTAAAATATTTTTACTGCTAAATTTATTTTAAAATGTAAATAAATTTGTTGTAAAAAAATAATTTTTTAAGTTGAATATTTTAAATATTTTTAAAATATATTTTTAAAAAATAGAGAAAATCGTTTGAATTTAATGTTTATAATATTTTATTATCTAAGATTGAATATCTCAAAGTCTTTATGAGGCTGCTCAAAGTCAGTTGAATGATGCTTACGAAATATTAGAGGATACTATGTTAGTATTTTTTTTTTTATTGTTTTGGCGTTTGTTTTGAATTCAAATTCTTGCCGCTTTTGTTGTAAATTTTTATTCTTTAAATAAAAAATTCATTTTATTAAAATAATAATAGTAATAAAAAATATATATTTTATTATCTATCTTAATATATATATATATATGTATGGGAGATAAAATATTTTGAAAATAATATTTTTAATATTATAAAAGATATGAGATCCTGAAATTCAAAATTTGCGATATTTTCTTATTTTAGTTTTTTTTTTTTTATAAAAATAAGAATATCAGTTTTTCAAATGAATTTAAATTATAAATGAACAAATATTCTATATATATGTACATATATATATTTTGGATATTAGATAAATGCAATATGAGATTCGGGTACTATAATAATTAAACATTTAATTGGATATATTTTTGGTAACTCACACCAAAAACAATATTAAATTGTTTTTAATTATATAAAACGTATGAATCCATAGAATAATAAATCATGTTATTTTGGCGGATTTTCTTTCACTAGCACTAATCATATTAAATAAAATAATATAATAACAAAATCCCTGCCTCCTCGGCCCTCGCTTCCTATAAGTACACATGCGAATGCGAGAATACGAATGCGATCTTCATCTTTACTTACTAAGCCGACTAAACTGTTTAACACCAGAAAACTTAATCCAACCAAACAGAATTCCACAGTTCCGATTCGTAAGGGTCCCGCTTTTACGAGTTTTATTATCATCCCTTCCTTTTCTCTCTTAACACGCATCCGACGGCTCAGATTCACAGCCACATCATTATCTAACCCTCCTCTTTTCTTGCCAATTAGACTCCCTAAACTGCATACAAATCGGCGAAAACTAACACCCGCCGACGGAATACATCAGATCTCGATCCGCATAAAATCTCTTTCTCAATTGATTTATCGCTCCACCGGTAGGTTTCCGGTGAGCGTTCTTGATTTCTGGATTTTTTGTCTTTCAATTCTTCTCCTAAGCGCTAGAATAGACGCTTGCATTCCTTGTAATTGATTAATAACCCTACGTTTCGCTGCCGAATTCATTTCGCGAACGGAAGATTAATAGTAAGATCTAGGTTTTGGATAGTTTCGCCGATAATTAATGCATAGAAGGTTATTTCTTGGTCTGTTGTTGTCGTTAATTGCTATTGCCGAATAGTGTTGTGGCTTAGGGTTTCGTTCGTACGGTTGTTCTTTTAAAATCAATTTGGCTTTCTTTTTTGGTATAGGTTTGATCCTATATAGGTTGCAACCTCTAGATGGGTGTCCCGTTTGTTGGGTGGATAACTCGGTTATATGTATACTGAACTGAGCTGGAATACAATTATAGGTTGTGGCTTAAGATATATTGAATAGGATGCTATTTGCTATCTTCACTTAGTTAATGGCTTGTTTCAATTCGCTTTCATATAAATATTGTAACTCATCTTGGTTTGTACACCAAGAAAAATGTCTGACTTGATATACTGTGCTTCTTAGCTATCATTTTGAATGGTGCATTCCTCAATATATTATGGTTATTGATTGTTTATTTATTGGTAAAATAACTTTTGATTTGCAGAAGCAGCCATGTTTTAGGGCTATTTTGACTATCGGGTTGAGAAGTCCTCTTTTAGTTGTCTTCTCTGGGAATATTATTTGCATCTTTTGCTGAAAAGAAAAGAAAGCAGTGATAGTGTGACATACATTTGTCTGAATACAAAGTTTATTGTATAAGAATTTGCGAATGAGATGGGTACACAAAGAATATTATTTGATCTTAACGAGGTTCCTGCAGAAGATGATGGGCAAAATGATCCTGTGAACCCTCTGTACCAAGAAAAGGGACCTCCATCTGTAATTCCAATCACTGATGGCTTGGTTACCTCACTGATAAGGCCAAAAGAAACTAATAATCATAAGGGTATCTTCGGGCATACATCACTGGTATCTCCTAACAAAGCTTCTAATTTTTCTGAAGTTGGTGTTGAACAGAAGAGGGGACGGAAATTACGCAGGGTCTCATCCTCTATAGCCTCAAAATCAAGTGCTAGTGAGGTGACTGCAATTGTGAAGGGTCCGGTTGCAGATGCTGAAACTCTGGAAAGAGAAGAAGGTGAACTGACTGAGACTGACATATCTGTATGTACACATACTGACAGTAGTTTAGATCATAAGAGTAAAGGTTCAATGGAACGAGGAGTGTCTGAAGTTATGGACTGCGGTCCTTCTCGTCTCTCATCTGCGGGTGCAAAGGTTACTAACAGTAACATTTCTATAGGGTCGGGTCAAGATCTAAAATCAAACCCCGGAAAGAATAGTGGGAACTGTAATTCAGAAAGCAAAGGTGAATGTGACACATTAAAAGAAGTTCAGGAGGAGCCTGTCTTACTTTCCAAACAAAAACAAATTGGAGGAATGGAAGCAAGTCATGTGCCAAAGTCTGTAAATAATGTAGGGCAGAGGAAGATTGACCAGCATAAACAAGCAATGCTAGGAAAGAAACGCAGTAGGCAGACTATGTTTCTTGATTTGGACGATATTAAGCAAGCTGGTCCAATCAAATCCTCGACTCCCCGAAAGCCCAGCATTCAGCAACCGCTGGTTACTCGTACTGTGAAAGAAACCCGTGCAGTTCCTGCATCTGCTGAACATGCTGGAGAAATTCAGACTATGTCTTTAAATAAAGATCATAAACAAGTTGATTTACCCTGGAACGATGGTAGCATTCCTGATAAATCTTGTCAAAAAAAATCTGAATACGGTGGTGATATGTCTTCTGGAACACTAAAAGGGCCTCGGAAGCTAAATGGCGACACTATTGATGGGATAGAACGACCTACTATTACAAAACAGAGTTCAGGGAAGCATAATTCAGATTCCAGGCAGATTAAGAGTACTCAGTTCTCTAACAGGAGGCCTGTTCCTGTGAATCAAAACTCAATGGATCCTAAGTTTGGATACAATAAACTTGTTCCTTTCAAGAAGGCAACTATAGCTAGTACCCAGTATAATGATACCTCAGTGGAACGTCTGATACGGGAGGTGACAAATGAAAAGCTTTGGCACCATACAGGTACGAAATATATAAGTTTCAACGTAGAAGCATGAGTTACGTGACTCATGCTTGATTCTTTGTGTCTGGTAATATTGCTTCTCTTATCTTTCCGTTGCCACTTTTCCATGTCCCTCAAATTGTTTTCTAGTTTTATGGTTCTAGGAGAATTGGTCATAATTTTTTTTTTCTTTAGAATAAAATAAAACCTATAACCTTTACCATTTATAAGTTGAGAATTTTTACCTTTTCGGCTGAAGAATAAACATTGATCATGTGAAAGATATAATTGATTGTCATATCGTTTTTTCTTTTCCGGAAGACCTTGGTTTTTTCATTGCATAACTTATCCACTATCGAACTCTTGGAAGTAGGAAGAAATTAGTAAAAAAGTATTTGTTGGAACAATAAATGTATTAAATACCTCAGAGAATATGGAAGTGGTATTAGTATTTCTTAAACATAACGAGAAGCGGATTGCTCAAAGGACATGTAAGGTTATGGCATGTATAAACAATTGCTTGAAAGCGTGGATACCAAATTCAACGGGAGCACTAATATATTTACTCGTTCCTATTGCCGTTGTTCTTTAGTAATTGCTTTTGCTTTACTATAAAAAGGGTGGTGCACTGTGTACCTCATATTCGCTTTTATGATTATAAATCATACGTTCCTTTTTATATTATTTTGTAATCAGGAAGATATAAAATTGTATACTTGCCCTATCTATTATCTTTTTTTCTCCTCTTATTAGCGTTTATATGTGGGTTTTAGCAGAACATGAGCTTAATGGTGGAATTTAAGTGGTCTCTTAACTGGAACTCCTAGACCTAAGTAGAATCCACAAGGTGTGGGATGCCATCTGTGGGTACTGTCCAGATGATGGTATAATTATTTTGCCAATTGCCATACATTAGAGTTGCATTACCGTGGGAACTTAAATCAATATACATGTGATGGTTACTGCCATCCTTTTGCTGTAAAACCTTGTAGTGATTATTTATAAATCTTAATCAGTATTTCGTCTATATTTATTCTACAAAGGTAGGAAGTATCTTTTTTTTTCTCTTGTTCTGACTTTTATATTATCTGCACCTAATTCACTTATTTGGGTTGTTTGACTTTCTTATTAATTAATTCTTGTTGTGCATACTAGTCAGTTTTCTCTTTCAATATATCACCGGTGGTAGTTTATGTTTCATCTATTTCATTTGTGTTTCACCTATCTCTATTACATGTCCATATATAATGAAATTATCTGTTGTTTACGTTTTCTTTTATGTTATTTGTCTCTTGTTGTAAACTAAAAAACTATTAATTTCAGAGGAAACTGAGCTTCAATCTGTCCCTGGTCGCTTTGAATCATTGGAAGATTATGTGAGAGTGTTTGAGCCTTTACTTTTTGAGGAATGCCGCGCACAACTTTTCACAACATGGGAAGAGCTGAGTGAAACAAATGCGCATGTGAATGTTCGTATCAAGTCTGTTGAAAGACGAGAAAGAGGTATGGTGTTCTGAGTTGCTTTATGCATTTGAACAAATCTGAATAACATTGAAATTAAGTACACTGTTTACTTTTTCAAAGAAGCTACCATTTCTTGACATGTGATGGTCTTGATGAAGATTTTGCAATGTTCCGACATCCGGACTTGTGATAGTGTATGGCCATGGGCAGCATTAGTTTGATTCTGAACAAGTATTTAGCCAAAGGGACAGACTACAGTAAATAGTGATGAACTAGTTTTATTGAAACTCACATAACATAGACCTTGTAGAGAGAAGCTACCTATTTTTCGTTTAACTGGGACAACGTTTGTAGTTGCTTGAATATTAATGATCAGTATTAGACTCTGAAATTAGGGAAATTTTGTTTTAAAGGTGTATATTTAGTAATGAGCTGATATGTTTGAGCCTTAATTCTGCATCTCAGGTTAATTGCCATTTGACATTATCTTTTGTTTGCTGCGTAAGCCATCAATTTATTTATTGATAGAATAAATCTATCTTGTCTTTCGTATTAATACATTCTATGTGTTTTCCATTCTGTTCTAGGATGGTATGATGCGATTGTTCTTCATGTTAACGAGGGTAGGTGGGCATTTAAAGAGGGAGAGGTTGCAGTACTTTCAATACCCGAGTCAGGTTTGATAAATGGCTCCCTTGCTTGGCTAAGTTGTGATATGATTCTGACAAGTTACATCAACTCTGATAATATTCATCTTTAAATATGTCAGATGGAAAGCCTGGAGTAAGGGGACGTGTAGCTGGTACAGTCAGACGACACATACCTCTTGATACTCGTGATCCTCCTGGAGCTATTCTTCATTTTTATGTCGGAGACACATATGATCATAATAGGTAGTCTTTGCAATGCGTCTTTGCTATAGCATGTTTATTTTCCGTTTGCTTTTAAGCTCGTATACTCTACTGTGAAACCTCATCGTGCTTATAAATACATCTGTTACAATCCATTTTTGCGATATGGAAATTTCTTTCAGCAACGTCGATGATCATATACTTGGGAAACTTCAGCCAAGAGGCATCTGGCATCTAACCGTCCTAGGTTCACTTGCAACCACCCAGCGGGAGTACGTTGCATTGCATGCATTTTCACGTCTCAACTCACAGGTTAATTTTTTATTTTTTTTCCAAGTTTTTTTTTTATTCAATTGCATGTTTTCTATAGTAAAGTGATGTATCTCCATCTTGTAGATGCAAAGTGCAATCCTGAAGCCCAGTGCAGATCACTTTCCTAATTATGAGCTGCAGATCCCCGTGATGCCTGAATCTTTTACACAGAAGTTTGCGGACCATCTGAAAACGAGCTTCAACTCACCTCAGCTTGCGGCAATCCATTGGGCTGCAATGCATACTGCTGCTGGCACAAGCAACGGGTTGACAAAGAGACAGGATCCATGGCCCTTCACACTCGTCCAAGGTCCCCCAGGAACAGGCAAGACACACACAGTCTGGGGAATGTTAAATGTAATTCATTTGGTCCAGTATCAACACTATTACACTGCTTTGCTTAAGAAATTAGCACCTGAAAGCTATATCCAAGCTAGTGAGAGTAATTTGGATAGCGTCATATCTGGTTCAATTGACGAAGTCCTTCAAAACATGGACCAAAATCTATTTCGCACTCTTCCTAAGCTTTGTCCCAAGCCAAGAATGCTGGTTTGTGCTCCTTCAAATGCTGCAACTGATGAGCTTCTCTCTCGGGTTCTTGATCGTGGTTTTATTGATGGTGAAATGAAGGTCTATCGGCCTGATGTGGCCCGAGTTGGGGTTGATACGCAGACGCGTGCCGCACAGGCAGTTTCTGTAGAGCGAAGAACTGAGCAGCTTTTGGGTAGATCTAGGGAAGAAATTCTAGGACATATGCAATATTTAAGGGGACATGATTATACTTTGTTTCAACGGATTACTGAGCTGAAAAGAAAGCTAAGTTCTGTAGCTGCTGCCTCTCGTTCGCAAGGTTCTGTGGGCATTGACCCTGATGTTCTTATTGCTCGAGACCAGAGTAGGGATTTATTTCTGCAGGAACTTGCTGCTGCTCTTGAATCCAGAGACAAAGTTTTCGTTGAGATGTCTCGACTTCTTATTGTTGAAGGGAAATTTCGATCCGGACACAACTTTAATTTGGAAGAAGCCAGAGCAAAGCTTGAAGCAAGTTTTGCGAATGAGGCTGAGATTGTTTTTACAACTGTATCAAGCAGTGGTCGTAAATTGTTTTCTCGTCTGACTCATGGTTTTGATATGGTTGTCATTGATGAGGCTGCCCAAGCAAGTGAGGTGGGGGTTCTTCCTCCTCTTTCTCTCGGAGCAGCACGTTGTGTACTTGTCGGGGATCCTCAGCAGCTTCCTGCAACTGTTATCAGCAAGGCAGCTGGGACATTGATGTACAGTAGAAGTCTGTTTGAAAGGTTTCAGCAGGCTGGATGTCCTACCTTGTTGTTAACTGTGCAGTACAGAATGCATCCTCAAATCCGTGATTTTCCTTCAAGATATTTCTATCAGGGACGCCTTTCTGACAGTGAAAGCGTTGCTAGCTTTCCTGATGAGATTTACTACAAAGATCCTGTGCTGAGACCGTATGTCTTCTTCGACATAAGCCATGGGAGAGAGTCCCATAGGGGTGGATCTGTCTCCTACGAGAATATGGACGAAGCACGCTTTTGTGTTGGTTTGTACTTGCATCTTCAGAAGACCTTGAAATCCTTGGCTGTGGGGAAAGTATCTGTCGGTATTATAACACCATACAAATTACAGTTGAAATGCCTTAAACAGGAATTTGGTAACGTATTAGGGCAAGAAGAATTGAAGGAGCTGTATATTAATACAGTAGATGCATTCCAAGGCCAAGAACGTGATGTTATTATCATGTCTTGTGTTCGTGCTTCGTCTCATGGCGTTGGGTTTGTTTCAGATGTCCGGCGAATGAATGTTGCTCTTACACGTGCAAAAAGGGCTCTTTGGGTATGCGTCCTCCTATCCTATATTTTTGGCTACCAACTAATGCAGTGTCCTTACGATTCCAGTGACAACTAAAATTATAAGAAAAAGTTTAATTTTGAATAAACGCAAATCATTAAATTTGATTTGAAATGATCAAAGGAGACATTATTGACTGTAAAACACAGAGTGACCATAATGTGTAAACAATAGAACGATGATAATATATAGGGGGTCACCACCTTGAGTATAGTCTTTTCTATTTTGTTTTTATTCTGATATCACTCTTGAGCTTGCCAGTGTTATGAAGTGGCTGTTGCTAGCGTGCAATTGATTTTGATTTTCTTTCATGTTTTCACTCTTAAACTTGGTGCTTTTGCAGGTCATGGGAAATGCAAACGCTTTAATGAATTCCGATGACTGGGCAGCATTAATTACCGATGCCAAAGCAAGAAACTGCTTTATGAATATGGATTCTCTCCCGAAAGAGTTTGCAATACCCAAGGGATTTACTCAAGTTCCAGGCAAAGTTGCTTCTAGTACAAGGAGCTATAGATCAGCTGGACAAAGAGCTAGAATAAATGATCTGAATGTAGATTCCAGACCAGGAGCATTAGAAGATAACAAGTCGGGTAATGCTGTGGCTTCTAGAAATTGGAATTATCGACCTTTTAAGCCTCACATTGAGAATTCCGTGGATGAATTTGGACCTAGAGGTTCTTGGCAATATGGCATGCAAAATAAGGATAGAGTTGTGGGAAAGAGGGACTCCTAGCCGTCAATCGCTCTTTTAAGCCTCTCATGGAGAATTCCGTGGATGAATTTGGACCCAGAGGTTCTTGGCAATATGGCATGCAAAATAAGGATAGAGTTGTGGAAAAGAGGGGCTCCTAGCCTTCAATCGTTAATCTTTACTGTGTAGTACCTGGAGATCCACAGCATTTTCCTTGAAAATCTTGTTACTTATGCTTCAAGGCTTGCTTTAACCCGGCCAAGCATGCGTCAAGGCTTGATTTATAGCCCGGCCAAGCATGACGAAATTCTTCCCAATGCATGCATGCATTTAAATTAATGAAAAAAAGTAAAGGACTCATCAAAGGCCTACTGAGAGGGCTATCTGCGTTCTTGAATGATTCCTTGATATTTTTTAAGAATGGCCTTTGGCTTTGGGTAAAGGGTTGGAACTCGTAATATCTGTCCACCAGATTAAAGGTTCAAAGGTATGTCACTGCTTCATCTGCTTGTGTATTTCTAATATCAGAATCTTCTTCCAGGGATTTGTCTTGATTCTGTGTACTATACCGTGTATTTTAATATCAGGATTTTCATCCAGGGATCTGTCTTTATTCTGTGTACTATATACATTGGACCTATAAATCAGCGGCCCCGTGTGTGCCCTATGCCCTTTTGACTTGAAGCTCTTCTTCCATCAAGATTCCGGCTGGATTATTATTTCCACTTCTATGATTGTCATTGGTTGGATGCCTTCAGATTGGAATTCTGTAGTGATGTATGCTTCACTAATTACCTGGCTTCAATTTCTTTTTCGGATAGTGGAAAACATTGACATGGGCAAGACTGAAATTTGTATAGAAGAAACGGGAGGTTTAGGATTTGTGCGAATTCGGTACCTTGGCTGGATGCCTTCAGATTGGAATTCTGTGGTGATGTATGCTTCACTGGAAAATATTGACATGGACCAGACTGAAATTCGTATAGAATAAACGGAAGGTGTAGGGTTTAGCGTTTGTGCGAACGAACTTGTGAAACTTAACTTGCAAACTCTTATCAAAAAGCGTTTTCCAAACATGTTGCCACTAGACTTGTCTGACTTCAATTTCTTTTTCGGATAGAGGAAAATATTAACATGGGCAAGACTACAATTTGTATAGAAGAAACGAGAGGTTTAGAATTTGTTCCAAGTCGCTACGTTCTTTTTTGTACTTTCTAAATAATGATAATTAGTTTTTTTTTTATTTTGCATATTATAGCTGTATTGATTTCAAGTCTTCATCTTTCTGTGTTTGTGTGTATATATATCTATATAAAATGCATGTTAGAATCAAGGCTTCAGCCTAATAATCAATGATGGTCGTGGTTAGCTCTAAGCCTTCAGTCTGAATGAATGGCGTTCAATGTCTGTCCTTGTCCATTTAAGATTTATGTTTTTTAAAGTCAATATATTTCTGTGATTAGTATATTTGATTCAGTGTATTTGGTTACCTGATCGAACAGGCCTCTGGTAGAGGTTATCAATATCATAGCTTCGAACTGGGTCAATATTTTGTGATCTTGCTTACAAGGATTAGTGTAGTTGGAGGTTGTCTGGAGTTATAAGTTATAATTAAGTCACAAATGTGTCTAGTAGTGTCATATTCGATCAAACTAGAGTAAACAACATTAAGCAACCGGTAGTCATTTAAGTTTCAGTCAAATCAAGCTGACAAAATTTCACTAAAGTTGTTGAAAGCAAGACAGGACAAACACTCATAAATAGTTATTGTTTTCTTCTGACCAAATTCTCTAAACCAAAATCATTCAATAACAATTAGCAATGGTTCATCCTTGGAACAGCTCGAGCCACAATGTATGTTGTTTTCCTCTTGTATGCATTTTTCCAGATCAACAGAAGAGCATAAATTGCCAGATTTATCACGAGTAATTCCAGAGCATGACCTCAATTTTCGAAAACCTTCAGCTTCAGCTACGTGATTCCTCTTGCTGCTGCAGTTTCCATGGTGATGATGTTCATTGTCTTCGTGATGATCCGTTATGTGATTCTTTTTGCTGCTGCAGTTTCCATGGTGATGATCCGCTTCTTGATTATTTTTACTGCTGCAGTTTCCATGGTGATGATGCCCATTTTCTTGGTGATGATCTGTTTCATGATTCTTTTCACTGCTGCAGTTTCCATGGTGACGATGCTCATTGTCTTGGTGATGATCTGTGCCGTGATTCTTGTCACTGCTGCACTTTCCATGGTGATGATGCCCATTGTCTTGGTGATGATCCGTTCCATGATTCTTATCACTGCTGCACTTTCCATGATGATGATGCCCATTGTCTTGGTGATGATCCGTTCCATGAGTCTTTTCACTGCTGCACTTTCCATGGTGATGGTCCGTTCTGTGATTCTCTTTACTGCTGCACTTTCCATGGTGATGATGTTCACCATGATCACCACCATGACACTCATTTTTGCTGCTAATTGTTGTCGAAGAAGCTTTTCTGCAACATTTTTGTTCATGTTGGTGATTTTCTCGCAGAAGAAGCATACTATTGAGGATCACAAGCACGCAGGTCCCGACATCGGCAAGTACAGCTGCCCAAATAAGAGGATGACCAGCAAAAGCTAACCCGAGGATTGCTGCTTTCGTGAGTATCGAAAAACAAACGTTTACTATAACTGTCCTGTAAGTTTTTCTCGCAAGTTTGACTGCTTCTGGTATCTTCCTTATGTCGTTTGACATTAGGATTATGTTTCCAGATTCTGTCGCAAGTGCAGAACCTGAAATCCCCATCGAAATCCCTATATCTGCTGTGGCCAATGCTGGTGCGTCGTTCAAGCCGTCCCCTACCATTGCGGTTGGTCCTTCTTGCTTTAATTCATTGATGATTCTTGCTTTGTCTTGAGGGAGAAGTTCTGCGTGGATGATATCTAGAGCATTCCCGAGCTGCACAAATCATATTGTAAACCAAGTTAGCTTTTATCACTTTAGCCCGGCATTATAAATTCAAAAAGAGAAATAGAAGCATATTCTATATATACCTCAGCTTGGACATGCATTGCTGTGGCTCTATTATCTCCTGTAAGCATGGCAGTTTTGATCCCTAAAGCCTTCAGGTCCTTAATTGCCTCGGCCACGCCGGTTCGGCAACCATCTGATATACTAAATATTCCTGCAGCAACGGCTCCACAGTATATGTACCCAATGCTTTTTTCTCCTTTTATATCTTCTCCTCCTCCAGGGACTGTAATACAACAATTTTTTATAAAGCAATAGTATTTAAATAAACTTTCTAGCTATCCTTAAGTTTTTTATTTTGTGTTTACCAGCAGAAGCAGCTCTAAGAGCAATTCTTTTGTTGCCAATGTAGATAGGTTGGCCATCAATCATGCCATAAACTCCTTCACCTGGAAAATTATGGTAGTCTGTTACATTCTCCGGTTTTGGTTCGATCATTTGTGATCTTCCATGGTCTACTAGTGCGGTCGCCATCGGATGACTCGACTTGCTCTCTATACTCGAAACCCTGTAAAAAAAAAAAAACCAATAGAAACAATCAACAGGGCTGGCAAAATTTTGTCCGACGAGATTAGTGTTGAACATCTCAGTCCTCTTACCAATACATCAAGGTTTCAAAGCTTATCTCATGGGAAAGCGACCGGAATTCGTCAACGACAAATTCAGCTCTGGTTATGGTACCGGTTTTGTCAAAAGCAATGACTTTAATATTAGCAAGAACTTCAAGAAAGTCACCTCCTTTAATGAGAAGACCAGATTTAGCAGCTTTGAAAAGAGCACAAGATGTTGCCACAGGAGTAGAAAGGATAAGCGCACAAGGACATGCACTAACCAACACTACTAGAGCCAAATGGAACCAATGGCTAAGGTTATGCAGTCTTAATGCTAAAGGTATAACTGCGAAACCAGCTGATATCAACACAACACTTGGTGTGTAATAAAGCGAACATTTGTCTATAAATCTTTGTGTGTTCGATTTGTTGTTTTGAGCTTCTTCTACTAACTCTGCCATTTTAGCAACCACACAATCTTCAGCCAGCGCTGTTGTTTTAACACTGACGTAACCGTTTAAGTTAATGGTTCCAGCCCAAACGGTTGAGTCTTTGTGCTTGGTTACTGGGAAAGATTCACCGGTTAAAGTTCTTTCGTCGACTTCGCAGTTTCCGTCAACAACAATGCCATCGATGGGAATAACCTCGCCCGCTTTTACTGCTAAAAGTGTGTTGAGTTTAACCTCATCGACATCAACCTCTTCTCCGGTTTCTGCTATTATGGCTTTCTGTGGAGTTAAACTCAGCAGCGAAGACATCACTGCGCTTGCCTACGCAACACAGAACAGAATAAATGACAACGTGTTCTTGTTTACTCAACACATTTTTAATCGGGCGTTAGTTATTCTCGAGAGTATATATATTGAACACACAATTTACGTACAAAATTTAATTTATAGTTTGTGGTATGTTTGAAATAGATATGAAAAAATGTTGTTACCTTATGGCTGGCTCTGGACTCGAGCCATTCAGAAATGGAGAATAGAAAAATAATGGTGCCAGCTTCCAAATAATCACCCATCGCAATCGTCCCAATCACTGTCCATTATTACATTCTAAATTAAACATATTTCATGTCCTACTCAAGCTACACTAACCAAAATGCTTTCCACTACATCTTATTTATTTTTTGATTTGGTTCTAAATTATGTCACATGAGATTCATTCAAGTATTAACGGAAATTATATAAAAATAAATAAAGTACATGTGAAAGAGAATTAGTGGAAAACTTGTACGCAATCTCATAACTTTTTCTTATCTTTAAAAAGCAGATGAAAAAGGAAATAAAAAGATAGAAATAAAGATAATATTGTTTTCTTAAAGAATTCTCTTACATAATCCTTTTCATCTCAACTTTTTAGCTTTGTATGTTTTCGTTTAGTTTAGAATTTTTTTATGCGGCGGTAATTTTATAAATATTAAAAAATTAAAAACAACGGTTTTACATTTTCGTTTTTTGTTTTAAAATTAAAATTTTAAAATTGAAAAGAATTATAAATTTGATTTATGCTAGGTAGATTTTTAAATTTTGTCAAATCCGAGTTAAAATAATAATTTTAAAACCGAAATACTGAAAAAATAAAACGGGATAGTCAATGAATATTCAGCCATTTGAAGCTATTTATTTACCTGCTATTATGGCAAGAATGTTGATGTCAAGTCTAAGATGGGTGATGGAGGAAAAGGCTTTGAGAGCAATAGGGTAAATGCCAGCAGCCACAGCAGCAAGAGCTAGCCATTGAAGAGGTGGATATAAGAACTTGAAGAGAGAGATGGAGAGGAATAAACCAGAGACAATTGCAAAATGATTTGGCCATTGATTTTTGTGGTTTATTTCTCCATTTACTCTCACATTAGCTTCTAATCTTGCTTGGTTTAGTGCCTTAACTGTGTTCATTACAAAACAATAAACAACCCCACATAAATTATATATATGAAATATGGCTAAATATAAAATTTTCAATAAAAAAAAATTTAGACTTAATTGATATTTTTAGTAACATTTTAGGTTAAATTGTATTTTTTAAATAAAATAATAACAGCAACCACAACAATAACACCAACAAATAATAATAATAATAATAATAATAATAATAATAATAATAATAATAATAATAATAATAATACTTTTTTTGGGTCATAAAGGGATTTTCGGAAAAAGGTGTGGATTTTCGGAGGAACTATAGTGATGGTTTAAAAAGTTAGATTTTTTTACTAAATCAAATTTTACAAATAAGTAAATAAATTTGAAATGAATTCTGAATTTCTAAATGTATATAGAAGTTGAGTTAAAAATAAATAAATATTAAACTAAATTGAAAACTTTTTAGATTGATTATAGTATATACCTCTATATGAAATAAAAATAAAAATAAACTTGCACTGAGTTAAGCAAAAAAATATATAAAATAAGACTTACTTAGAATTTTAAACTAGTAAGGTACAATTTAGTTTTTTTTAAGGTTTTAAAAAATGTTGTTTTATTCTATATTTTTATTTTACCTTTTTGAATTTTATAACATATATTACATTTATAGAAAACAAAAAAAACATTTTTTTAATATTTAAGAAATATATTTTTATTTCTCCATGGCTATTATAATCCTATTCTATAACAATCATAATTTAAAAAAATTATTTTTTATTACGTAAGTATTCAGAAATAATAAATTCATTTACAATATTGTTAACCTTTTATTGTAACTATGAAATTGAATGAAAATAATAAAAAGTATATAATTTTCAACGTAAAAAAGGCACTAATAACACCCTTAAATGTTTGTATTAATATTTTTAGCATGACTTACCCGTCACCATTTCCATGCCTAACTAAAATAAATTTAGAACTACTTTTTTATTATAAAATTACTTTCTTCCTTGAGAACTTTTACTTTCGGTCCATTATATTTAATTATTTTTCAAATCAACCCTTTAAATAATTTTGTTTACTAAATTCAACATCTTTCAAGCTACCAACTTTCATATAACAAACGAAAATGAGAAACAATATGTACCGATTTGGAGCTGAGAAACAATGACAGAGTCATGAACAACGATGACAGTTCTGGACGAAACGATAACCGAAAAATCTTTAACTCCATCGATCTGCTTCAGTATGTTTTCGATCAGAGGAACTTCAGACGGACAACAAATCCCCAACACATCGAAATAACTTTTCTGAAATTTCTTGTCTCCTCTGATTTCGGCTGCTGCCATTTTTTTTCTTCTTCTGCTTCAGGTACTGTAAAACGAAAAAAAAAAATGTTTTGGTTTAATATTTATTTATACCCAGATAATAAAAATCAGTTTTGGTGGAGAAAAACAATAAATTTGAAAGCCCGGCATGTGAATAACGTGTTGGAGAAAATAGACTTAAAAAGATAGAATTTTGTCACATTCTAGTGAGAGATTGGTTATGGTATCTGCAGCTTTTATGTATATAAAGAGAGAATTCATGAAAGTCATGTGAATAAATGATATAAGCTCTAATAAGAATGTTGAAGTGTTTTAAGCGTTTTTTGGACTTAAATTAACAAAACAGTTTTTTTTGTTTGTCAAATCAGAAATGAGTATTAGTGTAAGAACAGAGGAGAGAAGGACATAAAACCTTGGAAAAGGGACAGTTTTTGAAGCTTTTTTGTTTGCAAGAATCATAGAATGAGCATGCTTCTTTATATAGATCAGAGAAGGTGGGGAAAATGTGATTAAAAATAACATGTCAAGAGGATATAATTATTTGGAAAATGAGAAAATTTATATATAGTGGGTATACATGGCATTCTTTTTTTTTTATAACTTTTTTATTTATTTAAATATTCTCACTTTTACATTAAAAGTACCAGAAAAATAAAATAAAAATATTTTATGAGTCTGGAAGAAATTTTTTTAACCAGCGGTATCGTAGCTTCCTACTGTTTTATGTTTTGGAAATGAATATTTTTTATTTCGGTTTCTGAAAATTTCAATTATAAAATCGATTCATTTTAGAAAAAAGGTTTAATTTGATTTAGGAGTCGATAAACTATTTGTGGTGCACGACTAAAGTTGCAGTAACAATTTTTAAAATATTGGGATCAAAATTCTAATTCACACCAATCTAAAGTTTTGAGTTTTCAGAGTTAGGAGTTCGTTGCGATTAACTACTTCAAAAAACCGGTTCGCCGCGACGACATGTAGTACTTTGTCGTGACGAACTGAAACATAAGATTTTTCGCCACAACCATCCATGTTGTGGCAACAACAAACTGTCAGTAGTTGCAATATATGTTTTGTTTTCAATTTTGATTTTGCTTGTAGTGAGTTTGTTGCAGTTGAAATCATTTACAGTTGCATCAACCACATAATATTTTAAGAAGTTTTAATCATTGATTATATTTTCTTTGTTGAACAAAAATGAGTACGCTTATTCTTTTGGTAATACTTAGACTCTATTTTGAAAATTGATTGGTTGGTACATGTTTGCTTGATTGCGTTGATAATGTGTATAAATTAACTAATATTATTAACTATCTAACTACGGAATGTAACACAGACAGTTGCTTATGAAAATTCAATTTCTCTATGACAAATACCTTTAGATACTTTCATGTATGAGGATGTCGAACCGAAGCAAATCCTTATATGCCAAGTAAAATAAAGCTAGAAAGCCAAAACATTTACCTGACATTTTATAGGCTACCCCGACCTCTCAGTGAGTTATACGTTTACTCTTATATTAAGCATATAATATTTAAGATGAGAAATCCAATATTTTTTGAGGATGCAGATTTTAAGGGTAAGAATTTAGATAACAATATCATTTTGAGAAAGAATTAGAACTAACTCATCCAGTCTCTAATATTGATGCTCTGACTATAGTTAGTATACCCATCATCTGTAATATACCACAAAATTAAGTTCCTTAGACTGATGTTGTACTTCTGCCTCAAGAAGAGAATGTTGATGTTGTTCGTGATGAGCAAATTCAGTAACCCCAAGAAATTGAGCAATATATTGAGCCTACATTACATAGATCTATAAGAGGGAGAATAAATGCAATACCTTCAGATTATGTGGCATTCCTTAATGAACATAATGAGATTTTATATATTGTAGAAGATGATCCAATCACCTTTTAAGATACTATGAAGAGTTCAAACTCTAAATTATAAATTAAAGCAATGAATGAAGAGGAAAAATGGATGCAAGATAATTCAGTATGAGATATTACCACCTTACCTGAAGGTAAGAATGCATTTGGTTGTAAATGGTTGTTTAAAATCAAACGTGATGCTTATGAGAAAATGAAAATATATAAAACACACCTTGTAGAAAAAGGGTACAACAAACATGAGGGGATTGAAAGTTCTAAAGAATATAAAAACAAAACGTGATGAAGGGTACATCAGGTCCCCAAACAAGCAGAAAAGCGAGAAAATACAATATCCTTTAGTATTTGAAAGTTCTAAAGGACATATAAATAGATTTGATAAAGTAGACTTCGAATAAGTCCTTAGAGCCAACTTCCTTGGCCAACTCTCTAGTACCTCAACGTGTACAGACGTGGCCCCATAGGTCATATTATAAGAGATACCATCTATAACCAATGAAATCGAATCCTACACAAACAATACAAGAGAATTCAATGCTTTAAACACAAAGATAAATTGGCGAGTTCCTAAATGATACAACCTACTAACCGACGTTTTGCTGAGCAATAAGTCTGAACCTCAAAGATCAAAATAGAATTCAAACAAGTATGCATTACTGGAGATACTATGCACTGAAAATGTTTTTGAAAAAACTCTACTGAGATACCTAAGACCGATAAATATCTATTACATATTGATTGTGTTACGCAACGAGATAGGTTCGACTCACTATGGTAATATGACCTTGCAAGAAGGGACCTACTAACATTATACTATTGGTCGGACCTTAGGATCGTTGTAAAAAAATGGTTAAAAATGTGATAAACGCTTCTGAGTGCCTTGGGTAATCAACAATATATGTTAGTTGGGATCGACTATTTTTCTAAGTGGGTAAAATATGAGCCTTTAAAAAGGATTAAAACAAATGAGGTAGTTAAATTATTGAAAAAAAATATTTGTTATAGTTTTCGAATGACAAAAATAATTATCATTGGCAATGGTACCGAGCTCTAATATAACGAAGTTGTCGTTTTCTGTAAAAAAACAAGGCATACAACAAAAGATTTTAACACCCTCAAGAAAATAGACAAATTGAGGTTAATAATATAAGCAATTGATGGTCTGAAAAAGACGTTGCAAAATTCAGCCGCTAAGTGACCAGATTTCTTAAGTAGGTACTCTGTACTTAACGAACTACCCCTTAAACAATTACAAGAGAGATGCATTTTGCATTAGACTATGATATGGACAAAGTAGTTCCAACATAAACGATAGTCCCTTCTTACATGGTAGTTAATTACGTCGAGGATTGCAATGCTGATAGTAAAATAGCCGAATTGGACACCAATGAAGAGAAATGAACCATAACACATTTTAGGGTTAACACTACCAAAGTATAATGGGAAGTAGATACAACTTGAAGGTGTGCATCAGATTATCCAAGCTAAAGAGAAGGTGTTAAATAAAGTTTTTCTACTTATATTGATGACCCTAATTTTTTTATATTTTTTCACGTATCATCATAATTCGACCTCGATCTGGATTGAGATCCCAAGAATCCGAATCCTCATCAAATTCATTATATTGTTTGATAATCACCATAATGTTTTCTTGTTTTGGTGCTACTTCTATGGCTTCTGTTCGAGCATTCGATTGTCCCACTACTGGTGGTAATGGTCTATTTCCCACTTATGCTTTGACAAAAGTGGTTAGTTTTCCATTCTCAATCAATTTTTTATTTATTGATTTAAAACAATGCAATCCTTGGTATCATGTACCACATTATTATGATACCTACAGAATCGGGTATTCATATTTTCCCTCGAAGTTTGAATGGGTGGTGGCCTTCAAAATTGTACAAAGTTCTTCGATTTGCCATAAATGGTTGCAACATTTCCAGTCAACTCTACAAAGTGATCAGGCTGAACTCTTTGATTTCCCCGAGGTTTAAATTGTTGTACCTGGGAGTATTTGCTAGACTTATCTCAATGGATATTTTGTTTGGAATCCTTTAGATAATATCTTGCTGTAGTTTACCGTTGAGAAGCAAAATAAATACTTCTGGATTGACTAGGCAGCTTCAATCTCTTCGTTTCTTCTAAGTCATTATGTTTTTAGGTAACAATATCAGTTAATTCTCTAGCAAGAAGCCCTTGCCTAAAAGCAACTATAGTTACTTGTTCAAAGCAGTGTTGCAAAACATTTTCAGTTTCTAAAAAATGTTTGTTATAGTACTTCAAACTTTTGCTAACGAACTGCCGACAATGGATTATTTTTCTCCATTTACTCTAAAGTTCTTTTCTCCCTATAAAATTTCTTCACAAATCCATACATAACAACTTATCATTATTATCAAAATTTATCATAAAATTCTTAAATTGTTCGAGGTGGTTATTCAGATATTTTCTCTCTTCGAACTTCTCCATTTTTGAAATATCACTCCGTCTTGATAAATGAACGGATAATATTTTTGCTGATAAAGGTGCCTGCCTGTAATTTTACCCTTGGTTGAACTGATGTTCCTCATCAGACGTGGTAAATATACCCAATTCATATTGAATAGCAAATTGGTCACTCAACAGATGGTTCGTGATATAATTTCCGTATCCCTTCACTTTTTCCTGGTGCTCTATTTTTCCTTTACTCTTTCAATACTTTCTTTTATCCGAAGAGTCTTGCTTTCTTAATTTATAATGTCGGTTAGAAAATTTCTTTGACCGAAACTTAACTCGGTGACTATAAGACAAAGATACTTCAAATTCAGATGTTGAATATTTACTAGATTTCAATGAACTAGAAAAATCCCTCGTTTTACGTTTCTTTTTTGAAGCTTGATGGATTTTTTTAGACTGGTCCCTCTGATGTTTTTTGGGCCGTGTTGAGTATCACCTCTTTCCCATTGGATTTTTGATTCTCTGGTTGAACCTTGCCCATAATATCCACCTCAATGCCTCATTTTCTCATCGTAATCGGTCTCGCTCCTCTCGCATGAGCAGCCTTTCTTGATTTTTATCATATATAAGTGGTGTTTGGAAGGATTCTTCTTCGATCCTAACTCCCTCATCCTCCAAGGCATGATCTTTTTGCATCTCGAGATTCATACTTCAGAGGGTTCCGAAGGCGAATTTTTGTATCCAAGGTTTTGGATTTCATTATTCGGGAACCTCTATAGTAAACTTCCACCATGGTCGCTAATTTGATATGAATAATTTTTGTTAAAGGGTTATTTGGTGATATAACAAAAGATAATTAATTTTTGCATGGTGAGTAGAGAGATAAAAAAGCTACTTAAGTACGTATTTAGAGAGTGAGTCTGATACAAGTCATTGATCTTCCATATCATAAATGTCTTAAAAACTATTTATAGGCAGCTAACAGGCCTAATAGGTCGATGTATGGTTCTGGCCTAGATCCAAACAAGATCCAAGCCCAAATTCAAATAATTGAGCTCATAGGTCATAAATATTATATTTAACTAAAATAATTAACTAATTATCTAAATTTATTTTGAGTGAATGAATAAATTAATACATGTTGAATACACGGGTACTAACTTTGTCTGATTTGTCTTTCGAATAATTATGTCCTTATCAAATACAACAGCACATGAGGTTTGGAAATAATCTAAGAAAGTGATAAAGAAATTAGAAGAAGGAGAAAAATGTAAAATTAGAATTCTTATAATTTATTTCCTTGCATATATAATTATTGTTTTTTTGGTAATGAAATACAAAGACATATAGCTAAAAGTTATAATCGTTATAAAAAATGACAGAAAGTTCCCATCGTGATAGACACTACAAAATAAGTTGAAAATATATATGGTATATAACTAAGAGAAATTTTTAATGACATCTTGAGCAAGTATAGCCCCTCCAAAAAGTAGTCCAAACGGTTAAGGAGGAAACCCGTGGTATGAAACAAGATAAATAAAAGTTCAATAACTAGACATTCCAAAATATCTTAGAGCAAATGAATTTGTAATGAATCTCAGAGAGAAGATAGTGAGATACTAATGATGCAAGAGATGCAGGATTGCCGAAGATTCTTGCATTTCTCTCATTCTAAGTGTGGTAGACCATTACAGAGAAGTAGGCACACTAGAAGTGAACACTTCCATACTTTGAAAGATGCCGGCAGCAGGCTGTCAGAAGCCAGGGCTAGTTCAGACAAGAAAATGTAAACCAAATCTTATGGCTAGAGGCTTACCAATGCGGATGAAAGTCAATCAAAGATAATATGGATTATGGGTTCAACCGTATTATTTCAAATAGCACAATTATGATATTATTTTAACCTCATAAAATAGGATTTTCCTTACTAGAAATCATGCAAAGAATGAAAAGTTAGACTATAGAAAAATGGTGAGAGGTATTAAATTTACTTCATACCAGACCAGTCCACCTGACACAAGGGGCAGACTGGCGAATGACCTAGTAAATATCTTTGATGGTTAAATCAATACCTCATTTAGTGGGAAAGTAAAGACCAACAAATTGATAATGATGATATATGATATCATAAGATTACTACTAAGTCTAGTATTAAAAATAACATCAAGTGAATATGATTTCCAAGAGTAGGTTATGAGAAACCAATGGGTCGAGTTCAGACCAGAAAATGTAAACTCGATCTTGTAGATGGAGGCTTCTCAAAAGTTGCGGATAAAAGCACGATCAAGATAATTTGATTTATGGATTGAACCTTATTAGGGGAATTTTTACACTCCATCAAATATATTTTCCTACTAGATAGCTTGCAAAGAATGGAAAGTCAGATTATAAAAGAGTGGCGAGTGATGTTAAATTTATTCCATACCAGACCAGTACATCGGACACATGGGACAAACTGGTGATTGACCTTGTAGATTAACACTATGATACAATTTATATAATCTTTTAGAACAGAAAACTAAAAAACCCTAACACTTCGTCTTCCCCGCATAAGTCTTCTCTATCCCACCAGATTCTCAAATCAAATCTTTTTACAGGACTGCTCGAGGGATGCAAGTTTGATTTCGGGTAAGTTTGCATTAGAAATTAGGGTTTATTGACTTTAAATCTCAAGAATTGGGGCTTATTCTCAGATATAAAGTCCCCAATCCTTTGAGATAAGTAATAGCTCTTAGTCTACCAGGATCTTGATTGTCATTAAAATCCAGGATTTGTTTAGATTTGAGAGTTGATTTCACAATCCAATCAGCTGCCTCATTTTGTTCTCTAAAAATATGGATTAATTTCATAGTTGAAGAGAAGAGTTTACAACAACAACTGATTATGGATTTGAGAAACCAAGGAGACCTTCCAGATAAAAACATCTCAGCCAGAATTCTAGAGTCTATTTTGATATCAAGAAGATTTATACCTTTGGAGTAACAAAGGTGTAGACCATCGAACAGAGATCTGCTTTCAGCAATAATAGGGATACCTTTATCATAAAACTGACCATAACCAAACAAGATATTACCCATACTATCTCTGGCCAACCCAGCACCACTGCGTTCCCTTGATTGACTGCAAGCACCATCGGTGTTGAGTTTAAAAAAGTCCAGTTTAGGACAAACCCAGTTGAGAGAAATAGGAATTTGTGGCTTGCTGAGGTGATTTAGGCAACCAATAGATGGACCAATTTTACTGTCTCTGCCCCAATATTTTCTTTTCAAGAGATTGGCTCTGTCAAGCCCTGTTAGAATGTGTAGAATGTATTTAATCATAGGTTTAAAGTTGAAATTCTTGTCTTCATTTTTCTTTTTTTTCCTAGCAAACCAGATCACCCAAGCAATGATAGGTGGTAGGATAGAACGCAGGTGAATTTCCTTATTAGATGGCCAGTACCATGTCCTTACAAGATGAGTAAAGAACATGTTTATGGTGATATATATGATTAAGTAGGTTGCAAAATAAGATCACACTTCCCAAGCTTGCTGACATTCCACAAAAACATGCTTGATTGTTTCTGCCTTGTCACATTGCTGACATTTTGATGCCAATTGAACATTTATCTTTTGCAGAATTAAGTCAACATGAGCCAATTTTTGAGCACTCTCCAAAAGAGGAAAAAGAATTTTCGGGGAGTAACCTGATTCCATGTATTACTGTAAAGGTTTGATCTTTTTCCATTATTTTGAATTTCATTCCAAGTAGCATTTGTGTTAAATAGGCCATTCTGACCGAGGGACCAGCTTAATGAGTCAACATTAGATTCATTAAGGTAGACCTTGAGGATATTTTAGATTTGATCTGAGTCCAAAACATTCTCCAGCTTAAGAATATTCCACTTTCCATCTTCACAGTAATCCTTGCCTTTAGTAGCTTCATAGATAGATCTGTCATCATTTTCAGAAAATGTGATAAATGGTTGTGCAGTACACTATTTATCAAGTAAAAGATCCATATTTCTAGCTTTAGTGTGCCACATAATGTACTTTTCTGCTCTGTCTCTAGCTTTCCAAAGTCTTTTCCACACATTAGAACACTTAGAAGGCTTAGGCACTGTTAACAAATGAGAGTTGTTGAAGTATATGGTCTTAGTCAATTTTTCCCATAGAAAGTTTTGGCACCTCAAATTGAACCAAAGTTCAAAATAAAATACTTTCACCAGATCCTTAGTCCTTCTCAAGTTTATCTACCTTTATCAAATAGTGTACACACTTTAGACCATTTGCACCAGTTGGTTGTAGCCTTGTTTTCTTTGGACCCCCAAGAAACTTATTATAAAAGATCTCTACCCTTTTAATCACAGTTTTAGGAATAGTATAATTTTAAATAGTAAACATAGGATAAGCAACTAAAACAGTTTGAATCAGGGTCAGTCTTCCCCCAAAGGAGAGGACTGTTTGATCCCATTCAGCTATTTTGTTCCTTATTTTTACTATTAAATCTTCAAAATTACTAACCTTATTGTTGTTGCTTATTGTTATCCCAAGGTACTTGTATGGTAAGAAACAGTGATTAAATCCCAAAGCAAGCTCAAGTATCCTAGTCTGTTGAGGTGAAGGTTTGCTGGAGATACTTACTTTTTACTTTTCTTTGTTAATCAACTGACCATAAATGTCTTCATAGTGATTCAACAGTTTCATGATTCTGGAAATAGATGTAAATGACCCATTGCAGAACACAAGGATATCATCAGCAAAGCATAAGCAAGGTATATTCAAATTCCCTCTGTTTTTATATCTTGTGGTGGAGATACTATTCAGCCAGTATAAACAGACTGGGTGATGGGGGTCACCATGTCTTAACCCTTTGTTGGACTTAAAGAAGCCATTTAGCTTCCCATTAATCATAATCGAAAAGTAACTATTGTCTATATTCCTTTCTATAAGTTTAAAAAAGTCAGAACTGGACCCAAAAGCAGCCAAAACACTCAATAAGAATGTATGATCCAGTTTGTCAAAAGCCTCGTCCATGTCCACCTTTAGAAGAATGTTTCCCCCTCTAGTTTTAGCATTCAGATCACATGAAAGCTCTTGAGAAATTATGATGTTATCATAAATGCGTCTACCTTTCACAAATGCCCCTTGCTCAGTGAATATTAGATTAGGCTAAAGAATATAAATTTTGTTTTTGATCAATTTAAAGACAATCCTATTGAAGGAAGTAGTCAGACTAATAGGTTTGTATTCTTTCCACGTTTTAGGAGAAATCATTTTAGGAATGAGGCAGAGAAAAATAACATAGTTGCCTTTTGGAATGGGACCATCCATGAGGATATCTTTAATAGCCTCACATAGATCACCCTTAATTATAGGCCAACATACCTTAAAGAATTTTCTATTAAACCCATCCAGCAACTGAATTAGGGTTCAAATCTTTAATGATAGCATAAATCTCAGTTTGAGTAAGCAGCCCTATTAACATCTCATTATCCACCTCATTGACTAGTTTATGAATAAAGTCTTTAAGATGATTAGGATTCCAAGATTAGGGAGATAAAAAATAAGAGTTTTGAAATGGCTAACAACAGAGTCCCCAATGGTATTATGATCATCAATCCACTCAGCCATATTCCAGATTCTAATAATTTTTGTTTCTTTTATTTCTTTTTTTTTCACAAAAATGTGAAAGAAAGCAGTATATCTCTCACTTTCTTTGATCGAAGCAGAGTGAGTCTTCTGTTCCCAGTACTCCTCTTCCCTTACTAGCAGCCATAGATGTTTTTCTTTAGCCTCATCAAGAAGTAACTTATCTTGGTAGGAATTAGAATTCAGAAAATTAGCCTTCATGCAAGTGATTTTTTCTTCAACCGGTTTTATTAAGTCGAAAATGATCCCCGAAAGAATCTTATTCGACTCTTTCGGTTCCACCTTTAGACGCTTTAATTTGTACCAGAATTTCTTAATAGGAGACCCATACGAATCAGTAGCCCAACAATCTTCAACAGATTTATAGAAACCCTTATGCAGCACCCACATATTTAATAATTTGAAGGATGATTTAAATTTTGTAGAGTTTGAGGAGATAAATACTAAGATAGGTGAATGACCAGAGCACGTTTTAGATAACTGAGTGATATTTGTGGTATCAAAATAGTTTAGCAAATTATTATTGTAGAGAACCCTATCCAACCTCCTCCATTTCCTACCATTAGTCCACGTGAACTTATTACCTAAAAAACCAGCATCAGTTAGATTACAGTCTTGTATAAAATTGTTGAAGTCATCTATACTAGCAATACAGTTGATAGAGCAGTGCAATTGTTCATCCGGGCTGGCAATAGTGTTAAAATCCCCTAAGATAATCCATTCCATCTCTACATCTTTAATATTCCTAAGGCTGTCCCAAAGGGTTTTTCTCATACTTTTAGTGCACTTAACATAAACCATAGTCACCTTGAAGGCTTTAGTAAATGAGTTGTGCTTGATTTTTAGGTAAAAGAACTGATCCTCATTAGCAATAATTTCAACCAAATATTCATCCTTCCACATAATCCATAGCTTATTGCTAATGTTGTTAGAAAAACCTTGGAACCCAAGCTTTCTAGCAATAGTTTTGAGCTTTAAGACACTTACGATTGGTTCCTGAAGTGGTATAAACTCCAGCTTATTTGACCTTTTAATGGATTTAAGTCTATATAGAGTTTATTTGTTCCCGATACCACGTATATTCCAATTCAGGATTGTAATGGTCACTTAGATGGTTTTGGGGTTTTGACAACACCTTTGTGCTGCACAAGTTTTGAGGATATAATCCCCTTTGAATTCACAGTTTTCATCTTTTTAGTCTTCCTATGCTCTGTTTTTTTGGAGTCCTTGTTGTTGACCATGTTTCTGTTTGCAGGAGAGGAAGGTAAACTGCCTGTAGTCTTCTTTGTTGGGGATGAGATTTCAAGCAGAGAATTCACTGGACTATTGCATGCTTAATTCAGAGATCCTAATCAAATCATATGGAGCGCTTGAATGACTTCGGTGTTTTCAACTCCCAAAGGTAATTGCAATTGATCTGTAGTTTCAGAACTCTTATTTATATCTGATTTTTGTTGTGATTCACCACCATTATTACAGTGTTCTCTATGTCCACCACAACTGATTTTAGTCTTTGAACATATATATATATATATATATATATATATATATATATATATATATATATATATATATAAATGACGAGGAGACGATAGAGAATCCAATGGCTTAGATTTGGAGATCTCTAATTGCTTATCAAAGTTCACTCGATTGAGCTTCTTGCACGTTTTATCAAAGTATCCCAGGATCATTGAAGTATTATGGGTATTTATCATAAACTAATTCCTGCCAAAAACCGTGAGAACCAAAAGAGACAATCTCCTAGGCATAGTCTTAGATACGTCCATTACAACCCAAATTCTGCAAAAGTTGAATCTTACACGATTCTTAGGTGGTACCCAGATATTTAGAGGAGACCCAATGGTCATTGCAATTTCTAGGATAATGTTTTTGTTATGCATAAATTCGGGGAGTTATGGTAGGTTAATGTATACAGGAGTAGAATGGTTGTTAAGATTTGGATTAAAATAAGGAGACTATTTAAGTAACTTTATTGTTTTTCCCCGATTTGTTAAATATTCCTTCTCTAGATCTTCTTTAGATCCTCAGTCAAATCAAATTCGATAAAGATATGCTTAAAATCCCAACTAGTCACGTTGTATTCACCTTTGAATTTGAAGGTCTCTAAGAAAGCCTTAATAGAGTTGAACTTAGGTTTACCATTTGCAAATTTTCCAACTATCGTATGTTTAGAGTTAGCTTTCAACCTCTCCATATCACCAGCCTCAAAATTTATTTCTAGTTGATCTTTATTATAGGAAACTGATACATTCCTGTGACAGATTTTCTCAGAGTTGGTTTTAAATAGATAAACATATGGCTTCTTAATAACTGACTCTCTTGCATTACTTGTAACATATTCATTAGTTGAGTTTTTCTGATCTTTGGCAGATCAGATTGAAGATTTTGCAGTTCAGGAAACTGCATATCATGATCAGTGGATCAATGATATGGTGTGGAACACTCCCCTTCTTCCATTAGAAATGATCAAGGATTGATGAAGAATCAAGAAAAAGATTATTTAGTTTTATATTTTTCATTTTTTTGGAGAGAAAAAGTTTTCTTTGCATTCCATAGAATTTCGTTTCAATATTTATAACTTAATATATCTCTAAATGCATTGTTATCATTGTCGCATTGCTCATTATAAGATAAAAGCATTATTCTCTTACGGGTACTAAATTTTCCGTAGAATATATATTGTATATTATTATTTCTTGTTTAACATGAAATTATATAAGGTCATTCAAATATAGAAGATGGTCAAAACTTTCAAATATTATATTAGTTTTAAAAGATAATTATAAAAAAATTAATATAAATTCTTTAATTTTTTTATTATAAATTTTAAATATTTTTATTTATTATTTGTTAAATTTAGTAATAAATTACTAATTTATAATTATATCTTACTTTACATATCAAAATAATAATGAAAAAATTGTGAAAAGTTTTGTTGATATTATTAAAAGATTAATTTATACCTTTATATAACAAAGGAAAAATTGTGTAGTCGGTGTTATTTGATCATCCTCCATTTTTGTGTTTCGAATACTAGCAAATGTATAAGGCAATGAGATAAATGGCGCACTGGAATCCACCTATGAATCCACGACCGTGTATCTAGTTCTCACGCAAAATATTTGTTACTTTCTTTTTTATTATAAAAAGCCCTAAAAGTGTTTATATATAAAGAATCTTTGAAAACTTTTCCCTATTCCTTAACTATTTCTTTTAACGTGTTGCGTTGAATGTTGTTAATTAAATCCGCGTTATATATATATAATTTTACAAATTTGTTAATTTAAATTTAAATAAATATCAAAATTTATTTCGTAATAATTTTTTTGTAATTTTTTCGTGTGTTGAGATGGTGTCGATTGAAAAATGTTGACCAAATTAAAAATTATGGCTGGAATTGTGATACCGTGATACCAAAGTTTTAAACTCGTGGTGAATGAGTCTGATGTGGTAAAATATGGTGGAAGGAGTGGACAAAAATAGTAAAACGAAGAGATGAGAAAATAAGAAGTAAAAAAGTGGTTGGATGTAACCAAAGGTTGTGGAAGATAAAACCAAACAAGAAGTTTAAAAAGAAGAAGTGAGATTTGCATAAAAAAATGGGAACCTTAAAAAACAAAGATATAAATTGTATTTATAGGCATTATTTTAGGTCTTAAATTTTATGGACTTCAACCTTGATGTATAAGCTAATTTTAGCGTAATACTCTACCGAAAACCTTCTAAGGAAGTAGGCTACAAATCACCTATTTTTTTTTTCATTCGTCATCTTTGGCGTTCGTGTTTTTCCGTAGTAACTTACCATGTGTGGCGAAAGAGGAATTCAATAATATTTGGCTCCCGTGACACCTTAATCTCTGTGGTTTTTAAACCTCAATAATATGTGTGAAACCATACACGTGGTAAATTACTACAGAAAAACATGAGCGCCAAAGATGACGAATGTAAGAAGATAAGGAAATTTGTCGCCTCCCTGATCCAGCTAGATCAATTATGACCATTAAGCGCAAACTCGAGCTTTGGATTAGTCGCGTCCCAAATACACTAAGTGAATACACAGTCATAAAGGGTATAGTTTATAGGTTCAGCATATGAGTAGAACATAACACAGTCAGGAGAGTTTAGGCCTTAACTTATGATCATATCTCGAGTAGATAACTTGTCCTAGATGAAAATCCAAAGAATAAAGTAACAATGAGGAATATTGTATTTATGACATACCAACCCAATCCATTCGACACAAGGAGTGGACGCACATATGACATATTATGTGTCATAATTGTGAAATTTATGCTCCCACTTTTGATGGTCCAACATTGGACATTGTCATAATTGATGCTTATTGTATGGAGCGAGAGAATTAGACTGTTGATGTCCTAAAAGTTGTGATGGTTCATAGCACTACAAAAGCTTATTTTAGTCAGTCGACTCCAACGGTCATTCAGGATGATTTCAGAGACATTGAGATCATTGTCAAACCTAGAATCACAAATAATATTTTGTTCATAATGGACTACAAGAGAGATACAATATATAAATATACAATATATTTTTAGAGAGGCTTTTATGGGTATTTTAATTTAAAATATAAATTAATAATTATAAAATAAAATATATTATATTATATTGTGTTTAATTTAATAATTACTTAAAATAATTATTTTTATGTTATTATATATTTATTATTTTTCCATAATTTTGATTTATGTTTTGACTAAAACTATTTTAGAATTTTAAATTATATATGATCGGTATATATATATTTACACTTCATCTAAAATTCTCGTCACAAACTCTCCCATTTAGTGTCGAATCATTTGAATAAAGATAGATTTTGATATTTATAAAAAACTAAAATTTACAAATATATAAGTAGTATAATATACTTTCAATATGTATAACATCAAATGATAAAGTGAAATATATAAAATAGTCAAACCTTGATAATTGAGAAAGAATCTCAAATGGTAATTCATGACATATGAGTGAACTTGTATTGAAATATGTAATAGGGTATTTGGTAATTAAAAGATATGATGAGACTAAGTTTTGGCTTAATGATAAAAGATTTGATAGGAATCTTAAACAAATTTATTATTTAGAGATATGACTTACTTACTATTGACTAAAGTTCTTACTATTTAAATACTTTCGCTCTTTATATTTTGGTCAAATCAATCTTTGATCTAACTGAACTAGAATAACTCACATGAATTAACATCGTCTATGGCAATCGAGGTTCCCCGAAGAAACCAATTCCTCAAAATTCTTCATCTCCTAGAACACTAAAAGTCATACCATGTCAAAATTACCAGTCATCGATGATCTTATTCTGGTAAAAAAAGATTATGTTCATAGGATCCTTGAGATACAAAGACAATCAAGCGATGCGATTTGAATCACACTCATCTAGAGAAAATCATGACTATTAGACAAATGGTATTGAATATCAGACATAGGAATTCAATAGTATATTTATCGTGTTTTTCTATAGTAATTTACCACGTGTTACTTGTGTGTGTTTTAAAACCCATTCGCCAACCAAACCGCCCTTGAGATATGGAGGGAGGAGGAAAATACTATGCATATGTTTAATATTTACATAATTGTTTATTCACTAGTGGTCAATGATCAGATCTGAAAAGTAGAAATTTTATTGGGAGGATGTTGAAAGAGATTTACTATGTAAGAAATACTTTGAATTTACTTCAGATTTATTGGGAGGATGTCGATGTATCTTTTGAATAATATATATATCTGAATTATTTCGTGATTCTTTTGATTTATTAGCATACATATTATTAGCTTGGTTATATGAACCAAATTGAAAGCTTACCGTTTCAAGTAATTTGGCTTCAACACCCTTAAAGATTTAAGAGATAGAATAATTTTTAAATTGTGATGAATCTTTAGCTTTGGAGTGCGGATAATATTTTCAGAATAATCTTACACTTATTATTCTTTTTTTTTGTTTGCAGAGAGACGCGACTTAGTTTTAGATGGTTGAGCTCTGACTCTCTTAAAAAGTTAAAAGATTGTGCAGTTTAATATGAGGAAAATAGAAAAGTATGGTTTTGTTTAATAACAAAGATCTGTGTGAAGTGTGATACTATATAGACCAAAATCGAATATATACATTAGACGCTCTGGGTCATATTTCTAATCATTATTGAAGTTTGGCTCATACTCCTCATAGATGTTGTTGCTTGGCTCGAAAGCCTAATTCATATCGGTGTTTGGCTGAGAAGCCTAATGTAAATTTTTATTTTCTAATATACAAATAAAATTGTAAAAGTTTAGAAAACTTCGTAATGTTAGGCCGAGGTCATGCTAAATAGAGTCGAGGCTGGGCCAAACTGAGTCAAGGCTGTGATAAATTGAGCCAACGAAATGATGGAATTAGTTGAGGCCATGTTAATTTGAGCCGAGACCATGCTGAACTGAACTGAGGTTGTACGGAATTAAGCTAAGGTTTTGTTGAACTGAGTTGCCATTATGCAGAACTGAGCCGAGGCCTTGCTGATGTGAGTCGTAGTGATGTCCAACAAAGTCGAGACTGATCCTAACTGAGCTAAGGCTGGGCTAAACTGAGCTAAACCTGGGTTAAACTAAGTCGTGACTGGAAGTAGGTTTTTTTTTATATAGTTTTTCTATTTAGACAATCCTTTGGGGTATGTCCGCTCTGGGCTTAGAATCACCGTACATGACATGAAATCGTTGTTACAGAGATACATATTTACCACGAGAGGCTTTAGATTCTTCGCACATGGATTTAGATTTAGTGCAAACAAATTTATATTTACCACAAAGGGTTTTGGATTTGCTATAAAAGTTTAGATATCACTGCTAAAAATTTGAAAAAACAATCGATACATTTGTTGGATATGAACAAATGTGGTGGCAACATTGACTGTGACGACAACGAAGCAAAACGAATATGGTTTGCCATTGTAAAGATTTGATGGAGCCATATACCGCGAGCCATATTGATGAGATCATATACGATTAATCAAGGTGCCGATCATATTTTTTTAAATAGGTTTTTTATTGGTTTTAGGAGAGATCCTCGTGGGTACTAGTAAGTTTTCACACACGATACCGATTTAGTGAGACAAAACCAGGGTAAGGCAGATCCAATTGTGAATTAGGATTCTATGTGACTATGAAGAAATATAGGAAAATATAGAGCGTATTAGAGAAGTAATATAGTTTTCACACACGAGATTGTTTTTTTTATTTTCCGCGCCGAAACATACAAACCAACTCACTTTTAAATCAAAAGTGGTAACGCGTTTCAATTTTAAAGAAAACATAGAAATATGGTTTAATTAAAAGTAGACATAATATTCTATTTCGATTTTAACAGGTTTTTATATAAAATATTAGAGATTGATTCTCATTTTTCAGTAAAAAATGATCGGATGAGAAAAAAAATATAATTCTATCATTTTTTAAGATTTTAAAATTTTAACCTTTAGTTATTGTATTTTATATTTGTATTAGTGTTACAATTTTTTTTATTATGTGATGATTTATTTCTTATATAAGTACAAGTTTAATGACTATAAGTGAGAGATCAATAATATTTTAATTTCTTAGAACCTATCTTAGTTTTATGTTTATGTTTAATTTCTTTTATTGGCAATGGATAAATTCTTAGTTATGCAACAACATTATGGTATGGATAAGAGTAAAGGAAAAGAAACTCATATATTGAAATGTGAAAATTTTAGCGTTAAGAAATGTCTAAAGATAAAATTTGAGATTGAAGAAATACAAAAGCTTTCATATGTTCGACTTTTGGAAGTTTGATGTTTGCTCAAGTTTTTACATGACCATATATTTCTTATGTGGTGGGTGTGTTAGGAAGATATGTAACTAATCCAATGATGAAATTTTGAAAAACAGTTTGAAAATTTCTCTGATATTTGCAACAAACAAAATATCATAGGTTAACATATAGGAAGTTGAATGAACTGGAAGTCATATTGTATTTCGGCTAACATTGGCTACAAAATTTTGTCATGGGATTTTGAATCGTGGAGGGGATATAAAGACCATTTAGATTATATTGTGATAATAATTTGACAGTTCAATATTCAAACAGTAATATGATCTTGATTAAGTCCAAACATGTGATTAAGTTCCTGTCTATTAAAGAGAGAGTTTAAAAGGATCAAATAAGTATGGAGCATATATGGACAAATTCAATTTTAGGCGATCCTCCTACGAAGACATTAGTGCATAAGAATTTTATTTAACAGACCATTAACATGGGTATTAGGTATTTAGTGGACTGTTCGTTTCAGTAGAAGCTTGCATTAAGCTGTTGGATCTGTTCGTATTATGATAATCACACACAAAAGTTCATTATGCAAATATATTTCTATATAAGTATTAAGTGTACTCTTATCTTTGACTATTTATACTCTGTTGTAATTAGACCTCCAATTAAGTAAGACTAGTTAATAATAGATATATAAGATGACATTTTATATTATTCTTATGCAATCCACCATGATAGATTCGTGTAAATGATTGTTGTGATGCCATAATTATTGATGCATCTATTTGAAACTTTTAATATATTGAGGATGACTGTAGTCTTATATATCTAATGGTCATTTACGAGGTAGTTAATATTATGTATGTGCCAATATAAATTAAGAACGTTCATTAAGTGGATACATCCCATAATAGCAAATGATGATATAAGTGAGAGATTATTTGAAATTTTCTATTGAGTTAGATCGTCACATGTTTTATCGATGTATCATACTATCGTCAATAGTAGTCCAATAAAAATAATTATAAAGAAAATAACGAACTAGTAGATAAAATATGTATCATAAAGGTAATTTTACAAATACTAGGTTTATTTCCGAATAATGTGACGAATTGAATTCGTAAATAAACAACTTAAGCAAAACCTAAAGTTTTGAAATTATTTTGTAAGAGAAAATAATATCGTTTTTATGGTCCCTTAGAGCGGAAATTTAATGAGGTATTGTTTTCATTTAGCTTTATATTAAATTATTATATTTTTAATTAATTAATAATGAATTAATGAAGTAACGAGACATTTCATTCAATATTATTAATTTGTTAATTTGAATCAATAGTATAATATATGAGTTAAAAAACAGTTGATACAGATAAGAAGATGTTCTCGGTTATGGAGAATTATTTCGACGATTCTAAATTTTAATTTTTAGAGAAAACATAATAACACCTTTAAGAAATGATTTTGATAATCTTCCTTCAAGATAAAAAAACAGAGCTTAGTTACCATTTTTTTGGAAGAACCAATAACTAGTGATCAAACATCAAATTTCAACCATGATGATCATCAAAGACTTATTTAACCCAAAAACTAAAAATGGCTACTTCATGTGAATATATTCGGTCTTTATTTATAGGATTAGACTATATTTATGGATTTTTATAGTAATTAAAAAACAAATTTAAACCATATTAAATTGACGACCACAGTGGGAGGAATGTGCATGGATAGAAACATCCAAAATCTAATGTACAAAGTTTTCTTTCGAAGTTCATTAAAACATCGATAATGAAATACAGACAAACCCTCCTCTTGAGAATGAAAAGTTTAGAGTCTAAGAGGATCATGCACACATATCTCATGTAAATAATGATACCCAAAAAAAGTTTCTCATGCAAGAGGAGGGAGATCAGTTGCGCAGACAAATTGAAGCTTTGAGGGCCCAAAGATAGGCTGAGAAGAATCTAAAAGGGAAGATTCTCTCGGAGTACTGAAAATTTGATAAGCCAGATGATAATCCGCAACATAATCCAAAGCGATACCAGGATGACTAGTCCCCTAAAGGCCACATAGAGCCTAAAAAAGATCATCGAGCTAATTATTATTTCAGCGTATCGGAGTCTGCGGAGGGCTCTACGACAGAATCAAAAATCTCTTCATCCTCTTCGAGCAGTGATTGTTATCGTAAGAAAAAGAAAGGTTCAGTTTAAAAAAACATTCAAATAAACAACATAAGATTAGTAAGCAGGATTCTTCGGGAAAGAAAATGAGTCGTAAGGGTAAAGGGAAAAAGAAATAATACGAGGGAAAGGTGAAAGGGTCAGCTGACCATAACATAAATCGCTTGTTGAGTGATCAATTTGCTGTTCAATCCGAGCCTGGGATTTTTCCACTTCTAATGAGGATTACATGTTCAGTCAAAGACATAAATGGTGGCAGTCACCTCTATTTTTTTAAAAATCCTCTATGGACATCTACTTAGGCATTTTGACATCTCAAAAATGGAAAAATATGATGGGATCCAAGACCCTGATAACCATCTTGAGCAGTTCAAGAATTTCAATGAGTTTTGATAATGGTGACAAGCTATTGTGTAGACATGTTACTCAAACCTTCAAGGATAGCACATTGAAATGGTAAACAAATTACCGTAGAGGTCAATCAAGAACTTTGACATGTTTTAGTTGCCTTCCGAAGACAATTTGTGGAAAGCAAAGAATTTAGAGAGAATAGGGATATTATAATCCATTGTTGGCAGCACCCTAATGAATATTTAAAGGACCATACAAAATGTTTTGTGAATACTAAAGATGGATTGGCAGACTGCTTCGAATAGGTAGCTATAGCTGCACTCAGACAAACTTTGTTAGCTGGTGGGTTAGCTGCCAAGTAGACATATAGCTTTTTCCCCGGATTCAGCTTTGTCAAGATTTCTGGCAAAGAAATATACTATTTGATTTAATAAAAAGCCTCTAAGAATTCTTGGGTCCAGTCAAATCAATTTTCTCTTCTTAAAACTTGGAAAAAAGAGCACACTTATCCGACGATCGTGATATGAATATGTTCAATGCTTTCAATATTCATGTTAGGATTTGCACCTTTTTTATCGTTCTAGATGGTGTCATAGTGCTCAGAGCCTTTAGTTGTACCGGATCGAATTCTATCCCACGTTCACCGATTTTATACCTTAGAAACTTTCTGCATCTTACCCCGAATGTACATTTTTCTGGATTCAACTTCAAATTTATCTTTGTCAAGTTAGCAAAAGTTTCTTCTAAGTCTGCCAAATGGTTCTTATCCCTTGCACTCTTGACTAACATGTCATCAATATACACTTCAACGTTTCTCACAATTTGAGTCTCAAAAGCGTTGTTTACCAAGCACTGGTAGGTTGCTCCAGTATACTTCAACCCAAACGGCATTACCGTATAGCAATGTAAACCTCTTCCAGTGATGAAAGTAGTACTCTCATGATATTTTGGGTCCATTCGGATCTGATTATATCCGATGTAAACATCCATAAAAGAAAGTAAATGATTTCCGGAGGTCAAATCAACTAACTGATATATTTTTGGTACAAGAAAATGATCTTTGCGACAAGCTCTATTAGATCAATGAAATCCATACATATTCGTCATTTTCCATTCTTCTTTTTTACTAGAACCGGATTAACAGTCCATAAATGATATTGTGACTCGCGTATGTGACCCATTTTAGTCAAACGATCTACCTTCGTTTTAATAGCTTCAGACTTTTCTTGAGAAAAAAATCTTCTCTTCTGGATTGTGCGACGAACATTACTTCGTACTGCCAGCCTATGATAAATAATATCCGCAGGGACCCCTGTGACATCCTTTGTACATCATGCAAACAAATGTAATTTCGTTGATAGAAATTTGATTAAATTTTCTTTTACCTCCAAAGATAGTTTTGTACCGATTTTGAGGTTTTTACCCGGAGAAAAAATATGGTTCTCGAAGATTTCGTTTGGGACCATGAAACTGGGGGCTTCCCTCATATCAACTACAAGATCGGACCTTGAGAGAACCCCCACTGATTGCTATTATTTCTTTGATTCACCCTCTTTGATATGTTTAGGGGCCAAATCTGTTCGATAATATTCTCTAGCCATATTTTGACTGTTTCCAACTGTTCCCACATTGTATCTCGTAACATAATTTAAACATTGATGAATGGTTGACGGCACAACGTGCATTTTAGACAACCAAAACCTTTCAAAGATAACAGTATAAGATGTTTGGGCATCTACCACAATGAACAAGACTGTGACTACCTTCTTGAACGGTCCCCGACCCAGCTTGACTCTTCCCTCGAATTCTCCTACTACCTCAGTTGTAGCCCCAATAAATCTTATTATCGTCGCATCCGACCGTAGAATCGTCGGTGGATTTTTGATTTGACTATAAGTAGTCATAAACATAATGTTGGTCAAAGTGCCAGTATCGATCATAATTTTTCGTATATCGTTTCCAACTATCTTTGCCACGATAACTACCGCATCCTCATATGGACCAGCTACATCTCTCATATCATTATCTTCAAAATAGAGTATTGGAGACGGAATTTTATATAAATATGGTGAAGTGCCTGTTTCCAGTTGAGTTGCTAGACTAACAATATATCTCTTCCAAGAATAATTTGATGTTCTTGCAACAATATATCCTCCAAAAATTGTCAGTGATACAAAGAAAGCACATAATTTACTAACCTTTCCTCTTGCTATCGAATCTTCTAGTATATTTATATTGTTTCTACCCGATTTTGGATCTAATTACTCTGTGGAGATGTCGAATGCATTAATAGACTCTTTATCAACTGTTTCCAGTATCATTAAAACATCTTCTTGCTTTGGAACAACTTCTTGTTTTGGAGCAACCGAAGAATTGTTTTTCACAAATGGAGTCAATTTCCCATTTTCAATCAAATATTGTATCTCTTTTTTCAATGCTATGCAATTCTTCGTATCGTACCCGATATCCTCATGATACTGATAACATTTATTTTATTTGTTCTTCCTTGGAGTTTGCATTGGAAATGGTTTACGGAAATTTATGGAAGGACACGTTTTCTCGAAGATAGTCGCCACACACTCAGTCAATTCAGAAAAATGAGCGGGTCGGTTCCATATATTTGATATAGATCAGACATATTGATGAGTGCTGACTACTGCTGCATATTCTTTCACTCTCAGAGGCGCATGACTGAAAACTTAAACATGTGCTCGAGGTCGGACCATAGTGTTGGTTGCGAAACTTGTTGTCAAATATTTGCTGGTGGTGCACTACTCTTTATCATAGTTGGATCTTGGTAAAAATGATCTAGATTGAACTGTGACATGAACTCTAAATCCGACTCCCTCCTCTATTCTACCAAAATTCTTTTTTCTATCTGGTCAGTAGTGTTCCAAACGTCATAACATGTGTTTCCTCAACATTGTCCTTCATTACCCCAAGGAGAAGACCCATTCGAAAGGCAGCCATAACCATTTTATCCTCACAAAACTCCATATTGGTTTTTACTTGGATAAAACATTTTGTATATTCTTTGAGACTTTCCCCCACCTTTTTCCTGCAATAGGTTATCGTATTACCATTCACATGGACTATTTTGCTTCCCACAAGATGCCGATGAAAGATGCTCCAGAACATGTCAAAATTATTGATACAACCCTGAGGCAAACGATTATACCATTTTGATGCATCATTCTTGAAAGTTTGAGAAAAAATCCTACATAGCAGTTTATCATCATCATCATCATCATCGTAATTAATCATGATTTTTTTAATTGTTCGATGTGGCTGTCCGGGTCTTGTGTTCCATCGAACTTTTCCAGCTTGAAAATATCAAACCACTTCGGGGAGAGTGGAGATGATTTCCAACTTTGAACCACCTTATATGCACTTTACCCTGGACCTTCATTAACGGTTGCATATAAACCTTCATCGGATAAAGATGTGAATTGATTACTCGCACAATACTTATCGTTATGGTTACGAGACTGAATTTTTATACGGGGAGTTATATGTTCTCGTTGAGTTACATTCACAACTTTATCGGACTGTTTAAAGTAAAGTTTTAAATTTTTGTGATTGTACTTTCCCTTCCTCGAACCCTTTGCTCACTGAGTAACTCGATGAGAATCTCTATATCTCCTCGAATCTCTTTTCCTATAATTTGTTTTATGTCGAGTATTCCTTTCCGAGGACAAAGATTCATTTGAGCTATAAGATGAATATTCACTGGATTCTGTTAAATCATAGCGTTGTCCACATCTTGCTCTTCTTTTAGAAGAACGAGGATTTTTTCTCAAGATGCTTCTCATTGGAATGAGAAATATTTTGCACCTGGTCTGCTCCTATTGTCCGTCCTTGTCCGACCTCAGACTTAATTCTTTGTGGACTGATTATCGCTTCCTTTTCCACATTCAACCTCTCAATATCTTCTAATAATTATTTACACTTGTCTACCAAGACAGATTCTTCAAGTAGCTCTTCAACATATCGATCATTATTGTTTCCTTTGTTTGTTACTTGTTACTCGATCGTGAGATCCCCAGATGAACCTCTGATCACATGGTTTTTTGAATCAACCTCTAGCTCTCCACAGACTTCTGTCTCCATTACTCTTACGATGTTTTTAGATTAATAATATAGTTTTGGAACAACGATTCCGGGTACCAATCGCCTTCCCATAGACGGTGCCACTGATGAATTTATATATTTCTTGGTTATTAATCCTGTTAAAACTATGTTCGAATGAGAGTATCTGTTACAGAAATTTTCGTATGTGGATATTTCTAGAGAAAGAAACTGAATTAGTAGAGAGAGAAAGAGATCAAAAGAATAAACATAGTAATCATTGACTAATCATTGGACCTTTTCTCCAAAAAGGGAATGTCCTTTACATAGTACATGAGGCAGGTTCATAATTTACATATATACCCTCTCATAAATTGATCTTCTCACCTCACTCTCTTACTATTTATAAAATAGTTTACTAGTTATTACATATGACCCCCTCAACCCTTATGTTTGCTTTAGTTTTGTCCTTGACATTTAATCACCTCAATTTAAACCTTTTATTCCTCATATTAGAGCTTATTCCTCGCCATATTTTCTCCCCTTATCAAATGCGTAAAATAATGAAGTTGAGTACGAACTAACAATAACTAGTTTAACGCTCGCTCAAATATATGGTGTCAAAAGAATCCGATTGGTAGGTGATTCATAACTGCTCACATATTAATCTCAGGGAGAATCTGAAACAAGGAAAGAATAGTTGATAAAATATTTGTAAATATTAAGAGAAACTTCTGCCTCCTTTAAATATGTGAAGTATGAGCATGTGCCAAGAGTCGAAAATTTAATGGCCGACTCTTTAGCCATTATTGCATACCCCGAGGCATATCACTGGATTTTGGTAAAAAAAATTCCATTCCATAATAAAAACTCTCAAAATGGGAGTTATTACTGAGAAAAGTTATCAAGTATCTATAATAACAAGCCAAGGCTGGAGGCATGAAATCCAACAAGCCATCTTTGGTAGATCTTGGTTGTCAAGGTCGCATGTGGTAGCTTCAATAGTCCTCCAATGTTTAAAATACATGGTCGGAGGCCAGGTATGAGTAGCTCGACATAGCCAAAAGATGGCTAAAGAATTTTATGTTACTGACCTTTCCCCGAAGGCGTTGGAGGATGTGGCATCTAAAAAAGAATAAAAATTACTAGAGTTATTTTTATATTGAAGCAAAATAGATGATCCAAGAAAGACTCATAGTGTAGTTATTCTAGTTTAAGAGGTTGAGTTACACACTTTTATGGATGGAAAATATTAGGATTTGAAATAAGTTACCGTTAGAGATAAATGAAAAATTTCTATCATTCTTGTCCGAGAACTTGCATGTGTTTGTTGGTGTAATGAGGATGTAATGGGTGTACCGGTTAGCATCATTTGTTATAAACTGGATGTACGATCTAATACAAGCCCTATCATATAGAGACGAAGAGCATTTTGTAGAATATTCAGGAATCTAAGTACCCGTTATGGACTGTTAATCCGGTACTTGTGAAAAAGAAGAATGACAAGTGGCAGATGTACATTTATATTACAAACCTAAACATGGCATGTCCAAAGGATCCTTTCCATGTCCCCCAAATAGATCAGTTAATATATTATACTTATGGCAATAAGTTGTTATCCTTTATGGCTGTGTTTGCTGGGTACAATCGGATGCAAATGGATATGAAGGATCGAGATCATACTACATTCATCACACATAAGGGGCTGCATTGTTATAAGGTTATTCCCTTCGGTCTAAACAATGCTGGGGCTACTTACCAACATTTAGTGAATAAAGCTTTTACCACTCAGATTGGAAGAAATGTTAGGGTTTCTATCGATGAGGATCACTTTCTTGATCTCAAAGAAACTTTCTGCAACTTAGAAGCTATCAATTAGAAGTTAAATTCGAAGAAGTGCACATTCAGGGTACGATCTGGAAAATTCTTGGGTATGTTATAATTGAGAAAAGAATTCAAGTCGACCTAACACAGTTAAATGCATTGTTTGCCGTGGACCCTCCCAGATCCACCAAAGAGGTCGAAATATTGACTAGAAGGCGGGTTGCATTGAATAGATTTGTATCAGGATTAATGAGTTCGGAATATTCAGTCACAACCCACTCCATAATTCGGGTAAGGGCAATTCGGACAATAACATGCCACTAAATTATCCGAACAGGACAAAAGTAAAAACAGTTAAACACCTTTTGACTAAGCTATGTGCTAATCTACTTAAAAGGTTAATGGCTCCTTAAACTCGACCCGTTTTCATAATTCGAACGTAAGCCCATGGGTCCTTAATTAAGGGTATAAATACCCCAATCACTCTCATTAATTAGGGTAATGAACATTTAATACAACTAGGCTGCTCAATTCTCTCACTACTTTATACACCAAACACTTAATACTCAAAATACCTTATAAAACACTGTACAAAATTACCCCCAACCCAAAATAAACCAAACCAAATTGGCGACCAAAGTGGGAGAGCGAGGGTGCCTGAATATTGCATTCAAAACCAGTAGAAAAGACCAGTTCGGATGGATCCAAATGAGCAAGGAACTCCACCACCTATGGTGGAGGTAGTTGAGGAAAACAAGGAATACACCATCGAAGAGAGAGACAAGCTGAGAGCAAAAATAGAGGCGTTGAAGGCCATAAAACAAGCAGAAAATGGTATAAAAACAAGTCAAGGGCATCAGCCATTCATCATACTAACAATCCGAGGGAGAATGATCCATCAGCAAAGACTCATTTGAGTTCAAAAAAGACCCATGTCAGTTTTAAGAAGACTCATCGGTCTTAGCCGGTTGAAAGTTCAGATTCTGAGTCCTCCAGCAGCTCTTCGAACGAGATTGAGCTTGAGGAGTCTTTGTCATCAAGCGGTGATGAAGGGAGGTCCAGGAAGAAATATAAACTAGTTAAAAAATATTCAAGAAAGAGAGATAGGCATGGGAGACTTAAAAGGCATCTGGGCAAAAGGTCATCTCACAGCCACAGTCACACGCATGTAGATCGGTTGCTGATCGATCCTTTTGCTTTTCAGACCGAACCAAGTATTTTGCAACGCCTAATGAAGACACAGTCTTCATTCGTAATAAGAATTGGAGACAGTCACCTTTGTCTGCCAAAATACTGTCCGGAAACCTACCCAAAAGGTTTGACAGCTCTAAAATGGAGAAGTATGATGAAAGTAAGGATCCAGACAATCATCTGGAGCAGTTCAAGAACTTCATGATGATTTTTTATGATGATAATAAACTTCTGTGTAGAGCATTCTCCCAATCTTTTACGGGAAATTCTCTTAAGTGGTACAACAGCTTACCCGAGGGGTGTATCAGAAACTTTGATACATTCTGGGTTGCCTTCCGAAGGAAATTTGTGGGATGTAAGGAGGTGAAGGGATATGAAGATACTATAATCAATTGTGCCCAAGAGCCAAATGAGTCCTTAAAAGACTACATAAGTCGGTTTGTAAATACCAAGAATGGGTTAGCAAATTGCTTCGATCAGGTGGCAATTGCTTCCTTGAGGCAAGGGTTGAACCCTGGGAATCTGGCTGATTCGGTGACCAGGAAGAAGGCCATGACTTGGGGTGGCTTATTAAAACAAGTGGGGAAGTAGATTAATATGGATGAAACCAAGAAAACCAGGGTGCACCGCCAGGTGAGGTCCACCACAACAGCTCAAAACTAGTCCGGGTATAAGGCTAAGGAGACCAGACAATGGTCCAACAGGGCTAAACATGCTCAGTCCAACCAAAATCAATCTTAGAGCCAATAGTCAAGGAGTAAAAAAGGTCCTTGGGTTCAACCAGATTGGTTTGCAGAATTAAAAGAGAATGTGGCCACGGTCTATGACAAGACCAAGGATGAAGTCCATTTCCGGAAACCAGCAGCACTGTAGTCGCCCAAAGACAGTCGAAATACTTGTTTTTTCCAGTATCATAATGATATTGTCCATAACACCCAAGACTGCATTTCTCTGAAGCAGGAAGTACAAAATCTCAGTGAAAGAGGTAAGGTGGGAGCTTATGTCAAAAATATTAAGTGGAAACAGGCCTGACAATGCTCCCCGAACTGGCTCTACGAACAATGTGGGAGCCTCAACTCCGGAGCGGGCAATGGTGATCCTTGAAATATTTGATGTTGATTCGGAGTACCTGGATCCTAATCCAACCCACAATAAATTAGGGGTCATAACAGAGCAAACTAAGATAGTGTACGGACGCATTAGTTTCTTGAGTCACTTACTATATTCAGAGGGGATACCATGACAACGCTCACTCCTTCATCAAGAAAGAGGCATGTTCATAGTCTGGCTACTCAGTTGGAAGGAGACATGTCTTCTTATCAATGCCAAACCCATTTTCCATTCATAGTTCGATGGAGATGATTTAAGAAATAATGCTGGGCTTCATGAGGATGCTGTGGTGATATGAGCATCTATTGAGGGCAATGATATCAGACGAATTCTGATAGACACAGGCAGTTCGACAAACATCATGTTTTTAAGTTCTTACAAACAGATGAAAAATCCGGCCATTATTCAACGGTCAAACAGACTCATTGTAGGCTTCACGGGGAGCTCTGCGGATGTAATCGGGGAGTTTGAGGGGGAGGTGCTGTTGGGGAAGGGACCTTTAATAAAGCTAGTCAGAGTGTTATTTGTTGTGGTAGATTTCCCGACATGTTACAATGCAATCTTTGGGAGGTCATGGCTCTCTAGAATTCATGTTGTGGCCTCAACAGTCCACCAGTGTTTGAAGTATGCGGTTCAAGGGCAAGTGGGTGTTGTCCGAAGTAGTCAGAAGATAGCAAGGGAGTGCTATGCAACTGCACTTGCTCCTAAAACCTTGGGAGCAGTTCAAATTAATGAAGATTAGCAGTTACTGGGGCCTTCTGGGGAGTGTGAGATTGATGACCCCAGAGAGGCCCCTAGTGTTATAATACCAGTGGAAGAGGTTAAAACCCACCCTCTGGCAGAGGGTAGAAGTATCAAGGTTTGCTCCAAGATGGCGCCAGAGTTAAAAAATAAATTATTATCCTTTTTATCAGACAATCAACATGTTTTCGCTTGGTGCAATGGTGATGTAACCGGAGTACCTGCAAGTGTTATCTCACACAAACTATCAATTAAGAGTGATATTGCACCTGTTGTGCAGAAAAAGGAGGGCCTTCTCTAAGGAGAAAGCTGATGTAATAGTCTAAGAAGTTGATCGGCTTACCAAGATGGGGCACATAAAGGAGTCCCAGTATCCTTAATGGACTGCCAATCCGGTGTTAGTCAAGAAAAATAATGGGAAATGACGTATATGTATTGATTTTACTGACCTCAATAGAGCTTGCCCAAAAGATCTTTATCCAGTCCCCCGGATAGATCAATTGGTGGACTCAACGTTTGGAAACAAGTTACTGTCCTTCATGGATGCTTTCTCTGGTTACAACCAGATTCAGGTGGATTCGAAGGACCAAGATCATAATACATTTGTTACAGACATGGGTTTCCATGGCTATAAGGTGATGCCTTTTGGGTTGAAAAATGCTGGGGCTACTTACCAGAGGCTGGTAAACAAAACATTAGCTAATCGGATTGGCAAGAATATGGAGGTGTACATAGATGACATGATGGTTAAAATCTTGGAGGAGGATTTGCACATATTTGACCTTCAGGAAACTTTTGCCAATCTGACAATGGTGAATTTGAAACTAAATCCAGAAAAGGTGTCTTTGGGGTTTGATCTAGAATTTTTTTGGGGTATGTGATAAGTGAGATAGGGATACAGCCCGGTCCGGATCAGTTGAATGCTCTATTAGAAATGGATCCTCCTCGGAATATTAAAGAAGTTCAAAGGCTAATTGGAAGGTCGGCTGCCTTGAATCGTTTTATTTCAAGATCTTCAGACAAGTGTGCTCCATTTTTCCAAACCTTGAAGAGTGCTAAAGACTTTAATTGCTCTCCACAATGCAGCCAAGCTTTTGATGAAATAAAGAAACACTTATCTTCACCCAATACCCTTTTTAAGCCTGTACAAGGAGAAACATTGTACGTATACGTGGCTGTGTCAGAATGCGCTATAAGTGCAGTATTGGTAAGAGAGGTGGACAACCCTCGTCTGGTGTACTACATCAGCAAAAGTCTGATAGATGCTGAGAAGAGGTACTTGAAGCTTGAAAAGTTGGCACTAACCTTAGTGATTGCTGCAAGAAAAATGATGTCATATTTTTAGTCTGATTCCATCATTGTCCGAACATCTTTCCCATTGAAGAATGTTCTTCAGAAGGCAGATATGTCAAGCAGGATGACCAAGTGGTCAGTAGAATTGGGTGATTATGACATTGATTTTACCCCACGAACTGCTATCAAAGCTTAATCTGTTGCTGATTTCCTGGTAGAATTCCATTCAGATAGGAGTTCTAAATAAATTTTGGAAGGAAAAACCAAGAAAGAGTGGGTAGTTCGGACTGATGGTGGATCTAGCACAATGAGTTGTGGAGCTGAAATTTGTCTAACCTCTCTGTATGGTGATAAAATATACCAGGCTATATGCTTTGGGTTCAGGGCCTCTAACAATGAGTCTGAATATGAAGCGGTTATAGCTAGTCTCAAATTAGCTTTCCTATGTGGGGCTAAAAAAGTTAGTTTGATGAGTGATTCCCAGCTTCTTATCTATCATGTTCAAGGTCAATCTGAGGCCAAGAAGGAGCAGCTGATCAAATACTTACTCATCGTTAAATAGTGGCAGCCAAATTCAAAAGTTTTTGTTATGAGCAAATTCCTTGATTAAAAAATACACCGGCAGATTTCTTGGCAACCATAGCATATTATGAGTCCTACCTTTGGATTCATGTACAAGAATGCTCATCCATACAATCAAATCAATACAAGGAAAAGGAGGAAATCTAGAGTATACAAGTAGTTCAACCTAGAGATTGTAGATTTTCCCTTATTCAATACATTTCTGATGGGGTTTTGCCTCCGGATAAACCTATGGCAAAAAAAATTAAAGAAAGGGCTCGTGGTTTTTTTTTTATCATAAGGGAAGTTCTCTACAAAAAATATTTTAGTAGACCTCTCCTGCGTTGTTTGGGGGTCGAAGAATCTCAAGTCATTTTATCCGAACTACACGATGGAGAAGGGTCAGCGCATTGTGGCTACATGGCACTAACCTAGAGGGTATTGTTGGCTGGGTACTATTGGCCATCCATAATGGCAAATGCTAAAGAAATGGTAAAGAAGTGTGATCCATGTCAAAGGTATGGAAACAAAATTCATGTGCCAGTAGTACCTATGGAGTCTATTTCTGAGCCAGTACCTTTTGCTCGTTGGGGATTAGATTTAGTTGGGCCTCTGCCAATGGCGTTCAGAGGGTGCATGACTATTATAGTTGCTATTGATTACTTCTTGAAATGGATAGAGGCAGCTCATTTGGCAGGAAACACTTTGAAAGCTTTCATTAAATTTATCTTATCCAATTTATTTTAACAGGCCACCGTTTGATAACAAGGATATGGAGAATTTTTGTGCTTCTAGAGGCATTCAGAACTGTTTCTCTTCTCCTTTCCATCCACAAGAAAACGGACAGGTTGAAGTTTCCAACATGATCATTTTGTCCGGATTAAAAAATAATCTAGAGGGACTGCAGGGAAGTGGCCAAGCTATCTGCAAGAAGTGTTGTGGGCATACCGAACTACTACTCGGGCTGCTACACAAGAATCTCCTTTTGCTTTGGTGTATGGGATGGATGCCATTACCCTCATTGAAGGTTACCTACCATCATATAGGGTCTATAACTATTCGAACAAGCTAATGAGATAGCAATTAGGAATCAGTTAGACATAATAGAAGAAATAAAGGTTAAAGCTCACTTGAGAACAACCCACAGCTCACTTGAGAACAACCCACTACCAAGGCTTGATGAGGAACAGGTTTGCTTCCAAGGTCAAGAAAAAATATTTTCAACTGGGGGATAAATTTTTGAGAAAAGGTTTCTTACACACCAAGGAGAAGCAGTTCGGTAAGCTGGATCCGAACTGGGAAGGCCCCTATGAGGTCTCCGAAAAGCTTAAACCTGAGACATATACGCTTCAGGACAAAGAAGGAAGGATTTTCAAACACTCATGGAATATTGAACATCTCAGGTTATATTTAGAATAAAAGTTGTGTGTAAATATTTAATTTTTAGATATCAATGTAACTATTAGGGGGCATACTCTTTCCTACCCTGGTGGTGCGGGGAGGTTTTAATGAGGTGTCCGGTTTTGTTATTCAGTAAAATGTGATGCCTTCTTAAAACATCCGGTGATTTTTAATTACAATTCGATTCAAGTACAAATCACTGGTTCAACACTTTAGATTTTTGAGAGATCGGATAAACTTGGTTGAGTGATGACCATTAAATACATGTCATCGGAGATATTAAACACTCTCATTATAATGCTTCTGAAAAACTAGAGGCAATTTAAACTTTAGCCATTAAAATTTAAAGAAAAGAAAGTGTTAAATAAACGAAGATTTGATGAAGAAACCTATTCGGACTTTAACTGATTAGGAAGAACAAAACATGTCTTGGCCATCCAAGGACTTTAAGTATTTCAAATACTTATCCAAACTCTAACCGGATAACATTACAAAATATACCTTGGCCATCTAAGGACTTTAACTGTTCTAGAAAAGATAAAAAAATATGATTAAACCTTAGGGCTTGTTCCCTTCGGATGTCCCTTCACCACCACCACCTTTCTTGGGAATTTTGAGTTCAGCACTCGAACTCTCACCAGTTCCCTCTTCATCATCAATAGTGGAATCAATTCCACTGGAGTAGTTGTACTTGTCACCAGCTGCCATGGTGTGATGAGGAAGGTCTTCATATTCCACGTATTTCCATAGGGGACCAAAGGTCCTCTTCGGAAAGGTCTCATGGAAGAGCAGCACCATGTCAGACTTGACTTCATCGTATCTTTTCTCAAGGGAATCTATCACTTTTTTGGTATATTTATCAATACCTGCCTGAATATCTTGGTCCTACTGCTTCACCAAATCCTCTTTCTCCTTGGCCATCTTAGATACAGTACCTTCTAAGGAAGTCTTCCCATTGGATAGGGTTTGAATGACACCATCTTTGGTCTTTATGTTCTCCTTTAATGTTGTGAGATCCTTTTCAAAATCGGAAGACTTAGTTTGGAGCTCAGTACTGGCAGTCTCTGAAGTGGCCAACTTAGTTGATAAATCTTCCTCGTCCTTCCTCAATGCTTCTATCTCCTTCTTCAGTTCTTCTATAATCTGATTGGCATTAAGAAGGTTGGTTGATAGAGATTCCTTGTCAGCGGTGAGGGAATTGATGAGAGTGGTCTAGCTTTTCACTTGTCTCTCCAAGTCAAGCACTGGTTGGATGTGAACGAGAAGAGAATGGCTTAGAACATCTTACTCTCCGGAGACGGATAAAGACTTACCATGAAAGGTCACCATGTTAGCAGAGCTCGAAGGGCTGTAGGGACCTGCGAAATCATCCTTCTCAGAGTCATTGAAGTATAAATCAATGTCTTGAAGGGCACTAATGTCCACTTCTTCAGTCCCTCCCCCAACAACCTCTCCGGACTACAGAACTGTTGGGATCTTCTCTTGTAAAGTAAGATCAACAGGGGCTGGTGGAGGTAGAGTCTCCAAAAGGCGAAGAATTATTTCTTCTCCTAAGCTGACTCTCTTCTGTTGGGCAGCCTTTTAGTCACTAATGGCCTTTCTTTTCCGGTTCTTTTTGGGAGGCTTTGGTGGGTTTTATGACTCTCCTGCCTCCCTAACAGTTTCAGCCTCTACCACTTTGAGCAGGGCAGCGTCAATTCCCCCTTGGTTCCCCGAACCAGTCCCATCTGTGGCTGCTTGAACCGACTCTGTTGCAGTTGTGGAAGCAATTGTGGAAGACATTCCCCCAACGCTCCGCAAACCATGCGTTAAGCTTGGCACAAGTTGTTTCCCCTCCTCTAGGTATCCGGTGAACTCTTTCGGCAACACTGAAAAAGGAGTGACAAAATAATCAGAAGGGGAACACTTATGATTTAAAAAGAAAAGCATAAAAAGCAAAGATAGAAAAAACTCACCAGTGCTCTTCACCTACTAGTTAACATGTTGGGATTGGTGTTGGACTTGATCTTCCTACCATTCTCCCATGTATCACTGACAAACAAAACTGTATCCTCCAGGTTTTCTCGGACTACAGCAAGTTATCTACCACCTTGAAGTTGTTCCCCATATTATGATGGTAGAATGGAATATGGTGATTCTTGCATAGAATTGCCACAACGGAAAATTGCTCCATTGGGAGTGGGATTTTTGATAACCTTGATGCCATTATGCAAGCAAGGAGGGAATACCAGGAATTCGGGATTAGCTGGCTTGGGCAGAGTTTAACCAGGTGGAAATACCTGACGATTTCTGGGTCCAACTGGAACCGAACTCCCCAGTTTAGCACCTCAGTGAAAATAACCACCTCGTTGAGTTTGCAGTCCATAGGAGTCTCCGGAGTGACAGGTATCCTTACTTTCACTGACTCTGGAATCCCCAATTTCGTCCGGATCCGGCCCAACTCAGCAGTGTGGGTGTAGACGCAATTTATATTTTATAAAGCCAACAGGTAGTTAACACTGATATTTTTAAAGCAAGGGCTTACCTTGCCCTCTAGGCACTCCGGAAGCTCCGGATGAGTCAAACAGACCTTGACTTTTCTTTTTCCCTTCTTGTCAGAAGCAACATCCCCCGTTTGACCTGATGCTTCAGTTTCAAAGGGAGCCTCCGCGATACCGTCTTCCATCACTGTGGAAGGTTTATCAATTGCCTTGGATGGATGGGGATCAACTTATGGCACCGAAGGCTGTTCGGATGGATGAGCGCCTCTTGTTTCTGAAGGCCTAGTGTCCGGTTGAGGTTGGGATCCGGAGGGCTTGGCCCTTGGGGCTACTTTAGATGCCTCTGATCTGGAGGGATTATCTCTTGAGGTTGCTTTAGATACCTCCGATCGGGAGGTATTTGGTAGTGAAGCAGTAGTTTGGGCTTTAGTTAGACGAGTCGCCCGACGAGAGGTTGACTTCTCCGGAGGCTTTTCAGCGTCAGAACCCATGGCTATGAAAGGGGAAGGTTTCCTAACACTCAAAACCGCTTTTTCTTTAGCAACAGAAGGTTGAGACTCTTGAACAGAAGAGCCTGGGGGAAGGGAAGAAAGGCTTGGTTTGAATAACTGTCTGGGCTTGGGGTTTCTGGAGGAGAATAATCCTTGGTCAGCTTCTTGAGTCGGTTCACTACATTTCTCACTTGGGGAAACTGAGAGGCTGGTGGCAATGTGATTCTCCCTTTCAACTTTTTTCTCCCTTTCTAGCTCTGATATGTTTAACCAGCCGCCTCTAACAAGTGCGTTTCTAGCTGTAAACATAAAACTCTTCAAGAACAAGTTTGAAGATAAGAGTGAAAATCTTTCTAGAAAGGCTTTGAGTAATGAAGACAATGAAATACTGAAAAAGGATTTATATAACAGTAGAAAAAAGTAACTGTTACCTAGGAGAAGTTGAAGAAGGTTTGACAATGATTAAAGACGGCGCAAATGTGTGAAGGATTAAATGCCTAGGTAACTTTCTAGACTTAGTGGGTGCGTCGATCTAGGAAGAATAATGGCTAGTAGGTCGAACCAGATATTGACATGTGTCCTACAAACCAAGAAGAAAACTCTTATAATTCTGGAAAGAGAAATCAGTTTGGACAGACTTCAAACAGGGTTAATGATGAAAATAAACTCCCTAGTACGGATCGCACAAGCAGATTGGACAAAGTCATTATTGGCTTGGTGGATTTTTTAGTCGTCCTAAAGATATTTAGCAAGGCCTAAAAGAGGGGCTACTGATGAGTTCGGAATATTTAGTCAAAAACCACTGCGTAATCCGAACAAGGGAAATTTGGACAATAACATTCCACTAAATTATCTGAACAGGACAAAAGTAAAAACACTTAAACACCTTTTGACTAAGTTATGTGCTAATTTACTTAAAACGTTAATGAGTCCTTAAACTCGACCCGTTTTCATAATTCGACCCGTAAGCCCATGGGTCCTTAATTAAGAGTATATCAACCCCAATCACTCTCATTAATGAGGGTAATGAACATTTAATACAACCAGGCTGCTCAATTCTCTCACTACTTTATACACCAAACACTTAATACTCAAAATACCTTATAAAACACTGTACAAATTATCCCCAAACCAAAGATCCTTAGACAAATGTGCACCATTCTTCCAAGTCTTAAGAAATTGTAAGAAATTTTACTGGTCTCCAAATTGTATTCAGATATTACGTAGGATAAAAAATAATTTGTTTTCACCCAAAATGCTATCCAAGCCAATGAAGGGAGAAAGGTTCTACATTTACTTAGTCGTGTCCGACTATGCAGGTAGTGCAGTTTTGGTTCGGGAAGTTGATAATTATACTCACCTCGTTTATTATGTTACCAAGAGTTTGTTGGATGACAAAAAGAGGTATTTAAAGATGGAGAAATTAGTATTTTCCTTTGTGATTGCAGCCAAGAAGAGGAGATCATATTTCCAAGCACACTTCATTACTGTTCGAACCTTTTTTCAGTAAAAAACATATTGTAAAAACTAGATGTATCGGGTCGGATGACCAAGTGGTATATCGAATTGGGAGATTATGACATTGATTTTTCTCCTTGAACTGTCATTAAGGCACAAGCTATAACATACGTTTTGGTTAAATTCCATTCAGAATGACCACATGTAGAATTCCATATTGAAAGGCCCTATGAAACAATGGGTAGTTCAAACAAATAGAGGGTCTAGTATGTTAGGTTGAGGGGCTGTAATTTATCTACTATCTCCCTTGGGAGATTCAGTATACCAAGCAATACATTTTGGTTTTAAGGCATCAAACAATGCAGCTGAATACAAGGTAGCAATAGCTGGGCTAAGACTTTCCCAAATATGTGGTGCCAAAAGAGTACGATTAATAAGTGATTTGTAATTACTTGTACATCAAGCTCAAGGCCAATCCAAAGCGAAAAAAACAGTTGGTTAAATATTTTTAAGTTTTGAGGGAAACATCGGCTTTTTTCACATGTGTTGAATATGAACATGTGCCGAGGGCTGAAAATACAATGGATGATTCTTTGGCTATTGTTTCATACTCTGAAGCATATTCCTCGATTATGATACAAGAGTACCCTTCGATACTAACAAACTAGGATATTGAGGAGATTTTTCAAGCATCCACAACAATAAACTAGGATTGGGGACATGAGATTAAAGAGTTCATCATTAAGGGTATCCTGCCCATTGATAAAGTATTGGCTAAGAAGTTGAAGTTTAGAGTACATGACTTTTTTATTCTTAAGGGTTGTCCTTTATAAGCAATTCTTTAGCAGGCCTCTATTACGATTCCTTAGGTTTGAAGAGTCCCATCTGATTTTGTCTGAATTTCATGACAGGTAAGGCTCTCCCAACTGTGGTTATAAAACTTTAACCAGAAGCGTTTTATTAGTAGAATATTATTGGACTTCATCATGAAAGATGCTAAATAATTAGTTAAACGATGTGATTGATGCCAAAGGTTTTGAAATGCAATACATTTGTCGACAATATCGATGAAATAAATATTTGAAGCAATACCATTTGATAGAAGGGGGCTTTATCTAGTGGTACTTTTACCAATAGAATCCGAAAGTTGTCGAAATATTATATTAGCAGTTTATTATTTTTCTATATGGGTGGAAGATGCACCCCTTTCTGGAACTACATCTAAAGCAATGATCAAGTTTATCATCTCTAATATATATTGCAGATTTTGGATCCCTAAAAGCATTACTACAAATAATGCCCCCCAATATGAGAATAAAGGTATTGAAATTTTCTGTAATTCCAGAGGAATTCGGGTATTATTTTTCTTCACTCTTTCACCCTCAAGCCAATGGGAAAATAAGAGTTGTTAATAGGATTATTCTGATTGGTAAAAAATAATTTAGAAAGTGTAGCAGACAAATGACCAATTACAAGAAGTATTGTGGGCCTATCGAATTACCGCCCAAACCGGTACTCAAGAATCTCATTTTGATTTGGTCTATGGGATGGATGCAGTAACACCGATTGAATCTATCATCCCATCTTTCAGAATTTGAAAATACTCTGAAGAAGCTAATGAAATAGTGGTAAAAGCTGAATTAGATTTGGTTGAAGAAAAAAGAATCAAAGCTTATTTAAGAACTGCTCATTATCAAGCTTTGATGAGAAGTAGATATGCATCTAAAATTCAAAGAAGAAAACTCGAAGTGGGGGACAAAGTATTGAAAAACGTTTCTTACATACTTAAGACAAAAAACTTGGAAAGCTATAACCAAATTAAGTGGACCATATACAATAAGTGAAAGGGTCAAACATGGAACCTATTGATTAATGGATCAAGAAAGCAATTGGTTAAGTCACCCATGGAATTTGGAACACTTGATACTCTATCTTGGATAATTTTATAAAATGTTTATTTTATCTATGTTGTTTTATACTTATGACAATATTTAGGGACATACTCTTTCCTACCCTGGTGGCCCAGGAGGTTTTAATGGGGTGTCTGAATCGTTTGCAATCTATTGAATTTTCCTTAAATTGTGTCTATATTATTTTGTGTACTAGCTATGCCTTAGAATGGTTAAAATGTTTGTTTTATATTTCTTCGAATGGATTACCTTCGAATGGAAAATATGTACGTTTCATATGCCTTCGAATAGATTACCTTCAAATGGTTAAAATGTTTGTTTTATATGCTTTCAAATGAATTAACTTTGAATGGTTAAAGTTACTGTTTTATATGTCTTCGAAAGGTTAAAGTGTTTTTTATATGCCTTCGAATGGTTAAATAATTTATCTATAAGCCTTCGAATGGAATACCTTTTAATGGTTTAAATTTTTATTGTATATGCCTTCGTATGAATAACCTTCAATTAATTAAGGTGTCTGTTTTATGTTCCTTCAAATGGATTACCTTCGAATGGTTGAAATGAGTAAGAAACAAAAGAAACAAAGAAATTTCATTTGTCGGTGGAATAAAAAAAAGGAAGTACAAAATGCCTTAAGCCACGCTAAGGGCTTATTAAAAAATCTGGGTAAGTATTACAAAATTCCTTAGACAAACCAAGAACTTGATGAAATACAGGTAAGATAACAAAAATTTCTTACAGGGGACAAGGACTTACAACACAAATATAAAACACTGATGAAACAAGTTGTGCGGCGTAAAACACTGATGAAAACCATTGGACCATGTCTCGTCGGCCCATTGATGTGGCTTCTTAAAAGTTATTTTGTCATCTTCTAAATAATGTAGATAAAATTTTGGTATCACTGTAAAAGAAGAGTTAAACACAAGTCGCAAATAAAAAAACGAGCAACAATATGAGTTTGAAAGACTACTTGTATTCTTCCAAAATCGGGTGAGCCAACTCAGATTACTCTTAGAGGTAATTTTCTTCCCATAATCCTACCAATCATTGATGAAGAGAATTTGTGTCCTCCATAACTTTCCGGCCTCCAACAGATCATCCACAACTTTGTACTCATCACTCATGTTTGATGTGGAAATCGAATTTTAAAGACTAAATTGTATGTAATGTAAATTTAAGGATTTAATTGTAAGTAATGTAATTTTTGTCCTTAATTCGTGACTGATGTAAGTTTTAGAGGATATTTGTAACTATGTGTAATTAGTAAGGACTAAACAGCAGTTAGCCCACTTTTTGTAACAAATTTCAGTTTGAGACTAAGTCTTGGCTCCTCTATATAAAGGACCAGACTACTCTAATAAAGGGGTTGAGAACTTTTTACTTTGAAACTCATTTGTACTTGCGTTTTCTCTCTCTAAAAACTCTCTAGCTCTTTCTCTCTCTAGAAAACACTATTGACAATTAACTAAGGCAAATCAATAACTCATCAAATTGGCGATTCCGCTGGGGACGTAAAATCAAATCAGTGCTCTTATTTTGATCAAAATATTGATACAATCTAGTTTTATTCCCTGATTAAAATTCGTACAATGAATCCTGAAAACAATCCTATGCTCCAATCAGCGATGGATGCTGAGAAAACTGATAGAAATAGAACTGATGGAAATAGAAATGATGGAAATATTCGAGCTCAATATGATATCGAGGCGCGAATGAATCGGCTTTTAGATAAAAATAATACTTTGAATGAGAAATGTGAACGGAGGGAGCAAAAGATACTCTCATCAAGGCTCATATCCGAGGTTAGACACGAAGTAGAAAAGAACAGGTGGAAGGTCAGTCAAACCGATCTTTTGATGATCGACGCGCTAAGTCTGAAAACAAAAAGCACATTTTGTGGCTCATAAAGAACGATATTCGTCTTGAAATGAGAGAAAGGATAAACATAAATTAGTGACTTCTAGTGACGAGGAGGTCGAAAGCTCAGCCTCGGGTTTTAAGAGGCACGGAGTTTCTTCAAAAGGAGAATCTGATAGAGATTATTCAAGGAAGTATAAAAAGGAAAGCAAATCTAAAAACGCTCCTCGTTCAACTTGGTATGAAGGAAATCCTTCGAACCAGTATGCTGAAACTGATAGGAACCTATATGTCATAATGGGAACTGATTATCAGTTCGTTCAAGGTGTTGACTGAAGAAATTCTTCGTTGACAGATGAAATTCGATCCATGGCGCTTCCGAAGCATTTCGACATTATATGATGGGATGCAGGATCCCGACGATCACATCAAACAATTCATGAATTATATGATGAATTTCGAAGATGATGACCGATTCGTGTGTCGTGTATTTTCACAGACTTTTAAGGGAACAACTCTTAAGTGGTACAACATGATTCCGAAGGATTTCATATCAAATTTCAGAGATTTCTATACTGCTTTTCGAAGGCAGTTTGTGGGAAGCAAAGAGATGAGGGAAAATTGTGATACTATTATTCAGTGCAAGCAAGCACCGAGAGAAAAGTTGAAAGACTATACAAAGAGATTTGTGTTGACGAAAGGCTAGTTTGGACAATTGTAAGGAAAATGTGGCAACGACATCTTTTCGCCAAGGGTTATTGCGAGGGGATTTAGCTAATGAGACGACAAAGAGAAGGGCCTTGACTTTTGGAGCTTTGATGGCAAGTTGAGGATCAGATCAAAATGAAGGAGTCAAGTAGAGTCCAAGGTGGACCATTCAATACTTCGAAAAATTTGGGATAGACAACCAATAATCAGGGGCAGCCCTCGAATGGTAATAACAATGGCAATGGCAATCAACAGTCGAGCCAGAAGAACAACAATTTGCCTCCTCGGAGTGGTGGTTATTCAAATCACGCTCCATCTAACACTTAGAACAGACCTAGACCAAATACATGGGTCAAGCCTGAGTACTATGCCAATCTGACAGAGAATGTATCTGTCATCTGGGATAAGACCAAGAGTTCCGTAAATTTCAGGAAGCCGACTCACATCAGTAGACCAAAGGAGGAGAGAAATAATAAATTTTGCAGATATCATGACGATATTGGACATGATACAAATGATTTTATTGCTCTGAATAAAGAAATATAATATTTGATTGAGAATGGAAAACTCCTGACTTATGTGAAGTCACATGGGAGTGCATCAAACAATAATGGTGCATCGACTTCGAAGGCTACACCGCCAGCTGAGAATTTGATGATTATGGATTCACATGCTGAACCGTTCTATGCTTATTCTAAGTATGTTGAAAAGGATCTGAAACAGATTGATTTTGATGGCGGTGGAAGAATCTGTGGAGAAGGGACATGTTCGGGCACTGTGCAAGTTTTTTGAATCGTTGGCTATGGTTTGAGGTGATTCAATAACTGGGAACTCGGATAGCTCAAGGAAAAGGCATGTTGTCAATTTGACAACTCAAAATAAAGGGAGGATGTCTACGCACTTGTATGGGAAGAAAGATATTCCTTTTATTTTGTTTGATGAAGATGATCTGAGAGGTACTGTAGGACCACACGAATATGTTGTGGTGATTGGAGCTGAGGTGGCTGGCATCGAAATTCGACGTGTGCTGATTGATACTGGTAGTTCTTCCAATGTACTTTTTAAATCCACCTATGATAGAATGATAAATCCACCTCAAATTTCTCAACCGGATCGATAAATCCACCTCAAATTTCTTAATCGGATCGAACAATTATTATATTGCTCGTGTTGTTGGAGAATTCGAAGGTGAGGTGAGTTTGGGAAAATGACCATTTAAGAAAAAGGTTTAGGTAATCTTTATGGTGGTGGATTGTCCCACAAGTTATAATGTTATTTTTGAAAGATCGTGGCTTTCAAGAATGTATGGGGTGGTGTCTACAGTCCATCAGTGTTTTAAGTATGTGGTTGGAGACAGAGTTGGGGTTGTTCGAGGCGATAAGGTTGCCAGGGAATGTTATGACACTGCACTTCAGATCCGAGGATCTGGAAGTGGAGATCTAATGCGAGAATAACAATTAGAAGGGGCACCCTCGGATTTGGAAGAAAGGGTTGAAGATCCGAGGGAAACCCAGGGGTCTTTAACGGTGAGTGAAGAGATAGAAGAGTTTACGTTTTCAGAAGGAAAGGTACTTTGAATCAGAACTTTATTGACCCCTTTTCTACGTCAACAATTGCTTGATTTTTTATCTCAAAATTTGGATGTCTTCACTTGGTGGATAGAAGATGTAACAAGAGTACCTATTAGGTAATTCAACACAGTTTGAATCAGAATTTTATTGACCCCTTTATGGATGCTTTTGCAGGGTATAATCAGATCCAAAAGATCAAAAGTGCACAACTTTTATAACTGATAAGGGCTTGCATTGTTATAGAGTGATGCCCTTCGGATTGAAGAATGCTGAAGTCACCTAACAAAAATTAATTAATAAAGCTTTTGCTACTAAGATCGTAAGAAATATGGAGGTATATATAGACGACATGGTAGTAAAGAGCTCAAAGGATGAAGTGCATCTTGATGATTTAGATGAAGTTTTTTTCAATTTAAGAGCGATCACGTTGAAATTAAATCCTGAGAAGTGCACCTTCGGAGTTTGATCGGGGAAGTTTTTGGGTTTCATCATCACTGAAAAAGGAATAGAAGCTGACCCATAATAATTAAAAGCTTTGATAACAATGAATTCTCCTCGGTCAATCAAAGAAGTGCAAATTTTGACAGGAAGGTTAGCAGCATTTAATCGATTTATTTCAAGATTTTCTAATAAATGCTTTCCTTTGTTTCAAGTGTTACGAGGGCCTGGTAGGTTCGAATGGACATCAGAATGTGAAGCAGCTTTCACAAACATAAAAAATTTATTGTTATCACCAGAGATTTTGTCAAAGCCTCGAAATTATTTTTGTATATCGCGGTATCGGTTTTTGCACTAAGTGCAGTGTTAATTAGTGAGAATTCAGGAGTTCCGAAGCCGGTGTATTACATTAGTAAAAGTTTGGTGGCAGCAGAAAAAAGGTATTTGAAATTAGAGAAGTTGGCATTAGCATTGGTGGTTGCTGCTAGAAAGATGCACCTGTATTTTCAAGCTCATACTATTGAAGTCCGAACTTCATTCCCTTTGAAAAATGTTTTATAGCGACCTGATATTTCGGGGAGGATGACCAAATGGTCAGTGGAGTTGGGGGACTATGATATTTTATTTACACCTCGGACAACAATAAAGGCGCAAGCACTGGCAGATTTTTTTGTTGAATTCCACTCAAGCTGATCAAATGAGGAAGAAACTGAAAAAGTGATACCTATTAATTCGAGGTGGGTTGTTCGAACTGATGGGGGATCTAGTGTTTCAAGATGTAGTGTCGGGGTTCAGTTAATAGCTCCGACGGGAGAAACAACAATTCAATCTATTATGTTTAGTTTTCATGCTTCGAACAATGAAACTGAATACGAAGCTGCTTTGGCAGGTTTGAGATTGAAAAACATTTGCGGGGAAACTTCAGTACGTTTGGAAATAGATTCTCAGTTATTGGAAAATCAGGTATCTGGATTTTCCGAAGCAAGGAAGGATCGTTTGATTTTATATATTCAGGAACTTCAGAATTTAAAGATTTTGTTTGACAACGCTGTTGTGGAATACATTAGGAGAGAAAGTAACATGGTGGCTGGCTCTTTAGCAAATGTTTCTTACAATGAAGAATATCCTTCGATTTTGCTACAAGAAAATCCTTCAATTATTACTCAACCTAACCAATGTGAATGCATAGAAGAGTTTTTTTACCATTGATGAAAGCCGACACGATTGGCGATCAGATATTCTTAATTTTTTGACTCAAGGAACACTGCCAGATGATTCAAAATTAGCCAAAAGGTTAAGGGGTAAAGCCTTCAGATATATAGTACTGGATGAGACTTTATATAAAAAGGAATTGAGCAGGCCATTATTACGATGCTTAAGCAAACAAGAATCACAAGAAGTATTATCAGAGTTGCATGATGGTGAAGGGTCGGCTCATTGTGGGTTCAAAGCTTTATCACGTCGAGTTTTAGTTGCAGGGTTTTATTGGCCTACAATCATGAACGATGCTAGGAATTTAGTCTGAGGTTGTGATACTTGTCAGTGATTTGCCAACACTATTCACAGACCAACAGTACCGCTTGTGTCTATATCTGAGGCAATGCCATTTGATAGGTGGGGAATTGATCCGGTGGGACCTTTGCCGATGGCTTCTCGGGGAAGACAAATGATAATTGTAGCGGTTGATTATTTTACAAAATGGGAAGAGGCAGAACCGTTATCAGGAACAAAGGCAAATGATGTCATCAAATTTATCGTAAACAGTATCTGTTGTCGTTTTGGGGTTCCTCTGAGGATTACGACAAATAATGGCCCTCAGTTTAATAACAACGAAATAACTGCATTTTGTATCCATAAAGGAATTCAACAATGTTTTTCGACACCTTTTCATCCTCAAGCAAATGGACAAGTGGAGGTGACAAACCATACGATTTTAGATGGCTTGAAGAAGAATTTATCAGGAGCAGCTGGAAAATGGCCAAACTATTTGCAAGAGGTGTTTTGGGCTTATCGAACAACTCCAAGAGAGGCTACAAAAGAGAATCCTTTTGCTCTGGAATATGGTATGGATGCAGTTATCCCCGTTGAATCTACGATTTCATCTTTTAGAATATCTCAATATTCTGAAAGGCCTAATGATGAAGTTCGAAGGGCTATTTTGGATCTGATTGAGGAAAAAGGAGTTCGAGCTCATTTGAATGTAATTCATTATCAAACTCTTATGAGAAGTAGATATGATTCGAAGCTGAAGAGAAGAGAATTTAAAGAAGGTGATAAGGTGTTGCGAAACGTTTTCTTGCATACAAAGGAGAAGAACCTCAGAAAAATGGCTCCGAATTGGGAAGGGCCTTATACAGTTGTTGAAAGAATTAAGCAGGGTTCTTATCAACTTTGTGATTTCGAAGGGAAAATTCTCCAACATCCGTGGAATATCCAGCATTTGAAGCTTTATTAGGAGTAGACATGTTTTATACTTTGGAATTTTTGTTTTGAATGGCGTACTTTTTCCTCTTTTGTTGGCCCATGAAGGTTTTAACGAAGCGTCGTGTACATATTCAATTTTATCAATAAAGTTTGTTTTTGGCCAATGTTTGTTTACTTATGTTTGAATACTATCTTAACAAATCATTAAAGGCTGATCACCTTTGAGATTAGTTAAGAGTAGAATGTTCCGAAGTGTTTGTGACACTTTTCGAAGAAACAACTATGTTTAATAATCACATTACATTTTTATTTCGAAGTGAACGCTTAATAGCACACTGAGAATTTTTCGAAGAGTTGTTAAGTTTAACAACACATTGAGAATTTTTCGGAGAACTACTATATTCATCAATTTCGTTAAGGTATTCAAGGTGGTAAGTATGTATTTTGTAATTATTGTGTTTTTAAAATTTAACATCGAATTATATGCAAAAAGAATGATAAAATATAGAAAACCATTTGTCATTTAGATTAATTCTTTAAGGTACAAGAATAAATTTTTTAATATGACAAAGACAAAAAGGGATAGGGCAAAAAGAGATAGGATTAATCAAAATACTCTTCCTCTTCGGATGATTCGTCTTAAGAGACTCGGGTGTTTTTTTTAAGGATATCATTCCAAAAACTTGTAAGGTCCATTTTTGGGTAAGCAGCGTGAAGCTCTCGAAGAAGGAGAATGGTTGCATCTTCTTTTCCGACGTTAATAGTTGTTTGCATATTTTTTGAAAGATCAGCTTCGACGGCAGTTATAGCAGCAACTTTTTCAGCTTTGATATCCTTCTTCAATTTAGCGATGTCATTGGTTAGCTCTTTATTTTTTGTCTCACAAAGAGTGAGAGAATTTCAAAGCTTATTGGAGTTAGATTGTTCAGTGGCTAGTTCAGTAGCATGGCTAGCTTTGAGTTTATTCAACTCTGTTTCATGAGCGTTCGTCATCAATTCAGTATCCACAATGTGGGTGATTCGCAGATGATTCTTTATGCAGAGAGCAACTTTTATAATTTCAGACCGTGCCATTTCATAAGCGTGAAATTGATCGATTACTTTGCCGTGCAAAGTTTCTCTAAACTTTTTCTCAGCCTCCTAAGCTTCCTTGTAGTAAACCATATCTTTGGCCAATTGCTTTAGATGGCTCTCAGAAGCTTCGACTTGGAAATCAAGTTTCTTTGCTGTAGTATCAAGCTCGGTACATGGCTGAAGTGTGAAAGAAATGGCAGGATTTGGAGTAGGAACAAGAAGTTCGGATGTGCTAGAACCTTGAACCATTGGGGTGATGGGCTCAAGAGAGTGGGTAGTTTCTGGAGAAGCTTCAATTGGTGTTGGTCTCCCAAAGTTAAGCATGTGGTTCTGGATTACTTGAAGAACAAGGTCTTCCTCACCAGTAAGTGCTTCAGTATTTTCGAAGTTGATAAACATGTCAGGATCGAAGGTTGCAGTGGCTTGATTCTCGTTGGATGTACTATCTTCAATAATTATCACAGGGTTGTATTTGTTTGATTGAGTTTCGATTGAAGGGTTTTGTGGGTTTTCAGTAACAGTGACTTCGTCCTCATCAACCAAAGCGTACAGAGTGATTCTCATCTGTTTCCTTTTCTTTCCTTGGGAACCAGAAGAAACTTTATTTTTCTTTGATGATAGTTCTTGGTTTTTTCCCTCTTCGATGGGTGAGAGAGATTGTTCTGCAATTTTGCGTTTTCGACGATTTGGCTTTGATGGTGTGGAAGGGCTAGCACCAGATGTGCTAGCTGCCTTTTTACCCTTCTTCTCTTTTTTGGCAGTTTTTTTCTTTTTTGGCAAATGGCTATCTGATCTGTTACGAATGGGAAGAAAGACTTTGCAGTCAGGTTGAGGTATTCGTTGGCACACAAGCTTCAAATCTGGTTCTGATAATAGATATTGAGGAGGCAAGCCACCTTCTTTGATTGGAAACATATGGCTATGGAGGAAATTGATGGGCTGAAAGGCAGTATGAAATGCATTATTCCATTCCTTCTTCAGCCTAAGCAGCGAGTTGTTGGAAAATTTCCTTAGCAGCTTCTCGACGTGTTGAGTAACGCTTCAAAATTTATGATATAAATTAGTAAAACAAAATGTTAAGGAAAAAAGAAAAGGTAAATTTAATATCAGAATAAAAAATTCGAAGAACTTACGATTGCTTCTCCAGACGAGAGTTAGTTTTGAAGGATTGGCTTCAGAAATCACTTTACCATTTTCCACGCTCCTGATATGAAAATGAATTTCTATTTCCAGAATTTGTCATCCTCTAAGAGATCATCAATGATCTTGAGGTCATCCATCAAGGTGAGGTAGTAAAAGGGAAGCTTTGGACCTTTCGACAGTTGGGTTAGTGAGATGAAGTCTTTTATGCTGATTGGAATTTTGGACAGGCGAGACGCCATGATCACTGACATAAGGGTGAACCAATGATTCGTTGTCACCTGGGTAGGGTATAAGCTGAGGAGTTCGAAGTATTCCACGATCATTGGATCTAGTGGAAACCGAAGACCCTAGTTGATGATTTAAGGGTAGACTACTAATTCATCATCCTTGCAGTCCAGGGGAGTTTCTCCTTCTTTTGGCAGACAAAAAGTTATGTTTTCTCACATTCTCCATTGTTCCTTAAGAGTCGAAGCCTGGCTATCCTTATAGTATATGTAGCAGACTTTTTTTCAAAGCAACAATGTATTTGCTTTCAAGGTTCCTTAGGTTCCTCCCAATCTTTGCCCTTTCTTCTTCGAAGATGGAGCAAGCATCTATTTCTTTTTGATGTTTTTGAGTATTTACTGAGTTCCCATCGTCAGAGTCAGCCTCGAGATCGGTTCTTGTAGCTTCTGAATAAGTTCGTTGGCCTTCGAAGTTTCTTCTCGAGGGTTTTGAGAAGTTGGGATAATAGTTTCTGAAGAAGGGTTAGTAATTCGAGGAGCTTCTTTTATTACTTCTCTTTGAGGAGGATTGTCAGCATTTAGATTTGGAGGGGAATGAGTTCGGATAATTATTAATTCGTCTCTCGTGGTGATGAAAGTTTTTCTTTTTCTGGTTACTGAAGAGTGTTCCGAAGAGGGGTTATTTGTTTTTTATATTGGAGGAGATTTTTCAGTAATCAGAGGATAAACTCTACTCTGAGATGAAGAGACTCGAGGCGTTTTTGGCCCTGATATTTTAGATGATGATTGTTTTTCGACTATGCGGGAAGGTGAAATACTTTGAACTTTAGTAGGATCGAAGTTACCATGATAGAATGTTTTAGTAGTAGTTCCGATTGGACCTCCTTGAATTAATCTTGCTCTTTTGTATTCTTCAGCCCTTTGTGTAATACAAAAGTAATCGTAAGATCCGAACACTAAATTGTTGCCAGTATCAGAAGATTCTAGTGTTTTGGGTAGAATGGCCTTCAATTTTTTGGTTCTTGGTTTCTTTCTCATAAACCAAGTAAGGTTTGATCAGAGAGGATGAAAATTGGTCAGAAAGCTTAAATTTTCTGGCGAAAATCCTGAGAAAATGGGAGGAACACGATGAAGGTAACCAAAAACTCTGACTTCTCTCTAAAAAGGTTTCTGTGTGAGGAGAGTGGAAATGAAAGGACGGTTGTATTTGTACTAAAGCAAGTGAAGGCGTGTGAAGGTGTAAAGACCTTTGTGATGATAGGTTGGAAAATGAATCGCTGAATTGATTAGATGCTCGACATCCGTCAGGCTAGACTTATGGGGTTATGATGAATTTAACGGGTACATATGTAACGGTTATATTCGAGGATGATTATTCGAAGACGATCTGCTTACGTAATACTTCGAAGGCGATTTCAAGCCAACATTTTACTGATATGGGGTTTCAAGGCCATTTTTTTTTTATTTTTTTATTTCAATACGTTTTGAGATGTTAAATTGCGTAAGTGCTTTGAATGACCATTTAAGATAACTGATTCAAATGATTGTTTTTAAGTTTATCACAGGTTACATAACATATGGGAGCTTTCGAAGATGTTAAGATTCGAAGACAAAACGGATTTGAAGAATTTTTAGTTCTCATTCATTTACTGACATGAGAACTACGGGGGCTTCTGATATGGAAATAGGATTTTAAGGACTAAATTGTAAATAATTTAAATATAAGGATTTGTCCTTAATTCGTGACTGATGTAAGTTTTAGAGGATATTTGTAACTATGTGTAATTAGTAAGGACAAACAACAATTAGCCCACGTTTTGTAACAGATTTCAGTTTGAGACTAAGTCTTGGCTCCTCTATATAAAGGACCAGACTACTTTAATAAAGAGGTTGAACACTTTTTACTTTGAAACTCATTTGTACTTACGTTTTCTCTCTCTAAAAACTCTCTAGCTCTTTCTCTCTCTAGAATACACTATTGACAATTAACTAAAGCAAAACAATAACTCATCAATGCTGTAAAAGTAAAATGGATTTGTGGTTTTCGAGAAAATCCAGAAATAGCCGCATATTGCTTCATTGGCATCTAAATTTTGGATAACCAAGATGACATGATACATGATATTAGAGTAAACCAAGTATTCAAACTAGCCTAATTTGGGCATAATCCTACCAAGTTCAAGTAGTTAAACATGTTTGGGTCCAAAGGAAACAAGATGCCCCAATTTAGCACATCCGGATAAACGACTAGCTCTTTTGGACATTATTTCATCAGGGTCTCACTTTGTATGGGGAGTCTAACTTTTACCTCATTAGAAAATCCTAATTTCTTGCGTATGTCCTCCAGTTCGTTTTCTTGAAAATAATTTTAAGATATTTAATCGAGGACCAGAAGTTATTTGAAGCCGACCTTTAGAAAATTAGGCCATATGCGTCCGACCAACCACAAGGGAGTGTGTCAGCTTCTATTTTAGTGGCCTTAGTTTTACCATATTTACCACATTTTCCTTCGATTTTTTCTTCCTAATTGACTTCGAAGTCTTTACGTTGTCCCCGGAATGACCAGATGTTTCCGAGGGATATTTCTCACTCAAGTTCTCAATGTCATCCTCTACCTCCCTATGATTGGATTATGAAGGCTCTATCTATTGAAGAGCACTATTACTCTCCTTGTTCAGCTGTTGGAATAGATTCATATTAGATCCAGAGGGATCTGCTTGTTGAGGAGCAATATTTTCCTCCATGTCTGGTTGTTTTAAGATAAGATAGATAGGGGGATTTTTGTTGAAATGGTCTCATGGTTCTCCACGGATGGGTTTGTGCGACCTTTAGATTTTCTAACTAAGATCAATGGATAATTTTCTTCTGAATCGAAACCTATGGAAATGAAAGTGGTAGTTCATCTACGACTAGTAGCTCATTTGGATGGTGATCCCCTGGATGAACGAACTTCGAAGTGAATGATTGAGCAGTGAAAGAAGGATTTGATGGGATGTTGCGTCAGTTGTATGGGAAAGATCCTCCATAGTCAATTTTTTGAGTAACATTGACTATGCATTCACATACGGGTAGTCTGACATCAATCATGGCTCTCTTTTTCTCTTCGTCTAGCTTAGACAAATTCAGCCAACCCTTTTCGGTTAAATTGTTTTTGGGAGTGAACATACAAACACCCAAATGTCACCAAAATTAGAATCTGCGGTGGTGAAGGTGCTGGAGGAAAGAAAAATTTGATCGGCGATTAAATTGATGGTAATGATGAGGCATAACTTCTCTCACTATAAGTGAATTTTCCGTTTTTAAGAATTACTATACTATAAAAGTGAAATGGGAGTTTATATAAGGGATTATAGAAGACCGTTAGTTTCACCACTAGAGAAGTGGAAATGTCACCAACGGCTATAATCTTTAGGGATTGGAAACATCTTCAACTGTTGATACCCTTCACATATGGCGGAGCAACATTGTGGGTCTAATAAAATAATGACACGTGTCCCATAATGCGAACTGTTAACATATATGAAATTGTCCAACAGATTTATCTGAATCGTGCCATCAGATGAAATTAGAATATTTTTCAAATTTGAGTTGAACAAAACTTCAAAGAGACATGTTCGGAGAAATGGTCAACCATTCTTTGAATACTTTGGTAGTCATCTCTACCAAATATCTTTGAAATTTCTAAGCGGTCTATCTAATGAGGACGAGAATATTCGGAGGATAAAATTGGGCGTGGGTCAATATTTGTTTTATTATTTAAATGTAGTTAATTTACTATTTAAATAGTTTTAGTTTTTATTTTTATTTTTATATTTTATTTTTTTAAATGAGCTTAATGGGTTTTGGCCAGTGGGCTTGACTCATAAGAATGATTTGGTCAATTAGGCCCATTAGACTTAAATTTAGCCGATAAATAGTTTATGAGAAAGCATTAATGATGATGGATCCTTTAAGACTAAATTTGACATTCTCTCTCTAAATATTAATTCAAACAACTCAATTATCTCTCTACTATCTACCAAATATTAACTTTTTCTTCTTACTTTACAAAATAACCCTTCGAACATAATTTATTCACACCAAAACCAGGTTGGCCGAAGCAAGGGGGGTCAAAGCAAACAGATCAAAAGTATCACTCTTATCCAAAGCACTGGACGATAACACTTTTGAAATATATGACGTGAGTGTGCGACGACTTTAATTGTCGAGAGACAATTACGTGAAAAGCTTTTTCCTTATAAAGCTAAATATCTCTAAGTATTTTGAGAGATAAGTGAGGTGAGAGATAAACACTAAAAAGAGGGTTCTGTGAATCAAGTTATCTTTTGTTACAGAGAGTGATTGAGTCCTCTGTGTTTTGAGAGTCTTTATGTAACCTACTTTTTGTTGACCGTATCATTTTTCTACGTAGGCTTCTAGTAACTCTAGTATCTGTTGCGCCCAATATTTCTACGCTTTAGAGATAAGCTCACTTGTATCTCATACTTGATCCGGTCTCACGCACTTTGTAAGCTTTCAAATCGACAATACCTTGGTCAGAGTATCTAAAGGGTTTTTATGTGCTCAATAATAATATTTCCAACTACTAGTTAAATGAAATTACACTTCTCATTGGAGTGCAACATGGAAATGACATGATCCCGTAATCATTATGTGTTAATTCTCATTTGGTCATAATATACAGAATTGATATTTCTAATTTATAAAAAAAAATTAGAGATAGATGAGAAAATTATGTATTGTATTGTTCTGACTTAATCGTATACAAATGAACACTAAACATAATACAATCAGAACTTAAACTAAAGGTTGAATTACAAACAAACTTGATGAGGGAGAATAAAAGACGTATGGAAAAATTGCAAAGAAGTATTTTTATTAGGAAAATATTGTAAAAGGTATAATGAAAGTAGTTATTATGAATAAGTGGAAAAGTATATGGACTAAATGTGTAATAATTGGGAATTAAAGCATGTGGGGCCCGTTATTGTACTATAAAATGACCCCACACGAGTTGATAGGGTTGGTTGATTAATATAATATTACTTTCTCTGTCTACTTGGATTAGCTCTCTCTTTCTCTCTCTAAAAAACACCCTTACAAAGAATTTATTATAACTTTTTGGACCCTCGGATATTCGTGTTATACAAAATTACGCTTGAGCTATTTCTTTATTCATCACTGGCGCCATATGTGGGAAACGAAGATTGTCTTGACGACAATCGCTTTCTGGAAATTGTTCCTAATCCGAGCGGAATCATAGAAGAGCAAGGGGATGATTTTGTTAACGACTGCGAGGAGAATCTTGTGGGGAACACTTATCGGAATGATATGGAATATGAGGCGCATGGTGGCCAGGGCATCGGAGAAAACTTTGATGACTCGGTTCTGCTGACTCAAAGGAATGAGTTACTACTGGAGATTGAAAAATTGAGGGAAAAAAAAGAAACTGTTCAGGCTAATCTTCGTTCCGAGGTGAGAAGAGAGCCTGACAGGGGAAAAGAAGAGCGTGAAACAGACTTTCGTCCTAAAAACAGAGATGATAGATATAGAGGTCATGAACGACGTTCTTTGAGGAGGAAAGGAAAGCGCCACTTAGAATCCTCCGATTCAAGTGATTATTCTCGTTACAGTTCACCAGAATCGTCTCCGAGGAGGAGTCATCGAAAGAAAAGATATGGTCGAAGGCATGTGGAACACCGGAGGGGAAGGAGTTTGGACAAAAAATCTCTGAGGCAAAAGAATTATCACGCTCATGCTAATGAGCAGGGTTATGACCAAAGGAATTTTCCTTATGGTAACCAAAATATCGATCAGCGGAATTCTAAGTGGCAGCATCAGTACACTCTACCGTACGAAGAGGGACTCTATTTTCCGAACCATAAAAATTTAAGAGCTAATGTCTATAGGACGGGTCATAATTGGAGAGCTTCTCCTTTGTCCTCAGAAATTATAGCAGGGAACCTCCCAAAACATTTTGATATTTCAAAGCTAGAATTGTTTGACAGGACGCAGGATCCTGGCAATCACATCGAGCAATTCAAGAATTTCATGATCAATTTCGATGACGATGATAAATTGCTGTGTAGAGCGTTTTCTCAGACTTTCAAAGGGGTGGCTTCCAAGTGGTATAACAAGCTTCCGTAGGGCTCGATAAAAAATTTCGACATGTTCTGGAATATCTTTAGACAGCATTTTGTGGGGAGCAAGAAGTTTCGAGGTATTGGAGACACGAAAATCTATTGTAGGCAAAAAGTCGAGGAAAGCTTGAAGAATTACACCAATCGATTCGTTAAAACAAAAACAGACATGGAGTATTGCAAAAATTTCGTGGTACTCGCGGCATACAGTAGTCAAAAGTCAGGCAAGGACTTTTGGGGCATTGCTGGATCAATTTGAGAAAATAATTTTAGTGGAGGAGACTCAGGCATCCGAGAAAGGATCAAGCGATCAGCTGGACCAAAACCAATTTCAAAGGTCTGAGTCTAGTAATCAAAGGCCTCGTACTAGTGTTCCAGCCAAGGGTGCGGGTCAGTATCCGCAAAGGCCGAGAACACACCAACAGAACTATAGTAACCAGCAAAACTATAATCAAGGAACAAGGCCAATTTCAAACAAATGGACTCGTCATGACTATTTTCCGAAGTTAACGGAAACTGTGGCTATGATATTTGATAGGGCAAGACCAACGGTGCAGTTCAAAAAACCTTTTCCAATTCAAACTCCGAGGGAAAGCAGAAGTGCTAACAGGTTCTGTAAGTACCATGAGGACATTGGGCATGACACTAAGGAATGCATCACTTTGAAAAAAGAGGTGTAAGCTTTAATTAAAAATTTAATGTAATTAAAGTTCGTGAAAAAGCACACCTAGAAAAATGTTGTAGTAAAGGCTGTCCCAAAGAATACTGACACAACAATGGTGATTTCTGAAGAAGTTGACGCTTTCGATATTGAAGTAGAGTATCTGGATCTTAAGGAAGAGAGAAATAACGTAAACATGGTAGATAAGATTATTCGAAGGGGGACAGTAAATGACTTATGTGCTTTTTTCAAGTCGCTAGCTATCTTCGGAGGAGATACCATTGCAGGGAACTCTAATAGTTCGCGGAAAAGACATATGGTGAATCTAACCACACAGATTGAATGAGGGGTTTCAGCGCAGATGCATCGCTTACCCTCCCCTATCATATGTTTTGACGATGATGATATGAGGAATGTAGCGGGCCCGCATGAAGATGCGGTGGTTATTGTTGCGGGTATAGCCGGAGACCAAGTTCAGAAGATACTTTATAACACGGGAAGTTCTACGAATATTTTTTTATGAGTACCGACAAGAGAATTTATGACTCGCCAGTTATACAACGATCCGACAGAACTATAATGGGCTTTACTGGAGCAACAAAAATAGTCGATGGAGAGTTTCAGTGTGTGGTGGATCTCGGTCGTGGGCCGTTCAAATAGGAAGTTGAAGTTTTGTTTATAGTTTTAGATGCACCAACTCCGTACAATGCAATTTTGGGCCGCTCTTGGCTGTCCAGGATGCATGGTGTTATCTCGACAGTAGACCAATGCCTGAAATTTGTGGTAGGGAACAATATAGGGACGATTAGGAGCAACCAGAAGATGGCTCGAGAATGTTATCAGATAGCTTATCCTCAAAAGGAGTTAGGAGAGAAGCATCAAAAAAAGCGTAGCAATTAAAGGGGACTTCCTTGGTAATCACTCCCTGTGATGATCCGAGGGAGGCCCCCGGATTTCTGGTTTTGGATGAGGATCACGCGGAACATAAGTTTGAAGAAGGAAATTTTTTGAAGATTGGAGTAAAGCTTTTTGTTGAATTCAGGGAAAAATTGATTGCATTTTTGTCGACAAAATTGAATATGTTTGCTTGGTGTGCAGAGGATGTTACAAGAGTAGCTCCAGAAATAATATGTCATAAACTCGCGGTACGGCATGATGTTCGACCAATTGTACAGAAAAGAAGACCTGTTTCTCAGGAGAAGTCTACAGCTATTCTCTCAGAGGTTGAACGATTATTAAACATAAGCCATATTCGAGAGTCGCAGTACCCTGTATAGGCCTCGAATCCAGTATTGGTCAGGAAAAAGAATGGTAAGTGGAGGATGTGCGCAGATTTCACGGACCTGAATAGAGCTTATCCAAAAGATCCTTTTCCGGTACCTCAAATCGATCAGTTAGTGGACTCTACTTTGGGTAATCGGTTATTATCTTTCATGGATGCTTGTTCAGGATATAATCAGATCAGATTAGATGCAAAAGATGAAGAAAGTACATCGTTTATCACTGGAAGAGGATTATATTGTTATAAGTTCATGCCATTTGGCTTGAAAAATACAGGGGCGACTTATCAGCGTTTGGTCAACAAAACCTTTGAGGAGAAAATTGGCCGAAATGTAGAAGCTTACATCGATGATATGCTGGTAAAGAGTTTGCAGGACGAAGATCATTTCTTTGACTTGGAGGAAACTTTTAACAATTTGAGTAAAATTAATTTGAAAGTAAATCCAGAAAAGTGTATTTTTGGCGTACGGTTGGGGAATTTTCTTGGCTTCATGATAAGTGAAAGAGGCATCGAAGCTGATCCAGAACAAGACCCCACCTCAGAATATTAAGGAAGTCCAGATTCTTACAGAAAGATTGGCAGCATTAAATAAGTTTATTGCTCGTTCATCGGATAAATGTGTGCCTTTCTTTAAAGTGTTAAGAAATGCAGAAAGTTTAATTGGACCGAGGAATGTTCAGCCGTATTTCGCCAGATTCAAGAGTATTTGATGTCCCCAGAGATACTTTCCAAGCCTTTGGTGGGAGAGAAGTTGATCGTTTACGTATCGGTATCAGATTTTGCAGCCAGTGCCGTATTACTCCGAGAAGAGGTTGATGTGTTAAAACCAATTTATTATGTCAGCAAAAGTTTGCTAGATGTAGAGAAGCGGTATCTCAAATTAGAGAAGTTAGCTTTGGCCCTGGTAACAGTTTCTCGGAAAATGAGACCATACTTCCAAGCTCATCCTATAGTAATTCGAACAACATTTCCCTTAAAAGGTTTGTTACAGAGGCCGGATATATCTGGAAGGATGACGAAATGGTCAGTTGAGCTGGGAAATTTCGACATAACGTTTGAGCCCCGGACGGCAATAAAAGCTCAGGTTTTAGCTGATTTCTTGGTCGAATTCCACTCAGAAATGGAAAGCATGAAGATTGTGGACCACTCTGGTAAAACAAAATGGTTGGTCTGAACGGATGGGGGATCGAATATTTCTAGAAGTGGTGCAGGAGTCCAGTTAATTTCCCCGGATGGGATAGCCATGTTTCAAGCTATTCGTTTCGGGTTTAAAGAAACTAATAACGAGGCAGAGTATGATGCGGTATTGGCGGGGTTAAGGTTGGCTCAAATATGTGGAGCTAGAAAGGTTAAGTTGATCAGTGATTCGCAGCTGGTGATAAATCAAGTTTTGGGAGAGTCAGAGGCGAGCAAAGATAAATTAGTCAAGTATTTGAAAGTCTTGAAGGATTTAGCTTTAGAATTTGATGAAGTTCAATATGAGCATGTTCGAAGGGAAGCAAATATAATCCCTGATTCTTTGGCAGATGCTTCGCGATCGGAAAATCATCCATGGGTTATAATTCAGGAGTATCCGTCGGTTACAAGTGAAACTAAGCAGTTGATGACAGTGGAGGAGGTAAGCAATATTGTTACAGACGATTGGAGGTCATAAATTATGGATTTTCTAGACAATGGACCCCAATTCGAATACAAGGAGTTTAAGAGCTTTTGTGTTTCCAGGGGCATACAACAATGTTTTTCTGCTGCATTTCATCCGCAAGCCAATGGTCAGGTGGAAGTGACCAATAGAACAATCCTTGATGGTTTAAAAAAGATTTTGGATGGAAAGGCTGCAAAATGGCCAGACTATTTACAGGAAGTATTGTGGGCTTACAGAACAACGCCGCGAACTGCAACTGCAACTTCTCCATTTTCTTTGGTTTATAGAATAGATGCGGTGGTCCCTTCGGAGATTGTTTTCCCATCATATCGTGTGGCAGCTTATATAGAGGACTTGAATGATCGAAGCAAGGCTACAGAATTGGATTTGGTGGAGGAAAAACGACAACGTGCACATTTGAAGTCTCTACACTACCAAACGTTAATGAGGAGTAGATACGCCTCACAGGTTAAGCATAAAATTTTCAAGGTAGGGGACAAGGTATTGTGAAAAGTCTTTCTTCACACCAAAAAAAGATGCCTCGGAAAATTGGGTCTGAATTGGGAAGGCCCTTATGAAGTAACAAAGATGGTGAAACATGGTAAAAGATAAGGAAGGAAGATGTCTTAAGCATCCGTAGAACATCGAGCATTTAAATTTGTATCTGGAGTGATGATGGAGAATTTTACATGAAATGGTTACTCTTTATGTTTATTTTCAGGTTTGCAAAAATAGCAAAGGCATACTCTTTTCTATCCTGTTAGGCATATAAAGGTTTTAACGAGGTGCCATTATTAGCTGATCAAGACATTTGAATTTTTGCCTCGAATTATTCTTTCTAAGTTGCAAGGTGTGATTGGGATATTAGGTTCATAGTTGACATTTTATAAGCCTGCCTTAGAGCAGCGTACAATGATTATTATGTCAAATCAAATTTGGCATAAAGCAACTATTCAACGCAAGTTGGCATACAATTATTTTCATGTCAAAATGTGAAGTTAAAAAGTTATAAAATTGGCATTCCAAAAAGTGGCATACAAGGAAAGTCGAGGAAGATGTTCTTCGGAACATGTTGAAACTATTACAAAAATTGTGTTACAAATTGACAAGGACTTATACGTAACTTGTACAAACATGTTGAAACTATTATTTCAAGATTGTCTACTCAGAATGTTCTGAGGAGTCGCTGTCCTCGGAATTTGATGACTCACTATCACTAACAACAATGTTAGGTGGATGAAGTTCGGGGGAGACAAGCTTCCAAAAACTGCCCAAGTCATACTCAGGGAACTCCTCGTGGATTTGGATGATCAGTTATGCTCGTGTGGTAGCATCTCGAGCATTAAGCTTGTCCACGCATTTTGCTGCATAAGCATTCACAGCAGTTTCTCTTTTTTTTTTATCTGTTTGGGAAATCCTGCAATCGTCTTCAACAAATTTCTCTTTTCCTGACGTCATAAAAAAGGCGGGAGATTGTTGATTGGGATACGCGAGTTGATGCTGAAAAATTCGATGAGTCCAATCCTTGCAATTTATTAGCCAAGTCTGGGAGGTTATATTATATTTGATACAATTAATTTCGAAGAGGACATTTTGAAGGAATCGGGATATCCATATAATTGTTTTCGATGAGAGTTATGGTCTAAGCTTTGCTAAGACATTGCAATAATTGGGGGGCTACTGATCAGTGTTACCCAGGAGAATAAAAGAAATTTGAAGAGGCATTTTTGTTCGAAGAGGTATTATTCGAGGACATTTAAAGAATAAAAACATATTCGAAGAGGCATTTTTCGAGGAGAATTAAAACGAATAAGATGAAGTTCAAAGATGTCATCACAGTCCTAGTAAAAATATTTTTACTAAAACTGGGGGGCTATTGATGAGGGAGAATAAAAGACGTATGGAAAAATTGGAAAGAAGTATTTTTATTGGGGAAATATTGAAAGGTATAATGAAAGTAGTTATTAGGAATAACTGGAAAAGTATAAAGACTAAATGTGTAATAATTGGAAATTGAAGCGTGTGGAGCCCGTTATTGTACTATAAAAGGACCCCACCCGAGTTGATAGGGTTGGTTGATTAATATAATATTACTTTCTCTTTCTACTTGGATTAGCTCTCTATTTCTCTCTCTAAAAAGACGCATTTACAAAGAATTTGTTATAACTGTTTGGACCCTCAGATATTCGTGTTATACAAAATTACCCTTGAGTTATTTATTAATTCATCAAAACTATCAATGAATCAACATATCTTCTAAAATAAGAACATTCGCATTAATATTGTGTTCATGAAAGACTTTGGACGTCGAAATTTTAGTAGAAGAACATTGAAAGAGATACAATGAATCTTTCTAGTTCTTCTAACCTAACTGAATAATCAAGTTTGTTCTTGTTTGCTATATTCTAATTTTCTTGACTATAAGTAACTAAACATATTTTTTCATAAAATATACAAGTATAAATCACACAATTTTATGTAATGTCCACTTAACATATAAAGTTATGGAACTTAAATAATTTCCTCAACTTTTTTACTTTCTTTATCTCAACATACGATGTTTTTTTAGAGAACACCAGATGACATATGTTCTACTATACAATGCTCCATCCCTAGAATACTTAAGTATTTACTTAATATTTTTATAATAAATATTATGTCAACATAAGCATACTTTCAATAAAGTGTCGAAATATATAAAATATTTTGTATCTCTTAGATTTCCAAATTAATCTCGAGATATTTGCTGAGAAAGCTTATCTCAGTTTATCTCAAGAAAAATTAGAAACTTGTGATTTCCATACCATATAGCTTTTAAATTGTATTAATGCATCTCTTGTGATAAACCTATACACATAAAACATAATCCTGATTAATCTTTGTTTCTAATATATAAGATGCTTCACCCAAACTTTTACATTTAATGTCTTCAATAACTTCTTCCTTATAATATATGGAAATGATATTTTATCGACACGAAATTCTGAATCCGAATCTACTCCTACTGAACTTGTGAAGTTCAGAATACTTTACTAGTTTAATCTCAAAACTAAGAGGGATTGAAACTTTAAGAGGTCATGATATCATTAATAAGAAACTTAAACCTAAATATCTTAGATATATTTATAATTGTTACATGCATACGATGCTTACAGACATGTTACCTTTGGGACGATTATTTTGTAAAACCTATCATACCCAATTAGAAGATTCATTGAGTTGTAATATATATATATATATATATATATATTTCTTAATATTACTAATTAGAAAGTCACGATCTTAATATTCATTTAATAAAGCTTAAATGGAAGTCTACAAGTTGTACTATAATTATCTTAAAAGAATGATTCGCTTAACTAAAATAAAAGTTCTCTTAAAAGATCAATATTTTCAAATTGAGTGAACCATATTAATGTAAGAACTTTTGTATATCTTATATGCTATCTTTAAGTTAAATACAGTTCAATATAATTTAAACAGCTAGTCTTCTTTATGTAAATAAGTAATAATAACTTAAACAGGCTTATCTTACATCAACTTTCTCTATTGGTAGAATAATCCACGATTAAGAATCGGTATACTATGTGAGTTATGGAAGCTTAAACTGAATTAGTCATTTTCATCATAAATATTTTTATATTCTTATAAAAATATTTACAATGTTTCATAAATTGAAACTTGATTCCTCTCTTGCATTATACATAATCTTGATGTTCTTATAGAAGTCATTGTGACGCTACGTAAGTTGTGACATTGCGTAAGCTGAAAATAAACCCTTCTATTGCATCACAAAGATCTTAATATTATTTTAATACTTTATAGAAATACGTAGTATAAATAAGATACACGATATTGTATTTCTCTATGTTTGTGGATATTTGTAAAATATTATACTAACTTAATTTTGCATAATTTCTTAAGGATGTTTAGTTTGTTATTCATGAAAAAATGTAATTGTTTACTCAATATTTTTAGAATTATTAATCATTCTTACAATTAGAAGATGGCTGATTATCAAAACAAAATCTGTATAGTTTGAATCTTAATGAATTATTTTAGAGTCTTCCACATAAACAAAGTTGTATAAAATGAAATATCATCAAAATTAATATATTGTCTCAAATCTAAATTTGGTAGTGAACTTCTCGGTTTCATAGTATTAGGCATGTATGAGGTCTCTTGCACTCGACTTACCCAAATGTAGAAGTGTCTTAAATAAAGCTTTTGTTGGGTTTCTGATTATTGTATCATTTTTAATAACTAACTCCAAATATGTTGGTTTAAAGAATAACTTTGGCACATTTTAACTAAATGAAATTATTTAGTGAACTAGCATATCTCTCTTAGTGGCATCAACTAGGATCATATATGACAAACTCAATTGTTTTACCGAGGTGATATACCATATTATAGTCTTAAATATTTAAAAAATTTAATGACTACCAATCATGATAAGATATAGGAATAATAAAACTAAAAAAATACATATGAACAATATATATTATCTCAGTCATCCATACGTAGGAACGATTTACAGATAAATTTGTGAATTTATTTTACGACTTATATTGCTTTGAATGCACCTAATTTCCTTTATTTTTATGTTCTCTCTTGATGTATCCAATACATGTATAAATATTCAAAATAGTCAGGAGATTATGCAGTACCTCAAGAAATTAGTTTGTCAACCTCATTCCGAGAAATATGACATGAATGCTTGTGACAAATGTACACTTAATTGTCATGGTATTTCACTTTATTTTATTGTACAATACATAAATATGTATAGTATAATTAAAAAAATAAGGATTTAGGCCTCCAAGAACCTAAATCCAGTTCTTGATTTCAAGGCCATGGGCCTAGAGTAACCTCTTTGTGAAGCCTCTGTGAAGCCTCATCTCTTCGCCTAACCCTAGCTCGTTGCTCTCTCTTCTCAGCCACAGCCTCTAACCTCTCTTAGCTTTCTCTCAGATCTAAATCATATATGTAAAAATCGATTTCTGTTCTTCATCTTGAAGAACAAAATCGAGTAGATCCACCTTTAGGAAGCCATCTAGCCTCATCTCAGAGACTACCAAACCACATCAAAGATCCACATCAAACCAAAAAATTGATTTCGGGTCAAAATCGAGTAGATTCACCACAAAGATTCAGCCATCAAACCACGATTCAGTCATCAAACCACATCTCAGAGGCTCAATTCTTCGAAAATCCAATTTTCGAAAGGAATGGGTCCCCAAATAAAGATATTCCCAGAGGCGAAAATGAGTCTAGTGGACAGTTGGTACAAAAATCTCCAAGAACTTACGCAGAAGTTCTAAGGACGGGAAAGGAGGCGATGCAACCATCTGCTGGCGCTGTTGAGGGTTTCGTACACGACAAAGTGGAAATCGGCGCTGAAGATGGGTATACATATGTAAAATTTTGCGAAAAAGATAAGTTCTTTCTAAACTCTTTAGCTAAATTTACGTTGATTGCAAAATTTTCGTATGGTTGTCCTCCTGCTGTAGAGTTTAGGAAATATTTAGAATCTTTAAATCCTATAGGTAATTACAGTTTATACAAATGGGATTTTAGGCATGTCTTTGTGGAATTTGATAATATGGTAGATGTAAAAAGCTTCTGGAAGTATAATGTCAGGTCTATGGGTCAGTATATGTTTAGGATTTTAAAATGGAGTCCTGATTTTCACCCCAAGCGTGAGTCTCCAATGACTCCCGTTTGGGTTTCCTTTCCTAAATTTCCTGAATATATGTATAATAGAGATAATATAGAAAATTTAGCTAAGGCGATAGGTGTACCTTTAAAATCTTGGTTACCTTATAGGAATAGGGCTAGCTTTAATTGTTGTGAAGTCTGGACTGTTTTGGATGTCTCTTGTATTGTTCCTCAAAAAATATGGGTTAGTTTTGGGGATAAGGAAGGGTTTTGGCAAGATGTAAACTATAGAGATAAGCCTAATTATTGTAAAAAATGTAGACATCAAGGTCATAAGGATATTGCTTGTAAATCAGATGATTTAGAATTTAAAAAGTCTCTGAATCTAAAAAAAGTTGAAGTTAATTCTAAGGTTAGGAAGAATAACAATATTTGGATGCCTAAAACTAAGAATAACAGAGATGTTAATAATATGAAACCTAATATGGAGGAGTTTACTGGAAAAGTGAATGTTAAAACAAGTGTTAATGGCAATGGAAGTATACAAAATAGTTGATAGAGATATTAATAATGCAGATTGTATTTTAGAAACAGTGTCTGTTAATCAAGTTGTGCAGATAGGAAATGTTTGTAGTAATAAGGATGATGTCTTGCATGATAGTGTTATTGTTTTGAATGATGATGTTAGTAGAAAAGATGATAATGTGTGTGTCGTTAAACAACCTGTAAGACATATAGACAATAGTTATGCTGTTAATAATAATATGCATGTTGTTTTTGAAGTTGATACTTTGTCATTGAATGATTGTAATGCACGTGATAATATTGTTAGAAAAGGTGACATTGTAGTTAAACATTCTGATTTAAATGCTAAAGAGTCTTTTAGACATATTGATACCAACTGTGATGTTAATAACATTTCATTGCCATATAAGCATGTTGTCTCTGAAGTTGACTCTTTGTCATTGAATGATTGTAATGTAAACAATGATATTGTTAGGAAAGATGATGGTTTATCTGTTGTTAGATATGCTGATTTAAATGATACTCTGTCATTGAATGATTGTAATGCAAATGATGAAATGGTTAGGAAAGTTGACTGTGCTGTTAACAACAACTCTTTGTCATGTAAGCATGTTGTTTCTGAAATTGATTCTTTGTCATTAAATGATTGTAATGTAAGTGATGATATTGTTAGGAAAGATGATGACTTATCTGTAGTTAAAGATAATAACATTTCAATGATAGGTAAGCATGTAGTTAATACTCTGCCACTGAATGTTTGTATTTCACGTCATGATGTAATTTCTGTTAATCATTTAAAGAAAGTAAAAGAATCATCTATTAATAATATAGCAAGTGTTTCTTCAGAGCATCAAAGTAAAACTTTAAGATTTTCTAATCACTTGGAAGATTCTGTAGTCATAACTAATGAAGATATAGTTAATGAAATTGAGAATATAAAGTTGAATAATCCTTTTAATCCTTTGTCTGATAATGAGTTAGAAGAGGTAGAAAATGTTGTAGAAGATCATAAAATTATAGATAGGCCTAGTTTAAGTGAGCCTAATTCACCTAAACAAAGAAAACTGTTAAAAGAGACCTCTAATGTCAGCTTGAGAAGGTCTGCTAGAAATAGAATGTTAACTAGATCAAGGAACTTCAAAAGGTCTTTAGGATCCTCCTATAAAAGTTTTAGATGACAGTGTTGTTTAATTGGAATGTAAGGGGAGTTGGAAATTATAAAACACTAAGAAGATTTAAGCATTTGTCTAAAAAAATTGCTGTTGACATTATTGCTCTTCAGGAACCTTTGATAGCAGTAGATAAAATTGATTCCGTTTGTTTAAAACTTGGTCTTATTTTGAAAACTTAATTAATAAAATTTGGTTATTTTGGGTAGAAAAGATGATAATGTGTCTATCGTTAAACAGCCTGTAAGACATATAGACAATAGTTATGCTGTTAATAATATGCATGTTGTCTTTGAAGTTGATACTTTGTCATTGAATGATTGTAATGCACGTGATAATATTGTTAGAAAAGGTGACATTGTAGTTAAACATTCTGATTTAAATGCTAAAGAGTCTTTTAGACATATTGATACCAACTGTGCTGTTAATAACATTTCATTGCCATATAAGCATGTTGTCTCTTAAGTTGACTATTTGTCATTGAATGATTGTAATGTAAACAATGATATTGTTAGGAAAGATGATGGTTTATCTGTTGTTAGATATGCTGATTTAAATGATACTCTGCCATTGAATGATTGTAATGCAAATGATGATATGGTTAGGAAAGTTAATTGTGTTGTTAACAACAACTCTTTTTAAACTTAGGTCATTTTAGATTTTTCGACTAACTAGATGGCAAGTTGAAGAACTTGACCATGAATGTGTTTGATTTTGTAGATCAGGTGCAAGGATGATGGAGTAGATAAAGTAAAGGACAACAAGGGGATGGAGTCTACAAAGATTGATCATGAAAGGAATGTTAAGGAAGAGAAGGAAGGCAGCAAGGGGAGAGAGGCTTGCTAGGAAATAAAAGAAGAAAATATTAGTATATGATTGTATAAGTTAACTACACAATGTAGTTTACTTGTTATAAGAAATGATTATCCAATTCATAAGTTGCAGTATAATTTGTAAAGATTCATATTGTGTTCAATGAAATTTCAATTCGTGGGGGGAAAAAAAGTATAGTATAATTAAAAAATGTAGTAATTATACTAACATAAACTATCCATTTTGTACTTTCTCTATACAAGAATTGCTAATATTTGTGAAAATACATTACCATCACTTAATATTGTAATTTAATGCATCTTTTATATAATTTTTATTTTTATTATGGTTGCAATTGCATCAATCCATTAATTATCTCTATGAACTAAACATAAATTGAAACGAGGACCATATCAAATGTGTGAAAGTAACTTTCTTCTCGGGTTAGTTGATAATAAATTAATGATCTCATGATTTTTACCTATTATTGTTCAATAAGTTAATATTGACGATCTTACAATAGGTCAATCAATAAACATTGCAACTTGACCATGTAAATAAACTTATAATTGATATATTGATAAATCTCATCATTTTCTTATCGTTTAATAAAATCTAGTGCACATAGTTTTAATATGTATTATTTTTCAGATTTAACGAACTTAATTAAATCTGGGAAAACTAAAGCATTAAAAATCTAAATTTTAAATTTTGGCACTGATATTTATCTCCTTAGAAAACATGCCATCATATGATTAAAAACGTCACATAGACTTTAATCAGACTTATAAAATTGAACCTTATCCTCCTTTCTGTAGTCTTATTATCTTTTACTTAAATTTTATTAAGAGGAAAATATTGTCCAATGTCGTAATCTTATAAATATCATGACATTACTAATTAAAAACATATTATATTTTCAGTATATCTAAAATAGTTTGGAATACGGTTACCTAAAGTTATAATGATAACATAAACATACAAAATTTTATATTAATCATTACATAAATAACATAAAATAATGATTTTTCTCAAATTTAAAGTATTAATATGAATTCATTTGAAGTGACTGGTCATAATCCTTAACAAATTGCGCAATATGTTATACATTACTTCTAGCGTACATATCTTTAAGGGAGACAATGTTGGTTCACGACCATATTTGTAAACAACCAAGTTTTTATTTGGATTAATTATGACTGTTTTGTAGCATAATTAATCGAAACCATGTAACATTAAGGTCCAGTTATTTGAATACACTCTTAACCATTCAACATAACTAATCGAAACCATTAACAAATGACAGTTCAATATTTGGGTTAAACATTAGTATGTATTGTGTGAATGCAAGAATAACATTATGAAACGGTTTGAATCGCTCTCAAACAAATGTGTGTATAGCATTCTTTATACCGATTTATACACACAACTACTGATCCTTGACAACAGGCGCCCAAAATTATTTATTGTATGACTCACCAATATGGATCCCTTTGGTGATTTTTTTGGGTTGCCATATAGTTCTAAAGAATGAATTGATAAAATATATAGCTGAAAATCGTGATAAACACTAGTATTCCTAACGAAACATACTTTTAGAACTCAATTTCATTGCAACTTGAACATCTGAAGCCATCTCGAGGATATGAAATAGCCTTTTAATAGGTTAAATTTCTAAAGATAGATGAACCTTATTCAAACTCTAAATCTGAATAACTACTCGCCAAAATTATTAATGGTTTGTTAATAACCTCATACATTATAGGGTCAAAGCACTCAATGATTATATATCATCAACCTCATATCTTGAAAGCTATAAATTCACCAAACTACATGCCTACTTAATCCCCGCGTAATATAGAAACAAAACTGTAATCCTCATAACATTCAATAAAAAGTATATATACATGACATCATACATAAACATATATTACACTATAATATATTAAACTAACATATTACACTATATTAAAATTCTTATACTTAATCACTTAGTTATTCAGTATTACAAGTGAAATGTCATCGATGTATCTAAATTTTAGGTGGAACAAAAAAAATCATTAATTTTGATAATTTAGCATAATGTTACGACATAGCGAAGCGGGGAACCCGCTCTGCTCTGGGCACTACCACTGCGGCAACATATATACTCATCGCGACACTTATAACTGTTATAAAGTCTTTGCCCCGAAAACTCACATGATTGTCATCAAAATGCATCCATTGTAAGGTTATTATTGTATAAACTCATATGAGTGCTATGACAATGAACCCATTTGTTGCAACAACCCCACGAACTCTAGAATCTCAAAACTCTTTATTTACTTAATTAGAGTCTCCGACGATTTCTAAATATACAGGTATATAATTCTTATTCATGATTCATCAGACACACACATATGTCTATATGTTATATAATATTCTCTTAGTTATCCGTTGGTCCAATATATCGTTTATTTTTATTACTTTTAAGTAATCAACTTACAATAGTTTGAATACTCTGAATCTTCATAGATAATATTCCAGTTTAAAGTATGTTACATTAGTATTGTATATTTTAAAACTATCAACGTTTTTACATATGTTGAGATTCGACTCTGAATTTTCAAACTTGATATGTATCGTCATAACGCAGTTGAGGTTGATTTAAAATCAATCTCCTTTATTTAATCTTTAATTTTTTTTCAATAGATCATCAAAACTTCAACATAAAATAATATGGCATTCTAATATACCAAAATCATAATTATTGTCAGTGATAAAAAGTAGATATATAAATTTATTGCTCAAATTTATTCATTGATAAGTTCCAAATCCGTTCACCAAATTAACCATTTAATATAGTTTTAAAATCCTTAAGATTCTACAACAAATCATATAACAATATTATCTAGGCAAAAAAATGTATTATTTTTTACTAACGCGTATATATAATTCGTTATAAAAAAATATTCATCTCATTACAATAAAATAAAAGAAATTAATTAATTCTTTTTAAATGGCATATTCTTATTATTATTATATTTTCCTACTGTATATTATATTTATTTATCAATAACTTTGTTTTCCACTTTTGAATCCCGAAGAAAAAAATATTATAGCATTATTTTAACTTTTCAAATAAAAATCAAACCAAACAAATTTATTTATAATAAAATATAATTTTAGATACCAATTTAGATTTCAAATATAGTATAAAAATAATACAAAATCTTCTAGCTACTTTTTTTTATAAAGATTGTTTATATGAGATTCATTGACAAAATCCTATACAGAAAACTAAAAGCTCAACCCACTCGATTTGATATATTAGAATAAAACTAAAGTAGACACCATTAAATTTTTTGAATAATATTACCATGAACTAAAATTTTAATATACTACCTTTTAAAAAGTATAAAAACATTTAATAATAGCAAGAGTAATTTGCCTCTTGCCCTACCACAAAGCATAAGTGATTCGTGAGAGAGATATTTTTGTTTTTTTCAATCTTCCAATTTAAATCCCACATTGTTTTGTCATCCAATCCTCCTTGATACTAAAAACTATTACCCAAATACTTGACTAAGTGTATAAAAACTATATAATAAAGCATAACTTAGTGGAAAGCGAAATTAAAAGTGAAGATGACATATAAACATGCTCAACGATAATCAATATTTTGGAATTCAACTACATAATGGACTCACTTTATGCTTTTGGCCTTATCATACTGCCTATCACACTTACTTGATAGGTAGTTCGGCTTATATTTGTTCCATCGTCTGTATTCATATTTTTAAAAAATATTTTTTAAAGTCTCTGTCGCGATATATTTTATATATTAGCTGTTTATTAAATTCGTATCGGATATAAGATTTAAAATTGGTGTTAATTTTCTTAACTATTGATTTTTGTGACAGATAGTTATTTTATTTAATAAAATTTAGAGTTAGTCACTCGACTATCTATTATTTTGGTGATATATACTCTATCAATTAAAAAAAAAAAATTAAGTTTAGGTTTTTATTATACATTTTTGGATAAATTAATTTTATGCTATTGTTTATTTAAAGGACTAACTTTATCGAAAACATAAAATTAATGAATTAACTTTATCGAGAATGAATAGTTAATGTACTATTTTTTATGAATAGATAGTTTAACATACGAGGACTAACAAAATTCCCATAAAATGGGAAGTGTTCTATTGGAACATGAAAAAGTGACCGAGTTTGTTCTAGTTAGAATTTGAATAAGAGTTCCCTAGAAGAAGAAAAAAATAATAGGGACTGAATAGCTTCATCAACTAGCTTGAGTTACTTTAGCACTGGCCAACTTTCGAATTCTTCTTAGGTCTACGAGACTGCCGTAATGTTTGTGTACGAGCTTTCTCTATTATAAGATGTCTCCCACAAATTGGATTGAACTGAGACTAGTACACTGAACTTGTGAAGTTCATAATACTCTACTAATTTAATCTCAAGACTAAAAGGGATTAGAACTTTGAGAGATCATGATATCATTAATAAGAAACTTAAACCTAAATATCTTAGATGAAATTCTAATTGTTACATACTATGGAATATATTAAACCTGCATACGATGGTTACAAACATGTTACCTTTGGGACGATTAACTTGTAAAACCTATCATACCCAATTAAAAGAGTCATTGAGTTGCAATATATAGATTTTCTTAATATTACTATTTAGAAAGACACAATCTTAATATTCATTTAATAAAGCTTAAAATAGAAGCTACAAGTTGTACCATGATTATCTTGAAAGAATCATTCGCTTAACTAAAATAAAAGTTCTCTTAAAAGATTAATATTTTCAAATTGAGTGAGCCATATTAAGGTAAAAACTTTTGTATATCTTATCATGCTATCTTTAAGTTAAATACAGTACAATATAATATAACCAGCTAGTATTCTTTATGTAAATAAGTAACAACAACTTAAACAGACTTATCTTACATCAACTTTCTCTATTAGTAAAATAATCCACAATTAATAATCGGTATACTATGTGATGTTATTGAAGCTTAAACTCATTGTGACGTTACGTAAGTTGTGACGTTACGTAAGATGAAAATATATTCTTCTATTGCATCACAAAGATCTTAATATTATTTTAGAATAATTTATAGACATACTTAGTATAAATGAGATACACAATATTGTATTTCTCTATGTTTGTAGATATTTGTAAAATACTATACTAACTTAATTTTGTATAATTTCTTAAGGATGTTGAGTTTGTTCTTCATAAAAAAAATGTAATTATTTATTATTTATTTTTAGAATTATTGATCATCCTTACAATTAGAATATGACTGATTATCAAAACGGAATCAGTATAGTTTGAATCTTAATGAATCATTTCAGAGTCTTCCATATAAACGAAGTTGTATAAAACGAAATGTCATCAAAATTAATCTATTGTCTCAAATCTAAATTCGGTAGTAAACTCTTAAAAATTAAATTATAAAATGGAATGTATATGATAGTTATTATTTTATTACTCACAGTTTCATATTTTTAGGCATGTATGTGGTCTCTTGCACTCGACTTACCCAAATGTATAAGTGTCTTAAACAAGCTTTTGTTGGGTTTCATATTATTATATCATTTTTAATAGTTAACTCCAAATATGTTGATTTAAAGAATAAATTTGGAACATTTTAACTTAATGAAATTGACGCAGTCGGATGCACTAAGACAACAAACGTTTGTCTTAGAATTGAAGGTTCAAGTTCACGGGTGTCAAACTTGAAGAAAAAACTCTGGAATCCACCAGAAAACAAATCTCGAAAACTCGAAGACTTTGATTAATAACGATGATGAAAAAAGTGTTTTAAAGCCTAGCACCTAAGATTCTTTATATAGAGAAACCCTAAAGCATATAGAGAAACCCTAAAGCATAAAATAGGAAGTTCCTAGAAATAAGGAAAATTACTAGAATCCAAATAAGGAAAATTACTAGAATCTTAACTAGAAAAGGAAAACACTAAAAAAGAAATATCTAAAAATAACTTGCAAGCTAGAATAGATTAGGTATTGTAACCGTCTCCTGCATCAGTTTCCTCCACCTCCAAAGAACTCGTCCCCAAGTTCTTATCTGGATAAAGAACACCATCGGCATGATACTCATAGATGTCCGCTATATTGAACGTATGAGAGATGCTCATGTCATCTGGTAGATCTACCACATAAGAATTGTCATTAATCTTTCGTAAAATCTTGAATAGACCATACTTGCAAGGCTGAAGCTTACGATAAGTACCGACTGGAAACCTTCTTTCTTGAGAAACACCATTACTTCATCACCTTCGTTGAAAACCTTGAGCCTCCGTTTTGTATTTGCTGCCCTTTTGTTTTTTTGCCCAGTTGCTTCCAATCTAGCTCAGACTGCTTCTTTAGTGTCCAAAATGTCTTTAGCCATAGCTTCAGCTGATGCACTAACTCCAGGAGCTTTCGGTAGTGAAACTAAATCAACCACATGCTTCGGGACAGAGGTATATACCAACGTAAATGATGATTTCCCTGTTGCGGAATGTACGACACTATTGTAAGCGAACTCGACCTGCGGTAGAGCTAAATCCCACTGTTTCGGTTTATCACCACAAATACTTCTAATCATGTTAACCAGCGTCTTGTTTGTGACTTCGGTTTGCCCATCACTCTGGGGATGAGCTGTAGAGCATCGTTTTAAACTTGTTCCAAACATTCTCCATAATGTAATCCAGAAGTGACTGAGAAACTTAGTATCCCTGTCGGAAACTATTGACTTCGAAACCCCATGGAGACGCACAACTTCCCGAAAAAACAATTTGGCTATGTTGGTTGCATCTGTGGTCTTTGTGCAAGCAATGAAGTGTGTCATTTTGGAAAACCTGTCGACAACAACAAACACAGAATCCACACCTCGTTGCGTCCTCGGCAACCCCAACACAAAATCCATAGATAGGTCCTGCCAGATATCTTCAGGAACAGATAACGGCATGTAAAGACATGTGTTCTGAGATTGTCCTTTAGAAACCTGGCAAACAAAACACCTTCGAACAATAGCTCCAGCGTCTTTCCTAAGGTGCGATCAATAGTACCTTTCCTCCAAGCTTGAAATTATCTTATCCCGTCCCAAATGACCACTAAGACCACCACTGTGCAATTCTCGGATCAGCTTCTCTCGTAACGACGAGCAAGGAATGCACAGTCTGTCTCCTTTAAAAAGATAGCCATCGCGAATATGGAAGTCTGCAGAAGGATGCTTACCGTTGCACTTGTCCCATAATTCCTTGAATTCAGCATCACTTTCATATAACTCTTTCAAAAATTTGAAACCCACAATCTCATGTGCTAAGGTAGTTAGCAAGGAAGCCCTTCTACTCAAAGCATCAGCTACCTTGTTAAGAGCTCCGGACTTATGCTAAATAATGAAAGGAATTTTTTGCAGAAAACTTACCCAACGAGCATGCATCTTATTTATCACTTTCTGGCTGTGAAGAAACTTCAGAGCTTGGTGGTCAGTGAACAGAATAAACTCTCGCTGAATCAGATAATGCTCCCATTGTCGAAGAGCTCGAAATACCGCATGGAACTCTTGATCATAAGTACTCCATTTCTGTCGTGCTTCGCTTAGCTTTTCACTAAAGAAAGCTATTGGTCTTTTCTCCTGAGATAACACAGAACCAATTCCTACACCACTAGCATCGCATTCCACTTGAAATATCTTATCAAAATTCGGCAATGCTAACACAGGAGCAGTACAAAGCTTCTCCTTAATCAATGCAAAACTCTCGTCTTGTTCTGGTCCCCAATGAAACTTCCCTTTCTTCAAGCATTCGGTAATAGGTGTAGTAAGAGTACTGAAGTCTCTTATAAATCTCCGGTAGAAAGTAGCCAAACCATGAAAAATGTGTACCTCAGTTACGGTTTTGGGAACGGGCCAGTCTTTTATTGCACGCACTTTGGCTTCATCTACTTGAATCCCATCTTCACCAACGACAAACCCCAAAAACAGCAGTTGGCTTGTGCAGAATGTGCATTTCTTTAAATTCACATACATCTGATTTTCTTGGAGGACTTGTAACACCTGCCATACATGCTCTAAATGGTCGTCCTTGGCTTTGCTATAGATCAAAATATCATCGAAGTAAACTACTACAAAGGACCCAATGAAAGGACGGAGAACCTGATTCATCAATCTCATGAAAGTACTAGGTGCGTTTGACAAGCCGAAAGGCATCACTAACCACTTGTACAATCCATCTTTACTCTTAAAAGCAGTCTTCCATTCATCTCCAGGCCTGATTCGAATCTGATGGTACCCACTTTGAAGATCTATTTTGGAAAACACCTTTGATCCATTCAACTCATCAAGCATGTCTTATAACCGAGGGATAGGAAACCGGTATTTGATTGTGATCTTGCTGATGGCTCTAGAATCAACACACATTCGCCACTGCTTACCTTTCTTTGGAACGAGAAGAACTGGTACAGCACAAGGGCTCATACTCTCGTGGATTAACCCTTTCTTCAGCAAATCTTCAATCTGTTCCCGTATAATTTCATTCTCTTTAGGGCTCATTCGATAGTGGGGAAGATTAGGTAGACTAGAACCCGGGATCAAGTCAATGTGATGATGTATATCACGCATAGGAGGCAGGTTGTCAGGTAGTTCCTCAGCAACCAACTCCTTGTAATCTTCCAAAATTTCTAACACCTCACGTGGATTTGTTGTCTCCTCTGTCACGGCACTCATCAACCCCTTGACCACAACCGGATAAAAACACTGTGATTCCTTAACAGCCTTGTTAAGTTCTTTATCATCATACGGCATGACGAGGAAGCTTGACTTCTTCTCTGTTGCAATGCTACCAAAATCCTTGACAGGAGCCATTGCAATCTTATGATTCCCCCATGTAAACATGACCACATTGTCTCGTCCTCGGTACGTAATGTCGTTATCGTACTGCCATGGTCGCCCAAGGAGAATATGGCAAAAATCCATATCCAAAACGTCACAAATTATCTCCTCTTTGTAATGCTCACCAATTGATAGAGGAATTTTGCAAGTTTCACTAACCCCTACTTTAGATCCTTTCTTCACCCATCCGAGACCATACGGTTTCTCATGACGAGTCGTGGGTAGTTTCAAATATGTCACCAACTTTTGAGAAACTAAATTCTCTGAGTACCCATTGTCAACAATCACATTGCACACCTTGTTCTGAATAGAACAATGCGTTCTAAACAGATTCTTGCGTTGTCCCTCTGCTTTGGATGATAGCAACAGTCGCTGTAAAACAATGTTGATTCTGTCCTTAGATTCCTCTTCCGTAAATTCAACTCCCTCATACTCCTCATTCTCCATAAAGTCGGCTTCCTCTTCTTCTAGAAATGCAACCATCTTCCTACTGGGACAAACATGCGACCTGTGACCGGTTCCTTGACAACGGAAACACTTGTCGGCGGTTGGTCTAGCATAAGGATTATTATGTTTCGGAGTGGGTGCTTTGTCCTTCTGAATTCAACTAATGGAGCTACTTGCTCCTTTGTTGTTAGAGTTGGAATCTCTGTTAACCACGCATTTGTCCGTTTCTCCGGCTAGTTCGACGTTGTTCTGGATCGAGGGTCTCCTGAAATTTGTGAAACCCCGAGATGATTTCTCCATCAATTCCGCTTTCAAGGCTAGACTGGATGTTTCTTGAACTGTCCACACAGTCTGTAACCCTCTTTTCCCTTGAAGAGAGCCCTTTAAACCACTGATGTATCTAGCCACCTTCTGATTCTCTGTTTCGTTTAAGTCACTACGTTTAGAGAAACGAAAGAACTCTGCTGTATAATCAGTCACGGTCCTGCTTCCTTGTACACAATCAATGTACATCTTGTAAAGAATCTGCTCGTAGTCCTCCGGTAAGAACCGCTCAGTCATTAGCTGCTTCATTCGGCGCCATGTTCTAACTGGACCCTTCCTCTGTCTTTGCCTTTGAATAACCAATTTGTCCCACCAAACAGCTACAGTCTTCTTTAACCGGATAGCCACCATCTTAACCTGTTTACTCTCCGGGACTTCCATAACATCAAAGAACCGATCAACATCAACTTGCCAATCGAGAAATTCCTCGACGCTCATAGTACCATAGAACAATGAAATATCAGCTTTCACTCTGTAATCCTGATTATTTTGATTCCCTTGTTCTGCCTCTTCCTCTTCCAATTCTTCCTCCGAGCTAGAATCATCAACAGCGACACGATTATGCCTGCCTTGTTGTTGATTGTTTATAACAGGCAGTCGGTTGTTTCCACCATATCGGACTCGGGGTGGCTCCTCAACAACTGGTATGTGTCTGCCTTGTCGATTCTGATTTCGTCCCATCCCTTCTCCTTCTCCTTGTCCTGCGTTAGCAATCTGATTGGTTAATGCTGCAATCTGATTAGTTACAGCTGCCACCAGATTTTCCAGGTTCGTGGTTGATTCGTTCAAACTCGTTGTGAAACCCTCCATGTCGGCCCTGGTTACTGGTTGATCACCCATAGTTGTTCAAGCTTTGAAAAGAGTAGGAGATTGCCTGCTCTAATACCACTTGACGCAGTCGGATGCACTAAGACAACAAACGTTGGTCTTAGAATTGAAGGTTCAAGTTCGCGGGTGTCAAACTTGAAGAAAAAACTCTGGAATCCACCAGAAAACAAATCTCGAAAACTCGAAGACTTTGATTAATAACGATGATGAAAAAAGTGTTTTAAAACATAGTACCTAAGGTTCTTTATATAGAGAAACCCTAAAGCATATAGAGAAACCCTAAAGCATAAAATAGGAAGTTCCTAGAAATAAGGAAAATTACTAGAACCGAAATAAGAAAAATTACTAGAATCTTAACTAGAAAAGGAAAACACTAAAAAAAAGAAATATCTAAAAATAACTTGCAAGCTAGAATAGATTAGGTATTGTAACCGTCTCCTGCATCAGAAATGGATCATGAAATTATTTGGTGAACTAGTATATCTTCCTTAGTGGCATCAACTAGGATCATATATGACAAACTCAATTGTTTTACCGAGGTAATATACCATATTATGGTCTTAAATATTTGAATTTTTCAATGACTACCAATCATGATAAGATATGGGAATAATAGAACTAAAAAAATATATGAAAAATATATATTATCTTGCTCATCCATACGTAGGAACGATTTACAGATAAATTTGTGAATTTATTTTACGGCTTATATTGCTTTGTATGCACCTATTCCTTTATTTTTATGTTCTCTCTTGATGTATGCAACACATGTATAAATATTCAGAATAGTCAAGAGATTCTGCAATACCTCAAGAAATTAGCTTCTCAACCTCATTATGAGAAATGTGACATGAATGCTTGCGACAAATGTACACTTAATTGTCATGGTATTTCAATTTATTTTATTATACAATACATGAATATGTATAGTAGAATTATAAAATGTTGTAATTATTAAAATAAATTATCCATTTTGTATTTTCTCTATACAAGAATTGCCAATATTTTTAAAAATACATTACCATCACTTAATATTTTGATTTAATGCATCTTTTATATAATGTTTATTTTTATTATGGTTGCAATTGCATCAATCCATTAAATATCTCTATGAACTAAACATAAATTCAAATGAGGACCATATCAAAAGTGTGAAAGTAACTTTCTTCTCGGTTTAGTTGATAATAAATTAATGATCTCATCATTTTTACCTATTATTGTTCAATAAGTTAATATTGACGATCTTACAATAGGTCTATCAATAAACATTACAACTTGACCATGTAAATAAACTTATAATTGACATGTTGATAAATCTCATCATTCCCTTATAATTTGATAAAATCTAGTGTGAACAGTTTTAATATGTATTATTTTTCAGATTTAACGAACTTAGTTAAATCTGGGAAAAATAAAGCATTAAAAATCTAAATTTTGATTTTTGGCAGTGATATTTATCTCCCTAGAAAACATGCCATCATATGATTAAAAAACTTATCATGGACTTTAATCAGACTTATAAAATTGAACCTTATCCTCCTTACTGTAATCCTATTATCTTTTAATTAAATTTCATTAAGAGGAAAATATTGTCCAATATCGTAATCTTATAAATATCATGACATTACTAATGAAAAACATATTGTATTTTATTATATCTAAAATAATTTGGAATACGGTTACCTAAAGTTATGATGATAACATAAACATACAAAATTTTATATTAATCATTACATAAATAACATAAAAGAAATGTTTTTTCTCAAATTTAAAGTATTAATATGAATTCATTTGAACTGTCTGGTCATAATCCTTAACAAATTGTGCAATATGTTATACATTACTTCTAGAGTACATATATTTAAGGGAGATAATGTTGGTTCACGACCATATTTGTAAACAGCCAAGATTTTATTTGGGTTGATCATGACTGTTTTGTAGTATAATTAGTCGAAACCATTCAACATTGAGGTCTAGTTATGTGAATGCACTCTTAATCATTCAGTAATTAATCGAAACCATTTAAAAATGACAGTTCAACATTTGGGTTAAACATTAGTATGTGTTATGTGAATGCAACAATAACATTAGGAAACAGTTTGAGTCGCTCTCAAACAAATGTATGTATAGCATTCTTTATACCAATTTAGACACACAACTACTGGTCCTTGACAACAAGCGCCTAAAATTATTTCTTGTATGACTCACCAATATAGATCACGTTGGTGATTGTTTTGGGTTGTCATATAGTTTCAGATAATGAACTCATAAAATATATAGCTAAAACTCATGATAAACACTAGTATTCCTAACTAAACATACTTTTAGAACTCAATTTCATTGTAACTTGAACATCTGAAGCCATCTCGAGGATATGAAATAGCTTTTTAAGAGGTCAAATTTCTAAAAATAGACGAACGCCATTCAAACTCGAAATCTGAATAACTGCTCAACAGAATTATTAACGATTTGTTAATAACCTCATACATCATAGGGTCAACCTCATATCTTAAAAGCTATAAATTCACAAAACTACATGCCTACTTAACCCCCACATAATATATAAACACAACTGTAATCCTCATAACATTTAATAAAAATATGTATACATGACATCATACATAAACATGTTAGAAAAAACATGTATAATTTATTAAACTAAGATATTACACTATATTAAACTTCTTATACTTAAACACTCAGTTATTCAGTACTACAAGTGAATTGTCATCGACATATCTAAATTTTAGGTGGAACCAATAAAAAAATCATTTAATTTTGATAATTTAGCATAACGTTACGACATAGCGAAGCCGGGAACCCGCTCTGCTCTGGGCACTATCACCGCGGCAACGTATATACTCATCGCGGAACTTATAACTGTTATAAAGTCGTTGCCCCGACAACTCACATGATTTTCACCAAAATGCATCTATTATAAGGTTATTACTGTATAAACATATGAGTTCTATGATAATGAACCATTTGTTGCAGCGACCCCTCGAACTCTAGAATCTCAAAATCTCTTTCTTTACTTAATTAGAATCTCCGGCGATTTCTAAATATACAGGTATATAAACCTTATTCATGATTCATAAGACACATATATTTATATGTTATATAATATTCCTTTAATTATCCGTTGGTCCAATATATCGCTTATTTTTATTACTTTTAAGTAATCGACTTACAATTACAATAGTTTTAATACTCTGAATCTCTATAGATAATATTCCAGTTCGAAAACTATGTTACACTAATATTGTATATAGTAAAACTATCAATTTTTTCACATATATCGAGATATATCGAGATTCGACTCTAAATTTTCAAACTTGATATTTATCCTCGTGACTCAGTTGAGGTTGATTTAAAATCAATCTCTTTTATTTCATCTTTTATTTCAATAATATGGCATTGTTATATACAAAAATTATAATTATTGTCAATAAAAATAATAGATATAAAATCTTTTTGTTCGAATTTATTCATATAAGGTCAAATCCATTTATCAAATTAACCATTCCGAATAGCTTTAATGCATTGTAAGTTGAATAGAAAATAAATTTCTACAACAAATCAAACCACAATATTATCTACACTATTTACCATACCAAGACGTGAAAATGTAGTACTTTTCACCGTTAATTACACATAAATATAATTTACTATAAATAAATATTTATTTCACCCAAAATAATAATAATAAAATTAAATAGCATATTTTTATTATTGAATTTGTTTACCGTATACAATATTTATTTATCAATAACTTCGTTTTCCAATTTTGAATCTTAAACAAACAAAATTTATAGCATTATTGTTAAAACTTTTCGGACAAAAATCAAACCAAACAGATTTATTTATAATAAAATATAAATTTTGGATACCAATTTAGATTTCAAATATAGTATAAAAATAATATAAAATAATCTAACTACTTTTTTATATAAATATTTTATATGAGATTGACAAAATCCTATAAAGAAAACTAAAACCTCAACCCACTCAATTTGACCTAAAATATATTAGAATAATATCACCATGAACCAAAATTTTAATATATTACCTTTTAAAAATTATAAACACATTTAATAATAGCAAGAGTAATTTGTCTCTTGCCCTACCACAAAGCCTAAGTGATGCGTGAGAGATATATTTTTGTTTTCTTCAAACTTCCAATTTAAATCCCACTCAGTTTTGTCACCCAATCCTCCTTGATGCTAAAAACTATTAGCCAAATGCTTGACTAAGTGTATAAAAACTATATAATAAAGCAAAACTTAGTGGAAAGCGAAATTAAAAGTGAAGGTGACATATAAACATGCTCATCGATAATCAATATTTTGAAATAAAACTACATAATGGACTCACTTTATGCTTTTGACCTTATCATACTACCTATCACACTTGCTTGATAGGTAGTTCTGCTTATATTTGTTTCATCGCCTGTCTTTATATTTTTAAAATATATTTTTAAAATAGTTGTCGCGATATATTTTATATATTAGATGTTAATTAAATTCGTATCGGATATAAAATTTAAAATTCGTGCTAATCTCTCAACTACAAATTTTCGTGACAAATAGACAAATGATTCAATAAAGTTTAGAACTAGCCACTCGACTATCTATTATTTTGGTGATATATAGTCCATCGTTTAAAAATGATTTAGGTTTAAGTTTTTTATTATATATTTTAGATAAATTAGTTTAATGTGCATGTTTATTTAAAAGACTAATTTTATCAAAAATAGAAAATTAATAGATTAATTTTATCGAAAACGAATAGTTAATGGACTATCTGTTATAAATATAAAGTTCAACACGCGAGGACTAACAACGTTACTACAAAATAGATAGCCAGTGAACAAAATCTGAATTATTTTAGTCGGAAAACTACCTCTAACTAAAATGAATAGTGAATAACTAATTCAAATTCAAAACCCGAATATAAATTATAAATCATAATTTTATTAGTGTTTTAAAACGTGACCATCTCCCTGTATTCAGCTTTTACATATTAAGGACATGAAGTGAACCCGGAATTAAAATGGTAGAGAAGTTTGGTCTTCTTATTTAAGTAATCTATCCTTTTATATTTTTGGAAAACCTAAATAGCTAGGTAGAATACATTTTGATATGGTCTATGAAATATGGTATAGACTTTAGGAATTAGTTTAAAAAGAGGTGAATTTCTTTATAGGACACACAAATTAGGTATAAGTCGATGATAGGTATTGCGTATGTTATAATAAGATAAAGCGTCCCAAAACAAATTTGTTAAAAAGGAAAAAACTTGTTGAGATATGAAAATGTAGACGGTTGCTCTATTATAAGTTTCTGTTGAAATATGAAAAGTTGGTGGATATCCCAATTTTTTAAACCGTGGTGGGTTTAGAAATTATTTTTTGGGGTTAAAATAATTTTTTGACATATAAATATATTTGAAGTAAACAATTGACGATTTTTTTTTAAATTATACATGTATCACCTTTTTAAAATAAACGTCATTAGAAATATTATATTTAATATAAAGTTTACGAAAGTTTAAATTTTATCGAAATATCATAGTACAATTTATATACAATTTTGACAACCTTTAAAATGTTAAAAAGAATCAATTAATTTTTATTTACTTTAATACTCTAATAAATCTTAGAGTATTTAAGTATATATTTAATTATATATTATTTAAATATATTTTAGAAGAATGATTAATTGAAATAGTTGATTCATTATAAATTTATAATAACTTAAATATTTTTACTATTGAAAATATTTGATGATATTCACTTTTTTGGATTATGATTACGATAATATTAACGATTTTATTAATTATATAGATATGAGTTGTATTAAAAAGATATTATAGAGAAATAAATTAATCTAATATTTTAGATATTAGGTTGGATGAAATGAGATCATAGTTTTTTTTGTAACACAAAAATATTTGATGCTTTATTATATAAAAGTTTGTTATGTATTTTAATTTATGCGTATTTGTGTTATGTATGTAAACACATTAAAATATTGTCAAAATCTACCATATTATGCATATATAGAGGGAAAAAACACCCACATTATGTTTCTTCTTTAGTATTTAATCATTTTTAAAGTTCATTATTGTTACACATCATAAAAACTATCCATGATTGATTAAAAAATCTTAACCGGATGTTCTTTAATGACTAGTTAGGACTTTAACAAAATCAAGTACATGCAATTTTAATCAACTATCATCTTGTCGACAAATTTCTAATTGCATATAATTATATAATTAAACTAGATTATGTATTATATATCCAAAATTTCTATCATAGACTATCATATGTTGTTTAGAAGTTGTAAAGATTTGAAGTTTTTTATTTTCAATTAAAATTTGTATATGTTTAAGAATGATTATAAAAATTAAAATATATTATAATTTGAAACATGTATGTTTATATTCAATGCATAATTTTAGGTTTTATCTGGATTAGATCTACGGATCTAGACTTCAAAATTAAGAAAACCATATTTAAAATACATAAAAAGGGTTTTTCCAATTTAAAAGTATGAGATCGCCGTAAAAAATGGCTCTATTGTTGCGGCGGCAAGGGTTTTATGACAATGAAACGACCACATTGTTTCAAGTTGAAAAATAACTATATTTTCGGCTGCAGTATAACTTTTAGCTTTTTAATCTTTTGGGTTTTTTTACTATTATAATACCTTATCATGTATGTTAAATTATTATATTCGGTGGCGATGATAATATTGTTCGCCTTTGGTATATATATGATGATGTCCTACATATCCAATGATGATTAAGCTTTATGACTCATGGTGTAATGTCTTGCATTTCCAAAAATTATATGTTTTAGGTTTAGAGATTGAATGACGTTTATCTCATTTTCAAATATCTAGTCCTCGTGAAATATATAAACTATTAAAATGTTATTGATCATTAAAATGTTATTGATCCCCGATAGAGCCTTTTGATCCCATATATTTCTCATATAGTTCATGGTGTGAAGAGATAAAAACGCATTTGTTCATTCAAGGAATATTAGTGTTATGTGTAACCCACATATGGACATTTGAGATGTTCATAATTTGAAACTATATTTTCAAGCTAAAAGCGATATTTACTGGTGTAATGTATATTGAACAAGTTTGAGTTCTCAGGCTAGAGATCGTTGGTGTGTGCATAAGCCAACATAAAGGAATACTAGGTAGACAATATGCTCTGCTTTCTCTCTACTACACTACCTATTGCTTTGCCTTCTCTCTTGTACACTACCATTCGCCCTGGCCTCCCCACTGGTTTCTCTGGCCACTTCTCGCTGGAAAGATCCATTGCTTTCTCCTCATCTCTTGTGAAGCTCCCTTACTGCCATGAAATCCCTTCTCCTTCAATCAACCATCGTTCATTTCTCTTGTCTGCTACCAAGGACCCCGGTTGTTCGAAACTCAAACCTCTTCCCCCAGGTATCTCCTATGGCCACAAAGAGGATGTGGTGAGAGCCCTCTCTGAGGTCATAAGTCATACGGAGTCTCGCAGAAGAACTCGTTTCCCCAACATTCCTGGCGCCCTTCTCTTTCCCCACATCGTTGTTTGCTCCTCCTCTTTCGCCCTGCAAGTTCCATCCTCCCCTCCAAATACATCCTTTTATCTATTGTGCTCTAGCTTCCATCTTCTCTCACTGTCACCAGTAACCCTATGCCAATTCCTTGTTATGAAGACGATGTAGCCACAAATTTTGGCTCACTCCTCTGCCAAGTCCTCGCTATAAGAAGTAAATTGATCACAAATATGAAAGTTAGAGAAGTATATCTCACCGAGAAACCGGAAAGATACGGAAGATTAGTTTCATGAAGCTTAACCTATAAATATTTAAGGGCTCTAATAATTTCAACCTCCAGAGAATTAATGTGAAAGCTTACCTAGTACATAAGGGATTGGCGGCTGCTATTGACGATAAATCTAGCGAGGTTGATGTTGTGGTATTGTTTAAAGCTCATATTAAGCTTGGGAGATAAAGTGATACGAGAGATATCTGAAAATCCTACGACACTATGGATATGGAATCGGCTTGAGGCAATCTACATTAAAAAGTCATTGTCAAACATATTGTATCTGAAAACCAAATTTACACGTTTTCCAATGGATAGTGACATAGAGATCCGAAGGCACCTAGATGATTACAACTGAATCATACGCAACTTGAATGTAGTTGATGTTAAAATGAAGGAGGATAACCAAGCAGTCATCCTTCTAAGTTCTTTGTCGAAGAAGTATAACACTTCATGAACACCATACTCTACGGGAAAGATTCCCTCGTGATGGTTGAATTCAAAAGCGTCTTGAGCTTCAAAGATCTTCAAAAGAAGAGTATTCTGAAGGGTGAATATGAAAGGCACATACTAAGTAGCTATTGCTACTTGTTCGAAGCAATCAGCCAACCCATTTTTGGTGTTTACAAAGCGACTTATATATTCCTTCAAAGATTCATTCGGCTCTTGGGCACAATGGATAATTGTGTCCCCATTGCCCTTCACCTCCTTACTTCCAACAATAGTAATAGAATAATAATTGTTCACCATTTCTAAAAAATTATGCATTACCTAGTGGGTCGAAACCCACATGGTTGGTCCATTCTAGGCTATTCTATCCCATTATTCTACTAATATTAAACATATTTATTCCTCATTACATGATATATCCTCAATATTAAAAAATTTGGTCTAATTTTAAAAGACATATATTGGACCAAATTAGCCCCATGCTCTACCAGTTTGACCCTCAATTCAAATATATCCTACCATTATAAGTAGCCCCTCTAGTATTTATAAAGAATACCGAAAGAGGACTAGCTTTGGTGTCACATCAAATTGCAGACTATCCGGAGACTGCGTTGCTTCAAACTACAACTCGACTTAAGTAACACGGACAGGTGGCCATCTAAAGCAAGAATTTTAGAATGCAGGGTCAGATAATGTATCCATACATTCTCGAGCATAAGCTCCAAGCACAGTCACCTCGTCCTTTTTGGTTTTCACTTTGAGAGAAACAAGCACAGTCGCCTTTTTTTGCCTTAGCTTTGAAGGCCGTAAGCTCTTACATAGCTTTGTCCCTTGCCTCTTGGACTCTCTTAGTAGATACCTTTAGCTCTCTTACCTTTTCGTAAAAAAGCTCCACATGAAGGGTGTATTCTGCATCATTCTCCCGCAACAACGACTTGCACCTAACAAGTTTGTTTTGATGAGCCACTTTTAGCTCTTCGAGTTCTTTTAAAACATAGCAAGCTCATATTTTATCTTTATTGGAGAGGACTTCTGATGCAAGGCCAATTATCGTTGCTTGTCAAATTGTTGTTTGAAAACCATGTTATCCTTTTCAAGCTGTGAAATCAGACTCTATGACTTAGACATTTCTTCTCTCATTTTTTCTCCTTTCTATCAAGTAAAGCAATTGGGGATAAAATATAGTAAAAGAGAGAGAAAACAAGGGTCTGTGTGGCGAAGCTGAAATGACTCGGAGGCAACAAAGTCGTCAAATGGGGATTTTTCACCTTGATGTTGTGAACCTTGTTCCGAAAGATTTGCTGATTGGTCGCATATATTCGGGATTAGTAAAGCAAGCATATTTTCATCTGAAAACTTTAGTATAACCGATGTTTTGTAGCATCAGTTATACTTTAAATCGAAAGTTTTTTCTTAATACCACTTTGACCCTTCTTATTTCCATCTTTTGATGTGTGTGTTGCTTTCTTCCTATTCAAGTCTTGGGAATCTCTCTCTTTCTTAGTTGTCGTCAGTCCAACAACCTCAACCGCGTCAACTACCCTTTCTACCTCTGGAGGATTAGTCTTGGGTATTTTCTTGGCTAGTCCAACAACAACTTTTTTCTTGATCTTATGACTGGGAGACCTCTTCCTATTCAAAAGAAAAACTCGAGCATCGTGATATCTTAGTCGCTTTATTATGTCAGTTACACTAGGAGGGATCATCAGTTAGTCTGCAAATAGGGTACCTTTGGATGAACGCCATAAGTAGCTTTGGACCAAATTCAGTGGTATGAGGCACTAGTGGAATTCGTTTGTCTAATTCTTTGGCCCATGTGTTTAGTGTAGTGAATATTTTATCCTTAACCTATAAATGTTGTTGATTCAAATATTTTTGATGTAATTTAGAGATAACTGTAGGAAAGTTTCAAATCAAAATTCAGAATATAAGTAGTAATATATAACAATAAAAAAATCCTATGATGCAAAACATCAGAGTAAACCAAGCGTTGAGACTGAATTTATTGGGACAATGTCCTACCAGCTCAACTTATCAAACTATAGAAGGATCCAGGGGAAACCGGAGACCCCAGTTTAAGACGTCTGGATAGAGTACTGGCTCCTGCTTCTTCACAAAGAGAGGTGTCTCTCAATCTTTGGAGAGGTGTATTGAAACAGAATTTAGGATTCCCTAACGTGCCCTTAGCTTCGAACCATCCTTCTTCAAATAATAATGGTACTTTCCATTTTACAAAGCAACGGGATATTAGGTGTCGAGGTCGCAAATATTACTCCCCAATACCTCATATATTTCAAAAAGACACGCTAAGTGGTATCGATGTTTGGGATGTTAGGTCCAACAGACACCTCTTTTCTTCTTTTATGGATCTCAACAACCTCCTTCGCATCAACCCTCGTATCGACCAATTTCATCGGCTCCCTAGAGGAAAATATTTTAGTATAAAGCCCAGTAAATGCATCAGGAATTGGCGGTTGCGTAGCAAACTCCTTCAAAAGCTATTCCTTTATATCCCACCAATCATTTTAAGGGTGTATTATGATATAGGGAGGTTATTTTGGCCCACTTTGAGGTATGCAGTCTAGTTCTCGAGTATTAGAGGCATTCTTGGTAGGAGATTCAGAGTCTATATGACCTATTGGTGTAAAACACGATCCCTGGGGGACCCCCTGAGAATGATCTTGTCGAGATGAGCAAGTTAACTTCGATAAAGGTTTAGTTTTCTTGGGTAAATAATTGGTAGTTTTAATGAAGATTTGGTAGTTTTTAGTGAAGGTTCGGTGGCATGCGGTGAAGAGCTAGTGGTTTTTCATAATAGGCTGATTAGATTAGAAGAATGTGGAAGAGCGTATTCGGGTAATTTCTTAGTTGGGTCAAAGTGACCATATGTGAACACTTGGTTGATGAATTTTGGGTCGTCATCGACTATCCCGACATATATTTTTGCATTGGCTCGTTCAACTATCGAAAAGCAACCAAGATTATTGAATTTGGTTCTCATATAGGATCATTACTCGAGGAGTTCAAAGGATTTCGTAATATGTGCACTATAGTAGATTTATGGTGGTTGTTTGACCGAGAAATGATTTTTACGGTGGTGAAAATTTGTCTCTCTATCTCTCTCTATTTCTCGACAAATAATTACAAATAACGATTATGAGAGGGAGATAGCATATTTATAGAGGTGTTTAAGGCTCAACGATCACCAATCTAGGAAAGTGGAAAAGATATTAGTATAAAGAAGAGGAAAATTCACCACCAATTACTTAAGCAACATCATAAATGCCCGATGACCTAACCCAAATTTCATCACGACACGTGTAAAAGAGTAATACCACGTGTGACACGTAAAACTAAAATAATTTTTAAAATTATCCGACCATGCGTTCCAAAATTCTTACTTTTGATGGCCATTTGTCTACATTACTTAAGTTGGGTTGTAATTCGAAGCAGCACCACCTCCGAGTAGTCTCCAATCAGAGGTGACACTAAAGCTAGTACTCTCTCAAAATTCTTTGTAAGGACTATAGGACTACTGATAAGGGTATGATTTATCTGAACCAAAGGTCGAACTGGTAGAACATTAGGCTAATTTGGTCCAATATATGTCTTGTAAAATAGTCTCAACAAATATATAATATTAAGGGTATATCATGTAATTAAGAATAAATATGTTTAATATAAGTCGAATAATATGGTGGAATAGTCTAAAATAAACAACTATGTTGTCTTTGGTCCCACCACCATTATGTATATTTAGACTTTTGTGGTCCAGAACGGGAATCTGCCATTGGCGGTACAAGTTACTTTATGGAATTAATTGATGACTATTCCAAGAAAGTATGGATTCTAATTTTGAAAACTGTGGATAAAGAACTTGATATCTTTGTGAACTGGAAGATTTTGGTCAAGAATCAAACCAGAAAAGTGCTGAAAAAGCTTCAAATTGATAGTGCCTTAGAGTATGTGAACAAGGAGCTCACTAGTTATTGTGCAAAACTTGGAATTTAATATATGGAATAAAATTTTCTCGATTTTCAATGTTTTCTAAATCTATATTTGATATATGTCAAAAATTCAAAATTTGTAATTGATTATATTCCATAAAATCGAGGATTAATAATATCAAATAAATTTGGAATTTAATATATTAATAGATCAACAATCAATCAATAATATTTTATAAAGTTTGTGTTTGATTATATTCCATAATTTTAATCTTCTGTGGGTTATATCTAATTATTATAAATCAAGTTTATTACATGTAAAAAAAGACATTAATTGAGAATCCTCTAATTTATCAATATCTCTTTTTGTCATTGTTTCGTGATCGTTCGAGCAAGTTGCAAGCCTTTTAGTTTGGTCTCGACTCAGTTCAAAATCGTTTTAACTCAGTTTGTTTCAATTACGGTTGAGTTTCACCAACCACAACCAAGTTTAGCAAGACCACAGTTCAGTGTGGCCTAGTCAAGTTCAGTTCCGCATAACCACAATTCATTTAAGCAAGGTTATGACTTTGTTTAGTATAATACCCACTCGGTTCAGCATAGATACAGCTTTGTTGAGCAAGGCATCGATCTGGCACATCTAAGTTTTATGTCTTTCATTCCTTTTATTTAGGTAATCAAAATTTTGAATATGCATTAGGCTTATGAGCCAAGAACGAATATGATTTACACTTATGAACCAAACACCAATATGCATTAGCCTTCTGAGTCGAGTACCTAACCTATATATTTGGGTTTAATCCACATAATATCAACCTACCATGCACTCTCATCTGTTAAACCATTATAGTCCAATATTTTTTCCATAAAAAATAGCATAATCATTTATCGTTTTAATAGTACCATACCTAAATCGATTATTCAGGAACTCTCATCACCCCTCAAACAAACAAATTAGATAATTATATGATAGAGATGTAGTCCTCACCACTTCTTAAACAAAGAAAAAAGATAAATATGTGATAAAAAAGTAGTTATTAGCACTTTGTGGATTATCAACATCCCTCTAAATCTCAAACTTCATCTTATTAAGCATGAATTAATTCAATATCTTAAAGCGTTAACAATGTCAAAGGTAAAATATTTAAAACAACAAATTTTCAATTTGGTTCTCACTACTAAACTAATAATACAGGGCCTTATAAATCACAAATTTCAAAATAGTTTGGATATATATTATTCACAATAGAGGTACATCCCTTATTATTATTTGATTTTTTTTTAATTCACAAAACAAAAGAAAATTCAACAACAAAGAATAAAGCTTCTAGCATGCAACAGCATTACAAGAAGGAGTTTGGTTTTAATATATCTAGAAGATATAAATTCTCTACCAACTAAAACTTCAACATCAAAATTGTTTAGTTACTATCATGCATCAGAATTGTTAGTCTTTCTTTCATAATTTGAAATGACTATGAGAAGAAATTACTAATTTGGCTAAAAAAACATTGTAGGACCTCAACATGAATACCATTTGTCTCACATTATTCCCATCATTTACATTTTTTATAAATGGTCTCGTACGTTTCAAAAAAATGCAATTAACATGTCCTTTTTTACCCTCAGCCCCTTTTCATTCATATTTTTCCCTTTGACTTTCCACATCAGCGTCCACGTGGGACATTAATGTGAACACAGTTAATAAATATTTTTTACGTTCTACTTTTACCCAAACTTACTTAATCTTATATATAACTTATACTCGGCCCAAATAAATTCAAAAGCTCAACCCAGAACCGAATTTTACAATTAAAAACCAGCCCATACTAATTTAGCCCACTATATCTCAACCCTAAAACCTCTGAATTTCTTTTTTCTCTCTTCTTAAACAGATTTTGCTGTGAAGTCACGGAAGAGAAAACCTCAAGAGGTGTCGACATCTCATCAATGTCTTGGACAACATGTTTTTGAACTTGAGAGGATTTGGATTCTAAATTTAAAGTCAAATCAAGATTTCACATCTGGGTTTGCAAGCTTAATCCATTGGAAGCCACTAAATTTAAAGTCTAGTTCATATCAACCTGTCCGAGAAACCCGATATCTGAAACGAACCTGAAAGAAGTTTCGAAAGGGATGTTACGTATGACATTAAAGGGTGAAGGTAAACAAGAATCAGTAGATAAGAAATATTGTGAGTGAGAGGGGTTAAAAGTGAAGGTCTGTGAGGGAGAACAAGAGGAAAATATTTTTACGGTGGTGAAAAGTTCTCTCTCTCTCTCTCTCTCTCTCTCTCTCTCTCTCTCTCTCTCTCTCTCTCTCTCTCTCTCTCTCTCTCTCTCTCTCTCGACAAATAATTACAAATAACGATTATGAGAGGGAGATAGAATATTTATAGAGGTGTTTAAGGTTCAACGATTACCAGTCTAGGAAAGTGGAAAAGACACTAGGATAAAGAAAAGAAAAAGTCTCAACACCAATTACTTAAGCAACATCATAAATGCCCGATGACCTAACCTAAATTTCATCACGACACGTGTAAAAGAGTAATACCACGTGTGACACATAAAACTAAAATCATTTTTAAAATTATCCGACTATGCGTTCCAAAATTCTTACTTTTGATGGCCATTTGTCTACATTACTTAAGTTGGGTTGTAATTCGAAACAGCACCACCTCTGAGTAGTCTCCAATCAGAGGCGACACTAAAGCTACTACTCTCTCAAAATTCTTTGTAAGGACTATGGGGCTACTGATAAGGGTATGATTTATCCGAACCAAAGGTCGAACTGGTAGAACATTAGGCTAATTTGGTCCAATATATGTCTTGTAAAATAGTCCCAACAAATATATAATATTGAGGGCATATCATGTAATAAAGAATAAATATGTTTAATATAAGTCGAATAATATGGTGGAATAGTCTAAAATAAACAACTATGTGGCCTTTGGTCTCACCACCATTATATAAGGCAATGTACCATTTTGGGCCCACCACCATTATATAAGGAAATGTACCCAATAAAGTACTTAATTATGTATATTTAGACTTTTATGGTCCCAGAACGAGAACCTACCATTGGTGGTACAAGTTACTTTATGTCATTAATTGATGACTATTCCAAGAAATTATGGATTCTAATTTGAAAACTGAGGATAAAGAACTTGATATCTTTGTGAACTGGAAGATTTTGGTCGAGAATCAAACCGGAAAAGTGCTAAAAAAGCTTTAGATTGATAGTGGCTTGGAGTATGTGAACAAGGAGCTCACTAGCTATTGTGCAAAACTTAGAAATTCTAGATACCGGATCATAAGTGGGACTCCCCAATAGAATGGGATTGCTAAGAGAATGAATAGAACCTTGTCGGAACGAGTTAGATGTATACATCATACAACTAGTATGGGTCGAGGGTTCTCGTGGGAAGTTGGCATAACCGTTATATATATCATCAACAAGATTCCATATATAGCACTGAAGTTTATTTATCCTCAAGAGGTATGGACGAGAAAGAAACTTAAGTTGGACTACTTAAGAGTGTTAGAATATGTTGCCTATTCACATGTGAAGCAGGATAATCTTAGGCCAAAAGGACTGAAATTATTGTTCTTCGGTAATCCAAAATGAGTAAAATAGTATAGATTGTGGTTACTTGAACCTCGATGTCATAAGGATTTGATGAATAAAGACTTTGTTTTTAATAAAAAGAACATACCATTGAAGAAGGCGATGGAGATTCAACATAATACTATTAAAAAGAGATGTAAAGTTGATGATGGGTCTGATCTATAAAATATAGATACATACACTTTTGCGGAAGAATATTTTAGGCCTGGTTCCGCTTCGGGTCCTACAAGGAAAGTTCAACCACTATATGAGTACGAATTTGACCAAGGTTCTGGTGTTCGAAGGACTTTGGATGATCATTTGAGAGATCAACATGATCTTAAAAGTTATCAGCTGGTAAGGGATAGAACACGGAGACCAAAACAATGGACGCAGAGGTATGGTTTTATCGATGTAATTAGTTATGCTTTATCTATTGAAATTTGGTCAGATGTTCTTAAACCCAAAACGCAGCAAAACCTATACCCTTTTACTCCTTTCGGATAGCCGAGGAACATATATTTAAGTTCGTATGGCCTGAGCTTATCATGTTTCACATGTGTGTATGCAGTACATCCAAAGACTTTTAAATGTTCTAGCTTAGGTTTCTCTTCAGCCCAGGCCTTTTGAGGATAAAGAAACTTAATCATTGTAGATTTACTCCTCTTGATGATATATGCAGTCGTTATCATGGCTTATCCCTAGAACCTTCAACCCATACCAGCTGTATGAAGCATACATCTAACCTATTCAAGCAGGGTTCGATTCATTCTCTACAAAAGCCCGTTTTGTTAAGGATCCCCATGTACGATTCGGTATCTAGCAATGCCAAACTTTGCAAAATATCTAGTGAACTCCTTGTTCACATATTCCAAGCTATTAACAATACAAAGCTTCTTTAGCATTTTACCGATTTTACTTTCGACCAAATTATTCTAGTTGGCAAAGGCAATAGATGCTTCATCTTTGGTCTTCAAAATTAGAACTCATCTAACCTGTAATAGTCATCAATCAACGACATAAAGTATCTTGCACCATTTATGGTAGGTTCTCTTGGTGGACCCAAATATATGAATAAACATAATCAAAACTAATCTGTTAGATGTATGGTTGTTGGACAAGAACTTCACCCTCTTTCTCTTTCCCAAAACGTAGCTTTCACAAAAGCTCAACTTCTTGAATTATTATACCATATAACAACCCCTTATCTAATTAGTTCACAAAGTTATTTCTCACTCAAATACTCCAACCGATGATGTCACAACCTGGTAGAATCGTTCACCATACTAGATACACCTCATATTATTACAGTGTCCTCAAAGAACTAACACGCCATTAGTCCTTAGGCTTTTATAACAACAAGAAAACCTTGCAAAATCTTAAGTCTATTATCTCCGACCATATAGGTAAACCCTTTATCATCTAACATCCTAATATAAAGAAGGTTACTTCAATCTCAGGTACATACTTTATTTTATTAATTACTCTCTCAAGTCCTATAGAGAACTTGAGTCGTACTGTTCCAATATCTTTGACATTGTAGGATTCATCAATCCCGAAGATAACCCTTTCACCATCAAACATTCACATATTTTCATTCCAATACTTATTGGAAGTCATTTGAAATTACGCATGGATCCAACACACGCTTATCATTGTACTTGTAAAAATAAAAAATCATCAACCCATCAACATACTCACAATCATCATGCACCAATACAACATTTTCAGCCTTGGTCTTCTGATAGTTGTTTTCATTTACCTTCTCAGGGCAGTTCCGACTGATATATCATTTCTTCTTGCATATCCTATACATTACCTTTGAACCCGTCCTGACCATTTTGGACTTCTACCAAGAGTTTCTTATCCTCTTACTTGAATCTATCTTTTCGGAACGACCACTAAAACTCAATTTCTGTCCCTTAGAGTCACCCTTTAGAAAACTCTTCCTTCTAAGATTTTTTCAGTTGGAGGTGCTCTTGACTTCCACCATCGTAAGTGAATCTTTCTCGGATATTATGGTGTCCATGAAGTTTTATACTCTTTTTATGGAGAACTCAAAAGAATAATTGTTTGATTCTCTTTCTCCACTTTCACACCAACTACATTCAAGTCATGTACAACTCGACTCTAATCATCTAAGCTCCTTTGGATCTTTATGCTACTATCTATTAACAACGTATAAAGGTGTTTTTTCATATACAATTGTTTCGCCAAGGACTTATTCGTGTAAATTGCCTCGAGACATTCAATATCACTAATTTTGTAGGCTTTTCAGATACCTCTCGTAGAATTTCATTTCCCATGATTAATATGAGGGTAATATGAGATTTAGACAATACCACAACATCAATATGTGTAGATTTATCATCTATAGCAACCGAAAATCCTTTTTTTACTAGGTAAACCTTAACCTTAATTCTCAGAGATTGAATCATTACATCTATTTATTTTTCTAGGCTAAACTTTGTATGCCTCATCTTTTGTGGATTTCTGGTTTTCCAAGCTAGATATACTTCTCCAACCTACAAATCACGACCGATTTACTCGTGTGACTGTTGCCCAGCACTCATCACACCACTTGTTGGGGATTAAATCAGTACACTGATCGATCATGAAAAGAACTGATATATGATTAGACGAACGTACGCAAGAATAATCTAATTATGATGTACAAGATAGAAACAAATGAACAAAAACATAATAAAACCAAACACACAAGACGATATTTAATGTGGTTTAGATTGTGAAAAATCCTACATCCAGGGGTAACAAACACTCTTTCATACATAAATAGGTTATAGAATTACTCTTGAAACACAAATGACTCAATTATTTTTTATAACAAAAAAATATGTGATTCATAAAATCATTTCTTCAATGTTTATCTTTCATCTCACTTATCTCTCAAAAGACTTAGAGCTATTTCACTCTCTCGTAAAATATCTTCTCACATAATTTTCTCTCTACAATTAGAGTCACGTCACATCACATTCACGTCGTGCATTGCATATCAATATCTTATACTATTTATACACTTAAGAAAACCCCAATTCTTCATCAGGCGCTCCAGATTAAAGCCCATTAATCAATAAGAAACCCCAATATCTTCTACTTCATTAATATAGAAAAGTCTAATTAACGTAATCAATAGCCAAGCTCGATTCGGGTCAAATATGCATATTATACCTCGTAAGTAAGTATGAAGCATTAGTATGGTATTATCTATTTTGAATCTGTATGGTATTGTCCATTTTGAGTCTGAAAGATTGCACGATTTTGCTTTTGGTCCACTTCTAAAATATCTCATACTAATTGAGATATGTTATTACTTATATATCATTGATCATTCTCATGTCTAACTGATGTGAGACTTTGGTATCACCTAACAATTCATCTTCTCGAACAACTATTTTGTCTCATCTCAACTAACTTTTATCCGCCCATTTTAATCCGGTTGTGCACTACTCTTGAGATATGTTAATCCATTTTAATCCGATTGTGCACTACTTCTAAAATATCTCATACTAATTGACATATGTTAAACTTTTAATGGCAACTGAAAAGACATTTCACCTTTCATGTTAAGAATTTTTTCAAAAATTTCAATTTGTATTTATGGTGCTCTTCCTTGTGTATCCCGAAGAGTTCATATATAAAATGATTACGATCTAAATTTCAAAGGAGACAAAGTTCTTTCCTTTCAAGGTTAAATACAAATGAATGAGTGAAAAAGGAATGTTTACAATCACGTGGAAAAGTATCCGAATCTTTAGTGGATCAACTTTACGTCTTGTTTTCTCATTTCTTTTGGAAATTCTGGTTTTCTTGTTAAAGTTTGGTTCCTTCTTTTAAGTATCTTTGTGTGGAATGTGGATAGTGTACGTTATGGCCAAGCTGTAAAGAACCATTCACCATTCCTAATTCTTATATTTAAGTATTTAGAAAATTTAGAAGAAAAAAAAGGGTAACATATCACTCATAATATTGATACTTTTCCCACGAAATTCGAAGTATATAAAATTTAATAAATTGTTATTATTTTGTTGAAAGAAATTACACTATTTTTATTTCTATATAAATTTGAATTTTAAAGCTTTTGATATAAAATATACTAAAATTCATATTTGTTCCATCACCTGCATGCATGGAAGCAAAATGGTGTAAGGACGTGCACCAAATATGCTTATCAATGAATTACTAGTAAATAAACCGAATATTCTTAGTACCCAATAAAGAAGGTCGAGTGTTTGTGTCAAAGAAAAGCACTAACTGAGTGGTCTGGTCATATCGCTATACAGTTTTAGTGTGCAATTATCATCCCCTTTAAAAAGTGTCACTTAAAAGTCATATACTTTCGCAAAAATAATAGTTTCTGGTACGGCACATTTAGAAACAATTAGGTTTATATATATGAAAATGATTAGAGATTCCTTTAATTGTTTTTTACGATGTTACGATTATTTTGGTTATAGAAGATATATAATACTTGATTAATTAAGAGATAAGTATTTTTAATTAATGTTATAAATATTCTCTACATATTTTAATCATTTATATTAGAATATTTTCTATTATTTTTGGTAGTTTAGTGAATTTTAGTGGGCGGTGTATTATAGTCGGACATATTTGTTTTTATTAGTGGTTTTTTTTAATTGTTACTAGCTGAAATAAAATTGAATGTATTATAATATGATCCATTTTGATAGATGGAATGCAGTTGCATTGCCATTTTGTATGGTTTGTATTTGCTGAATTCGAATGCGTGTGCTGTGTGTTCAGATAAGTAATAAGTCTCGTATTCACATTGAATTCTTTTCGATGAGCGGTTAGTTTGGAGAGCTTCTGATTTTAGTGTTTTCATGTGAGTGTTACTCTTGTCTTCTGACGGTTTTGTTTACTCTACCCGAACAGATCTCGAAGATATTTTTGGTGTTGTTCATGTCTTTTTAAAAACTCTTCAACAACCAAAACTTATAGTGAAAAAAATGTTCAACTTTACCGAATGTAAAATGAGTATAACTAACATGTAACATGCTATTAAAGTTTGTGGTACATTTAAAAAAAAATTTATTGTTAATTTTTTTAAGTGGGTAGTTTTTATGGAGCTTCAAGAAAAATAAACACGATTATTACTAGTAAAAAAATACATTTTCAAAAATGAAAAAAGGTCATCAATATATCAGGAGTCGTACAAGCCTGTTATGAGAGCGGGAGGGAAGCAAAACCTTCGGTCGTCTGAGCTTGTAGGTATAATCAGAATGAAATCGTGACAATAATTGCTAAGAGGTATAGTCTCTAGTATTTAAAAAAGCCACCCTGAATTGGTTATAGACCTACACGAGTAGGTCTTTAGTCACTTCAATATTTGAATATAGAACTACATAATCTATTTGACTCGTCGTGTGGGTTATCAAATTGACGTACGAGGAAAGTGACGGATTGGTCACACACACAATACTCATGAAAAAAGATCTACCAAAAAGAGAATCGACGATTAAAATGCGGTTATAATAGTTTGATGAAGAAATATTCATCAAAACACTAAGATAATCAGATCTAAAAAAACTACCATCCAAAACAATAGACATATTTTGAGTTTATATAAAATAATATGGTCTTTTTTATCTTTCCATAGTAGTTTTTTGAACTCCAATTCATCCCAAAATGTCTTGATGTTATTTTTTTACTTTATACATTATTTTATAAATCTGGAATTGACTATATGGAATAAATTTGTTGGATTTTCAATATTTTCTAAATTTAAATTTGATATATGTCAAAAATTCACAATTCGTAATTGATTATATTCCATAAAATCGAGGATTAATTATGTCAAATAAATTTAGAATTTAATATATTAATTGATCAACAATCCATCGATTATATTTTATAAAGTTTGTGATTAATTATATTTCGTAAAAAAATTTACTTTGAGTTGGTTGTATCCAATTATTATAAATCAAATTTATTAACGATAGAAAAAAAAAGACATCAATATAATATATTTAGTGTCTAAAGTATTAGAAGAATCCTCTAATTTATCAATATCTCTTTTTGTCATTGTTTTGTGATCTTTCGAGCAAGTTGCAAGCCTTTTAGTTTGGTCTCGGCTCAATTCATCATCGTTTTAACTTAGTTTGTTTCAATCGCGACTAAGTTTCACTAACCACAACCAACTTTAGCAAGACCACGGTTCATTGTGGCCTAGTCAAGTTCAGTTTCGCATAACCACGATTCATTTAAGCAAGGTTATGACTCTGTTAAGTACAACCTCCACTCGGTTCAACATGGATACAGTTTAGTTGAGCAATGCATCAATCTGGCACATCTAAGTTTTATGTCTTTCATTCCTTTTATTTTAGTAATCAAAATTTTGAATATACATTAGGCTAATGAGCCAAGAACCAATATGATTTACACTTATGAGCCAAGAACCAATATGATTTACACTTATGAGCCAAACACCTACATGCACTAGCCTTTTGAGCCGAACACCTAACTTATACATTTGGGTCTAATCCACATAATATCAACCTACCATGCACTCCCATTTGTCAAACTATTATAGTCCGATATTTTCTCCATAAAAATAGCATAATCCTTTATCGTTCTAATAGTACCATACCTCAATCGATTATTCAGGAACTCTCATCACCCCTCGAACAAACGCATTAGATAATTATATGATGAAGATGTAGTCCTCAACACTCCTTAAACAAACAAAAAAGATAAATATGTGATGAAAAAATAGTGATCAGCACTTCATGGATTCTCAACATCCCTTTATATCTCAAACTTCATCTTCATCTTATTAAGCATGAATTAGCTCAGTATCTTAAAGCTTTAACAGTGTTGAAGGTAAAATATTTGAAACAACAAACTTTCGATTTGGTTCTCACTTATAAACTAATAATAATACGTGGCCTTATAAATCACAAATTTCAATATATTTTGGATATATATTATTCATAATAGAGGTACATCCCCCATTATTATTTGATTTTACTTTTTTTTAATTCACAGAATTAAAGAAAATTCAACAACAAAGAATAAAGCTTCTAGCATGCAACAACATTCAAAGAATGAGTTTGGTTCTAATATATCTAGAAGATATAAAGTCTCGACCAACTAAAACTTCAACATCAAAATTGCTTAATTAGTATCATCCATCAGAATTGTTAGTCTTTCTTTCATAACATGAAAGGACTATGAGAATAAATGACTAATTTGGCTAAAAAACATGGTAAGTCCTCAACATGAATACTATTAGTCTCACATTAGTCCCCATTATTTACATATGTAATAAACAGATCCTGCCCGTTTCAAAAGCGCAATTAACATGTCTTTTTTTACCCTCAACCCATATTTCAGTCATCTTTTTTCCTTTGACTTTTCACATCAGCGTACACGTTGGAGACTAATGTGAACACAATTAAAAAATATTTTTGACTTTCTACTTTTACCCAACTTACTTACTCTTATATATAACTTATACTCGGCCCAAATAAATTAAAAAGCTCAACCCAAACCTAAATTTTGACAATTAAAAACCAGCCCATACTAATTCAGCTTACCGTATCTCAACCTTAAAACCTCTAATTTCTTTGTTCTCTCTTCTTGAACAAATTTTGTTGTGAAATCACAGAAGATAAAACCTTAAGAGGTCTCGATATCTCATCAAAGCCTTGGAAAATACGTTTTTAAACTTAAGTGAATTCAAATCTAAGTTTAAACTCGAATCAAGATTTCACATTTGGGTTTGCAAGCTTAATCCATTGAAAGCCACTAAATTTAAAGTCTAGTTCATATCAACCTGTCCGAGAAACCCGATATCTGAAACGAACCTAAAAGAAGTGTAAAAATGGATGTTACGTACGACACTAAAGAGTGAAGGTAAACAAGAATCAGTAGATAAGAAAGGTTGTAAGTGAGAATGGTCAAGAGTGAAGGTATGTGAGGGAGAAAAATAGGAAGAATAATCAATTAGATGTTGAAGAATGATTTTAGCAACTTTTCTGATATCATGGTAGTTATGGAGATTTTGATAAGATTGATTAATCATCGGCTGGTTCGTGTAGTGGTTCCAATCATAGTCAAGAAATGATTTGAAAGTAAAGAGATAACCACCATCATTTTTATATCTTTTTCTTCATCTTCCTAAAAAAACTCAAGTTTCCATCAAAAATAGAATCATTTTTTAGTGAGAGAGAAATAGCGAGATCAAGTTATAGAAGAGAAGAAAATGGTATGGATTTTGGGTTGAATCAGTATGGACTGTTTTCAATTGTTAAATTTGGGTTTCGATTGCGATTATTAATTTATTTGGGTGGGGCATAAGTTATATGTAAGGGTAAGTAAGTTTGGGTAAAAGTAAAATATCACATAGATTTTTTAACAATGTCCACATCAACGTCCTATGTGGACGTTGATGTGGAAAGTCAAAAGGAAAAATAGGAATAAAATATGGGTTTTTGTAAAAAAGAATTTGTTTATTGCATTTTTTTAAACACGGGGGGAGTTTATTACAAAGTGAATGATGGGTACTAACGTGAGACAAATGGAAAACATGGAGGACCTGCCATATTTGTTAGCGAGATAATTTATATATTTATAAGCAATCTGAAACAAATCTGAAACCATTTTATCATATGAAAAAAATCATTATCTCAAATTCATGTTATTCTCAAATTTAACAATGATAAGGGGGTAAATATCATCAAATAAATTATATAGATGTTATAAAACCTAAATATTAAAAACAAAATGATAAAGAGGTTTTAGATACACAAAATTAGTTAGAGGGTACTTTTTTCCAATAATGAGATAAGTCCAATTTTTCTTGGATGCACCTATATATAGTCATCTTAAGTGTTACAAGTGTAAATAATTATTATACCCTCATATATGTATGTATGTTAGCATTTAATACAAAAAAATATGGGCCATACTAGAAAAAAAATCACTTTTTATTGGATCTCTTATCCTACATTTTTTTCAAATTAAAATTCGAAAACCCAAAGAACCCTTTCTTTACCAAGTATTTACGGAATTTCCATTATCATAAAAACTAACCATAATCTAAAACCCAACCAAAAATCTAACTATAACCCCTACCACAACACTAAAAGAGTAACCAAATCTTAAAATATTTCTACCATAAACCAAGAAAACATCAAACTAATATGAAAGACGAGGAACTGGCTGCTCTTTGGAAGACTTCGGGGACGAGGAGCACTTGTATCTATTTGAAGTAACTTTTAGACATTTAGTTTCCATTTTACTATCACTATGAACATTGTTGCTGCCACGTGACACATGCGATAATGAAGATGATCATAGCGCAATGTATGTGATTCTGCAAAAGTTCATCGCAAATATTCATGTGATATATTATATGTTCATCGCAAAGTTTGTGCGACCTAGTGTGATAGTTTTGTACATATAGTATGATTTATGCATACAATGTTTACTTAGTATATTTTTAATTATTTTAGGAAAAATCAGGCCACCCACCATATATGATGGCTGATTACACCGAACCTTTTACAACCAGTGGGTTTTTTATTAAGCTGTAAATTGATACTTTTGTAAAAGCGAAAGGGAAGAAGATAAAATTTGTCAATATTATCGTGCTATGTGATGATGGCAGATGGGGAAGAACTCCAAGGGTATAGTATTGATGAGAGAGGTCTGGTGTTTTCAAATCAAGAGCCAAACCAGAAACTTTGAGAAAGCGAAAGTATACAAAAAAATACAATTATCTGTTTGAATTAAAAGGACATCTAGTTGATGTACTAGCTATGAAATGGCGTTTGTTTGTTTAAAACGGGAAACAAAAACAAAAACCTTATGTTCGCTTAAACAGTAATTATCTCGCTTCTAGAATCAAACCGGATGAAGAGATATTAGTGTGTAATTTGTCTTTCTTTGAGTTGTGTCATAAGGAGATATATATTGATTTGAAGCATAATAACCCGGAGAATATTCCAACATGCGTACAATGTATAATTTTTGCCAAAAATACCGGGATGTTGATCACGGTGAATAAACATGGTTACTTCATATAGGAACGGTTAGGCAAAGAATCGGAAGTGATCACCGATTTATTTTGTGCGCATCCTACAAGTATAAACTTGTTGCGTACATTTCCACATATGTACTTTTCATAGATTGTACGTACAAAACAATGAGGTATAACATGACATTGGTCGAGATTGTTGGAGTAACTTTGACTTTAATTACATATATTGTTACCTGTGTGTTTATGAGTGGGGAGAAGACAAAATATTATGCATGGGTTTTGAGTGTTCTTCGTGGTTTGATGATGGATTGTACATGTCTATTTTTTAGCGTTATTGTGACCCATCGAGAGTTAGCTATCATGCAAGATATCAAAGAAATATTTGGAGAAGAGTCTTGTTGATAAAGCGGGTACAATTATTAATTTCTCACATGTTAATTGTAACGTATGATATGATTTAGACTAATAAGTTTTATTATATTTTGTACTGGTGTTGTTAATCTCATTATGTTTTGAGGTTTTTTTATTTCTATTATATTTTCAAGTGTAATATTATCTTCATTTTTTATTAATCTATGATAGATTTATCACATTAAAAAATTTGATTTGATTTTTCTCATAAATGATGCAAAAACTTTAAATAAAATGGCACACAATACGAGACCACATGCTTAATTTTTTACACTAAAAATAGAAGGGTTGATTTCGTATGGTACATACGAAAATATGTGAACAAGGCACGTGTGTGACGCTAGACATAATGTTTCACTATGGAAATTTAACATGAAGGTTATTTTTGCACACGGTGCGCGACAAGGTTTAATATATTCGCACATGTTGTGCGACTATATCATAATGTTGTGTTGAAATAATTGTATATTAGGTTGTGTGTTCGTATGTTAATATTGTATTGTTTTACTCTCTTATGATTTGTTATTGTGTTTTTCTACTCCTTTATGATTTTTTGTTGTATTGATTTGTTCCATTATGTTGTTCTACCACAAATCATAATAAAAACATTAAATTTATAATAGAATTCATAATCAAACATCGTAATACAGAAAATTCATCGATGATACCAAATAAGTAACACAAACACACAAGTCAATACAACACAAGTCAATAAAACGAACTAAAGACCTCAATATGACTCGGAGATACTTACAACCTCCTCCAATGCATCTATACACTCTTTTGATATCATCGTGGAACTACGTGGCTAATACACTCTTTTGATATCATCGTGGAACTACGTGGCTAAAAAAACCTCAAAACATAATGAGATTAACAACACCATTCTATAGATAGGTATAACTGGGGTTAATGGTTTTGGCACAACTTTACCACACAGCTGGCCATATTTTTATGCACGTCACTAGTGGTATATGCGGGTTTAGTGGTACAATGCTTTAGATCAAATATGCGTGTATTAGCCACGTAGTTCCACGATGATATCAAAAGAGTGTATAGATGCATTGGAGGAGGTTGTAAGTATCTCCGAGTCATATTGAGGTCTTTAGTTCGTTTTATTGACTTGTGTTGTATTGACTTGTGTGTTTGTGTTACTTATTTGGTATCATCGATGAATTTTCTGTATTACGATGTTTGATTATGAATTCTATTATAAATTTAATGTTTTTATTATGATTTGTGGTAGAACAACATAATGGAACAAATCAATACAACAAAAAATCATAAAGGAGTAGAAAAACACAATACCATTCTATAGATAGGTATAACTGGGGTTAATAAAAAAAATACATGCCTCAAGCAATCCACTAAACCCGCATATACCACTAGTGACGTGCATAAAAATATGGCCAGCTGTGTGGTAAAGTTGTGCCAAAACCATTAACCCCAGTTATACCTATCTATAGAATGGTATTGGTTTACGAAATGTAGGTAATCGAGTGAAATTTCATTGCCAGTTTTTTTGGTGCATATAATAGCTTCTAAAACATAAATTATATGTGCTTGTATAGCATAATCACACATGACATTGGTGGCCCTACTATCAGCATATCGTCCCTATGAAAATGTATCCCACAACCAGTACAAGGTCAAACTATTCTTGTTTCTTAGGTTTCCACTTAGGTCAGATCGCTGAATACCTAGCATCTTACCATACGTCCTCAACTTCTCAATATCATTACTAAAAGGAATAACTTCAAGCATTACCTCTTACCGGAAAGCCGGTAATGACATGGACTTCGTGTACAGTGATGGTCATCCCGTCGAAAGAGAAGTTGAATAAAGATGTCTCCTCATGAAAATGCTCGCAAAATACCTCAATCAAGTATATGTTAGTATTCCAACGGGATAGAGCATCGATGAGTAGTTCGATAATATTACTCATGACCCTTGAGCATACTCTAGTCCCACTTATGGAGACTGTCGTATATTGAGAAGCACCGTAGCGTTACTCTCTCATACAAAATTTAATGAACAAAATAAACTGTAATTAATAAATTTTTGAATTAAAATAAAGATGACAATAAACTACTAAAGTTGTAAAAAAACATACATCATCGTGAAATACGATGTACGCCTTGTGTAGGGTGTAATCGGGATACAATAGAGGGACGTGGGTCATGGCTCACTCAAAGTCCTTCTCGGGCATTGGCTGTGAAAACGACCCAACAATACTATTTCCAGCCGTAGCCCATCCCGCATAATGACTTATATCATCAGTAGCATCACCACAGCGCATACGTCGTCTAGTACGTGATCCCGGATCAGTAGGAACTACCTGTCAGGCCCCGGTGCAATAGGAAATGAATATTAACCCCGATGTCTACTCGTTGCTATCTTTGTTCTAACCATGTCTACAATAAACATCATTGGTTTACTAAGTAATAAACTAGTATGAAATACTTATTTTAGAATAAATACATATATCATTAACTTTAAACTATATACAAATCATGTAAGCGTAAAATAAACTACCAACCCCATCAATAAATCTTGTAATGAAACAAACGTATAACACCATGGAATTCGAATAAATTGTCTAAAAAAATCGAAATTTTACATGAAACATGCATTTTGGGGTTTGTATGTCGCATTAGCGTTTGCGATAGACCATCGTCCTCGTCGCACGACATGCGCGAAAGCATTTGACCTGGTTGCGTGTGTCATGCAACGAACACAAACCTAGAAATCCCAAATCAGAAACCCTAGACCCTAAATCATGCACCATTCAACTCAAAGTTACACGTTAAACATAGATCTTCAACGTACAAACAATAATAACCTACTAAATGAACAAAACAACAACTTCAACCCTAAGAAAAAAGAATTTCAAAAACAGAATTTCAAACCTAAATATCTACCAAACAAAACAATGAAATCAAATAAAAACTGCACTATTAAGCTTGCATGACATAACTTAACGTTGTTGTGAGGCCGAATTATAAAAATTAGGTGTTTGAAATTTGGGTTGCTGTAGAGGTTTTGAGAAAAAAAACAGAGACTTTGTGAGAGGTCTTACAATTTGTATTTATAGGCTATTTTTCTAAAAAGAGTAGAATGATATAAAATTTGGTAAAAATCGAACAAAATTATTCAAGATCCAACAGCATAAGATCCAACAAATACAGTCTGAGATATAGTCTGATTCAATAAATATCTCTAAATAGATAATTACATAAATACCATTATTTTTTATCATTATCCATTATCACGGATCCCTCTAGTTTTTAAGTTAGTATATTATATGAAACTTAAAGACTAACAAACATTAAATTTAGATAGATAATGTGATATTTAAGTCATTCCTTCTTCATGCCTTTGTCTTAAAGTCATTCATTTTCATGGTTCAGATTTTTAGTTCAGTTAATTAGTCTATAATCTTATCACAATGCCGATATATACCTAATTGTGTTAATAGAACACTAATGGTGTGGTTATTTTCTGTCTGAGGGTAATTTTGTAAAGTGTTTTGAGTGTTTTGGAGAATTTAATGTTTAGAGTAGAAAGTAGTGAGATAATTAAGTTGTGTGCTAGCAGTAAAGTCTGATTACCCCTATTAATAAAAGTGGTTGGGGTATTTATACTTAATTACTGACCCGTGAGCTTATTGGGCCGGATAGTAAAGTCGAGTCAAGTTTAAAGACCCAATAGTAATCTAATTTGAAGTGACCAACAACTATCTTAGTCAACATTTATTACATTTGATGAGTCCGAATTCAGAATGCTCCCCGTAAGGGCAGACCAATGTAAATCTCCCCGGAAACCGGACAGACACTAAGAACTTAAATCGGACAGGATTTTTTGGACCGGACAGATGACTTCGAAAACTGTGAGCCTAAGGCAGTTCGAACTATGACTAAAGTACTAAAAAACCTAAACACTTTCTGACTAAGCTACCTGCCCACTTACTTAAAACTCATGGGTCTTTAAACATGACCCGGGTCCATTAAACATGACCCGAAAGCCCATAAGGGCCCAAATAACATACTATAAATACTCAACCACCAGCATTAACTTCTGGTAATGAAAATTAACTGCTGCCAAGCTGCTTAATTCTCTCTCCACCTTGAAACACCCTTACACCACCTTGAAACACCCCTACACCACCTTAAAACTCCACTTGAAATTACTAGCCTACCCCCATGCTATTTTTATCCTCATCAAATTGGCGACCACAGTGGGAGGCGACGGTGCCTGAATCAAGTATTTGAAACCAAGCAAAGAAATTATGTCCGAATGAATCCGGATAATCCAGAGCTTCCACCAGCTTTGCTCGAAGTGGTGGAAGAAAACGATGAGTATACTGTCCAAGAACGCGACAGGTTAAAGCTTGAAATAGAAGCTCTGAGGGCTGAAAAGGCCAAAATAGGTGTGAAAGAAAAATCCAAGGCCTCGGTTCTTCATCACACCGATAACCCCAGAGAGCATGAGGTTTCCAAAACTCATGTGAGCACCAAAAAGACTCGTGCTAGCTCTAAAAAGTCTCACCGGTCCAAGCCTGTGGAGAGTTCTGACTCGAGTTCAGAGTCTTCGGACAGCTCTTCGGACAGTGAGGGAAATGAAAAATCCTTGTCCTCTAGCAGTGATGAGGGTCGAACCAAGAAGAAACAAAAGCAAGTTAAGAAATATTCAAGAAAAAGAGATCACCATGGAAGAATGAAAAGGCATATGAAAAAGGGTCATCTCACAACCGGAGGCATGTAGATCGGATGCTGATGGATCCTTTTGCCTTCCATGATGAGCCAGGTATCTTTGCAACTCCTAATGAGGATACTGTGTTCAGTCGTGGAAGGAATTGGAGGCAATCTCCATTGTCTTCTAAAATTCTGTCCGGGAACCTCCCCAAGAGGTTTGACAGCACCAAGATGGAGAAGTACGATGGCAGTACTGATCCGGACAATCATCTGGAGCAATTCAAGAACTTCATGATGAACTTTGATGATGATGATAAACTACTCTGTAGGGCATTCTCCCAATCCTTCACGGGGAGTGCTCTGAAATGGTACAACAGCCTGCCTCAGGGTTGTATCAAAGACTTTGATACTTTTTGGGTGGCCTTTCGAAGGCAGTTTGTGGGGGGTAAGGAGCTGAAGGGTAATGGAGATACCATAATCCATTGTGCCCGGGAGCCAAATGAGTCGTTAAAGGAGTACATAAGTCGTTTTGTAAACACAAAAAATGGGTTGGCTGATTGCTTCGAACAGGTGGCAATAGCATCCCTAAGACAAGGTTTGAACCCAGGCAACCTGGCTGATTCGGTAACCAGGAAGAAAGCCATGACCTAGGGAGGATTGCTAAATCAAGTTGGCAAGCAAATAAATGTTGATGAAACAAAAAAGACCAGGGTGCACAGACAGGTGAGATCCACCCCGGTGGCACCAACTCCAAATCAAAACCAATCCGGGAATAAAGCCAGAGAAACCGGACAGGGGCATGGTAGGGGAAAAGCTCAGTCTCAACCAGCTGCTCCTGCTCAAATTCAACAGTCTAGAAACAAAAGAGGGCCATGGGTCCAACCGGAGTGGTTTGCAGAACTCAAAGAAAGTGTGGCAACCATTTTCGATAAAACGAAAGATGAGGTACACTACCGGAGACCAGCAACCTTGCAGTCTCCCCGAGAGCATCGTAACAACTCCTTTTGCCAATACCACAATGATATTGGCCATACCACTGATGATTGCATAGCATTGAAACAAGAGGTACAAAACTTGATTGAAAGGGGAAAGTTGGGTGCATACGTTAAAAGAAGAGGAGGCAACAGGCCTGACAACACTCACCGGGTTGGTCCGGGTAATGCTGTCCCGGAGGGGGATATGGTAATAGTTGAAAGGTTTGATGTGGAATCTGAATACTTGGATCCTGATCCAACACGAAATAAGGTGGGTGCCATAGAGGAGTATTCTAAGACAGTCTCCGGGCTCATTAAATTCTTCGAGTCACTGACGATTTTCGGAGGGGACACAATGACTGCTCCTACTGCTTCTTCAAGAAAGAGGCATGTTCATAATTTAGCCTCCCAGCTAGAAGGAGGCATGACATCCTATCAATCTCCAAACTCATTCCCATTCATAGTCTTCGATGAGGATGATTTGAGAGATATTGTTGGCCCTCATGAGGATGCTGTTGTCATAGGAGCATCTATAGGGGCAATGAGATAAGGCAAATTTTGGTGGATACTGGAAGCTCTGCCAATATCCTTTTTCTAAACACTTACAAGAAAATGAAAAATCCAGCTGTGATTCAAAAGTCGGACAGGTCAATCGTGGGCTTCACGGGCAGCTCAGCTGATGTGATCGGGGAGTTTGAAGAAGAAGTGTTACTGGGCAGGGGCCCTTTCAAGAAAATGGTTAGAATACTCTTCATTGTGGTGGATTGTCCCACTTGCTATAATGCTATTTTAGGGAGATCTTGGCTCTCTAGAATGCATGCGGTGGCTTCGACAGTCCACTAGTGTTTAAAATATGCTGTTCAGGGATAGGTTGGGGTTGTCCGGAGCAACCAAAAGATTGCAAGAGAATGCTATGCCACTGCCTTGGCTCCACGAACGCTGGGGGCAGTCCGTATAAATGATCAATAGCAGTTTGAGGGCCTTTCTGGGGGTGAGGGTGAAATTGATGACCCCAGAGAGACCCCTAGAGTGTTGATTCCAATTGAGGAGGTTGAAACACACTGCTTGGAAGAAGGAAAAAGCGTCAAGATAGGGTCCAAAATGCCACCAATGCTGAAAGAAGGAATGTTGAAATTCTTGAAAGACCATCAGCATGTTTTTGCTTGGTGCAATGCTGATGTAACTGGAGTTCCATCAGAGGTAATTTCCCATCACCTATCTATCCGGAGAGATGTGGTGCCAGTGGTACAAAAGAGGAGAGCTTTCTCAAAAGAAAAGGCTGATGTCATAGTGCAAGAGGTTGACAGACTCACAAAGATGGGGCACATTAAAGAATCTCAATACCCTTTGTGGACTGCCAATCCTGTCTTAGTAAAAAAGAAGAATGGCAAATGGCGTATGTGCATTGACTTCACAGACCTCAATCGAGCTTGTCCAAAAGACTTGTATCCGGTCCCCCGGATAGATTAGTTAGTAGACTCTACTTCTGGGAACAAGCTACTCTCCTTCATGGATGCCTTCTCCGGGTACAATCAGATCCAAGTAGATCCAAAAGATCAAGAGCATACCACGTTTGTCACTGATAGGGGTCTACATTTCTACAAGGTGATGCCCTTTGGCTTGAAAAATGCTGGGGCTACTTATCAAAGGTTAGTCAACAAGGAATTTGCTGATCAAATTGGAAGAAATATGGAGGTTTACATTGACGATATGATGGTGAAAAGCATGGATGAGCAGTTGCACTTGTCCGACCTCCAAGAAACTTTTGCCAACTTGGCCAAAGTGAATTTAAAGCTAAACCCTGAAAAGTGTGTGTTCGGAGTGCAGTCCGGGAAGTTCTTAGGGTACATCATAAGTGAGCATGGAATACAGCCCGACCCGGACCAACTCAATGCTTTGTTCCAAATGGAGCCTCCTCGAAACATTAAAGAAGTACAGCGATTAACGGGGAGATTGGCTGCCTTGAACAGATTCATCTCCAGGTCTTCGGACAGGTGTGCTCCATTCTTTCAAACCTTGAAGGGTGCAAAGGGGTTTGAATGGACACCACAGTGTAATGAAGCATTTAATGAAATCAAGAAACATCTTTCCTCTCCCAAGACTTTGTTCAAACCAGTTGATGGGGAGACTCTCTTTGTATATCTGGCTGTTTCAAGTTATGCCATCAGTGCTGTGCTAGTAAGGGAGGTTGATGGGCATCCTCACCCAGTGTACTACATCAGAAAAAGCTTGATTGATGCTGAGAGGCGTTACTTGAAACTTGAAAAACTGGCATTAGCCTTGGTGATAGCTGCAAGGAAAATGAGGCCCTACTTCCAGGCTCATCCTATCATTGTCCGAACGTCCTTCCCTTTAAAGAATGTCCTTCGAAAAGCAGACATTTCAAGCAGAATGACAAAGTGGTCAGTAGAGTTGGGGGACTTCGACATAGACTTTGCTCCGCGAACAGCAGTAAAAGCTCAAGCTGTGGCTGACTTTCTGGTTGAATTCCATTATGATAGGGATTCAGAACAACCTACTGATTCAAAAGACAAGAAAGTGTGGATTGTCCGAACAGACGGAGGATCCAATACCATGGGATCTGGGGCATGAATATGTCTCACTTCCCCATACGGGGACAACATGTTCCAAGCTATTTGTTTTGCTTTCAGGGCATCCAATAATGAGTCCGAATACGAAGCAGCTATAGCTGGGTTAAAATTGTCCTACATCTGTGGAGCTAAAAGGGTCAAGCTACTAAGTGACTCCCAGTTGCTAGTCCACCATGCCTTGGGCCTATCAGAGGCTAGAAAGGAGCAATTAGTCAAGTATTTACTCCTCCTCAAAAATGAAGCGTTGAAATTTAAAGCTGTTGTCTTTGAGCATATTCCCCGGGCAGAAAATGAGCTAGCAGACTCATTGGCAACGATAGCATATACAGAGTCCTACCCATGGATCCATGTGCTTGAAAGCCCTTCTATTCAGCTCAGTAAGGGTGAAAAAGAGGGAGTTTTTGAAATACAAGTGAATCGGCCTCAAGACTGGAGGTCTCCTCTTATACAATATCTGTCTGATGGCATCGTGCCCTTGGATAAATCACAAGCCAGAACGTTGAAGCACAGGGCTCGTGGTTTCCTTATGTTAAGAGAAGTGTTGTACAAAAAATCCTATAGCAAACCTCTCTTACGTTGTTTAGTGGATCATGAGTCACAAATGGTTCTCTCTGAATTGCATGATGGTGAGGGATCAGCCCATTGTGGATTTAGGGCCTTAACAAGAAGAGTGCTACTCTCCGGATACTATTGGCCATCGATTATGAAAGATGCTAAGGAGCTGGTAAGAAGGTGTGACCCATGCCAGAGGTACAGCAATGAAATTCGTACCAGCCATTCCTTTGGAATCAATTTCTGAGCCCATCCCTTTTGCTCGATGGGGATTGGACTTAGTTGGGCCTCTCCCTGTGGCGTCCGGAGGGCGTAAAACTATAATTGTAGCCATTGACTACTTCTCGAAGTGGATAGAAGCAACTCCCTTGGCAGGGACAACCTCAAAAGCTGTCATAAAATTCATTCTATCCAACATATGTTGCAGATTTGGTGTCCCCCAGAAAATAACAACAGACAATGGGCCACAGTTTGACAATAGAGAAATGGAAAGCTTCTGTACCTCAAGAGGTATTCAGCACTGCTTTTATTCACCTTTCCACCCACAAGCCAATGGGCAAGTTGAAGTGGCTAATAGAACAATACTGTCCGGTTTAAAGAAAATTTGGAAGGGGCTGCTGGAAAGTGGCCTAGTTATCTACAAGAAGTCTTGTGGGCCTACCGGACAACACCTGGGGCTGCAACACAAGAATCCCCTTTTGCCTTGGTCTATGGAATGGATGCAGTAGCTCCCATAGAGAAGACACTCCCCTCCTTTCGTGTTCATAACTTCTCCGGACATGCTAATGAGATGGCAATTAGAAATCAGCTCGATTTGATCGAAGAAAGACGGGTTAAAGCTCATCTTAGAATTGCACACTACCAGGACTTGATGAGAAGCAGGTTTGCTTCTAAAGTTAAAAGGAGAGATTTTCAACCAGGAGATAAAGTATTAAGGAAAGTTTTCTTGCATACTAAGGAAAAGCTCTTCGGAAAGCTGGCCCCAACCTGGGAGGGTCCGTATACTGTGGTTGAAAGAATCAAGCCTGGGACTTATTGGTTGGAAGATAAAGTTGGCAGGGTTTTAACTCACCCTTGGAATATTGAACACCTTCGAATGTACTTGGAATAACACTTGTGTAAATATTTACTTGTTTAAACATCCATGTAAATATTTGGGGGCATACCTTCCCCTCTTCGGTGGCACGGACCTTCCCCTCTTCGGTGGCACGGAGAGCTTTTAATAAAAGTTGGTGCCTTCTTCAAAATTCTCTAAGTGTTTTTAAAATTTTATCTCTTATCATACTACCCGGACTAAAAGATCTAAGGGCTATTTAAATTCTAGCCGAGAGTCTTAATACTCTCACGATACAATAAAACTACTTAAACTCCAGCTATTTAAACAAATAATGAAGGAAGAGGATGGTTGAGCCAAATAAAAACATTCATTCAACAACTTAAAATTGCCTTGGCCTTCCAAGGACTTTTTGAACAAGTTTGGGCATAGTACAAAAATCTGTCCGAATAATACGGACACCAGCACAAAAAGAGTTCCTTGGCCTTCCAAGGACTTTCAGTTCGAATAAAAGATAAACAGAATAAATTATAAGTTAAGGTTGAGCCTTTGAAGATGGCTCGCCCTCATCTGCTTTCTTGCCTTTGATGTCGCTCTTCTCTTCGACTATCTTCTTTCCCTTAGGATCAATCTCTTCTTCACCTGGGCTCTCTCTGGTCTCCTCTTCATTATCAGACGAGGACTCACTGGAATATCCCTCGTCAACCATAGTATAATATGGAAGGTCGTCATCATCCACATAGCGCCATAAGTCCCCCAGTCTCCTCTTCGGGAATTTCTCGTGAAACAGGAGGACCATATCAGACTTCACCCTTTGAATCATTAGCTCCTCGCTTTGTATCATCTCCCTAGCATAGGCGTTGATCTTGGCCTTGATTGTGGCCTCTTGGTCCCTCACCAAAACAGCCTTCTCTTCAGCAGCCTGAGTCACTGCATTCTCTAAAGCAATTTTGTCAGTGGTCAGGTTGGTGACGAGCTTCTCCTTGGCTGTGGTTTCTCCCCTTGAGATTGTCAGGTCCTTCTCCAGTCCGGACAGCTTAGCCCGGAGATCTTTTACGGTCTCTTCCAAAGAAGCAACTTTTGTGTTGTTTTCATCTTGATTCTTCTTTAGCTGATCATTTGCCTCCTTGAGCAAATCAACCTTATTGGCAGCAGTCCGGAGGTCCTCGGACAGTTTTTCCTTCTCAGACTTGAGGTCTTTGATGGTGTCTGCCTGACTTCGGACTTGCCTTTCCAAAGTAAGCATTGGCTGCACGTTGCTAAGGAGAGAATGGGCTATAACATCCCTCTCACTGGAAACCATAAAAGTCTTACCGTTGAAATTAACTGTGTTGGAGTTGCTTGGAGGGACATAGGGCCCTGCGAACTCGTCTCTGGGCAGCCCAAGAAAATATTCACCAAGTCCACCCAGACCGGTGATGTCCATTTCATCTAAGTTAAGCTCTCCCCCCTCAACTTCATCTGTATGGAATTCCCTTGGGATCTCTTCTTGCAAGTCTCTTGGGATCTCTTCGGCCAGTGTAGGGTCAGTAGGGAAAGAGGGCTCCGGGTCCCGGAGAGCAACCTCATCTCCTTGGGAAGTCTTCTTCTTCTTGGCCTCCCTATCAGCACTCTCACTTGTTTGCTTGCGAGTCCTCTTAGAATCCCTTGAAGGTTTAGGGAAGTTCACTTCCTGCTTCTCGCTCTCCTGCTCCACCACTTGTAAAAGGGCTGCATCAATTTGAACCTGTGCCAGTCTCTCTGTGTCTGTTGGGGCTTCCTTCTCATTGTCACCTGCCACCTTCCTGCCTTTCTTCTTCTTGCCTTCATTTTGCTTGGGGCTTTGGCCCGGGCAGGCAGGAAGAGAGTCCCATCCAGTTCATGGGACCTTCTCAGCACGATGTCTTCATGAGGTTGGGTGGAGAACTCCTCCCAAGTTAGGTCTCTTCGACCTGTGGTGTTCCACAGGTGAGACCTTGCTAGGTTCCCAGGAGTGAAGGCCTTATGGAACCGGTTCTCCCAGTTCTCTGCGGCCCAAGCGTTGATTTTGCCACAGGTGATCTGTCCGGTCTTCAGGTAGTCCCCGAATTCCTTTGGCAGCTCTGTTAAAACAAAAGAGAAACTGATTAGCATAAACTTAAAGAAAAGAAATATTTGAACAGAAACTTAAAGAAAAAACTTACGGTCACTCCTCCATCTACTCCGAAGAAGGCTTGGATTCTCTCCGGCCTTGATTTTCTTGCCATTTTCCCATGAGCCACTAACAAATAAAAATTGGCTCCTCCACTTACTCTCCGATTCCAGGAGATCATCAACAGCTTTAAGGTCGTTCCCCATATTGAAATGATAAAAGGGGAACTGATGATGTTTGCACAAGCTGGCCACAACTGCAAACTCTTCCATAGGAAGAGGGATTCCAGATAACCTAGACGCCATAATACATGACATCAAGGTGAACCAACCATTGGGGCTTAACTGTGATGGGCAGAGTTTGACCAAGTGAAAGTAGCGCACTATCTCTGGGTCCAGTGGGAACCTGAGTCCCCAGTTGAATAGCTCCGTAAAGAAGACTATTTCATTCTTTTTACAATCCATCGGGGTCTCCGGATCGATGGGAATCCTTATCTTTACGTTCTCAGGGATCCCCCACTTTGTGCGCAATCTACCCAGATCTGAAGTATGGATGAACGCATACTTGGGCTTCAGCAAGGCCAAAAGATACTTGAACTCAACTTTATGAAAGCATGGCCCCACTCTCCCTTCAAGGCTCTCCGGCAGGTCCGGACGCCTCAGATATAAGTTCTCTTTGCCCTTCTGGGCAACCACAATAGCAGTATCAGCCTGTCCGGAGGACTCGGACTCAAAACGGACCTCCTCAGTGGAGTCCTCCATCCTCTCCTCCATAATTGTTGGGGGAGCTTCTGTAGAGGCAGTCCGGGGAGGATTGAAGCTTGGCATAGCTGATCCTCCGGACTGTTGACTGTCCGTATTTATTCGACTTCTCACCTCAATTTGAGTTTCTGAGGCAGAAGATTCCTTGGGGGGTAGTGGGCTGCTGGCCTCTAGTCCTGACAGCTTCTCCCGGGGAGCCCTTATAGTTGCCCCAGACTCTGATTCACTATTTTTTGCCCCCGATTTCGAGGGTGTGTTTTTAGAAGATAGCCCTTTGACCAACCGACTTGGCCTTTTCATGATTAACTTATCCGGGGAATGGTCAGAGTCAGACCCCATAGCAATGAAAGAAGATTTTTTCCTAACACTTGTGGCAGTAACTCCCGGTTCAACAGCAGGGATCGACTCCTGAACTGAGGAGCCAGATACTATGGGAGAGAGAGTAGATTGAAAGAGCTTTTTCGGTTTTGTACCTTTGGAAGAAGATGAACCTCTATCAGATTCTGCGACAGAAGAGGCTGGTTTCTCAACAGGCGACGATGGTAGCCCTGCTGCAAGTCTTTTTTCCTTCTCAACTCTTTGAGCTTTCTCCAACTCCGAGAGGTTAAGCCAGCCGCCCTTGATCAGTGCTGTTCTTGCTGTAAACATAAACAGCCAAAGAAGTTTTTGAAGTTCTAGAGAGATAAAGCTCTGAGTGAAATTTGAAAGAGATAATGAGACAGTGAAAAGTGAATTAGAATTTATAGTAAATATGAAAAAAGGAGTTGATTCCTAGGAGAATCCGAAAAGTTGGGTAATGATTAAAAGACGGCACTGATGTCATTAATGGCATCTAAAAGAGGTAACTTGTTCGAGAAAGTGGTGCGAAGTTCAAGGTGAAAAAATGGCTGAAGTGACCAATCAGAGAATGACACGTGTCCCATTAACTCTGGCAAGAACCGTTTGGAATTTGTAACGTTCGATCTGTCCGGGTTTATCCCCAACTCTCTTCGAATCGAGAACCACTTCCTAAATCGGACTGTTTTTCAGTTCTTTGACAAGGACGCTTGTTCAAACACCTAAAAAAGGGGCTCCTGATGAGTCCGAATTCAGAATGCTCCCCGTAAGGGCAGACCAATGTAAATCTCCCCGGAAACCGGACAGACACTAAGAACTTAAATCCGACAGGATTTTTTGGACCGGACAGATGACTTCGACAACTGTGAGCCTAAGGCAGTTCGAACTATGACTAAAGTACTAAAAAACCTAAACACTTTCTGACTAAGCTACCTGTCCACTTACTTAAAACTCATGGGTCTTTAAACATGACCCGGGTCCATTAAACATGACCCGAAAGCCCATAAGGGCCCAAATAACATACTATAAATACTCAACCACCAGCATTAACTTCTGGTAATGAAAATTAACTGCTGCCAAGCTGCTTAATTCTCTCTCCACCTTGAAACACCCTTACACCACCTTGAAACACCCCTACACCACCTTAAAACTCCACTTGAAATTACTAGCCTACCCCTAGGCTATTTTTATCCGCATCAACATTTATTCTATTCGGTTTTTTATAATAGTGGTCATAGTCCAAACTGACCATCGCATTAAGTCAAGACACAGTAGCTAAAATATCTGATCTCATCAACTAATACTCGGTATTACCCTACATAACATATTGAAAATAACTTAATATCACATTTGAAAAATTATCTTTAATTTCTTAGCTCAGAGTTCGTCGATATATTGATTTAATTCAGTTCATCAAGTTTTATGCATTCGTTGTTTTTTTAATTATCTTGTAGAATAATATCTCGTAAGAAAATGATCATAAAATATTATATATCTAAATCACCTCATCTTCTAACTTTTTCAATTTCTTATTCATTCGTTGGAATTATTTTGTCATTGCTTACTTGTGTTAATTTCAACTTCATTATAATTTGTTCATTCTTCATCATATAACTCATACAATTGTGTCAATTTATTCATCTTATAACTTACTATTCTTATTTCATGTAACTCATCTAACCATGTCACTTTACTTATTTTATAACTTGGTTGTTATTTCTCATATAGCTCGTACAAATGTTTCGCTTTACTTATAACTTTATTTTTCTTTCTCACGTAGCTCGTATAAATATGCATACATGGTGAGAACAAAGGTCATGAGTTCGAGTCCCTCTACAAACGCTTTCTTGGCTGAGCCTGTCACCTTGTATGGTTTACCTTTTGGCGTTGGTTTGCAGGCTATTGCGTCCGACTGAGGGTTTATCATGTGTGCACTCGTTGAGTAGCGGCTGCAGGTTCCCCCAAAAAAATGTGCAGTTTTACTTATTTTATAACTTGATTTTTTTTTCTTATGTAGTTCGTATAACTATTTGCTTTACTTATCTTGCTTATTATTTCTCATGTAGCTCGCATAACTTTTTTCAGTCTACTAATCTTTCTTATTATTTTTCATGTAACTCATATAACGGTGTTGCCTTACTTATCTTAGAACTTGCTTATTATTTATAATGTAGCTTGTATAAAGTTATCGCTTTACTTAGGTCATTTATTTTATATTTTAAATCATAATCATGGAGTTTATAGCCCGGAATTTAACAGCTCTTTGCGTGGTCACATTATCCTTTCAGATAATGAGCTTGATTTATTTGTTTTTACTTATACACCGTATTTATGTTTTCAAAAGTCACTACAGTTGTAATCTTCTTGTGGTCAAGAAAATTTCTATTATTGACACTGAACAAGTACTCTTTGAGTCAATCCCACCTTTATGTCTTAGTGACAGATTCAACTTCCTTAAATAAGAGTTCAATAATCTAAAATTAGTCTTTGAAGGTGAAATTTCAAAATTTAATGTAGATTTTTCTTCAAGTGATGAAGTATATAAATATGGTAGTGATGAAAATATCAAGAACGCCGCTGATAAAAATACCTTGAACCAATAGGGACGAGAAGATGATATACCTCTTTTGATGATAATATTGAAGTTCCCTCACAAGAAAATTTTGTTAACAATACCACCGAAAATAAATCTAATCCTACCAATCATAATTAATTACTTTTTGCCGTATATATATATCATTCTCAAACTTTAATTTTCTCATATATTTTTGTCGATAATTGTAATATTGGCGTTGGTTTTTGTTAGGTGGTGTCTGATTATCTACTCTTTTATTTATTTTTACTACCGTTTGATATTTTTATGCATGTTTGAAGTAATATTGTTGTCTTTTTCAAATTTTAATTTAGCTCGTATAATTAATTAAGTGGGTTTTTTAACTTTACTTCTACTATGTTTAAAATAAATTATTAAACAATTTATCAAACGTTTCTCTTTTATACTTTCATAATTCAAATATACTGAAATCATTCACTTATAATATTCTTTTTTCCTTGTAGATCATATAATTTTTACATTAGTAAATCATATATTTCATATTATAACTTATAGTTATAGTGTTTATAATTTAGGCGTTTATGACTCTTTCTGTGGTCATATCATTATATTTGATAACGAGTTTGGCTTATATCCATATTCGATAATTTTACATATAGTCTGGGCGTTTATAACTCCTTGTGTGGATACATTATCCTCTCTAATAAACGGTTTATAGCCATATGCACTGATTGACATACAGGTCGAGCTTTCACAGCCCATTGTGTGACCACATTATCCTTTCAAATAAACTGTTTGTCTTATAGTCATGTTCGTTGATTGACATAAATTTAATGCATTTAAAGACCTTTGCATGACCATGTCATATTTATTATTGATCGGATTGGCTTATATTCATGTTCACCATCAATAATTTTTTACTCGTTGCTTAATGATTTTTTTTCTTAATATTTATTTTTACTTATCCACCTTTTGATTATATATCTCTAATATTGTTTGGATTATAGCCTTGGCGACAATATAATTGATGTATAATTGGCTTATAACCTTCCTATAGTTTGTCTTTGATTAATAACTATACACCATGTAGCCCCCTCCCTTCCCCCTTCAGTTCTTGAAACAAATTCAAAATATTTATTCAAAGACTAAAAACTGTTGTAGATTAAGTAAATTGATATTTTTATCTCATATTGTAGACACGTTTTGTAATTGAGAACTTTATTGACTCAATAGCTTCGTAATTATCATCTTCGATGGCTCATTGCACATTCTCGTACACTTTTGTAGTTGGAAACTTGGAATTGACTTATTTATGGTGATGGGATGCACATCATTTCCATCAATAAGCTTTGTATATAGAACATTTGGCTTATAACTTTATTGATTAATAACCGTCGTATTTGAAGGTTGTGTAGTTTTTAATTTGTTATCCTATAGTATGTATGTTAATGTTTGATATTTGTCTTATAATAATTAATTGTAATGGTAAGATATACCTCTCATTTGAATCTTGATTGATCGAGTCATAATGTAAAATCATTGACGAATACTTATTTTTGGAATATCCATTGACGAAATCATAATAGATATTAACTTTGTTAACGATATGTTTAAATCAACACCTCTAGTTATTTAATATGATAAACTAATTCTCACGGGATCAGTTTAATAAGAGGATAAATCTCATCAAATAAATAATATAGGCATAGGATAAAGCTTATCACAGAATGATAAAGAAGTTTTAGATAAAGAAAGTTAAAAGAGATAAGTATGTTTTCCGATAATGTGATAGGTTCATTTTTTTCTTAAGTGCGCCCTATATATATATATATATATATATATATATATATATATATATATATATATATATATATATATATATATATATATATATATATATATATATATATATATATATATATATATATATATATCATAAGTCTTACAAGTGTAAGTGACCATATACCATCATCTGCAGGTATATTAGCTTTTAATACAAAACAGATGTCTCTAGATAGATAATTACGTAAATATCACTATTTTCTTATCAATATACGGATATTATATCACCATCAAACAACATGTATGCTTGCGATATTTTCAATTACTAGAACCTAAAAATAGAAGAAATGGTACGCATATGCGTAATATTATCCTTTTCAGGAAAGTTGAGTTTTTTTTTCAAAATTAATTTGGCCGGCAAAAAAGTTTTATGAAACAAGTATATCGCCAACACTTTTATAGTTCATCCATAGTTCGAGAGACACTGAACATGAACCTTCGTCTTCAAATAATCATAACCTAATCAAATTCAATAATGTAAGAGAAAACACAAATGTTAAATATAATTTAAATTTTTAATTTTTTACAATACTCTCAAAAATTAAAAAACTTATCAGAATATTGGCCGGACACAATATAATGTGGATAGAAACCAAAAGGCTATTAAACTAACAAATAAATATAACCAAATTAACAATATTAGAATAGGATATGTATTTTTAAAATTCCGTAAAAACATATTAATTTGAATCGGCCAAACTAAAAATATTAATTTGGTTAGTAATTTAATATCTTTTAATAAACGTAATGTTATGGGCTTTTTTTTTATTAGCTATTTCTTTTAGTTTTTGAAGAGATTCCAAATACTTTCTTTTTTTTATCTTATTTATATATTATCTTTTTCAAAATTATTCACCAGTCCTGTCGGGTGATCCGGTTTGATGGTGCATTGTTGAAATTACCTATTTATTTTTTAAACCTGTTATCGTAACAACTCAAAAGAAAAGCCAAAAGGAAGATGCTAATTTCATGGTTGTATACAAATTCACCACAAAGTTTGAGTGGGTCTTGCAGTGGGTGATATTGTTCAATTATTATCTCTATGTCAACCAACAAAATGATTGACATGCCTCGTATGACTCGCTATCTTCATATTTCGTTCATCATTTCAATCAGGATTGTAAGCAGATCGGACAACACCAAATCCAAAACCAACTAATTTATGTTAGTGGTTTGAAAAAATCAAAACCAAACACGTTATAGTAATTATTAACGATCTTACCTATATGGTCTCCTTTGTACTTGTTTTTGGATCTAATCATAACATTTATGAATAAATTTGATGTATAAAAAGTAGTATGAGTAACGAAGTCGATAACACAAACTAAATATAGTTTAAGATCAAAGTGTTAACTTTCTAGTATTCTATCATACACTTGGTTAGTATAGTTCCTCTACCACTATTCATACTTTTATTGCAAAGATATCGCATTTTTCAAACCTTTGATGCCGGATTACAAAATTTGGAAAAGCTAAATCAAGCGAAATATTTTTGTTTTCTTGTAGATCACTCTCATATGACAAAGAAAAATGATGTTTGATACGGAAAAAACAGAGAGGTTAGCTGCCCAATGCTTGCTCACTCGTAACCATCACCATCATCATCATCAAGCACTGATTCACCATCATACCCACCACCCATGATAGATACGAAAAGTAAAACTGCGAGCACTTGCGCTCCAACAAAATACTTGGCCCTTCTCTTGAAAGTTTTCTCCTCCTCTGTCTTTTCTCTCTTGGGCTTGCTCTTTGGCTTCGAGCCTACAAAAGAACAAAGATCACGTCGATAAAAATATTGTGTCCCAAGAATAGTTGATACGTTGCTCCTATTTACTATGACGAAGTCATCAGTAAGGTAGTCATGACCCATTCCAGCCAGAGCTTGAGTTCAAAGTTCTACCTCTCGATAACTAATAAAAATAAATGATATGCATAGATAATATTAGGTATCAAGTCCAAGCCAAGACCAAGTTTCCATTCAATTACTTAACTTGGCACCTTAATGTAAAATTTAAGTGATGTTTTTAATCAGACGCAAGCCCGAGCATTTTCCAAAGGCAGAGCTTGAATAAAAAATTTGAGCGTGAGCCGATATTCGAGCCTACTCTTAGTCTATTCGAACTGAGCTCAAGCCTCTGGGTATTCAGCTTGGCTCGACTTGATTTCACCCCTAGTCAGAGTTCAAGATTATCTAAAGTAGAATATGCCAAGGTAAAACTCAATCGGCTCAACAATGACATATTTTAAGCAGAACACAGTCTGAAGCCACAATAAGGCATAGGAATTTAGACTAATATTCCAAAGATATGACATGGCCAGTTTCATTATTAACAACACTTGGGGATTAAGTATCTTACTCCATGATGACGGTCCTTTTCTTGAAGCTGTTGCCGAAGGGACCGAGTTGGGGGCAGAAGAAGATGATGAACCTGCTTCTATGAAATCGACTTTAAATCCTTCAGCTGATCTTACAAGATTACTGTGCTCCATGAGTTTGGTCCGGAGAACTGATGATTCCTAATAATTCACGGTTGCATAAAATATGGTTCAAACTACAAAACAGATATAAGATAAATAGATACATATATATATATATATATATATATGTATATATGAAAAACATAATAGCCAGTATCATTGCAACCCAGGTATCCTTTGGAATTGCTTAGCATTGGTATACTAGTCATATGATTAGCAGATTCCTGAGAAATATACATATTACGAAGTACTCTATGCAAAGAACAATCTTTTTAAAAAGAACTCAGAAAACCTATGTAGATCACAAAACAAACAAAACCTAGTTTGGCCAGGATCTTATCATTGACATAGTCTAACAAAGTGCATATATAAACGACAAGTATGTGTAAGATTGAGTTATTTACAATATCCTGAAAACCAGTTATAGATTGAGTTTCACTTGGAAAGCCAACCAGTTAACTGTTACAGCATACAATGACATCTAATGTTAGTTTTAAGCTTAGAAAGTGTTCAGTTCTATATGCAGCACCTTTGTAATACACATACTGCAAATTTGTTAGCATCGCTTCTTGCACAGTATTTACTTATAATCTTAACAAAAGCGCATCTATAAAAGTTGGCCCCTGTGGGACTTTTAAGGAGAGTCTCTCCTGGAGAGAGAACTTCATATTAGATTTACCTAGCAACTCTATATCTATGCATCAAAAGAGACCTCCTGTACTTGTGAGCATATATGCAGGAAGATGACCTAACATCTACTTGCATGTGCGGTTTCACAAACACAAAGCTAGCATGTACAGGTAAATAATTTGTAGAGATAGTGTGAAGCTCCGGGGATCTGATAAGACATGGCTCTCAGAGTATCATTTACTATTGACAACCAGCGTAGAATCGCTAGTTTCCAGGTGATGAAAAACTATACTACTGCTTGATAAAATAACTCACGGGTAATGCATGGAGAGTGACAAGCACATGACCAGCAAAAAGCGCATCCAAACTTGATGGCCTGCAACATAGCAGATAGTGCGATAAGTTCCTTAACTTCGTACTGCGAAATGCACCTGTCTACAGAGCATTTAAGGAAGGCTTACCTATTTTCAAAGAGGAATTTTTCGTCCCCTAACCTTGTCGACAAAGCGCCATACGCCACCTTGGCTCTCTTGTATATCTGCCCATAAGGAAATTGAAATAAGTAGAAAAGTACATTATATAAGCCAGTCTTGCCTGATAAGACTTGGGGACAAAAAGAAAAGAAAACGAATTGAACTTGCACAAGCTTTAATGCTTTTAAAAGGACAAAATCCGGAAATATGTGTATGAATATGCATAAAGGGGAAAACTGAAACCTCTTCCTCCCTTTGCTCAGCATTTGCTTTAGTGATCCCGAGTCGCTGCTTCACAATAACTTGTTGTTTACAAAATAAAACTTTTCCTATTGGCCATGAAAGATCAGAGTAGTAAATCTCGTGTGCAGAGCTCCCATCAGATCCAAGCCATAGTTCATACTCAAGGGCCTCAGCAAGCCAAGAGCTAATCATAGCTTTCATCGATATCCATTCTGGGAGTGAGTGGATTCCAGTGTCTAAATCAACAACGCCATCTTGCTTTAAACGTTCAATAACCCCTCCCTTCTCATTATTATATGCAACATAAGTCCCAGCTTCTATGTAAGGTATTTGATCTGACAGATAAAATAAAACAATGTAAACCAACACGCATTACTTGACAGACCAGCCGTAGATTTCTAAAAAATGTGTAGAAACCAAATACATTCAACATATTGATATTCTCTTTGTCAAACAAGTACTACTAATCTTGTGTTCATACTTACACTAGAGAGTTACTAGTCTTTCAAGGTATACTACGAGAAGATTTCATATCACTCCATAACGAAATGAAGTTCGTTTTTAACATACTAAGAAACCAGATATACATTCAAGAGTACCTGAATCAGGATACATGGAATTGAAAGCCAATTGAAAAGGAATTCGAGCAAATTTGAGGTATAGGTAGACGGGTAAGCAAATCGGGCAAGCAGTTGGTAACCCGAAATATGATTTTCTGGTAACCAAAGTGAACTCTTCTCTCTCTTGCGTTCCTTCCATTGTATACTAAGAGCTGAGAGGTATCCTTGTGTAGAATATAGATGCGATTGTTAGAAATGACGCGGGTTTAAGGTGATGTTTTGAAGAAGATGATGATAATCAATGTGAAGCGATGACTTTCAAAACCTTTGATATCTTTCGATGGAAGAAGAGAAAGTTTGGGGAAGAAGGTGGTGGCGGTTTCGACAATTGGGCTTTATAATTGGGTCGGAGGTTTTGTAAGTGGATGTGGACTCGATATATTGATCGGGGCTAAACTGGCTAGAAAGTTATTGTCCCCGTTAGTAAAAAGACGAAAATGATTAGACGTTAGGGTCTTTTGGAAATGCAATCCAACGGTCTCAAACTATTTACCAAAAGTTTACCGTGTTCGCATTTTTTGGTTTTGTAATTTTGCAAAAATTCGACTAAACCAATCAAATATTATAAAAGATTTATATAGTATTTCAAAAATACTCCAACCAACCATTCTAAATATATCCAATTTGCTCCCAAGAGGGTAGCCGAGTTGGTTGAGTATGGCATTATTATGACCAAAAGGTCATGAGTTCGAATCCCTCTACATACGCTTTTTCGGCTGAGCCTGTCACCTTGTGTGGTTTACCTTCTGGCGTTGGTTTGCAGGCTATCGCGTCAGACTGAGGGTTTACCCTATGCGCACTCATTGTACTCTGAGTAGCGGCTGCGGGTTCCCTCCGAAAATATATATATATATATATCCAATTTATTTAAGTCTAAAAAATAATTATATTTATCTTCGTCTTCAATATTTTCGCTTAATTTTCAATATTTTAATATTTTCAAAGAACATCACAAAACTCAAACTCTAAACACTACATCATTTCATCTCAATACTAAAAAAATAAGTTTTTTTTCGATTTAATCTAATTTATTATATTTTGTTAATTTTTGGTAGATTTATATTTAAATATATAAATTAGTTATTTCTAGTGCTATGAATGAGTTTAGTTAGCTTTTAGTTAGTTTTTGTTGTTCATTTATAGTTAGACACTGTTATTTTGTAGTTAAGTTACATTATGTCGATGAACATGAGTTCGGGTTCACTCATGTACTTCGACATTGTCAGTGAATTTAGTTCGACCCACAGTGTGAGTGAATCACACTGACGGCACGTGGCGTTGTTGGTGTTGTAGCGTTGCCAACATGGTTCAGTCACATTGTCGATTGACACTAAATACAACGGCAACTTATAATAACATGACACTATTTTTTTTATTCATTGACTTATTGATATTATTGTTTTATTTTTGAATATCTTAAGTCAAATGGCGACAACACCAGATTCCATCATCGAAGACATACCGTCCACGATACCAGCGAAAGCTATTTGCATTTTTAAGTGCGTATCAAAACCATGGCCTTCTATGATATCAAGTTCAATGTTCGCTAAACTCCATCTAAAACGAAGATCTTTGTCTGATAAACTTATTTGGAATCGTAGTGGTACAGTAGAGTGTTTTGATTATAACTTATCTCCATTTGGCCATAGATCGGCGCTTGGATTTTTAAGATATTCAACAAATGCTTATTTTGAATTGATGTCATCATGCAACGGTTTAGTTTGTGTTTTTAGATATACGTCGGATGAAGTTAGTGTGTGCTTATGGAACTCATGTACTTCTGTTTGTAAAGAATTACCAAGAATGCAGATATCTAAAAAAATATTGGTTTTGGTTATGATCACTCTACTGATGCTTACAAAATCGTGTTTTTTTATTCCAAGAATTAGATAGCTGAATTGCGCCTCTACTTGCATAAGTTAGGATTGTGTTGGAATGTCATAACCTATATTGATAAAACACCTGATTATATAGGGTTACATTGTAATGGAGTTATTTATTGGATGATACCAATATTTTGGTTTTCGAATTAGCCACAAAAAGTTTCAAGCAAGTGCCACTAGCGGAGTAGTTGGATAGAAGGATGCAATTATTGATTTTACAATAACAACAACGTTGTGCAGTAGACCATAAGATTGACTACATGGAGGAATCTATGTCTTATTTATGTTGGAGAGTCTATGATTATGGTCTGAATGGGTGTTGGACTAATCTATTTTCCCTACATATGTCTAGTTCATGTAGACGTCAGATATGTTTTACCTAATGTAACAAGCTTATGATGATGTTAGCATGTTACTCCTCATTGGTGAAGTTTGAACCTAAAGATAATAATATGTCTCATCCGCTGTCTGCAGTATGTGACGGTAGAGATTTGGTGGTTTACAAAGAGACTTTAATCTCACCTTAGTATATTTTTATGTTTAATTTTCTACCTACAAACTTATAGTATGTAATGACTAGTTTAATTCTCAGCTTATTATGTTTTTTTTTCTTTATTTTATGCTACCAAACTTATAATATATAATGATAATTTTAATCACACCTTAGTAAATATTATGTGTATTTGTTTTATTTTTGTTAGTTGTATCATTAGATGTATGTTTACAGTTAGGTTAAGTTAATTAAAATATATGTGTTTTTCTCATTTTGTAGTGCTGCACCGCTGGTGCTATCTGTCAGAATTTGGGGTTTAATATATGACCTCTGGTAAGAAATAAAACAATCGTCGGTGCTCCATAACGATGGCGGTATAAAATATGGATACCAAATGGGTCATAGGACACCGACGGTCGAAAATATTCCCATAGGCAGCAGTTGATAAAGTCGTCGGGTGTAAAATCGTGCACCGGTGGTATGTCAAATCTATTTTTTTGCATGGATTTGAATTTATGATGATCATACCGAAGACGTGCTGTAGTAGACACCATTTGTGTTTTGCACACTGTCGGCCTAAAAGTTATACGCTGGCGGCGTTGGTGCACGTACATACAGCATTTAAATCTCACACCGTCGGTGTTGTATTTATTTTAAATTCATACACTGATTTTAAACTTTCAATTACTCAATGGCGGTGCGTTGGGTCTACACTTCATGTGTGGTTGCCTAATACCTTCGGCGTGCTGAAATCTCCAAAAAGTAATGAAATTATTCATGTATAACTTCCTATAATTTGTACATAAAATTTAATGGAAATACAAACATAGAGAAGAAAAATAAATATATAGTTGAAGTTGATAGCCATAGAATTCAACGAGATCGAGTTTAATAACATTCATAAAAAATCTAAACCCTTACGTGACAGTCAAGTTTTTTCCGTGGAAAACACTATATAATTTACAATGAGAAATAATTTATTTGATGATTATATTACACATAAATTAAATGGAAGCAGGTATATCGGTTATTTCAAAATATTGTCTTTGAATTTCAATATACCACTTGTAATGGGGAATAATCAGTAATTTCCAAGCCCAAGCTTTGCCATTTTTTCCCCAATTTCGTACAAGAATGATATATTTATTGCAGGGACTGTCAGCCGCAATCGTAACCTGCATAAGAAAAACATTACAATATTAATATCTAACAACTTTAGTAACAACAACAAAATGTTTTAGTCGATACTTACATTGCACAAAGTGGTTGTTATTGACCTAACCCAACCCAATTACCTTCCAGTCTAACATCAAAAGGGGTGCTCATCGTAAAGGAAAATAAGTGAAACTATAACCATTCCTACCCGAGTGCGCTACAAAGTAGAGGATGCAATTAAACTTCGACGCAATCGCAATCCCCATCTCGGGCATCATCATCTAGTACTCCTAAGTACCGATGCCATTTTTGCACTTTACACGTTTCGCGGCCTTGGATCCTCCGCACTACCATATATCCTCATGTAATAGGTCGGATAATACATAAGCTTGTGGTAGAGGGCATTTTTAATAGACTTTCATTCATCTTCTTGCCCGTACAAGCCAAAAGCAAAAGACCGGTAGCTGTAATATCTGTATGTTTTAATATCATTGATGGAAGTTATGAAATGTCTGTATGAAATAGGGAATTGGTTTAAGTAACTTTATATATGAGAATCTCATTATATCTTAGTAGGCATCATAGCGTCTGAGCTACAACTAATCAATCGTTCCGCTTGATACTGAATACATCGCATGAGTTCTAAATGACAATTGAACTTTGAATGGTTTTTCAGGAGGAGCAATATGAGCACTTGATTGTGATGGAGCTCTTCTTCATTTACGTACTTTGACCAGTGGATTTTCGTTCCCTCACATAATGGTCGATGAAGCATTGAAAGTTTAGTGTAACGATGGTTCACTCGCTTTTTACTCATCTAACACATGTTCGTATCGTAATTTGTCTCGCTTGGTGGACGAATTCAATTCAAAAATTGATGTTTTTGTTTTGTAATTGGCCACCCATGTGCTTTTAGTTTTGGTGTGGATAATAATTGCCTGAGGGTAGGCTGGTAATTTCAGTTGGTGTTTTATGGTGGTGTGTGGGTGTTAAGTGTTTAGAGTAGAGAGTAGAGAGATAATTAAGCAGCTTGGTAGCAGTTAATTCACATTACCCCTAGTTAATGCAGGTGGTTGGGTATTTATACCCTGATGTTTGGGCCCTTATGGGCTTTCGGGTCATGTTTAATGGACCCGGGTCATGTTCAAAGACCCATGAGCTCTAAGTAGGAGAGCAAGTAACTTAGTCAAGAAGTGTTTAGGTTTTTTAGTACTTTTGTCATAGTTCGAACAGTCCTATGGTCATAGTGTTCAAAATGATCTGTCCGGTCCGGGTGATTTGTCCGGTCCGGAGGCCTTGGACCGATCTGTCCTTGTCCGGGGAGTGTGCAGAGTTCGGACTCATCAGGAGCCCCTTTTTTAGGTGTTTGCGCAAATACTCTTGCCAAAGACCTGAAAAACAGTCTGACGTCAAAGGCAGTTTTAATTCGGACAGGTCTATGGGTTTATCCAGACAGATAAATCTTTACGAATTCAAAACGGTTTTTGCCAGAGTTCGTGGGACACGTGTCACTCTCTGATTGGTTGTTTAAGCCGTTTTTTTACCTTGAATTTCGAACCCACCTTCTTCGAAAAGCAACCTCTTTAACTATAGGTGGTGACATCAGCGCCGTCTTTTAATCATTGCCAATTTCGAATTCTCCTAGGAATCAACTGCTTTTTCAAATTTACTATAAATAAAAATTCATTTCCACTGTTTTACCATCTCCTTCAAACTTACTTCTGTAAAAACTCTCAAAGTTTTCTCTCTCTAAAGCAAAAGTTTAGTTCAATAGTTTATGTTTACAGCGAGGAACGCTCTTGTCAAAGGCGGGTGGCTCAACCTTTCTGAGTTAGAGAGGGCTCAAAAAGTCGAAAGAGAATGATGGATTGCTGGAGGGTTACCTGCCTCACCTGTTGACAAACCCATCACTTCTGCATCCGAGTCAGATCGTGGCTCGTCCTCTTCCAAAGGTACCAAGCCTAGAAAATTATTTCAAACCATTTTCTCCCCTATAATATCCGGTTCCTCAGTTCAGGAATCGGTGCCCACTGTCGAGCCAGGAGCCACAGCCACTAGCTTTAGAAAACCTTCTCCCTTTCTTGCAATGGGATCAGACACGGAGCGCTCTCCTGAGAAGCTGGTTGATAAGAGGAAAGGTCGGCTGGTTAAAGGCCAAGGAAACACTCCCTCAAGATCGGGGGCAAAAGATAGCAGCATCGGATCAGAGGTGCCAATTAGAGCTCCTAAGGACAGGCTGTCCGGACCGGAGGGGTCTAATCCAAACCTTCTACCAGAAACATCTGCTCCAAACACTCTACCGGAGAGCAGAAATCAAAGAGGCTCTGAGGCCCATCAGTCCGGAGATAAGGCTGAATCAATCTTAAACCCTCCCCCCACTACAGCTGCTGAAATCCCTTCAACAATCATGGAGGAAGTGATGGAGGACTCTGTTGAAGAGGCCCCGTTCGAGTCTGAGCCCTCCGGTCAGACTAGCAAAGAGATAGTTGCCAAGAAGGATAAGGGCAAAGAAAAGTTGTACTTGAGGCATCCGGATCTGCCGAAGAGCCTAGAAGGAAAAGTAGGGCCTTGTTTTCACAAGGTCAACGTCAACTATCTTCTCTCCCTACAGAAAATCAACTATGCATTCATCCACACTACCGAGTTGGGCAGGATGCGTTCAAAATAGGGTATTCCATAAAATGTAAAGATCAGGATCTCTATTCATCCGGAGACCCCCATGGATTGCAAGTTAAGTGAGGTGGTTATGTTTACGGAGCTGTTCAACTGGGGGCTCAGGTTCCCACTAGACCCAGAGATTGTCAGATATTTCCATCTGATCAAACTCTGTCCGAGCTAACTGAGCCCCAACGCTTGGTATACCCTTATGTCATGCATCATGGCATCAAGGCTGTCCGGGATCCCTCTGCCCATGGAGGAGTTTGCTGCAGTGGCCAGCCTATGCAAAAACCATCACATCCCCTTCTACCACTTTAACATGGGGGATGACTTCAAAGCAGTGGATGATTTGCTGGAGGCAGAGAGGAATTGGAGGACTTAGTTCCTCTTTGTGAGTGGTGCCTGGGAAAATGGCATGAAGATAAAATCCGGAGAGAACCCAAGCCTCCTCAGAAGCAGATGGAGGAGTGACTGTAAGCATCTTGCATTTGTCTCTCTTTTCTTTTCTTTTCAAACTTAGTTTATACTTATTTGTCTTAATTTTGTCTTAACAGAACTGCCCAAGGAGTTTAGTGACCACCAGAAAGCCGGGCAGATAACTTGTGGCAAGATTAATGCCTGGGCTGCTGAGAATTGGGGGAACAGATTCCATGATGCCTTCATCAGTGGAAATTTGGCAAGGTCTCACCTGTGGAACACCACAGGTCGGAGAGACTTGACCTGGGAGGAGCTCACCAAGCAGCCTTCTCCTGATATTGTGCTCAAGAGGACCCATGAACCAGATGGGACACTCTTCCTGCCAGGCCGGGCCAAAGCCCCAAGCAAAATGAAAGGCAAGAAGAAGAAGGGAAAAAAGATGGTGGGTGATGCCAACCCTACTGATGCTGAGAAGGACGCCCCAACAGTCCCGGAGGGGCCAGCCTAGAGCCAGATTGATGCCGCTCTCTTGCAAGTTGTGGAACAAGAGACTGAAAGGCAGGAGACGAATCTCCCCAAACCCCCAAGGGCTTCCAAGAGAAATTGCAAACAGGGAAGTGAAGGTGCAGACCGGGAAGCAAAGAAGAAAAAGACTTCCAAGGGAAACGAGCTTTCTCTCCGGGCTCCGAAGCCTTCCTTCCATGCTGAGCCTTCAGACCCAACACAGGCCGAAGAGATTCCTGGGGACTTTCACACTGATGAGGTTGAGGGATGAGAGCTCAACATTAATGAAGTAGACATCACCGGTCTTGGTGAGCTTGGTGAATACTTCCTCAACCTCCCCAGAGATGACTTTGCAGGGCCATACATTCCTCCGAGCAGCTCCAACACGGTCAACTTTAACGGTAAGACTTTTATTGTCTCTAGTGAAAAGGATACCATAGCGCACTCCTTGTTAAGCAATGTGCAGCCGGTACTTACGTTGGAGAGACAAGTCCGGGGTCAGGCAGACATCATTAAAGACCTTAAGTCTGAGAAGGTAAAGCTGTCCGAAGACCTTCGCACTGCCACCTCCAATGCTGCCATGTTGAAATAAGAAAACGAGGAGTTGAAGAGAAGCCAAGAGACAAGCACCACCAAAGTCACCACTTTAGATGAAACCATTAAAGACCTCCAGGAGAAACTGTCCGGTCTGGAGAAAGACCTTGCTACCTCAAAGGAAGAAACCAAGGCAAAGGACAAGGTCATTACCAACTTAACCACTGATAAGATGGCCCTTGAGAATGCAGTGTCCAATGCTGCCGAGGAGAAAAATACTTTGTTACAGGAGCAGGAGGCCAAGATTCAAGCCAAGATCAATGCTTATGCCAACCAAATGATCAAGAGCGAAGAGCAACTGCTTGAGAAGGTGAGGTCTGACATGGTTCTACTCTTCCATGAAAAGTTTCTGAAGAGGAACCTAGGGGATTTATGGCTTTATGTTGAGCCTGAAGACCTCCCATACCACACGATGGCCGAAGGCGATGCGTATGGCTACTCCAGTGACTCCTCGGGTGATGAAGAACATACTGGGGAGAGCCCAGATGAGGAGAAAGATGATCCTAAAGGCAAGAGGGTGGATGAAGGGAGAGATGACCCTAAAGGCAAAAATGTAGATGAAGGTGAGCCATCTTCAAAGGCTCAACCTTAACTTTATGATTCACTTTGTTTATTTTCTATCCAGACTAAAGTCCTTGGAAGGCCAAGGCGTTCTTTTTGTAATGGTGTCCGGTATTTGATCGGACAGGTTTTTTGTTGTTCGACTTTGATCATTTAAAAGTCCTTGGAAGGCCAAGGCAATTTCAAGTTATTAATTTCAATGAATATTTATGTTATGCACAACTATCATCTTCTTTCATTGTTTGTTCTGATTTTGAAAGCCAGAGTTTAAGTAGGCTTTAGTTGTTTCATAGTGAGAGTGTTTAAGTTCTCCGGCTAGAGTTTAAATAGCCCTTAGTTATTTCAATCCGGATAGTATAACAAGGGACAACACTTTAAAAACACTTAGAAATTTTTTAAGAAGGCATCAAATTTTATTTAACAGCCCGGACACCTCATTAAAACCTCTTCGTGCCACCGGGGAGGAAAGAGTATGCCCCCAAATATTTACATGGATGTTCAAACAAGTAAATATTTACACAAGTGTTATTCCAAGTACATCCGGAGATGCTCGATATTCCAAGGATGTGTTAGAACTCTGCCATCTTTGTCTTCCAACCAATAAGTTCCAGGCTTAATTCTTTCAACAACCATATACGGACCTTCCCAAGTTGGGGCCAGCTTTCCGAAGAGCTTTTCTTTAGTGTGTAAGAAGACCTTCCTTAATACTTTGTCCCCTGGTTGGAAATCTCTTCTTTTAACTTTGGAAGCAAACCTCCTTCTTATCAAACCCTGATAGTGTGCAACTCTAAGGTGAGCTTTAACTCGTCTTTCTTCTATCAAATCAAGTTGAACTATAATTGCCACCTCATTAGCATGTTCGGAGAAGTTGTGAACACGAAAAGAGGGGAGAGTTACTTCTATGGGAGCTACTGCATCCATCCCATAGACCAAGGCAAAGGGTGATTCTTGTGTTGCAGCCCCAGGTGTTGTCCGGTAGGCCCACAAGACCTCTTGTAAATAACTAGGCCACTTCCCAACAGCCCCTTCCCAAATCTTCTTTAAACCGGACAGTATAGTTCTATTAGCCACTTCAACTTGCCCATTTGCTTGTGGGTGGAAAGGTGAAGAAAAACAATATTGTATACCCCTTGAGGCACAGAAGCTCTCCATTTCTCTATTGTCGAACTGTGGCCCATTGTCTGTTGTTATTTTCTGTGGGACACCAAATCTCCACCAGATGTTGGATATAATGAATTTTATAACAGCTTTTGATGTTGTCCCTGCTAGGGGGGCTACTTCTATCCACTTCGAAAAGTAATCTATGGCCACAATTATTGTTTTGCGTCATCCGGATGCCACAGGGAGAGGCCCCACTAAATCCAATCCCCATCGAGCAAAAGGAATAGGCTCAGAAATTGATTCTAAAGGAATGGCTGGTACATGAATTTCATTGTTGTACCTCTGGCATGGGTCACACCTTCTTACCAATTCCTTAGCATCTTTCATAATTGATGGCCAATAGTAACCGGAGAGTAAAACTCTTCTTGTCAAAGCTCTAAATCTACAATGGGCTGATCCCTCACCATCGTGCAATTCGGAGAGGACCACTTGTGATTCTTCATCCCCCAAACAGCGCAGGAGAGGTTTACTGTAGGACTTCTTGTATAACACTTCTCTCAATATGATGAAACCACGAGCCTTGTGTTTCAATGTTCTGGCTAGTGACTTATCCGGAGGCACAACACCATCGGAGAGATATTGCAGGAGAGGAAACCTCCAATCTTGAGGTTGTTTTACTTGTATTTCAAAAATTTCCTCTTTTTTACCCTTACAAAGTTGGATGAAGGGGCTTTCAAGCACATGGATCCATGGATATGACTCCGTATATGCTATGGTTGCTAGTGAGTCTGCTAGCTCATTTTCTGCCCGGGGAATGTGTTCATAGACAACACTTTTAAACTTAAGCGCTTCATTTTTGAGGAGGAGTAAATATTTCACAAGTTGCTCCTTCTTAGCCTCAGAATGGCCATGGGCATGGTAGATAAGTAGTTGGGAGTCGCTTAGCAGCTTGACCCTCTTAGCCCCACAAATGTAGGCCAATTTTAACCCAGCTATAGCTGCTTCGTATTCGGACTCGTTATTAGATGTCCTGAAAGCAAAACAAATAGCCTGGTACATCTTGTCTCCATACGGGGAAGTCAAACATACCATTGCACCACACCCCATAGTGCTAGATCCACCATCTGTTCGGACGACCCACATCTTTTTTTCTTTTATATTAGTAGTTTGCTCTGAATCCCTGTCGGAGTGGAATTCAACCAAAAAGTCTGCCACAGCTTGGGCCTTGACTGCTGTTCGGGGAGAAAAGTCTATGTCGAAGTCCCCCAACTCTACTGACCACTTAGTCATCCTGCTTGAAATATCTGCTTTTTGGAGAACATTCTTCAGAGGAAAAGAAGTCCGGACGATGATGGGATGAGCCTGGAAATAAGGCCTCATCTTCCTGGCTGCTATCACCAAGGCCAATGCTAACTTTTCGAGTTTCAAGTAACGTTTTTCTGCATCTACCAAACTTTTGCTGATGTAGTATACTGGATGGGGATGACCACCAACCTCTCTTACCAACACAGCACTGATGGCATAACTTGAAACTGCCAAATATACGAAGAGGGTCTCCCCATCAACTGGTTTAAACAAAGTCTTGGGAGAGGATAGGTGTTTCTTGATTTCCCTGAAAGCCTCATCACACTGCGGGGTCCAATCGAACCTCTTTGCACCCTTCAAAGTTTGAAAGAAAGGTGCACACCTGTCCGAAGACCTTGAGATAAATCTGTTTAAGGCAGCTAATCTCCCCGTAAAACGCTGTACTTCTTTAATGTTTCGAGGAGGCTCCATTTGGAAAAGAGCATTTAGTTGGTCCGGATTGGGCTGTATTCCATGCTCACTTATGATATAGCCTAGAAACTTCCCGGACTGCACTCCTAACACACACTTTTCTGGGTTTAATTTCAAATTCACTTTTACCAAGTTGGCAAGAGTTTCTTGGAGATCGGACAAGTGCAACTGCTCATCTACACTCTTCACCATCATGTCATCAATGTACACTTCCATATTTCTTCCAATTTGATCAGAAAATGCCTTGTTGACTAACCTCTGATAAGTAGCCCCAACATTTTTCAAACCAAATGGCATTATCCTGTAGCAATGAAGACCTCTATCAGTGACAAATGTGGTATGCTCTTGATCCGTTGGATCTACTTGAATCTGATTGTATCCGGAGAAAGCATCCATAAAGGAAAGCAGCTTGTTCCCAGAGGTGGAGTCTACTAACTGATCAATCTGGGGAACTGGATACAAATCTTTTGGGTAAGCTCTATTGAGATCTGTGAAGTCAATGCATATGCACCATTTTCCATTCTTCTTTTTCACCAAGACAGGATTGGCAGTCCACAAAGGGTATTGAGACTCTTTGATGTGCCCCATCTTTGTGAGCCTGTCAACCTCTTGTACAATGACATCAGCCTTTTCTTTGGAAAAAACTCTTCTTTTTTGAACCACTGGAGCTATGTCTCTCCGGACGGATAGGTGATGTGAAATCACTTCTGATGGGACCCCAGTAACATCAGCATTGCACCAAGCATAAACGTGCTGATGGTTCTTCAAAAACTTTAACATTTGATCTTTCAAAACAGGTGGCATTTTAGACCCTATCTTGACCTTTTTCCCATCTTCCAAATAGTGTGTTTCTACCTCTTCAACTGGTATCAACACTCCGGGGGTCTCTCTGGGGTCATCAATCTCACCCTCACCCCCAGAAAGGCCCTCAAACTGCTATTGTTCATTAATACGGACTGCCCCCAGCGTTCGAGGAGCCAGGGCAGTGGCATAACATTCCCTTGCAATCTTTTGGCTGCTCCGGACGACTCCAACCTGTCCCTAAACAGCATACTTCAAGCACTGATGGACTGTTGAAGCCACTGCATGCATCCTAGAGAGCCAAGACCTCCCTAGAATAGCATTATAGCAAGTGGGACAATCCACCACAATAAAGAGTATTCTGACCATTTTCTTGAAAGGGCCCTTGCCCAATAACACTTCTTCTTCGAACTCTCCGATCACATCTGCTGAGCTGCTTGTGAAGCCCACGATTGACCTGTCCGAATTCTGAATTACAGCTGGATTTTTCATTTTCTTGTATGTGTTTAGGAAAAGGATATTGGCTGAGCTTCCAGTATCCACTAGGATTCATCTTATGTCATTTCCCCCTACGGATGCTCCTATGACAACAGCATCCTCATGAGGGCCAGCAATGTTTCTTAAATCATCTTCATCAAAAACAATGAAGGGGAACGAGTTTTGTGACTGATAGGAAGTCATGCCTCCTTCTAGTTGGGAGGCCAAAGTATGAACATGCCTCTTCCTCGAAGAAGCAGTAGGAGCTGTCATAGTGTCCCCTCCGAAACTTGTGAGTGACTCGAAAAATTTAATGAGCCCGGAGACTGACCTAGAACATTCCTCAATTGTACCCACTCTGTTTCGAGTTGGATCAGGATCCAAGTACTCATATTCTATGTCAAACCTTTCAACTATTACCATGGCTCCCTCCGGAGCAGCATTACTTGGACCAACCCGGTGAGTGTTATCAGGCCTGTTACCCCCTCTTCTTTTCACGTAGGCGCCCAGCTTTCCCCTTTCAATCAAGTTCTGAACTTCTTGTTTCAATGCTATGCAGTCATCAGTGGTATGACCAATATCATTGTGATATTGGCAAAAAGAATTATTGTGATGCTCTCTGGGAGACTGCAGTGTTGCCGGTCTCCGGTAATGCACCTCATCCTTTGTTTTATCAAAGATAGTAGCCACACTTTCTTTTAACTCTGCGAACCACTCCGGTTGGACCCATGGCCCTCTCTTGTTTCTGGATTGTTGACTTTGAGCAGGAGCAGCTGGCTGAGACTGAGCTTTTGCCCTACCATACCCCTGTCTGGTTTCTCTTGTTTTGTTCCCGGACTGATTCTGATTGGGATTCGGTGCCACTGGGGTAGACCTCACCTGCCTGTGCACCCTAGTTTTCTTTGTTTCATCGATGTTTATTTGTTTGCCAACCTGATTGAGCAACCCTCCCCAAGTCATGGCCTTCTTTCTGGTCACTGAATCAGCTAGATTACCTGGGTTCAAACCCTGTCTCAGGGATGCTATTGCTACCTGTTCGAAGTAATCAGCCAACCCATTCTTGGTGTTCACAAAACGACTTATATATTCCTTTAAGGACTCATTTGGCTCCTGGGCACAATGGATTATTATGTCTCCATTGCCCTTTAGCTCTTTACTCCCTACGAACTCCCTTCGAAAGGCCACCCAAAAAGTGTCGAAGTCTTTAATACAACCCTGAGGCAGGCTGTTGTACCACTTTAGTGCACTCCCCGTGAATGACTGTGAGAATGCCCTACAGAGCAATTTGTCATCGTCATCAAAGTTCATCATGAAATTTTTAAATTGTTCCAGATGGTTGTCCGGATCAGTACTGCCATCGTACTTCTCTATTTTGGTGCTATCAAACCTCTTAGGGAGGTTTCCGGACAGAATTTTAAAAGACAATGGAGATTGCCTCCAATTCCTTCCACGACTGAACACGGTACCCTCATTGGGAGTTGCAAAGATACCTGGCTCATCGTGAAAAGTGAAGGGATCCATCAGCATCTTGTCCACATGCTTCCGACTATGAGATGATCCCTTACCAATATGCCTGTTCATCTTTCCTTGTCTATCCCTTTTTCTTGAGTATTTTTTAATTTGCCTTTGCTTCTTTCTAGTTCGACCCTCATCGCTGCTAGAGGATAAGGATTTTTCAACTCCATCACTGTCCGAAGAGCTATCAGAAGACTCTGAGCTTGAGTCAGAGCTCTCCACTGGCTTAGACCGGTAAGACTTTTTAGAACTGGCATGAGTCTTTTTAGTGCTCACATGAGTCTTTGAAGACTCATACTCCCTGAGGTTATCGGTGTGATGAGCAGCTGATGCTTTGGACTTTTCTTTCACGCCCAACTTGGCCTTTTTAGCCCTCAGAGCTTCTATTTCACCCTTGAGCCTATCACGCTCTTCGATAGTGTACTCATCATTCTCTCCCACCACTTCGAGCAGAGCTGGTGGTACTTCTGGATTGTCCGGATTCATACGGACAGATTTTCTTAGCTGGTTTTGAATGCTTGATTCAGGCACCTTCGTGCTCCCACTGTGGTCGCCAATTTGGTGTGGATAATAATTTCCTGAGGGTAGGCTGGTAATTTCAGTTGGTGTTTTATGGTGGTGTGTGGGTGTTAAGTGTTTAGAGTAGAGAGTAGAGAGATAATTAAGCAGCTTGGTAGCAGTTAATTCACATTACCCCTAGTTAATGCAGGTGGTTGGGTATTTATACCCTGATGTTTGGGCCCTTATGGGCTTTCGGGTCATGTTTAATGGACCCGGGTCATGTTCAAAGACCCATGAGCTCTAAGTAGGAGAGCAAGTAGCTTAGTCAAGAAGTGTTTAGGTTTTTTAGTACTTTTGTCATAGTTCGAACAGTCCTATGGTCATAGTGTTCAAAATGATCTGTCCGGTCCGGGTGATCTGTCCGGTCCGGAGGCCTTGGACCGATATGTCCTTGTCCGGGGAGAGTGCAGAGTTCGGACTCATCAAGTTTGTCCTTCGGCTCGAAAATGGAAGATGTTTCCGGATAAACTGCGTCAAACTATTTTTTGTACACATGGTCTATGCGTGCATCGTTTTTTATTTGCATAACAACATCAACTAGTTTATCTATTTTCTCTTTCAATACCTCTTTCGTTGTTGTATTATTACAGAAAACTATATCTAACCTCTCACAATGATTATGGAACAAGTGAAAAGGTGTTGCTAACCATTTTTTTTATAAAATCAAAGATATCGTGCAAACAATGTATTTGTGCGTAGTTCGTATATGATATGAGCAATTTGACCCATCATTAGCTACCATGTTTTGATAAAATTTAACCTCCATTGAAAGTTTTTGTAAAGCTTCGTGAGAGACGTTGGGGCTAAAAATTGACTCTTCTTGAATGAACCCTTAATAACTCCATGTCACAAACCAATCAAAGTATGAACCTTTAACTAAAACGATTCAGAATTACCTTTGCTCGTACCAAGGGCCCGCTTAAGCGGGGAATGAGCGCTCTCGACACGATTGGTGGTTTGGTTACCAAAATGCAAGAACTTGTTAGTTTTCCACATGATAAACTTATCGTCGTAAAGCTTTAACCAACTCTTTGTGTATTCGATTGATTTTGGATAATCTTTGAAGTCGCGGAGCATTTTGGCCCAATAGGTATTGAAGGAGAGTTCCATGTCCGAAAGGTTATTTTACACCTTCAAAAATGCATCTGCCATATTTTTTTATAATTTTTTTAGTTTTATCTAGGACGTTTATGTTAATGTGTCATCGATATAACAAGTGGGTTCCTTTAGGGAACACTAGATCAACCACCTTAACCAACGCTAAATATATATCCGTCAAAATAATTTAATGGTTGATCAATGGAATGAGTTATCATCAACAATTACAAGCATTTTAATACATAATTGTAGTTCTCAAGTTTCTCCATGGATATAAATGCAAATCTGATGTAGAAATTCTTACCCGTACAAGTGGCACCAACGACCTCATACAATGACATCCTGTGCTTGGTTGTCTTGTAGATGTTATCCATTATTAGCACGTATGGAAACGTTTGTAGCAAATCTAAACTAACCTGGTGTGCAAAAACAAAGTTCACTTATGATACCATTCTCATCTGCGGCCGCTCTATGCCATTCGAAGTAGTCTAACCATTTAAGTTCACCTAACAAATATTGTATTTGAGACCAATCGCCTTTGTCAACCTTGCACTGTTTAAGTTGAACATTGTTTACCTTGCGCAAGCAAGACAATTTTTTAGGGTTCACCTTTTTCACATGCCCAAAATTACTCGAGGAGTGGATCACATATTGGTACAATGTATAACAAATTTGAACTCTTTGTCCGAGAACCGTCCCAAATAAAAATGACCTTCACTATATTTCGTGTTGTCATGATTGTGAACCCCACACACGATCTTTAAGGACCATTCGTCAACTTTATCATTTCTACTTTTAATATTAAATGGGAATTTACATTTCTTGGTTCCGGTAGACTTTCTTCATAGATCATTCAGTTCTACCAATTTTGTGTACATGCAGAATCTCTCGCATACTAATACTAGCCTAGAAGTTTTCCTAATTTGTTCATTGTCGCAACGTCTTACTACAACCACTAGCACATTGTCTTTTGCGTTTTTCTTAACCCAATCATGTATAGCCTCTGACATACCTTATGTATCCTTAACATCATAATACGCTTTCCATAGATCGGTATCTTTAACACCGGAGTCCACTTCAGCAAATTCAGGTTTGTTTTCCTCCACAACAATCACAAATTAATATGAAATATAAACTGTTTATCTAAAATAGTATTTTAGGCAATGTATAACCACACACCGCCGGTGTGAACAAGAACACCGTCGGTGTTCCAAATCAATAGAGACAATGTTATTCCCACCATTGGTTGAAAATACCAACATTTGGAGAGCTACATAGCACCGACGGTTCAAAAATTCTGCACTACATGCATTAAAGCGCTAGCGGTGGGCCTTCCACCAGCGTGACGCGACCTCATCGTTGGTTCAGGAATGCAACATCGACAGACTGACTTTCACAGTCGGTGGGGTATGTAAGAATAATTGTTTTTATTCTACCTATTCCACCGGCGGTGTTGAATATCTACGTCGGCGGCTCACAAGATCCTAACCTTCGGTGTACTGTACAGAGAAGTTTTCCAAATCGGGAAACGCAATAGATTTTTTTGAGCTAAATCGATTCTAATCTAATAAATGAAATAAATTCCCTCGTTTGTAGTTCCGATTTCATCAATAAGCTTTAAAAGTTCCAATTGGTTGCTTCTTTTGTTAATTTGAGGTATAAGGTTTGTACGAATTTGTAGTTTTTTCTAAAACTTTTTTTCATATTTTGTTAAAAACGTTGAAAAATATATAAATAAAAAGTTATTTTTCTTGATTTTGTGTTTGAGTGTAGGAAGCTAACTTCATCCAACACATAATAAAGTCATTTTTTTGTCAAAAGGACAAAATGGTAAAACACTAAAAAACAAAAGTTTTTTTTGAACTACTTAGAGTTGTGAGTTAAATTTTTAGCAAAATCCTTTGGAAATTTATTATATAAACAATTTAATTTTAAAAAAGTTAGTTTGGGATTAGTTGTAAAAAAATTATTTATAACTCGTTTGGAAAAAATCAAAATTACGGATAATTATTTGGATTTGAAGTATTCCAAAAACTACATAAACATAAATGTTTCGAACAATATCTTTGAACACACGATACATGTACAATATTAAGAATTAATTATTATTAAACTTCAAAATTCCATATCTTTCAATCCACAATTTTAAAAACAATACATATATTTTTATTTTTTAAATACGAATAAAACGAAATCTATTAGTGATATTTTTTAGATTTTTTATTTTTTTTTCTTATTTCCGCAACAAAATTACATGTAATTATGAAACTAGAAAATGATTGTTTTATATAAAATAAATTATATGTAATTTTGCAAATGGAACACAATTGTTTTTACATACTTATTTCATAACCAAAATCTTATTTACGCAACTATTTTATCCTCATTTACACAAATAATTTGCAAATAATTCTACAACTCGACACAATTGCTTTTTTTGCAACAAAATTCATATTTACGCAACTCACTTACACGTACTCGAACATAATTATTATTTCTACAATCTAATTATACGTAATTTTGTAACTAAAAGACTTTTTGATTTTATTAATCTTATTCCCTTCAACTTGTCCATTCATGGAGAGTTTATGATTATCAACAATATTTAATAAATAAAACTTATGTTTCAATATCAAGCTACCATAACCATACATATCTAAAATCGAAAAAGAAATTAAGTTCCTTCCAAACAAAGGAACATACATAACATTCTCTAAAAATAATACATGTCATGTGGAAAATTTTAATTTTAATCACAAATTATCCAAACTTTACACGAACTCCCGTCAGTTGTAAAGATAAACCTCTCATCTTCACTTAACCACCAACTCTTTAGTGTATCATGTAAGGAAATAAATACACGAGTTATTATAGTTGAATCAATTCACCATGTATTCTTTTTTTCTACATAAAAAACATCGACCTATTGTCGATTCCTAAGGATTCTTCTTCTTATCCTGACCAAAGCTCACTTTTTCGTTTTTTCCTCATCCCTTTCTTGGAACCTACCATGTTCACTTCAGATTCTTCCTTTTAAATATTTTCCTACTCTAGTCCAGCATGTGAAATCAATTTATAAATCGTACAATTTTCCCTTATACAGTTATAGGTGGACTCAAAATGCTTAAACTTAACCGGGAGAGACTTTAAAATGAACCCCATCACACATTCTTCAGGTAAGTCTACCTTGATTTCCTTAATATTGATTGCAATCATAAACATCTCCATAATATGAACCTTTGCCATTGTACTTCCGGGTAAAGATCTTATTCATGAGAGGTTATATCTTAATATTTTCATATTTTACAAATGTTTTCTTAACTTTTATGAGAAACTTAGAGGCATTGGTAGCATCCTTTGGGACAGGCCCACGAAGCGTAGCTGATATCCTTTGAAGAATGAAGGTCAAACGTAACCGATTAGACCGTTTCCAGTTTCCATACGTCATCCAGGTTTGGAGGTTTGCTCCCCAACGGACTGTATCCCATAATATTATCTAGAACATATATAACACACAACACATAAGTAAATTTGACATATAAAAACTTAACATACTCGAACATGGCATATATACGTAAAATGTAACATACTATGATATGATAGCGGAAGGCATATCATGCTAACATGTATTTATGAGTTTGAGAAAATTAACATTAGTCATTATTTTAACTATCCCAAGTACTGGTGAAACCCTCTGAATGATGATTTTACCTACTTAAAAAATGCAAGGATTAATTCTATTTTCCCAACTACTGGTGAAATCCACGTGATAGTTGATTTCACCCACTTGAATCAATGATCAATTTCTAGTATTGTTTCTTCAGTTCATGAATAACCAACTCTAGATATAAACCTTCCGGAGAACCGGTAATATATAAAATTAAAGTAAGATTTTGAACATTTTCGGATCATAGGATCCTCAAGAGATCAATTTATATTTCGGATGACTCAATGAAAGATTTCATGATTGAACTAACGAAATCTAAAACCTTAGTAATACATATCCATATAATCATTCAAGAATGGAATATATTTTCACAAATACATACAAAATTTCCAAACATTTATCATATGAAATAAATATAAAAACATAACTCAATTTAAAAAAGTTATATATATATATATATATATATATAGAAAAAATACAGCATCCTACCGTTGTCACTAGGCAAACCGCCCAACCAGCAGCGGGGAAAAGGTGGTGAATACTATGGTATCGAGTGTATCAAGGGGGAAAAGACCAAAACAAAAAAGGTAGGGGCAATTAGAGAAAATGAAGTCTTAAAACTGATTCATACCGATATTTATGCACTGTTTCCAAAGGAATCATGGAACTAACAGCGGTACCTCATATCCTTTTTTAATGACTTATCTCATTTTCGGGTACCTTTACTTATTTAATGATAATCTGGATGCCTAGATAATTTCAAAGCTTTTAAGATTAATGTTGAAAAGTAACTATGTATATGCATTAAGAGCGTTAGATCTGATCGTGGTGGTGAATACTATGGTTGATATAACGGGTCGGTTTAACAAAGTCAAGGTATGTTTTCAAAATACCTAGAGGAGTGTGGCATAGTCTCTTAGTATATAATATCGGGGTCACCCCGCATAAATGGTGTATCTGAGAGATGTAACCATACACTAAATGATATGGTTAGATGTATGATAAGTAACTCAAGTCTGCCATTATCTCTCTGGGGGAAGCCATCAAATGTGTCGCATACATACTCAATTGAGTACCCAGTAATGCAACCTTTTAAACCCCATACGAGCTATGGAATGGTAGTGTGCCTAAATTAAAGCATCTGCATATATGGGGTTGTCTGGTTGAGGTAAGAGCATACAAACCTGAGGAAAATAAACTGGACCCAAAAACGGTTAGCTGTTTTTTCATTGTTGATTCCAAATATTCAAGGGGTTATAAGCTTTATGATCCTTACATTGATAGTACTTTTAAGATAGCAACAACAAAGTTTCTTGAGGATGTTGTGTCTAAGAGGAAACATTCAGGAACAAATGTTCATTTTGAGATTATATCATTATAAATTCATGAAGATTCTAAAAGAGATACTCAAGTATCATAAGATTAGATTTTAATGCCAATCATTTGAGCCCCGTTTGACAAAGTTATACTTAGAATAACACAGATGTTCCACTTGAGATTTTTAACCACGATACCAATATGGTATAGTTTAACAAGATGACACTCAAGATAACCTTCAACGAGAAGATCAAAATAATATTGTTCATGAAAATCATACTTTACATCTGGAAGAAGTGTAACAATAAGTAACTATGCCCTTAAGAATGTCCACGAGAGAAAAGAAGAATGTTATATTTTTTGGTTATATAGTATATCATCAAGAACATAAAGAGTCGTATAGTTGAACTATAGATTATCCCACATCCTACAAACAATCCATGGAAAGCTCTAACTCTGGATGTCGATTAACACTATAAATGAAGATTGTAAATCGATGCAAGACAGTACAATATGAGAAGTTGACCATTACCTAAAAGGAAAAAGGAAATTGTTTGTAAGTGGGTTTATAAAACCAAAAGAAGTAAAATGTTATACATAATATGGACGAATTGATTTTTTTTAAACTTCTCTATGGTATCAACGAATGATTACTTTAGAAAAAACATGACATTAGTTGCGCATTTTGATATTGAGCTTTGTCAAATTGATGTAAACACCACATTTCTCAATGATGATATATAGGAAACGATCTATATGATGCAACTAGAATACTTTGAAATATGTAAGTTAAAGAATATGGTATGCAAGCTTAGGTAATCCATTTATGGGCTTAAACCGGCTTCTCTTGAGTGTTACCACAAATTTCTTAATGTGATAGTTTCTTTGGGCTTTGAGGCCAACTCAGTCGAGGATTGTGTGTATCACAAGTTCAATGAGAGCTATTTCATATTTCTTGTATTATATGTCAATGTCATGTTGCTTGTCGCAAATAATAAGAAATTGTTACAAATTACAAATAAATTTATATCGAAAAAATTGATATGAAAGATCTTGGTGATACAGGTTTTATGTTAGGAAGTTAAATATATCGGGATTGGTTTTGTAGTATTCTTATATCACACGAAAGATATATATCTAAATTGTGTTACAACGTTATAAATTGAAAAACTGCATAATTCTAAGTACTTCTTTAACAAAAAATGACACACTAAATGTGAGCCGATGTCCGAAGACAACACTTGAAATTGAAAAAATTAAAATGATCCTTTGTATTTTGGTAGTTAGGATTTTAATGTATACTTAAGTTTGTACTATACCAAACATTTAGAAAAAAATGTTAAGCTTAACAATAGGCTGTAGTGCAAGCTCCGATTGGAAACAAAATGCCCGATCTTAAACCAGCCGCATCCATATTATACAAATTTAAAAATGATAACGACAACTCCACTTTTTTTTATTATTATAATCATTAGCTCTCTCTATCATTGATGGGTACGTATGCATGCACAACAATTGTAAAATAGTGAATATAATTTCTAACAATGTGTAAAAGAAAAATGGTAATACCGTTTATTTATTTATTTTTATGGTTTATGGTCGCTATTTTATTGGGGCATGTTACATTGTTTGCTAACAACTGTAAAATAGTGAATATAATTTCTAACAACGTGTAAAAAAAATGGTAATACCGTTATTTTACTTATTTTTATGGTTTATGGTCGCTATTTTATGGTAATAACTTTGACCCAATAGAATTAGATTGCTTTTTGTCTTTTTATGAGAAATCATCATTTTATTTATTATGTTCCAAAACCTTAAACGCCCTATATTATGGAATGGAAGGAGTATTAATTATCATATATTTAATTAAGATAAATTATAAGCGAAGATAGAATAGAAAAAAGGCGAAAATAGAATAGAAAAAAAGGCAATAGTGTCCTCAAAATTGTTTTATCTCTCCCATTAATAAAAAGTAGTTAATTTTCACCGAAAACAAGAGTATTAAATGCTTGCTAACCGGTGCTTAGCATAACCCTTATAATTAACTGTAAGTATTAAATAATAGGGTATGGCTATATATACCCAAATGTGATTTAAGTATACCCAAAAAACGCAGTTGACTTTTGTTTGACTTTTTTAGGACGAAAAAACCCTTGAACTTTCATTTAATATCCGAATTGCCACTAAGTAAAAAAAAACACTAAGTATATCCTAGATACACCCAATTCACAAAACAATCTATTTGGTTATGTATACCCAAAAAAAACACAACTCTCTACTAGATCAAACCCCATATTACTACAATTTTGTGAAATTCTTCAAATTGTTCTTGAACATTCAAAGTTGCCTCAAGAACATTCAAACTCTTTTTAATTTTTTTAAACTTCTTCTAATGAAAACACAAAATCAAAACTTGTTTTTTTGAAGTTTTTTTAAAAAAAAATTAAAAATTTAATTACTAAAAAAATCATAATTTTCGGATGTTTGGAAGCCATTTTTCGGCCGAAATTCGGCCGGAAAATGGCCATTTGCGAAAGCTGAGCGTACCATAGGTACAGACCCTCTGTACCGATGGTACAGGGGGGGCGTACCAGCCGGTGCGTACCCCCTGTACGGTCGGTACAGAGGGTCTGTACCGACCGGTACACCCCCTCTGTACCGGTCGGTACGCCCCCCTGTACCTATGGTACGCTCAAAAATCGCAAATGGCCATTTTCCGGTCGAATTTCGGCCGGAAAATGGCCTCCAAACACCCTAAAATTCTGATTTTTTACCTAATTCAACCATAACCCTAAATTTTGATACTAAGACTAAGTTTTTATATTTTAGTTCGCCGGATTTTAGTTCGCCGGATTTTAGTTCGCCGGATAAATTAGAGAGAACTTGAAGGTTTTAGAGAGAAGTTAGAGAGTGTAGGAGAAAAAATGAGGTGGATAAGATTAGTAAAAAAAAGGACCTTATATACCTAGAAAAGGGTATTTTTGTCAAAATTTGGGTATACTTAGATCACCTTTGGGTATACTCAAAATTGGGTATACTTAAACCCGAATTGGGTATATATAGCTTGACCCTAAATAATAATATAGTAATTGTTTTAATTAACATAGAAGTAGAGATTGAAAAAATTATAACTGTAAGTATTAAATAATAATATAATAATTGTTTTAATTAACATAAAAGTAGAGATTGAAAAAGAAGGTATTTTACCAAATGGAGTCTGGTCAGATGATTAACATAGAAAAGACTAAAGTAATCACATCATCAAGGTGTTCTAGTGCAATGACAGCTAATATTAATGCTACTATGGGCTTCAGAACTGAATCTGCTCCATTCACTTATTTAGGGACTACAATTGCTGCTAACAATAAGGGAGTACACTTTTCCTCTCTCTTAGCTAAACTTTATAATAAAATAAATGAGTGGGACTTGAAGAACCTGTCTTATAGTGGCAGACTGTCACTTATAAGACATGTTCTTCATCCCATCATTTATTTCAGAATGCAAAATAGCATAATACCCAAGAATGTACTAAATAAAATTGGTCTTTGCCTTAATAAGTTTTTATGGAGGTCTAAAGTGAATGATTATGCCATTCACTGGTCTGAATGGAATGGTCTCTGTAAGCCATTTGTGGAGGGAGGATTAAACATCAAATCCCTACCAGACATTCAACTTGCATTTGCTTACAAGTTATGGTACTATTTCAGAAGAGGAAAGTCTCTTTGGACTGATTTAATATATAAGTCCTACTGTGGGGACAGGCACCCTCTTAGTGCCAAATGTGGTATTGGGGACTCTATTGTATGGAAGGGTTTATGTTCAATAAGGGACAAGGCTGACAATTACATTCACTGGAGTGTGGGCTGTGGTAAAATAGACTTTTGGAGGGACTCTTGGCACAGGTTGCCTCCTATAGTTTCTGATCATCATAATTCTTGGTATCTACCAGCAAAGATAAATACATTCTGGAAAAATGGATTTTGGGATCTCAGTTCAATAGCATTCCTTTCTCATGAAAGACAACAACACATTCAAAGTGTTAAAGTCTGTCATGATAAGGAAGATCTTATTGAATGGAGTCTTTCAAATAACAAAAAGTTTAGCACAAAAAAGACATGGGAAAGTATCAGAATTAAAAATCATTCTTCATTCTTTTATAAAAAAATATGGCACAGTTTTATACCAACTAAAATATCATTTCTTTGCTGGAGATTACTCAAGAATTTTATGCCTACTGATGATATCCTAGCTAAGAGGCACTTCACTATTGTATCAAAATGCCAGTTTTGTTATTCGTGTGAGGATCTAAATCACCTATTCATAAACTGCTCTTATGCTTGGCAGTTGTGGAATTACTATGGACTTATGTTTAGAATTCCAGTCAGGAGATTCATGTCTTTAAGACACATGCTATTAATTTGGTTTAAATCAAATTGTAATAAGTTCCATATTACTCAAATTGTTCCACAATTAATTGTCTGGACAATTTGGTTTAACAGGAACCATTGCAAATTTGATAAACCATATGACAATTTTAACAGAGCTGTTAACAGAGTGAATAGATTCATTATGGGGATTGATTTTAAACTAAAGCCTAAACACTGGTCGAATGTGGTGGATGCAGGTGCACAGTTGGGAGTTCTATCTATAAGCAATATGAAAGTCACTTACCGGTCTTGGAAGGCGCCGGCTCCAGGAAGACTCAAAATCAACACTGATGGAGCATGTAGCTCCACCGGTGAGGCTTCAGGTGGATTCATCGTACGTGATCACTTGGGCAACTGTATCCAATGGGCTAGTTTCTTGTTTGGAAAATTGAGCCCCCTGCAAGCTGAAAGAAGAGCGATTATTGAAGCTCTGTTGGAATGTAATAGACGAGGATGGCGAAACACTGACCTGGAATCGGACTGTTTGGCCTTGTTCAGCTGTATATGCTCTGATGAATCATCTCACATTGCTGGTATCGACATTTGCAAGTCTTTGATAGGACCCTCCATGAAGGTCTGCCACATTTCCAGATCGGAAAATGTGGCAGCTGACTGGGTATCAAGGTGGGCTCTGGTGGAGAAAAGAAGTCAGGTATTTGAGGGTAGAGAAATGCCTCATCAACTTCTAGCTATTGTAGTTCTTGACAGCATCGGAGTTGGATACTTAGATCCAGGCTAGGGTTGAATGATTTGGGGGCAGAGATACTGAAAGAGAGAAGAAAAGGCGAAAGTGATATTAGGGTTTATGTTGGTTTCGATTGTGATTAGGGTTGCTGTCACAATGTTGTAGCCTTGGATTGGGCCTGTGTTAGTTTATTGTAAGCCCAAATTTGCTTGGGTCCTGAGTTTGGGCTGGTATCGACATTTGCAAGTCTTTGATAGGACCCTCCATGAAGGTCTGCCACATTTCCAGATCGGAAAATGTGGCAGCTGACTGGGTATCAAGGTGGGCTCTGGTGGAGAAAAGAAGTCAGGTATTTGAGGGTAGAGAAATGCCTCATCAACTTCTAGCTATTGTAGTTCTTGACAGCATCGGAGTTGGATACTTAGATCCAGGCTAGGGTTGAATGATTTGGGGGCAGAGATACTGAAAGAGAGAAGAAAATGCGAAAGTGATATTAGGGTTTATGTTGGTTTCGATTGTGATTAGGGTTGCTGTCACAATGTTGTAGCCTTGGATTGGGCCTGTGTTAGTTTATTGTAAGCCCAAATTTGCTTGGGTCCTGAGTTTGGGCTACATACTGTAACATTCTTTTCGATATTAATAAAGGTTTATTTTGCTTAAAAAAAAAGAAAAAAAAAAAGAAAAAGAAGGTATTTTAGAATACCTTTGATTTTGGGTGAGAACACAAAGGCTCTCACCGAATATATGTGAATATATATATATACCAAGATTCGAACCCCCGAATATATGTGAATATATATATATACCAAGATTCGAACCCGTAGCCGGCTGTAGAATTAAAACATTCATAGCCACTAGTCCATTGCAAATTTGGTAGTACAAGACCATACTAGTACATATATAACCGGTGAAGAAAAGCCCAACTTATTTTAAGTGGGCTTGCTAGTAGTACGTAGACACCTAAAACTCTACTTTGGCTTTTCCTTTTAAATTCACGTTGTAATTTCATTTTACCTTCGGAGCTCAATAAGTTATAAATTACTCCATCAAATTTCATTTTATCTTTACATCTATTATTATATTTCATGTTTCTTTATTATTTTTCAGTTATTATAATAAATGATGATTTATTTCGGGATCAAATCCTACCTATTTTAGGATCGCATCAGGGTGTGACCATACCATTTAATAACGATAAGTATTATATTTTTAGATTTTCTTTTTTTAAATTGGACTTATTTCACGTATAAATATAGTTCTAATGTTTTGTTGGGATATATTTATAATGTTTTAATATTTTTAAAAATGTACAATTATATTGTTCCAACAACATGAATTTTAGAAAACATGTTAGTAATGTTGTGAGTGTATGCTATTATAATGATCGCAGTTGTTAAGCAATTAGAATTTGTAGGAGTATGAAATGATGTCATATATGAACAAGCACTGAAGTAGCTACAGTCAAAATGTTATAGTGTTCTAGACCTGAGGTGGTGGACTATTGACCATCAGAACATGTATTTCTAGAATAATAATTTAATCTTATGTTTCTTTTATAAATATTTGAATTTACTTGTTTATATTTTAGGAGTTGTTTTAAAATATCTATGCATCTTATAATGAAAACACAGAAAAAACTCAATCACAATAGAAATTCAACTTAGCAATGGAAAAGAAAAAGAACATTATAGTTTAGACATGTCTATTTACTCTGAAATTAAACTCAACAACTCTTTATCTTAAGAAAAAAACATAAATTTATCTTTGAAACTAGTAAACAATAAAAGAAGACATGGAGTACAACTAAAATTTTGAGAATTAATAACACAATTCAGAATATCTTTAAAATTTAGATTATATAATTTTGAATATCCGAATTATATCTAATTTATAACTCTTGTATATTCAAATTATAAAATTTAAAACAATAAATTATAACTTAGGAATATCTATAGCTATTTTTTTGGTAATGACTTCCCAATATCCATTATATTTAGTTGATTCAGAGTATGATATCTTATAATTGATTTAACACTTTTAGAATGAAGAGTTAATGAGACTCCTAATAAATGGTTAAAAATTTGAATAATTTTTTTAAAATTTTGTTTCGTATTTTTATTTTTTGGTTCCGCCACTTCATATGTTAGTGACATTTAAATCTATATTTTTTATACAAAATTTCTAAAAACTTTAATATTGATGTCACTTTAAAAACTGACTGTTTACAATAAACATTTAGTCAAACTATAATATTAATACTCATCTAATACAACAAAAATCTAATCAAAATGTAATATCAAAACTAATCATATGTACCAAAAATGTAGTGAAATTATAGTATTTGGTTTCTATACTCATACTAGTTTAAAATATAATTGATGTAATTGTGTCCTGAATTTATTAAAAATAATTATCATGTACCAAAAATTAAGTCACATCAAAATATAATATTAAAATTAGCCATATGTAATAGAAATTTAGTCAAAACATAATATTTGGTTTCTATTCTTATACTAGTTTAAATATAATTAATGCAATTGTGTCATGAATTTATTGAATAAAATTATCATGTACCATTTTTTTTGTTAAAATATAATATTTGGTTTTTATACTTATACTAGTTTAAATATAATTGTACCAAAAATTTGACTTGATGTAATTGTGTCCAGAATTTATTGAATATAATTATCATGTTCCTTGTGGGTTCTCGTGTTTGATGTTTTCCAATAAACTAAAATCTACTTTTTATTTTTAATACTAAATATATTGTATAAAGAAAAGAATGGGTTCTTTGCCCTATAGGAACCCACGAAGCTCACAAGGATTGTTTGTTCCAGCAGTGGAGTTTAAATGACATCTATATGACTTCACATATCTAAGATTTCAAAAAAAAAAGATCATAATTGATGAGTCCGGATTCTGTCACCACTCTTTATGGGAACCGAACAGGGTCAATTCGGACCATATCCACCTCACCGGACAGGGGCAGTTCGGACAACTATCATCCACTGAACTATCCGGACAGAACTAAAGTACTTAAAACCTAATCACTTTTTGACTAAGCTCCTATTTACTTACTTAGAACTAATTGGTCTTTAAACTCGACCTGAATCCATTAAACACGACCCGAAAGCCCATATGGCCCAAATATAAGGGTATAAATACCCAACCACCAACATTAAATGAGGGTAATGAAAATTAAATACAACAAGGCAGCTCAATTCTCCCTCTATATTCTACCCAAATATTAAATACTCACAAAATTCCACAAAACTCTAGAAAAAAGTTACAAACTTACCCTCAAACAAAAATAAACCACATCAAATTGGCAACCACAGTGGGAGATCGACGGTGCCTGAATCTAGCATTCAAAACCATCAGAAAAACCAGTCTGAATGAATCCGGACGCACCGGAAGTACCACCAGCTTTACTTGAAGTGGTGGGAGAAAATGATGAATATACCATCGAGGAGCGTGATAGGTTAAAAGGCGAGATAGAAGCTGCGTAAAAGAGAAGTCAAAGGTATCAATTGTTCATCATACAGATAACCTTAGAGAGCATGAGCCTTCGAAAACCCATGAGAGTACGAAGAAGACTAATGCTAGCTCTAAAAAGTCTTACCGGTCCAAGCCGGTGGAGAGCTCTAATTCAGACTCAGAATCCTCCAGTAGCTCCTCGAGCGAAGATGGAGTTGAAGAATCCTTGTCATCCAGTAGTGATGAGGGCCGATCTAAAAAGAAACAAAAGTTGATAAAAAAGTATTCAAGAAAAAGGGATAGGCATGGAAACTTAAAGAAGCATATAGACAAAGGATCGTCTCATAGCCGGAGACACATAGACCGGATGTTGGTGGATTCTTTTGCCTTCTATGATGAGCCAGGTATCTTTGCAACTCCTAACAAGGATACCGTTTTCAGTCGAGGCCAAAATTGGAAACAATCTCTTTTGTCTTCTAAGATCCTGTCCGGGAACCTCCCCAAGAGGTTCGATAGTACGAAAATGGAAAAATACGATGGCAGTAAAGACCCGGACAATCACTTGGAACAATTCAAATTTTTTATGATGAATTTCGATGATGATGACAAGTTGCTTTGTAGAGCATTCTCTCAATCCTTTACAGGGAGCGCCCTGAAGTGGTATAACAGCCTACCACAGGGGTGCATCAGAAATTTCGATACCTTTTGGGTGGCCTTCCGGAGGCAGTTTGTTGGAAGTAAGGAGGTGAAGGGCAATGGAGATACAATTATCCATTGTGCCCAAGAACCAAATGAATCTCTGAAGGAATATATAAGTCGCTTTGTAAACACTAAAAATGGGCTGGCTGATTGCTTCGAGCAAGTAGCAATAGCTTCTCTAAGGCAGGGCTTAAACCCTGGAAATTTGGCTGATTCAGTGACCAGAAAAAAGGCCATGATATGGGGAGGTCTACTGAATCAGGTTGGAAAGCAAATTAACGTGGATGAAACAAAGAAAACTAAGGTGCACAGGCAGGTGAGGACTGCCCCGGCTGCACCAAACCTCAACCAAAATCAGACCGGGAACAAGGCAAGGGAGGCCGGGCAGGGTCATAACAGAGCCAAAGCTCAGTCTCAGCCAGCTGCGCCTGCCCAGAGTCAGCAATCTAGAAATAAGAGAGGGCCTTGGGTTCAACTGGAGTGGTTTTCTAAGTTAAAAGAAAGTGTAGCCACCATTTATGAGAAAACAAAGGAAGAAGTACACTATAGAAGGCCGGCTGCGCTACAATCACCTAAGGAGCATCGTAACAATTGTTTCTGTCAGTATCATAATGATACTGTCCATACCACCGAGGATTGTATTGCTTTAAAGAAAGAAGTCCATAATTTAATTGAAAGAGGAAAGTTGGGAGCATATGTTAAAAGAAGAGGAGGAAATAGGCCTGATAATGTTCATCGGGCTGGTCCAAATAATGCAGGCACATCCGCTCCGGAGGGAGCTATGGTGATTTTTGAAAGACTTGGTGTAGAGTCAGAGTACTTGGACCCCGATACAACTTGAAACAGAGTGGGTACCATTGAGGAACTTTGCAAAACAGTGTCCGGACTTATTAACTTTTTTGAATCACTCACGATTTTCGTAGGGGACACCATGACAGCACCTACTGCTTCTTTGAGGAAGAGGCATGTTCATACTTTAACTACCCAGCTAGAGGGAGGCATGACTTCCTATCAATCGCAGATTCCATTTCCCTTCATTGTTTTCGATGAGGATGACTTGAGGGATATAGCAGGTCCTCATGAAGATGTTGTTGTCATAGGAGCATCCATCAGGGGCAATGACATAAGACGAATTTTGGTGGATATTGGGAGTTCAGCCAATATCCTATTTTTAACTTCCTACAAAAAGATGAAGAATCCAACGGTAATTCAGCGTTCGAACAGGTCAATTATGTGTTTCACTGGAAGCTCAGCAGATGTGATCGGGGAGTTTGAAGAAGAAGTTTTGTTGGGCAAGGGCCCATTTTAAAAGATGGTTAGAATACTGTTTGTTGTAGTGGATTGGCCCACTTGTTATAATGCTATTCTAGGGAGGTTTTGGCTCTCTAGGATGCATGCAGTGGCCTCAACTGTCCATCAATGTTTGAAATACGCTGTGCAAGGACATGTGGGAGTTGTTCGGAGCAGCCAAACGATAGCAAGAGAATGTTATGCAACAGCACTGGCTCCTCGGACGTTGGGGGCAGTTCGTATTAATGAAGAATAGCAGTTTGAGGGGATTTCTGGGGGTGAGGGTGAAATTGATGACCCTAAAGACACCCCTGGATTTTTAATACCAGTTGAAGAAGTCGACACACATTCTTTGGAAGAAGGAAAAAATGTTAAGATAGGGTCCAAAATGACGTCCGAACTAAAGGACAAAATGTTGAAGTTCTTAAAAGACCATCAACATGTTTTTGTTTGGAGCAATGCTGATGTTACCGGAGTACCAGCAACTATTATATTGCACCAACTGTCCATCCGAAGAGACATATCACCTGTGGTACAAAAGAAAAGAGCTTTTTCCAAGGAAAAGGCCGATGTCATAGTTCAAGAAGTCGACAGACTTACCAAAATGGGGCACATAAATGAGTCTCAATATCCTTTATGGACAACCAATCCGGTCTTGGTGAAAAAGAAAAATGGCAAATGGCGTATGTGTATTGATTTTACCGATCTCAATAAGGCTTGCCCAAAGGAATTATACCCAGTTCCCCGGATTGATCAATTGGTGGATTCCACATCTGGGAACAAGCTGCTGTCTTTCATGGATGCCTTCTCCGGGTACAATCAGATTCAAGTAGATCCGAAGGATCAGGAGCACACTACTTTTGTTACTGATAGGGGCCTTCATTGTTTCAATGTAATGCCATTTGGGTTAAAAAATGTTGGGGCTACCTATCAGAGGTTAGTGAACAAAGCCTTTGCTGATCATATTGGAAGAAATATGGAAGTATACATCGATGACATGATGGTGAAAAGTATGGACGAAGAGCTACACTTGACAGATCTCCAAGAAACGTTTCCTAACTTAGTAAAAGTAAATTTGAAACTAAATCCAGAGAAGTGTGTGTTCGGAGTACAGTCCGGAAAATTCCTGGGGTATATAATAAGTGAGCAAGGGATACAGCCTGATCCTTACCAGTTTAATGCTTTATTCCAAATGGAGCCTCCTCGGAATATTAAAGAAATACAAAGGTTGACTGGGAGATTGGCTGCGTTAAATCGATTTATTTCGAGGTCTTCGGACAGGTGCGCCCCGTTCTTTCAAAATCTAAAAGGTACAAAGGGATTCGACTGGACTTCACAGTGTGATGAGGCCTTTAATGAAATTAAAAAACATTTGTCCTCCCCCAAGACTTTATTTAAACCTGTTGATGGAGAGACACTCTTCATATACTTGGCGGTTTCCAATTGTGCCATAAGTGTCGTATTGGTGAGAGAGGTAGATAATTATCCCCATCCGGTGTATTACATCAGCAAGAGCTTGTTAGATGCAGAAAAAAGCTATCTGAAGCTTGAAAAATTAGCATTAGCCCTGGTGATTGCTGCAAGGAAGACGAGGCCCTATTTCTAGGCTCATCCTATTATTGTCCGGACGTCTTTTCCCTTAAAAACGTTCTTCAAAAGGCAGACATTTCGAGTAGAATGACTAAGTGGTGAGTGGAGCTAGGGGACTTCGATATTGATTTTGCTCCTCGGACATCAATCAAAGCCCAAGTTTTGGCTGATTTCTTAGTTGAATTCTATTCAGATAGGGATACAGAGCAAACAACTGATGTAAAAGATCAAAAAGTCTCGGTCGTCCGGACTGATGGTGGATCGAGTACTATGGGATGTGGAGTAGGGGTATGCTTGACCTCTCCGTATGGCGACAAAATGTACCAAGCTATATGTTTTGCTTTTAGGGCCTCTAATAATGAGTCCGAATATGAAGCTGTTATAGCTGGTTTAAAGTTGGCTCTTATTTGTGGTGCCAAGAGGGTCAAGTTAATGAGTGATTCTCAGCTTCTTATCCATCATGCGCAAGGTCAATCCGAAGCAAAAAAGGAGCAGCTAATCAAATACTTACTTATTCTCAAAGATGTGGCACTTAAATTCAAGAGCATTGTTTATGAGCACATACCCCGAGCAGAAAATGAACTGGCATACTCCTTTGCAACCATACTCTATACTGAATCCTACCCTTGGATTCATGTGCTGGAGTGCCCATCCATTCAATTCAGTATGGGTAAAGAGGAAAAAAGCTTTGATATACAGATAAAACAACTTCAAGATTGGAGGTTTCCTCTCCTTCAATACCTCTCAGATGGTATCTTGCCTCCGGACAAATCAATAGCAAGGAAAGTGAAATACAAGGCTAGTGGTTTTGTTATCCTAAGAGATGTTCTTTATAAAAAGTCTTACATTAAACCCCTCTTACGATGTTTGGGGGTTGATGAATCTCAGATAGTTCTCTCCGAATTACATGATGGTGAGGGATCAGCTCACTGTGGGTCTAGGGCTCTGACAAGAAGAATTTTGTTGGCTGGGTATTATTGGCTCTCTATAATGCAAGATGCTAAGGAGCTGGTGAGAAGGTGTGACCCATGCCAAAGATATTGCAACGAAATTCATGTTCCAGCCACCCCGTTAGAGTCAATTTCTGAGCCTATACCCTTTGCTCGATGGGGGCTGGACTTGGTGGGACCTCTACCTATGGCATCCGGAGGACGCAGAACAATAATTGTGGCTATTGACTATTTTTCGAAGTGGATCGAAGCAGCTCCATTAGCAGGTATAGCATCAAAAGCTGTCATAAAATTCATTTTATCCAATATCTGTTACAGATTTGGAATTCCACAGAAGATAACAACAGACAATGGGCCACAGTTCGATAACAATGAGATGGAGAGTTTCTGTGCCTCTGGAGGTATACAACATTGTTTCTCTCCACCCTTCCATCCACAAGCAAATGGTCAGGTTGAGGTGGCTAACAGGACTATACTGTCCGGTTTGAAGAAAAATTTAGAAGGGGCCGCTGGAAAATGGCCTAGTTATTTGCAATAAGTTTTGTGGGCTTACCGGACTACACCTGGGGCTGCAACACAAGAGTCACCTTTTGCTTTGGTTTATGGGATGGATGCCATAGCTCCCATAGAAGTAACTCTCCCTTCATTTCGAGTTCATAATTTCTCCGAACACACTAACGAGGTGGCTGTCAGAAACCAGTTTGATTTAATAGATGAAAAAAGAGTTAAAGCTCACCTTAGAGTTTCACACTATCAAGGTTTGATGAGAAGTAGGTTCGCTTCCAAAGTTAAGAGGAGGGATTTCAAACCGGGGAGCAAGGTGTTGAGAAACGTCTTCCTACATACTAAAGAAAAACAGTTCGGTAAGTTGGCTCCAACTTGGGAAGGACCCTATATGGTCATTGAAAAGCTTAAGCCTGGGACATACCGGCTACAAGACAAATATGGAAGGGTTTTGAATCACCCCTGGAATATTGAGCACCTCCGGATGTACTTGGAGTAGAAACTATGTAAATATTTACTTGTTTAAAAGTTCATGTAAATATTTGGGGGCATACTCTTTCCTACCCTGGTGGCGCGGGGAGGTTTTGATGAGGTGTCCGGGCTCTTTTATAAAATTTGATGCCTTCTTAAAAATTCGGAGTGATGTTACTTAATGGTTTCTTGTCAAATCTTTATTTAAACACAGGCCGGATCAAATTAAAGGTGTGATGACTACTTAAACATTTGTCATCGAAGAATCTAAACACTTCCACTTTAGAATGTTTATGAAATAACTAAGGTCTGTTTAAACATTAGCCATCAAAATTGAAAAAACTATGAAAAAATGCAAGAGTTGTGCAAAATGAAGAAATCTATTAAAACAACCGAAGTGCCTTGGCCATCCAAGGACTTTAAATTGTCAAAACAAATAGATCTATCCGGTCGAGGACCGGACACAGTTACAAAAATACCTTGGCCATCCAAGGAATTTGGTTCAATCAAAACAAAATTAAAAAATAATTGATACTCTAAGAGTGAGCCTTTGAAGATGGCTCAACCTCGCTTGTCTTCTTTTTCTTGAGGTCATCATTTCCCTCATCTGGACTCTCCCCAGTGTTCTCCTGTTCATCGGATGAGTCAACACTAGAATAATCATGCTTGTCTCCATCAGCCATTGTGTGGAAGGGAAGGTCGGGGTACTCTATAAAAGTCCATAAGTCTCCCAGATTCCTCTTCGGAAACTTCTCATGAAAGAGTAGAACCATGTCCGACTTCACTTTGGCATACATTTCCTCCTGAGTGTCTATCATTTTGTTGCCATAAGCATCAATCTTGGCTTGGATTTTTGCCTCTTGATCCCTTAGCAAATCAGCTTTTTCCTCTGCAACCTTGGACACCGAGTCCTCGAGTGCGATCTTGTCATTGGTCAAAGTATGAATGACTTGGTCCTTGGCCTTCATCTCCTCTTTCGAAGAGGAGAGATCTTTCTCCAACCCGGACTGCTTTACCCGGAGGTCTTTGATAGTATCTTCTAGGGAAGCTACCTTTGTGGCCCAACCCTCATGGTTCTTCTTTAACTCCTCATTTTCTCTCTTCAAAACATCAGCATTTTGGGTGGCAATGAGGAGGTCGTTGGACAGTGTCTCCTTGTCAGAATTAAGGGCAGTAATGATTGATGACTGACCTCGCACTTGTTTCTCCAGAAGCAGCACTGGCTGAATATTACTCAACAAAGAGTGAGTTATAACATCTCTTTCACTTGAAACGGTGAAAGATTTACCGTTGAAGGTAACGGTGTTCGAAGTGCTTGGAGGGAGGTAGGGCCCAACAAAGTCATCTCTGGGGAGGTTTTCAAAGTAGTCACCCAGTCCCTCAAGCCCTGTAATGTCGACACCATCAATACTGATGTTTCCTCCTCCAACTTCATCGATTTGAAAGTCACCAGGGATCTCTTCTGCAATTGTTGGATCAGCAGGGTCAACAGGAGGGAGGGGCTCCGGAGGCCGTAGAGAAAGTTCATCACCCCTGGAGGTCTTTTTCCTCTTGGCCTCCCTACCTTTGCTTTCTGCTCCTCGTTTCCTATCTCTCTTAGGAACCCTTGGAGGTTTTGGAGATCCTGCCTCTTCCCTAGTGCTCTCATGCTCCACTACTTCAAGAAGAGCAGCATCAATTTGACTTGAAACTGGCCCCTCTTGGTTTGTTGGATCAGTTTCCTCCGCTTCAGTGGGGTTGGCCTCAACTGCACTAAGCTTCCCCTTACCTTTCTTGCCCTTCATCTTACTCGGGGCCTTGGCTCTACCGGGCAGATACAATTCCTCGTCCGGTGCGTGTGTTCTTTTAAGGACTACATCCAGAGGGGGTGGGGTGGTAAGTTCCTCCCAGGATAATTCCCTTTGGTCGGTGGTGTTCCAGAGGTAGGACCTTGCAAGATTTCCTCCGGTAAAGGCATTGTGAAAACGATTCCCCTACTTGTCAGTAGCCCAAGCGTTTAGCTTGGTACAAGTGACCTGCCCGACCTTCAAGTGATCATTAAAGTCTTTGGGAAACTCTATAAAAAAGGAAACAACAAGATAAGTTAGTTAAACAAGTTTGATAAAAATAAAAATGGGAATGTGGGGTGGGATTCTTACGATCGCTTCGCCATCTGCTGGTGAGGAGGCTCGGGTTGACACCGGCTTTGATCTTCCTCCCATTCTCCCAAGCACCACTCACAAACAAAAAGTGAGTCTTCCAATTTCTCTCCGACTCAAGCAGCTCATCCACTGATTTGTAATTATCACCCATGTTGAAGTGATAGAAGGGAATGTGGTGGTTTCTGCAGAGGCTGGCCACAGCTGCAAACTCCTCCATTGGAAGAGGAATTCCAGAGAGCCTAGAGGCCATGATACAGGCCATGAGGGTGTACCATGCGTTAGGACTCAGTTGACTTGGGCAGAGTTTGATGAGATGAAAATACTTGACTATCTCCGGGTCTAAGGGAAACCTCAGTACCCAGTTGAAGAGCTCAGTGAAAGAAAACTATTTCACTAAGCTTACAATCCATTGGAGTTTCTGGGTCTATTGGAATCCTTATCTTGACGTTCTACGGGATTCCCCACTTTGTTCGAATCCGACCCAGCTCGGCTGTGTGTATGAAAGTATAATTAAGTTTTTATAAAGCTATTAGATACTTAACACTTACCTTGTAGAAACAAGGTCCCACTTTTCCTACAAGACACTCCAGTAAATCTGGATGCCTTAAGCATAGTTTCTCCTTGCCTTTGTCCTTCTTGGCAGCAACAACCTCACTTGTTTGCCCGGAGACTTCGGACTCAAAGGGAGCCTCTTCAACAGAATCCTCCATCACTTCTTCCATAACCAGGGAGGGGTTTTCAGTTGTTTGTGGGTGAGGGGAGTTAGAATTTGGCTCAGCATGACCTCCGGACTGTTGGGCTTCGATGTTTTCTTGAAATCTGACCTCCGAATGGGGCTCATATGCGGTGGTTTCTTTTCGGAGGCTTGAGCTAGATGCCTCTGGTCCGGACAGCTTGTCCTTAGGAACTTTTATGGGTGCCTCTGACCCCGTGTTGGTGTCTTTGGCCCCTGATTTAAAAGGTGTACGTTTTGAAGCCTGCCCTTTTACCAGGCGACCTCTTCTCTGATCGACTAATTTCTCTAGAGAGGCATCGACATCTGATCCCATGGCGATAAATGGAGAAGGCTTCTTAAAACTGGTAACTGCTTGCCGTGGTTCAACAGTGGGCTCTGATTCCTGAACCGACGAACCTGAAACGATTGGTGAGAGGTTGGTTTGAAACAATCTCCTCGGTTTAATGCTTTTAGTTGAAGAAGAGCCCTGGTCAGGATCTGTGTTTGGAATTTCTGGTTTGTCGACAGGGGAAGTAGGAAGGCCTGCAACAATGCGCCTTTCTCGTTCAACTTTTTGGGCCTTTTCTAACTCTGATAGATTAAGCCACCCGCTTTTGATTAATGAGTTCCTAGCTGTGAACATAAACTCACAACCGAAAAGAAGTATTTGTTTTTTAGAGAGAAATATCTTAAATTTAGCAAAGTAGGGATGAAGAGGATGATAAAACAGTAAATGAATGATTAGTTTATTGGTAAAAACATAAAAAAGGTGCTTTGATACCTAGGAGAATTCGAAAGGATTGCAATGATTAAGGAACGACGCTGATGTCATCTTCATTAAATGAAGAGGTTACTTTTTGGAGAAGGTGGGAGCGCCATTCTAGGTGAAAAAACGGCTGATGTGACGAACCAGAGAGAGACACATGTCCCACGAACTCTGGCAAGAAACCGTTTAGTTTTCAAGAATTTTTTCAGTTCGGATAAAGCTATAACACAGTTCGAAGGACCTGTCCGGATGTAATTGTCACCAGCAACAGGCTGTTTTTTAGGTCTTGCCAAAGTTTTTTGAACACCACCTAAAAAAGGGGCTACTGATGAGTCCGGATTCTGTCACCACTCTTTATAGGAACCGGACAGGGTCAATTCGGACAATGTCCACCTCACCGGACAGGGGCAGTTCGGACAACTATCATCCACTGAACTATCCACACAGAACTAAAGTACTTAAAACCTAATCACTTTTGACTAAGCTGCCTACTTACTTACGTAGAACTAATGGGTCTTTAAACTCGACCCGAATCCATTAAACACGACCCGAAAGCCCATATGGCCCAAATATAAGGGTATAAATACCCAACCACCAACATTAAATGAGGGTAATGAAAATTAAATACAACCAGACAACTCAATTCTCCCTCTACATTCTACCCAAACATTTAATACTCACAAAATTCCACAAAACTCTAGAAAAAAGTTACAAACTTACCCTCAAACAAAAATAAACCACATCACTAATGATTGCTTAAAATGTTTATGGTGTGGTAAAACATAACATAATTGTTATTTTCAGTTTGAAAAACTGTTGTTTAATATGATCTACACATGGACGCATCTTAAGTTTATACTCTAGAAATGTAAAGCAAACTAGTCATGGTATATGAGTGACCTTTGTATATGCGAGCTTTACGTGAACAAAATATTCGGGCACTCAAGCTAGAGATTATGAAGACTATGTATACATTTTTTTGAAATTGAGAAAACCACTACATGATATCGTTAATGTATTCACACACCATATACTCATCCAAACTAAACTTAAGTGTCATATGATTTTGGTTAAGTATGTCATGAAATAATCAAATCAACCCACATGATAGTTTGTTTGTTCTTATATATATATTTATATATATATATATATATATATATATATATATATATATATATATCCTTTAAGCAATATTACTTTGCTCAAGGAGCGTATATCTAGGAGGTAATGTATAGTGTGTTATCGTTTAACATCTCTGCTAAGTATTACGATGACCTAGTTCATATGAATGTCGGCTTATTCTTGAAACTTGAAAATTTTAGTTTATACGATAATTAATATTAACTATTGTATGTTTATTAATATGTCATCATTTCTTGACATTAATTTTTTTATAAATATGCCTTTTAAGGAACTATATTCTAAATCATGATATATTTATTAGCATAATAAAAATATTGTATGTATATTTATTATGAATATGAGATATTTATTAGACTATGCAAATGCATAAACCTTTTTTCGCTTACTCTGAAACTAAAGTGGATGATAAGAGGACTATATTAAGGAGGATAAAATCCTATGTATAAGCTAATTATAGTATATTTGATATTCTTTAAGTACATCACAGTAAAGTTTTAAGGATATTTCAAATATTTGTATATATCAGTTTTAAAATTTGAATTTTCAGAGTTAAGGGCTTTAGTTTTTCAAATTTATCCAAGTTTGTTAAATCTGAAAATGATGTAGATTAAAAGTGTTAAAACTACTTTCGATTATAGGTGAGGACAATGGTAATTTTTAATAAGAAAATTAGTTATAAGTCTATTACATGGTGAAGTTTCAACGTTTATTTTAAATTTGGTGTCAATTCGATCGTCGTTATGAACTACACATTTCATATTATCTCATATTAGTACATTTATGATTAGATTTTGTTGTTATCAGTATCAAAGTTGAACAATAATATAGACATAGGATTTGGTTTTGAATAATAAAAATACTGCATAGAAAAAAATCTTTAAAGAAAATACAAGTACTATGAATGATAGTTTAGTTCCATCAAGTTTCAGATTTTAAGATTTTTAAGTAAAATAAAGATCTGGGGAAAATAAAAAAAATTGTGAGATTTAGAGACTTGCCTTGCGGAATAAATATATTTTCATGCATTTTGTTTTGTCCTCATTTCAATTTATTTTTAGTTATTAGATACACTAAATGGATTGATATAGCTTCCATTGGAACAATTTATCTCCATTCAAAAGATATTTTTATGAGTGTAAAATATAGTAAAGCACAAATAAAATAGTGGATTAATTTTATTGATAATTGGTCTCCTTTATATATGACAAGTCGTAATGATTTACATTGATTACAATGTATTGATTGTATTTCTGTTTTGTAAGACCGTAATAACTAGGTTTATAAGTATACAAGCGCTTAATGTTGTCAAAGTGTAATTGTTGTCATTTAGATGATGTAGTAGTGAGTTCATATCTTCAACTAACTGATGAGATGGGCCAGAAGCACATCAACCAAGTGATGCCATCAACAATGGGCATCAATCAGGGCATTGGTTTCCTAGTATATTTGTTGACGTATGACCTCGACCGAGCGGGTGAAATCCACCTTTATTAGTATCTTCATAGTCTTTGCAAAAGAATTGAAGGAAGACTACCATAGTGAGGATTAATTACCTTTGCTCATTGTGTGGGTGTCCAATATCTTTTGTATTATGTTTGATACTTGATGCTAGACGTCTGTTCTCAAATGATACCAATTGATATCACAACATTTATGACTAAACTTCACATAGTCGTTAAATACCTAGGTTAATTGGTTTATAACTCTAGCCAAGCTAACCTTAAAGATGTCTTGGTTTAAGTTGTGCTGACCTTATTCCGATCTATATCAAAAAAATTATGCCATTTGAAACCCTCCCTTGAAGGTAACATACTTTATTTTTCTAGGATAAAAATAATAGCAAAATAAATAGCGGGCTGTTAGAGTTTTTGGACGTCGAGTTATATTTATATATTTATGTTATATTGATGATTTTGCTTGAAAACGATGGTTTGGCCTGAGGATATGATTCGGGAATAAGAATTTCTTCATATTTCTTGTGGGTATAGTGTAATAGTCCCCTAGTCCTTTCAAAGCATGCGTGAAGGACCACTATGCTTGGATTAGAGAGAGTTTTGCAGTCGTATGGTAGAAGTTGAGTAGACCTCTTAATCTTTGATGAAGGACGAAGGAATGATTAGAGAAAAGAATTGTAAACTTTAAATTTAGGAACGTGGAGTAGCCCTTTAAAGACCTTATTAAATGAATATGAAGTTTCATTAATTGATTCTATACATGAGAACATGCTGCCATTGGGTGTGCATTTGCATTTGACTTGACTCTTTAAGAAAAAACCTTTGTTGTTGAAGAATTATGAGATAACAAAAAAAAAGTAACCGAGAAAGCTATTTGTGGTTCATTCGGGAAAGTAACGCGTGAATTTTAAGCATTAGATGAAGACACGTGGCCTAAATGGTTGTAACAACTTCGTAGAGATGAATCTTAGTCTCTTTATTTCCTTTAATCTTAACCGTTGATTTTTAAGTTATCTTGTTTGTTGATTATGCAAATACATAATCTATTGGATGAAATAAAATATAAGGTTAAATTTCACTTATCTTTTCTTATATATTGGTGAAAGTGCTTCATTTCTTTTGTTTTATATAACAACGATTTTTTATGTATTTTTTAGAGTAAACAATTTTTTTATTATCTTCAAGTTTCCTCTTTTCTTACAAAATCTTGCATATTTAACCTTATTCCCCTCTTAGAAATCCTTTTCTCTGTTATTGTTACTGGAATAATCATGATTCAAATGAGAAAAAAGGCTATCCCGCTGCTCATGTCCACACACATTCTAAGGGAAATACACTAATTTCGTATCAAATCATATCAAAAAGAAAAAAAGGAAAGCACACAAACAAAAGTGAAATCAAAGACACAATTGTTAACGGAGTTCAGCAAATTATGCCTACGTCTCCGGACCTGCTGCAGATCGATTTTATTAGGAAGAACACAGTTACTCTGCCGTTTCTGGTGAATACACATAAAACCCTAACGCTAGGTTTTCTAGACACTGTAACACTTAAAAAGGGAAAAATATTACAGTCCTTAATGTGTAATTTATGACCCCTTAAAATTACACTGTCTTTTCAATTCACTCCAGTTCTCTTTAATGTGTTTAGCACTTGCCTCATCTCCACTGTCTTTTTATCTAGCATCTCTTCTATCCAATAATAGCATGTTGAATAATGCTGGATTATTATGCCAAAATAACACATTCTACTTGAAGGTTATGATGCATTTTACTCAAGTGATGGCAAGCACTGGCTTCATTGGAAATGCATATAAGTTCAGAAAAAACTAACAATCTCCCACTTGAAGACTGGTTTCAACCTGTCTTCACACCTTGATCTATGCAGCAGATCTTTCTGGTCTTATTACTCTTGCAGACCAACTGAAGCTGAACACAACTTCCGTTTTTCAATGGTTACTGTCTTTGTCAACATATCAGCTGGATTCTTGCTTCCTTTGATCTTTTCTAGTATTAGCACCTCATCTTCTAATAAAGATCTAATGAAATGATAACGAAGACTGATGTGCTTGGTTCTTGAATGAAATGTTGAATTCTTCGCCAATTGAATTGCACTTTGACTATCACTATGCAGAACGTTGGTCTTCTGTTTGAATCCCAACTCGATAACAAACCTTGAAGCCATATCATCTCTTTACTGGCTTCGGTCACTGCTACATACTCAACCTCTGTAGTTGATAAAGTGACAATTTTCTGTAACTTTGACATCCAACTAACAGTTGTAGTTCCAACAGTAAGTATATAACCGGTAATTCTTTTCCGGTGATCAACTTCACCTCCAAAATCTGCATCTACGTAGCCTTGTACCTTTAACTCACCCTTACCAAAGTACAAACACTTTTCTATGGTGCCTAGTAGGTACCTCAAAATCCATTTGACAGCTTCCCAATGAATTTTCCATGGGTTTGACATAAACCTACTCACAACTCCCACTGCATAACTAATGTCTGGTCTCGTACAAACCATTGCATACATCAAACTTCCAATAACTGAGGCATAAGGAACCTTAGCCATGAAGTCTTTTTCTTCATCCGTCTTAGGTGATTGATCTTTGGATAAACGAAAGTAACCTGCCAATGGTGTACTAACTAGCTTTGCATCACACATGTTAAATCTCTTCAAAACGCGATCAATGTACTCTGACTGAGATAACTGCAAACCTTTTCTATGCTTATCTCTTATGATTTGCATTCCAAGAATCTTCTTCGCCGGACCCAAGTCCTTCATGTCAAATTATTTTGACAATTGCAGCTTCAATCTTCTAATATCATCCATATCTGAACATGCTACTAACATATCATCAACATAGAGTAGCAAAAATAATATAACTGGACTTACATTTTTTTAAATAGCAACAGTGGTCCGCATTACACTTCCGAAAACTCTCTTTGTGCATAAAACCGTCAAATTTCTTGTACCACTGTCTTGGAGCTTGTTTTAAACCATACAAACTTTTCTTAAGTCTGCATACCATGTTTTCTTTCCCTTCTTTTAAGAAACCTTCTGGTTGATACATGTATATCTCCTCATCCAAATCCCCGTGAAGAAATGCAGTCTTCACATCTAACTGTTCAAGATAAAGGTCTTCAATGGCAACAATACTCAACACTGATCTAATAGTATTGAGCTTCACAACTGAAGCAAAAATATTGGTGTAATCAATTCCTTCCTTTTGCTGGAACCCTTTGACAACTAGTCGTGCTTTGTATCTCTTAGAGCAATCATGCTCATCTTTCACCCGATACACCCATTTATTATGAAGTGCCTTCTTACCCATTGGTAACTCAGTTAGGTCCCATGTATGATTTGAGATTAAAAACTTCATCTCATTTTTCATAGCAAACTCCCACTTACTAGCATCACTGGTCTGGCAAGCTTCATCATAGCATTCAGGTTCTCCTCCATCGGAAAGTAACAGATAGTTCAAGTATCTCATGTTGGGTACATGGGGTCGGGAAGATCTTCGTAAAACAGGAACTGCCTCGGTCAGCTGTAAGGTATCAGATTGCTGTCAATCAGTCTGTCCAACGGACTCTCCTTGTTGAGGGGTTAATCTGATCGGCTCTAATTCTTGACTATCTAGGACTCCCTCGATATCTGCAAATACTGATTCATACGGCTTTGAGTCATTTGCTTCAGTTTTATGTATGTCCTTTTACATCACTGTTTCATTGAAGATCACATCTCTGCTTTGTACCATCTTCTTGTTCTCCTCATCCCAAACACGATAACCGAACTCATCTTCGCCATAGCCGATCAGGAAATATTTTTTCGATTTCGGATCAAGCTTGTTCCTGCCTTGGTCACTTATATGAACATATGTCGTACAACCAAAAACTCTTAGATGTGATAATTTTATATCCTTACCACTCCATACCTCCTCGGGTATTCGATGTTCTAAGGGAGCTGACGGGCCTCGGTTAACCAAGTAAGCCGATGTGTTGATTGCTTATGCCCAAAACTGCTTCGGTAAACCAGACTGTATTCGAATGCTTCTGGCTCTTTCTGTCAACATTCTGTTCATACGTTCGGCAATACCATTGTGTTGAGGCGTACCTGGAACGGTTCTCTCCATCCTGATACCATGCTCATAGAAAAAGTTCTTGAATTTGGTGTCCTCATATTCACCACTATTATCAGTTCTCAGCTTTTTAATCTTCAGACCTGTCTCATTCTCAACCATAGATTTTCATCTCCTAAAAACATCAAACACCTCAGATTTATGCTTCAGAAAATAAACCCATACCTTTTGAGAATGATCATCAATAAAGGTCACAAAATAGTGTTTCCCTCCTATAGATGAAACAGTTGTTGGCCCCCAAACGTCAGAGTGAACAAGCTCCAGCCTTTCTTTCTTTGGGGTTCTACCACTCGTCTGAAAACTGACCCTATTATGTTTTCCAAGTGTGCAATCTTCACACATGTCTATATTGACTGACTTTAGACCTGGAAGCTTCTCATTCGAGTACATAATTTTCATACCCTTCACACTCATATGGCCAAGCCTCTAGTGCCAAACATTTGGATTTTCGTTTCCTACTGCTATTGCAATTGAACAGCTCGTCTCTGCTGTCTTGTAAACAGTACCACTATTCTTTCCGCGAGCAATCGTCATTGCTCCCTTTCAAATTTTCCAATTGTCACCATAGAAGATCGTACTATAGCCTTCGCTAGCCAACTGACCTACTGAGATTAAGTTCTTTCTCAGACTGGGGATATGTCTGACATCTTTCAGTTCCCATACAGACCCATTCAATTTAATCTTCATAGTACCTTTACCAATAATATCACAAGGTTGATCATCACCAAGATATACTTTTCCAAGGTTACCAGGGACATACCTCTCGAAGAATTCTTTCTTCGAAGTCGTGTGAAACGATGCTCCAGAGTCTAATACCCAAGACGTTTCCCTGCTTTCTAAAGAGAATATTAACGCATCGTCTCCTTCTGAAGTGATATTTGCCTCTGTCTTCTTCTCCTGGTCCTTTGGTTCTCTCTTGCACTGAAATTTAAAGTGTCCGGTCTTCCCACAATTCCAACACTCGATGTTTCTCAACCCATGGGAACTTTTAGGTTTCCTAGACTTGGACCTCCAGTCTCTTGATTTGCCTCGGTAGTTCGATTTACCGCGTCTATATACTCTGGTTGAATTTCTTCCTCTCGATTCTGTATTTAAGACTGAGAAGATTGATGACTCACCTGATTCTCTCCTTTGAATCTCTTTACTGAGAACTAGGTCACGAACATCATCAAATTTCAACTTATTGTTTCCCGATGAGCTACTCACCGCAGTGACAGTAGCATTCCAACTATCTGGTAGTGAAGACAACAGTATCAATGCTCAAATTTCTTCATCAAAATCAATTTCAACTGAACTCAACTGGGTTGTGATTGTATTGAGTTCATTGAGGTGTTGAGCTACCGAAGCGCCTTCCATCATTCGCAAATTGAATAAACGCCTCATCAAGTGAACTTTGTTAGACGCTGATGGCTTCTCATACATACCGGGAGAGAGCCTTCATAAGACATGTCGCGGTTGTTTCCTTTATGATGTTAAAAGCAACATTGCGGGATAGCGTCAGTCGGATGACTCCAAGAGCTTGTCTATCAAGAAGGGTCCATTCTTCATCTTTTATGCCCTCTGGTTTCTTTTTAGAGAGGGGTTGATAAAGCTTTTTCTGGTACAGATGATCTTCAATCTGCATCTTCCAGAACCCAAAATCTACACCATCGAATTTTTCGAGTCTCACATTTCCTTCGTCTGTAGCCATTGCTCCCACTCAAATCTGATTTCCTTTAGATCGCTACCAGTCTGGCTCTGATACCAGTTCTAAGGGAAATACGCTAATTTCCTATCAAATCAGATCAAAAATAAAAAAAAGGAAAGCACAAAAACAAAAGTGAAATCAAAGACACAATTGTTAACGGAGTTCAGCAAATTATGCCTACGTCTCCGGACCTGCTGCAGATCGATTTTATTAGGAAGAACACAGTGACTCTGCCGTTTCTGGTGAATACACATAAAACCCTAACGCTAGGTTTTGTAGACACTGTAACACTTAAAAAGGGAAAAATATTACAGTCCTTAATGTGTAATTTATGACCCCCTAAAATTACACTGTCTTTTCAATTCACTCCAGTTCTCTTTAATGTGTTTAGCACTTGCCTCATCTCCACTGTCTTTTTATCTAGCATCTCTTTTATCCAATAATAACATGTTGAATAATGCTGGATTATTATGTCAAAATAACACATTCTACTTGAAGGTTATGATGCATTTTACTCAAGTGATGGCAAGCATTGGCTTCATTGGAAATGCAGATAAGTTCAAAAAAAACTAACACACATTACTATGGAGACGATTATGACTCTGATGTCCCGCTTGTGGATCCTCATCGGAACGATATGACGGCTTGAGTGAAAGAGGTTGGTTCTCTATTGTTAATTGAGTATCCAAACATGCAAGTGTCGGTTTATGAAAATCTTGAGGTAAGCCAGATTAAGACATGATAAGGGGAGAAAAATTTGGTGAAGAATAAGATTTAATATGATGAATAAAGGTTAAAATTGATGTGATTAAATGTCAATGACTAAACTAAAGCAAACATAAGGGTTGAGGGGGTCATATGTAATAACCAGTAAACTCATTTATAAATAGTAAAAGAGTGAGGTGAGAAGATCCATTTATGAGAGGTTAATTCATAATCTATCTTATGTACTATATAAAGCACATTCCTTTTTTGGGAAAATGATCCAATGATTAGTCAATAATTGCTACATTTATTATTTTTGTATCTTTCTCTCTCTATTCATTCAGTTTCTCTCTCTACAAATATCTGCACACGAACATTTTTGTGGAGATAATCTTGTACAAACATAGTTTAACAAGATTAATAACTAGGAAATATCTGAATTCATCAAGACGATGTAAGAATATCTATATGATTATATTGAGGAGTCGAAGCAGGGTCAAAAGCTATTGGATTGGTACATCCATAAAAGATTTATAGTGTGATTTCCAAAATTGGTAGATACAACGTTTGATTTGCACAAGGAAAATATCGTCTTTTATATATAATTTGGATTATCGGCTTCTATTTCCCTTATACCTGAGACAGTTATAGTTATTTAAAGTGACAGGGGTGTGTCTAACCCAGATGTTTCAAATGTGTGAATAGTACTTATGGGGAGCATATGATTGAGACCCAAATTTAGTTCGGTTTTAAAACCACAAAAATATAGAGATCAAAAGGTATCCCGAAAATTAGAACATAATTTATAAGTATCATAATGATAATGACCATCATATACATGACTCTAGAACCTTAAAATATGAGATTTAATATATTGTCGATGAGCGAAAATTTAAAAATTATTAAAGGTCGATCCCTTAATTCTTTTTGTCACGTTCAACTTTCGATGTCACGAGTTGAGCCCCATACTGCAGCACCTAAGGTTCTAACGCTCTCAGCTGGATAAACCATGGTCATGTATGAAGTAGACCATATATTCTTGGATCTCAATCTGAATAGGAAAATGTGGGAACCGTTGTTGGAGGAGACACTCTCGCATGTATTAAAAATACGTCCTAAAAACGTTATATTGTTGACTTTTATTTCCAATAGGTAAACTAAAACTCAGTACACCTCTATTGGCCTTTCTTCCCCTTGATTATATTCGACAACGATGACTTTAGAGGGATTATAGGACCGCACAAAGATTTTGTAATCATCACTGCGAAAATCATGAGAGTCGTGTTCAGGAGAATCATATTTGATACATGTATTTTTGTAAACATTATTTATAAAAGAGCAACAAATGAATCAGATGTATAATACATATTTCCCTCTTAAAGGGTTCACACTGGCTTCAACGGATCTGAGACTCTAGTGCTCGGTGAGCTTAGACTCTGGTGAGTTCAATTATTAAGAGTTGTCTTAGAAAAAAGTAATACGCGAGTTTTAGTGAGAGAGAGACAGATGGAGAGAGTTTTCGAGAGAGAAAGTCATAACACAATTGAGTTAGATAAAAATTGTTTAACCTCTTTAGTAGTTCCCTGGACTTTATATAGAGGCGCTACGACTTAGCTCTAACCGAAAACTGTTACATAAAGGGATAAATTACCCTTAATCCTCAATAGAAATACATAATCATAATTGTTCCAGTAAATTTCCATTATTTACACTTTTAGTCCCTAAATTTCTACTTCCATATCAGACTCGATGCCGCATTAGGATAAAAGTTTACAGAAAGAAGATTCAAAATCTCTTCATAATAGTAAATGAACCATCTCCCTTATGTCTAGATTCTTCAGAAGTATATTCTCTAACAACAATGATAGAAAAACTAATTCCAACATCCATTAGTAATTTACAGAAACTCTAAGTTCTCAACCTTTCAACACAACATTCTAGCATATTTAATAAACTTAACAAGTTGGAGTCGTTAAATTATCTAGGATTAAAACTCTAGTAGATATTCCTCAAGAGTTGGCAAGTCTTACGTTCCTCTCGGACATATAAATATCATAAAACCACCTTAAAAGTCAGATACCACATAACCTACAACTTAAAATACAACATAAATTTCTTTCTAATCCTCTAACAAGAGCATCATATTTTTCCAAATTCTTACGGGTTTGAACAGTTCAACTAGACCCAAAATACGACGTGAAATTCTTACTGGTGTGAGAAGTTCAACTATTCATTTCGTTTATCTCTCTAGAATCACTAGCATACGACCATTATCGTGACATATATCCCCATACGAAAATAAACAGGACAGAATACTCCACTAAGAAATCTCTAGACTTATTAGTGGCTCCGTCTGTGGGAAGACGATTGGTACCCGAAATTGTGTTTCCAGAATCATAAATCTTATATTAAAACGCAGTGAGAGTAATGAACCTGGAAATGATTGGATGGTTAGAGTCTGGTACGAAAAAACGTGTGATCGGAATGGTTTTAACAAACGAAAGAAACAACATTGATTGATATGTCGGGGACCTGTTAGAAGAATCTGCTTTAGTAGGTCGGAGGAAAGAACTTTTGGAAGATATTGAAAGATTTAATGCTGAGAGAGAAGTGAAGCTGAGTTCATAGAGGCTCAAATTTGAAATCCGAAGAGAACAAATAAGTGAAAAAGATCACATGGAAAATGCTCATCGGACAGATGAGAAGCATCAAAGAAGAGACCGTGATTCTTCAAAGAGAATGGTGAAATATAAACATCATTACGAATCACCTGACTCTAGTAATTATTCATCATATGATTCAGATGAATCTCTTTCCCCGGAAAGGGATAATTGGCATCCAACGAATTACAAGAAAAGGGATTCAAGAAGGAAAAAACGATGGTCATCAGATATCTCACCATGTTAAGGGTTCGAGGAAAGAAAAAAATGAACAAGAGAAAAATGACTTGGGTCTGAGGAGAATGATAGAGATGTGAATGTTAATAAGAGGGAACAAGCAAACCTTTACATGAAAATTCCTTATGGAAGTCATAGCCTCAAATATCATGTGAGTAATCACTTTACCTATCCATCTGAAGAAAGTTTATATATGACAACGAACGAAGGCCCTGAGGGAAGTATATATTGAATATGCCATAATTTGAGGTCATCTCTTCTCTCCCCGGAAATTCTTTCTAGATATTTTCCCAATTGGTTTGATATCTCAAAGCTGGAAAATTTCGATTGAACACAAGATTCAGACAACCACATTGAATAATTCAAGAACTTTATGATCAATTATGAAGATGATGGCAAATTTCTATGTAAAGCCTTCTCCCAAACCTTCAAGAATGCAGCTTCCAAGTGGTACAATCGCTTTCCTGAGGACTGTATTAAAAAATTTGATATGTTTAGGAATATCTTTCGTCAATATTTCGTGGGAATCAAAACGTTATGCGCGAATTATGATACGATAATTTACTATAGGAAAAAGGTAGGGGAGATCCTCAAGGAGTACACAAATCGTTTTATCAAAACAAAACTGACATGTAAAGTTGTGAGGATAAAGTGGTACTAGTAGTTTTCTGGATGGGATTACTTCCGGGAATTTTGAACGATAATGTTGCTGAAAAACAAGCCATGAAATTTGGGGCTTTGCTGGATCAAGTAGAAAAAAATATTTTAGTGGAAAAATGCAAGCATCGGAAAATAGTTCTTGGGCATATATTGAGCAAAAACAATTGCCTCAAAGTTCAATGACACCACGAAACAATTCGTAACCAATAAACATTATCCGAGCTCGAGTACCAGTTGAAATGATAATGCATGCACCTCTAAAAATGAATGAGTATGCGAAAGATCAAAGAAGATTGGAAGCCTTGAACAGATTCATATCACGATCATCAGAAAAGTGTGCCATATTTTTCCAAGTGTCGAGACGAGAAAAATGTTTTAACTGGATCCCATAATGTTCTTAGGCTTTTCATCAAATCAAAGAGTATCTTTATTTGCCATAAATTTTGACAAAATGATACAGGGGGGGTGGGGAATTGTACGTTAATCTAGCGGTGTCAAGTTGTGTTGTAAGTACAGTGTTGATTCGAGAGGAAGATAATTCCTCAAGACCAGTGTACTAAATCAGTAAAAATCTTATGGATACTGAGAAATGATATTTAAAGCTAGAGAAATTGGCCCTTGCACTAGTAACCGGTGTGTGTAAAATGAGACCTTATTTTCAAGCTAATTATATTATTGTACGAATATCTTTTCCATTGAAAAATATGTTACAAAGGCATGATGTATCAGGAATAATGACTAAATGGTCGGTTGACTTGGGAGATTTTCATATTCAATTTAATCCTTGGACTGCAATCAAAGCACAAGCCTTAACGGATTTTTTAATTAAGTTCTATTTTGAACAGTCTGATATGGAGATTGATGAAGAAAACTTTGGGTCAGAGTGAACAGTCCAAACAGATGGGTGTCCAAGCATCTTACGATGTGGACTAGGGGTGCAATTGATTTCTCCAGAAGTAATTGTCATGTATCAAGCTATCAACTTTAGATTTAAAGCATCAAATAATGAGACAAAGTACGAAGCTGCTTGGCAGGGTCGAGACTTGCTAAAATTTACGGGGCCAAAAAATTAAGGCTCATAAGTGACTCACAACTTCTCATAAATCATACATCTGGTCAGTCTGTGGCAAGAAAAGATCATTTAATGAAGTATTTGAGGGTGTTAAAGGCTTTAACTTTGGTTTTTGAAAGTATCAGATATAACCGACTCCGACCAGTTCTGATGATAGCACATGGATGGGCTGTTTCCTGGTGGCTTCACCATTGCGAAGGAAGGTGTTGGTAACATCAGTTTAGTTTCTTAGGGTATTTCAGTCTGTTCCAATAATGGTTCGATAAAACTCAATGATGATATTATTAGTGGTTCGGTTGGGTAATCGTTGGTTATTATTATTTTGTTTACGGATATCGTCAAGTTTAGTAGGCAGGTTTTGAATAGTGTTCACCATAGTCATATTATTCCAGGTCTATAATCTATTTCAACCATGTTTTTAGTAAAAAAACATCAAATAGTTTATTTCACGCCTCATGATTTAACGAATATTGATGTTCAGTTTTGTAATTCAATGGATGTGAAATATTCTATGGGATTTTTTTTTTGAAATATTATGATATATAATTAAATCATATTAAAAACTATCATTTTCGATTATGAAATGATCATATACATGTTGTGATATTTATTCAGTCACCATCAGACTACATCAAAACTTTAGCACAAGATTTAAATATAATTTACAAGTGTTTTTATACAATAATATTGTGGACTTCATTCAAATACAAATCATTTTGCACATTAACATGGATTGAGATATAAAGACCTTGGTTAAAATGTTTAATATCACTGTGCTAGTCTTGTTTGATGGCATGGTAAGAGATTTTTATAAAGTATAAGCTTGTATTTTGGCTCTAACTCTCATAATATATGTCATAATTTGCGTGGAAGTAGATGTTGCACTGTTAAGGGTAAATAAAATTCGGACTGTTATTAATAAGAAAAAAAGTATTGGCAGACAGAAATCTATAAATCTAACCTCTATTATTATTATTGTAAACATAGTTTATATGGTTGTAACTTTAATAATTATAGAATAAATGTTAACATGTCAAATAAGACTATCCAAAAATCGATCATTTTACCTCGCCTCAAGTTTATTCCAATAATCTAAAACTAGATCTATGTCGATAATGGAACGGATGGATACTAGTTAGAATGTATAAACAACTAAAAACTTTTAATAGCAAAAAATGAACACCCATTTTGAGGTACTAATTTTTCTTTTTTGGTTGTTTTTAAAAATTTAGATTATAGAAATACTAATAAAGTGAAATGAGTTGAAACTTATCTTTTAGAACATAATGAGTTACAAATAGTAAAGTGTTCGTAGATGAAGATTTAACTAGTATTGTGGAACTTCCAACTATTAGTGAAATATAGCTAAAGAATAAAATACATTTCTGAGATAATATTTCCTATAGAAAATAGCACACATATTACAATTATTGTTGTATTATAAGGAAAAGTATAACATGTTGTACTTGTTCAATCAGAGTATGAGATATTGGTCATAATGAGACACCGTACTCCAACAGTCATGGTTAAAAAATTTCATGGCATTGATGTCTGCAAAGTGGAATTATCTTTGTACTAATGTGGCGATTATTCTACCATAAATACTTAACTTGTGGCTTATGGAGAGCGTGGATACCTATAACGTGAAGAAATGTTTTTATATTCTCGTGTCGTTATATCTTTTTATAGAAACCATGGATGAGGGATAATAAAGACGACTTTTCATATAATGGGTCATTATGGAAAACGACTAATGATGATTAACCTTCCAGTGATGGTTCGATACATGAATTTATGGCTTGTTGGGAAATTGTTCGTCCTAAGACAGAACTTTTACCATTTTTGATAGAAACAAAAAATAAAATAAAAAACATAAAGAAAACCAAGTACACAAGACAATATTTGACGTAATTTTGATTATGGAAATAATCATACGCACACGCGCAACATATGCTCTATTTTTATTAACAATGAGGTTACAGAAAGACCCTTAAAACACAAAAGAATTAGTAACTCTATATTACAAAACACTCACAATTTACAAAGATAGTATGATTCACAGAACTACCTCTTCAGTGTTTATCCCTCACCTCACGCCACTCTCTAAATGACCAACCTTTGTTATTCAAACTTTAAAGAATAAACAAACAAGTATATTAAAACAACACTATATCTTCAATCAATTGTATCGATGTTATAATTTTTATTTGTGTTGTTTCTTCAATAAAGCCTTAATACAATAGACGTTTCAGATTAAACCTCTTAATTAACGGCATAAATTAATACCATACTTAAAATCTCATATGAAGAAGCTCAGTTTCAACCATGGAATAAAAAACATGAGTATTGAAGCTTCGACCCATGTAGCTTTGGAAAACATCTTCAAAGTATGCCATTGATAATATGCAACGACCTAGTCTTGACCCATCCCACTCAGGCCTTCAGCCCAATATAAAATAACTAGTATGTCTTCAGGCAAGCTTTCGTTTAGGTTCCACCAAACTTCTTAGCACATAAGTCGTAACCATCACTTTATCTTGAGAGAATCTAACAGTTTATGCCTATACATGCCTCTGGATGATCCATATGCGTCCCATGTAGTTCTTCGGCAGTCCTTTTGTTGACGATTTACTTCTAGCATACACCTAATTTATACTTTAAAAAGAATGATGACTATTGTGATAGGTTTTATGTTAATTTCAATTTCATGAATATAGGTTATGAAGATATAATAATGATGTTTTTTTATAAATATATTTTTGCAACTTGTCATTTTTCTTGCTATTTCTTTTGTAGGAAGTTTATGCTAAAAATTAGGGAGGACATGCCCAATTTAATCTTATTATAGTCTTCGAGAATATAATTGTAAATAACTTTTTATGCCCATTTTTTTAGTGTTATTACAACACAATATCGTTTACGTTTAAACAATCAGGTTACATGAATAGACTTTAATCATATTTGAATGAAAGGTATTTGTTTAATCTCCCTATTTAGTTTGTATTTTTTGTTTTTCATGTAGTAACTTGGATTCACGAATAGATTTTTAGTAAAAACAAAACGCAACGTTATATACTTCACTCCTGGAAAAAATTAGTAGATAGCACTACAAAATGTTATATGCGAGTTCAATTAACTCTCTTATGTTTTTCAAAATCGTCCTAATATTACGTTTATACTGATGTTATTTTATAGCTAGGTTACCAATCCATTGTAAAATAACGACTTTTCAAACAAACACTATACACATTAATATAAATTGCCACATAATGAGTAATAATTAGACTATGGTTTCAGCGTTTTTTATATTACATTGGTAACAAAAGTCATTTGGCTTTATGGATAAGTAATTCATATTTTTACATGTAAATATATCTTAAAGTGGAATGTATCATCACTTTTAGATTTAGAGTATCCAAAAATATTATTATATAAGTTTGATTAATATAAATATAATCTCATATAATTTATTGGACCCGCATATAACATGATATGTGGTATTCTGCATATTTATATTATTGTAGAACTAGACGAAGGGTCCTTTAGTTTGGAACTTCAGATATTGGTTCTTGAAATTCCAATAATATTATAGTTTCCTGTACATGTAAGAATATCATACAAAATAATTTTGAACAAAATGATGGTTTTTATAAGAAAAAAGATTTAACGATTTCTTAACAAAACATTCACTAATGAACAAAGGGTTTTGTTTCATTTAGAGTACTACAAGCTCTTAATGTAAATAAAATCCTAAACACTAAGTTTATAACATGACTTATTATTTTATTTTTCAGTCGCTCTATTTTCTCTCGTTTACTTCAAACCAAATCTTGTTCTTTACCGCGATAGATCCATCGAAAGATTGTTGCTATTTCCCTTAAAATACACTATCAAAACAATTTACATATTTTGGGACTGTTCATAATTGTCTTAAAATCTGATTTAGAATAAAATAGGGTTTTGTATTATCAAAATCAGGTAGTTTCCGCGGCAAACAGGTTTGGTGATGCGACAACCCTCTTTAGCGGCCACATTTTCGCGATAAACAACTCTGTGGCAGTTGAAATTTTGGGACAATAACAATTTCACTGCCAACCCTGATTGTAGTCTTGTTAACTAACCATTTTCCAATGGTCGAATCTAAACTTCTTTGTTTTACTTGTACGTGAATCTGTTGTCCCGAAGAGTACTTCATATATGTAACAAACCAATTTAGTTTAATTTTGGGACAATTTAAATTCTTGTATATTTTTCACAATTAAGTTTTGTCAAAATAACATGTATAGTTCACATGTTTAGATGTATGTATGTTATAAGTTGTAGGTGTTTAAGAATATATCGTTATGTACCCTTATATACATGAGAATTAAGAAAGCATACAAAGATTAGAATATATGACATTTGCGATAAGATGTGATACCTGATGTGGTTCATTTTCGTGTGAGGGTAAATTTGTAACTTTTGTTTAGAGTTTTGTGGAGTTTTGTAAGTATTTAATGTTTAGGTAGATTGTAGAGGGAGAATCAAGCAGCCTGGTTGTATTTAATTTTTATTACCCTCATTTAATGTTGGTGGTTGGGTATTTATACTCTTATATTTGGGCCTTATGGGCTTTTGGGTCGTGTTTAATGGACCTGGGTCGAGTTTAATGACCTATTAGTTCTAAGTAGGAGAACAGGCAGCTTAGTCAAGAAGTGATTAGGTTTTAAATACTTTAGTTCTGTTCGAACAGTTCAATGGATGATGGTGTCCGAACTGACCATGTCCGGTTAAGTAGACATTGTTCGAACTGACCCTGTCCGAGGTGGTGACAGAATCCGGACGCATCAGTAGCCCCTTTTTTAGGTGGTGTTCAAGAACCTTTGGTGAGACCTAAAAAACAGTTTGTTGCTAGTGATAGTTACATCCGGACAGGTCCTTCGAATAGTGTTATAACTTTATCTAGACTGAAAAAGGTTCCTTGAATTTAAACGGTTTTTTCCAGAATTCGTGGGAAACGTGTCACTCTCTGGTTCGTTATTTCAGCCGTTTTTAACCTCGAATTTCGCTCCCACATTCTCTGAAAAGCAACCTCTTCATTAAATGAAGATGACATCAGTGCCGTTCCTTAATCATTGTAAATCCTTTCGAATTCTCCTAGGAATCAAAGCACCTTTTTGGGTGTTTACTATAAATTAATCACTTCTCCACTGTTGAATCATCATCTTCATATTTACTTTGCTAATTTTCAGAGCTTTCTCTTTCAAACACAAAATCTTCTCTTTGGTTGCGAGTTTATGTTCACAGCTAGGAACGCTTTAATCAAAGGCGGGTGGCTTAATCTATCAGAGCTAGAAAAGGCACAAAAAGTTGAACGGGAGAGGCGTATTGCTGCAGGCCTACCTACCTCCCCTATCGACAAACCAGTAATCTCAAACACAGAGCCTGACCAGGGCTCCTCCTCAACCAGAAGTGTCAAACCGAGGAGATTGTTTCAAACCAACCTTTCTCCTATTATCTCAGGCTCGTTGGTTCAAGAATCAGAGCCCACTGTTGAACCAGGGCAAGCAGTTACCAGCTTCAAAAGGCCTTCCCCATTTATTGCCATGGGGTCAGATGCAGATGTCTCTCCTAACAAACTAGTCGATCGAAGAAGAGGTTGGATGGTAAAAGGGCAGGCTTCCAAAGGCACCCCTTCAAAGTTAGGGGCCAAAGACAGCAATACTGGGTCAGAGGCACCCATAAAAGTACCTATGGACAGGCTGTCCGGACCGGAGGCCACTAGCTCAAGCCTCCGAAGAGAAACCACCACATTTGAGCCCCAGCCGGAGGCCAGAGTCCAGGAAAGCACTAAAGTTCAACAATCCGAAGGTCAAACTGAACCAACTCCTAACTCTCCCTCCCAAAAACAACTGGAAACCCCTCCTCGGTAATGGAGGAAGTAATGGAGGATTCCATCAAAGAGGCTCTGTTCGAGTCCGAACCCTCCGGACAAACTAGTGATGCAGGCCATAAGTGTGTACCAGGCGTTGGGGCTCAGTTAACAGCATCACTAGCTGGGCCCTATCTCCCTCCAAGCACTTCGAACACCGTTACCTTTAATGGTAAAAATTTCACTGTTTCAAGTGAAATAGAGGCTATAACTCACTCTATACTGAGTACCGTTCAGCCAGTGTTGGTCCTGGAGAAGCAAGTACGAGGTCAGGCAGCAATCATTACTGCCCTTAATTCTGACAAGGAGAGATTGTCCGGAGACCTCCTCATTGCCAACCAAAACGCTGATGTTCTGAATAGAGAAAATGAGGAGTTTAAGAAGAACTAGGAGGGTTAGGTCACCAAGGTAGTTGCCCTAGAAGATACTATCAAAGGTCTCCGGGAAAATTAGTCCGAGTTGGAGAAAAATCTTACCTCTTCAAAAGAGGAAATGAAGACCAAAGATCAAGTCATTCTTACTTTGACCAATGGCAAGATCGCCCTCGAAGACTCGGTGTCCAAGGCTATAGAGGAAAAAGCTGATATGCTAAGGGAGCAAGAGGCAAAAATCCAGGCCAAGATTGATGCTTATGCCAATAATGTGATTGACAGTCAAGAGGAGATGTATGCCAAGGTGAAGTCGGACATGGCCTTGCTTTTTCACGAGAAGTTTCCGAAGAGGAACCTGAGAGACTTATGGTCTTTTGTAGAGTATCGAGACCTTCCCTTTCATACAATGGCTGAGGGTGACAAGTTTGATTTCTCCAGTGCGTCCTCATCCGATGAAGAAAAGAACACCGGGGAGAGCCCAGGTGAGGATAATGATGATTCCAAGAAGAAGAAAACAAGTGAGGTTGAGCCGTCTTCAAAGGCCCAGTCTTAAAATATCAATTATCCCTTTGTTGTTTTTCTTATTTTGATTGAACTAAAGTCCTTGGAAGGCCAAGGCATTTTTGTAACTATGTCTGGTGTTTGATCGGACAGATCTGTTTGTTTTGAAAACTCAAAGTCCTTGGATGGCCAAGGCAATTCGGTTATTTTAATAGATGTTTTGATTTTGCACAGCTCTTGCATTCTTTCATAGTTTGTTTCAACTTTGGTGGCTAGTGTTTAAACAACCCTTAGTTATTTCATAAATATTCTAAAGCGAGAGTGTTTAAATTCTCCGATGACAAATGTTTAAGTAGTCATCATTCCTTTAATTTAATCCGGCTGATGTAAACAAAAATTTAACAAGAAACAAAGTAAGAACACTCCGGATTTTTAAGAAGGCATCAAATTTTATAAAAGAGCCCGGACACCTCATTAAAACATCCCCGCGCCACCAGGGTAGGAAAGAGTATGCCCCTAAATATTTACATGGATTTTTAAACAAGTAAATATTTACATAGTTTCTACTCTAAGTACATCCGGAGGTGCTCAATATTCCAAGGGTGATTCAAAACCTTTCCATCCTTGTCTTATAGCCGGTATGTTCCAGGTTTAAGCCTTTCAATGACCATATAGGGCTCTTCCCAAGTTGGGGCCAGTTTGCCGAGCAGCTTCTCTTTAGTGTGTAAGAAGACTTTCCTTAACACCTTATCCCCCGACTGAAAATCTCTTCTTTTAACTCTGGAAGCAAACCTGCTTCTCATCAATCCATGATAGTGTGCAGCTCTAAGGTGAGCCTTAACTCTTCTTTACTCTATTAAATTGAGTTGACTTCGGACAGCCCCCTCGTTAGCGTGTTCGGAGAAGTTATGAACTCGGAATGAAGGGAGAGTTGCTTTTATGGGAGCTATGACATCCATCCCATAGACCAACGCAAAAGGTGACTCTTGTGTCGCAGCCCCAGGTGTAGTTCGGTAGGCCCATAAAAGCTCTTGTAAATAACTAGGCCACTTTCCAGCAGCCCCTTCTAAATTTTTCTTTAATCCGGACAGTATAGTTTGGTTAGCCACTTCAACCTGACCATTTGCTTGTGGGTGGAAAGGTGAAGAGAAACAATGCTGTATACCTCTAGAGGCACAGAAACTCTTCATTTCCTTATTGTCGAACTGTGGCCCATTGTCTGTTGTTATCTTCTGAGGAATGCCAAATCTGCAACAGATATTGGACAAAATGAATTTTATGACAGCTATGGATGTTGTACCTGCTAGTGGGGCTACTTCGATCCACTTCGAAAAATAGTCAATAGCCACAATTATTGTTCTGCGCCCTCCGGACACCATAGGTAGAGGTCCCACCAAATCCAGCCCCTATCGAGCAAAGGGTATAGGCTCAGAAATTGACTCTAACGGGGTGGCTGGAACATGAATTTCGCTGCCGTATCTCTGTTATGGCACATTCTTACCAGTTCCTTAGCATCTTGCATTGTAGTGGGCCAATAATAACCAGCCAACAAAACTCTCCTTGTTAGAGCCCTGAACCCACAGTGAGTTGATCCCTCACCATCATGTAATTTGGAGAGGACCATTTGAGATTCATCAACCCCCAAACATCGTAAGAGGGGTTTACTGTAAGACTTTCTATAAAAAAAAGATCTCTTAGAATGACAAAACCACGAGCTTTGTACTTCACTTTTCTTGCTATTGACTTATCCAGAGGCAAGATGCCACCGAAGAGATATTGGAGGAGAGGAAACCTCCAATCTTGGGGCTGTTCCATCTGTATATCGAAGATTTCTTCATTTTTACCCATATTGAGCTGGATGGAAGGGCACTCCAGCACATGGATCCAAGGGTATGATTCAGTATAAGCTATAGTCGCCAGGGAGTCTGATAGCTCATTTCCTGTTCGGCGTATGTGCTCATAAACAACACTTTTGAACTTAAGTGCCACATCTTTGAGAAGAAGTAAGTATTTTATTAACTGCTCCTTTTTTGCTTCAGATTGACCTTGAGCATGGTGGATATGAAGCTGGGAATCACTCATCAACTTGACCCTTTTGGCCCCACAAATTTGAGCTAACTTTAAACCAGCTATAGCAGCTTCGTATTCGGACTCATTGTTGGAAGCCCTAAAAGCAAAACATATAGCTTGGTACATTTTGTCACCATACGGAGAGGTTAAGCATATCCCTGCTCCGCATCCCATAGTGCTTGATCCACCATCTGTCCGGACAACCCAGACCTTTTTATCTTTCATCTCAGTTGTTTGCTTTGTATCTCTATCCGAGTGGAATTCAACTAGGAAATCAGCCACAGCTTGGGCTTTGATTGCTGTTCGATGAGCAAAATCAATATCGAAGTCTCCCGGCTCCACCGACCACTTAGTCATTCTACTCGAAATATCAGCCTTTTGTAACACATTTTTCAGGGGATAAGATATCTGGACAATAATAGGATGAGCCTGAAAATGAGGCATCATCTTCCTAACAGCAAATTACCAGGGCTAGTGCTAACTTTTCAAGTTTTAGATAGCGATTTTCTGCATCTATCAAGCTCTTGCTGATGTAATACACTGGACGGGGATAATTATCCACCTCTCTTACCAACACAGCACTGATGGCACAACTGGAAACTGCCAAGTATACGAAGAGTGTCTCTCCATCAACAGGTTTAATTAAAGTCTTGGGGTAACCTCATTGAAGGCTTCATCACAATTGTGAGGTCCAGTCAAATCCCTTTGCACCTTTTAATGTTTGAAAAAACAAGGCACACCTGTCCAAAGACCTTGAAATGAACCGATTTAACGCAGCCAACCTCCCAGTCAATCTTTGTACTTATTTAATATTTCGAGGAGGCTCCATTTGGAACAAAACATTAAGTTGGTCCGGATCAGGCTGTATTCCTTGCTCACTTATTATGTACCCTAGGAATTTTCCGGACTGGACTCCGAACACACGCTTTTCTGGATTTAATTTCAAATTCACTTTTACTAAGTTGGTAAAAGTTTCTTGGAGGTCTGCCAAGTGTAGCTCTTCGTCCATACTTTTAACCATCATGTCATTGATGTATACTTCTATATTTCTTCCAATTTGATCAGCAAAAGCTTTATTTACTAACCTCTGATAGGTAGCCCCAGCATTTTTTAATCTAAATGGCATCACCTTGTAACAATGAAGGCCCCTATCAGTGACAAACGTAGTATGCTCCTGATCCTTCGGATCTACTTGAATCTACTTATACCCGGAAAAGGCATCCATGAAAGATAGTAGCTTATTCCCAGACGTAGAATCCACCAGCTGATCAATCCGGGGGACATGGTATAAATCCTTTGGGCAAGCCCTGTTGAGATCTGTGAAATCGATGCACATGCGCCACTTGCCATTTTTCTTTTTCACCAAAACCGGATTGGCTGTCCACAAAGGATACTGAGACTCCTTTATGTGCCCCATTTTAGTAAGTATGTCGACCTCTTGAACGATGACATCAACCTTCTCTTTGGAAAAAGCTCTTCTAGTTATACCACAGGTGTTATATCTCTTCGGATGGACAAGTGGTGTGATATAATATCGGCTGGCACCCCGGTAACATCATCATTGTACCAAGCAAAAACATGTTGATAGTCTTTTAGGAACTTCAACATTTTACCATTTAGTTCGGAGGCCATTTTGGACCCTATCTTAACATTTTTTCCCTCTCCTAAAGAATATGTTTCAACCTCTTCAACCGGTATTAAAACTCCAGGGGTCTCTCTGGGGTCATCAATTTCACCCTCACCCCCAGAAAGCCCCTCAAACTGTTATTCTTCGTTGATACAAACTGCCCCAACGTCCGAGGGGCCAGAGCTGTTGCATAACACTCTCTTGCTATCTTTTGGCTGCTCCGAACAACTCCCACTTGTCCTTGCACAGCGTATTTCAAACATTGGTGGACAATTGAGGCCACTACATGCATCCTAGAGATCCAAGACCTCCCTAGAATAGCATTATAACAAGTGGGACAATCCACTACAACAAACAGTATTCTAACCATCTTTTTAAATGGGCCCTTGCCCAACAAAACTTCCTCTTCAAACTCCCCGATCACATCTGCTGAGCTTCCAGTGAAACCCACAATTGACCTGTTCGAACGCTGAATTACCGCTGGATTCTTCATCTTTTTATAGGAAGTTAAAAAGAGGATATTGGCTGAACTCTCAGTATCCACCAAAATTCGTCTTATGTCATTGCCCCCGATGGATGCTCCTATGACAACATCATCTTCATGAGGACCTGCTATATCCCTCAAGTCATCCTCATCGAAAACAATGAAGGGAAATGAAATCTGCGATTGATAGGAAGTCATGCCTCCCTCTAGCTGGGTAGTTAAAGTATGAACATGCCTCTTCCTCGAAGAAGCAGTGGGTGCTGTCATGGTGTCCCCTCCAAAAATCGTGAGTGATTCAAAAAAGTTAATAAGTCCGGACACTGTTTTGCAATGTTCCTCAATGGTACCCAATCTGTTTCGAGTTGGATCGGGGTCCAAGTACTCTGACTCTACATCTAATCTTTCAAAAATCACCATAGCTCCCTCCGGAGCGGATGTGTCTGCATTATTTGGACCAGCCCGATGAGCATTATCAGGCCTATTTCCTCCTCTTCTTTTAACATATGCTCCCAACTTTCCTCTTTCAATTAAATTATGGACTTCTTGCTTTATAGCAATACAATCCTCGGTGGTATGGCCAGTATCATTATGATACTAACATAAACAATTGTTACGATGCTCCTTAGGTGATTGTAGCGCAGCCGGCCTTCTATAGTGTACTTCTTCCTTCGTTTTGTCATAAATGGTGGTTACACTTTCTTTTAACTCAGCAAACCACTCCGGTTGAACCCAAGTCCCTCTCTTATTTCTAGAATGCTGACTCTGGGCAGGCGCAGCTGGCTGAGACTGAGCTTTGGCTCTGTTATGACCCTGCCCGGCCTCCCTTGCCTTGTTCCCGGACTGATTTTGGTTGAGGTTTGGTGCAGCCGGGGCAGTCCTCACCTGCATGTGCACCCTAGTTTTCTTTGGTTCATCCATGTTAATTTGCTTTCCAACCTGATTCAGTAGACCTCCCCATGTCATGGCCTTTTTTTTTTAGGTAAATGTGGATTTGTATATATATGATGTACAAGGTTACAATCGTTCAGAGAGTTCAAAGATCTCTCTGTAGAGTACAAGTCACTAATGGAATTTACAAATAAAATCAGGAAAACTGAGTACATCAATAAGCCAAAAGAAATCTAACATGTAAGTCGATAATGCGGATATAATCGGAATAAAGTCTTCAAAGTAATAAGGGTGATTCGAGTGAAAATGGTGTCTTGAGTCACGATCTCTTCATCAAATACAAGGCGGTTTCGAGCACGCCAAATCTCAAACACAATAGCTTGGAATGCAAGGTTGATGGCGCGGGATCGGTAGGATGTGCCCCGGTGCTCCTTCCTAATCCATTTATGTGCACTGTCAAGCGTGGTCATTGCGCGAGTAATCCCCAACCATGCTCTGATACGACCCCATATTTCTCCACTGAACCTGCAAGAAAAGAATATATGTGCACTCGATTCATCAGAATGCCTACAAAAAGGGCAACTGATGTTAGGCAAATCCATGTAGTGAAGTGTGTCTTTTGTGGCCAGACGACGGTTGAATGCAAGCCAGACGGTGAAAGTGTATTTCGGTGGGATGTATCTCTTCCATATCTTTGATAGCATCGGACACGGTTCACCCTTTGTCCTCATGGCTTCATAGACACGGCTTGTGATTAACTTTCCATCCAAAACACAACTTTCAAGACCCCGAATCGCATGGTCTCGGCCCCCAAATATCTGAATCAAAGAATCTCTAATATCAAGAAGCTTTCGAATGAGATGACTGTCTCTATATCGTCTTTGGTAGTCCCAAATAGTTTGTCCTCGAAGATAATACTCGTGCACCCATTTCACCCATAAAGACTCGGAACCCGAATGAAATAACCATATCGAACGGGTAAGAAGAGCACGATTCCAAACTCTTATATCTTTAAGTCCAAGACCTCCTTCTTCCTTCGGTTTACAAATTTTGTCCCATGCAATCCGAGCTGGTCTACCCCCCCCAGAAGAACTTGAGGCAGAGCGAGCAGATGGTATTAAGGACCGCCGAATGCAAAGGAAAAGCGCGGAACCAAAAACATTCTACTCCTTGAAGCACGGATGTGATCAGTTGAAGTTTTCCCGCGTAAGAAAGTTTCATGTGCTCCTATTTCTCAATGTAACTCGAGATAGCTGCAGTTAAAGGAGCAAAATTAGTAACTGAAACCGTCATTGGAGCGAGAGGTATCCCCAGGTAACGAACAGGGTATGTGCCAACTTCAAATCCGACTCTCTCCATAATCCGATCATAGACAATCTCATTAACTTCGGCTAGATATATTGTGGATTTAGTAGGGTTCAATGAGAGGCCCGATACATCCTCCAAATGTCCCAAACAATCCATAAGGATGTTAACCGATGTCTCGTCCCCTCGTGAGAAAAGCATCAAATCATCGGCAAAAGCAAGATGAGTGGTGTGCGTGCGGGCACATTTCGGGTAGAATTTAAAGCCCGGTTCACTCGATCTCTTCTTTAACAATCGGGATAGATATTCAAGACAAATGATGAATAAAGTAGGGGACATGGGATCACCTTGCCTTAAGCGTCGTTGCCCACGAAAGAAACCATGAAGCTCGCCATTGATGGAAACCGAAAAAGATGCTGTAGTAACGCAAGCAAGAATCCAACCCACAAACTTAGGAGGAAAGCCGATACCATGGAGTATTGTCGATCGGAAGTCCCATGAGACTATGTCAAAAGCTTTGCGAATATCTACCATGAGCATACATCGTGGAGAAATTCTTGCACGGTTCGAACCTCTAACCAACTCTTGGGCAAGGAAAACGTTATCAACAAGATTTCGACCACTTACGAAAGCACATTGTCCTTTGTCAATGAGAGTTGGAAGTAAGGGTGCCATTCGGTTAGCCAAAATTTTGGTAATCACTTTATAAGTAACATTTGTGAGACTAATTGGCCTAAATTCACCCACCTTAGACTACCAGTGTCGAAAAATTCACAAACACAATCAATCAAATCTGTGCCCACAATATCCCAATTCTTTTTTAAGAAAGCCGAGGTGTAGCCGTCCGGTCCCGGGGCCTTGTCATTCCCGATATCAAAGAGTGCATTCCGGATTTCATCACCTTCCATAGGTTTAAGTAGCTGCTCATAAAACCGATCTTCGACTAGTGGTCCGTGACTCACGACTGTCGGGTCAATGGGGGTGCTTGGCCGGGATGTGCCAATGAGGTGTGTGTAGAAATCTACAAGGAGGGAGGCGACTTCTATTGGGGATGTGGTGCGGGTGCCGTCATCTCGGACGATGTAGATATGTTCTTTCTTGCATTGTCTCGGTTTATTAAGTTGTGGAAGTATTTTGTACCTCTATCTCCATCAACTAGGTGGGTAGTCCGCATACGCTGTTGGAGAAAACTCTTTTCGGCATCAAGGAGGAAGTTCGCACGAGCCCGTAATCTGTGAACCTCCTCTTTTAAATAAGTGTTGTCAGGATCATCCATAAGAGAGGATAAAGCCTCTTTAAATTCTGAATTTTCAGTAGCCGTACGCTCGAGAATACCCCCGTACTCAGCTTTATTCAATTCTCTTAATGGACGTTTTAGGGCTTTCAACTTCTGCGCAAGTATATATTGTTTCGTACCATCAATAAACTGCCCCCATGAACTTTGTACGATACTAGCAAACCTGGGATGTTTAAGCCACATGTTGAAGAATCTGAATGGCCGACAACCATGCTGAAAGTCTCGAATAACCGATGCAATAACTGGGCTATGGTCGGATACGGGTTCCATCGGAAGGAACGATGCTCTACATATGAGATTCCTGTCACTCCACCCATGATTTATAAGGACTCGGTCAAGCTTAGCCCAAACAGTACTATTTGTCCAAGTGAAGAAAGGACCTGTGGAAGGTGCATCGACAAGACCATGAGATATTTGAAAATTATTTAAATCAATTAACTCACTATTTCGAAGAGCAGCAGCCCTAATTCGGTCTCCTGGAGCACAATACGTGTTATAATCTCCCATAATCATCCAAGGTAAACGAATGTTAGCCCCGATGGTGGTTAGGTGCTCCCAAAGAACTCTCATTTGCGGTACTGTATACAAAGGGTAAACGAAGGTAACATAAAAAGTTTATTGGGTGACGTTGCAATGGACTTGAAAGTGGATGTGTTGTCTTCCAATTTCAATCATTGTACAAGCTACCCTACTAGCATCCCAAACAACAATGATGCGTCCTCCAGGAATAACATCAAGATTAGAAACGTGATTTCATTTTAAGAAACAAGTAGACATAAAGTTAGCTAAACGTTCTTGCGAGAATTTCGTTTCTAATAGGCAAAATAGGGGCAAAGAATTTTTTCTTACGAGTTTACAAACCGTGGAGAGAGAAGCGCATCGATCTGCACGTCCACATAGGCCCCTGATGTTCCAACTAAGGAGCTTCATTTATCAACCGAGGAGTTTATGGGCACTCCGCACCTCGCGTTTTTCTTTGTCTTTTTGCTTTGCACCTTTTGCCAAGTCTGATCAGAATGCTCGGCAGGGCTGTTCGGTAGATGTGTGAAATCTTCATTTGTTTGATGTTCAAATGGTGGATCCCGGCCTCGAGTATCTGCCAAGGGATTGCTCAAGGTTGATGGTGCCTCAAATTCATCATCATGTTCCTTGGGGGTGTCAATCATGGTTCCAGTTGTATCGGACTTGTTACCTCCCTTGTCTTGAGGTTTGTTATCAGCTTCCATCTGTTTATCTTTGGTGCTAGTTTTATAGGATGGTTTTGCTTGTTGGGCAGTTTGCTTCAGCTGTGTGCTAACTGACAGTTTTTTATGTGGGGTAGCATTTGCATTTGCTTTTCGATGCTCCCGGTGCTCATTTGTTTGTGGTTGTTCACCATTTTGTGGCATTCTTTGCCCTTTCATTGCATCCCTTTTTTGTGTGCTGGTATTTGGTCTAGGTGGACAACACAGGTGGTTGTGCCCAAAGCATTGACATATATGGAAAAATAAAGGGTAGTTCTCGTACTCCACCATTTGTTCATAGCGCTTCCCGCAAGGCAAATTGACACCAAACTTTGTAATTGGTTCTTTACTCACATCAATCTCAATCAAAACACGTGTGTAGGCCATCCTGGACTTGTCACAAGTAAATTAGTCAGTATATAAGGGCTTACCAACCTTGGAGGCGATCTTGCTAAGGCCAGATTCACTCCAGAAACCCAAGGGGATGTCACGGAGCACAACCCAAGTTGGGATCTTGGTGAAGAGATCGTCTGTGAGCATTGTGCCTCTCTCAATCTACTTTAATAAGAGTGTCTTTCCATAGATGGTATACGGGCCACCTTGAAGGAATTTTAGCAAATCTTGTTCATTAGAGAACTCGAAGACGGTCCACCCTTTGCCATAAGGCAAAACCCTGCATCCAACACCCCAAGATTTCGTTATTGAGTCAAGTGCAAGCTTACCAGGGAATCGTCTAGTAAAACAGCCTATGAGGTAGTGTCCCAAGTCTCAACAATTGGGATTTCGTCCATATGGTCGAGAGTGATGTCTTCATCATTAATAGGAGGAGCAATGAACCGTAACTTCAACCCTTTCGATTCTAAACGGGAGCCTTGAAATAGGCTGGAGAACGTTTTAGATGGAGTTTGTGTTGTGCGCGTTGAGGACGTATTCTGATCACTCTTGTATGATGATTGTCGGTTCCATACATTATTAGTTTGAAAAGAAGGAAATGGATTTGTTGTATGCATATTATTACCTTCCTTGTGAATTGAGAGGCCATTACCTTTATTTCGAATATTCAAATCTGTTGAATTAATTCCTTGCACCCTGTTCGAATTCAAATTCAAAATCCCGTTTTTAATTGCAGTTGAGTCCCCGGAATTGAAGTCTTTTCCATTCAAATTTTCTGAATTAAATCCATGTTCGCTGTACCAATTCAAATTCTCATTCCCGTCTTCAATTGCAGTTGAGTCCCCGAATTTAATACATTTTCCCTTCAAATTCAAAAATCTCTGTGAAGTAAATTCGGAAGTAAAAGCAATCACATTACCTTCGTTAATTGCAGGGAGGGCTTTATTTACTTCGATTGCATTCAGATCCCTGGAAGTACTGTCTTCTCCATTTAAATTAAAAAACCTTTGCGAAGTAAATTCGTGCACAGTATCTTGTGCATGTAAGTTCAAATTGGTTTCTCTGAATTTAAATGATTTACTCTCAGTCACGTTGTCTTCTGTTGCTTTATATACAGTATTATCATGCACGTTACCCTCCTTTGCATTAAATGCATTAATCCTCTTCACGTTACTATTTTTTGCTTTAATTGTATGGAGGTTACTATTCTTTCTGTCTTTAAGTGTATTGAAGTCCCTTGAACGGTTATTCTTCTCATTCAAATTTTCTTCTAAATCATTAATCTCATTTCCATTTCCGAATACATTTATCTCTCTGTCATTAATGGCAGGAGATTTGAATTTGAAATTTTGAATAGGAGAATTAATCTCATTTCCGTGTACATTTAGATCTGTGTCGGCATTATTCTTCTTTCCATTAGTAACGGTAGACTTGAATGCAGTCATGGCTTTGGATGAATGATCCCGACTGTTACGCACCCCTCTTGAATGCGTCGGTGACTTTCCATGAACGCCGATAGCAAAATTCCGATCACCGGAAAAAGTATTGTTTACAGTTTTGGCTACCTCTTGCGGTGGTGGAATCGTCGGAATACTTTCGTTTGCTAAGAACGGTTCCAGAGACAAATACGGCGGAGATATTGGTTTCTTCTTTTGCTTCTTTCTATGCCCCGATTTTCCGCAAACTTATTTTTCTCCTTGCTTTAACAATGAAGCATCATGAATGGTAGTCGCCGGAGATGAAAATTCGACTCCTTCAGAAGCTGCAATCTATTCATCGGAGGCCGTTAATAGTAGTTTATCGGTTTCGCGAACAACAATGATGTCTCGATCTTTATCGATTTCCTCTTGTTCATCGCTTAGTTCCCGTTCGTCATCGCAAGTATCAACGCCAAACAGCATTTCCCGAGTCACCGATGGATCAAAAGGAATTATATCCTTTGGAGAAGCAAGAGCGCAAATCAGATTATTACCAGAAACTTTTGACGTATTCCGTTTCCGCTTGTGTATCGGTTTTTTCTCTCCGGCCGCAATTTCCTGAACATTCACCTTGGCCAAATCCTCCATCGAAGAAATTAGAGACCGAACTACACTTTTTCCGGTTGTATCAATTCGTCTTTGCGCGTTTTCCGTCTTCTTACGGACTAGAACCCCGTGACTATTATCTTCGGTTGAATCTTCCATTTAAACAGAAAATCAGATAATAATCATTTCGGAATAGAAATCGATAAATCTGCAAAAGTAATCTTGCAAAAGTTAAAAAACACAGAGAATAAATCTGCAGGTTCACCAATATATAAATCATCCAAATTAATTAAAATAGTGACGGGGATGGAGATTTAAATCTTTAAATCTTTTAGAATGATAAACACAGAGGAGGCGTCGACTTCTTTAACAGAACTCCAAAGTGTAAATCGTAAAAGAAGATATTCACTGTTGAACGGCGGTGGCACCGTTTGCTTTCCAATGTGTGAATCTCCAAAGATTGTCATGGCCTTTTTTATGGTCACTGAATCAGCCAAATTTTAAGGGTTTAAGCCATGCCTTAGAGAAGTTATTGCTACTTGCTCGAAGCAATCAGCCAGCCCATTTTTAGTGTTTACAAAGCGACTTATATATTCCTTCAGAGATTCATTTGGTTCTTGGGCACAATGGATAATTGTATCTCCATTTCCCTTCACCTCCTTACTTCCAGCAAACTGCTTCCGGAAGGCCACCCAAAAGGTATCGAAATTTCTGATGCACCCCTGTGGTAGGCTGTTATACCACTTCAGGGCACTCCCTGTAAAGGATTAAGAGAATGCTTTACAAAGAAACTTGTCATCATCATCGAAATTCATCATAAATTTTTTGAATTGTTCCAAGTGATTGTCCGGGTCTTTACTGCCATCGTATTTTTCCATTTTCGTACTATCGAACCTCTTGGGGAGGTTCCCTGACAGGATCTTAGAAGACAAAGGAGATTGTCTCCAATTTTGTCCTTGACTGAAAACGGTATCCTTGTTAGGAGTTGCAAAGATACCTGGCTCATCATGGAAGGCAAAAGGATCCACCAGCATCCGGTCTATGTGTCTCCGGCTATGAGACGATCCTTTGCCTATATGCTTCTTTAACTTTCCATGCCTATCCCTTTTTCTTGAATACTTTTTTATCAACCTTTGTTTCTTTTTAGAACGGCCCTCATCACTGCTGGATGACAAGGATTCTTCAACTCCATCTTCGCTCGAGGAGCTACTGGAGGATTCTGAGTTTGAATTAGAGCTCTCCACCGGATTGGACCGGTGAGACTTTTCAGAGCTAGCATGAGTCTTCTTCGTACTCTCATGGGTTTTCCAAGGCTCATGCTCTCTAGGGTTATATGTGTGATGAACAATTGATACCTTTGACTTCTCTTTTACGTCCATTTTTGCCCTTTCTGCTCTCAGAGCTTCTATCTCGCTTTTTAACCTATCACGTTCCTCGATGGTATATTCATCATTTTCTCCCACCACTTCAAGCAAAGCTAGTGGTACTTCCGGTGTGCCCGGATTCATTCAGACTGGTTTTTCTGATGGTTTTGAATGCTAGATTCAGGCACCGTCGATCTCCCACTGTAGTCGCCAATTTGACATGGTTTATTTTCGTGTGAGGGTAAATTTGTAACGTTTTTCTAGAGTTTTGAGGTTTGGTGCAGCCGGGGCAGTCCTCACCTGCCTGTGCATCCTACTTTTCTTTGTTTCATCCACGTTAATTTGCTTTCCAACCTGATTAAGAAAAAGTAAAAGGTCACATGTAAAATTTATTTTACATTGATCTTCTATAAAAGCGTCGTTAAATATTATAGTTCAGTTATTCTTGCTCATTCAGTTACGATAAGATTTTTTATCTGTTATCAATGTAAATTTGAGCAATAAATGGGTACAAGTAATTAAGTTTTACAATTAAAAATGTACTTACAATACTTTGATTCTCTAATGAAAATAGAAGTAATAATGATAATTAAGTTACACAAAGTTTTAGATCTTAAGAAAATTTAGTGAATATAGTTCCACGTCTGAATTTCTTCTAAAATTACAAGGATAACTTCATATGGACCATAAAAAAAATTAGATTTGAATCGGCTAAGAAAGTTCTTTTCATGTCCTTTAGTCTAATTGACATTTTAATTTATATTCAATTCTTAAAGATCTTTGATAGATTAATACTACTCCAATAATCTTACTTTCTCTTTGTTTAGAAGATACAATGCAATTAATTTTGCAATGATGATATCCATATTTATGTCTCATAGCTTAGGAAAAATAAATACATCTCTACCATAAACAAGCTAGATGATAAAAAAATATTAAACATTATTTACTATTTTTGTTGTTCATATATATGGTAAATGTTTTAAAGGAAACAAATTAAGTACATGAAATAAGATTCATAAAGCCTAATTAAAGTCTTAAACACCAAATCATCTAGTTATGTGAAAGATATATCTTTGCAAAAATAACTAAGATAATGTATTATGTTCATATATATATATATATATATATATATATATATATATATATATATATATATATATATATATATATATATATTATGCACATATTTCACATAAAATGAGGTCAATGACAAGTTCAAATATTTTTTTAAATGAAGTAAAGTACCAATTCAGTAAAAGAATTAAGTATGTTGTATCTGACCTCGATCATGGCCAATAATCAGTGCACAACAATCTTGATTTTATAAGAACAATTAAAAATGATTTGTTTAGATACAGAAGATAAGGATTTGATCGTTCATTACTGGTCATCTCCTTAATTACCTATATAAATAAATATTCAAAATCTCACTCAAGAATAAGAATTTGTATTTAGTTTAGCTTTTAGATTTTGTGTATGTTTTGAGTTTATTTATTTAGTTTCCATACCGTGTTATTATTTCAGATTGCAAGCATACATGTATTTAAATAGTGCAATGGTTGATCTTGTTCTTATTTCTCAATTTTAAGTGACCTCAATTCAGTATAGTAAGACCAGTTGGAAGTCGGCACGTAATAATTATAGGGTCATGTCGCTTCCATGCTACACTCTATGAGAAATCAAAATTCATATAGGTGGTAGTTGGAAATGAAGTTATGGCTGGAACAGTGGTGCATTGATAATTCGTAGCATGTACGCATTAGTTTATTCTAAGCTATCATATATAATGATAAGATAAATTTGGGTTATCTCTCAAACAATAGTATTATATATTGCACAAATTTGATGAGTACAATTTATTACATGTGATGATTCAAGTGACAAATTATAAGGATATCCTGAATTGAAATTTTTAATCACATGTAGATTCATAATATCCAAGTATGTTGTCATATAAATTTATTTTTTATGTAATTAAACTATAGTTTATTGGAATCACAAATAACAAGATATTTATGATATGAATACCAGTCGAACATATGTTGATGTAGAAGGAAGATTTCTCTGTGACACTTCAAATATTGGTCATTGAAGGTCCAATTAAATTATGATAATTTATATATGCAAGAACATCAAATTAAAACAACTCATAACTTAATATATATTTTTTTGTTAAAAACAAAAATAATGAGTTTGTTCGAAATGCTATAACTTGTGTACTCCATCAAACATTAAATCCGTCTATTAATATGGTTTTGTTGGATACTATTTTTAATTAAAATTATTGAAAATATTCTCAAACTGTAAAACAAAACGAAGACATTTGTGTTCTCTTCTTTTTTTACTCGTACCACCATTTACATTTACAGTTATATTCTTTTAGCAATTATCTATAAGAGTATTTCAACATATACTGTATATTTTTGATAAATTTTGATTAAATTCTTGCAATCTAAATTTGTTGATTGCATTTTGTTCCAACAATGTAGCTATATTTATAGCCGTTATTAGTTTGCTAAGGTAAGGGAGAAAAAAAAAAGAAATATAGTCATATATTCTAGAGGTGTGTAATCGCCACTACAAATATACCCACCTAAATTTAAGAATGTAAATATAGAATATCTTATAGAGTATCTGGTGGAAGTTTTTTTTACAAATAATCTTTGTATTTAGTATCAAACCTAATATACCATATTTGTTGGGATGCTCTAAATCCATTAGCTACGGTATGAAACAACAAAACTAGTTTGAAAATGATTCACGGGTGTTGGCAGAATAAATGACATCAATCCAAAAATAATAGTCGAAAAACGAAAACAATCAAATGAGCTTTTGAAAAACCAGACAAAAACATAATTTTATGACATTTTTAATGATATATAACTAAATCATTCTTATTCATTCGGTAACATACATTAATTGTATCTCTAAAATGTTGTCTCCGTAGTTCCAGTTTTGCTAATTAATTTCGTGGTTGAATGATCTATCCAGTACGGATATGTGGGAACGAAGTTATGAAAAATCTTGAACCTTTGATACCACGTTGAACTGGACTTCAATAACCAATGCATTATCCTTTATGTAACCCTTTAATGGCAGATTCAACTCAGTAAGAGTCAAAAAAGACAAATAACCCCAACTATCGTTTGTGGAAATAAAATGTTTAGCATCCACTGCAACATACGGATGGATGTATTAGAAAACATATCGTATATAAAAGACACAATGCTAACAAGGTTAAGAATATACTCTCCCCATCGCGTAGTATACCTAGTTTTAAAGTTAGATACAAATATTAAAAATTGTAATAATAACTTTTGGTATTTTTAAAAAGAAAAGAAAAAAAATTATTGATAGAAAATAATAAATAACATTAAATTTTGTATTAATATATTAAAAGTAAATGTAAAATAAAAAATCTAAAACCACATACTGGACGGAAAGAATATATACTATAGATAGAGATAAAAAAAGAAAAAAAGGCGAACCAGGTTGTTCGGGGTATTGGCCTTTGATTTGATCCTTTATTTTTAGTATGTATTCGGCATAAACTTTTCTTCCAGATTCTAGACTTGGGCCATCTTGTATTTCTAAGAACAATGACAAGCTTTTGTCTTTGTTATTTCCACATCCTTCGGGATAAATCAATAATTTCCTGAAAAATCAAAATAAAAAACACAACATTCAAAATCTTTAAACTAATTAGGAGAAATATAAATATAGGTTTAAAAAATACCATTTTTGGTCGCCCACGACAAACACTTCAGATCTATAATTTAGTAGAGTAAGTGTTGAAAAGTTATAGATCTTCCAAGTAAAAGTGTTGTCGGAGATGAGTTTGGTGAATGATAAGCTTTCTCCGCAACCATTAGATTTGATAACTGAAATCTCAGCACCCAAGATACAGCAATCGTCTACCAGACATCCATTTGAAGAATCCTTAAAAAACTCAAGAGAGAGTAGTTTGTCAATTCCCCATTTTTTCTTCATCCTATAGAATCTTTTTATTTTTGCACCACCGTCTACGAAAATAAGTTTATAATAAATCAACGTTCTATAGTAAAAAACAGCAATAAATTCGAATCCCTCAACAAAGGACAAAACTTGTGTGGTTTACCTTTTGGCGTTGCGAGGGGTAACATGCTATTGCTTCGAACCGAAGCAAAAAGTAACATGCTATTTCCTAGACCGAGAGTTTACCTTGTGCCCACTGCGGATTTCTTCCGAAAAGAGAAAAAAAAATACTGATAAATACTAGTTATAGTGTACCTTCTATAGTAAAATACTTGTCTTGAATCTGATTATACACCAGAAATCTGTAATTGATACGAATTTCCCATCCATGAGAAGGCTTGTTAGATTCGGAAAATACTAAATACATCGACGCATATCCTTCACTGTTCGTTTTCTTGTTGCCATTCGGATAGAACAACAGTTTCCTGCATTTTTATTACAATACAAAATTAGACCGAGAAATACAAACAGAATAAGCCACAGTAAGGTCTATAAAAGGTTACCATTTGTAGTTGTCAACTTCGAAGTCACTGGATTCCACGTAATCCATTTCCAAATCTACCAGTTTGGAGAAAGATTGAATTTTGAATGTGTAATGAGCTGGTGGTAGATCTCTCTTTGTTCGAATTATTCCTTGAAGTAGAAAACAAAAAATTAAAATCATTAGTTCATTGTATCGATCACATAGAACACAATTTAACACTGGAACTAAGAGAGAGCCATTGGAGTACTAACCAAGCTGTTCTTCGGAGCAAATATGATTACTTGAGTTTTCTGCCATCTTTATTTATCGTTGGTTTGCAATTTTGTTGGTGTTCAAAGTAATAGTAGGGTATTCATATATATATATATGCCAATATATAGATTCGCGTATCATGGAAAACCACTCAGCATTAGTCATTCCCTTTTGGTTTTGGTTTTGGTACACGATTCTATAATATTTGGAAGGCCCTCATAGATAACCCACCTCATGCTTCTTTAGAATATACTCCAGGATTCAAACCCACGCCACAATAGATAACCCTCGACGGTTTGGGGTACTTGTTTGACAACGGTAGGATCTAATTAATTTATTATTATTATTATTACTATTATTATTGTTATAGTATTTTTTAGATTTTATACCTTTTAGATTTTGTTTTGAAAATGCAGATGAGAAATCAAAAAAAAATCTACTTTATCACCATTTTGTATTTTTAATTTTTTTTTAATTTTATTTTAAAAACAAATCATATTATTCATATTTGATATGATTTATTTTATTGCGTTTGTTTTGTTATTTTGTATTAAAAGTTTGATCCGTTTTTATTTATGCCTTTCGAAACCTATTTTTTAAGATTAGCTTTTATTGAAATTAAAAACTAAATATTTAGTTGAATTTTCATTTTGTGTTTTTTAAAAGGCTTTCATTTTGTGTTTCTCTACAAGCTTAGGGCTATGCTTATGCATCATCCTTTCTGATGTTTATTATTCTTTCTGGTTGATATTTTGTTCTGATTTCATTTGGTATCAAAACTTTGTTGTCTGCTATGTAGATACATGATCAATCATGCTTTCAAAAAAATACATTTTTGACGAACCAGTATACGATGTCTACGATGATAATTGTTTTCTCGTGATAAAAAGTGAGATTGCAAAAAAAAAAAAGCTCGTCGTGATCGTCAGTATATCAGGAATAAATCGGTTGTCAATCAGACACTCTGTGACGCTGCTGTGTTTAGAGCACCACTCTTGTTACCCAAGAACTTATTTAAGGTTCCAACCAGTGACGATCCGGTTATCAGATTTCTCACAGAGAAAGACAAATATATTGTTTCTACTATTATTATCGTTATATGCCTTTTGATATAGGTGAAAACAATTCCTTTTTATAATTTACTAAATTAGTTTGTAGTAATATATCGTTACTAGTTGTTGTTGGTCTAGAATAAAATGTTTGTTTCTATAAGAAACTATATTGTCAGGGTTTTAAAACTGATACGTTTAAATGGTTTTATAAATCCTTACAATTTTCTAAAAGATAGTCCACAGGCTGACCAAGTTCACCATGAAGGGTATATTGCCGAAGTATATGATTGTATGTTTAATATGTATGATAAGTATGCTGAAAGATATATACCAAATACAACTTCAAATGCAAGGTGTAATAACAATAGGTATAAAGGGAGATCTTCTACTAACTATGTTCAAATGACAATGTTATAAAGTGATGAATTAGAGAAACCCCTCAATCTGATAACGAGTTGTCTAGATTTTTGAGCACTAGGTTTGATTTAAAAAATTATACCGACCGAGGTATTGATGATATCTTAAAATGGTGGAGTACCAAACTGATGATTATCCTATTCTTTGCATGGTTTGTTAAAGATATTTATGCAATACATATGTCTACAATTGCAAGTGAGTGTGGTTTTAGCCAAGCGAGGTTGCAATACACGACTAAGAGAACAAGATTGACCGGCAAAGCACTTGGAGTGCTTGTGGCAGTCAAGGATTGGACCGCAACAGATAAAAGGATGCAAGACAAAGAGTTTAGAGACGAAGTGAATGTAGACGACATCTTCGAAGATTATCCGGATGATTATGAAGATACACTTGAACAAGAAATTATAGAAGAAAATGAATCTGAAGGTGAATCAAGTGAATCATAAGATTATGATTACGAAGAAGAACTTGAAGAAGATGAATGGTGTTTCTTATAGTTTTTTTAGATTTTGTACTTTAATTTGCAAACATTTGTACAACTCCTCGTCCGCGAGAGTATAAATTGTGAACGGCTAAATAAACTAAAAAACCCATTTACCTTTCATTATAATAACAACAATTGTACTATCAAATAATTATAAGATATGATTTTTTTTATATAAAATAATAACAACACTTTTAATATTTCAAACCAAATAACAATAATAATTAAAATATAATATTAAAATTATAACCATATAACTTGTAATATTTTACAATGATAATATATGATTTTGGTTTATAACATAATAAAAACACTTCTAATATTTATAACCAAATCATAATAGTAATCAAAATGTAATAATAAAATGATAGCCATAAACTTGTAATATTTTACCATGACAAGGTATGAAATTAGTTTATAAAATAATAACAGCACTACTAATATTTATAACCAAGTCATAATAATAATAATAATAATAATAATAATAATAATATTCAAAATGTAATAATAAAGTTATAACCATAAAATTTGTAATGTTTTAACATGATAAGATATGATTATGGTTTATAACATAATATCAACACTTGTAATATTTATTACCAAATTATAATAACAATTTTCAAAAATGTAATAATAACATTGTAACCATATTGTAATATCAAAATTTTAATTTATAAAATAATTACAACACTTAAAATATTAATAACCAAATCATAATAATACTAACCAAATTATAATAATAAGTTATAATCATATACATTATAATAATATTTTTGAAATACAACTTAAGATATGATTTTGGTTTATAAAATAATTACAACACTTAAAATATTTATAACTATATAATAATAATAATCAAAATGTAATAATAAAATTTTAATTATATAACTTGTAATTATAAAATATGATTATACTTAATAAAATAATAACAACAATAATAATATTTATAACCAAACTATAATAATAATATTGAAAATGTAACAATAAAATCATAACAATACTTTTTACAATATTTAAAAATAAAATATATGATTTTTCCATTTGTATAATATATAATTGATTACGGTGCTTGGCGTGTTATTATTATTAGCGTGTCTTTACGTGTACATGTCTGGCGTGTCATTATTATTTGTGTGTCTCGCGTGTAGTGTATTTTGCGTATTACAGGTTAAATGTGTCGTTTCTGGACCTATTATATTTATAGGGTCTCCCGTTTATTTCTGAAATGTCCATACTCATTTACCACATCGAATCATTAACGTGAAATTGTAGTCACCCAATTTTTAATAGGTCTACTTTTATATATATATATATATTGATTTTACACCTAAGTAATATATTATTTATAAGTAATATATTATTTATATTTAAATTTAATATATTTTGAATAGTATATTTTCATCAAAACGAAAGTTATAATATATTTTTTGATGAATATGATTCAATTTGATTACGTAAATTACAAAGATATACGTGTAATCGGAACTTAGCTGAGGTGTGAAGGGAAAATGGGTCTTTTTAATCTTCAAGAAAGCTAATTACATTCATTTCCTTTCTTTAACCATCAAACCTCCTTTATTTTTCTAAACTTCTTCTTTTAATGACAGCTTCTTTCTCCATCAAGATATATTTTGCAGCAATCCAGCG